>OU611782.1:17517500-18767500 GCA_914767645.1 Hydraecia micacea | reverse complement strand
TTCCCACGTTAAGTGTTCATTTGTTTTTTTTTTAATAAACAGCTTTCTATTTGCAAGCCAGTTTGAAATTTAAATAAAACTTTTGATAAGTTACCTCCTTGGTTGCCATGTTTCGGAGTAAAAGATCGTTCCATTTTTAAATTACACGACAGATATGAGTTTACTATGTAATTTATTTGGCCGCTAAACCACGGCAGATATGGATTTTCATACAACTTTTTCCGGCCACTGCTCGCATGTATTTGGCCAGTACACCAATTTCGATTTATCTCGAAGAAGTTTATCAAAATAATGCTCAAATTTCCAAGCATGTTTGAGAAAAATATATTTCTTTTTTCTATTCATATGTTATTTGAATAAGTCCTGACGTCAGTCAATGAATTAGGCACCAAATTAGTTCTCTTCCTTTATTTGGTGTCACGCGACTAAATCTGAGGAAGGAAGTTCATTCAATGGAGCCTAAATTATACAAAAAAAAAAAATTACAGCTTCACCTTTTTTTTCTTAAACTACATCTTTCATATTTCTAAGCAACGCCATCACGTCAAAACCAATAATCCCTAAATAATAATAACTTACACCAGCAATAATTTAACTTCAATAAAGTCAATTCCAAAATGGGTAATCGCTTAGAGGCAGATTATTATTTCGCATCGAGCGCAAATTTGACAAGCTCCGTAACAAGGGCAGATAACGTCAAAACTTGTAAAATTATTACTTGGAGTATCACGCTGCCGGGAGGGAAACACGCTCGTCGGCATTATAGATTTTTAATGTGAATATTCGCTAGTTTAGATAAGTAGTTTGTCTTGTACAATTTGTGTAACGTTTTAGTGTTGTTATGGTTTCTCTCCGAGTGTCACGCTGCCAGTAGTTAAACACGCTCTTAAATTATATGTTCGTTTTCGTAAGTTTGTTGTTGACATTTCTATTATATATGTTTATATTATAAGAATTTTGCCCATTTTGTGTTGAGTTATTGTAATGATGTCACGCTGTCAGAAACCTGCTGTATTGTTCGCAGTTTTACATAATGTGTTTTTTTCAAAATGATTCAATCTTTGGTGCTTATTTGTGAACTACATTTATGTACATTCTTATTTGAGTAGTATATTTACAGGTACTGTGTTACGTTTTTCACCTGAAATGTTGTTAAATGTAACATTACACGTGTTTGAATTTTGTTATTACTAACGTTATCACGTAATTCAAATGTTACTTATATAACACGCTGCTCCCAAGGAACGTGACAGTTTATTTTATTTTTCCTAACGCATACTCGTAGGTATTTGATAAAAATATTTGTATATTTTGAAGAATTCGTACTAATGAAAAAACACGGGAATTGCAACCTAGAGTAACAGTATTGCGATGATTAAATTGATTGACTAGCAACAATCATTGCAATGTAAACCATGCTAATGACTTGAAAGGTTCCATAACGCGCGCTCATGATTGCAACGATTATACCCCAAAAAAAATTTCATTACAATGATTCTCCATTCTGTTGTTGTATTCCATTAATTTTAACGGGTGTATTGTGTCTGTGTATTTATGTTCCATCAATAATTTCTGCTGTAACGTCATCCATCATCATTTTACTATTAATTCAGCTGTTTAAACCATTGTGAATATTACTGAAATCCATTTGTTTGTTTGTTGCAGAAGCCGATTACACACTCGACGATTCGTTTTGGAATGAGGAAAGCCCAGTTGGTGAGTGATATATAGCCAATGTATACGGTGATAAATATAATCAGCCTATAATCTTCCCACTGCTGGGACACAGGCCTCTTCTCTGTGAGAGGGAGAGGGCCGTAATCCTCCACGCGGGCCCAGTGCGTGTTGGTAGATGTGTCTTTGAATGTTTGGTTCTAGGACATGTCGGTTTCCTCTCGATGTTTTCCTTCACCGTTTTGAGTGCAGTGATGATGAAACAATTTACACAAAGTAAAGCGCCAGTCTGGGTTCGAACCTTCGACCCTCGTAATTCGCGGCCGTTACCACTGGGCCACCACTGCTCATACGGTGATTATTGTGTAGGAAAATTCATTTTTGGGTATTCTTACATGCTTTTTATACATGTGACTGTGAAAATGGTTTCGCTAATACGATGCTAGACGAAACATTGGTATTGCCACTTTAATGTCTCTCACTTAGGTAAATATATATCTAAACTACATTTTCAGACGTGTGAGGGTAAGTAGGATAGTTGCATAATTATCTAAGCATAATCAACGAAGATATTTAATTTTACATGTAATATTATATGACTAGCCATTTTTCGATCCTTGATTCGGATTTCGGGATATCACGAATAATGTTCTTACGGGCCATTCAAGCCAAGCCAGTTTTCAAATTTGAAAACGGATACAAAAGTTATCATTTATTTCTAACATAATCCGAGTGGTAGATACCAACCCACACTGGGCCCGCGTGGTAGGTTACAGAATAAATCGAGATATTATACAACATCGCTTTCAAAACATTCTCATAACTTCTTGCACAACATAACTTCAAAAAACATCGACAAAACTAAATCCCATCGACATCGGTAGAAGCCAACTTTCCCCGCCCTGTTTGTCACTATCAGCGAGATGTAAAAACGCTCGTCAGACGGATTTCCGGCGGCGGGCGTACATCACAGCCGTGCCGGGACCGGGCCATAACCATTCCAGTTTTTGACTTCAATGTTTTGGACGATTTTTTATGGGCATTTTTTGCGTGTACTGTTAAGCGATTTCTGTTTGTTGTTTATTAATTTGTGGAAGTAGAAATGTTTCAATTAAATGAAGTGGTTTGTTTTTGTAATTGTTTTTGATGCAAGGGTATTGATTTTTTGTTTGTTATTTTTGACGTGATAACGTCTTATAAATCGATGAACGCCGGCTGCACGCTCGAAAAAGCATGACTCATTTTCACGTTCTGCCTGAGCCGAGTGTGCAAGTGAGAGCGTGGCACAAGCGATAGAGAGGCACGATCGGATGTTTTCTTATGACGTTATCACGTAAAATTATCGTCCGTAAACCGAATTTACAGGCAACCAATGTTTTTCTAGTTAACAATTGTATCAATTTTTACAGGTCCTTTTTAGGGTTCCGCAACCAAAGGCTAAAAATTTAAAGGGTCTCTATAAGAAACGTGTTTTTTTCGGCATGTTTTGCCTTGTGGTATGGAACCGTTCGTATACGATTCTGACTCGCACTTGGCCTGTTTTTATAGGACATGACAACACACATTCAACTAGTCAAACGTTTTTTTTTTCTTTAAATCTCCTATAAAGTAAATTTAATGTAAAACGTAGTCATAATAAAGTTTAAAGGCAGACTCTCATCTCGTCAAGACGTCTTCTAACGCAACCATGTACAAAAGAGAAACTCCGCACTGAGTTTTCCAGTTTCCATTGAGTAGCATACATGTAATACAATATTTACATGACATACCAAAGCTAGCTCTTTGACATTTAGATTTGAAATAGCGAAACAATTTTGTATATTTACTATATTTGCAGTCACGAAGTAGGGGTCAACTGCCAGGACCCACAAATACAATCGCAAGCTTTTGTTTGTAAAATGTGTTTGATCATTCTATTATTCATCTATCGCAAACCTAGCCAACAAAAGCATACCCAACATAGTTTAATAACTCATTCGTTACAAAGTAAAATTTCTGTCACCACAGCAAAGCGTATCGAAGCATTTCGCGAAACTAGTTTCAACTGGTTTGAAGCGGTAACGATTCCGGTTTTCGCCGGCTTCCCGCGGTTAGAAATGTGTGGTTATGTTATGGGATATTTTATTTCGTTTAGAAGTTGTTTGTTTAGAGTTTCTCTGCGTGTTATGTAAAGCTGTGGCTTCTGGAAGTTATCTGGTTTCAAATACGCAGAATGTTCTCGACGTTTTGTTTGTCTGTTGAAGAAAACCTTAGCATGTCAGTTGCCAAGAGAATTGATCCGAGTATCAGTTACTGTTTATGTTCAGTGCCTTGGAGACATTCCAACGGATTGAAAGTTATTGTAAATTTTCAAGTTTTATGATGCATAAACTTAATTTATTTTATAACTCTTTTTTATATCTGCTAAATAGTCTATATAAATAAAACAAAGGCAAGTTAGTTACACCATTTATAACTCAAGATGATATTTGGTTTGTTGGATTTTTTTCCGCCCCGAATGACACAATAACTATTAAATTCACGAAAAAACTAATAATGAAGATAACTCATTTTCTCATGCATTTTGTATGGAACGGCTATTTAATGATATATCTTGAGAACGGATCGACTGATTTAATACAACATTTATTGACTCAGAGGCAGTACGAAGTTCGTCGGGCCAGCTAGTATTAAATAAAAATATGTTAAGTTTACGTCATTAAGAAACAATATTGTTTGTTGCTTTATGTTTCTGAGATTGTTAGAAGTTTACTTACTAAACTAGCTTCTGCCCGCGACTTTGTCCACGTGAAATTTCAACCTTCCCCCATTCACCCTTTTAGGGATAAATTTTCAAAAAACCCTTTCTTAGTGGATACTGGATACCTACTCTTCACAAAGAACACACCCCCCAATTGTCATGTCTCTAGGACCAGCGGTTTAGGCTGTGCGTTGATATATCAGTCAGTCAAGACTTTGAATGTTATATGAAGATAGCTATTCCCTTCAGAATTCTTAGAAATGCTATTATTTCGACACGAACCAGGTCATGTACGAAGAAAATCGATGAATCAGATCACATTCTGTTTCGGACATATTATCATATAGAACAGAAAAGTAGTCCACTACCACAGCACCTATTTCCATTACAGCAAAATTGCATAGATGTAAGGAATGTTATCAAATAATGAGGAGAAGGATCTACCTTTGTACTGGCATACCCCACTACGTTAACCTGCTTTTCTTGAGATGTGACGTCACTCAGCCTGCGATAAGGGATTGGATGCATGCTTGCATGAGACGTACATACGCCAGCACATCAAGCTACCCGAAACTGTAAAAAATTCCCAATCAACTTTGAACCTTACGCTTTAGAGATAAAGTTGAAAATCTATTAAATAAATTTGATAGATTGTAGTAGCTTGATGTGCTGGCGTCTGTACAACTGCATTATCTGATAAAAATAATACTCGTATAAGACAATAGTCCTAGTGTTACCTGAATTGAAGTTCTGGCCTGTTTTGATTGAGCTTAATAATACGAGTATTTCAATACAAAAACAAAACCATTACATCCTTTGTGCCATTTTTTCTTCACAATTATATTATTTATCAACTTTAAAAATATAACTAAGATTGTGTAATAAAATAGAATAATATTAAAGTTAATAATACGACGCTACGTGTGTAAAAAAGTGAAAGTGAAGTTCTTTTGCTGGACGCTAACGTACACGTCAAAAAGTGTGCGATTGATGGACAGGCAGACGGACGGACGGGCACCCAGATTTTAAGACAAGTGTTTCTTTTCGCCAAATACAAGCAGGCACTTTACTTTGTGTAAATTATTTCATCACCACTGCTCTCAAAACAGTGAAGGAAAACATCGTGAAAAAACTGACATGTCCTAGAATCAAAAATTCGAAGACATGTGACATCTGCCAACCTGCACTGGGTTTGCCTGGTGGTTTGTGGCACACTCCCCCTCACAGCAAGGAGGCCTCTGTCCCAGCAGTGGGAACATTATAGGCTAGGCTGATTATGCTGTTCGTTGGTCAGCGCATAATTTGAGAATGGCTGCACCGACTTCGCATTTTTTTTTTATTTAAAATATTCCTAATAATCCGAATTTGATTGCTATGGAAAGAAAAATGTAATGTTTAACTATAGAAATTTGGACAGGACAACGCCTGTCTGGCCAGCTAGAGATGAATAAAAAGATACAACATATTGTATCCAAACGTGATGTCGTGCAACTTCATAAATGAAATGAGATGTTTGTTGAGATTCGATTGGGTCTGCGAGAGAGGTGAATCAAGTCGTTTGCATGCGCGCGACAGTTCCAAGATGGGACGTTCCAATACACGGCGCAATGCTAACATGGTATGGGCGTGGTACGAGTTAAGAGGAATTGCGGTCGGAGAGACTTTTGAAAACTCCTAAGTAAAAAGTCGTTATTCAAGGTTTGGCTCGCGCCTATTTCCTCCTCCAATATTGGACCAATTTAAAAGATATTTCATAAACTGAATAAGAAGGATATATACTGTGTCTCTATGTTACATGTATATGTACACTAGGCCTTTGTTTTGAAAGCGGCTAAAATCGGCATTTTTTGAGGATACTAGTGCTTTTAAAAATAATGTATCATCAAAAAGGAAAACATAGAGAGATACAAGTAGTTAATATTTATTATTCTGTAAATAATCATTGCTTTATGGTCATTAACCAGGAAGAAAACAGGCGAGAGCGTTTCTATGGAGAAACGACCACCCACATTTCCTCTTAAGGAATGGAGAGATCGTGTTTGTAGATGATAAGTTAATTTCTTGATAAAATATCATGTTTAAGGAAAGGCACGGCAACAGATTTATTGATAAGAGATATAAAATAATATTTATTTTATTAGAATTTTGAGGCTATTGTATACAAGGTGCCGCTACAAAGATGACATGAATTTAACACTAGGTATAGTCGCCGGCACGTAACTTGTGTAACTTGGCAAGGTTTTGGCGTGTTGGGAGTAAGTTGGCGCATGTACAGACGCCAGCACATCAAGCTACCCGAAACTGTAAAATTTTCCCAATCAACTTTGAACCTTATAGTTTAGCGATAAAGTTGAAGATCTATTAAAGAAATTTGACAGATTGTAGTAGCTTGATGTGCTGGCGTCTGTACACTTAGTACAACAAGAAAATGGTTACTTATATTGTTTGTCATTATACTATAGTTACTGCCATGGATTATTTTTAAACCTGTCTGTTTACAAGAAAGCTAAAGAAAAGAAAAATACATCTAACTAATCTTGCCAAGATACGTACCGGGGACTGTAGGGCTAGTGGACAGTAATCATAAAAATTATAACATCTTAAAATAATTAGTAATCTGAAAACTACCGCCTGCGCCGCTCGCCAACATATGGCTCTCTCTCTTTAATTCAATTCACCTACTCTTTGCACGTTATTCGTTTTAATTTTATTGATGCGATGTTATGATCCGTGACCCCGGAAACTGACCCCTGCGCTACAGCTCTTAAGGTACAGGTTGCTCCAAAATGCTATTTTTGAAAATTTTAAATAAATAATAATATTTAATTAAATTAAACCATTCATGTATGATTTATTTGTATATCTTATATTTTTATTTATTTATTTTATTATTTATGTACACACAGTAAAATACATAAAGATATGACATAATTAAGATTTGAGTACAAAGGTACTGCTTATTTCTTAAGAAATTTTAAAGAGTGAATGATATTTGTGCTCTTTCTGAGAATATTTTTTTAAACCGAACCGACCTTGTAAATAAGGTATTCATAAATAGTTTTGTCTTGTTTAGTTAAAAATCGACAATAGCTAACTTTTTGCTCATAACTACTTAAGGAAAGTTTCATTCACCATCAACTCCACATCCATACTAATATTATAAATGCGAAAGTGTGTCTGTCTGTCTTTTATCTCTTCACGCTTAAACCGCTAAACCGATTTAGATGAAATTTGGTATAGAGATAGTTTCAGTCCCGGGAAAGGACATAGGATAGTTTTTATCCCGATATTCCTACGGGATCGAGACTTATGTGGGTGAAACCGCGGGGGGCTGCTAGTATCGTTAAAAAGTTTAACCATTCATTCCTAAAACCTATATAAAATATAACATTAAGAAAATATAATAGTTCCATCTCTCTCTGTAAATAGCGTTTACTGGTTCACCGTACAATTCAGAGCTATGCATTACAGTGGGAATAAAGCGGCTTGTGTTGCATTCCAAAATGTAATAGCATTTACCTCAAATACAAAATACCTTTCATTTAATTCAATTAGTATTCTAGCACGTAGCTTTGCAGATGCTACGAAATGCGAATACGCTACTACGGCGTAGCGCGTAGGTGAGTTCAGCTACGTCGTAGAGGCTGCGTAGCACACGTAGTCCAATATGCAGATTATTAGAAAATGTATTACAAATATTTATAAGACTCCTTATTCTAATAATAGTGTAGTCCTATTAAGGTTTTGTTATGTTTAAATATTCAGCTACAAATTAATAAGTATTAGATTACTTTTGAGCTTCTAAATCGCTTTATTTCCCAACTTAAGCCCGCAAACAGTACATATTATGAAAACTGAAAACAGCACGACTTTATCGAAGCTATTACGTATCGCATTACCTACGAGATTGTCTCGGAATCGGATCTACTCCTCTCATACATACATACAGAATGAAATTGTGTATTGTTTAGAAATCTTGTTAAAATTCCACTGAGTTTCCGGATATTGGTTCTTTTTCGTCATATCGATGATTCTGATCATTTTTACTACAAAATATATGAGTGGGGGTTCTATTTCTTTTTTCGCTATAGCAAAGGTTTATCGTTATTATATATGAATAAGATTAATAGTAGAGTCCACCAGAAAAAAAATTTTTTTCTACTGAAAACGATTCGAATAGTTTTTTTTTGTATCAGATTGATTTGTTTGTATTGTCAATCATTTAATTATTAAAATTTAACTATACGAAACTTACTTGTACTATTCTCAATGACATAATTATGTATTTTATTTTCTTTATTTTCGGAAGGCTTACAGACTAATAACATTGTAATAGCAATAATATATAACTAAATTGATAATTACAAGCCTCCACAGATAAATACAAAAATTAGTACTCCTTCATAGTCTAAGTTACATCTTAAATATTCTATTCTATTTAGTTATTTCCTCAAAAGTTGCTTAATTTCGTTCAATCTTAAGCTAATTTGTTCAAATTTTAAGCCAAACCAAAATTTTAATAAAATCATTATGATGTGATACGAAAAATAAACAAACAATAAATAACATGTTTTTCTTCTTTTTCCATATGAGAGAAAATGCATTTTTCAGCATTTGAAAGAAAGAAGAAAGAAAATACGCTCAATTATTATACTTTTAATTGTTAAAAATATGGATATTCTCTGAAACAATGAATTGAATGCAATAGTTTGCCGAAGCATATTTTCGTCGACCTCGCCGAAAACATTTTTATTTTTTTAGCGAATAACGAAAACGGAATTCGGTCGGACTCTAAAGATTAGTGATAATTCTTTTTAAAATGGCCAGTAAGGTTGGTAACGGGGTAAACTGTCCGGTCCCTGGACCTACATATTTAAGTTTTTCGCTCTTAAAGTCTTTGTCAACCCACTCCTATTTACCGACACGGTATTCATGTTTTATTATTCTTCATTGAATACATTATATACATACACATTATATGAATAAATATTGTATATTAGGCCTATCTATTCATACAATATTTCGTATATTGTAAGAGAAACATCTAAGTCGCATGGAGCGTTAGCAGAAGCGTTAGGCCCAGAACGCTTTTTCGTTACGTGACGATTTCCACCTACCGGAAGCTGTGTTAAAGAACTTCGTTCCAAAAAAATTATCGTTATTTTCATAACATAAGGTCAGCTTACCAGACACAATACCCACCCACTATTTATTTATATTCCCAACAATTCCTTACAGAATAACCCTCCCGACCTTTACCATACTAGATCAATGAAGCAACTTGTAACACAATTACAAAAAAATCGCTCACACATAATACGTCCTTATTCCGTTCCATCCGATTCGAAATCGATTAGGGATCGGGTCACGTCCACCAGCGCGTGGCAGCGTGTATGAATGTTTGAATTTCCATGCGGAACGCATTGACATGTAAATTTTCGTTCAAGATGGCGAACGATGTCGCTAGGTGATGTCGTGCGTTCTGTTATAGAATACCGATGTTTCTTTTTTAAATAAATATGGAAGAGTCTGGGATGTATTTAAAAATTGAAAGGTTTTTTAATAGAATTTATAAGATTTTACTTTTTGTGGGAGGTCATTTAAATACAAGGGTAATTTACACGCCCAGAGCGGGAGAAGTTATTTGATAATTTCCAACCCAAAAAAAAAAGGATCCTTTAGAAAACATTGGGTTGGTGTTCAGTGTCTAAACATGGACCTGACAAAAAATAAAACAATCTGCCTAGCCTTTTCCCAACTATGTAGGGGTCGACTTCCAGTCTAACCGAATGTAGCTGAATACCAGTATTTTATGTGGAGCGACTACCTATCTGATCTCCACAACCCAGTAAATGGATAATACGATAAACCATGGGCCTGACATTTGCTGTGATTTATATTTAGGTTTTTATAGCCTTATGAACTTTACTAAACAATAAGCTAATAACATTTTTCTATTACGCCCGACTAGAATCAATTCGTTTTACTATAATTTTTGACGTTCAAAAGTGCCTTTAGTGTGCCTAATTGAAATAAATGATTTGACTTTGACTATTCACAAGCAATTCCTAAAACCTTTTCAATGTTTCAAAATAAATTAAATCATAGCTTGGAATTTTTAGGTCCAAAGACATTCAATTTTTTTTTTCTAACAACTGCTTAAGTCTTTTATTACCTTCACAGTGTAACCTTTGTCGGAAAGAAATAAAAAGAAGTCAAGTGCCTATTTGACTTCACATTACTCTTTGATGGACAAAGTAATTACTTTGTAGACAACGTTCCTCACTTTGCAGCCCTATTTACATCGTTAAGCACACAATATCCTTAACTAATCTAATCTCAAATTACCTTAAACTGTCGACAAACCTATTCGAAGACGTAATTTGTCCTTTTTGCTACACAACCTGAACATTACCGGAGACGTCGCAGCGCCGAGTGGCGGAAAATCTCGTAAAGCTACGTCCACGCTCGGCTGAGTTTCACGCATTTTGGTTCAGCTCTGTCTTTACACCGCTCTGTATATGTGTGTGTATAGGATGCTCGTTAAATGGGTGCTCGGTGCAAATATGTTATGTCTACTGAGCGGTGAGCAGGTTCTGTTAGCGTTTTGGGTGCTTTTGAAGTGAAGGACTGTTTGTTAAGATGGATAAATTTATGGTCGCTGAGTTTGTGTGCAAACTTGTGACTTTCTAATTTGATATGATACGTAGCGTAAGATATAAGATACTAGCTTCTGCCCGCGACTTCGACCGCGTGAAATTTCACCCTACCCCCATTTACCCTCTCAGGGGTGGGGGTGGAATTTCGAAAAACCCTTTCTTAATGGATACCTACTCTTCACAAAGAACATACCCTCCACATTTCATGTCTCTAGGACCAGCGTTTTAGGCTATGCGTTGATACGAGTATATCAGTCAGTCCGGACTTTGAATCCATACTTTAATATTATAAATGCGAAAGTATGTCTGTCTGTCTGCATGTTACCTATTCACGCTTAAACCGCTGAACTGATTTAGATGAATTTTGGAATAGAGATGGTTTGAGTCCCGGGAAAGGACATAGGATAGTTTTTATCCCGACATTCCCACGGGATGGACACTTATGCGGGCGAAACCGCGGGGCGCTGCTAGTTTTATATATATAGATTAAGCATATTACTTACTAGTATCTCTGATAACTAACTACACTAACTAAGCAAATTGTAAATAGGAAGTAAAGTAACTTTAATAGTGTCATGAATGAAGTTCGAACTCACAAACTGCAGCACATCCTATTTAAAATTTCGATCGCTCCAATGATCAGTTGATTCAAATAAAATCCGCCATCTTGCCTCTTAGCATCCTCTTTAAAGTGCTCCGGTGGTGTTTAATTTTGACAGCTACTAATCAATAGCTTAGCAACCTCTTAGCTCTAAATAGTGTTTATGAATAAGAATTTTGCTAATCAGTTGCTTAGCAATTGATTAAAATTTAATAGGCGTTTATAAATAAGACTGAAAATAGTAGGAACTGAGAATAAACAGAAATTTTGCAATATTTCGTCCTACTATCTATACTGCTTCGCAGAAGCCCTTTATCCATATCGGAGCAAACCAGTAATAATTTTCCCACAATCTTGCCGATTGCCCATCACGTGTC
Organism: Hydraecia micacea; assembly: GCA_914767645.1. Lineage (NCBI taxonomy): Eukaryota > Metazoa > Arthropoda > Insecta > Lepidoptera > Noctuidae > Hydraecia > Hydraecia micacea. The sequence continues at coordinate 18,755,449 of OU611782.1, read as the reverse complement.
CAAAACCTTCAACAGAACCGATCATACTAAAACATACTCTATTCTACCAAAACAGGGTACAAAATCCTACAGCGGGAAAATATTTGACTAAAATTTATGCTGTAAGATATCAGTACAAACACATAATACATTACAGACCACAGTACGGCTATATGGCCTCACTACGGCTATACGACCACACTACGGCTATGCCAATTTCTGGCTATCTATTTCCGAAAATGTAGATCCGATGTGCGGAGGTTTTAGGTGCCATTGATAGCGATAAATGGGTTCCGTTCGCGGTTTAGTGCTGGGTATCTTATCTGGGTCGAAAGAATTATAGTCCTTTTAGGTAGATGAGAAGACTTTTTTCCTAATAGAATGAGATTGTTTGGGATTTAATGCATAAATCTGAAGGCGAAAACACCTGGCGTATTGATTAAACTAACTGCTCTCAAAAATAATAAAGTTATTGTAACAATCTTACGATTATATTGCATCCTTTCTAGCCGTATTATGTTTGACCACTTTGGACCGTCATTAAAAACGCTAAAAATCGAGTCGCAATATCAAAAAGTGGGAGGAAAATTGGGTAAAGCATAATTAGCCTATAATGTTCCCACTATTGGGACACAGGCCTCCTTTCTGTGAGAGGGAGCGGGCCGTAATCCACGCAGGCCCAGTGCGGGTTGGTATTAGGTAAATAATTCGGTTAAATAGGCTATTTTTAGCTGATTGATGAGATTAGAATGCTTTTAAAAATACGGAAATTGGCAAGCGATGATACTTAAATATTTTTAATAAAATAAATGTTAACTACCTACTTACCTACGGCCGTTGGCGTGGCGTTACTTATTAAAAATGTTGGTTATACGTCTGTGTCTGTAATCTTACTAGAAATTAAGGCGCTGCCCAAACTTAGGACACGGTAAACCGCTCAGTGTTTTGTCGCACAGTTAAGCGTATTGGTACCAGACGCCAGCACATCGAGCTACCCGAAACTGTCAAATTTTCCCAATCAACTTTGAACCTTATGCTGTAACGATAAAGTTGAAAATCTATTAAAGAAATTTGACATATTGTTGTAGCTTGATGTGCTGGCGTCTGTACATATTACAAGCCATAAAAAAATTAGTGAAAAATTTAATGTATTGCCTAATATTCAAAGAAAAGACTTATTATAATTATTAGACTATTAGACTTATTATATTTTATTAAAACTGCAAATTAGTTTTATTTTGGTGCTCATTCCATTCAACTAATATCAAAATCATCGCTGTTTAGACCTTATTTATTGTCGCGGTGCGCTTTTGTCAATTACCTAACAATTTCTTTCTTACCATTTTGGTTTGATTTGACTGTACTGCGGAAGTGTGACTGTAATTACGTAGTTCATAATTCTTTTTTAGATCAAATGTTAGGTATCTATATTGAAAATGACAGAAATCTGTTCAGTAAGCGATTCTGAACAAACTGCTTTCATGATGTGCATTAAGTAATTCAGATACACATTGTATAGAATACTACTAATACTAATTTGAGGCCTACCCAAATGTCCTTTCTTTGGTATTGTTCGTCGAATCGTTGAGCTCCTTAAGTTTTGAGTTGAGCTGCACGAATTCTGACAAATGCGTGTACTGACTGGACAGGTCCACTCAATCTGTGTGGCTATTTCCTCAAAAGACCATCTCAGAGATGTCTGAGATGGTCAGGTTATATGAAGACCATGTAGATCGATGGATCTACATGGTCTTCATATAACCTGACCAAGATTTTGTCTGGACCTTAAAAGAGACTGTGACCTCTGAGTTTGTTTCGAGCTTTCTTCTCAGAGTAGTCAGATAGGAAAAAAATTAGATTTACGTGTAAAAGTGTTTGTGCAAACCTACTTACAGAAAAGAAATAAAATCATTTATCATTTATCTACTAATAAAGCTTTCTTAAAAAAATATTGTAATGCTTTTTTCTCCGAGAACCGTTTGAAGCTGTCTACGATAAACAACTTTCAGCGATGGAATACATTGTTACTGACTGCATGGACTCCTGTCTGAAATAAAAGTTTTCTATTATATTCTTTAAGTCATATTGGAACATTTTCGACCCTGAAATGGCGCACGTATTGGATCATTCGGTTCAATGAACGAACGATCAGCTCAGCTGAATGAACGATCCATGCGTCATGTTCGTGAACGGGCGATGTCAGTTGGGACTGGTTATCTCTTAGCTGCCACGGCTAATTTTATATTGAAATTGTTGTTTTTTTGTTCACTTTTTGCCTTGAACGCTTTTAACGTGCACGTCTTTCTACATCATTCTCACGATATATGCCTATAATTTCATCATGGTGATGCCTAACTAATATTTTCTCACAATATTTTGATTTATAAGAAGTGTCCGTGGAGTTTCTTGCCCGTTCAAAATCAAAATCATAATATTTAATTTTACATAAACCTACATGGGCCCTTATGAAACGTCAGAAGCTAGGTGCACGGTTCCAATTGGTCGTTTCCTATGGAGAAGAACCGGCAAGAAACTCCACGGTTACTCTTTTAAAAAAAATTGGCTTTTACAATGTTTTCAAATTACAGTAGGTATGGTAGGACAGTGTAGGCCAACAAGGCCTACAAAGTCCTCACATTTACAAAATAAGAATCTATCAAAAGGATAAATAAAAAATAAAATATAAACATCTACTAAAACCAAGTGATATGATTGCCATTACAACCATTAATAAAGAAGTGAAAAATTAGAATTGTCTGTGTATAATGTCAAATAATAAAAAGATTATGTCACAGAAGTATGTAAAAAGAAAGAAAAATAAAGTGCCAGGGAAGCCACATGTGCAGAAGGAATTATAGCCAAAATAACTTGTCTTCAACGTAGTCTTTAATCTTATAATATGCTTTCTTGTTAAGGACTCGTTTGATGAGGGTTTTGAACTTTCCATCGCTAAGTTCTGTAACCGGCTTTGGCAACTTGTTATAAAAACGGATGCTGTTTACAAGAAATGACTTGCTAGTTTTAGTTAATCTAAATATAGGTATCACAATTTCATTTTTACTACGTGTATTTATGTATATTATGGAAATCGCTTCTTATTTTGAAAAGTCCTAAGTTTTTGCGAACATACAAAATACTTTCTAACATTATTCACCAAAGAAACTTACAACACTTTGTAATTGGCAACTAGCTTCATCTTTCTGCCTGACCGACTCCTTGGCCATTCAAAAGTGCCTGTAAATGGGTTAATTTAAATAAATGCTTTGAGTTTGAGTCCGTAAAGCCTAAAACCGCTAACAGTGCTACCACAAACTATTCACCGTTGAAATCACGAAGCGTTTGAATTTATTGATTTGGTGCGCCCCGCTATTGAGATGCTAATACCCCGTCATGTGCACACACGATTAACGACCTTAGCTTCATTACAACAGGGTCCGAATCGATTTGCACGCTACACCCGTGGGTTGGTGAAAATTCTCTGGTTTGTTGAACATGACAGGGTCTTATTACGGTGGTTTTTAATCGTCATCGCTGGTTGGTTGATTGGCATTTGAAAATGTAGGTTAAAGTTCAAGCTGTAATATCACTTCATTGAAAATAACATTAATGGGTTTATTTGTAAACTTTGCTTAAAGCTAAAAGACACAAACACTCGGCAAAAAAATCGACCGTTAAGCAGCCGTTAATCGTTATTTATCTTTAAGCAACGTTTATAAATAACCCCTTAAAATTTTGCAATTTCCTTAAAGTCAAAATGGAGGTGACATTTGGTATCTAAATATGGGTGTACCTACTATAAGGTAGGTCTGACCACTGCCTAAGTGCCTTTTTGGAGAATTCAGTTGTGATGTTATCTTAATTGGAGTCATGATGGCTCAAAAGTCGTATTATCTGCTTTCCTAACACCAGATGACGGGTTCAGAGCCTGGACAGTTAAATTTCTTGTTCAGTCTCAAATCATCATCATCATTGGCTGATGATGCTATACGCTTATAGCAGTCTACTGCTGGACATAGGCCTCTCCTATCGCACGCCATTCAACTCAAATTTCGGCAACTCTCATCCAGCTGGATGAGAGTTGCCGCTGCTACCAGTCTCAAATGGTTGTTATTAATATTTTTATGTCCATTGATTTAAATTAAAATAAATATCTAGAGGAAAACTGGTCCTCCAGATTCCAAATAATAATCCATAAAGACCGCGACATACTATCCACAATCAAAACATCACTCAGAATTATTACACTCACCACAAGGAGCTTAGTCGTTAAAATTTATTCGTAACATAACCGATTCCGACGTCGTAATTCGCAGCGCATCGCCACTTCCCCGCATATAAATCGACGCATAACGCGAACGCGCGCGTTTCGCGGAACGCGGCGCGTTACGTTACGTAAACGTTTTCTTTGTTAAGCTCTAATTGGTATATTCCCTTTGTTTCGTATGTGCATTTGTTGGGACTGGGGATTTATTTTTGCTGACGTGTTGGGTATTGTGGGGCTCTTATTTTGTTTTGTAAGTAAAATTTTAACTCAATGTGCAATGTCATAAACGACACTTACATAAGTAAAAAAAAACTAGCCCAAAAGGTACATTTACCACTAGCACTATCAAACTCAAAGCATTTATTTCAAATAAACCAATTACAAGCAAGCCGGGGTAGCGGGATTGTCCGAAAGGGTTACCGCTGCCCGGAACATAAAGGGCTAAGGAAGGAACACGGGTGGGTTTTAGTCAGTAAGAGTCTGACACTCCCTTCTGCTCCACCCAGAGCGGGAGGAGTCATTAGATGATTTCCTAACCAAAAAAAAAAAGGGGTCGGTTAGTCAGGAAGATGAAGCTAGTTGCCCATTTCAAAGCGTGAGAAGAACTGGCACGAAGCTCCGCGGACACTTTTTTAAATAAAACAATTGGAAAATCTTTCCCTTGACTATAATAGAATAGAATACTCTTTATTATGTACTCCATATAAATACGAAAATACACACACACACTAGGTAATATTTTTTTTATGAGCACACAAGAAAATTCTTTAAATTAATATAATGTTGTTAAAGAAGAATGTAAATGAAAAAACAAACTTGCAAAGAATTCATCCACTCAATATTAAGTGATTTATTTATAGATAAAAGGGTACTCCGCCATCCCCCGCTAAAAAATGTTGTTCAAAATCTTCAAGATCAAAAAATATACTATATTCCCGTTCTTAAAACCTGATATCTACATATTAGTAAACCACTCAATTTGTCCCACATAACTTGGCAATACAAGTGGGGGCTCACAAAGGATTGCGGAGAAGGCAGGCCCTTGACCGATCGCTTTGTTACAGCCCTGAAAGCGACTGAAACTCCTGAAGAGATCCTGGGTTAGATGGTACTTTTATGAAGGGTTTTTAAATGTATTGTTAAATTAATTCAGTTTGGAAATTTTGTTGTTTTACATACCTAGTTATTATGTTTTGATTCTCAACTGTACGGTTTAGCCCAGGTAGGGTGTGTTCTTTGTAAAGAGTAGGTTTCCACTAAGAAAGGGTTTTTCGAAATTCCACCCCTAAGAGGGTGAATGTGGGGAGGGAGAAATTTCACGCGGGCGAAGTCGCGGGCAAGAAGCTAGTTGACAATAAAATAGAATTGATTCTAGTCGTCCTTTCCAAAAGACAGTTTCGTATGAAAAATAATAGGCAATAAATTCCACCGTTACTCGATTTTCCTAAAATCTTAACAAGGAATAAGTCAGTGTGTGAAAATTTGATAAATAAAATGGACATAAACATTGACAATCAAATTTCATAATTATCCAGCTTGCAAAACTAATCAATTACCATACTATAGTTGGTTATAAATAGTTCGCTTTGTATACTTCAACAAAATCAAAAATAATTCACTATTGCATGTATAATACGTATTTCTGTTTATTTCGTGCAAAATATGAAGCGAACACACAAAGTAGTACTCCAACAGGGATTATATGTTTCGCGAGAGGTCAGTCGAGTTTGACTTCTGGACCATATCGTCCAACTTTTAATCGCTGTCGGGATCAACACAATTTTTGGCGAACAAAACTTTCATGGTCGCATTTTAGTTAGTTAAGAGTTTTTTATTTGTTATTTACGATCATGCCATTATTATGTAAACAAGCTTCAAACATTTTTAACAGGAAAAACGAAGTATTTCCTTATTATATAGGTCGGCGAATTTTCAGGAATAGCATCTATACATATACGTAATTATTTTATTATTATTATTAGTTAGTTTAGGTTTTTTTTTCCCTCACTGGCCCATTACTTGGCAATGGTCACCCCCATACTTTTCCATTCGTCTATGTCTGCTGCCTTTTTCAGCCAATCAGCCAAAAACTAGGCTAGATCGTTGCATCAACCTTTCTTTGGCTTGCCTCGGAAACTATGCCCATCTTCAGGCACCCACTGCGTGAAGACACTAAACTCATCTGTCCTGATGAATTCTATTAATAATAATCTTAAATGCAATAAAAAAAAAATCGTTATTTTTCAAGTCCCAAAAACCGTGCGAAGCCACAACCCAGTTACTGGGTAATACGATACCCCTTGGTAAGACTGGTGGTCAGAATTTCGGGCTTCTGTCTGCCCTTAATGACTGTCAAAGATCTACGAATGACAGCTGGGTCCAACGTAAGAGCCGGGGGAAGCGCTATGGTAACCCGCGAACGGCTAACTATTGCATTATATAAAGCCTATTTCGACATAAATGATAATGATAAATTATTTATTTTCTGTAGGTTTCATAGGTTCACAAACTACTATCGCGCCCCACCTAGCGATGAATTGCTTGCCTTCAACTAACCTAATCTCAACATTCTCATGACTAGAATACAGAAATAACAGACAAACAATTCCTTAAGCTTCCTCAAATTCGCAACGTCAGAACAGGAATTCGAGTACAAACATATTATATTAATTTAACCTTTGCAACGGTCACGTCAATGCCACGCAACAATTTCAACTTTAAATAGAGTTGAAGCTGTGAGTGGAAGCAAGTTGGATACCCATTCAATGTTTCGTACGAACTTACACGAAGTCACACGAACTCGAGCTAGCTTTTTAATCTTTACGTTAGGAACAGACGTTCGCTTAGCATATTTTGTAAGTTAGTGCAAAGAACTTGATTGAAGTGGATGACTGATCATGGTGTTTAAAGAAGACTAAGTTTGATTTGATTCTCATCATCATCTGCCTAGCCTTACCCCAACTATGTTGGGGTCGGCTTCCAGTCTAACCAGATGCAGCTAAATACCAGTATTTTACATGGAGCAACTGCCTATCTGACTTTGACAACCCAGTTACTGGATAATACGATACCCCTTGGTAAGACTGGTTGTCAGACTTATGACTACTCGTAACGACTGTCAAAAATCCACACACACAGGTGCGTCACCCATCCACACACCAACCGCGGCAAGCGTAGCTTAACCTGATCGATCGACCTGTGCTGCTGTTATTATTTAGCCACGGCCCGCTCTGATTTGATTCTACTTCTTGAAATAGTTCATTCACTTAACTATAATTTTGTGAAACCTTTGTTTTTACACAAGAATATTATTTTGTTTTTTTTTATGACCTGCTTCTAACGGTTTCTATGACTTCGATAGTTCTTTATTATATGTAAGTTTAAAATTTACAGGTTATAGGTACCAACACATAAACCTTCCGGAGTAAATTCTCTAAATGAAAACCGCATTAAAAACCGTCGCGTACGAGTAGTTTAGAAGAACAACGCGGTCACACAAATAAACAGGAAAAATGACTTTAATTTAGGAATAGATAAGAATTATACGAACATCTTTCTTGGGAAGTTATTTTTGAAAACAAACCGATCTTACTTAAATTTTTTTTAAACATCATTATTTAACAAACACCATAAATGCGGAATTCAATACTATATGCCTCTTTTGCGACACTTTACACTGCATTGCCAGCAATATTCTAGAGTCTCTTTCCGCCCCAAACGTCACAAAAACCAACTAACCCCAACACAATTCAAACCATAATTAAGGTGCAATTCCTGCACAAAATTCCTGCACCTCGCACCTTACAATGCTTGCTTCGAACGCAGCACGCTCACATGAATAACAATATACGTACATACATATGTAGGTAGGACCACAGGCCCTATCGCTAAATGCAGCCCATGCATAATGCACGCATCATCTGCGCTGTGCTTCGGGCGTTACAAGGTTGAGCGCGCGTTGAAGCGGGCAGCGGGGTACGGGGAGCGGGGGGTCGTACTAAGATAGTAGGAATGTACATAATTTGAAAATGGGTACTGAGGCTTTCATCGTTGTCATCCTTCTGACCGTTCAGACCATCACGCTTTTATTGTCGAAAGTATAGGCAGTTGTGTTACTAGACTCACGGAGGGGAGCTTTTTCTATTGATTGGGCAGAAATCTACTCCAGGTTGCTACTGACAATTTTCATGATAAATAAGAAATGTTTTTGTTTCTGTAAGTATGGTTTGTAGAAACACTATTACACTTCAATCATATTTTAAAAACTAGATCCAATCGGCGTTTCCTATCTGGCTACACTGAGAAGAAAGGCCGAAACAAACCCAGAGGTCACAGTCTCTTTTAAAGTCCAGATATAATCTTGTTTCTTTAACATCATACTTCCCTGTTTTAGAGAAACTTGACAAGTTTTTTTGCTTCAAAATCTGAGTAAGCATAGACTGGTCCTTCTACTAGCTAATCGCTATTACTTTCACAGGCGAGTAGACCGCAGAAACCCAAGTCTTTGTAACATTAAATTAAAATACAAATGCATCTTTACCCACTTACAATGTTGCTCGTCTCATAATCCCCAGCCCTTAATTCAACAAATTCTACGAAATCCTTACATCACAGCATTCCAATTGAGACATAAAATGTAACTGGCCAAAGATGCATTTGTTTTATAGGACTCAATAGCATTCCACTATCGACCATAAAAATGGTTGCAACGTTTATGCCGCTGTAACTCAGACCAGACCTCGGCGATTCATGCGCTCAGCTTTTGTGTGGAACGTTTGGTTCAATCTAGTGGTTTTACGGTTGCCTTACTGGTTTAATACCCTAGTAGATGTCGTCAAACTGTCCTGTAACTCTTAGCGATTAGGTTTACGTAAATCTGTTGCGGTCTGTTCTAAAATGGTCGGGAAGTGGGAGTTTGGAACTGTTTGTTAAATATGGAATGAACTGTTAAATTATTTTTGGACTTTGATTTCTGTAAATTGATGGTGTCCCCTCATTAATTAAAGTAAAAACTGAAGTCGGTTCGAGCCCCTTTGTGGCAAGGTTAAAAAAACTCAAAATCGAAATCTGTTGCTACTGTTAGTGTGTTACGCAATTACCCCGTAGGTCGTGGGAACACCGTACACTGGTGTGACATGGCATCTCTAGATCACCGATTGTGATATTCGGTTCAGTTCCGTATGATAATAAGCCCTTTCTAAAGGGTTCAATTTCTAATTAAAATTCATTTATTGGTGTGATTTCAGTAATCTCATTTACGGTAGCTTTGGAACAGTTATCTATTATTCATCTACATTCATATGATTGGAAAGATTAACTGCAATTAAGTTCCAGTTGAAGACCAGGCGTCAGGCACTAGTTGTCTGGCATTTTGCTGAACTAGGCCTGTTTGGCGCAGCAGTGAGGCACTCATCTTCGTTTTTTCTTTCTTTGTTATTTATATTGGGTGTAGATATAGATATACTTATGATTTACTAGCTGACCCGGCGAACTTCGTACCGCCTCAGAATTAAATAATGTGACAAAGTTCAATAGACACATGGCGCCATCTATTATCATAATAACGTTATTGTTGTTTTCCTCGGGAACAGCACTGTTTTCGGGATGTAAGGTAGGTACCCTATGTCCGTTTCTGTACACCTGTCAAAGTATATGCTACATTTCAGGATGATCGGTTCAGTAGTTTAGTCGTGAAAAGGTAACAAACAAACTTACTTTCGCATTTATAATGTTATAAAGTTAGGATTAGGATGTCAAATAAACATATTTTCTTTCATTAAAATGTTTCTAATATTTTCGATCCCAAAAGAAAAATTGCAAATCCTTTGTTTTCTTCTTTTATATACAGTTTAGTATAGAAAAACAATGTTCGTTCAAACCATATGCGAATACGTATAATGTGTACATTTAAAATCATTACCCCATTTTGGATCCGCCGCAGTCGCGTAAAACTCTTTGCCGTTGTCAAAAGCCGTGCAAGCGAGAGATGATAATGGAAAGCCATGAAAGTATGTCAGAAGTATGGTAATGCGTTCAGTTTGAAGCCGTCGTGCTATACAATGTGCCTTTTACAATATACTGCACTACTATTATATAAGGATTTTTGAGATGGAATTCCTGGGTTAAATTCTTTGTCGAAAATGGGATCTATTAAATTTATTGCTTTCATGTCGTACAAGATGTTACAATATGATAAGTTTCAAACATGAACCTTGCTAGGGCAGAGCAACATATTTGTAGGTATATATAACTAGATTTATAGCTATTGCATACACAACATAAAACATTAAATTTTCAATTTACTGACATTGTTATTTTTAAAATAAATTTTTACGAAACCGGAATTTTACATTGAGTCAGTTATATATTACATTTCACCTACAATAAATTATTATTACATTGAATTATTATTAAAAATTCATGAGATGAGATCAAATTATAACATTTTTATGTCCTACATACATTATTATCATTTTAATGTCATTATTATAACAATTATACATCTTGAAAAATGACTTTATTTCTGTAAGAGGGTTTGTACAAACACTTTTAAGCTAGACGAGGCCGGCGTTTCCTATCTACTCTTGATTTTTAAATAACAGTTTACTTTGAGGAAGCTTCCGTAGCACATATTTATAATGCATAGGTACATATAATCATGAGGATGATTATCATTGTATAAATACTTTCATAAACACACACTTTTTACCAATGGGTATAGTCAGAATGCCACGTGCTACAATCGTAGCGCGTGCACACTCCGTTTGATTCGTCGAAATTTTTATATGCTTATTGCGCACCCGGAGAGATGGGGAAAGATCGTCACTCACTGGACGCCTGAGGCAGGACATCGCCGTCGAGGTAGACCACGGCGAGGGTGGTGTGACGATCTAATATCATTTGCAAGGCCAATTTGACCAGAGATTGCACAAGACGGAGGTTTAGAAGAAAAAAGGGAAGGCCCTTGCCCGCAGTGGGACACAAAATAGGCTAACAAGAAAAAAAATAAGATAGTAAAAAGCCTTTGTTCGATGAACAATACAGTACAGTTTTAACTTATATCAATTTTAATTTAAATCTAGTTAAATAAAAAAAAGCTTAATTAGATAAGGTAAGTAAAACAATATAAAGATTAACGCACTGCAAATAAAGATTTTGACTGAAATTCCCATGTTTTAAATCATAGTCTCGATCATTACTCACAGTCCCATACACCACCAACATTACCAACCAAAAACAACCATAACCACACAAAAAAGGCTCTGACTCGACATTTTCACACAAACCAGGTCACCAGCGACTCATTATAATTAATTAAAATTACAGCAGCTAAGCACTTCAGTACAAAACAGACATTGTTCAAGGGCGGTGGTTATGTGACGTCATATAGCAGAGTCATTAGACGGTGACGCTGATGGTAAATGTTCTAAACTTGAATACTATTGTTACTGGTTAGCAATTTGAGTTCGTAATAAGTAGGAGTTTAATTACGGTATTCGTGAAGTGATAGACAAGATAGTTAGAAGGTGCTCACTGAATGGTTGCAACTGTAAAGAAAATTCATTTATTTCCCTTTTGATATTTTAATAGTATTTCTTTACAAGAAGGGCTTTGAGAGGGGTTTGTGGCTAAGTAATAACAGCTGCACGGGTCGATCGATCAGGTTAAGCTACGCTTGCCGCGGTTGGTCCGTGGATGGGTGACCAACTTTACATACCGAGATCCCTCCGTACCTCGGAAAGCACGTTAAGCCGTTGGTCCCGGCTGTCATTCGTGGATCTTTGACAGTCGTTACGGGTCGTCAGAAGCCCGAAATTCTGACTATAATACCAGTTCACAGACTCAGTTATTGGGTTGTGGAGGTCAGATAGGCAGTAGCTCCATGTAAAATACTGGTACTCAGCTGCATCCGGTTCGACTGGAAGCCGACCCCAACATAGTTGGGAAAAGGCTAGGCAGATGATGATTTCTTTACAACGACAACACTACTAACAAAATGCCTTAATTTATAAGCTAACACTAAAATATGTACCTATATATGTTGTATACAAGTATATAATAAAAAATAAAAGTAAAAAGCAGCCATTTGATTGATATTTTATGAAATATCAATCAATAGGGTTATACCTATTAACTTAGAGGGTTGTAGTGTTGATTTCATTGATTATAATTCTGTAAATACACATATGTTACGGTCGTTCAAAATATTTTGTTCAACATATGACCTGGCACTGACCTGCAAATTGCGAAAAAACGTAAGAAAATTTGTGTTTCGCGGGTACCCTGGCCCTTCCTCGCTAAGGGGAGGGAACACCTGTGATGCCTCTAGTATTTCACATGACCCTAGAGATGTTCATAGCATTGATTTATTTGTGAAGAAAATTATGTCCCAGCAGTGGGAACATTATAGGCTGATTATGTACGAGCAAGACTTACGAGTCATTTTCCCCATCAACAGACAAGAACCGATTAATCAACCAAAAAACTTAAACAAAGCAGAAATTAATCTAACAATGTCATCATATTACATTAACTTTTAAAATAAACTTCTAACACAATGTGATCACACAATGGCTTCAGAATCTATTCCGTCATGTGCGCTTGCTTTCATTGGCGAATATTGTTGAACATGGCTGCCGTTTTAATTAATATGTGATAAGGCTATTGAATTATTAATTATGGTTGCTGTAGGTGCATTATTTATGGATAGGTGTACATGTTACACGTACGAAAATTAAAAAAAAACCCTTTAGCTGAAGTTTTTTTTTGGTCATAGATAGAACTTCCTCTGGAGGCCAGATAGGTTGAGGCAGTTGCTCCATGTAAAATACTGGTACTCAGCTGCATCCGGTTAGATTGGAAGCCGACCCCAACATAGGAAAAGGCTAGGCAAATTATGATAGAACTTCCTGAGGTCATTGTCATTTAAACATGTGTTTTCTTACTTCAAAAATAGTATAAGCACCTTTCCTTACACCCACTAAACTAAACCACTCATGAAGGTCGTCGTGACCTTTCCAGAAAGTTTCGCAAAGTCGTTTGAAATCTGATGAAGAGATTTTTCCAAATCAAATAAAATCACAGCATTTATTTCAATTAAACCATGTACAGGCACTTTTGAATTGTCAAAATTAAATAGTCAGTCAGTTAGTCAGAAAGTTGAAGCTAGTTGCCCATTCCAAAACGTAGATCTCTATGGAGAAGAACGGGCAAGAAACTCCATGGACACTCTTTTAAATCAATCAAGATATTACAAAATCCTGGGTACATTATTCTTGATGCTTCCTTCAAAGTTATTATTACTCGTTTTTACTCTAAGATAATATGATTTCTTCTTTGAAGCGTCCGTCAACCGTTCCCGTGTTGGCTTCGGAGATGACCATCAGATACATCATCAATCTATCGACTTATCAATCCTGAACTGTACCATCACCTCAGCTCACCCTCAAACCGCATCGATACCGCACCAGTGCCGCAATAACGTTTTGTTCCACCGGTTATTTTTAATTAAGCAATACATCATAGCTAAGCAACACCCATTTTAAGTTCACAAACACACCGACATACCCACCAAATTAAGTAGACCTGCACCTCCCCTCTAACACATATAAAAATCCTGCGGAAATCAGGAACACACTGCGGTTCAAGAGGTCTCCGTAATCTGGTCGTGGTTACATGGCAAAGATTTAGGGTAAATGTACATGTTTTCGGCTCGATCTGTTTAAAGTTAATTAAGTCGCGTAAGGGGTTTTTGTTGTACGCTGACTTGTTAGTTTTTAGACACTTTTCGTGTTACGAGGGCTGTGTGCGATGTGGGTGAAAATTATGTTTTCCATTAAAATGTGTGTTGTATGAAAAAATTAGGTCGTTTGTTAGTAGAGGAGATTGGCGTTCTAATCAGGATTGAGCAGCACCAAGTTTATAAATAGAAAAAAAAAACTATTATTGACACATCCCTCCCTCCACTGTCACATTTACAAATCATGTAATTATTTTTAAGAAAAAAGAATAAGCTAGCTTTAACGGAAAACACGCTAAAATCTATATAATTATCATTTTAAATTTTTGATCCTAACTGAACTTCACCCAAACTCCAAATCAATACATACAAACATTTCCAATCAACACTTTCATTTAAAACTAATAAAGGCAGAGCTCACACCGCGTCGCGTTCGCCTTGCCTTCGCCTTTCTGACGCCTCGCGCCTCTACGCTGTCTTCACTGATTATTTCCATACGAGGCTAATTGGCTCAGTTTAGTTTCAATTATGATATTACTTCTTTAGCGATGAAGTTTGTATAGTTTCGGTGAGAATATCATTTAGTTCGGGCGCTTAATTTCATCTTTGCACGGCGGATTATGAATATGTATTTGGATGGTTTCATTTAGGATTTTCAGTTAGTTTCAGTAATACTGTTTCTCATTAACAAGCTTATTATGAACTAGCTGTGCCCGCAACTTCGTTCGCGTGCACATAGGATTTCATGGGTTTTATTTTTTTGCGCGGGTTTCTCAATCTTTTTCTAAAATAAAAGTAGCCTGGGCTACTCCTTATAGCATCAGCTATCAGCCAGTGAAAATCCCTTCAAAATCGGTTCAGCCGTTTCGGAGATTAGCTGGGACAAACAGACAGACAGACATGTTTGTCTTTCTGTACACACGACATGAACACTCACGCGCAAACTGTAACCTAATTCTTGTATGTAGCAAGTTCTTCGCGTTGAAATGTTTCGTCAGACATCCAAAAAAAAAATATATATATATTTCGTAGAAAAGTGCAATATCTACGCGGTCAAAATGTAAAAAATAGATTTTATTTTTAAATAACCGTCGAACAATTTCAAATCATGGTTTCGAATCATGCATGGTTACGCTTCGATGTTCCTGCCACCCTGTATTTAAATATTTATCTGTATTCCATATATAAGCAGCCCTCAAATTCGATTCTGCCTACACGATACAATTTGTGAGTAATTGTATTATTTGTGTCACTGAACATATTATCATACAGATTTTTCCATACAATCTCTTAAATATTTTTTTTTTTCGGAATACTCTTTATCCACCTTCGACCTTGTTCCTTGACCTTGTGAAGGCCGCAGGAACTCGTTGGATGGGAGAAGCACAAAACGGGTCGAATTGTAGGTGCTTGGGGAGGCCTATGTCCAGCAGTGGACGTCTTTCGGCTGAAATGATGACTCTGTTTATGTAGCGCCTACGCGACTTCATAAAGATTACACTTATTTTCGTGTAATTGGACGTGAGAAAACAAAAACATATTATACTGATCGTTGGAATAGCCGCACGATTAAATCGATCAGGTTAAGCTACGCTTGCCGCGGTTGGTCGGTACATGGGTGACCATCTTTACATAACAAGACCCCTCCGTGCCTCGGAAGCACGTTAAGCCTTTGGACCCTGGTGTCATTTGTAGATCTTTGACCGTCGTTGCGGGTCGTCAGAAGCCTTTTTATTTTTTAGTTTGGGAAATCATCAACTAACTCCTCCTGCTCTGGGTGGAGCGGAAGGGAGTGTCAGACTCTTACTGAGTAAAACCCACCCGTGTTCCTTCCTTAGCCTTTTATGTTCCGGGGTAGCGGTAACCCTTTCGGACAATCCGTCGTCAGAAGTCTGACAACCAGTCTTTCCAAGGGTTATCGTATTACCCAGTAACTGGGTTGTGGGGATCAGATAGGCAGTCGCTCCATGTAAAATACTAGCATTCAGCTGCATCCAGTTAGACTTGAGCTGACCCCAACATAGTTGGGATAAGTCTAGGCAGGTGATAGACGTAACAAAATTATTCCTTACTAGCTTTTGCCCCTGACTTCTTTCGCGTGAAATTTCTTATTCCCCCGACTTAACTCGTCGCATCGCACTCCTTGCCTGACTTTTTTTGCTTTTTGCGCGGCTCTTACAGATCATAGCGTGATGTTATACAGCCTATCTATAGCCTTTCTCAATTGGGCCAGAAGTTCCAAAGATTATCGCGTACAAATAAACAGACAAATTCTTTAGCTATATTTTTACTAGATTTTATTATTTTCGTATCAAAACCAAAAATTAAAAACATTTTCTTATTCCTTATACCACTGAAACCTACATAAAATCGACCATTCTTCTATTGTGTCGCTAAGTCGCCGACGACACGTGTTGAAAAACACGCCGAGGCGAAGACGTTGACGCGTTCCTTTCATAAAAGATTTAGCCGCCTGTTCGAGCATTCAAAGTTTAATTGAATCCTATGAGAAGTTAATTGGAGGCACGCCGAGTATCCTCTCTCACATTTTGAACTTAATGTTGAACTTTCGATTCATTCCAGTCTTACACATGTAATCGTGTTGATTTTTGAATTAAGTACCCATTTCTGAGGATCAAGATTTTGTTGATAGTTGTAATTATGCAATGTTTATTCTTAAAGCCTCGTTAGTACAGTCAACCGCCTTTAATTTGTAACACCAAGGGCGGTTTTTGTTTATCTTCTGGCTGTGGTTGACGGTACTACTAGGGATTTTAGTTCGTGATCGACATGAGCCCGCTGGCATTATAAATTGACGGAATTGTTTTAGATACACGTCTCCGGGAAAATACGTCATAGAATTTAATAGGGACTTTTGTCGTAATAGTAGTGTAAATGAGGCAGGGCTTGGAACCAGTACCAAGAGTATGGGTTCTGTATCAATGCTTAGTGGTTATTGCCATTTTGGTACCTGGGTACCAGTTCCAGATGGGTACTTACCGGTACCAAATGCAGGTATCCGTTGCGTACCACAAATCTCATATTTTTGTACGAGGAACCTCATACTGTTGGCGACCATGAAGTTATTTTTCTAATGCCTATTAAGAATCCTATTTCCTTGCTATATCAGTTTTCTTAATTTAACATACGGAAATATTTGTTTGATGCCGTTTACAGTATCGATACTGATTAGGTATTGAAAAAAATCATCATCATCAGCCTAAAGCGGTCCACTGCTGGACAGAAGCATCTCCAATTGCACGCCATACAGCTAAGTTCCCGGCAATTCATCCAGCTCAGATTGAAGATACATATTAAAGATTTTGAAAATTTTTAATGACGGATATTTGTCTATAGATAAGTGTGCAAAGCCGGTTCGTTTGCTACAAAAACTTGCCCAATATCGATATACTCTGACACGCCCACATCAGACCATTCGATAATAAACACGTTACTAGGTACTCTCTTTAACCACAGTTTGCTCCAAATTAAGTTACGGATAACTCGACTTTACTATTAGTTCGGACTTAATGTAAAAGGGTGTTGTGTTTACGAATTTTGTTTGTTTTACACCCCTTTAATCCTGGGACTGATTTCGTATTCAAGGTGGACCGAATTGCGTATCAATATGCCGGTTTCGTTTTTAGGTCACATGGCTAAATTAGAAGGTGGGTTTGCTCGGAGTCTGTTGCGGAAATTGAGTGATTTCGGGCGAAATCTATTTAGGATGACAGAATTTTATGTTCTTGTTCAAAAACAAGACCTTTTATTAAGAAAAATGAACGAAGAGAATCGAATCTTGTTTCTAGGAGTATAGATTTTCTTATTAATTTTAGCGGATTCGAAGAACTTCCCGATTGAAAGAAGAGAAATAATTATCGCAGATTTATCTTTATAATAACAATGATCGGATCTCCAAACAACATCCTCTCAAGTTTTCTATAAAAAAAAAATAACAACATTGAACAAAACTTCATAATTGCTAAAGAAGCTTCATGAAATGTCACCACTTAGCTTCACCTCTCCGTTTTGTACGTGAACTATGAACAAGCTCATCCTCTTCACAATATGATACAGAACACAGATAATCCCAACAATATGTAACATACTCCCATGCTCACACGAGTGCAGCAGCCAGCGTCAATTTAATTACACATCAAAACATCAAGATGGCGCATTCTCGTAGTACGCCGCGTTTGCGTACGCCCCAATTCGCGTATGACAATGTCGGCGTATTCCAGTCACTACGAAATAGGGATACGAGAGACTCACGCCCTGATTATTGCGGGCTTAACATGCTTTTTGTTTTGTTCTGTGACTCCGAGGTTTCGTGTTTTCAGTTTGCCTGAGATCAGGTGGACCAGAATTTTGTTGGTAATGAACCGTTGGGATGGCTTAGTTTTGAAGTTTTGCTAGGTGATGTGATGTTATGATAACTATTTTATTGAGCCTCGGCCTAGTCTAAGCTAAGTTGTATACTGAACAGAAATTATCAAAAGTAGTTCAAAAACTTTTTCCAAAATGAACATTTATTTCTTTCAATATAATTACCTGCTTTGATTAGTTAATAATGATGATTGTAATTTCACCGTATGAGGAAAAATGTTGTGAAAATAACACCGTAGGCGTAGTGGGTGTTCCTTTAAGATATGAGCAGAAGAAACAATAATTAATTAGCAGAATGAAGCGTTTGATAAGGTGCAAGGAGGGATGCTCCTTATCAAAAGCTACTTTGAATTAAAACGCCATAATGTTGAAAAAATATTGCCCTATCATTTTATTATGTTTGAAAACTTTATGCGGTAAAAGTTGTTTGTTCGCAAGCCAAGGTACCTACTCGTATATCATTTATATTAATAATAACGCTGGGGTTTGTTTGAACGCACTAATCTTTGAAACTAACAGTCGGATTAGAAAAAATATTTTTTCCATTTGATAGCCCAATGCTTGAGGAACGCATATCAGCTGTTTAACATCACGTTAGTACCCTTAGGAGCCGATCAAAAGGTAAAAAAGTAAAAAGAACGCTGAGCGAAGACAAAGTAATAGCGCGGGCAGGCGATGCGATGCGACGGGGTGGGCGGAGGAGCAAGAAATAATCTCTATATCATCTGCCAGCCTTTTCCCAACAATGTTGGGGTCGGCTTCCAGTCTAACCAGATGCAGCTGAATACCAGTATTTTACATGGAGCGACTGCCTATCTGACCTCCACAACCCAGTTACTGGGTAATACGATACCCCTTTGTAAGACTGGTTGTCAGACTTTCGGGCCGTACCCGTAACGACTATCAAAGATCCATGAATGACAGCCGGGACCAAAGGCTTAACGTGCTTTCCGAGGCACGAAGGGGTCTCAGTGTGTAAAGATGGTCACCCATCCACAGACCAACCGCGGCAAGCGTAGCTTAACCTGATTGATCGACCTGTGCGGCTGTTATTATTTAGCCACGGACCCTTCTAAATCTAATCTAAATAATCTCTATATATTTTTGGTTTATCAACTGTTATTGGTTTGAGTTAACGGTCTTATAAGCGACAAAAGTTTTCACAACACCGTTTTTCTCTACGATGATAGTGTGCTAGACATGTTATGGATATTTCCTTTCACTAATGTCGATGTCGATTTAAGGAAAATTATGTACAACAATGGCCGAACAGATGGCCGATGGGGCCGAAAGGTTCTGGAGTGGCGACCGCGTGCCGGAAAACGTAGCGTTGGAAGGCCTCCCACAAGGTAGACTGACGACGTTGTGAAGGCTGCAGGAAACCGTTGGATGCGAGAAGCACAGAACCGGTCGAAGTGTAGGTTCTTGGGGGAGGCCTATGTCCAGCAGTGGACGTCTTTCGGCTGAAATTATGATGTACAACAATCGATATAAACGAACTAAAGCACTATAAAAAACCCACAAACTACACCACAATCGATCCTTCATTGTAAGTGCTATACTCTGATTCATAACAATCAGACCCCAACTCAAACATCATCCTGTATGCATATACATAAACATTGTACATATACACAGATGTACATGTCAGCTCTCAATAGAACCAAATGAAAGGCCGGCCCAGAACTGCCAATCATAATATTAATAATTAATTATGGTGGATGCCGCGACATGTTCTATTAATTGAGTGAATGATAGGTTTTGTTCGGTAGTGTCGATAGGAGTAAAGAATAGAGGTACTAGGGTACGATAAAGTTCGAAGACATCGAGATAAAGGAGAAGTGCAATTAGATTGAAACGAAGACGAATAAGTTTAATAAAAAGCTGGAGAAAGAGTTAATAGGTTTTATTAGATGCACTTTGGAAATAAGTACCGACTTAGAAGTTACGCTTGCGTTCAACAGTAAGCCAGTCTTTGTTATATGATGCAACTAGCAGCGCCCCGCGGTTTCACCAGCATAAGTATCGATCCCGTAGGAATATCGGGATAAAAAGTATCCTATGTGTTAATACAAGGTGACAGCTACCTCCATACCAAATTTTATCAAAATTGGTCCAGCCGCTTGTTCGTAAAGAAGTAACAAAAGTTGAAAATCTATTAAAGAAATTTGACAGATTGTAGTAGCTTGATGTGCTGGCGTCATTACATACAATTTACTCTGCTTAACCTTTCGGGGAAAGATGGCGGATGTTATATTATATTATATTAAGAAACATTGAAAAAAACCTGCTATACCATGTCGAATTTTTTAACACCAATTAATTTGACATAAGAATCAAATATTGTAATGAATACTTCTAACCAAACACATCCATATTAATATTATAAATGCAAAAGTGTGTCTGTCTGTCTGTTACCTCTTCACGCTTAAACCGCTGAATCGATTTAGATGAAATCTGGTATAGATAGTTTGAGTCGGGAAAGGACATGGAATAGTTTTAACCCGATATTCCCACGGGATCGACACTTATGCGGGTAAAACCGCGAGGCGCTGCTAGTAACTAATACAGGAGGTGATGTTTTAATGCCATTTAACACCTTAAGTCCTTATTATTATAATAGTAGTTGTCCTCCTTTTAATTATTATTATTAGGGACGCATACTTTGGTCCCAATGTTCTTTGATTTCCTCAAAATTATGCTTCAAATAAATAAACTAACCTAAAATTGAGCCCTCAAAAGGTGAGACCACAACCAAGTCATTGAGCTGTTCGTCCATTATCACCGAGCACATTATCCGTACTCTTTGAACCAAAAACGTCTTTACAAAAGTGCCTGGAGGACCATTCAGCGACTGTGCAAATGACAGCGAATACAAATGATGGATGGAGTTTCTTCGGTGGTGAAGTTCAGGAAACTATGCTATATATATTTAAAGGGGGTTATTATGGTGAAGGTGGATTTAATAATAATATGGAGTTTGATAAAGTCGCCGGATGACTAGAATTTAAATGATAAATAAGCGTTTCGTTATTGAATTGTAATAGCTTGAACATGAACCTATCACAAACATATACCACAGATTATTTATACAGGATCAAATTAATTATATTTGCTAGGGAAACTCTGCATCGATATATTAACACGGCGAAATAAAAAATAAATTTATTTTTTTGTTTTATCACTAGCTCCTGCCCGCGACTTCGTCCGCGTGAAATTTCACTCTCTTAGGGGTGGAATTTCGAAAAACCCTTTCTTATTGGATACCTACTCTTCACAAAGGACACACCTTCCAAATTTCATGTCTCTAGGACCAGCTGTTTAAGGTGTGCGTTGACATATATTAACGCACAGCCTAATCCTAGTAACTAGTCCTGACTGACTGATATCAGTCAGTCAGGACTTTGAATTTTATATATTTATACAGGGTGTCCAGTAAGTAGTACGACATATTTCAGGGGGTGATAGCTTGAGTCAATACCTACCAAAACAACACAATATATGTTCCGCGAAATGTAACTTTTTTTTTCACCACTGTAGGTAGCGATAAGAAAATCGTTCTGCGAAAATTTAAACAAAAAATGGTATTTCTTGAAAAAGATCTTGTTTTTGATAGAAAAAAGACTAACCAATGAGTAGAGTAACTGTTCACAAATAATTTGATGTAAAAAAAAAACTAGAAAATAATTTTTTTCATTACGAGATACTTCAAAATCTGTTTCAAGGTAGAGATTTTTCGATATTTCGGAAAATTTTGTATAACTGTAAATCCGTAACATTTTGCGGAACATATATTTTGTTGTTTTGGTAGGTATTGACCCAAGCTATCACCCCCTGCAATATGTCGTACTATTTACTGGACACCCTGTATAAGATGTCCAGATACCGATACCCTTCACGTCCACGGAGCTTTGCTAGCTTCTTTAAATTGACCGTGTATATGTTGTCTATTTGATACTAAACTGACTATACTTCGGTGAGTGTGCCCAAGAACTCCACAACCTCATTCCACCGGCCCCCTTCTACCTTCTACATCCAGACGCACTGCATGTTACCATCTCTACCTGGTTGCTGTTCCACCATTCGCACTAAGCGTTTGCAAATTTAATGTCCCTTATAATGCGCACAGCAAAAGAGTGGAACTCTCTATCTGCGTCTGTTTTTCCGAGCGCATACAACCCAAATCTCTTCAAAGTGAGAGTAAACAGGCTTCTTCTGGATAAGCTCGCTCCATCGTCGACTTTGTCTCTGTCACCTTTGACCTAGACTAGAGTCAAGAGCAAGTCCATATCAAATAAAAAAACTAGTTTAAATTAAAATATGGAAGATACTCAAAAAACAATAAATAACAATACCTAGATGCCCTATCAGAATACCAGCGCTGTGACATTTATTTTTTAAATGTTGCAGCATCATGCTGAGATAGGCGCCTTTTGGCCTCGTATAGGACTTTTTATTTTATTTTTCTTTTTATTACTTTGTTTTATATAACTTGGATTTTTTATTTATATTTTTTACTGTGTTTAGTTTAGTTTGTGATCATCCTATACGAGTCGCAATAAATACTTTTTCTTTCTTTCTTTCTTTCTAGATGTAAACTACATCACAATTTAGGCATTTTCACTCTGGTACTTTTCTCTTTTTTTTTTCTTATCTCTATTTTGTTTAAAGCATGGTTTACAAGTATTCATCAGTCGCCTTTTATTCATAATTTTATTGCCATTTCTATCAAATAAAACCCAAAAACTCAACTCACAGCTCACAACAAAAAGTCTCAAGCTCCATAATATTAAATGTCAAGTTGACCCGTGTTGGCAAGTAGCACTCATGAGCTAAATGAGTTCCAATCTAGCCGCCGCCGTTGTCGGGTTTAAGGCTATCATAAAACGTGAGCGTTGCGCCGTTTATAGCCGCCGATCTTAACCTTAGAATGCAGGTGGCCGTTCTTTTTATTTTTGGTCGCAAATTAAGTTTTGCCGGTTAGCGGTTGGAGGTTGAGTTTACTTAAAACATTTCTTATTTTGTTTTGTAGACTTAACTTTCAGTAATCAAAATTGAGTTGGTAAAATCGACGTATGTATATTTGAAGTTCAGTTTGTTGAAGAATGGTGGAATTCCAGTTTAAAGTTAATAAATAAACCTTAATGAGAAAGGGGATTGAAGATTTTTATATGGATCTTGGCATACCTACATGTCCACCATTTTATTTTTTTTCAAAATGGCAGCCACGCATGAATTCTATATAACAAGATATTATAGTAACACGCAAGTTACAAAAAAAAAATAATGCACTGAAAACCTAAATAGATTTTTTTACTATGGTTTGTCAAAGTTAAGACAGGAAATTAAAATATTACTACCAACTCTCTCATCCATTACTAGTAATGATTGCCCGCATAAGGGTACGAGTAATCAATCATTTCTGAAAATACCTGAGTGCTTCTTGATGTAGCAAAGTCAAATTTATTTTCCCAATTGTAATTACAAATCTGGTTGAACACAATAACTTCATAATGCACTCATGAGTTTTATACTACCTCTCCACCAACCTAGGTTGACTCTTAGAGAATATATAAGGCATTTGGTATATAGCCCAAAGAGATCAGCCATTGGTCCTGCGCCTGATCTCTCTGCGGTCGTGTCGGATTGCCGTCCCATCGGGCAATAAGAGTTAGGGAGAAGAGAGCACACCTATCTGCGCACATACATGTGTACTATATAATCTCCCGCGCCGAAGGCTGGTCTCCGCTGAGATTGGTCGCCATTGCCGAAATTTGGTCTGAAGGACTTTATTTATAGTTCAATAAATAATTAACACAACTTTCTCGTTGTCTCCAGGTGAAGTTGAGCGGCTGTTACGCGAGTACCGGCAGAATCAGGAGCTGGTGCGGAACATCGGCGCGCACTACTACCAGATCATCTACCCGGTGCAGCTGCGACACCACGAGAAAATGGGCATCTCTACGCGCGAGGTCAACACTCCTAAGGTAAGGATCGAGGGCAGAATATACGTATCTTACAATATTAGTATCTATATGACCGGTCTTTTCGCACAATTCTATTGAGATGTTCTTTTCAACAATATCATGTACAGACGCCAGCACATCAAGCTACTACAATCTGTTACACTTCTTTAATAGATTTTCAATTTTATCGCTAAAGCATAAGATTCACAGTTGATTGGGAAAATTAGACAGTTTCGGGTAGCTTCATGTGCTGACGTCTGTACATGTTTAGAACTGCCCCGTTAGTCTCGTGGTTGCAAGTGTGAGTGCTGAGTATGGAGTCCTGGGCTCGATTACCAGGTCAGGCAAAGTGTCTTTAGGTTTTTCAATAAGAAATTTCGTAGTAACAGCTTGGAGTTTGGAAGTTGTCGGTGTGATACCTCCGTGCTTTGGACAGCACGTTAATCCGTTGGTCCTGCGCCTGATCTCTCTCCGGTCGTGTCTGATTGCGTGCCGTCCAATCGGACTATGAGAGTGAGGAAAGAGAGAGTGCATCTAAGTCTGCGCACACACATGTGCACTATAATATTTCCCGCACCGAAGGCTAGTTTTCGTTGATATTGGCTACCATAGCTGAAATGCGGTCTGGAGGGGACATGTTCAGTAGATATGATGTACCTTCCCATAACATGGTAAAAAGATGTACGGCTGATACTGTTTTTCGATGTCGACCATCATTTCTTGTCATATTTTGTTTGGATCGAAGCTTTCTATTCATTAATTATAAATGAAAACACTACACAGAAAAAAATAAGCAGTGAATAAAAATTAAAAAAACATTGATTTGAACTGCTTTAAACAGTTCCATTTCAGCCTAACGTTCAAAACTATTTTTTTTTACTGATCCGAGAAAATCTAAAGCTTGAGGCAAAATGGTTACCGTCATGACAGTAAACTTTAACGTTTTAAGTAGCTAAAAGGGCACACCAATTAACTGTTTTATTCATTTGGTGATATCGTTCAAACCATTGAAATTTACTTACACTTAACAGTAATGGTGGTTTTCCTTTTTTTTTTTGTTGTTTTTTTCAGTAAATAGTATGTTCAATCATTAAAAGTTACTGTTTTATATTTTACTGTTTTACAAACATTTCTTCTTACTGTATAAAGTCAGTAAATCTTAATAGTAAGAAATTATTTTTTTCAGTGTAATCTTGGATAATGCCCAGATATGGCCCACGTCAAACACATTTAGAACGATAATCAAAAATTATAAGTATTTTAAATAGGAAATTTCCATTTAAGTTCTATCTCTAACAAAGACGCCGTGATTTTAGCAAATTAATAAGTAATTTAACTATTATATCAATGCGAGTTTCACTGTCAAACGAAGTTTAGGGTTGCCATTATATGGACAGTTTACTTCAATTTATATATTTAATAAATCTAATCGATTACGGATTAATTAATAATAATATAAAATACTGGTATAAAAAAATTAAATATAATCACTTAAAACCTAAAACCCAACAAGGAAAAATAAAGCTACTTGTCGGCTACTAATTATTAAAACTTGGGCATTTATGCTCTTGACTTCGGGAAGCTGGAACTATTACTAAATACGTTAGTTGGATTTCAGTTTTTTCTTACCATAGAAATGATTTTATGTATTTCTATGGTAAGCAAAAAGATTTTCTGATGTCATGGTCATTTTAGTTTCTTTAAACGAAACGTACTCGACCTTATGACAAAACAATTATTTTCATAAACACCTCAGACCAGAGATCATAGTCCACACATACATAAACATAAAAAGGTAAAGTCACTGAATTCTTTAAGGCTTTGCCGTAGTTAGATAAAAAATTAATTGATCAAGACCAACAATCGATGCAACTTATCGATTATATTTTAAAATATGGCAACATTATTCTTTGACAGAATGATAGATTTGACAGCAAACTGTAATCAAAATTCAAACTACTCATAATGAGTAGTTTGAATTGTGGTTTGAATTTTAAATAATGAGTAACTCATTAGCGCGCTCGCTATCGTGGTTTGTGTATCGCTATCGTAGTTTTCTTTTGCCGTGGTTTGTGCTCTTTTGTGACCCTTTTTACGACAATGGACTCCGATCTACCTCCCCCGAATGATGAACCTCGCGCGAACTTGGACCCTGGATCCTCTTTGAATGACAACCCTGATGTGAATGTGGAAACTTCTGGCCCCGCATCTAATGACGACCCTTGCACGCATTTGGACTCCCGCCCCGCTATGGATCTGAGCAGCTCTGCTGTCCCGAGCACGTCGTTGCGGGGATTAACCGGCGCAAGCAACGTTCGCTACTGCGAATTGTAGAGTGGATATAAGGCGCTTGCGATCTCATCAATTGGAAATTGTGGAAGTACGATCAATTGTACAGCAATGGCTTCTGCCACAACAGGTACCTAAGCCTTATATTACATTATTCACCTATATTACAAACAATGCCTTTAAAAAACTGATAACAATAGCCAGTACATAAGCAAGCTTTTAGTAATTACATTGTCATAGTAAAAATATGTTTAAATAAGTACTTTTATTTTAATGAGAAACTAACAAAATCGTACAGCATAATTATGTACTATTTTATGCTACTTATTTCATTCTTCGGTCAGTGGGTCGTCTTAGGGGCGGTTTTCCTCATCATTTACTATGTAATTAATATTAAATAATAATCAATTGCATTTTCAGGTGCATATCTCAAGCAATGATTTTGTTTGTCATTCATGTTGGACTGCAGCATGGAATGAAATAAGACATCCAGCAGAAAGTGTCTCACCTTCCGCTGCTCGCCTCATTTGTGTTGGCTATGGTCGCACACTCCGTAGACAAAGAAGTCACCTCTTGTCTCAGGATTCTCCACGAGAAAATCATATAAGAGAAAATATTTCTAGACAAATTGCTCCACGTCAGGTAAAGTTCTAAATAATTAATAATTCTTATATTTCAGTTTATAGCGTGAAATATTTAGATTTATAATATTATTCAATAATTCATTGGTCTAGTCTGTAGTGCTCTTACTTACTCGACTAAGATGTATAGCTTCATTCTCTCCCTGGACAAACATTATTATTAAAAAAGCAAAAAATATTATAAAAAAGTATGTACACATTTTAAGTTGGCTGGAAGCTGTACTTAAAAGACAGAAGATATTATATTACTTTTATTTCTTTGTTTCAGTTGCTGAGCTCGTCTCGCATCTGCCACCCTTGCTGGCAGAGATGTGATAGAGCAATTACACGGTCCCGTTCTATCAGCTCTAGTAACCAGTCAGTGGATTTAGAAGAAGAGACTGTAGACCTTGACAGTACTCAAACAAATGAGTCTACACAAGGGATAGAATCCACAGTATTTTTGCCAAATTACGTAAGAGCATCTGATACTCAGCGTTGCTGCTTTTTCCCTGGATGTACAGGTACTGATCACCCTCGCCTTACCGTTCCGGAATCACTACGAGTAAGACTTTTCTGTGATTATAAATATTATGTACCTGCATAATGCAGAATTTGCAATTTTCACCTAATAAGCAACTCATGGGACCTATTAGGGGACTTTACACAAAACCCAATACAAACTTTTAGTTCGGCCCATGTCGAAGAGTTTGCTACTCTGCTGCAGCAGAATATGTATGCACATTTAGATTTTCAAAATATAGACGAAATCCCAGAACATATGGTGCACTATTATCTTGGGATAACAAAAGCACAATTTAACCAACTACTTGCTGAAGTCCCCAGTCTGTCAAACAAGTATAAAGGAAGGTTTGCTCTAGCGGCATATTTTATCAAATTAAGAACTGGAGAAAGCGATGAACGTATTTATTCTTTGTTAAGTGTACCACGGAGTACTTTGGAACGTTTAATGAACATGGCCCGAGAGATACTACACCAAGATTTTGTGCCCCGAAACCTGGGATTAAATCATTTGACTAGGACAGACATCTCTCAGAGAAACTTACTTATACCAAATGGTCTATTTGGAACAGAGGAACGTCATCCAATTGTTATTGCCGATGGGACTTACATTTATATAGAAAAAAGCTCTAATAATTTATACCAGAAAAACACCTATTCTCTACATAAATATCGCAACTTGGTCAAACCATTTTTACTTGTTTGCTCAGATGGGTACATTATAGATGTGCTAGGCCCCTATCCAGCTACAACATCAGATGCCGATATTATACTAAATGAATTTTCTAATGAAAATGGTCCATATAGGCAGTTTTTCCAAAGTGGAGATGTGTTTATACTGGATAGGGGCTTTAGGGATTCCATTTCATTATTAGAGAGATGTAATTATAGTGTACATGTACCCCAGTCTCTACAACCATATAATAT
Organism: Hydraecia micacea; assembly: GCA_914767645.1. Lineage (NCBI taxonomy): Eukaryota > Metazoa > Arthropoda > Insecta > Lepidoptera > Noctuidae > Hydraecia > Hydraecia micacea. The sequence goes on along the minus strand of OU611782.1, from coordinate 18,726,757 downwards.
TTTGTATGGTTAAGCCTACGGACTAAGAATTATGTATCAGTATCAAATATCAGAACCACACTTGTATAAATTCAAAACTGTTGTCTGTACTTACCATTCAAAAGTTATTGTAAGTGTATATAATATGTCTGTGCTTATGAAAAAATAAATGTTATAAAAAAAATTAAAACTGTTTTATTTCCAAATGGCGACTTATTTTCTTAACTGATAAGTACTAGAAGATGTTCATAACAACTTAAACTATAATTGCATAAACTATTTATCTGTGTTCACTGTAGGCCACGGTTGTTCTAACATGTTGGCATTGTCCTTTATGGCATATCTTCTGTATCCAATCAAGCATGTTCAATCTGTTTGATTACGAAATGTATGTGCAGCAGACAAAAGGCAATCCTCATATCTAAACATTCTTTCTGTTATAAAAATCTTGTTTCCTTCTAATACGAGTAGATACACCAACAATGTCGTCTACTTTCTATTCCAGTTATAACATTTTGATAAAATAATTCTACAATCTGTTCTTGTTACATAAATCAATCTGGGACAGCCATTGCTTTGTTTACAAACTTAATTCTACTACAATCTTTAAGTCTGTCTACGCCATCTTCTCTACCAATCAGTTTTAAATTAACTATAAAATTGTTCTAGGATTTTTAGGGACTAGCCTAAAAGTCCAGACCTGCCCCCGGGTGATTCCAACAGACTTTTAATCCACTTACTAAGTTTAGGCAAGCTGCCCCGAAATCTTGCGCTGTAGACGCAAAGTTGTGTTATGTATTTAAAGCGATACGGGATAAGAAAGTATTTTTGTGTTTGTTGTTGGGGATTTAGTTTTATCTTTATAAAGAGTACAGGAATCTGGAGTTTAGTTCCAAAAATGGCATTGCTTTTGGTTTTGATAAAAAAGGCAATTCTTTTTGTAGAAATAAAATAGCTAAAGTCTATAAAACTCTATGATCCCAATTAATATTATTGCTACTCAAACGAAAATCATCTTTAGGGAAGTGTAAATTAAGTTGATTTTACATTGTTGAAAATGTCATAAAAATGTTGGAAGTTGTAGTGCAAACTGAACTCTTTATGTAAGAATTAAAGTTGTTTATCCAAAACCAAATATTTGGTTACATAATTGGAAAATAAATCGCGAACCCAGTATACTGTTGTCACTTTTACTCACTTCTACTTACAATTGACCTCAATATTGATTGATTTTTCAAATAAATAACGTTGTCGTTAAAAAAAAAATATCTACAGATAAGTGGAGACTTGAACCATTACCATCGATATTACTTTTTATCATCAGCCACATTTGCGGGTAAACTAAGGCACTTTGAACATCTTGAAGGCCTGCTATATCACAATACACTCCCATTTAACGGCATCCCTCGTTCTTCGAGCTCTAAGGCGCGAAGGCCTAAAGTATCTCGGGTTCAATTACTCGCCTTTACGACGATATAAAGATCATCCGACGAACATTCCACCCCCATACGGTTGAGCACACAAAATATCCGTTCTGGAGCCAATTTAACTTCGCTACGAACTTGTTTGAAGTTGTGAAAGATTGTTCGATCGGTTCCTCTGCCTTTTAAAGGTCCCAAGTAATTATATAAACATTCTCTCTTCGCTATATTGAGATCCGAACTGCTGGGATTAATAAGGAAATTGGGGGGATTGGAAGTATTTAGGCTTTGTTTACGACAGTTGCTTGATAGAAAATACGGAGCATGTGATTTAAAAAGTAAAAATTGGCAAAGTTTGTTATGGCTGGTCTGGTTATAAATTTTGTTGAACTCAAGGGATAACAGCGTTGGTGCTATTTGGAAACGGTTATATTAATTTTGAATCTATTTTTGACTTGTTGGCGCGTGTGGCCACGAACTTTTAGGTTGTTTGTTTAATTCTGATTGCTTCATACAAGTTAGGTTTTTGGATCGTTTGATGGTGTTTAACACATTTGGTGTAGCATTAAAATTAGCTACACACACCCAAATGATACGTTGGTTTCTGTGTTTTCCTTGCTCTCCTCTCCCGTTCACAAACCTGGAACTTTGAGTACTGATATTGAAATGGTAGTTATATTTTATGTTAGCGTGGGCCATACAGCCCATGCAATAAACACAATTCCCAACTTAGTAAAGTGGTACCCAAGTATAATCAGTATTTATAATGTTTCCACTGCTCGGACACAGGCCTCCTTTCTTCGAGAGGGTGAGCTGCAATCCACCACACGGACCCAGTGCGTGTTGGTAGATGTTACATGTCTTAGAATGTTTGGTTCTAGAATATGCCGCTTTCCTCACGATGTTTCTTTCACCGTTTTGATAGCAGTAGTGATTACATTATTTACTCAAAGCCTGTCTGGGTTTGAACCCACGACCTACTACTCGTAAGTCAAGGTCGTTACCACTGGGCCACCAGTGCTCTACCAAGTGGTACACAAAATTATTAAATTGAGAAAAAACATATTTTATTGGACTGTCATATTAAAATATTAATACAACATAATAACTGGAGCGTTCATCTACAGAATCTACAAGATATCTTATATTATGTGAAATTGAACCATTACGTTCTTTTCGATGAATGCTAACATTCAACCTAATAGGATGTGTTCGACAGTGCGGGAAAGTAAAATAGTCTAGGTAAGGAATATCTCAAGAATTCCCTTGAGTTAAAATGCAATCTACAGAATGAAGACGCTAAAAGTGTACGATTCGCCTTCAGACGCCAGATTAGAACATAGAGAAGATAAGTTAAAACTTTCAGGTTTTATATTAATGAAAGGAAGTTGGCTTTGGCGCATGATTAAGAGATAGTGAAACTAGGGAGAGATTTTGTGAAGACATTTTTTTCTATATTGTGACTCTGAAATTAAAATATTACTCTCAAGAAATTAAAGACACTTCCGTATGACCACTGCCTAAAGATTCAAGAATACGTTGTAATAACTTCTTTTTTTTCTTGGGAGAACGGAGGATTATGTCGGATTCCTAACCACTAAAACTCCACTGTTCCTATGAGGTACCACCATGAGTCAGGGGCCTGGGAGATACTTTTACACTCACCTGCAAAATTGCATGGATACCTCAGTGTCTATTTTCCAGTGAACGTTCAAGTTTTCGAAAATAAACTAGATGGCGTTGGTTTCTTCACAGCTATGACTAATTTACGAAAGTTATGTAAGGAGTTAGGAAGAAATGTATTAAGTAGGATTGAGCAAGCAATATTCTGCAGACATTCGCCGCACCGCCAATTGGTATCAGCCTGCCATGTCTAGCGGGCCCCATCACCAAGTGCTGTCGATCTTACGACCGCACGTCCTCCCACATAGGCGCGCATGGAACACTGCGTGCCACCTCTTTGAGCCTGACTGTTCGGACCATGACACCGCCCCAATTTCGATACCCGCGCGAAAAATACTTAATCAATGATAATCTATTTCGCAATTAGCAACTCAATATCCCTAAAACTCAAATAATCAAGTCCAAATAATAAGCACTATCTGTTTACAACATCAAATTCGCAAACTAAACAAATACAACAGAATTGCTAACGGCTACCCACAAATACTTATTTGACTATCAAAATTTTGACAACTCCCTAACTGCCCGAAGTTTTGGTTTCAAACTGAAGTATTTTGCGGATTATACCATACTACAACTTTAATGTATACGGCCAAATGGCCTGGATAATGGGCGATTTAATTTGTCTTTTTGCTATATAGCCCCAGGCAGGGGACCCAAGCCCAAAACTTTTGTGGGCATTATAAGACCTAGAAATTTATGAGCATATTGCATGAGGCTTAAACGGATTAGGTGTGGTGTTGATGCTAGTGAAATGCTCGGGTGTAGTACTTTGGGAGTCTTAGTAATGAAAAATAAATAGATAAAGGAAAAGGTGATAATTTTATATGGTTTTAAAAATGAATAACATTTCAGTAATATTTTTCTGCGCAGTGTAACCTCTTACGCTTATAGCACACTCGGTTTCAAGTATCAATCAATCAACTCAGCTTTTCGCAGTCCACTGCTGGGCATAAGCTTTTCCCAGGCTGCGCCACAGCACACTGTCCTCCGCTTTCCGCATCCAGTCTTTCCATGCAACCTTTTTAAGGTTGCTGGTCCATCTAGGCGGGGGGCTTACCATACAACACTTGCCGATACGCGGTCTCCACTCCGGGGCTCGTCTGCTCCACCGGCCATCGGCCCTTCTACAAACATGGCCAGCCCACTGCCACTTCAGCTTGCTTTCTCTGCAAGCTATGTCGGCAACTCCAGTTATCCGGTTTAAATTATAATAAAATGTAACTCTCAAGCAAGAAAAAAAGGCCTATATTTGTCTAATAAACAATAGGACAGATACCTTTTTTTTATGGATGGGAAATCATCTAATGACTCCTCCCGCTCTGGGTGAAGCGGAAGGGAGTATCAGACTCTTACTGACTAAAACCCACCCGTGTTCCTTCCTTAGCCCTTTATGTTCCGGGCAGCGGTAACCCTTTCGGACAATCCCGCTACCCCGGCAGGATAAGACAGATACCTCATATATTATTTATTAGAAATATATAGGTCAGAAATATCAACCGAATACAAAACAAAATAATTATCACTTACAAATAATTTCTATGCATCATAAAATAACAGCAAAACCTCGGAACATTATAGCAGCACACTTATAAGGTAGGACTTGACTTTAATTATTATTGTTCTCCAAAACACGAAAACAATATTGACAAGCTAAACGGAACCTTACACAATTGTTATAAGGTTTGAAATAGTATATATTCTGATCCAATCACTGGTTATACCAATATTTTGCCCCATACATAATGCAAAAGCGTATCTCAAGTCTTATGTTAAAGCGGGTATATATTAGGGTCCTAACGATCGCATGGCCAACAAGAACGTTCTCATTGGAGGACATACACACATAGAGAATATCAATAATGTACTCATTGAAGGACATGGTAGACACAAAGAATATCAATAATATTAACTAAAGTTATGGATGGGGTCCTAAACACAATTTGTATGCAGATGTTGAGCTTAGTCTTACGGTTTTTGCTGATTAGGAAAAACAGGAAAAATCTGTCCTTAAAGAATATTAGTTATCTATATCTATATTAATAGATAATAAAGCTGAAGAGTTTGTTTCGACGCGCTAATCTCGAAATTACCAGTCGAATTTGAAAAACTTTTTTTGCATTTGATAGCCCATTTCTTGAGGAAGGCTATAGGCTATGACCCTTGGGAGCCGAGCAAAAAGAAAAAAACTCAGAGAGATTGGAGAATGCTTAGCGAAAACGAAGTGACAAGGCGAGCAGGTGATACGATGCGAATTTCTTATTACCCCAAACCACCCCGGTTTGGGGTAATAAGAAATTTCACGCGGACGAAGTCGCGGGCACAAGCTACTCGTAGTACATAATATAATTCGCTTTCTTTTACTCGAAGGCTTGGGCAGGTAATCGGTAATACGTCAATGCGCGTATTTTTCGTACTTATAATAATACTAGCTGACCCGGCGAACATCGTGCCGCCTCAGAATTAAATAATGTGACAAAGTTCAATAGACACGTGGCTCCATCTATTATCATAATAACGTCATTGTTGTATTTTTCGGGATGAAAGGTACCCTATGTCCGTTTCTGTATACCTGACAACGTATATGCAGGTTTCAGGTTGATCGGTTCAGTGGTTTAGGCGTGAAAAGGTAACAAATAAACTTACTTTCGCATTTATAATAATATTAAATAAGTTAGGATTGTTAAATTAGCTAGCGTGGTTTCGTTACATAACATCACGCTTGTAAAACCCAAGGGGTTAGGCGGAGACCTTTAGTACACTCACATTTCGCCATTACATGTAATAGAGAGCCCAATATTTGGTCACTTCAGTATTAATTTCTTCATTGAAAACTTCGTTACAGTTAACAATGATAAGTATATCATATATTTCCGTTTTCAAACTCCCAAAATTTTTTTCTTTGTCCTGGCAATATTTTCTTTGACGACCATTCCATACCTAGATAAAAAGGTATCAATATCAGAATTTAAAAAAATACAAATCTGTGCATGGCTTTCTACGTATTTTTCCACATAAACACAGGAAAACCGTTTCCTTTGTACAAAGCATCGTTTGTACGAACTACATTTAAAGCAAATAGCTTTTGGGTAGGATCGTTTGAGACGAAAACATAACTGAACATAGAAAATAGTCCCCTTTTGATGTGCGGAATCGAGCAGTAGGTATAAATAAATAAGGTTTTTTTTGTGAACGAAAAATATACCTACTGATATTTGTTGCTATGCAAGTGAAATGGGTACAGTACTGTTATTTAGATAGTGGTGATATTCAAGTTTGAAGTTAAAAAGGTTTAAAATAAATAGTTATTCACTTTGTAAACTTCGTATGATTTTGGACGCATGTAATTTATGTTTTGTATGTAAACGTTTTGTCTGTTTATCAGTCCACAAAGGCCACCTCCAACCTCAGACCAAATAAAAAACCAAGACAGAGGGCTGTCAACAGTAAAGTGAAGCCGGTTTTGCAAACATGTGCGCACTTAGTGAGGTGTAGTATGATTGTAAATGTGTGTGTGAGCGTGAATGCACAGAACGGAGGTGTAGTTTTGGCATGTTTCACTGTATTGTTCGCAGCGCTATGTCTTGACTTTTTTATTTGGTTTGAGCCTCCAACCTTCTTCATTCCTGTATCTCTTTGGCTTCTCTGCACCATGTTATTCCAGCGACCTGTCTGATGTCATCATCCCACATTTTCTGTGCTTTACTCCTCTTTTTTTGGCTGGTTCTTGGGTACCACTGAGTAACTATATTGCTCAATTTGTCCTTTCTTCTTATTTACCTTATAAACAAACGGCTATGTACGATACTGACGACTACACTTTATGTTTCTCCGACTAAAAGGCCAATCATGTTAAATAATGTAAGTAAATATGTAGTTATAGGTACCTCGACAAGGAATTTTTTTGATCATAAGAATGCCTCTACTTTGTCGTTACCGTTATTGTGCTACTATTGTGTATTTGGAACTAAATAAGTAGGAATTTAAACAATTAATGTTCCTATAGTTTCACTTAAATTCGTCAAAATAAACTAGACTACAGTTTGGCCGTCGAGAGAATGGGTTCTTGACACCTGTCAGTGTAGACAAACGAATTCGTGTTTTGCGAATTTTTTGATCTTTATGACTTACTAGCATTGTCGCACTGACAAGTGTCAGGAACGGATTCTCTCGACGGCCAATAGTGGTGCTAGTAGTGCGGTCGAGAGTAATAAGAAACCCATTTTTCGGACATCGCCTTTTCATCGAAATACGAAATCTTAAGTATCACATTTTTTAATAAAAAAGCCATGTCAGAAAAATGGGAGTCTTAATACACACGACCGGACTGTAGCTAAAAGTTAGACAAGTGTTATCTACTACACTTATAAGGTTACATAGACCCATATAACACTCGTGCTAGTAGGACAAGAGCAAGCACCGCCTATTCGTCTTCAGCTAACCAAGGTCCTTAAAACCAGTTTCATCTATCCATTTATATATTTTTACGATCCCATTTACGATTTTTCATAGGAACATAATCGCAGAAACCCGCGAACAAATAATTCTAGTTGACAGCAATAAAATGCTGAGAATAATATGAAACTTTGTTCGTTTGTGCACTAATGGTGGACCACTAGAGAATTTATGTGATGTGCTAGCATTGGCTGCATTAGGAGATTTAGTAGATCATATAACTGTTACTTTAAAAAGTTGCCATTTTTCATGTTTATGGAATGGTGAATGGTCCTACGAGCCGCCGTGTGTCGTGAATGTCAACAATAAGTACTCTTTAAAAACTTCTATGAAAACTTGAGTAGCTTTTAGAAAGCCTTTGTAGAATGAGTCATTCTATTCCATAATCATAATCAGCCTGTAACGTTCCCACTGCTGGGACACAGGCTTTCTCGATGTGAGGGGAGTGGGCTATAATCCACCACGCGGGCCCAGTGCGGGTTGGTACATGTCACATGTCTTCGAATTATTGTTTCTAGGATATTTAGGGTTTCTTACTATAGTCCTATTCCATAATAGTTAAGGAATAATAATGATACTTTCAATTGTTTTTTTTCAAATGATTGGTGTTATAGTAAGTAGTCAACATAATATAAAGAATACAGCCTGTTTTTCTCCATATAAAATATAAATCTGGCAATAAACAAAATGCCAATTTTTTTTTCTATGGGGAAATCCACATGGATGCCCTCCGCCTGGGGAGAACGGGGGTTATTTCGGACTCCTACTGACTAAAACTGCATAGTTCCTTCTACCACCATGGGCCGGGCCCCATGGTGGTAGAAGGAACTATGCAGTTTCAAACCACCCCCGGTGCACCCCCGGGTGTCACCCCCGGGTGCGGGACATACTTGTACATTCACCGCACTCCACCTGAGAGCCTAGACGAAGTGACATTCCATCAGCGATGACCATGGTGTCAAGGTGTAAGTCAAGAATTAATTGGTTTGACAGCATCATCATATTTCTGCCCTAGTCCCATAAACTTCCAATTAACTCATGTCAATCCTGTTGAAAGTCATTGTAGAAATAGTGATTGCCACTTATCTAAGCCCTCTGTACAGACGCCAGCACATCAAGCTACCCGAAACTGTCAAATTTCCCCAATCAACTTTGAACGTTATGCTTTAGCAATAAAGTTGAAAATCTATTTAAGAAATTTGACAGATTGTAGTAGCTTGATGTGCTGGCGTCTGTACGTTACCCTACATCTAATGCACATCTAACATCAGCTAAATTTATTCTAAACAGAGTTGCTACTTCAAACTAGTGCACGTATTTAAGACTCGACTCCATGCATTCGGAGGCAAACAGAACAAATACATATAAATATATAGAGATATATATACTATTCCATTTTCTCCTAAATCCCAGTTCAGAGGCTTCAGTAATTACGCTGGCAAGATAAACAAGGCAAGGAGGGATTCGTTTACTGAAGACTAATTTTGTTTACCTAATGTCTGGATCACTAATGCGTCGATTTTTTCATGGGGGCCAAGTTTAGAGCGGGGGCGAGATTAGTGGGGTGTTAAAGATCAGGAGGAATAGGCAATTTGAAGTGTTGTGATTTTTTAAATTATGATTGGTGGAATACAGGGTGGCGGGGACATCGACGTGCAATCAGAGGGGCAATTCTCGTAATTTTAAGAACGTTCACGGTCTGATCTCAGTCTCAATCTGTCAAAAATACCTCTAATTTCCCTACATTTTTGACATTTGTTTGTTGCCGAGATGAGATTGTGACTAGATTTTGAACGTTTTAAGTTACGAGAATTGGCCTTCTGTTGTCAGTTACATTATTCTGGACCCGAACGCGGTGATATTTTTTGTCGGTTAATTTAATAAAAATTCTGTTCCATGCATGTTGATCGCGTAGGTATTGCACTTTTCTATCGAACAGCAATTTTCGATAATCGACGAAAATTTTCTACGCTCGGGGTCTCGAATCATGTGCTGAATTCGTGGTTACAGTTTTCGCGTCGTTGTCCCTGCCACCCTGTATACATGTACAGTCGCGAGCATAAGTATGTATACACTTGGCTTTATTCAAAGGCGATTTTCTACTTTATTTTTCAATGAAATTTTATGTTATTATGAACATAGTATTTTTGAACCCATAAGTTTATGTGAAGTGTCGTATTTCAACGTTGCATTTGTTATTTCATGAAACAATCGCAATTGAAAGTTGCCAAGTGTTGACATATTACTGCTCGTGACTGTACGTACTGTACTTACATCTCTGACATACCTGTAAAAGAATACAGGGTGTGATGATTGAACATATTGCTCCTTGTTGTCGAGTAATATTTGGAAAATCCTGAGTACTGTGGCGACATAAATAAATGATGATTATGAATGAATGCTGTATTATCCTCCTAACGTAAGTGTCGATTAGTTATTAGCGAGGAATTATTAAGCTTCAATATCTAAACTAATAATATTATAATAAAGAGAATAGATTTTTTGTATGTTTGTTTGTTTGTTACGCTTTCACCCTAAAATGGCTGAACGGATTTGTATGAAATTTGGCACATGGGTAGAGCATGACGCGGGCCCGTGACTACATAATAACAGCCGCACAAGTCGATCGATCAGGTCAAGCTACGCTTGCCGCGGTTGGTCTGTAGATGGGTGACCATCTTTACATACCGAGACCATTCCGTGCTTCGGAAAGCACGTTAAGCCGTTGATCCCGGCTGTTATTCGTGGATCTTTGACAGTCGTTACGGGTAGTCAGAAGACCGAAAGTACAACCAGTCTTACCAAGGGGTATCGTATTACCCAGTAACTGGGTTGTGGAGGTCAGATAGGCAGTCGCTCCATGTAAAATACTGGTATTCAAGTGCATCCGGCTAGACTGGGAGCCGACCCCAACATAGTTGGGAAAACGCTGGCAGATGATGATGTGTAAAGCATGACCAGGATTTGGGCATACGATACTTTTTATCCCAATATTCCCACGGGATCGTTCTTATGCGGGTAAAACCGTGGAGCGCAACCATGAATAATAAAGTACTACTTTTATTGCTAGATTCGCCTTAAATATTGTCAAAAGCTTAAAACGCTAGTATAACAAATTCTCGGTGACCGCTGTCCAAGCAATCTATGCATAGACAGGTCTTGAACCTCTCGTTTTAAGAAAGCTATTGGACTAATAGTTCCATACTAATATTTGGACATCGCTCTCGCTTGTAAATCGTGGCACACTCTCCTCAGGGGAGGAATAAATTGCGCCTCTAAAGACGATTTTCATGGATTTACAATCATTTCTTTTCTTAACACAAAGACGGCTTGTTTGCTAATTTTTACATAAAACGCGTAGAGACGTGTTTTAAAAAAAATCTCCCACAGATAGATTTGATCAAAGTTTCCTGAATATTTTGTGTGAACGATTTTCTTTTAAATCGTTTTATTGCGAGCGAAAATTTATTTCTTTATTGCTAGATTAGGTTTCAATGTCAGTTTCGAAAATTCGCAAAGTAGTTTTAACAAGGGAAATAAAAGTTAAAAGAAATCTAGGTTATTGTTATGCGAAAATTGATATTTTCAGCCTGTTGTCGGCTATTTCCCAAAAAGATAGTACTTGCGTAACTTTAAACCACAAGGCTACGTACGTACACACAACTGGCTTGCTTAGCGCCTAGTCTTTTTTTGTCACAAAAGCAAAAATACTAAAAATACTTGCCATTGAAGAAAAACATAACCTCACTTTCTCGTCATCAAAGTGAACTATTCTGTCTAAAACGTTCCAAGTTACCGTTTTCTAAGATTTTGAAACAAAAACGCAACAGTAAAATACAGAATCAATTTAAAGTTTATAAAACACGTTAAGGCTTGTGGTGAGAGCCCCTGTTTACGACTAAAAGTTGCCGACTCCATGCAAATTGCATTAGGCCACCGTCTCACAAGGACAGTTACTTGTACAGCCACCACAATCTTAACTTGTTCATATTGTACAATATAACCAGAGTTTTATGAAGTTTTTAACTGCGCAATCTCGGTTGTTAAGGTTAAGCGACTGTTATGGAGGTTCTTTTATGGATGGGTTTCCAGTTTGGCAGTTACTTTTAATTTTCTTTCTTTTTTAACTCGAATCTTCCTCCCTCATGGACACGAAAATAAATTACATTTTTATTCTGACAATAAAGTTTTCTAAAAATTACTTAAATTAGATTTTTTGACGTGGCTCAAAACAAATTAAGTGTCAGTTTGTAATTATAGAAAGAAAGAAAAGCAAGAAAAATTGGTTTTATTGTCACAGAAACACGTGCATACAAAAAAATAAATTACCCTAATAATAAGGAAAAATAAAAACAAAATAGACCTATTATCACGAGCATAAATATGACAAGAAGGCTTCCACACATCATGATGCTGTGCTATAGGGGACCCACAGAACAGCGCTAATATAATTTACTGTAAATAACCTCAACTATCGCCCTGTTTCGTTTGATCCACGACTTTTGGGCCACCCTGTATAATTACAACAACGATGATTAGACAATAAGGTTGCTTATATTTTCTGCTCTCTGAAAAACAAGCATACAAACTATGCTCGCGTTTCTATATGAAACAAAAATAATTCAACTCAAGTAAAAATTTTCTCAACTCTTTTTTAAACTGATTTTCAGTAAGACATGTTCCTTGGGTTACATTTTTAAGCTCATCTTTAGCGTCAGTTTGACAATACGCTTACAACATTTCAGTTAAACACAGTTTATCACTATGCTTTCCCGTCCAAGAACAAGGACTATAAAGACAAACAGACCTCACATTGAAACGCTACCATAACCCGCGGTCACGCATCTCACTAGGTAGGCTCCATTACGGATTATCTGGCTTACATGAGCTACAAGTTTGTTTAGTATTACCTTACCAAAGTAAGTAGCTACTTTGAGAGTTCTAATTATGTGTGTTTACGCATAAACTGACATATAGCCGCGTTATAATTGTTTTAAGGTTCAAAATGGTGTCGGGTTTGCTGTCTGAAATCGGTGTTGCGTGGAAGTCGTTGTTGGAAATGTAATTGTTTGTAATGGAATATTCTTGACGTTTGTGTGTGATAGTTTAAAGAATGTTGAGTGTTGTCTGATTAATTCGTGTCTGTTATGTAAAATTTTGTAGTAGGTACTTAATAAAATTTAGAAAACTCTTAGATTTCTTGGAAAACAAAACTCCCTAAGGCTACGTAGGCCTAGGTGGCTTACTTAGCACCTAAAGCCTAATGACTTAAAAATCCTACTACAAAATTATAAACGTGAAAGTTTGTGAGGATGGATGGATATTTGTTACTCTTTCACGCAAAAACAACTGAACGGATTTGGATGAAACTCGGCACACAGATAGTTTATTCCCGGGATTAACACATAGCATACTTTTAATCCCGATATTTCCATGGAATCGAAACTTATGCGGATGAAACCGCGGGGCGTAGCTAGTCCTGTTATATACGCTAGACGAGTAGCGAAGACGCCAAGCGCGCAGTACGGCCATTTGCGACAATTCTAGAGCGTTCGTTTCACTTCGTTACTCGCAAGGTGACTCGCTAGGCTCTAGGCGCTTAATAAGCCACCAGTCAGTCAGTGCGTACGTAGCCTTAGATTTCTTGGAAAACAAAACTCCTTATGTGAATCTGTGTTAATCCTAAAAGTACTAGAATAGTTTTGTATGTCTTTCACGTCCAAAAACTACTCATGTGCTAGCTAAAGAACTAAGGACCAGATTCTTAAGAATCGCGAATCTTATAACATAACAACACGCTTGTAATCCCAGAAGGGTTAGGCAGAGGTGTACCTATTGTGCACCCACATATTGCCAGTTACGTTTAAAGGTCATACATAGCACACATATATTATTATCAACTCGGAAAGGGCTTGTCACCGTATCGCCTTTCTGCCTCGCCATCAAACAGGCGTCAACCTAACGTAAGCACGTGGATCAGAAGCTCCGATACGTCGACTCGGCTACGGCTAGGCGACGCCGCGCTTACGGCTCGCCGACCGCTGGTTGATGTTGCTACAGGCAAGCCGCGGAAGGGGTGAGAGGGGCAAGGGTGGACCAAGAGACGTAAGCTCGGGTACGGAGAGACGTAAGCGCGGGGACTACGAGCCGTAAGCGCGAGAACTGCAAGTTGACCACGCACCGCACCGCGGTTCGTGAGCTTGTCCCGAGGCGAGGCGATTACATTACGATTCCGATTAGTGTGCGTTGCAGTAGGGAGTTTCATACAAAGAATACTGAACGGCTCGAGTTGATACGGTGACGATCCCTTTCCGAGTTGAAACGTGTGCTATGACCTTAAGTCCCAAGCAATAGATCCGGATGATGGCAATAGGCTCACTATTGCCATCATCCGGACCCAGACCTAACTCCGGGCTGTTGCTGAGAAATTCCTGATGGTAAGACCCAATGAGGACCTCATGATCACCAGAAGTGCTTGGGACCAATATACCAATGACGCAATCAATTATATCTTATCTTATCTTATCTTTTTAAGGATTTTATAACAATCAAAGTTAAAAAGTTATAATACAGTTCCATGTTTATTGTTACAGGGCAGGGGATACGACTATCAACAGGGCACGAGGTCACGCGCAAGGGTAAGTTTTAAATATTATATAAAAATCATACTTATTTAACAACAAGTTTTTTTTTATTACTTTTTTAAGAAACGGGATTGAGTTTGTAAAGTGCCTGTGTCAAGACATCGAATCGCGATTAAGTTGAAAATTAAACTGCATACTCGTTATTTACATTGCAAGATATAATTCACCATTTCATACAAAATAAATAGGTAGAAACTACATTCAAGAAAAAGTGCGTCTTTTAACTTCATGGGTTTCTGAATTCCCGTAAAAATATTCTGTTAAATAATAATAAATACATTTTAGGTAAATTATACACCCATTGCCAAACATAGAATAATAGAAAACATAGACAATAGATCCAATGAAATCAGATAAATACTAATTAATTGGAAAAAAATTAATCGAATAAAATAAAATCAAATGAAAATAAATAAAAAATTAAAACAATAAAATTAATACTGAAGTAAAAATTATCAAAATAATAAAATTAATACTTTCTTAGGCTCAGACCTCCGGAGTGTATGCGGTGTCTCTCCACAGACAATGGCTCACCTCCCATCTCGCATACGTGAGGACCTAATGGCTGCGTCAGCGAATGCTATCGACGTTGCTGAATTTTGAGCCAAACAAATTTAAGTATAAAGCGATATTTTGCCATCGACATGCTAAGAAGATTACCTTCTCTCCGACACTGATACAGCAATATATCTGCTGGAACAATGCCGGATGAAGGGGCAGTCCAGCCTTCCCGCAATCATCACCAGTTCGATGTTAGGGCTAATATTGTACACAAAAAAAAAAAAATTATCGTGAAGCCAAATAAATAAGCCACGAAAAGGCATTACATTCTCGAAGTATTTCCCTCAGGAGCTATTCGAAGTAATTACCAAGATCCACATATTCTCTTTCTTATAACTTCATATCATGAAGGAAAAAATGTACGAGTATTTATATGATTAACTTCTCGTCTTAGCACTTTAGTGTAATATGGTCATTTTTTTTTGTCAAATCTATCACCTCCAGTCAGCTTAAAAAAATGTATCAAAAACCTCATTGACGTCATGCATGAAATGAAGAGGACAAAATAAAATTCTTGTTATTTTATTCAACGAAGTTAAAGACGTGTCATTCGATATATAAGTCGTTTGACGTTGTCAGTCTTATTTTATATCTTGTCCTTGAACCATCACTGTGTAGATTTTTTTCTTCGTAGGGTGTTGGGACGAAATGTTTATTTTGCTTTGGTTTAATAATAAGTTGTATACTATGTTTTGTACCAGTATGGTAGACACAATGCTATTGCACAATTATTGTAGACAATAACATGGTTCCTTGCCCGTGTATACATCTTTTTGGGGCTGACTGTAAACATTAAGTCTGACACTTTAAGAAAGCAAAAACTTTTATTATGACAAAACCTAGCTATCGCCACTAATCATTTATTTATTTATGTTCCCAAAAGCCAACTAAGTAATTTCCTGCTTCTCCACAAATCCAGCAGTAAAGTAAAACAAGCTGTACAAACTAACCCCAGGATGTTAATTTTCGTTTCTTCAATTTCAGAATTGTCCTTAAATTTTGTAGCCACATTTCCAGGGCCCAAGGTCCATAAACAATAGAGTTTAGTGACAATGCCAGCTGATTTTTTCTCATACAAGCTGGGTGTGCACATCAAACGAACTAACTAAAAGAGCAACCAAAATATTCTTAACAAACCAGTATTTCAAGCCATGCCTTTAGAACGGAACGCGTACTATAAAACGCGTAATTTTCAAAGAGAAGTCACTTTTCTCGTGTTTTTAACGCAGAAACATACATGAACTCGTGTTTTGCATGCTGTATTTTGCATTCTTAGGGGTGCCACATGTTCAGCTCGGCATGGTTCGACACTGCCGGGCAAAATCGCAAATAGAATAATCATGTTCGGGAAAAGGCGACCGGCTTAACTCGAATTGTGCCGAGTCGACCCTAACATGATTTAGCGACGGTAGATTATAATATTACCAGCCTATCATTCTCCCACTGCAGGGCAGACCTCTTCTCAGACAGAGAAGTCACGAGCATTGATCACCACGCTTGGTCAAGACGGGTTCAATTACAACTCAGTCCATTACTAGACATAGGCCTCTCCCAGGCTGCGTCCTCTATATTCTGTCCTCCGGCTTCCGCATTCAGTCTGTCCCAGCCACCTTTTAAGGTCGTCGATCCATCTAGCTGAGGTCCCACACTACGCTTGCCGATACGCGGTCTCCACTCCAGGCCTCGTCTGCTCCCCGGCCATCAGTCCTTCGACAAACATAGCCAGCCCACAAGACCCAACGATCTCGACATGCGACGCGTGACGCGTCATGGCAAGACGGGTTCGCGATTTCATATTAAGGTCAGGTTTCCTCTCAATGTTTTCCCTTAACCGAAGTCAGTTATGTGAGGGTAGATTTTGAACGTAATTTGCCGATCGGCACGAGCCGATTCAAAGTCAAATATGTATTGTAATTGCTTCGGGTCGGCTCTGTTTTTCAACGAACTGACGAATCGAATGTGCCGATGCGAACATTTTTGTAGCGGCACCCCTGAACACGTTTTGGTTCACAAATTAGCAGTGCCAGTGGAGGCTTGTGAAGGTTCTAAATTAAACACTGGGCACGATTATATGGGCTTGGAAATATGCAGCTCCGTTTTATATTGTTAATCCTGTGGGATGTTTATGTTTGTCATGTGAAAATAGAGTAAATGATGCATAGAAATAATCTTCGGCGAAATTATGTCGCATAAACACTTTTCGCACTGTTTACCGCAACTACGCTTAGTTGCGGGGGTCAAGAAGAATTTTTGTGACTACCGACCCGTCCCTGCTTTACTTGGGTGTAATGGTAACATGTTAAAACATCGAGATATCTGTGAAATATCTAAGTTAAATATTTTCGTATTATACATGAAAACCTTTCATAATAAATGCTCTAAGCGATGATGACGACTTTTCTTTACAATAAATAAATAATATGTTCTTTATTTCGGACTACAAGTGCTCAGAATCCATCTAATAATTAGTAGCAATGACTTAATAACTATGTCAGTAAACTTAAAAAAAAAACAAAATAATATGACGTGACCCATCACACGTTGGCACGTGTCTCCGTACCCAGTGCCTTATAAGACTCTCCACTTTGTCTAATAAAGTTTTCACACAAAAAAGGTTTAATGTTTGGTTTTATACTATGTATTGATCAGAGGGCTCTTAATAATACGTAACCCTTTGGTTGCCGATTGTACAAAAAAAGATATGGGCCGTCGAAGGAATATAAAATAGGACGAAACGGGAATAAATAATAAAAAAAATATTTTGGGACGAAAGAAGCATATTATTTGGGACGAACCAGGCTTTTTTGGAATGTGGGACGAAACTTCGGGAAGAACGAAGAATAAATCATCGATATTGATGAGCAGCCAAGACAACGAAAAATCTTAAAGAAAAACTACGCTACAGATTTTCAATTAATAATTAATCGCAAAAACTAGTTAATCCATCCACGTAGCCACTCAACATGGAGTTGTGATAGATGTTCCATATAATACCCGGTTAAAGTAATAAATTACACCTGCGACGTCAAAACGTGTGTATTTAGTTTCAACCTCATTATAATGGCACAGGGTTTTGACAAATTAATTTCAACTCTGTGATTATGTTGGTTAGAGTATAAAGTTGTTTGGAAGGACTTGTCAGTGATATAGCTGATGGGGGTAGAAGGGGGAAGCGATTAGTTAAGGCATTAAATCATTATTAAAATTTTGGTTCAGTATATTGATAGTGTTCGCCAAGAATACGTAGTTATACTTATTATCTATAGATAAGGTAATTTCAAGGAGGATGTATTTAATTTAGCTAGTAGCTACAGTATTTATTTATTCCAGAGGTGGGTACCAACAGTTCAATATTTGACATAATTGTCAGTTTTGTAGTTTAACTGTTAAAACGTTGCGTACAAACAGATATAAGAATCTTAGATTTTTTGACTGAATGACCATTAGTTTTAACCCCATTTATTAATTCAACAACAAACTGTGCCCTTTCGTCCTGTATGTTAACTTTTCACTTAATCTATACTTTAATATCATAAATGCGAAAGTGTGTCTGTCTGCCTGTTACCTCTTCACGCTTAAACCGCTGAACCGATTTAGATGAAATTTGGTATAAAGATAGTTTGAGTCCCGGAAAAGAACATAGGATAGTTTTTATCCCGATATTCCCACGGGATCGAAACTTATGCGGGTAAAACCGCGGGGCGCTGCTAGTACTAAATAAAGACTTCACAAAATTAAAGACATGCAAAACTACCATTATTAATTTGTTGTGTCGTTTTTGAGGGCTAAATGTTTTATACTATTTTTTAAATAATTATATTTTATACAAATTTTTTTACTCGTATTTGTAAAATAGTTTAGTATTTTTATAGTTTTGTCAGTGGATTATTTTTTATTTTCTAACTGAACAGACAGCTGTGCTGCTGGGGAGCTTGTTCCGCCACTTCTTCTCCCCAGCGAAAGTACTAGGAAGTGGCGAAGGGCGGGCGTTTTGGGGGACTGTCTTTTGTAATTTTGACGTTCGAAAAGTGCTGATTCTCAACCTAGTTTGAATAAATGACTTTTGATTTGAATGATTTGATTTGATCATACCTGGGAAAGGTATAATCCAGTGCAGAAAAAAACATAATGACGTGAATAACAAGTAACTTTCGGCATAATTATGGGTATTTTAAGACCCCTTATACTCGTATAGACGCCAGCACATCAAGCTACTACAATCTGTCTTTCTTTAATAGATTTTCAACTTTATCGCTTTAGCGAAATTTTCCCAATCAAAATACTATAATGTATCCAAAATTATCCTCCACGTCTTCAACTCAACGATCATCCCACAAACAAACTTCAACCATGCTTTCTAAGTTCTAGCCTTAAGCAGAATTAATGTGCCTAGTTCCAGACTGATTTCATTAGGCATGCAAGCCGCTACCTAGGTGCAGGCTTTCATTAGACAAGTATATCTACCTGTGGATGAAAGCATGCTTGGTATTCGCAAATAAATGGAATCTTGTAGTAAGGTGTTTGGGGTTTGGGATAAATGGCGATATCGCATGATCAAAATCATTGTGTTTCAAAAATTCGCAATGAATGTGTGCAGATTATGGAAGGAGTGATGTGGTTATGGAGAAATGTCTTGACGCTGCGTGAGCGTGCGTGATACATTGCCACTCATTCGATGTCCACTCCGCACTGCATGGATGAAAAGCAGCAGATGAAGTGATTTTTTACTCCGTTGATGTAATTGCTACTTACTTATATGGCGTTCGTGTGAGGATAAATAAATAATAAATAAATGATTAGAATTAATAGCATAATGTTCTAAGTATAAATATATTCTGCCAAACAGAATTGCTGTCTTCTAAAGGCGTCTACTCCATTGAAATTAGAGGTAATTGTACACCAGAGGTGTAACCAATGTATCAGAAAATCTATAAGATTAAAAATGTTCAAATCTGTGTGGCCAGTACGCCAATTTTAGTAATTAAAAGCGTTCATAATCTGGTCGCAATCTCCTCTCAGCGATCAAGCGAATCTTTGTTAAAAACTTGTCAAAAATGTGGGTAAATTAGAGGTATAATTGACTAATTGAGCCTGAGAAAAAATAGAATGAGAACGTTCTTTAAAATACGGGAATTTTCCCTTTGATGTCTACTTCCCTTGATCGTTGTTTTGTTTGCCAAACTATCGACATGAAAATAGGTGGTTGCCCCCTTATATTACGACTTGGACCAACCCGTGTGGCTGTTATTATTTAGCCACGAGCCCTTCCATGTATTAAAATAGGGCTTTGTTTGACACTGACATTAATTACAGAACATTCGCTATTTACCTCTTCAGCACAATTTACGAATTAAGCTAATATATAACGCAACATTCCGAAAATTGCGGTACTATTTCTCTCCTCTACATTTCAGTATATTACTCTTGCTAATAACTCCTCTCCGACATACAAAGCAAATTCATCTAGTTCAACACAGCACCCTCCTTTTAGCTGTATAGTCGGGTACGTACAATACAATACATATATCACTGGAGTAGTGGGATTCCTTGTTTGTGGTTAGGGTTGCTAAGATTGAAAATAAATAAGTGGGTTGCCAGATAAAAAAATAAAGATTGAATTGTCAACATGCAGTCAGAAAGTGCAGTTTTCAATAGTCTAAACTAGAATATTGTTAAAGAGAAAAGAATTGATTTTTTGTATGTTTCTTTGTTATGTGTTCACGCTAAAATGGCTGAATCGATTTGAATGAAATTTGGCACATGGATAGACCATGACCTGGAAAAGGACATAGGCTACTTTTACCCTGGGTTGCAGACGAAGTCGTAGGCAACAGCTTGTTTCTAATACTTGGATCATAGTGCCCCGGCTCTGCTTATTTTAACTCATCATCATCTGCCTAGCCTTTTCCCAACTATGTTGGGGTCGGCTTCCAGTCTAACCGGATGCAGCACCAGTATTTTACATGGAGCGACTGCCTACCTGACCTCCACAACCCAGTACTGGGTCTGGTTCTGCTTATTTTAACTAATATGTAACAGACAGATGAACAGAGAGACGTTACGTTATAAATCAGTTTTAAACTAATTGAATTATCCATATGATTTTAAATGAGCTACATTTGAAACAACAAGCACCTTTATACAAGGTGTTACAGAATAAACGCAAGTCCTGAAAGTAGTTTGTTCATAATTTACTACTGAATCGATTTCAGTAACATATATGTTATTTTTTTATTATGTATTTTGCCATACTGACTGGCAAAAAAAATTAAACCTTATTTCAACGCAATAAGATTTAATTTGAAATGAATAAAGTAATACTAAGATCAAAACGATTTTCTTAACAGTTAGACTTAAAACAAATTGGTCATTGTATTATGTTTTTAAGTCAATACTGTATTTGAGATGTATGAGGTCTTGCGTAAATGATGTTATATATTATATAATATTATGCAGGTAAATCTAGAAACTATCTTACGAAAACCTAACGTCTGCCAACCCTATTATTTTATAGTATATTGTTAGTAGGACTATTCGAAGCGCTTAATATTCCCCCTCCAGCTTCTGTTAGGCACGGAGCAATTTCTTTGTTTCTATTCAGGAATATTCATATTTGTACATAAATAAAGGACAATGAGTAATGTTGTATGGGCCTAGTACCTAAAAAAAATGTACTGTAGCTTTATGGAATATGTCTGTATTTAATGTCCTGAGGGAGTAGTTTAATTAATCCTAGGAAAGCGTGTCTGAATTCACTTGGAGAAAAAAGACATGCGAGTACGGTCTTACCCATTCTTCTTTTCATTTATTTTTTTTATACTTGTCTGTGGCTCTTTTGTTACATTATTTAAAACTAGCTTACCTGCGGCTTCGCCCACGAAGAGGTAGGGAATTATCCCACGGGAACATGCTATCGGGATAAAACGTCCTACTATGTCCTAACCCAGGTCAGGATCTACCTGTGTGCCAAATATCGAAAGCCCGTCAGCCCTGGGGTGTGAAAAGGTAACAGACTGGCAAAAAGAGTGGCAGACAAAGTTACTATTGAATTTATATTATTCTTCTTCTTAGCGTGTCGATGGCAATCTAAATGCACTCGGCCCAGGATTCGGCTACGTGTTTAGCGTCATCACTAGCGTCCATCAGTTCTTGTAACGTACAGCTGAGGACATGCAGGACATAATATTAAGTGTAAATAGTTTACTCTTCAAACAAGAAAGTTGTTTGAAGAGTACACTATTTAGGTAGGTATTTCAACAGCGGCCGAATCCTCAAACGCAACTCAAAATTAAATCACTATGAATTTGCACGTATAAAAAAATATGTACTGTCCCATTAAAAACTTCAATATCTATCTACCCAACCCAGATGTATGGCATGGCTGATATTTTTTTTGCGATTACTAATGTTGCCCACTGAACAACTTTCTCCAAGTTTTTCGGTTTAATGATCTGTACCCACACCCTTAAACATTTAAACATTTCAAGAACGCTGCCATAACAATTATTGTTTCAAATAAAGACACCTATCCAATGATATACATGTCATCGCTATTGGAGGATTTTACCAATTTGCCCATCATCCTTTGACCAGACCTTTCTGACACACGCTGTACGAGATGTGTTGTAACACCAGAAATGAACCCATCGGGCATCTTGTTATTTTCCATCGAGTGTTTAAATTAGAATCTATAACATAAAATGCAACCAACAATTAACACTCTTATAGAAAGCTCACCACAAACACCCTCCCTTACATTAAGGTGTATCTACACAAGCCGAGGAACATTCTCAGCTGTGTACACAAGGGTCGTAAGTCCTGCGTGTTGTCTGTACCTAACTTTAACAATGCTCTGCATCTCCAGAAGGATTTGCATGTTGAGTAAAGATTTGAGACCTGCAGAATTATGTAACCTGTGATGGATAGATTCGTGTTTGATTAGGTTTGCTGAAGTGTATGTGGAAGTAAAGTTTGAGTTAGTTCCCAAGGGCATTTCGACTTCATAAGGTATTATATACTACCCATCGACCTTTTAATTAAACCAAGATGTGTTAGAAGCTACCTTTTGAGAATTATATTGCCCTATGTTAAAATCATAATCATAATCAGCCTACAATATTCCCACTGCTGGGACACAGGCCTCCTCTCTGAGAGGGAGTGGGCCGTAATCTACCACGCGGGCCTAGTGCGGGTTGGTGGATGTCACATATGTCTTCAAATTTTTGGTTCTACGACATGCCGGTTTCCTCACGATGTTTTCCTTCATCGTTTTGAGAGCAGTGGTGATGAAATAATTTACACAAAGTAAAGTGCCTGTCTGTGTTCGAACCTACGACCTACAACTCGTAAGTTGGGTCCGTTACCACTGGGCCACCACTGCTCATATGTTTAATACAGATTTATCGTAGTAGTTTACTAAAACTGTTAGCTTACACCATGTAATTGCTAGAGAGACACCTTTCCCTATGAATTTCCAGAACTTCATGCCCATTTTAACAACGCGACATCAAAATTAATCACCTAAATGAATGCCTACATAAAAGTGCGCTGTAGGATTTTCAACGCTCGACTTAGGGCCGAATGTTGCAAATCCAACAGCGCTCTAAGAGCATAAGAGATCCTAATATGAGCCATACATATCTTGCCTCACCTTCAATTAATTATTCCGATTAATTTGTAAGGGCATATAACATGGCAAATAATCTTGGGACTCATACGAGGTATACCTTTTACAATTAAACATTATATTTATTACGCTAAATTAAAATAACGAGAAGCCAAACACGGCCTGAGGGAATAATCCATTAATATCAGTACACAGCAAAAATAATGAAGTCATTCTTAACTGTGGCCTCGCGAGGATATGAGGCCGTATAACGTAACTTATTTTGGACTGTAATTATATCGTAGGCTCTTGAGGAGTTTTTGGCCTGAATTGTGCAATTTTGTGGCTTCGATTAGTAGGTAAAAATCTCAACATTTAAGTAGGTATACAACTAACATTAATATAGTTGAATTACTCGTTCGTTTCGTTTTCTATGCCTTACATTTTCGGTTGAAGATACATTTATTTTGAACTACCTATTGCCCGCGACCTTGCCTGCGATCAGGATGAAATGAAACCTATGTCCTTTTCCAGGTCATGGTCTACCCATGTGTCAAATTTCATCCAAATCCGTTCAGCCGTTTTAGTGTGAAAGTGTAACAAACAAACATACAAAAAGCTAATGATTTCTTCTTATAATATTATAAGTTTAGACAAAGAACATAATTTTTTGGTTACTTTTATATCAGAAGTTACTCTCATGCATAACTGAATGCCCTGAAAACAATTCCTGAATTTTTCATACTTTGTTTAAAAATACGCTTTTGGTCAAAAATGTCATAGACACTGCAAAAAGTGCTCTATTTATTGACAGTGAAGTAAACAACACAACCACGTCACCTTTGTACATATTTTTCTGTTCCTCTCATGTTCTCTGTTTATATGTGTGCGCATAAAGGGATTATTTACTAGAGGATAAATATATAAGGTCATATTAAAATAGATGGACAAACTTTTGGAAAAAATCAGACCACCAAAATAAGGACGATGGTAAAAAAAATATATAAGAAAAACGGATTCGATACTTTACAAGAAAAATAATCAGGTAACGAAAATACACTAATGTGCCGGCAGTTTATTATTTTAGGTCAAAATAAAATCACTTTAATCAGTGTTTTTTTTTTTTGCTTGGTTATCTTTGGTTAGACGTAGTCAGCGCTGTGTCAAAATTTGTCCATCTATTTTAATGGCACCCTGTATATGCACTGGATAAAACTCTTATACTAAATGGACCAACAAACTATTCAAATAAAAATATAATAACCTAACCTTATTAACAAACTAAAATATGGCGACGAAAAATTCCTGCGCATCGCTGTCGACTGGTAATGTACAGTCAACAAAAGAGATAAGTATGCAGGATCGTCGGGTATAGTTGAAGTTTATTAAGAAACCGATGGATGTTTTCAAATAAAATTTAATTTTATTAAAAGAAAACAAACATTTCATTTATCAAATTAAATTTCAGTAGACAACATCTATCAGTTGTAGATAGATGTATGGCAATGCTTAGCTTCTGGCTATAATCTTTTGCGTTCATGCATCTGAAGGCCAATTTCCGTTATTAAATAACGTTCAAATTCATTTCGTAATCTCAGGGGTAATTGAAAGTTCACAGTCTGTTCTCAATCTGTCAAAATTACCTCTAATTTCACTAATTTTTCACAAGTTTTTAATATTTTCTTGTCGCCGAGATGAGACTGCGACTAGATTTTGAACGATTTAAATTACGAGAATCGGCCTTCTCATCTTAGCGACAATCAATGTCAAAAACTTGTCAAAAATGTAGGGAAATTGATTGTATTTTTGTCCGATTCAGACTAAAATTTTAATGCGAACGGAAATTGCCTCTATATACATGCTCGCCGGTTTCGAGTACAACGCCCTTGACCTTTCTAAAGACCATCACGAATAAGGTAACGTCCATCCTGGACATAATTACTGACACCCGGCGTTTCGACTCACGTAATAAAATACATTATGCCGAAACATGCCAAACGATGGGTAAAAAAGCAACTATAAAAATACCAGAAGCCAATAAAAAAGCTACATTTTCGCCGAACTTCAGCCTTTTCATCAGCCAAACTCAAGCAAACTGGGCGGGTAGTGTATCATATATTTTTCGAACAGCGCACACGAAAATCTTATATAACTGAGGTGTAGGACATAAATTACAAGCATGACAAGCTAATTTATTGCCTTCCCCTATAAATTAGTAGGCTGTTATTATACGTAATAATGTGGTATCTAATAATAACATTCGTTGAGAAAGGGTCTACGTGGCTACGGCGTAGCTGTCACCTACGACGGTTACGGCGTAGCTGCCGCCTACACAGCTACGCGGTTCGTAGCAGATTGTTTTTACTTGGTATTGTTCTTTGTTCTTGCGTTTTAATCTTCTTCTCGACAAGGTATTGAATGTTCTTGTTAAGTAATTTAAATAGCATAATAGAGCTGAGGGGCAACTTCTGTATTTTTAGGAACGTTTGCATTCTAATTTCAGTCTCGATCCGTCAAAAATACCTCTAATTTCCTTACATTTTTATCAAGTTTTTGATGTTGATTGTCACTGAGATTAGCTTGCGTCTAGATTTAATACTCCTCGTATAAGGATAAAAAATGCTCATAATACTTTTCTACCGTATTAAATATTTACCTCTACGGCATCTCAAGAGACGATCTCTTATTCGTATGGATGCTGCAAACGTCTCGAAAGCCCCTGCAACACGTAGCGGTGATGCGTTGAATTTAAACATTAGTTCAGCGCAACACATTTCTATTGCTACAGGATCTGTTAGAATTTTACTGGTTTTGCTGAGATGGTTTTGTTTTTGTAAATGTTGGAGATATCTTGGTCTGTTTGTTAGGTTTTTGTTTAAAGTGCTTAATGTAACTAATGTTTTGTCCAAATTAATAAGTATTTCTTTAATTCATACTTTATAATATTATTATTAATATTATAAATGTGAAAGTGTGTCTGTCTGTCTGTCTGTTACCTCTTCACGCTTAAACCGCTGAACCGATTCAGATGAAATTTGGTATGGAGACAATTTGAGTCCCGATTATGGTGGAATCCGGGACCGCGGTCCCGGTCCCGAAAGCCCCACGACCCCGGGAAAGGACATAGGGTAGTTTTTATTCCGTTATTCCTACGGGCTCGACACTTATGCGGGTGAAACCGCGGGGCGCTGCTAGTACACTTTTATAATTTGAAATTTATTATTTTTGACGGATAGTAAGTAATAACAAAACATTTTAAAAATTGTGCTGATAAGCCATCCAGAAACCGTTAGTGTCACAGCTGTTGATGTTTTTATACAAATTAGTAAAGTTTTTCATTTAGAATTGATTCTAATAGAATTTACTACTGATAAAAGAAGATAAAGTGAAGGTGATGTGACGATATGATAAGGTTTGCAGGGCCAAGATGGCCAGAGATCGCACAAGACAGGGAGGTTTGGATGGAAAAAGAGGAGGCCTTTGCCCAGCGGTGGGACACAATATAGGGTAAAAGAAACAGTGGCACTCCGGGAGTGCCGACAGAAGTGAAAACAAAACACAAACAGAATACTTTGCCATCACTCACTAACATATCGGATATAGGTACATTAAAAGCGAGTACATTCCGAGGACAGCCAAACTCATCCGAAGCGGTGTTGATTACGGTAACAGTGGCGCGAGTTCAATAAACTATTTTTCTTTCTTTCTTTTTTCTTTCTTTCAATAGATTTTTCCATCTCAAAAAATGCCCAACGCGCCTAGAGAAGTTTTCACTTCAAAAACGATATCAATAATACTCATGTGATTTCGCAAAATGGACCATCAGATTGGTAGCCAACATTACTTAACCATAATAACATACCATTTCATCATTCAAATTTTCATTTACGTAACGCAAACATCATTTAAAAACTCATTTCTTTCCTCAATTACTGAAATTCCTGATTGCCAATAATGGAATCAAAACATCAGAATTTCGCCTCTAGTCCCAACATTCATGGTACCGCCCCATCTCTCTCCTATTTCCTCGAAAATATTTAAAAAGGCAAAATATCAAACAAAAGACGACCGGTATCAGTTTTCAATATCCATTGTGTCGGGGGAATGAAGTCTCGACCTTATCTCAGATATCGGATCGCTGATTGAAATCGACTAGTTCGATGTTCACTGCGGTGTTTTTTCAATATTTCCTGAGATTGAAATTTGTTAGGCAAGCAATGGAATGCTAATATTTTATGTGCTCGTGAGATTTTTTAGATTAGGTGCTTGATGGATTAATTGGTTTTTTCTTTTATGTTTTCTTAGGCCGTCTTCGATTGGTTTTTATACTTCTTTAATTTTGCTCTTAGGAAGAGTATTAGGTTTTGATTTTTCGTTAACTTCTGTCGAGGCGCAGCCTACTATGGATTCGGTATATAATTCTGAACTTCCTTGCATTTTTTTATTATGTCCATTGTTATTTAAAAAAAATGCTGTTCCATACATTTTTACCGCATAGGTATTGACACATTTTTATGAAACATCTGATTTTTTTTTTATAACCGACGAAATTTTTTTACGCCAGGGGTTCTAGAAGTACATATGTGCTGAATTCATGGTCATAATTTGCACATCGATGTCCCTTTCCACACTACAGTTGAAGTATGAAGGTTCGTCGAAGATTCGACCAGATAAACCTGAACCTGAACCTAAAAACTAACTGAAATAAGTGTCCGTTCTATACGCTTATGAAGAAGACCGTCTTCAGTATTATTTTGATTGCTTTTCAATTAAATTTATTAAGAAAGCCCGACGAATCATTGTTTATTTTAGAACCAATAATATCTTCACTTTATAGTATCAGATGTATATTAATCTTATACTGGGCGACTGCATAATGCATCTAACACACACATCTAGTACACAATACATCAAGTGCAGCTAAACCCCAGCACACACGTCCGTCCGTCACGTCAAAGATGTCGGATCACGTCAACGTCATTTTCTGCAAGATTACACTTGAGGACATCGCGAGCGGTTGCTTAATGAAGCTCGGACGGTTCGCACTCGCTCCGCTAGGCCATGTAATTGGATGTGTTAAGTCGCATGTGGACACAGCTTTAGAATTCTACGTGTAATGTGTAAGGGGCTTTCAAGATTGTATCGCTTTTTTACTTCTTTGGGGGTTCAATGTCGAAAATGTCATTTTAAATGTCACTTGTGTTATTTTTTTTATTAGGTAGGTTTTTCCAAAACGAAATTAAATTTTCAATAGCAATAGACTCGCTCCTAATTACATGGAAGCTGTAAGAGTGAGAGAGAGAAGTGGAGAGAAGAAAAGCAGGCAAAATGAGTGAGTAATTAAAGTACAGTCGTTGAGCTCCTTAAGTTCTGAGATTAGCTGCACGATGACTGACAAATGCGTGGACTGACTGGACAGGTCAACTCATACAGTGTGGTTCTTTCCTCAAAACATAATAAATATAATATATTTTAGACACCAATCTATATGGTCATGTCTGGACTTTAAAAGAGACCTCTGAGCCTTCCTTCTGGGCCTCTGGGCCTATCTTCTCAGAGTAGTCAGATAGGAAAAACCGACCACATCTAGTTGAAAAAATATGATTGACGTGTAAAAGTGTATGGCAAAATCTACTCACAGAAATAAAATAATTTATCATTTAGGTACACATCTACGCCCCTAAGCAATAAGTCGGTAATCGTAAAACTAAAATTTTACAGTAGAAATGTTTCTCGGTTTTTGATGAATATCTTTTATATATGCCCTGGCAGCTGATAGTATGTCATGCTCACACAATTGTCTCGCTGACGGTGGCGTGTGTGTTGGATCATTTAGCTCCCTTCAAAATGGTTGAGCTGAATGGTGCTGATCTATGCGTCATGTTCGTGAACGGGCGCCGTCAGTTGGGGCTGGTCATCACTCGGCTGCCTCGGCTTATTTTTATTTTTAATTATTTTATTTTTGGATTGTTGTTTTTTTTTTATTATTTAATATTTGCTGTACTCTGGACGCTTTTAACGCGTACGTCTTTTTTTACATCGTTCTCACATATTATTATAAATTCAACATTAATGATGTAACTAATATTTTTGTAAAAATATAATTTAAAAGAGTGTCCATGGAGTTTCTTGCCCGTTCTTCTCCATAGGTACCTACGCTTTGGAATGGGCAACTAGCTTCATTTTATTTTTGACTGACCGACTTCTTGACAATTCAAAAGTGCCTGTAAATGGTTTAATTGAAATAAATGCTTTGAGTTTGAGTTTCATCGAGTCGGAGTATTGAGGCGATTGATACATCAAACGAAAGCTAATGTTTTGTGTAATTCAATTACGATGTCAACATTACATTATCTGTGTGAACATCCTTGCAATTTAAGATAATAATTATTACAAAAATATGATAGATAAATTGTTTCGTTAATGTACTCTTATGACATTATTGCAGTCAATTTGTTAAAAATGTTGATACGTTACATTACAATACGGACTTTTCCAACATTATGTCTTAACTTAAAGTCGATATGTAATTTGTTATTACGGTGTTATTGTAGTTATTTTAAATTGACACAGTAACAGTATCATTAGAAAACATTTGTCGAAAACGGGACCAGACGTGTTCTTTGACGCATATGCAATACGCTTCAAATTATTTACTTTAAAAACGTTGTTAAATCCCATTACGGTTTGAGCTTACTCAAAATAATTCAACATCATCATCATTCATTCTTATTCTTGCTATCGCTTACCTGTCTACTGTTTCTTGTGCTACCCTAATATTGTCAGTGAAAACTTTTAATTGACCTTCTTTCACTATCTGTCAACTATCTGTATCCTAGCTGTAAGTTTTCATAAGAAATAAAATAATAATAATAACAACAACGTGCTAGCGTTTACCAAAGAATTGCACGAAATTCATATACGCCAATAAGTCGGTAATTATGTCCAATTCGCAAAATGTCCAGAGGGCTCAAAATGTCCAATTCTAACAACGTCCAATTCGCAATTTGTCCAATTCGGAATTTGTCAAATTCGCAAATTGTCCAATTAGCAAATGGTCCAATTCGCAAATTGTCCAATTAGCAAATGGTCCAGTTCCCAAATTGACCAATTCAAATTACTTACAGTTGTTAATTAGGTAATAAGCAACTTACCAAAATCAAATACTCAAAACACATAGGTATTGATACGTTAGGATACTTTACTCGTCATAGTTTTGTTTTTGAATATCCCTACAATAAAAGTGTTTTACATAATATATTCGTAAAAAGTAACTACGTAAAATGTGAAATAAATTACTAAGACGTATCCCAACCAATAGTAGCCGAATTTGACATAACAATAAAAAGTCAATAATAGCAAATTACCGATTTTTTTTTTTTTAATGAAACGGACAACGAAAACGAAAATGTAAAACGAAAAATGAAAATGTGAAAATGTATAACGAAAATGTATTTTCTCTAAAACATAGCTCTAAAGAAAGAGTTTGAATAGGACATACCAGATTTTGATAAATAGAAAGAACGATAGAAAACTTGTTTTATATAGTCCCAGAAACATGTGCATATAAAAAAGATAATTTAACTCGGAAAAATGAAATGTTACATGCAATGAGGGACTTATTTATACTTGAAAATATAGAGAGGTACACTGATGACTAATTAAACTGAACAGAAACCGCAATTAATTTTAATTGAACAACATAAAACACGGCTTCATCCTTCAGTACACTTCAACGGCACCTCAAATCATCCTGTGAGCGCCTCCAATTTATGTCTCTTTGTGATGCAACTCCTAAGCCTGCCATTGACGTTGCAAGACTTCTGTAATCTCCGAGAGAGCCATCTCTTTATATTGCGCTGTAATAATAAAATAAGAGCTTGGAGTAAAGGTTTTTATTTACTAGGTATGCTAGCGATTCTGCCTGCGTGACAACAATTGTATACACGGGGATGTAAAGAAAATCGTATCTTCGTCCAGCACCCTAGTTGCGTAACACACTATCAATCACAACATCAATCATTTTGAAGTATATTGCTAATCCATTGCTTCATATGTTAGAAAATGTTGTCTGCTCAACAACATAAATATCGCAATCAATGTTGTTGAACTGTCAAAATGAAAGTTGTAGTAGTGTGTGTGTTAAAAATTGTTCTATATGAATTCTTATTTAGCAATCCGATTACTACATAATATTATGCTGTCAAGGTACAAATATCAATATCTACGATACTAATTAATATTCTCTTTAGGAATTTGAAATTGCGAGTGATAATGTGTACGAAAGAGTGTTTTGAATTATTGTACAGATTTGAAAACTTAACACACCAAAATTAAATACGGTACTTTTAATAAACAGACGTTAACGATAAAAAATATAATTTCAGTATAAGTCTTAAACCGCAGTAATTATAAAAAACTTTACTGAATCAAACACTCTCAAAACGGTGAAGAAAAACATCGTGAGGAAACCGGCATGCCTTGAATAAAAAATTCGAAGACATGTGACATCCACCAACCCGGACTGGGCCCACGTGGCGGGCTATGGCCCAAATCCTTTCGCGACTGAGGCCTGTAGTAGGTACGTTACATTAAATTAAAAATAACTACACAAATAACCTACCTACCTACCCACCTACCTACCTACTTTACCTAGTTATAAGAGTAACTAGCTGAGCCCCGAGGTTTCACCCGCGTAAATGTCGATCCCGCGGGAATATCGGGATAAAAAGTAGCCTATATGTTAATCCAAGGTGTCAGCTACCTCCATACAAAATTTTATTAAAATTGGTCCAGCCGTTTGGGCGTGAAGAAGTAACAAACATATAAACACACAAACTTTCGCCTTTATGATATTAATAGTGCGATGTGTGATAGTGAGTTACAGTGCTGCCACTGACCTCATTACGTCATCGCTCGCTAGTATGATGTATGGGTATGGTTAGCAAAAACAGCAAGCTAGGTTAATTATTATTATGTGTAGAAATTATGCTTTTGTGCCTTGATTTGTGATGTTATTCATGATTAAGAATTATTGGGTATAGAGTTATGATCTGAATCTGCTGATTAGTTTGATTGATCGCATTAATCTCTGGGACTAACAATGGAATTTAAAAAAAAAATTTGGTAGCCCAATTCTTAAGGAAGGCTATAGGATTTCAATTTAAATCCTTCTAGGATCTTTTTAAGCCGAGTAAAAAGAGAAAGTATATAATAACGCGGGTATGCGATGCGATGCGACGGGATGGGTCGGCAGGACCAACGACAGCCCCATTTTATGTCCAGGCAAATCACTGTCTATTCCAAGGTTGCCTGGAAGAGATAGCAGAAGCGACAAGGTCACTCATTGTATAGTTTGTAGTGTTTGATTTATTTTTCTTCATCGTTTTGTAATGTTTGCTTTATTTATATATATATTATATTTGTGGTGTACGCCAGCACATCAAGCTACTACAATCTGTAAAATTTCTTTAATAGATTTTCAACTTTATGTCTAAAGCATAAGGTTCAAAGTTGATTGGGAAAATTTGACAGTTTCGGGTAGTTTGAATCTGATGTGCTGGCGTCTGTAAAATAAAGTATACATAAATATAATCTCAAACCAGAACTGTATAGCTTCCTAAACAATAGCCCGCTATGAGTAATAGAACTGCGAATACTCCGATTGACCCACTGCGTCACCACCAAATGATAAATCGGTACAGTCAGCAAAAACGTGCTTACTATAACTAATGATTGAAATTAGCGCCAGTAATGCTTAGCGCTTTGTGTTTCTAAGTTTTACACTAGAAATGATTAATCTAGATTTCAGGTCAAGTACCTACAATACACTGTTTACAAAAGAATCATTGTTTGTTTTGTAGTTATTGATATTTGTTTTTGTTATAATTGAAAAGCTTTATTTTTTGTGTTTCATAAATTGGATTTTTTACGAAGGTTCCCTTTGAGGCGTGTACATTCATTGATAGTTGATTGACCTATATTTTTTTCACGAATCGCGTTTTTATTATTGACTAGCTGACCCGACGGACGTTGGGCAATAATTCATTGAAAAATCCCATAGGAAAAAAATAGAAAAAGGGATGTTCAGTTTTTCCCAAATTGGAAATAGATCAGGAAAACATCCAATTTTTCTTTCCATAAACACCTAATTCGGACTATAAGCAACATTTGAAAACAAAAAATAGCCAAGTCGCGAGTCGGTCCAGCCGTTCTCGAGTGATGAGCATACCAACGAACAACATTTTATTTTTATTTATATAGATTTTTTACGTTTATAGCTATGTATCCATGAAGAAATATTAACTGAAAGACTATTATAAAAATATCACAGAATACTGCAAATAATATTATTATTATTAAATATTTTTATTTCCCAAAAATACAGTTAATAATTGTACTTTAAGTTTACAATTTTTGAATTTATGGTAGTGAACATTTACATAAAACATTTGGATGCTGAAGAAATCTGTACACAATAGATTAATTTCTGTCTCTTAAACTGGGGATCCTGTATCTTAAGAGACAGTGTTTCCCAATGAAGTTCCAATTGATATATGTATGAGTGGACTGTGTCGAATATTCAAATGCACTTAAACACATTATTTGGGTAATATTTATCTGCTGTAAGCCAGCCTTATTTATCTCCACAAAAAAAGAAAGAAAGACGGTTAACACCCAAAATTAAAGCAAATTGCGACCATTACTTACAAACTGCATTCAACACTACAGTGCAAAAGATTTATTAAACATTTAACAGAAAATTTGCACTTATTTCCTAGCCGTACTTTTGTCCGAAGAATTCTTTTATCATTCGTCTTAATAAACATTATCTATATCCTTATGGGATGATGGAGGGATGTGATTGACGTATGAACCATCCCCCATCCTTTTAGCAATTATGATTAATACGGATGGGTCTTTCATAGATCTGATATAAATGAGGTCGTGGGTGGATAGTGGATAGCATATGTTTTACTATCGTTCTCTATTGTTTGGGGTGAATTACATTTTACAAGTTTTTGTCTTCCTAGTACCTACATCGATTCTCTCGAATCATTATTTACTTCTTTTCTTTCATTCTATCTCTATTCTATTCAATTCTGTTTGTAAACAGAGACCTTTCGTTGCACTTACTATACAAAATAATCAAGAACATCGATAAAATCGATATCCGTGGATAAAATAATGCGTTCACTCTTGCTTTATATTTGTTTGGTCTAAATCTTAAGAAATTATTTTAATTGTAGATATTATCATCCTATTTCAATTGCTATTAATAAAAACTGTAGGACCATTTGAAATCTTTCTAATACTTTTATTATTTCCGCGACTTCGTCTGCGATCCAAAATGACAAATGTATAGCGTATTTCGTTACTCATATCATGGTCTATCTGTGTACCAAAATTCATGGAAATCCGTTCAGCCATTTTTGCGTTATTGAGCAAAAAACACACAAACAATCTACAACGTACAAATAAGTAGGATGGACTACTTATTATACCTACTAGCTTATGCTCGCGACTTCACCCGCCACCCATTCGCCCTCTTTTTCGAAAAACCCTTTCTTAGTGGATACCTACTCTTCACAAAGAACACACCCTCCAAATTTCATGTCTCTAGGACCAGCGGCAGCGGTTTAGGATGTGCGTCGATATATCAGTCAGTCAGGTCTTTATATAATTAAAGATTTATTTATTTATTTAATACTTCAAGCACAAAAATGTACAGAGGCGGACTTAATGCCATAGGCATTTTCTACCAGTCAACCTTTGGGTGATGCAGAGACAAACAGATTAGATTAGATTGTTACCCAAGGAGTTGTTTAAAAAAGTCTCTCATGAGTTAACGATGGAATCAATTTATTGATAATTACTTCTTGGCCCTTTTCTTCGCAATGGCCCTCACAATTTCAGACAAATCTACTACAATAAAAAAATAATAAAAGGACCTCAGTTTTAATAAGTCCGTGATAAATATACTCTCACATCATTTTTAACAAGACAAAAGGACAAACACAACCTGTAATAACTCACATAGATTTTATTATACGTCGGTAAACAAATATTAAATATAAGGAGCCGACCTTTGGATACTTTACCCTAAAACGATACATTTCAAAAAGGACCTTACAACTTCAAAAATAAGGTTGCAGTTCCCGAATTTTTTTTTGATAGTTCAGCCGACCGGAGTTGTCAGCGTGATTTAGTACTGGCAGGGTGGATGAAAAATTGTCGGCAAAACGCACAAATCATCCGCGCGCCTATACCGATAGACGGCCAGACAATAATTTAGAGTTTGCCGATATTTATCCCCTGTCCGCCGTTAGATTGGGACGATAATTGGTGTTCCTACTCTTTAGTTTAGGATCATACAGATTATGGGCTTTAGTATATTTATTAGGTTTTTACTTTGTATTTATTTAGCGGCAATTATTTTGTCTAGCTAGACGGCTTTGTCTTCTTCATGGAGACGAGGGATGATTCTTGAACGGTGGTTCGCCTGATTTATTTGAAACAGATAAAGAAGAGGACTGTTTAGTATTTGTGACAATTTTTCTTTTTAATAAGATTTAGAGGACTTGCGGGCTTGCGAAAGATGGAAGGCGTGGAGGTAGGCTTTTTTTTAGTATTTTTTTTAAACTTGAAATATCAGTTTAAAACATCTGCTTTTTTTGTGTATTCCGGTCTGATCTCCTGAACCCCCCCCCCCCTCCACTACCCTCCTCTTCGATCCCCTGCTAGTTCTTCTTCTCTTTTAATCTCTGTCTTATCCACTATAATCTTTCTCATTCCGGTCTGATCCAGTTTTTCACAGACGTGGCGGGTATTGCTATCCAAACACGATATATAAACATAAAAAATGTTTCTCTCATGAAATCTTTTTATTTTATTTACTTGCGGAGTTTTGCTAGCCAATTTAAAATAACCCTGTATAGAATATTATTTACTGTACATACACTAAATAAACAGACATAGTTGCACGGAACAGCTGCACTACCTACCAAAATAACAGTATATGCTGGAATAAACTAGACTAGACTATGTATATTCAAGCCTAGTTTGCATTACACACGTTCTCAGGTTGTTGCTTCAGACCAGCTGCCGAGTTTCCTGTGTTTTTATTATAAACACGAGAGTCCTATGTCCCTTGTTTCAGGCTGAAATCTAAGCTCTAGCCTTGCTCTTGTCTAGCTTAGCTTTAGACTAACTTGGGGTGTGAATTACATATAAATTTGTGTAAGACATTGTGCAATTTGCAGTGTGTGGGGTGTAAATTGTGATAATCAATCTATGCCTTGAAGGATTTGAGGTTATAGATGCACTAGCTTCTGTCCGCGACTTCGTCCACGTAAAATTTCACCCTCCCCCTACTCACCCCGTTAGGGGTAGAATTTCGAAAAACCCTTTCTTAGTGGATACCCACTCTTCACAAAGAACACACCCTCCAAATTCCATGTGTCTAGGACCAGCGGTTTAGGCTGTGCGCTGATATATCAGTCAGTCTTGAATTTTATATAATTATAGATATGGATGAGGGCCAAGATGGAAAGTTTCTCATTCACCATAGAAAAGAGAGGATCCTCTAATCAAACGGGTCTTGTGTCTTTAGAAGTAAAAACTGTCAACAATTCGAAATTTATAAGCCGAATAAGACTCGGTATAAAATTTTCATCGAATTCATCCTAAAAGAGCAAACCGATTATTCTGTCGCCATGCAAAGTCATCTGAATTGCTACTGACATATTTTTCTCTACATAGGATTTTACCCCAGAACACAGACTTAGATAACCATCGTACAAATTAACACCTTTTTGCAAACAGGATTGAAGTTAGCAGTAACTGAAGAACACAACTGCTTTTTTTGTGTCAGGAGAAAAACCGAAAAGGCTACTTACTACTAAAACGATACCCGCTCCCCAATACTTTCCATGAGCTATTTGGCTATTAAAAACCATTCTCCTTATTGGCCTCGTGTACGAGCAATATGTTTGCAGTGTCCTGTGCAAACTGTGTCTCGTGTAAACAGGGCCTTATAGCCTGAAATGTGGCCCCAGTTACTTGTTTGAGACTTTTTTTGTTTATTTGGTGTCCTATGATTTGACACTCATTTTCATGTCTTGGAAAGAGTATCAGGGTCTGTTCTACAGTCCCCGGATATACCATATTAGCGATTGGATTTCTTACTTACTCTTTGGCGGAATTCCAGAGGATGTCACTATACTATTTGTCCTCTGTATGAAAGTATGCTGTTTAGTGCTGATCCACACGTCATGTTCTTCAACGGGCGCGGTCGGTTGAAA
The DNA here is from genome assembly GCA_914767645.1 of Hydraecia micacea. Lineage (NCBI taxonomy): Eukaryota > Metazoa > Arthropoda > Insecta > Lepidoptera > Noctuidae > Hydraecia > Hydraecia micacea. The sequence goes on along the minus strand of OU611782.1, from coordinate 18,689,106 downwards.
CTGATCATCTCTTAACTGCCTTATTTTTAATCTATTTCGTATATCGTGTCCTGCGTGTCCTGCCAGCTGCACGTTACAGGAACTGATGGACGCTGGTGATGGCGCCAAACAAGTAGCCGAATTCTGGGCCGAGTCCATTTAGATTGCTATCGACACGCTAAGAAGAAGAAGCGACAGAGATAGACAAAGTGTGAATACAATACGTATTTTAATACAGGACCATCTAGGTATAAGTTTTTAGAATCTCTCATAAAGTTGTCGCTATCTTGGATTTTCATTTAGACCTCACTATTGGCTCCAGCACTCTCGAAAACCATGAAAACTATTTACGGGGCATAAGTTTTTTTCGTTTAGTGACGATTTCTACCAATTTACTCCTATCGCAAGCACCGTTAAAGACCTTTCTCACTCTCTCTCTCTTCCTCCCTCTCCTCCTTCCTCTTTTGTCTCTTTTTTTCTTCGTTCAAAAACTGCAAGTACATAGGTATTTGGACTGTCAGCTATGCAGGGTCTACGATCCTGTTTGAACGGTACAGATGAAGCTATAATTACATGAGGTGACAAATAGGGGTTGGAAATAAAAAGGATAGAGGCAGGCACAGAGGTTCAGTTCAGCTGTTCCGCTCCAATTCACCAGTTATCGAATATGCCTGCAAGGTGAAACGAACCTGCTCAGGAAAGCATAACATCTACCGAAGGCTTGAACCATGAGAACAACTAATCGAGTAACTCCTTGTAACTAAAGTGATTATTAATACAGTTTCTGTGAAGTCATAACATTATTGATGAAGTTTGCTATTTATTTGTGGGAAAAAAAAATTGTTTAAACTAATCTACATACAAACTAAGTATTACAGATTGCTGTACTGTTACTGTAATCTACATACAAACTAAGTACACATTCAATCTATACTAATAATAAAGCTGAAGAGTTTGTTTTGTTTGTTTGTTTGAATGCGCTAAATCTCTGGAACTACTGGTCGGATTTGAATTCTCTTTGCATTCGACAGATACGATTTAATGTAGAACATCATGACTAACCGACAAGAAACCAAATACCAACAAAAAAACGTCACCAATTCCATTCCAATTTCAAATTCAGTAAAAAAACCAAACAAAAATGCGCTCCCCCTAACTAAGTAAACTCAAAAGTTTCAGTGTACTCACCATGAAGTTTGCATACGGGAAGAACTCATGAAATGTGAGCCGGCGCTACCTCCAATGAGCTCTTATTAAAACTTGATACTACCCTCCTGCGAGGTTGAATGTAGGAGGCACTGCTTGATCATCTTTGTGTTCAAACTTGGATATGTTTCAGTCTCAAGTTGTTACCTAATGTATCCTAGAATTTGACTTGCAATATGTGTGTTGACAGGCATTGTTAACTGTTTGAGTGGCCAAAGCAATGCTAATTATTTGACCAAAGAATTAGCATTGCCATTCAACGTGGCAATGCTGCCAGTCTTCTACACGTTTCCGGATGACAACAATGCGGACGAGTATCCTTTTGTTTTTGTATTTATTTATATAGTTAGTTAGTCTTTTAATTTATCATCTAGTGTAAATGGTTGGTTAAGAGATTATGAAAATAAACATTTATAAACTGTGCAAGTTAAATAAAAGATTATGCTTTTTTTTTTAAAGTTGGGTCCGGGAGATACAGGCTGTGCCCAGTTTGGAACCCGCTGTTAAATCTGTCAAAATTCTTCTGTTAGTAGTGGTATTTTATTATATTACTTGGTTGATTAACCTCATTGGTGGTGGTCTTCAGAAAATCAAGTGCGTAGTACTCGCAACCGGCGAGCGTGCATGAACGTAAACGAGGCAAAAGAAGTATGTACAGATTGCTTTCTGTATTTATGTATATGGAGGTATGTATGTTGATTAAAAACTGTGACAGTTAAATATATGAATTTCAATTGCAAATTGTTCCCGATAAAAGAGACCGTGTTGCTTATATTTTACAAAATCACAAGCTGTAGTTATATGCAGAGAAAGGTCAGAATGTCAGATGTTCTAACATACATCCAAAACCTAGACCCATATTAATAGGTATGGCCTCCAAACAAAAAATATAGAAATAGAAATAATATTTAAAAAATAAAACAAAAAGAAAGGTAAAAAATAGAAAAAGAAAAAAAATAAAAATAAAAGAGAATATAAAAATAAAAGGATAGAGAATATTAAAGAGTATTTCTGTTCTATACTATTCTAATATTGCATAAAACATGGTAAGATATAGTTGTTTTAAAAATACATTATATAGATCATACATGTTTTGCTCATAATCATAGCATGCAAATAATATAGAATTCATAAATTGACATAAATCATTTAATAATTTATTTTATATATTCTATTTTTTAAATTTAATATACAATTATTATGAGACAGCAAATCCACTTGTAGCCCTTAACCACTCACCAATAGGGCTGCTTGAAAACTAAACTAAACCAACCTTAACTAACTGAAACTATTATAATTATTACCTATTAGAAATCTTGCCTCGAATTCAACAAGGCTTATATAAGTTAATGAAACAGTAGGCATTCCACTCCACTCCTTTAGAGAAAACTGGCTTGATATAACGTTATTATTAAAACATACTAATAGTCATTGGCCTAGTGATCGCAAGCGATATTGTTGAGCATGAGGCCATGGCTTCGATTCCCAGGTCGAACAAAATGTTATTGGGTTTTCCATCTAGAATTTCTGTTTAGTCTACTCTCGGTCCCTTGACCCCCAATACATAATGTGTCCACTGGACCCCTAACTATAGTTTATTCTCTGGGAGTCAAGAGTGGATTTTATTTTCCAACAAATTTTTAGTTTCCTCTCGATCCCCAAAGTACAGATACAATGATAAATCATCAGTCTACCCTATTAGTATTTATTTATATATACAGGGTCCCATTAAAATAGATGGATAATATGGTCGCCCCTATTACACTGGCGAAATGTGGGGTACAGCTCTCTGCCGAACCCTTCGGAGATTATTACTAGCGTGATGTTATGTATGTTTTAAACGAATTCCTCACCACTTTTGAAACTCACATTTAATGACGTCATACACAAAAATGGTGTTCACCCATCGTGTGGACGACCCGCGCGACCGCACTGACCACTAGTTAATGAATTTAAAATTAAATACACATTCAATTGCGGCCGCCTGCTGCCCACTGCATTGCTTTAAAACATGACTTCACTGAACGGTACAGAATTGTTTTATTCGGTAGAATTAACATTCATATCTCCCTCTCTGTTTAGCGAATGGAAGAGGGACAGAGTGAGAGCCATAATAATGCCAGACTGTAATTCTCGCAATGCAGAAAAAAGGACTCTTCTCATATAGAGAAGGTTTGGGCTCTTACCGCTTTTTCACTGTGTGTTCATGATTTCAAACTTTTTATTATAGACTACTTATTTGACGCATAGCGACCTATTTTGGTTATGACACTTAAAAATTTGTCTATCTAAAATTTTTTTATTTCATTTTTTTCTAATACACTTAACCTTAGTCTACCTCAAACATTATTTCCAAAGTTCTAGCCTTTTTTTATCAGAAAAAACTGGCGTGCTTGTATGACCCGATGTAAGAATGTAAACCAAGCTAACGTACGGTTCAGGTATGTAAGGATCCCAGCAGCATAGCTATTCACAACCATTCGACAATCGTATCGAAAATTACACATTTTGAAATCCTGATTTTCCTTGCCCTGACAACAAACAGCTGTCGGAAGAATAGCGGTCGTCTATTTGATTTAAACTGACAAAATTTTCGGGTTTTGGACTTGTGAACAGCGTTTAGAGAACTCCTACGATAATATTGATTGATGTTCGATACGGTACGGAAGTGTATCGAGTGGTTGTGAATAGCTTCGCTGGTGGCGTTCTGTAGTTTCTACCTACCCCGATGGGAAGATTTGTCAAGCTTTAATGCCATAATATACATGAAACGAGGCTTTAAGTAAAAATAGTAATTTCATGCGCTGCTAGCAGCCACCAAAATACAATTATCTTTACACAACATCTCCAAAAACGCCTAAAAGTCTGTAAAACTCAATATTTCAGTGTTTCTAAATGGTGATTGAAGAAAATCCAATTGTATAAACAAAAGAACATAATGCGTAAAATCGCCATTTTTTACAGCTAAACAAAAAATCAATAAGCGGCCGGTTAGCGATTCAAATTAAAAAGTTTTGTTAGCCGAAGTAACTTGGCAGCTCGAGATTTTGTTCTACGTCAATCAGTTTCAATTTTATTAGATCGTTATATATAAAAATATTGTTATAACAATGGAAAGTTGTGAAAAGGGGAACACTCTCTTGTTATTCTTGCTTGGAATTATTTTGAAGACGATCAGTCATTTCTTGTACCAACATTTGGGCAGAACAGATATCTGCAGCATGATTATCTGGGAATGCATTTACATGTGTATAAAACTATAGAACACACTACATTATTTCAGTATTCTCTGATACTTATTACTTACGTCTACTAAAAAAATACTAAATTAGTACTAGAATACTAACATTCTTTGTAGTTGTAATTTTCAACAAAGAGAAAAACACATTTCCATCAGGATTTTCTTAGAAGCAGCCCGGAGCCGGGACTTGTGCCCGGTTAATTTCAAACTCAAAAACACTCAAAGCATTTATTTCAATTAAACCATTTACAGGCACTTTTGAATTGTCAATCAGTTAGTAAGAAAGTTCAAGCAAGTTGCCCATTCCAAAACGTAATTCTCCACGGAGAAGAACTGGAAAGAAACTCCAAGGACACTGTTATAAATCAAGATATTACAAAATCAAGGGTACATTATTCTTGTTGCTGCTATATGTGAAAACAATGTAAAAAAAAAAACAAATGAAGAAACAATTCAAAATATAAGTTTAAAAATAAGCTTTGCTCAACCAACGGCGCCCGTTCACGAACATGACGCGTGGCGACGGCGCCCGTTCACGAACATGACGCGTGGATCAGCACCGTCTAGCTCAACCATTTTGTAAGGAACCGAATGATCCAACACACAAACAATTTTCATTTCACGTACCTAATTAAATCGAATGTAAGTGCTTAAATTTTATGTGCTCATAAACGACCCTCCCTAACAGTTTTCTGCTCACACCAGCATTTCTTATCAACCTTCATTCCCTAACATTTTGCAAAATACATTTCCATGCCATCCAGGAAACGAAATGCATCGATAATCGCAACCACATTCGGATAGCGCATCCCTATTTGTTAAATCGGTAACAATATTCGATACGAACTATCGAATCGGTACGACGACGCGACCAATGAAACTCGCTCGTACTGGCTGAATCGAAATCCCTGATTGGTATCGACGTTTCTAGGATACAGTCGTTTGTTTTATTTTTACGCTGATCTGAAGAGGGAGGTCCTTAGATATGTTTATATGTAGATTTAAAATGGCACCCTCTCTTTGCATTAGTTAGCAAGCATGTTTGACATGCTTGAATTTGAGAAACACATGGCGACTTCAGATTTCGTTTTCAATTTCTATTAAAAGTGATCTATTTCAATCTGTATTTCACAAGCTATAATGTACGCTGTATTTATGTAAATACTGGCATTTATGTAAATATTTTTAGAGGCCAAATTGGCAAATTCGTTGCATCCTTTAAAAGTTAGTTACGAGTACCATGTAAAATATATATTAACGAAAAATAAGTCGAAACTTTAAAGGTTTGATTTTGATTACGGAACCCTAAAATCAAGCCTTACATTTTATCGATCATGCCAGTCAAAGACCTGCAAAGGAAAAAAATCAACAGCCACGTTCCAGTTAGGGAACGGCGAGGATATTTCAGAACAAATCCTGAATTTCCAGGCAACCAGCTCAGCCCGAAACAATACGATATCATATTCCGAGAACATTAATCTTCAGTTCTCGATAGTAAAACCTTTTTGTCCAAAAACCTATTGTTCCGAATATAGAGCATATCTACCGTTATCATCCAGCTATTCAAACTTACCTCATATGTAAGTATTAACTTGTTACCGATATTTTATTACGGTCACCGTCAGGGGTGACTTTGTAAAGCATAAAATTGGTTAATAGCTTATTGTTTAGCAAATACAATATCATGTATAAATGATATGTGTGTTTTATTCATTTAGAAGATGTTATTTTTTCTATAATCTATGAATCAACTAGATTTTCAAAATTACATAAGACAGTCCCTCAAAACGCCCGCCCTTCACCACTTCCTAGTGCTTTAGCTAAGAACAAGAAGTGGCGCAACAAACTCCCCAGCAGCACAGCTGTCTGTTTAGTAAGAAGAACTTGATTCTTATAGATTATGCAAAGTAATTAACATTACCAAAATAAGAAATACAAAACATTGTTATATCCGACGATCCTGCATACTTATCTCTTTTGCTGACTGTACCTAACACCCGTTTTCGGCGATACATAAATATAATGACTGAATATTATTGCAAGTTGGATTTTCAAGTCTCGGGGCTGACCTTAGAGTTGAAAATCCAATAGAGTGCTTTTGTTTAGGTATCACGTGTCACCTAATGTTAGTGCAAATGGGCTTGGAATGGAAAATCTACAACATAAATAAAGCAAAAGGAGTATGTAAGGATCATAGCGGGTTGTGTTTTGTAATTTCTGCTCACCCTCATGGGAAGAGGCGCATATGTATGTATGTATAAATAAATTGTTTGCCCTAAAGTTTTCAGTACAGCAAAATATGTTTTTATTTATATTTAAACAAAATACAAACTCCCTAGTAAAATTTGGAACCCCAAACCTCAAATGGCAGAGCAAATTTTAATTGCACGAACGCTGATAGCAAATTATTGAACTATTTGCGGGTAGTTGTGCTTCCATAAATAAGCCGTCACGGGATTACATTAAACCCACTTTATATAGCGGATGAGTTTAATACTTTAAGTTACGCTGACAATCGAGGGTGTGTTTATTCTGCAATGGGGTGTAATTTTAAAACTGTTAAAAATTGGAATTTATTTATACATTTTACGTTGGCTATTGAAGCTTATGAAGGAACATTTCACTGATAATTACACTTCTCCATTCGCAGGTCTGCTGGAAAAAAATCTTAAGGAATAAATAACCTGCTACTTTTGTACTCAAAATACAATTACGTCGTATCCCTATGTATTTTACTGTGGGTACATAAATAATAAAATACATTAATAAATTAATTAAAATTATCTCTGAAGCCTGAACATGGTTGCAGTCTAATATAATCAGAAAAATAAAATGATATTTAAACTTATAAGTACTATAGGTACTCGTAGCTTCAAATGTTAATTTTTATTTGCAACTAACTAATTAATTTAATGCCAAATGCAACGCCAAAATGAAAAACAAACGCTCAAAATATTTAATCAATTTTTTTCCTGTGGGTCGTGAAATACTCAAATTCTAGCCTCAAAGTTGAGTACAGTAAAAAAAAAAAATACACAGCTCCCCAAAGACGCATTATTCGAACGGTCCGGGCTAGAATCTCACCCAAGGTGGATATTCAAACCATTTTGTGTGAAAACACGTAAACTGTTTTGGGTTACATTTGAGACGAACAAAAAGGACTAGAGATGCGTAAATTTTTCGGTTTCGGTATTTTTTTAAATTAAGTTTTTGGTATCGAGGCTTTAGTAATTCTATTTGAATTAACAAAATATAAATGTTCAATAATGTACAAAAAAGCAACTCAAAATAAGTACTGAGGCATTTTCTACCAGTCAATAAAACATGGCAGGTGCAAAATAAAGGATATATAGCTCGAAAATAACTATAAAATACAACAAGAATAAATACTAATACACGAATTGGTAACATGCTCCAAAAATCTATTACAATAAAAGTTCACATATCTCATTTTAAGCTTATCCTAGTAGGAAAATAAAACAACTTAAAGCGAACAAGTCTACATTTCTCTCTATAACGCAGTCGTACGTCACATTACACATCAAAACGACACATCCTAAACTATAACAGCGGTACCAATTTCAGTACCGGTCTCGGCGCTCCTAAAATTGGTAGGTACCACATTTCTGTTAACGTGACAACACTACGTGAGGACGTTTATTGTTTCTGCTAACGCGATATCTTGATGATTTATCATTTGAAGATATTGCAATATAGTTGCAAGGTTGAGTTATTATGGCGTCGACGGCGACAAATTGTTAGTACGTTATTTTTTTAAGAACAGACATGATTTGTGAGTTTTGGCCGCGTTTTAGTGGAAGAAATTAATTTTAGTTTTTCGTTAAATGTTTTGGGAGCGAAATGAAAATGAATTTGTTTGTTGGTTGTCGTCTTTGGTAGATTTTGTCTATTAGGATATTGTACAGACGCCAGCACATCAAGCTACTACAATCTGTCAAATTTCTTTAATAGATTTTCAACTTTATCGTTATTAAAGTACAAGATTCAAAGTTGAATGGGAAAATTTTACAGTTTCGGGTACCTTCTGTACTTGAAATTAAATGAGATGTCGTGTAAGTACCTATTTATGTTTTTTTTGTTACAATATCAACACAGCTTTCATCAAGTAAACATCTTGTTATTTATTCAATTGTTAGTTGGCAAATAAGTAACTATGCTAAAAATATATAATTATTTCGATCCAATATTGTGAAGATTCAGTGTTTTTGTTAGTGTTATCGAAGGAAGCACAGTTCGGTAAATTTTACGCAATCGTATCTCGTAACTCTTACACTTAAAATAATAATAAATATTAGTAGGTACGTTTAATAAAGTTTTGGAAAAAAAGTATGTATAGACGCTAGCACATCAAGCTACCCGAAACTGTAAAATTTTCCCAATCAACTTTGAACCTTATGCTTTAACGATAAAGTAGAATATCTATTAAAGAAATTTGACAGATTATAGTAGCTTGATGTGCTGGAACTCAAACATGGAGTAGTGGTGTCCAGTAGTAACGACCCTGACTTACGAGTTGTAGGTCGTGGGTTTGAACCCAGGTAAGGCGCTTTGCTTTGTGTAAATTGCTCTCAAAACGAGTGAAGTAAAACATCGTGAGGAAACCGGGATGTCCTAGAACCAAAAATTCGAAGACATGTGAAATCTAACAACTCGCACTGGGCCCGCGTGGTAGACCCACTCTCTCTCGAAGAGAGGAGGCCTGTGTCCCAGCAGTGGGAACACTATGCTGATTATGCTACAATACATAGTTCTATAAAAATACATAAAATACATAGTTCTATAAAAATGCATAAAATGTTTTTTTTTGTTATATAAAATACATAGTTCTATAAAAATGCATAAAATGTTTTTTTTTGTATATTTTATTCTTGGTTTACTGCACCTTAATCGCGTAACACACTATCAATCGGAATCTGAATCATTTTGAAGCAAATTGCTAATCCATTGCTTCATAAGTTCGAAAAAATTGTCTGCTCAACACGTAAATAACGCAATGAATGTTGTTTAACTGTCAAAATGAAACCGATTCCGATCGATAATGTGTTACGCAATTGCCCCACAGGTCAAAGGATCACTAAGTTTTTTTTTCTTTAAATCTCTTGCAATTTTAGGCAATTTCCTAAAAAGCTTAATCGTAACACACGGTACTCAGAAACTTAAAACAGCGCACAGATAAGTAAACTCTATCCCCCAACAAAGAGAACAACATAACCTCGGCCGCACTATGCATTAGCACAGGCAATAAATTATCGCTAAGTGTTTGTTACATTGCCGACTGTACCCTCGTAGGATTTCACTATTTACCGCCGGCTCGAACAACGCACGCAATGTATGCTTCACATTCGGAAATTGTTTTCGTGCTTACGAAAGATTTATATTCAAGTACTTTTAGTTTATTTGCTCGCTTGAAAATGGTGATTAATTTCTCTTGGAACTGGGTATGATAATCACGGGGAAACGATTGTTGTGTTGTGGTGTTGATAGAATGTAAAATATCATGTGGTATGAAGTTTTGGTATAATGTAACTTCTACGTAATTTTAAAAAGGCATCGTTAGAAAGAGACAACAGGACTTCATGTAATGCCCTACAGAACTTCTTTTACTTCTTATCAAGACAACGTAACTTCAAGACATTCGTCTTTCTGCCTGTTATCATTGAAGAAGACTTTTGGCCACAGGACGTGGTGTTCCGGCGCGTCCGTGGGCAAGTACCTTAGGACATCAAAAGGACAAGCTGGTGAAGTGTTACTAACATAGTTTTAAGCTATATTTATTAACACAAGATTTGTTTTATATGAAATATATATTGGTTAGTTTCTAAGGTACGGCCGGTTTCGTAGGTAAGGCCATTGTAGCCTGAAATAAATATTTTTTCTTAATTATTTAAACCAGCTTCAAAGCTTCAACCTTTTTTAATAATCACCCCAAACAAACAGCATATTTCCAAATACCGTCTAAACAATCAAGCGATACCCACAGCGCAATAAAACGCCTCCAAGAAAGTGCTTTCAAACAAACAAAAGAAAACTTTGAAGCCATACTTCACAGGAGCAAACATACCCTCAACACATAGCTGGCACAAAAGCAAGACTTGATACATAGGCTCTTTGCTAATTAAAAAGATCGTAGAGACCCTACTTAATTCAACATGACTCCCGATTGTCCTGACCCCAAGTGGGAGGCATATGTAGAAATGCTATTATGGAATAGCTCGGCTTCGAGGTGGGGTAGAGTTTTGTCTGATATTATTTGTAACTTTTTATAAAACTGGTTTATAGGAACACAAACTGTCTGCATTAGATGAGATCTTATACGTAGCTATTATGTAGTTATAATATGTGTGATATGCATGTCCGAGTGGCGTCCAAGAACTGATTTTTTCATTGCTTCAAGGGATTGCATCCCTGAGTATTTGATATTAATTTCAACTTGATAACTCCACGCGTTCCTGAGAAAAAGGGTCTTGAGTGACTGACAACGAAGTGATCTTATAAGGGTTCTGCTTTTCTTTTTGAGGTACGGAACCCTAAAAGTGATGCAATAGTGTTATAATTACACTGAGTTCTTGCAAGACACGTTCATCAGATCTGCTATTGCAGTTGTTAGAAATAAAAGCAGCTAATCAACTTGTTTTGCATTATAATAGATTAAATTGGAAGACCCATCAGATGCACGGGGCACTGAATTAAAAGAATACCAGGACAAGCGTCTTACTATTCTGCCATAGATAGATAGATAGATCATTTATTTGTCCAAAACATAAGTACACACATACATGGCATGCAAGATGTTACATAAAATTATAGAGCAGTCATGTTTTGCCTTAACGGCGTACCCATCATTATTGACACAGCACTGATGTTACCAAGGCTAAGCTTTTGGTAAATATACGTATGGATACATTGTATACAGAACCTGTTGATAAACCTTTATTAATAAATAAATACATGATTACTCAGTTAATAAATACTGGTATTCAACTGCAATCGGTTAGACTGGAAGCCGACCCTAACATAGTTGGGAAAAGGCAGGCAGATGATGATTACTCAGTTACTTACGCTAACAGAGTTTGCTTGGAGTATCATTCATAAATACGCCTCGAGGAGTTTGAATGGATGCGGATATTTCATTATGTTTTGTGTTAAATGTGCTTGCAAATTTTTTGGCTTACGGTCGGGTCCGACTCGGGTTCAAGGATCCGATTAGAAAGGCCCATCTGTACGTATGGACGTAAATATTGAATACAATAGTAAGAAGTTATGCTATTATTAACATTGATAAAAGAATCAAGAGTTCAACCCAAGAGTTAAGTAAATAAATAACAGAGAAATTGGATACCTACATTACATCAACTTGATGACCTCATGGACATAAAATAGACGGGAAAAGGGGCTTTCTCTTGCAGAGGAACCATATACTGACTGGAATAATATCAAGAGATAGGAGGGCCTCGTGGCTAAGTATAACAGCCGCACGGGTCGATCGATCAGGTTAAGCTACGCTTGCCGCGGTCAGTCTGTGGATGGGTGACCATCTTTACATTCCGAGGCACGGAGGGGGTTCCTCAGAAAGCTCGTTAAGCCGTTGATTCCGGCTGTCATTCCTGGATCTTTGACAGTCGTTACGGGTATTCAGAAGCGAGAAAGTCTGACTACCAGTCTTACCAAGGAGTATCGTGTTACGTCGTGCTGCGTTGTGGTTGTGGTCAGGTAGGCAGTCGCTCCATGTAAAATATTGGTATGTACTCAGCTACATCCAGTTAGACTGGAAGCCAACCCCAAAATAGTTGGGAAAAGGCTAGGCAGATGATGATTAAGAGATAGGAGCAGTGGGTACGAATTGTAGGCCGTACATTCGAACCCAGACAGGCGCTTTACTTTGTGTGAATTATTTCATCACCCCTGCTCTCAAAACAATGAAGGAAAATATCGAAAATTCGAAGACATGTGACATTCACCAACCCACACTGGGCTCGCGTGGTGGATTACGGCACACTCCCTCTCACAGAGAGGAGGTCAGCAGGGGAATACCTATATGCTAACAATGCAGGGCCATGAAGCATTGTAGCCTCAATTTTATTTTACACTGTTAAGACGGTGTAACTTTCATTCTAGCTTCAACTTCTGATATGACACAGGCAATTAAATCGCATCGTGTTAATCAGGCTTTACTGTACTTATGCTTGATAGCGTTAAGCTGTATCTAATCCTTAGAGAAAGGTCCGGGAGCTGAAATCAGTTTATATCCTCTTGTTTCACATTCTTTCCAAAGCCCGAATTCGGGACTTGGAGCTCTATTTGGAACTTTTGTGGTAGAATCGATTAACGATTTATTGGCGCTTAAATTATAATTAAAACGGGGTATTTCGAGCCGTTTGGGGTTGAAGCCCTCGGACCGTGGGGTCCGAGTGCTCATGGCTTGTTGACACTGCCCGTGACCCAAGGGCTGGCTTTTACATTGGCCAGAGGCTAAGTATTGCCATACAACGTGGCAATGCCGCCAATCTCTTGAGAATATTACCAGTTGACAGAATTTTTCGAGGCCATAATTTAGTTTGTTAATAGTTTTAGTAATATTAGGATATCACACTAATATTATAAAGGCGGGAGTTTATGAGTGTGTGTGTGTGTGTGTGTGTGTATTTATGTTTGTTACTTCTTCACGCTCAAACAGCTAGATCAATTTTGATAAAATTTTGTATGGAGGTAGCTGACACCCTGGATTAACATATAGGCTACTTTTTATCCCGACATTCGCACGGGATCGACGTTTACGCGGGTGAAACCACGGGGCGCAGCTAGTATTTATATATTTATCTTCCTATTCTACTACCTACTAAAGTGTAAGTTTAGTGCATGTGATAATTATAACTTGAGATGTCACTCTTTTACCAACAATGATTTTCCTATTCTTCATGTCTTTCTATTATTTCTCTTCAAAACTATTTTAATAAATAACAAAGTTTACTTAGTTATACATCAGCATCTTCCTATGTCCTTGCCTCAATAATTTCAACTCTTCATTGCACCATCAAAGACTTGCTGTCTCACCACTTTCAACACCCAACGTTGCTAACAAGGCCAGGAAGACCGAATCATGCAGCTAATGTCTCGCTTCACCCTGATTCCGAAAGGGTACCGTTTGCAAAAGACGCCGATAAAGTGGCATTTAAAGTAGACGTAGGTACCTACGTAAATAATGACAGAAATTTTGGACCCTCCGCGACACAGCCAAAATCTCCTCATAGTGTATTTCAGATCAAGTAGCATCGGGCAAAGCATACTTCCTTGAAAACCACTTTTATTGGCTATGAAATATTGCAAAATCGGTATCAATTTAAGAAAATAAAAATGTTTTATATAAACAAAAACAACTGTCTTTAAAAAAAAAAAAAACACCAAACTGTAGAATAACTTTAATTCCGGAAGTTGGAGCTTACACAAAAGCTACCAAAGCAAAGTTAATAAAATTCAGTAATCACGGAGAAATCGATGACCATACAATAAAAAAATACGTTGTCATACAGACGAACATAGAACCTCCTACTTTGTGAAGTCAGTTAAAAATAGTAGAATATAATTAAATTTTACCTTCAATATCTCCATAACCAGTTGGTTTCCAGACTCATATGTATGTACAGACGCCAGCACATCAAGCTACTACAATCTGTCAAATTTCTTTAATAGATTTTCAACTTTATCGATAAAGCATAAGGTTCAAAGTTGATTGGGAAAATTTTACAGTTTCTGATAGCTTGATGTGCTGGCGTCTGTACCATACCAGCATAACAAACTCCTATCAATAATCGGAAAAATAACTCACAGTTTCATAAAGGAAATTTTAACACCCATTTTATCAGAGAACGGGTAAACACCCAAGGATGAAAAGATCTTGGCAACTATATAAGTGATGTATAGTGAAATTATGACAACGCAAACATTTGAACGTGAACTGTAATTGCGAAATTAATTAGTTTCTGTAATAACCTGTGCCTCGTAGTTTGTAGATGGTGGGTAGTTTGGACATGCAATTAAGTGTAGTGTGACCCAAGGGCATCGCAGCCTAGTTCTATACTACGGAGCAAAAAAATTGCCCTCGCTGAAATTTTTGTGATACTAAATGAAAGTTAGACGTTTTCAATTGAGTTTCGTTTTTAACTTTTTGTGTATATGTTGTTTTGTATTTGAACCAACGACCAACGTACTTTCAGAGGCACGGAGGGGTCTCGATTTGTTATGAATGTTTTGTTCGATATGAATAATAGAAAGATTACTAAATTAGGTGCTTACTTTTGATTACTTATTATTAGTTTTTGAAATGTGTGAGTGTTGTATTGCTACAACCCGCAAGCCAGTTATTTTTTTTTTAAGTAAAAACCTTTTTAAAAAAAACAAGCTTGTTTTGAACTCATACATAATCAGCGTATAATGCTCCCACTGCTGGGACACTGGCCTCAGTGAGAGGGAGTGGGCAATAATCCACCACGCGGGCCCAGTGCGGGTTGGTGGATGTCACATGTCTTCGATTGTTTGGTTCTAGGATATGCATTTCCTCACGATGTTTTCCTTCACCGTTTTGAGAGCAGTGATAACGAAATTAAATACACAAATCAATTAATGAACTCAAAAGTACTAAATCAACATTAACATAGAACTTTTCATATTTTCTTAAAAGCTTGAAGCTTATATTAAAGTGTAAGTCGGACCTTTACGCCTCAATTTTAAGTGCTTTTTTATATATGCGTTGTTTTGTATTTGACACTTATATTATGATTATTTGAACATGATGTAGGTTCAAGATGATATTTAATTTAATGTGGCATATTATTGATAGTCTCTAGATAGATGTGACCAATGGCACTATGACAGGCGTCACTTAGTAGTCATAAAGCTATAACTTACTTTGGCATCTCTAACTTAATACTACTTTAGATATTTATCGTTCATAAATATATATTATCTATACTAATAATAAAGCTAGTTATTTTAGCATAGTTTTTTTTTTTTTATTTGAGATGGACTTCTTCCTGACTCTAGTCTATGTCTAGGTTTTGTTGGTTGAATGCGTTAATCTCTGGAGCTACCGGTCGGATTTGAGAAAGTCTTTTCGCATTTGATAGCCTAGTTCTTGAGGCAGGCAATAGGTAATTTAACATCACGCCAGGACCCATAAGAGCCGAGCAAAATGACGAAACGTCAGAAAGAACGCTAAGCGCAAAGTGGTAGCGTGGGCAGGTGACGCGATACGATGCCGTGGGTCGGGGGGAGAAGAAATTTCACGCGGACGAAGTCGCAGGCAGAAGCTGTCTATGATAAAGACAGAGGAAAATTAGAACTCATAAATCCATACTAATATTATAAAAGTGTGTCTGTTACCTCTTCACGCTTAAACCGCTGAACCGATTTAGATGAAATTTGGTATAGAGATAGTTTGAGTACCGGGAAAGGACATAGAATAGTTTTTATCCCAGAAATCATACGTTAAGGGAGTGAAAAGGGGGGTGGAAGTTTATGGGGAATCAATAACCGCTAAACTGATTTAGATGAAATTTGGCACCTGGGTAGATCATGACGTGGATTAGAACATAGGATACTTTTTATCCCGATATAACTACGAGATCGAGACTTATGCGGGTGAAACCGCGGGGCGCTGCTAGTGTTTAATATAGCTCGCTTCTTGTTCATATGTATTTATTTCTATCGATTCAATCATTGTATTGACTTCCTTTCTAAAAGAAAGAAAGAAAAAGTATTTATTGCGATTCGTATAGGATGATCACAAACTAAACTAAACACAGTAAAAAAATAAATAAAAAATCCAAGTTATATAAAAAAAACAAAGTAATAAAAAAAAATGAAACAGAAAGTCCTATCTATACGAGGTCAAAAGGCTCAAAAGACACGCTTCTAAAAATCTAGCACATTCTTTCAAAATAACAGACCCATCAAATCTCAAAAATAACCTACACTAAGCCATGTAACATGGAAAATCTATCGGTAACCGTCGATTGACTGGTGACGGCACATTCTCATTATCCCTCTCTAATTGTGTATTAAACCGGGACCCTCTTTCCAATACCCGGGTGACATACGCACTGACGGCCGGACTTTGGGCTGTAATAATTTTCGGGTTTTTAGGGACCAATATTTGTTTGGGCGAATTTAAAACGATTTTCGGCAGCGTTACAGGGTTAAATGGAGGATAGAATGGGTTTTCGAGTAGCTGTTCGTTTAAATATTAGGTGGAGCTGGAAGTATTGAATTAAGCCACACAAGGGTATGGTCAGCTAACATATTTTTTTTTACATAATACCTATATTATTGTGGGGCCTTCATAAAAAAATATTTTCAATCCTTTTTAATGTTTCAAAGACTCAGTCGACTTTTCAGATGGAATTTAGGACGCAGGAATAGGCCGCAATGAAAAATAAAGACTCTAAATGTCCTGTTGTTTCGAATACTGAAACTAAAACAAAAACGTCCCTGGTTTAGCGCATGGTCTTTTTTCAGTTTCAGTGTGGTTCGAGCCAAATTCCCACTAATACTTAATCTCTCGAAATCAGCCAATCAATCAGTCACATCTTTGAAACACGCTTGCATTATCAGAAGGTCAACTCCCGTAATTAAAAACGTTCAAAGTTTAGTCGCAATCTCACCTCAGCGACTATCAATGTCAAAAACTTGTCAAAAATGCAGGGAAATTAGAGATTATTTTTGATCAATCTGTCAAAAATACCTATAATTTCCCTACAATTTTTAAAAATTGAGATCAGAATGTGAACGTTCTTAAAATTACGAGAATTGACTCTGACTACATCTGGTTTTCTTATTGTTTAACTTACAAGAACCAAATGACATTTATAATCTCATGAAACACATCCAAACCAACTTTTAAGCAAACAATCATGTTCAAGCCAACGTACAAGCTTTTCCAAGGAATTATTCATTGTCTCGTCCAACAGGGTATACTACAAAAACATGCTGATCTCGCTCTAACTCTTAGTATAACACGGTTATCTCGCTCTAACTTGTAGTATCACGTGAATAAGTCTAAAGTTTGTGCAATTTGTTCAACTTTCACCGTATCGGCATTATGTTAGTGTATTTTGCCTTTGTGAGGAGATTCAAAGTTCTTTCAAATGTTTAACAAGAAGCTATTTTTGTGGTGCTTGTCATCTTTTCAGTAAAAAATAGGCCATGTCCCTCAAAAACACTGAGCTTAGTTTATTTAGTTATAAGGAAACTTATTTTTTCAATTCGGCTATGAGTAGAGTAATTATTACATATAACTAATTGATTTTTGAAAACTATTCCGGAATCTAGAAAAAAAACCTTAGCGCCGAAAATGTGTGTGCAATGTCAAAGACCGACAGGGCGAGTCACTAAAATCTAAAAAACACGTCGCTAAATAAATAAAAACCTTATCTCTGCGATGTTTTGTTGTTCGTGGTTTTTTTATGACAAAACTGACGCGTTAGTGTATCGCCCGAAGCGAAGGTTTATTAAATTTCTGTGATGGCTAGCAATAATCCGGTGCATCGTACACATACTCTCCCGCCCCGGTTACCCCCGGATACCAGCGACCGGAGCAATAGCCGGGTAAAATGTTATTTTTGTTACGACGTGTATTATTTATGCCATAATATTTGCTTATTTGCCAATTATTGAAGCACGTCGGTAATTTGAAACTATTGGCAAAATCATTGTGACATTAAAGCATTATTGTTTGATGAATGGTAAGGGTGTAAAGCTTTTGTTTTACGATATTTATTTTGAAAAGTACTCACTGCTCCCCAGCGCTAAGTACTTTTCAAAATAAATATCTTAATACAGTAGAGCCTCGATAATCCGCACTCTTGATAATCCGAACGTCGCTGTAATCCGAACAGTCGACTGCTCTCTCTTATCGTGACTGACTGAGCTTATGTTTTGTCTTTAGTTACTAATGAGCCATCCCGTGTGCGGTTAGTGGAAGTGCTCAGGTGCTGTTCATCCAAGTGCGGTTCAAATCAGTGCTCTGAGTGGAATACCTCGTTTACGTTACCTACTCTGTATTGAACTCGCGCGTCACATGTTTTTGGAGGTTATAAAAATGTTTCCTACACCGAAAGCCAAACATAAAACTTTAACCATAGCTGAAAAGATGCTTGCATTTTTTTATAACATACTAGCTGCGCCCCGCGGTTTCACCCGCATAAGAGTAGCTCCCATGGGAATATCGGGATAAAAACTATCCTATGTCCTTTCCCGGGATTCAAACTATCTCTATACCAAATTTCATCTAAATCGGTTCAGTGGTTTAGGCGTGAAACGGTAACATACAGACAGACAGACAGACAGAGTTACTTTCGAGTTTTTATCCCGATATTCCCACGGGATCGAAACTTATGCGGGTGAAACCATGGGGCGCTGCTAGTTATTAAATAAATTAGTTTACAGCATTATAAAATATCTCATCAAAAGCAATATAAAAATTCTTGAACACAGGCCCGCAGGTCAAATGTGTTCTCAATAAAAAGCCCTATTTTAATTATAATATATTTTATAAGACAAACAAAAAATCAATAATAGCTTAATTAAATAATATGTGGGAAAAATATAAGGAAAAACTTGGGCAACAACAATAAATAAACCTGTACGAAGCACTTCAAAAAAATATGAAGAAACGATTAGCGAGAGCACAGTGCTTCAACAATGTCTTTTGCGAAGACAAATAAAGATTTTTACCTTTTATTGCGTTCAATTTAATGTTCAATATCCAATTTAGAAGATGAGGGGGGCTAGTGGCTAAATAATAACAGCCGCACAGGTCCATCGAAGGTTAAGATGCTTACAGGACCTAAACGCAAAAAACGCAAGTTTTATAATGTCTAAAAGTATATGATCGACTACCGTAAACAAAATCAGAAAAATATATGGTATTCTTCAGGATATATGACAGGTGGCTGATGTAATTTTTCATACTTTTGTACAGACCGCAAACTGAACAGAAGTATGAAAAATTACCTCGGCTATGCGAGCTAAGCTAGACTAACTTAGCTTAGCTCTTGGCCTGCAACCCGCTTTACTAAGGGGTATCGTGTTACCCAGTAACTGGGTTGTGGAGGTCAGATAGGCAGTCGCTCCATGTAAAATACTGGTATTCTGGATGCACCAGACCGGAAGCCGACCGCAACATAGTTGGGAAAAGGCTATGCAGATTGATTGATCCAATTTTGAGGGTGTGTGTTGAAGTACTTGGAGTGCTTAGGCACATTGTTATGACCTACATATTTGATAATAAAGAGTTGTTATCATTTCCTTTGTAGCTTTGTGAGCGGCCATTGTTTTGCTACAAAAGCTTCACAACACGTGTAATATTCCCTCATTAGGAGGCGTTTGTATAAAATTCTGTTTGTCACAGTTTCGTGTGTTCGTAATTGTCGTTTGATTGTGAAAGATTCGGGTTACTTTGATAAATAATGCTCTGAAAATGTTTATTTGTCATTCAATGACGTAATTATCTTTGAAAAACAAAAAAGAGGGTGTGTCCTTGTAACCACACGAAAGAATTGAAAACTTACGACTGGAGCCGAGTATTCGCGATTCAGCGCCGAGTATACCCGAATCAGCGTCACCGACCCGAGCGTGACGGTTCAGTTTCGTTCACCTTTCAGAAAGAACGCAAAGTGCGCCTAATATGAAGTTTGGACTTCAAAAAATATTTTGCCTAGAGAATGTTCTGGGTTTTTCAAGAGAGTATTTATTATAGTCTAACCCCCTTACTAATAAACGTTGTATAGCGTCTGTATAGTTACACAACGCTTTGTCTTCTTCTTTCGAAAGTCAAATTACTGACGACTGAAAGAGAGAAATCGATGGGTAACTATTCTTCTGATATAATACTTGTATTAGTAAGGGGGTAAATATTGTGTTTTCTTTGTTTCGTACGTTTATGTCTATAACAATATTTGAGTCAACAAGAAGAATTTCAAAAGTTTACTTATTTATGATAATGATCAACAAACAGCAATAAGTATCTTATCTGTTTAATTCACTCTTCTTAATAAGTATAACCACTTAGTTTGTATTTAATTTTTTATTAAAAAAAAATAACAATATACAAAATAGTAGCCCATCAACATCAGGAACAGGGTCCAAGCTGCCGGTGGTCAGGGCTCTAGATAGAGAAATCTCCGCACTATGCCTACCGTGTCCAGGAGTACCGTCTTCTGAATCAAGCCCTTGACCCAGCCGCGCAATGAGAGTCTCCTGAATCCTGAGTTGGTCAAGGCTCTCCGCTATTATACATATAATTTACCGTAACGAATATCGGTACATACCTACAATGGTTGCAGTGTTCACGTCACATGAAAGATAAAAAAGTCAAGATATTGATTTTTTTTATCTTACTCGGCTTTCACATTTTATTTTAATGTTAAGAACCTTTATTTAAACAAACTAGCCTGGCTACCTTACACTTAAGTATAAAAATAAAACCAAATGCTTCGTTCTATCTATAATCCTCCTTCTTTAAAAACACATCCGAAAATAATCTAGTCAGAAATAATAAAAAAGAAAATGGAAATCACGCCAATTGGACTGGCAAATTCAATCACGAAGTCAACCTTATATAATTATGTTTGCCTCCTTGCTTTTTCTGGCGGAATGGTGACGTCACAGCCAACTGATACAGCCTTACGGTTCATTGACCCGTCACAACTTATTTTTCCTAAAGAATGACTCATTTGTTTCACCTCTTTGGCTTATGTTCCTTTAAGGAAGTGTTGTATGAAACGTTAATGCAATCGTGTGCGGGTTTTATAGGGTGTCGTCTTGTTTTCTAAACTTGTTAAGAGAATATAAAAGTGGAATGAAGATGCTAAGTTTTTCAAAGCTTTCTCTCTCCTACTATTTTGTTAGACCCGCCAGGGTCCATAATGATGATCACCATGTAATTTTAAGTTACTATAATCAGCATATAATGTTCCCACTGCTGGGACACAGGCCTCCTCTCTTTGAGAGGGAGTGGGCTGTAATCCACCACGCGGGCCCTGTGAGGGTTGTTAGATGTCACATGTCTTCGAATTTTTGGTTCTAGGACATGCCGGTTTCCTTATGTTTTCCTTCACCTTTGAATGATGGTATGAAAGCCAAGAATCCGCTGGAAATATCCCCGAAGCGCTACAAAAAACTCGGCAGCCCCGCCAGCATCCTGAACACGTTATTATCTATAATCCTGCACACGCAGGAAGCCTGACTATAAAATGATACCATCTCAAATGTAGAAATCAAACCATAAAAAAATATTAATTAAAATTTAAAGAGCCGAAGTAAAACAATTTCAAAGCTTCAGTTAAGTTAAAACGAAAAATAGGTACGAAGATTTATCGAAGTTGCAGAAATGTAGTAGAACAAGAATGATGAAAGATTCATAACTTATTTTATTGCTTTAAAACTAGAAATTGAAAGTAAAAGTTAAAGTTCTATAGCTTCATGCCAGATCGATTGGCTGTAACTTTTATAAAAGATCTTTAGTTGTTTAGGAAATTAAATTGTTTATCCTGTAAATAGAATATTGGAATCACTTTTACAAGTAATATTAAAAGAATATTAAAAAATAACTTAGATGGAATCGACATTTTCTGACTTGATTTGTTGACTACCTCTGAGAAGAAATGGCGGAACAAACTCAAGGAACAAAGTCTCTTTTAAAGTCCAGACATAATCTTGGTCAGATCGTGTGACGACCATGTAGATCCGTGTCTGAACTAGTAATTTACGGAAAGGACCATAAATAATTTAGTGGACCTGTCCAGGCAGTGCAAACATTTGTCAGTAATTGTACAGGTACGGTACGGTATGGTAAAAAAGAAGCATTAAGTACAGACGCCAGCACATAAAGCTACCCGAAACTGTCAAATTTTCCCAATCAACTTTGAACCTTATGCTTTAGCGATAAAATTGAAGATCTAATAAAAAAAATTGACAGATTATTGTAGTAGCTTGATGTGCTGGCGTCTGTACCTTGTCACAACTTTTCTACATCAGAAGCCTTCTGAATTTAACATCACCTTCCATTTAAACAACAACTCCAGTGAGCAGCTATATGAAGCAACACCCCATTTCCTGCGACACCCCGAAGTTTTAAGCCGTTAGTAACGCGATTTGGTCCGCATGACACAATGTGACACCCTTTGTCCACCCTTCATCAGGCCCACTGAGGGCATCATCGGGAACCATTAGTAGGCTGTCTTTGCCTTGACAGATTCCATGGAACGGTTCGGCGTGGCTCGGTTTTAATGGGGTTTTGGTAAAGGCGTTTTAGGTTTACGATGTGTGGTTTGTAGCGATGTGTGCGCATAGTGGGCTGAACCAATACATACCCACATAATCCGCCTATAAAGTTCCCACAGCTGGGATATAGGCCTTCTCTCTGTGAGAGGGAGCGGTCCATAATTCACCACGGGGGCCCAGTGCGGGCCGGGGTTGTCACATGTCTTCGAATATTTGGTACATGCCGTTGGTCTGAATGTTGGTATTAAATTGGACAAAAATCACGAAAATATAATTTCAATTGTTTGATTTAAATCACAGAAAAATATATTGTTCAATGGATATTATATTCTTTTTAAATCACCCTTGTATAAAGTTCTTGATTTGGTTTTTCGATTATTACCAATTTCAACAGAATTCTATTCAATCTTTCAAATTTATTGATAAGTTAAAACATTTTCGTTTCATTGACTTCTTCATACGTTCTATTAGCTTTCAAAAGATGTCAAAATCATAAATCTCTAAAACATTTGTAGTCTAGAACAACAAGCTTTTAATGTAAATTATTTCAGGCATACATTTTAGTCGCAAAGCGTGGTAATCAAAAATATTTCATAAGTCTAAGTGGTTATCAAGGCTTCGAGTCGCAATTTCAAGGCAAAATTTTGACTTTATATATTCCTATGCTCTTTATTATTCTGAGCAGTTGAGTTTTAAAATGAAAATTCTTGCATTACTTGTGGCTGACGATTTTCATTTTTTTGGCATGAAATAGTGTATAATAACTGCGTAGCGATCAACTTTCAGGAGCAGTGGTGGCCCAGTGGTAACGGCCGTGACTAATGAGTCAGGTCGTAGGTTCAAACCCAGACAGGCGCTTTACTTTATGTAAATTATTTTATCACCATTGCTCTCAAAGCGGTGAAGGAAAACAGCATGAGGAAACTGGCATGTTAGAACCAAAAATTCGAAGACATGTGATATCTACCAATCCGCACTGGTCCCGCGTGGTGGATTACGGCCTACTCCCTCTCACCGAAAACAGGCCTGTGTCTCAACAGCTGGAACTTTATAGGCTGATTATGATCAACTTTCATAAGTAAACACAAGTCTGTGTTTAAGTTACCTACTTACACAAACTAAATTATAATTTTCACCGAACTCAATCTCATTTCTCGAATATTGATTCTCGATTAGTTATTATATTTTGTGTTTTTATTTTATAACTTAGCCCCCTTACTAATAAACGTATTTTTTACTTTTTATTTATAATTTTACGTAGAATATTACTCTGAATACTCTGCCCTATCTAAATATATAAAAGAAGAAACTGACTGACTGACATATCAACGCACAGCCCAAACCGCTGTGTGGTCTAGAGATTCCAAATTTGGCACGTAGGTTCCTTATGAGGTCTAGAGGTGCACTAAGAAAGGATTTTTCAAAATTCACACCCTAAGAAAGTGAAAGGAGAAGGGTGAAATTTCACTCGGATGAAGTCGCGGGAAGAAGCTAGTTGTATCATAATGAAACTTCCATAGAGAATGTAAAATACCTTTGTCTATGTGTGAACCTATAGTCTAGGATACTCAAACTTGTAGTTGCTTTAAGACTGCAAACTGAACAATTAAAAAACGTCCGAGTGCGACTCGGGTTCGCACACGAAGGATTTTGTGCCTCTATACAATATTTAACACTACATAAAATTTTAGGGTTTCGTACCTCAAAAGCAAAAACGGAACCTTTATAAAAACACTTCGTTGTCCGTCTTTCTGTCCGTCAGTCAAGACCCTTTTTCTCAGGAATGCGTAGAGGTATCAAGTTGAAATTAATATCAAATACCCCCCCTTGAAGCAGTGATTACATCAAACTTCTAAGTCGACGCAATCAAAAGATACGGGCGTTTATGTTCTGAAATCAAACCTGTAGGGTACTTCCCGTTGACCTAGAATCATGAAATTTGGCAAGAAGTAATGTCATGCAGCACAAGTAAAGGAAAAAATCCCTAAACCGTAAAATAGTTACATTACAAAATAAATAAATTTAAAACTATTTACATACCTACAAAACCCTCAGTGCTGAATTCGACTCGCACTTGACCGGTTTTTTTTTTAAAGCCATAGCAGTACACACTGCAAAAATTTCGAGTCTACCTATTACGATTCAAAAGATACCTATAGCCCTGTGACAGACGGACAGCGGAGCCTTAGCAATAGCGTCCCGTTGGCACCCTTTATGCCACGGCACCCTAAAAATAATGAAAATCTTAAAGTAGATTTAAGTGTCATAAACGGGAGAAGACACTGACTCCTGTAACACAGGTTTTTACCTAGCTCAGATGTCAGGGTTATCATTATCATTGTATCATATCATTTTATGCCAATCAAAATATTTATCTTCTATACATCTATACAAATAAATAAAGTTGTAATGTCTGTTTGTAATATTAAAATAACCGCTTTTTACTAAATGCATTTGGATGTATACACGGTACATAAACCAAAATAAAAAAAATTACCATTTTTTTTCTGTCTGTCTGTTTGTTCCGGTTAATCTCTGAAACGGACGAACCGATTTTACGGGACTTTCACTGGCAGATAGCTGATGTAATATGGAGTAACTTAGGCTACTTTTATTTTAGAAAAAGAATTAGGGTTCCGCGCAAAAAAATTAAAATTCCGTCATACACGCGAACGAAATCGCGGGCACAGCTAGTTTATTTATGTATAAAAAAGATTTTAATTAATGTTGTTTCTTTGTTCCAGACTGGTAAACACTTTCATAGGACTTCACTACTCATCAAGGCTTTCAATCACAAGTTCCGCCTGGATCTTGAGCTTAACACGTAAGTAATATTTTTAAGATTTTTTTCCACAGCGAATTTGAATTTATCACACTGTGCGGTTAATGTATCGTCTAGCGTGTGTTTTTTCTAAACGAAATAATAGTAATAGTAATTTATTTCGAAAACTTCAGTGAACGTTACATCAATAAGGTCTCGAGTTCTCGACCCCTGAACTAGGACATCCTGTATAACAGGGGTCCAGGTTTCTCTAGTTACATGAATCAGAAAATAATGAGAAGGGTAAGACTAAATATAAATAAATGATTTTTAAAATAATAAGATGAAAATTTAAAAAAATATGAAAAAAGGACGAAAACTTAATGAACAAAAAAAATTTAAAAATATATATTATTTGTAATTCTAAATATAATGGGATTTCAGGAAACTGTTATTTAGAAACCAAAAT
This sequence comes from Hydraecia micacea, assembly GCA_914767645.1. NCBI lineage: Eukaryota > Metazoa > Arthropoda > Insecta > Lepidoptera > Noctuidae > Hydraecia > Hydraecia micacea. The sequence goes on along the minus strand of OU611782.1, from coordinate 18,663,153 downwards.
ATGAAAATTGAGAAAATCCAACTATGTAGACACTTGCTTCGCAGGATAATATTCCTAGCAAACCATAAAAAATTCTCGGAATAAATCATCTAGAGATCTACAAAAAATATCCACCTTCTCTCAATTTCTAATAGAAAATAAAAATTCAGAACCACCCACAAATTGTTAACCCAGGACCCATTGAACCGCGTTCCTATTTATACCGAACGCGAACTAGAAGCCAAACAGAGAAATAAAAAACTTTCCAATTTGTTGAAAATAAATACACCAATCGACCCACAGAATATCTAAACGGTACACAACGCTAACAAATTGTAACAACCCTAAGGAGGACTTCTAAAACAGTTTGAACCAACACCATAAATGAAACAGGGACGTCCTGATGGGAACTTATGGAGGTAACAAAGACAGGGATAGACATATACCAATACGCTTTGTAAAAAAAAGAAGGAGGGTCTGAAGTCGTTCAAAGAATCGCTATTATAAGGGCATCGCTGGATTTCTTTCGTAGATAAGCTGCTTGTAATTCTGCAAGAGTTCTCGTATTGCAAAATTCATATTATGGCTCAGGGTAGGTAAATGGGATATTGAGGGCAGGAGGTTGATTTGGGAGTAAAAAGGTTACGGACAGATTCTTACCTTGATCGTTTTGAGAATCATATTTACCTTATCTTGGTATTAATAACAAAAAAAGTTTTGAAATTTTTGAAAGGATTATATGGCTTGCTACTGGTATAAACTACGATGTGTTGTAACGCAGATATTTCAGCAGAATAATCACATTGACGACTTCGTTGTTCTAATGGTCGCAAGCGCTACTGTTGCGCATGAGGTCCTGGGTCGATTCCCGGTTCAGGCAAAGTGTTTTTAGACTTCCCATCTGGAATTTCTTAGTAGCAGCCCGGAGTCTAGATGTCCGGTTGTTGGTAATAGGCTCGCCCCGTCTTAGGGAATTCGTCTATGGGAATAGAGGCCTGAGGGGCAATTCTCGTAATTTTAAGAACGTTCACAGTCTGGTTTCAGTCTCAATCTGTCAAATAAACCTCGAATTTCCCTACATTTTCACAAGTTTTTGACATTTGTTTGTCGCCGAGATGAGACTGCGACTAGATTTTGAACGGTTTAAATTACGAGAATTGGCCTTCAGATGTTATGTTGTGTTAATCAAATATAATTAACAGAATCACTCTCTCTCTCTTTTTTACGAGTCTATTTATTTCTCGAATATTAAACAACCATACCAACATTTTTCCTTGTCAATTGATTACCATAGAATCCTACTTCCATCGAATTTCCTACGGAAATCAATATGGAAATATGTAAAATATTTACATACGGCCGGCCCTTAGGGATTTCGTTCGTGGGTATTTTATTTCAGCGTGCTCGTCTATTGACCCACTTCCCAATTGAGATGGATAGGTATACTTGTGAGGGAATTGTGCTCATGGGTACCGAACATAATTACTTATTGTAGGTACTGTTTCTTCACTATCTGAGGGACTAGACAAAATGACGTTCAGCAATCATATCAGACTATTCTCGTATTTTTAAGAATAGTCGCAATCTATCAGCCTCAATCTGTCGAAAATACAGGCTCTAATTTCTCTTCAGTTATGTCAAGTTTTTTACTTTGATTGTCGCCGAGATGAGATTGCGACTAGATTTTGAACTATTTTAATTACCGGAATTGGCCTTCTGATTATAGTTAAAAATGTATTGTACTGAAATAAGGTACCGGTAAAATGGGGTTAGTTTGATACTACGGGTTTACTTTGATAACAACTTTCGACTTAAGAAAAACTTAACTTAAATTTTATTAGATTTAAATATATAGATTTGAACAAAAAATCAGTTATAATTGTATTTATTAAAGAAACCATCAAACTACCATCATCTTAAAACAACTGCAGCACAAAAAATTGTGGACCGATATTATTTAGTTTTTTTCTTGGGTAAGGGGTTACTATCAAAATACGTACCAAAAACTAGTGCGATCAAAGTATCCCCGATGTCAGTATGAAGCTGATCACGATGATTATTATTTTTTATTGCTCAAAAAGGAGTGTCCAAAAATATTACTTTAATGTAAACATATAACCCAAAAAACCGATGTTACATTTATTTTTGTTAATTTTTCAGCCTTCTTAATACAGAAATATTCAACCTCGAATTTTTAAATTGATCAAAATTTATCAATGTAACCCCATTTTACGGTACCGAAAAGTCTTTTTGAAAACTGCGGAAGAAATACGAAATGCTTTGAAAGCGATTGCCACTTGTCTAGGTCCTCTGGTACTAGTGGTCGACAACGCAACTTCTGAGTCTGGGTCCCTGGTTCGATCACCGGGTCTGGCAAAATGTTTTTAGGATTTTCTGGCAGAAAATTCTTAGTTACAGTTCGGTGTCCAGATTTGTACCTACTCGGTTAATAAAAAAAATTACTTTAAAAAATATTTTTAATAATAAGCTTATTCCATATTTCATGGATTGGTCCGCTATCTTTGGGAGTCCCTCATATTGGTTTTAAAATTATAATATCACTTCGCTAACCGTGCGTTGTCATCCAAAACAAACGTGTATGCAAAATTTCAGCGCTATCGATTGGGGATAACGGTCATAAAATTCAGATGCAAGGTTTGACCCATATGTACTAAGTAAGAAGGCAAGTTAAATAAAACCTTGTAAAATAGGAACGCTCCCCATTATATATGGCACTTAAAACATAGGTTACTACAAACCTCTGGGTGTAACGCACCTCTGCCAACTCTTTCTAAGAATATTAGCATCATGCTATGTAAACATAAAGTACTACAAAACGTCGCCTTCCTCAGAATACTAGCTACCTCTTTAGTTCCACATTTAGTTTCATAATAGGGTTACCTGTTCAAAAGTTCGCAAACTCGTTAGACGTTAAAACACACTGAACTAGAGAATATTCTTCTTTGCAAGTAAATAAAATTCTTCTCCGTACTGAAGAAAATAATACCTTTAAGAATAAAAAGTGTGCCTTATTAGGCCAGGGGTGTAACGTTGCACGTTGTGACATTCGATGCTAAATATGCGGAGTTTATTTTTCGTTGTAAAAGTAGTTTGTAGAGAGTAATAAAATGTGTTCTGAAATGTGAGCTTGACTTTCAATATGTAACGACATGACCTTTTTTTGAAGGGAATACTAACCTTTTCCTGGAGGGGCTTGTGGCTAAGTAATAACAGCCGCACGGGTCGATCGATCAGGTTAAGCCACGCTTGCCGTGGTTGTTCTGTGGATGGGTGACCATCTTTACATACCGAGACCCCTCCGTGCCTCGGAAAGCACGTTAAGCCGTTGGTCCCGGTTATCATTCGTGGATCTTTGACAGTCGTTACGGGTAGTCAGAAGCCCGAAAGTCTGATAACCAGTCTTACCAAGGGGTATCGTATTACCCAGTAGCTGGGTTGTGGAGGTCAGATAGGCAGTCGCTCTATGTAAAATAGGAAAAGGCTAGGCAGATTATGATTTAATGAGAAAAAGGAAGGACAATAAAATTGTTGTCTTTTGTTCTAGAAAACTAGATACAAATCTAGGTGTGTGCAACACCCCTGACTCCTCATAACACCCTACGTTCGCAATATGTCCTGGTGACATTTTTCTGCAATTGTTTACAGTTCTCAATGGTCAGCTTTGTCCCGTTACTTCTGTTAGATATTCAACATGTCCAACCAGTGATTAATGCGCACCCGCTTAAACATGTTCGTTTCCATTTTTAAATTTACATTTCGAAATGAAAATGTTTGCGGACATGTGGAGTGTTATTCCGTTGTTCGCGTGTTCAGTTATTTTTTTGTTGTTCATTGATGTGTTGTTGTTTTATGTAGTGCTCTGTGGTTTATGACGTGTCAGGTTGATCAAAGGTGGATTTTTTGGTTTAATTAATGGCTTTTCATTTCAACTGGGTTTGTTAAAAGCGTACCTATATGGTTGGCCACTTTTTTATTCTATAATAATTCATATTATCATATTTTTATTCGACAGTAATAAAAATATCCCAAATCCTTCTCACACAGTGTCCTAGAACCAAAAATTCGACGACATGTGACATCTACCAACCCGCATTGGACCCGCGTTGTAGATTACAGCCCACTCCTTCTGGAAGGGAGGAGGCCTGTGTCCCAGCAGTAGGAATATGACTACGCTAAGTCAATCGATGAATATATTTAGTTTCACTAAGCGAAGTGATTTTGACGATGGATACGAACCGTATTATTACAAAACGAGTTCTAAATTTAGACCTAGCCTAAACCTTCGAGCCGGTTTCTGTATTTTTAACTTTACTATGATAATCGTAAAGTGCTTAGTGCAAAATTTACAACTTAGACTCGGGTTTAACGTCAGTATTTGTAATAAGAACTTTAACTTTGTCGGATTATAGTTCGAAGTTTAAAAATAGCTCGATGGTTTCATCCTGGGTCTAAAGATAAACCTTGTTTTGTAATAAGACAGAAAAGGTCTCATTGAGAATTAGGCGTTCCAATATACCTCTTCTTCTGGCAAAAATATATGTTCTGGACGTTATACATAAACATCGACCAAATGTTCAGACCATGGAAATAAGCACTTTTCATTATGGACACATTAATTAATTCTTATTTTTTGTTAATTTTCATACAAAATACCTTGACGTAAATCACCCGATATCCATGCCTCTTTATCCGAATTGGCAACGTTGTATTTTCATTTATAAGATTTGGCGGGCTGAAACTTGTCAAAATTAAGTTAAGACCCTTTCTTACTGCAAAGCTCAATTAAATTTAATTAAATGAAATTACAAATATCTTTGTAACGAAGCATTTTTAAGTACTACTTCTTTTGTTAGATTTGATTTGTAAAAGCTATAGAAGCGTTTGCCAAAGTTTATGGATAACGTGATGAACACGTTGTATTATGCTGAAGCACGATAGCTAATTTTCGCAACACAGACCAAACTCCGGACAAACTACACCAAAGCTACAACACATCGTTACACCAAGATAAGCTTCACAAAGAATACACGATGCTTAATAAGCTGAAAATCACAGAACAACACTATTTCTACGTGTTTGCAACAAAAATGTTGATTGGCACACAAAGAGTGTCACGGGCGTGTTGCAGCTGCGTTTTGTTTGCGCACCGCTTTTAATGAAGTTGTCGAGCGGAGCGACACGCGGACGTTTTACTAGCGGGACAAGTAACACGCTGCTAGAGAAACTTGCTTGAGAAGCGTGTGGTTATTTCAATTAAATGGCAAAGAAATTTATATGTGTTTATAAGTCCATATTGTTATAAGCCTGCCTTCAATGCTCAGTGTTGGTATCAAAAAGTGTCACGCTGAAATAGAAAAAAACATACGCGTCACGCTTTTTGACATCCGCATGAAAGTTTGTATAGTTTTAGAAATTTTCAGATTTCATTTAATTTTATTGACGTAGTGCAATAAAATAAAATGGATTGGCACAAAGAGTGTCATGAGCGTATTGCAGTTGCTTTTGCTAGCGCAGCGCTTTTAATTAAGTTGTCGAGCGGAGCGATGGGCGGCCGGTTCTCGAGCGGGACAAGTTACACGCTGCCGGAGAAGCTTAGTGTTATTTAAATTATATGAATAATGTGGCTAATAGTTGCATGGATTTTACAGCGTAACACTTCCGGTGATAATTTTTCTTGTCACAGTGCAGAATCTCTCAGTCAGTGACTGAAACTTGCGTGTCACGCTCTTTGATCCCCAATGGTTTCGTGTTATTTAATTTACAGTACATGAGCTTGTGTGTAACCGCTACGTGCTGTTTCGTTAAGTAAATAATTATGTAACTTCTGAAACCAGAACGACACTGTGTATGAAGCAAAAATGTTGATTGACACACAAAGAGCCTTGCCAGCGTGTTCCGTCGCCACGACTTTCGCGCGTAGCTTTTAATAAAGTTGTCTCGACTCGCAATACTATCTGGAAGTAACAGGATACTGATTTAATTATATATCACGCTCTGTATCTTTAGTAGCGTGAAGAAATTTTACAATAAGCGTGATACATATTGATGTGCCAAGTACCTACATAGTGATGTATAATGTAACTTCTAACTAAAAGCTAGAAGTTTTAATTGCAGCATAGTATAGCTAAATGTTGATAACTAAAACATACTATTGACAAAGAAATACTCTGTAAACAAAATACAAATATTAACGAGGTCTCTTCTGAAAGTGCACAGAAGATTTGTAAAACAAAGAGCCACAAGCGTGTAACCTTACATTTTGTTTGTACCTTTTAATGAAGTTCAGACTAAAGAGGACAGAACAAGTGATAAGCGTAAAGCGTGTCTCACGAAATATAGGACAGAGTATTCAAAATGTTGTTGCAAGAAAACAAAATAGTAATTACACAATATTTAAAGCATGCAAAACGTTGCACGACGCAGGCGGTGCAATTTATTTATAAGGCACTTTTAATGAAGTTGTCGTAAGCCAGCGGACGTGGTAATGTGTTTGTGGGACAAGTTATTGGTGGCTAGCGGAAATATTATTGGAGCGTTTATGTTCACATTTCTGAGAGTGTGGTGCAAGTACAGAAAATCTCTTAAAATTGTATGAAAATTTTAGACAAATTGTCCCTTTTTTATCTGTAAATAACAAATAAAGTTAGGGCAATTAGTATATTAATAAGATGACACGCTGTAAAATGAACATAACAATATTATTATGATGAATAATGTTAAACTTTAATCGAATTTGTAGCGATTACCCAAATATTAACGTATAAATGGATATCACTCAAAAATTACACAAATGTCTATTATTCATGCGTCTTATAGTTTAGTTAATTTAAAAGAGTGCCCATGGCGTTTCTTGCCCGTTCTTTTCCATAGAAACCTACTACGCTTTGGAATGGGCAACTAGCTTCATCTTTCTGAATGACCGACTCCTTTGACAATTCAAAAGTGTCTGTAAACGGTTTAATTGAAATAAATGCTTTGAGTTTGAGTATAATACATGATTTTGATTTCTTGTAGGATTTTTTTTTCAGTCTAATCCACGTCTATCACAATAAATTTTACTATTTTTAAAGTCGCTCCGCTCGTACTTTGTCCCACAACTCCATCTAGACGAGTTCGCACCGCGTCTGCTGCAGAAAGCGAAGGGCTCAGAATTTAGGACTCAAATTGGAACATGGAAGCGACACAACCAGGTTGTGCGACACAGGAAACGTTTCTGATTAGGTCGTACACTGCTGAGAATTACATTCTAATTAGTGCTAGAATTAATTAAGTTTGCATTTTTGTTCGACTAAAATGTGGCAATATACTGAGTGGATTCTTGTCTAGTCTCTCAGCTTGTTTTAGTAAAGAGATTTTTTTAACTGATACTCTAATATAAAAGTATATTTTCTGGCTTTTAAATATTTTCTGATAGTCAAAAAAAAAGTTTAAACAAGCTGTGTGCCCGATGAGATTTCACGTCGGTAAAAATGAAAAACTTCAATACAAACTTTCATCCCCTCTTTAAGGGATGAATTTTCCAAAATCCTTCCTTTTTGTTCACTTTCGTAATAGGAACTCTTGCGCAATATTTCATGTTTCTAGACCCAGCAGTTTAGAGTGTGCGTTGTCTGTCAATGAATTAATGAATAAATTTTACTAAATAGATTTACTTTTTTTTGTAGTTTGTCTGGTAGAATATGCCTGTGAAATTAAGTCCGGCTCTGTACATTTGTGTGCTTAAATAAAGTATTAAATAATTATAAATAAATACATTTACAGCACAATATTCATAGATAATAATTATTTGCATGCAGTCAGACCAGCAGGGTAATTGCGTAACACACTATCAGTAGCAATGGGTTTCATTTTGACAGTTCAACAACATGCATTGCGCTATTTACGTTGTTGAGCAGACACACTTTTCGTACATAAGGAGCAATGGATTAGCAATATACTTCAAAATGATTCAAACTGTGAGTAATAGTGTGTTACACAATTAGGGTGCTGGAATAGGTACCAATCTTTTTGTGAATAACGTAACAATCGTAGTGAAGTCAATCTCGTAGTCCCCGCACCAATCGAGGTTCCGTAGCGCATGAATGCAATATTAATTGCCCTCTACAGCCCGAGGCTAAGACGTTCTAATTAACTGAGTCAGTAGGTCATTGAGACTCCTCCACCACTGACATTTCATCGGATAATGGTAGGTAGAACCCGGCCCAGCCTCAAAATTAATCAAGTACTTCAAACGCTTTCGAGTTATATGTATACAGCGAGACTATCGATTCGGGATTATAATTTAAAAAAATATTTACCTTGAAACAAAAAGAAAAAACACTTCCAGGAAACCACTCAATCAGTTTCCAAGAAAAAACTCCGCAAAATGCAAAAACTTAATCTCAATTTTAAAAAAATAATCACGAGGCAAAAATCGTTACGTCATCCTTCATTTTGGGTTAATCTCCGAAATGTTACCGTGTAAGCGCGTAATTCTGCGAAAACAGTCTCGAGCGGGCGCCATATTGTTTACGGTGACGTCATCTCTCCCTGGGAGACAAGGGGCCGATTGAAAAACAATACAGCGGCGGTGGCGGCCGCCATGTAAATAGCGAGAATGATGGGTTTGTACAAGGTTTTATTATGTTTGTTAGTGCAAAGTACGGCAAATGCTTTTCTTTTGTCTTTACCGTACTTATGGCTTAAGGAGTTTTAAGTATTTAGGAGCACGTCGAAGTTTGATGGATTAGTACTGTTTTCTTCCTTCTAGTTATTCTTTGAAGTTTGTTTTGTTCTTTAAGAATATTATTCTTTCCTGTATGAAAGAAAAATGTATGTTAAGAAAGCTACTGGATATTAATATTTTATCTACCTATATGCTAAGTTTTGTTTCTTTTATTCATGTGCGATGGGCGTTTTATGACCATTTTCAGAAAAAACTGAAACAGAAAAGTAATACTTATTTTTTTATCGTCACCTAATTATTATTATTAAAAGCCTCCACAGGCCTCTTGAATTCCCATTTCAACATCAAAACCATAATTCCAATAAAATTTTCATTAGTACTGCGCAAACAAATTTTAATAGAGACCTTTTCAACTAACAGCAACGCACAAATTACGTAGGACCCGCAGGAAATTGAATTCGTCAGCCTCTACGAGTTCTACGACTGTCAATTCTATTTGATTTAATACTCTTTGGTAGTTAAGGGGTGCTCCAAAACGATGACCTCGACAAATGAACTTGATTATTTAGTAGAAGTGTAAATTGTGTGAAGCGATTATCTTTAGGTCTATGATTGGTATCTTTATACGAGTATAAACGCAAATGATTGGAAAAGTTTCGAGAATTTGAGTTGTTATTGAAAACATGCTGTGTGTTTCGAATCTAATCAGTCTGTGGAATGCTATACCCTAAATTGACGATAGCTTCAATTGAAAACACCGAAATTGGTTTACTTTTAATTAACATAGATGATGTCTTGTCTGTGTTGTATCAACATGTACAAACAATGCTGCTGATCAAATTCTCCCCCTAGTTAATGTTGCACATTTTTTTTTCATATTTGTTTTAATTACAACGCCAAGACCAGCATACCAATCTCATCTACACCACGCAAAAAAGAACAAAAACGTGGACTCGCCAAAAGCATGCATACACGAAACACTTGAACGGTGCCTCACTCTCTCACACCCATACAAATCCCCAAAAAAGGAGCGAGAGGGAACGTTGGTAGGGATAATAAACCATTTTCGCGTGTCTTTCATAATTTATTCGGAACAAGTGGTCGACGGGAACACCGTAATGAGATGAATTCAAATTAATGCTCCTCCTTATCTTTAACAAGACGTGGATTATGCTTTGCTTAGAAATGAAATTTATTCAAAGGGAAATTTTCTGCGTCATTTTGTATATTTGTCAGTTACGGTTGCGAGAACTGAGCTAAATTGTAAAAATAAATTTAGATTGTAATGAGGATAGACTAAATTTCTGACTGGTCTGGGATTTAAATTAATAAGGAATTTGAGATTTCTTCTTGTAAATGAGTGGGTGTTTCTGGCTTAATTTTATTACTTTAAATACTCATTTATTTACTTATAGGCTTTTCTGTTTAAAGGCAATGGCTAAACGATTCACAGAAGCGTTTGTGGATTAGGCACTTAATTTAATTTGCAACTTAAGTATTTTAATATAGGAATAAGAAGAGTTAGAGAAAAGAAAGCGCACCTGTCTGCGCACACACTTGTGCACTATAATCTCCCGCGCAGAAGGCTGGTCTCCGTTGAGATTAGTCGCCATGGCCAAAATTCGGTCTGTAGGACTTTATTTATTTACTAGCTTCTACCCGCGACTTTGTCCGCGTGAAATTTCACCCTTCCACATTCACCCTCTTAGGGGTGGAATTTTGATAAACCCCTTCTTAGTGGATACCTACTCTTCGCAAAGAACACACCATCCAAATTAATTTCATGTCTCTAGGACCAGCGGTTTAGGCTGTGCGTTGACATATCAGTCAGTCAGGACTTTGAATTTTATATGATATTATTATAAATTCGAAAGTAACTCGATCTGTCTGTCTGTATGTTACCTTTTCATGCCTAAATCGCTGAACCGATTTAAATGAAATTTGGAAATAGAGATAGCTTGCGTCCCGGGAAAGGACATAGGATACTTTTTATCCCGATATTCCCACGGGATCGAGACTTATGCGGGTGAAACCGCGGGGTGCAACTACTAGAAATATAGATGAATAAATAATCCGAATTTCAGCTTTGAATTTTTCATGAACCTTTATAAAGCCTTCAACAAATCCTTACTTGTCATGAAAAAGTATACAAAAATAACTGCGAAAAACATATAACAATTTCCAAAAAAGCGGTACGGCGGTTTTTATTCCTGACAATTACATAGCAACAATTTGCTGGAAAAAACCGTGTAATAACCGGTTTCACGGTACTTTTATTTATTATTTCCGCAACTTGACAGAGTGGCGTACTCTGGGGGGAAGTAAATACCCCACCCTACTCGACTGTACTGTTTTGGGGTACAGATGAATTACCCCGTATCCTTTCGGGACGTACAATCATGAAGAAAATGTTTATTATTTTCAATTTAATTGGACTAAATAGAGTATTGTAGTATTACGTTCAAATTTTTTTTTATCACCGGCGTGCGTGTATTACCAGATGTATGGACGTAAACGAAGCAAAAGGAGTATGTAAGGATTGTACTGCAGGTGTCATCCTGTACTTTCTGCCTAGTTCCATGGGGAGAAAGCGTGGGTTACATGTGTAATTTTTGGTCCTTTAGAAACTGCCGTTTTGGCGTGTACATTTTTGGTCCTTTAGAAATTGCCGTATTGGCGTGTACATTTTTGGTCCTTTAGAAACTGCCGTTTTGGCGTGTACATTTTTGGTCCTTTAGAAATTGCCGTTTTGGCGTGTAAATTTTTGGTCCTTTAGAAACTGCCGTTTTGGCGTGTACATTTTTGGTCCTTTGGAAACTGTCGTTTTGGCGTGTACATTTTTGGTCCTTTGGAAACTGTCGTTTTGGCGTGTACATTTTTGGTCCTTTGGAAACTGTCGTTTTAGCGTGCACATTTTTTTACGTAGGTGCTGTTAAAATCAGAAGAAGTTATTTGATATCCTTATTTTTATCAAAAACGACTCTGAAGTATCGAAAATTAAAATGATTTATTTTTAAAGAAAATTGTTAACATTCCCGATGGATACCAAGCGCCTTGTATGATAACTATATAATAGCTAACTACTGTTGCTCGCAACATCAATACTAAGTGAACATTTAGCAACACCAAGGGTAATTACCCTAATATGCTTGCTCGCCATATAAATCATAAAAATAAAACACAGCAAACTGAATAAAGGTGTACATAATTGAATTAGTGAAAAAATAATTTGTTGCTTTTGTTATTAAGTTTCTCAAAGGCCGCTTTCATGATCAATTTGAAAGTAATTAAATTGTCTTTGAAGCAGAAAGTAGACAGTAGAAAATGTTGAATATTATATTAATTATTTCCTTTGGTTTGTTGATTTTGTAGTTTTCATTTAATTATGCCGGAAGTTTTCTTCGACTACGGAAATCGATAAAAAGATAAACGAGTATGATATTTCCGACTGCATATTTATGTTCTACATTTCTTGGTTAAACACACCTTTCTCGCATCTACAATAGCTGTTCTATTCTGTAAAAATGTTACCTTGAAAACCTAGGTGAAGTTATCTGTTATTCCACCTAATGCTAAGGATTAACACTAGTGTCATCTCACTTTTGGATGCATAATGAAGCCTCCTCGTGTAGCGCACTTGTTTCCGCCAGTTACCCAACTGAACCGAGTGCTCGGCGCATCCTGGACAGTCACACCCAACACCTTATTTGACTGGCCAGTTCTTCCCTTGCGGTGGTAGGGCTAACGCCCGCCTGGTTTGCGACCACCCTCCCACCGGCGTCAAGCAGTCTGCTGTGTTTCGTCGATGCGTGGCAGTTCCAGTGCCTTAGGCATCTTCTGGGCGCGTTCGGTCCATCACAGAGCTCATCCATCGCTTTCCAACCCAATCAGCAGTAAAAAAAAATAAACTTCACCTAAGTTTTGACGGTGACATTTTTACAGACTACATCAGAAGGGCAATTCTCGTAATTTTAAGAACGTTCACAGTCTGATCTCAGTCTCAATCTGTCAAAAATACCTCTAATTTCCCTACATTTTGACAGGTTTTTGACATTTGTTTGTCGCCGAGATGAGACTGCGACTAGATTTTGAACGTTTTAAATTACGAGAATTGGGATTCTGTTGGTATTTATATTATTGACAGCTTGAAGTGAGCTGACTCCACCTAAGTTTTCATGGTCAGATTTTTATAGAATAGAATTGCAGTAGTGTAGTCTAACGTCTGAACCTATCTATCACCCGTTATGGCATACTGGAGGTAGAAAAACCTGTCTATCTCTGATTTTAACGTCCCAACAATCTATATCAGTAGCGATCTGCAAGATTATATTATACTGGCAGTTATAATTTGTACTGGCTACCATCAGTAGCGATCTGTCAATAGGTGATTGGGTTCGGCCGTTAATGGACAAAAACATAGTATACGAGAAAAAAATATTACATCACGCAAAGTACCCATAGAGAACTAAACAACAACTGTTTCATCCTGTATTTGCCATTTTATCTACTTAGTTGAAGTCCTTAAAATCGCACCGGATGCATAGGGGCAGTAATGGACCGTGACGAAAATGCACCGTGACAAAAAAGTCCCAATCCAAAAATATCCATTTCAATCCAATGAAGCTGGCTGCCATGAAGGTACCTTAACGGTCATGTGCCCTGACACAAATTCGTACGTACGATTTTTTTTGGGATTAAAAGCTGGACGTCCACGTGCTAAAATCTAGGAAAAAGCTATTTTTTTTCTTATTGTGGGTAGTCAGTTCCTCCCTGCTTCGCATGTACCTATCTATAGTTATGTAAAAATGCGAAGTTTATTTATAGTTTGAGAAAATATTTTTTTATAATGACACCCTACGTTAATTTATTTATGTTACAACCATGTCATACAACTGTCAAAAATGACAGTTGTGATTTGGATATGACAATTTAGGTTGGTAGTCAAATTGCTTATCTCCCTGACTTACATGAAGAAATGTCACTGAGAATGTAATAAAGATTTTTTTGGAAACAATTTCCTAACGCAATTTGAAAATGTGAGGAAAATCCTGATGGCCAAAGTGACAATCCACTAGTTTAAAAAGTATCCGGAATCGATCTTCCAGAAAAATACGCATTGAATTATAATCAATTTTTTTTTTAATCAATTCAAAAACATAAAACAGATATAATCCGCGGTATAAAAACCACGAGCATTACATTCAGTATTCTGTATTTTATTTGTGGCAACATTCAATATCTTTTCACTGTACTTTGTAATTTGTCAGTGCGATAATTGATCGAATGAGTGAATGAATTAAAATGAACATGTGGACAAGAGACGTTAGGCTGATTTTCCACCAGAGATGTGCTATTCAGCTATGCTGCGAGGATGTGAGAGCTAGAAGCTACGAAATTATACGATTGATTCCACTAATGCTAAGATATGTAGCAGAGCGAGTAAGATGTGCTATGAAGAGGCGCCGCCATGGGGTAGCTGTGCGAGGAAGATACTGAGCTCGAGCTATGCGATGCATCAATAGCGGGGAAGGCACGGGGAGTACTCTGCTCTGCACATAGCTACACCACTCGAGCATCTATAGCTCCCATTCATGGCACGCATCCTTCCGTATAAAAAAACATAGATTATTTGATCAATATGGTTGGTGGATATCAATCGCCTCCATAGCAACGTAGCATAGCACATCTCTGATGGAAAAGCAGTCTAAGGGTTGGGTTTGGGTAACAAAATAAGCGGTTGAGCGATGAATTTATTGTTATAGCAATAATTATATTTGAGCACATTATAAATTGAAGGTCTTGTGAAAGCCGCAGGAATCCGCTGAATGCGAGAAGCACAGAACCGGTCGAAGTGGCGATGCTTGGGGGCGGTCTATGTCCAGAAGTGGGCGTCTCTCGGCTAAAATTATAACGATGATCACATTATCATAGAAAATCTGGCAGTACCTACGTATAATTACGGTATAAAGTAAATATTTATATCGTTACTTCTACCGATCTAGGGCTGATTTCTCAATCGACAGATATTTTTATTCGTGGAATAAAATTGACGTCTGACAGATTTTGTATGGAAGAACTGTCAAAAATTCAAAATTATACCTCCGATAAAATTATCTGGCGTTGGAAAAATTTGCCCTTAATCTTTTAACCACTTCCGATGAATAGATAGTGTATTCCCACTGGCTAATAAAAAAGTGTAAAATGTAATCCCTATGTCAAGCATCGTGATTAATGTCGTATCCTTTCCGACGACTCACTACACTAATAAATAGGTTATGTCTAGTAGTGGACGGTAAAGCGAAATAAATAAGAATAGAAAGAAGCAAGAATACGCTACGCTGTCCTCCCATACCTACTGTAACTCGAAAACATTGTAAAAGCCAATTATTTTTAAAAGAGTAACCATGGAGTTTCTTGCCGGTTCTTCTCCATAGGAAACGACCAATTGGAACCGTGCACCTAGCTTCTGACGTTTCATAAGTGCCCATGTTGGTTTATGTGAAATAAAAATATTTTGATTTTGATTTTGAATACAAACTCACTAAACCATACATACACCATCTAGCCCTTGTACCCCTCAAAACACACTTAGGCCGGATTTACATTACTGTGTCGTGTTGTGTTGTGGCGCGGAATACACCAATCAAACTAATCTGTTCAAGACTACGTCAAATCACAACGAGTTTTGATTGGCTAACATTGCGTCAAATGACGTCACGACACGACACAACACAGTAATGTAAATCCAGCTTTACTCATATCTTAACAATCATACCCGCTCATCGCTCCGCTTATCAGCAACACCGCAGCTTGCCACAATAAATCATTTTATTTACTACTTACACATTAATGATTGAAACGTTATTTCCCGTTCGCTGCGTTGTGACGTTATTACTCGAAATGAGTAATTGTTTTCCAATTTATTACGTCACCGGATTATAATAAATAAGGCATTTTAAGTTTTCGTGACGGCGTGGAAATGGAATTGCAGAATGCATGCGCGCCTTTCGAATTTTTAATTTCGCATTTTGTGAAAGACATGTCACACGACGTCTTTCACGAAATGGCTTTTGTGAAAGACGTGTGAAATTGGGTTGGAGTGAGTCGAACGTTGGGAATTTGAACGGTGTAAGTTCTGCTAACGCCATCCACCAACCCGCGCTGCGCCCGCGTTGTGCCCTCTCACAGAAATAGGAGGCCTGTGTCCCAGCAGTGGGAACATTATACGCTGATTATGCGGCTACATAATAACAGCTGTACAGGTCCATCGATCTGTGGATGGGTGACCATCTTTACATACCGAGACCCCTTCGTGCCTCGGAAAGCACGTTAAGCCGTTGGTCCCGGCAGTCGTTACGGGTAGTCAGAAGCCTGAAAGTCTGACAACCAGTCTGACCAAGGGTATCGTATTACCCAGTAGGTAACTGGGTTGTGGAGGTCAGATAGGCAGTCACTTCATGTAAAATACTGGTATTTAGTAGTATCCGGTTAGACTGGAAGCTGACCCCAACATAGTTGGGAACAAACAAATTTTATTATAATATAAATCATTTTTTATTTTATTTTATTAGTACTAAAATTTTCTGACATTTTAAGATTAATTTATTTTACTGACTTATCAATGTTTATTATTATTATGTAAGTACTTGGATTGAAGTGCCTTTGGTAATTTAGTTTTTATTTTGTAATTAACTTTTTTATTTTTTTGTAAATACTATTTTGTACGCCTTATGGTGAAACATGTACTTACGTACGAAATATTAATATTGTGACAACCTGCATGCTTAATTTGCATGTATTCGCATGTTTTGACAAATAAAATTATCATTACCTTTACGTAACATAACTTCACGCCTGCAATTCCCGAAGGTTTAAGCACATGTGTACTCTTAGTACACCCCACATTTCGCGTTTAGTTGAAGTCCCAGTTAAGTTAGTTTATGCTTAGGGGCGAGCCTATTGCCATCAACAAGCAATTTTTATTTTTATTAGGCTTATACAAGTTGAAATTGAAAACATGCGACAAATCGAAATGGGAGATTGTACTCATCATTATGAACAACTTTTACTATGGGACTAACCCTGAATCGTGAAAAAAAAATCCGCTGTTCCCTACTTTTATGTTCGCATAACTCGTCAAAATGTAGGGAACAGCAGATTTTTTTTTTCGATAAAAGTTGTTCATAGTGATGAGTACAATGACCCATTATAAGAAAAACGGTGATTAAAATTTCACCATGTATAGTTACATAATACTAAGAACAGCAGATTGAGTCATAATAACGTTATTAATATCCTAAGTGCTCATTACAATAATTTACAAAACAATAAATTGAAACAATTAAATTCAAAACCAATAAAAAATGATTGCGTACTCATTACCCCGAATCGATACAATCATGAGGCGATATGGCTCGTAATAAGAATCGATTAACATAAATTTCGAGTCGGACCCCGAATTTGAGTGGGACGTATTTCACGATACAGTAATTAAGTTACAAAATGTGATATTACAGAATCGCATGAAATTGCTCATTAAACTGGGCGAGAGATCGATTCGGCCATTGCGGTGGATGATTGTGTTCAGCACTCGAATGGTAGAAATGTTCTGCGTATTTGGAATTCAGCAGGAATATTATTACTATTTTCTTGTGCAGAGGCCAGCACATCAAGCTACTACAATCTGTCAAATTTCTTTAATAGATTTTCAACTTTATCGCTAAAGTATTAGGTTCAAAGTTGATCGTGTGTACCTGCTGTATGCAATGGTAAACC
This sequence comes from Hydraecia micacea, assembly GCA_914767645.1. NCBI lineage: Eukaryota > Metazoa > Arthropoda > Insecta > Lepidoptera > Noctuidae > Hydraecia > Hydraecia micacea. Next base: position 18,645,713 of record OU611782.1, on the reverse strand, counting down.
AAATGTATTCTACGTCGCTCTCTACATACACATACATAAACTGGCACCTTCGTCCCATGGGGGTAGGCAGAAAGTATAGAACGCCACCCGCTACGATCCTGCTCCTTATGCCTCGTTTCAGCTACTATAATAATCACACTAATATTACAAAGGCGAAAGTTTGTGAGTGTGTTTGTATGTTTGTTACTCTTTCACGCTAAAACTTCTAAACGGATTTGGATGAAATTTTGCACACATATATTTTATAACCAGGATTAACACATAGGATACTTTTTATCTCAATATTCCCACGGGATCAAAACTTATGCGGGTGAAACTACGGGGCGCTGCTAGTATAATAATCACACTATTATTATAAAGAAATAAGTTTGTGAGGATGGATGGATGGATGTTTTTTACTCTTTCTCGCAAAATCTACTGAACGGATGTGGATTAAATTTGGCACACAGATAACTTATAACCAGGATTAACACATAGGATACTTTTTATCCCGATATTTCCACGGGATCATCATAATCAGCCTATGTTTCCATTGCTGGGACACAGGCCTCCACTCTGTGGCCTTGATCCACCACGCGGGCCTAGTGCGGGTTCTACTATAAAGAATTTCTATTAAATAATATTCTATTTAAGAATTTATGTTTAATAGAATTTCTATTTACATAATAGAAGCAAATCGCGAAAACGATAGTCAAAATAATGACCTACTTACCCATTTTAATAAACGACGTAATTTTCGCTACGAACAAAGAAAACGCCTTATAAAGCACTAAAAGCACAAACAATACACTCCCAATCGACCCTTAAAACCGAGCCACCACACAGATTAGCATAAAAACAATTTATAAAAATGTCGAAAACCGGAACTCCTATTGATCTACGGAAAACACCCGACTTGGACCCCATAACTCACCCCAAACAACCCCGCGAAACTACCCCTTAAATGTAAATGTGCCCATTAATATCATTTTGCGTTTTTACGACAGTAAAACCTCGCGATTCGATCGCACGACACCGATACTATCTATTTTTATCGGTGAATATTTGCATAATTGGCCATAATGGTCTATAATTTTTTTCGATATTATGTTTTAAAGTGGCCTTGTGATGTATGAATGTAGAATGGGGCTTTTATTCAAGTTACAAAGTTTTATTAAGTAGGTACTAGCTCAAGTACTCTAAGTTTTATTATTATGTGACATCACCTATTTCTAAGATTTCTGGTGAACCTGTAATTTGGCGAAACGTCGTGAGGAAACCGGCATGTCCTAAGATCAAAAATTCGAAGATGTGTGATATCTATCAACCCACTCCCAGTGTCCAGTAGTGGAAACATTACAGGCTGATTATGCTGTAATTGGCGACTGTGCGAGTCCGAAGCTATTGATACTTATAGTAGGTACGTACTTATTTATTTAATAGCGGATATACTTAAGATATTTTATATACAGAAGCTGTTGGTGTATCTTTAAAAAAAATGCAGATGGCAGAAATATTTTGAAGGTGTAACACAAAGTTACAATAAAACTGATATCAAAGGAGCAAATATTGCAATTGCATAATCAGTCTATAATGTACTGGGACACAGGCCTCCTCTCTGTGACAGGGAGTGGGCCGTAATCTACCACGCGGGCCCAGTGCGAGATGGTAGATGTACAGTCTTCGAATTTTTGGCTCTAGGATATGCCGGTTTCCTCACGATGTTTTCCTTCACAAAATAATAATAAAATAATGACAGTGTCATAATTCAATCAACTCAGCCTATCGCAATCCACTGATAGACATAGGCCTCTCCCAGGCTGCGCCATATCACCCTGTCCTCTGCCTTCCGCAACCAGCCTGTCCCAGCCACCATAATCAGGTGGTCTATTATTTGAATACGTATTTGTGGTTTGATATAATAGCTTACTTACTGTTACTTAATAACTAAAACGTATTCCCAATACTGCAGTATAATTGAGTAACAAACTATCAGTAGCAATGGGTTTCATTTTGACAGTTCAACAACATTCATTGCGTTATTTACGTCGTTGAGCAGACATATTTTTCGAACATATGAAGCAATGTATTAGCAATATCCTTCAAAATGATTCAGATTGTGATTGATAGTGTGTTACGCAATGAGGATGATGTTATTGCAAAATAGTTATTTTGCATACAAACAAATCGCTTTGTAACTAACAACAACAAATACAGCGCTTAACATATTACAAAAACATGACGTCCCACATTTATAACCGTAAAACAATGTTATATAGCATTCCAAATAAAATTTGAACAGGCAATTAAAACTTTTCATCAACTTCCTCCGACCTCGATGGAGAGGGATGACGCGTATGAGCTTATGTATATGACTGAGGGAGACAGCTATATGTGGTTGGCTCACTCAGGTCAATGTGTTGAAGTTCTAATGGCAATTACGCTGAAAATTGAATTAATAAGTTGTATTATAGCTGAGGTGAGGTTCGTGGACGTGTTAAAACGTTATGAATGATTGCGTTTGCGGAGCGTTTCGTGACCCCGTGATGTAACGATTGGCGTATGTAAGTTATACCTAATCCGTGATCTGTTATAAACTTGGGTCATCTAATAAAACGCTACATTGAACGGTTGAGTGGCATAAGGCACTTTGCACACACAGGTTTTTCTTTTGCCGTGAAAAACTACGGTTTATTCGCCGTGTGTAGACACGGTTGTCAGTGTTGTATGGATAACTAGGCACGTTTATCCCACAGCGTGGTTTACACGCCGTACCGTAAAGAAATCGTGCCGTGTATAAAGTGCCTTATTGTAATTATTGCCGTAATTATTGGCAAAAGTAAAACCTACTATGGTTGACTTTGTCTAATGAGGGCCAATCTTACGTATTTGCAACGATGATAGCAAACACTCTGCTCAATCAACTTGGCTGGCCTTTTCCCAACTTTACTGAGGTCGGGTTACAGTCTAACTGGATGTAGGTGAAGACCAATATTTTACCTGGAGAGACTGCTTATCTGACTTCCACAACCCTGTTACTGTAACACGCAGTCTCTAGATTTTTGAGGTAAAACGTCGCAGATGATCGGAATGTACAGAAGGCCAATTCTCGTAATTTAAAACGTTCAAAATCTAGTCGCAATCTCATCTCGGCGACAAACAAATGTCAAAATCTTGTCATACATTTTGACAAAATTTTATAAGATTTTATAAGGAAATTATAGGTATTTTTGACAGATTGAGACTGAGATCAGACTGTGAACGTTCTTAAAATTACGAGAATTGCCCCTCTGATATTGTAACTATAGTCAGGCCGTCGAAAGAACGCGTTCCTGACACCTGTCAGCGCAACAATTCTAGTAACTAATAAAGATCAAATTCGCAAAATACGTACGTTCCTTTATATGAAACTGACAGCTGTCAAGAACGCGTTCTTTCGACGACGGGCGGTAGTCTCAATTTTTCTTCGAAGAAAATATATAGAAAGTGTTCCAATCAGTAGGTAAGACTTGGATAACTTATCAATAACGTTTATTAATTGGATAGCAGATCTGTCCAATTACTTGTTTACATCAGTTTCCTGTTGACAGCGATTTCTTGCTTTCCCTATAATTTCTTCTCCTTTTTTATATAAATGTATACATATCATTATTTTAATTTCATTTACTTATCTCGGGACCCTTATTTATTATTTTAAGTCTGTTAGCTGTATGTAAATAATATCTTGTTAAAAATATAAAAATAAAAGACTTAATTAAAATATACAGCTAGTATCAGAAAGATCATCTGCATAGCCTTTTCCCAACTATGTTGGGGTCGGCTTCCAGTCTAACCGGATGCAGCTGAATACCAGTATTTTACATGGAGCGACGGCCTATCTGACCTTCACAGCCCAGTTACTGGGTAATGCATAGCCCTTGGTAAGACTGGTTGTCAGACTTTCTGGCTTCTGACTACCCGTAACGACTGTCAAAGATCTACGAATGACAGCCGGGACCAACGGCTTAACATGCTTTCCGAGGCACGGAGGGGTTTCGGGTATGTAAAGATGGTCACCCATCCACAGACCAACTACGGCAAGCGTAGCTTAACCTGATCGATCGGCCTGTGCGGCTGTTATTATTTAGCCACGGGCCCCTCTCTAGTATCAGAAAGATGTGGTCAAATAATCAGCCATTCTATCTATTTGGGTCGTGTTGATTTTGAAGTTGTGTACGGGACAGTTGATTATTTTTTCGAGATTACAATGTTGGTTGCTCAATTTGATGGTGTATACCACACCCTTCAATTTGACCACACCTTTCTAATACATGCTCAAGAATAAAATGAATCAACGTAGTCGTTAAGTTTCTGTCCACGACTTACCACGATTAGAACATCATGACAGACAGTTCACTAGTACACTAAAAAAATAAAAACTGCTCAAATTATCTTCTTTAGATTTTACCAAAAAAATACTCAATAGTCTTCTACAGCTATTCCCGCAGTTTACTTCCGCAAAGAAGCCGTAAACATAAAAACAAGGTGTGAAGTTGCTAATCAATGTTGTAGCGATTGAAACTGTGAACAGCGATCGATACGCGCCGGATCGTGTCAAAGACACGATTCATGATTGTGTGGCCTGAGGGATGGGCTTTAGCGGAGAAATTAAAAAGGATATTAAGAAAGAAATTAGATTAAATTCTTTATTTTGTAAATAGGATATCGGAACCAGTCTCATCAAGGGGTTACTGGGTTGTGGAAGTCAGATAGGCAGTCGCTCCATGTAAAATACTGGTATTCAGCTGCATCCGGTTAGACTGGAGGCCGACCCCAACGTAGTTGGGAAAAGGCTAGGCAGATGATGATGTGTGCAAGAAAAGTCAATGACGTTATTGGAATGACATATAAAAGATTGGCTTAAAAACTGGGAAGAATGATGACGAATCGCTCTTTAAACGGCGTCTTTAAAAAAATTCAAAATTATCTTTATTGCTTTACTATAATGTGTACTTAGGTTGTAACTATATAATTTAGACCATTATGGACCCTGTAGGTCACAGCAAAAGGGTAGGAGAGAGGAAGCCCTGTTTTAGGAAATAATTAAGTTGTTTTTGTGGGAACAAGTTGTAACTTACATGTTATAATCAATGTCAGGAGATCGCAAATAAGATACTAACATTTCGCTTATCTAATATTTATGTATTATTTTATCTGCAAAATGTACACACTCCAGCACATCAAGCTACGCGAAACTGTCAAATTTTACCAATCAAATTTGAACCTTATGCTTTAGCGATAAAGTTGAAAATCTATTAAAGAAATTTGACAGATCAGTAGCTTGATGTGCTGGCGTCTGTACTGAAATATTTTAGATTATTTCTGTATGCCTGTACTTGTGTATTATAATAATTTATCAGACGATTAGATACAACGCGCAACGATTCTATATAATATCTATGACGTCACGTCAGCGTCACTATAATGTCATTTCCCGCTATCTCTTACTCCCAACACCTCTACCCATTACAAAATTAAATCCCGAGGTCGGATGCGATTTTGTGGGCCATCGGAACGCACCTGGCATACTTCACATCGGCCGGCAGAGGACGCTGTGTGGTTAGACCTCTTTCGGTTGTGACGGAGGGCTGGCCTGAAAGCAGTCGGCCCTAACCACACGGCACAATTAAGTTTTAAGCCAAACATTATGTTGGTTTTGTTGTAATGTTGGTTGAATTTATTGGTATGTTGATGTTTTAAAATGGTGTAAGAGGTTGAGAGAAAAGTTTTCGACATTTTAAGGGGTGACATACCAAAGTCAGATATCTTTTTTACGTGGAATAAAATTGACGTCTAACAGTTCTAGTATAAAAGTTTGGTCAAATCCGTCCTAAGTAGATTACAATTTAACTATCAGGACGGTGAAAAATTGAAAAAACGATAAATCCAATCTTTTAGCTGGTAATAAGTATACTTTTCCTCAGAAAAACATATTTACACTTTCGAGGTCAAAATGGCAATTATGACCGATCACAGCAGTTAGATTAAAATTAAACTGAAAATCTATATAGACCTATAGCAGTGTTCATAATCTCGGATAATTTACATTCTACTTTAGTAAAATGTATTCTAAGTTGAATTTTGAGTGAATATTTGTATCAGGTCTTAAATAAGTTTTTGGTTGCAATGGAATTTGAACTTTGTTAAGTATAACATTCAGTTTGTTGTTCCATAACTTGAAAATTATAACAAATTCTTAAGGGGATTACAGGACCTAAACGCAAAATACGCAAGTTTTATATTGCCTAAAAGTACCTATATGATCGACTACAGTAAGAAAAATATATGATATTCTTCAGGTAGGTAGATAGTGTGTTGAAACATAATACAACTAATATGATAGAAAAAAATCATGATGATACCTCTAAAAACTTTCTTTTTACAATAAAAACCATACTAATATACATACAATCATTCTGATTTTGTCAGATTATTCTACAAGCAACATACTAAAGCACTAGTGTTTTAATTATTTAGTCCAAACAATAGAATTTTTGTAAATAGATTATTGCTTCATATTTTGCAATAAATTACCAGCGTTGTGTCATCGCGCTTCTCTTTCTTTTCTATGCAGTCCAACAGTGACCGCGCTTTAGGTCATGTAGTCCTCTTAATTCAAGATTATTAAAAGACTTTAGGTTTATCACAAGGCGCAGTGTTTAAACTATCACAAGTCTAGTAAAAAACACGCACCAAACAGTAGCACATCTAAATTTAGATTTTCATTAAAGCGCGCACATTAGGACGCACGGCGCGGCTAAGCCACACAAATTCGATTCGATCCCGCGCGGTTTGAACACAAACGGACCACTGTTCAAATGTTATTGCCTACGATTGTTGCCGTAATGCCGGTTTTTTAGATACTAAGCCCTGACTGTGGCTTGGAAGTATCTTTGTTTTGCTTGTGGATAAGGAAATGAAATTAAGTAGAAACAATTAGGTTTTTAAATGAAAAAGTACGTTATTTTTATAATTGGCGAAAACTGAAACATGATTATAAACATAACGACATACATGATATACGACATACTGTCAAAATGATCCTAAAATCATTTTCTTAGGACTAGAAAGAAAGATCTTCTAGGTGCCTCGTCTTCACATATAATTATATAATTAATGTATACAAAATATTGTAAAACATCTTTAGAATAGTAACGGTGGAGTTTCATGCCCGTTCTTCTCCATACGAAACTACCTTTTGGAAGGGGCGACTAGAATCAATTAAATTTTTATGTAAATTTTGACGTTCAAAAGTGCCTTTTATATGCTTATTTGATATAAATGATTTGAATTTGAAAGCACATGATACTTCATTAAGGGCAGATTTTTACAACGCCAGATAATTTTATCCGAGGAATTATTTTGAATTTTTTACATTACAGACGCCAGCACATCAAGCTACCCCAAACTGTCAAATTTTCCCAATCAACTTTGAACCTTACGCTTTAGCGATAAATTTGAAAATCTATTTTAAAATATTGACAGATTGTAGTAGCTTGATGTGCTGGCGTGTGTACATTCATACAAAATCTAACAGACATCAATTTTATTCCACGAATATAAATTATTATGTTGATTCAAAAATCAGCCCTAAGTAGCTTAATTCCAATTAAATTTAAATTTTAACTTACTCAAAAACGCGCGTTAAACAAACTTCCTCCTTAAAAAGTAACGCACCTACTCAAAAATTTGTGAAGTTTTAATGAATAAACACGGTCATAACAAACCGTTACTGCTCGTCATAAAAACTAGCGCACAAAGGATAACGCTGTTCCTAATAATAATCATCTTTAATCTCATTAAGCTGACATTGTAAACAACTTAAGTGCTTTTAAGTTCGTTATCGCTTTGTTTTCATCTATACCTCTTATAATTAATTAATGTGGTTTTTCCTGTTTGTCTGTGTGACCGCGTTATTCTCCTAAACTACGCAACGGATTTTAATGTAGTTTTCACCATCATTTAGAGAATTTATTCCTGAAGGTTTATTTGTAAAATACGTCTATTTTAAACTAACATATTATTATCATGGAATCTCGATGCTTTGTCAAGTCGCAAAAACCATGCAAAGCAGGGACGGGTCACTAGTTTAAAATAATTTATCACTCTGCAACCTGCGGGGTAATTCCGTAATACACTGTCAGTTGCAATGACCTTGATTTTGACAGATCAGCAAAATTCATTGCGCTTTTTTACGTTGTTGAGCAGATACATTTTTCGAACATATGAAGCAATGGATTAGCAATATCCTTTAAAATGATTCAGATTGTGATTAAAAGATACGCAATTACGGTTCTAAAGGTTAGCGATGATGTGGTCAATGATGTGGCACACTTAACTCAAAGTAAACTATTCACTAATGAATGTATTGAAGAGCAGCAGGAGGTTACAAGTAATACAGGTAATAAATTATTAAAGGTTGCACAACTAGAGGAAAACACATAATAACACATTTTATTACCTAGTGATATAATGCTTGTCGCAAAATCAATTTTTGCAAACGCTGAGTTCGTGTTCTTAAGGCCATGTAACGCATGGCTTTAAGTATAAATAAATGACCATTTAATACTACCATAAAACAGTGGCACTCCGGGAGTGCCGACAGAAGTGAAAACTTGAACAATTACGTCTGTATTTTTTTGAATCGTCAGGAAATATTTCGAAATATTTATTTGGTGTCGGTTACGGTAACGGTAACAGTGTCGCGAGTTTAATGATTTTCCCATCTCAAGAAATGCCAACATGCATGTGTATCAAAGTAAGTACATACACAATTTAATTATGTATATTTACAGAGGTGTCGGTTACGGTAACAGTGTCGCAAGTTCAATGTTTTTTTTCCAAAATGCCCAACGCGCCTAAAGAAGACAAGCGTTCACTTCAAAAATCTACTGTTTCATACAAAAGTGTAATACGTACGCGGTCAAAATGTATGAAACAGGTTTTTTTTTTAAACTGACATAAAATTTCAACGCTGGTTGGACCAGAATCATGTTCTAAATGTACAGTTTACAGTTTTTGCGTCGATGTATGCCATCCTATATGTCTATGTTTTCGTTTACAAGAATGTTAAGTAACATAGCTTTGAACATCAACGAAAATCTTATTTTATATTAATCTTACACCCCTACAACTTCGAATGATAAAAAAATGAGTGCTCACAAAAATTCGCGCTCTCACGGACGAAATCATTTGTCAAACAACTTTTGTATTACGTTAGGCAAAACTAAGTTTGCATCAAATTGATGTTCGGTATACTTTGACCTGATTTTTGCAAATGTATTGTGATTGATAATAATTCTAAGAGGGGAAGTATTCATGAGTGCGATTATTTGTTTTGTCTTTAAGTACAAAGAAAGTGGATTATGGTGTTGCTGATATACCCATTCATCATCTGCCAAGCCTTTTCCCAACTTTCTTGGGGCTAGCTTCCAGATAGAGCCAGTACTTAACATGAAGCGAATTCCCATCTGACCTCCAGTACCCTTTTTTTTATGTTTACCACCCTGGGGTGGGTCTGTCAGACTCTTGCTCACTAAGACCACACGGTGTCCTGCTGTTACCTTTAGCCGGGGTGCTGGAGTGCTTACGCATTTCGTTACGCTCCCCCGGCCAGGTGTTGGCCGCATGAATCCATGTGATGGACCCCGTCACCCACAGCGGCCGCATACGGCCACCATTCCTCTAGAGGAACACGGCGCGCCGCCGATCTGACCTCCAATACCTAGTTACAGGATAACACGATAGTCCTTTGTAGCACTGATTGTCAAACTTCTGATTGTAATGAAATATATAAAATTTGCAATTTTACATATTCATATTTTTTTATTATATTTTGTATTTTTTTTTAATAAAAATATTAGTCAGTCAGCGTTGGTATTGGTTATTTTTACACACATCCCTCGCTACGCATCCCCGCTCATCTCTGGTGGAAACGCAGCCTAAACCGTGTTCTCACAATTGACACATCACATAATCCCCCCCCCCCCCCCTCCCAGCTCACAAGGCTCGAAGGTGTTTCAAACCAAGTGGGTACATTGAGTAAAGGTTCGATTGACAACGTTCATAATTTATATTTCTTGTCGGCTTACCCTCGGGCGCCATTCTTTCGATCTTATACCACGTGAGTTTATCGGCTTTCGGAGTAAGCTACGATTACGGTTTGAGCGTTTTTTCTTGTTTATATTTTGGGTATTATCTTTATCTTTGAGGGTGACGTACTATGAATTTATGGTGATTGCAGTTTTGCTATGGGTTGAGTTTTGTTCGGTTCCTGTGTCCAATAACGGGTTGTTTTGATAACCATTTATATGTTTTTTGGATTGTGTTTTAGTAAAAATTGAGGCCATTTTTATTTTCATTATTATTAGACAATGTTATAAAATATTTAAAATTGGAGTGATATTAAAACACTAATTTGATTTACTGACTTTGATTTTGTCGGAATATAAAAAAAGATTTAATTGTTAAAAAAAATTGTTTCTATCCATTGACAAAACAGCACATAAAAGGTAAGTACAGTCAACCGCCAACAGTGGTGACAAATGCAATGCGAAAATCGCCCTTACAGCTACGACATAAAAGCTCTGTCAATGTCAAATTATTACCACCGATCAGTGGCTGACTGTACCTAAACAAACAAACCGTAATTCTTCAAAGTTGTCATACATTCACAGAGAAAACAATTTTTCTCTACAAATAAACGCTCGGCCTACAAAGACATACATAAGATAGGTAGATCTTTCTTTTAAAAAAGCTTTTTCAGAACACGACGTATAAGAGATCCAGAGCATTGAGTACCGAATACCTGTAAGGTATGTCGATTCAATTTGTCTCAAAGGGTTTACCAGTGTTCACCCCCATCCTATGAGGGTGAAAGGGTAGAGGGGGGATGTCAGATTGTGTTTAAGCAATATGGTTTTTCGGATAAGACGGAATCAGAACATTGGGGACACGGAAACTCAATTCGTGGAACGGCAAGAATTGTTAAAATCTTTAAAATGGATAAAAGGGTCTTTGTAAGGTGTAATTTTATGGCAAGGTGCGAAACAAATTTTTAAGTTATTTTGCAGTAAAAAGTAAATTAAAATTCATTAAAATTTTGAATCGAAATGATTTACTACTTAATTCTGTGGTTTTTGCAAAGTACTCATATTTATATGCGGTTTTTTAAATAAAGCTATCCGTTCTTGTAACCTAAATAACCTAGCTAGGAGAGCAGTGCTCACCCACACATTTGTAGAAATAGTACTTATTTTGTAAAACTGTATTTTTAACGTATTCTACAATCCTTTGTTTTGAGTAAATAAAAAATACGTGTGGCACTCGGGGACTGCCGCGGTAAAGCTATTGCATAGCATACGTCTAGTCGCACGCACACAAACACCGTGCCGAAGTCTGCCGAACTGATACGACGTTAGACGATGCACGGCTTTCAACGCTGCACCGCTGTGCCGGTCGGAGTGGGGGGTGTTAGGTTTATTTTCGTTACGGAATTTCTTCATTCGGTCGCCGCGCTCAAAGCCCAAGATAAAAGCTATGCAATACCTTAATAAATAATTAATGAATAAATAAATATTGCATGACAATTAAACGGAAATCAATTTTATTCCCCTATTTTCCCTCTGAAAAGTCAAGCGTATGGAAATTGTAAGTTGGCAAATCACACTAATATTAAAAAGGCGAGTGTGTGAGGGTTTGTGTGTGTGTGTTTATATGTGTGTTACTTCTTCACGCTCAAACGGCTGGATCAATTTTGATAAAATTTTGTATGGAGGTAGCTGACACCCTGGATTAACATATAGGCTACTTTTTATCCCGATATTCCCACGGGATCGACATTTACGCGGGTGAAACCGCGGGACGCATCTAGTATTAGATATATTTTTCAAAGAAACATACGATCTTACTTACTTACATTAAGAAACTTCGTTTTGGTTTCCAGAATGATCGATGAAGATGTTAACTAACTCCCAACTTAACTTCGAACACGAGATATCTGATCATTTATTTCTCAGAAACTGCTCAACTACAAATGTCGTGCCTTTACAAACTTAAGACATTAATATTCATATCATATTAATATCACAGGCAGGAATGTATATTACACAAGTACAATAGATCATATTAGTTTTTAAAGATATAAATAGGTACAAAATCAGCTATTTTAAGTAATCTAGACGGCGGTATTTAATAACAGAGATTTCTGCCAATAATATAATGAAGATGAATTAAACATGACAAATAACTTTAAATTCAAATAAGTTCTTGGTGTAAATAGCTAACTTAGTAATAATATTTCTACCTTTTGGAAAATAAAACGCCATGGGATTAAAATGATTTCTTCTTATTACAACTATTATTTTTATAGTTATTTTGAAGGGATTGTGCAGCTGAGTGCACTTCCTAATACGTATCAATATAAAGTGTGTCTATTCATACACGAAATATTTTAAGAGAGGTATATGTAGGTGGTAAAGAAGCCAGATATAAAAATAAAGTAAATTATTTAAAGAAGTAAAAAAAATGACTTGACACATAATAAATACTGGCTCCTTCTTATTTTTTCACATCCATTACGCCTAGGGTCTACGTAGTATTTACTGTCATTGAAGCGGATTAAAGATTTTAAGCCGAAAGTCTCAAGTAATTTTAAAATTAAAATAATTACGTAAAAAACACGTTGATAAAAAAATTGTTTCGTTGCTATGGCTTCTTTACCACTTATAGATGTTCCTCTTAAAATATTTCGTGTCTGAATAGACATACCCTATATATTCAAATACAATTACTTACCAACCTTAATTTTCATATTATAATACCTATATTAAATCGTTATCCATAAGACAATTTGAAAGCCAATCACGAAGCTAAGTTTGAGGAACCAAATTTCAGCATAAACAGTTTTAAACTAAGGACGTGTTTAGCGCGCGAAGCTAAACGAGTTTACTTTCCTGTACTGTGTTAAGACAGTATCATAGATAGTTAGTTAGAAGATTAAAATATGTTGAGAAGAGCACTATAAGGATATTATACCGGTGTGGAGAAAATTATGATTTTTCGTGAGCATTTTCTTGCGAGTCCTATAATGCTATTCTGCAAAAAATCTCACCGTGAAAACTTAGGTGAAGTGAGCTTAAAGTGAGTTGTCAATGGTGTCAATCCCTAGCATCAGGTGGAATTACAGTTCACTTTAAGCTCACTTCACCTAAGTTATCACGATGATATTTTTACAGAATAGCACCGCTGGTGGTGTTTATGACGATTTAATGGCAGTGTAAGAGAGAGACGGGGCTATACATGACCGATAGCTCCATCCCTTATTCGCACTGGAATCATGATGGCCTTATTTAATACAAAGGACTGTAAATATATGAAAGAAACTTGAGAAATTGTTGGATTGTCGCCTGTCGCCTGTCACCTGCCAGTTTTGTTGAATCCCGACCAGTCTCTGCAAGCGTCTGTGTTCTCTTCCACATTAGACCCGTCTGCATTTAAAGCCAGAGTGAACAGGCAGCTTCTGGGCATGCTCGTTCCATCATAGACCTCATACATCGCTTTCCATCAAGGTCGAGAGCGGGCCCACTCAGCAATTTTTTTTTAAATAAGCCTTTGTCGGGCTAAGCGTGTTGTGAACAAAATTAATTACCCGAACTTCATGAATGTGTTCAAAAAATACAAGCTGGCTTGACCAACTTTCCATTGGCTTTAGAAATAAATGTTTCTCTAGGTAAAGACGCCAGCAAATCAAGCTACCCGAAACTGTAAAATTTTCCCAATCAACTTTGAACCTTATGCTTTAGCGATAAAGTTGAAAATCTATTAAAGAAATTTGACAGATTGTAGTAGCTTGATGTGCTGGCGTCTGTACATTAAATTGTCGATTTCTATCTTTACCTTCCTAACCTTATTCATTGTTTCAATCTTTTGACTTCACTCTCACTTCCTTCAAATCATCTTACCTTCAAAATATCAAACAACAAGCCTTCAAACACAAGTAAACATATCACACAAAGCCAGCACTCTCCTCACCTGATTCCGCCCTTACCTCCTAACTAAAATAATTAGCCAAGTTGACAAGTTGGTGTCACACCACCGTACTGTAACAAGTTAATTTACGTTGAAACTGTACAAACGAAGCACCTTGTTTGAACAAGCATTTATTATGGAAGGTACACGCCGAACAAGTGTTTAGCGTGACATGTCGGGAATGTTTTAATAATGTAGGCTGATCATAGACGAAGGTGGATTTAGATTGGATAAGTTTGTGAGGTAGTTGACGGTTGATGGTTAAAAATGTGTGCGATATGTCGCTTGAAGTAGCGAAGGGGTTTGGTAATAATTCTCGTTCGAATCACGTCGTCGTCACGTCGTTTTTTGGAGGCGGAACACATCAATCTGAGGGGCAATTCCTATATTTTTAAGAACATGCGCAATCTTTTCTCAGTCAATCTCAGTGTTAATCTGTCAAGTTTTTGACATTGATTGTCACTGATGTGAGGTTGCGCACATACTTAAAATACAGGAATTGCCCCTCAGATGAATGCCTTTTTAATGCACGGTTCGTCAGTGTTGTATGGAACACTATGGAAGCTTGTTGACAGACACGTTTTTTCTACCGTTTCGTACCGTAAGTGCCTTTTCACACGTCCCGGCAACCGGGTACCTGGTGCCGACTATCCGGTAACACTTGCTGAGCAAACTACACCGGTACGTGTGAAAGCTAACGTACAGGCACACCAAGCTACTACAATCTGTCAAATTTCTTTAATAGATTTTCAACTTTATATTTAAAGTATAAGGTTCAAAGTTGATTGGGAAAATTTGACAGTTTCGGGTAGCTTGATGTGCTGGCGTCTGTACATGGCTATACACTTCGCCGCCGGGTATTCGGCACCTGCTACCCGGTTGCCGGGATGTGTGAAAAGGCAATAACACCCCAACGCAGTTACCGCTTTTTCTTAGTAAAATAATATAAATAGCACGTTTTTCTTCCACTATTCCCGTAATATTACGATACCTGACACAAACACACTTCCAGTTTCTCATAAAATAAAATTGTTAGTATTAAATCAAAAGCGACGGACGCCTTGAGCGCACATTTATCATGTGAGCACAGTAATACGTGATCGTTTTCTACGTTTTATTACTGTTAAAATGGAAGGTTATAGTGCGAATTTAATTTAGGTCTGGTGGACTACAAATGAAAGTTTATGAAATGATTAATTTTGAATATTCAATCATTTATATTCCACTAGGTGTTCTTAGGTGATTTGTACAGTCAACAGCAAAAGTAGCTGATGAAAATCAGAAATTCAATACTAATGAACGGAGTTCACGTCAGAACTGTGTGCCGTCGAAGTGATTCAAAAGTATGTGATTGTAAATTATACCAAACATTTACTACTAGTACAGCTGCCATATATTCGTGATCAGTTTTGACTCCAAAAGTTATAATTAATTTTCATCATCTACTTTTGCTGTTGACTGTACTCTGTACCCCAACTCTGTAACACATTGTCAATCACAATCCGAAGGATTTCAAAAGAAATTCCTAATCCATTGCTTCATATGTTAGCAAAAATCATCTGCTCAAGAACGTAAATAACGCAATGAGTGTTGTTAAACTGTTATAGAGGTATGAGGAACAGGGTGCAAAATTCACTCATACTCCATAGAAAAGGGAGGATCCACCGACCAGACGGGTGTTATGTCTGGCGGGCAACTGCCCGATGATTCATGTCGGCCCGTTGTATCTATGCTAGTTAGAAAGAAAGAAAGAAAGAAAGAAAATACGTTTATTTGCGGTGAACATGACGCAAAAATTAACATGAAAACTAAAATAAAAAAGAAGGTAAGGGAAACATGCGTCATGTGTGTGTGTGTAGTTGCGCAGTAAACCCTGCTTGCGAGATGCAGGATTTTGCGTGACGTCAGTATGACGCGTGGTTCGCATGTGGCGTTGCAGATACCGCTACACTGTCAAAATGAATGGTATTGCAATGTAAGTGTGATAAGTTATTATCCTGCTAGTGCCCTTTTTGTGTCTTTGTCCATTGTTACCATGTACCTCTTATTTGCAGTAATAGTTATTATTCTTTGGTTATTCCTAAATACTACTGCTTTTTTAAATATGTCTAAAATCATAACAACCTCATAAATTATTCTTAGTGCGCGACCTCACAAGTCACAAGACGCGTTATTACTATGAAGCTGAAAGTTTTATGAATAAAACAAGACTTGCATGTTCCTCGCCACATATTCTGACTTCCTAGTTCCGTATTCTAGCTCCCTTGTATCCGGGTTGTATTAAAGTAGGAACTCTTATAATATACTTGAGAGCTTTGCCTTCTCAGAGCTCCTCAAGATTATCAAATATTTAGGTACTACAAAGAGAAAGTCTCTTTTTCTATAGCTTTGTAAGAGTTTAATAGTTTTATGTACAAATAACATGGACAAACTGAAAGGTAGTACTGTGCAAAGTTGAGGGAAACTAGATATCATTGAAAAAATACTATCGTCTGTAGCGAGGTGCTACGGCGTAGCAATGTAGCTACGACGTAGCACGCATTGCTACAATATTTCCGTTTTGAATTTGTTATAAATCATTACAAGCAACATGTTTTCATTAAAATACAAACTTCAATCTATCAATGCTTTAAAATCCACTTGAATGTCTAAATATGTCTTGTGAAGTAGACCCCGACTTCAAAGAATGACAAAATACTCTTAATACTTAGTTTAAACTTATGAAAAAAAATACATGCTTCATTAGTTATCATGGGTCTTAGCTCGAGACAGCAGGTAGAGTCACGGGCACTAATATGTATACACTGAGCAACTTTTAATATTCATTTTCTCCTACAGTGTTTATTGTAATGATATGTAGTAGTAATATTTTGAAACCCATACTATTGTGACTTATTTCCACGAAATAATCGCTTTTCGCTAAAGACCGGGCATAATTCTTCAGACTTGATACATTAGCTATTATTTAAACATTTTTTAGAAAATGCTAATGTGGATAAATGTGTGGATCTACATCGCCACATGCGAACTACGTCATACTGACGTCACGCAAAATCCTGCATCTCGCAAGCAGAGTTTACCACGCAACTATAGCATATATATGACGTCCCGACATCATTCGTCGGTTGCCCACCAAACATAACACCCGTCTGGTCGGAGAATCCTCCCTTTTTCATTAAAAAAAAAATCCTTTTCTCCCTGTTCCTCATACTTTCATACTAATAATACAAAAACAAATTGCCCGAATGTCGAAAAGGCGAAATATAGTTCGTGGAAAATACTGGTAAAAGTTCCTACTTACCTGTATGTATTTCCTGCTATGCAAGAGAAAATACCTAGAATTCTTGCGAGTCTGCATGCAATTCTTTCTCGACATATTCTCTGATAAAAACAAAGGCAACGCAAACAAAATACCTTCAAACATTCGTTTGAACGCAAACAAATTAAAAATAGATTAAATACGCTAACGGGTAAACTGCACCGCTTAGCTCTCACTTATTTGCAAGTTCTAAATCCAAGCGATGGTTCTGTTTTATTTTTATTTCATTCTCGTTATGCTTCATAACTATAATAGTGTTAGAACGTATTTTCTTATCTTAGGGATGGCAAATTAAATAAAAAAAACACTACGCTTGCCGATACGCGGTCGAAGCTACAATACAACACATTCGTCCTGAAACGGAATTGCTCTCAATACCCCATTATTAAGTATCTAGGTTATGTCGAGGTCGTTATTGGGATCACACTGCCATAAATACAACGAATTCGCAATTTACCACTCGCCAACCCTGCGAACCACTTGTTAGTTTCGCCTCGGTTACGTCACAGAGTAAGAAAATGCCAGAACGATCACTGACATAGTTCTATAAGCGAAATAGAGCAAACATATGTCACCAAAGATTTAAGTGCGAAAATAATTAAACAGGAGTTAAAATGAACCCTCCTCACTTGATCTTGGAAGTCACGTCACTCACGACAGCATACTAATTATTCTCTAAACAACCTAGAATCTTGGTCAATCGCGTTACCGAAAGCTCTATTTTTTCTCTCGATTGAACGAAAGCTTCTAAAAGGTAACAGTGAAACCGTTCTAAGCAACCCAAGGGTGGATGCTTGGTATGTTAATAGCAAGAAAACAAATTCCTTTTACACAACTTAGTGAGTCTACGTTTAGCATCCCACTGGAGACCAAATCCCATACTAAAAACTGTTCAAAATCTAGTCGCAATCTCATCTCGGTGACTATCAATGTCAAAAATATAGGTATACGCTAAGTATAACATTTTTGACAGATTGACGCTTGGATTACTTGTGAACGTTGTTACAAATACGGGCATTGCTCCGCTTTGACAGCAGTGTTAGCTTTATTAATTCGTTTGTGGGTACATTGCTAATTGAGAAGAGTGTCCATGGAGTTTCTTGCCCGTTCTTCTCCATAGAGAACTACGTTTTGGAATGGGCAACTAGCTTCAACTTTCTGACTAACTGACCGACTATTTAATTTTGACAATTCAAAAGTGCCTGTACATGCTAAAATTGAAATAAATTTGAATTTGAATTTATTAAAACTGTCCTTCTGTGTTTTTGTTTCGTCCGTGCAGTAAACATTATTAAAAACGGACTGCGGCATTCGCGGGTTCTTGCTCTGAGCACCGAGTACCGCACCTAGCGGTATTATGTATGAAGCGGTATTATGACGTACAGGGATTCTGATTGCTATTTCGAATGTTTGCTTGTGTTTGAGGGGTTCTGAATATTCAATTTAACTTTTTCTTGGAGCCGTGGTGGCCTTGTGGTTTTTGGATCATTAATTCTTAAGAAAGTAAGAATAAATTCCAGATAAAAAAAAACCAATAACGCTTTGCCCGACCTGAGAATCCATCAAAGTGTTGTTGGGGTTTTCTATCTTGAAGATAATTTAATTTTGTACAAAAATCAGTAGGCCAATTCTCGTAATTTAAAACGTTCAAAATCTTGTCGCAGTCTCATGTCGGCGACGAACAAATGTCAAAAACTTGTCAAAATGTAGGGAAATTAGAGGTATTTTTGACAGATTTAGAACTGAAATCAGACTGTGAACGTGAAGACGAACTAGCAGGGGATCTAGGAGGGGGTGGAGGGGGGGGGGGGCTCGGGGATCAGACCGGAATAAATCCTTAAAATTACGAGAATTGCCCCTCTGGTACTAAAAATAAATATAGAAATTAAAGTTTGTCGAACAAATTAAAGCTCCCATTGTGTTACATAATCAATTAAAAGCCTCCCTCCTACCATTACGGGAACAAGTAATGCATACGTCACTGTGGCTCGTTATTGGCGCTGGCTCGCATCGCTTTCAATGTACTCGTGCGGTCTGACGTCATACAGCCGCGATGACGTGGCTCACAACCGCACCGCACTCTACTTGGTACGGTGCAAGGTATGAGCGAAAGCGGTTTTGACAAAAAAAGAAAAATGGCGAATGTTCTTCAGCTATTTTATTGAAAGTTTTGTTTGCTATCGGCCATTTTATTCGCAAGACCAAGTTAACAATAATTCAAATTATTAGCAAGAGTACAGTGTACATTTTTCTGCTGGAATTCATCTTTATCCACAGCTCAACTTCAGCTTTTCCTAGGCATAAGCGTTCGAAAGATTTATTCACTAAAACTTTAAGTGCACGACAAACATGCAAGTAGAAAATAAACAAGTGGCCTGGTCAAAATTGAGTACTATCTCGATTTAATTCTACTACAAACGCAAACAATAAATAAAACCCATAATGCCAACACAATAATAATACACAATGATTTGCTGTACATTATCTATGGGTACCGCCAACCTAAAAAATAACGCACGCAATTGACATGACTGTACGCTCACCCTCTAACACACGTGCAGTAAAATATTTCACCGTTTCTAATGTAGGTGTGAGATACGACGTCAGCTCTGATGACGCTGCGGCTGCAACCATACTGCACTTAGCGTCAGTGGTGCGATGCTAGTTATAAGCTGAAGCGTTTCTAATGATCAAGACATGCTTTGGTATGCTCGTCAACCGTGTTATACCTACTTATTTTTACAACCTAAATAGGTCCAAACAAAATACCTAGATAAACTTTGACAGAATACGGAACTCGTGAATATTTACAACCTTGACTGGGGGGACATTTTTGGGGGGTTATAAAACAGCCGTTCCAGACAAAAAAGAAATATTAACAGTATCAATTATGGATTTTATATAAATACTAGCTGCGCCCCGCGGTTTCACCCGCATAAGTTTCGACCCTGAGAGTGTCGGGATAAAAAGATATCTTATGTCCTAATTCAGGTCATGGCCTACCCGTGGGCCAAATTTCATCGAAATCCGTGCAGCCATTTTAGCATGAAATCGTAACAAACCAGCATGACATACTTTGGTATGTCATGCTGGTTTGTTACTACGAGTAACCTGAAATCGCAAAAAAAGAATCAACTGTTTCTACATTTTGACGAGCTATGCGAACAAATGTAGGGAACAGCTGATTTTTTTTCCGCAATTTCATGTTTGGTCCCATAGTAAAAGTTGTTCATAATGATAAGTACAATGACCCCATAAGAGGTTATCCATTAAATACGGGACACTCTGTATAATATTAATTTAGATTTCGGAGTCGGTTGCATACTAAAAGTTGTTTTGTAAATGTTCATGACTAAGTATTACAAACTTTTCTGGGACTACATAGACTCCAGGTATTTTGCTTAGACCTAAATATAATAAATAATACAATAATCGCGACTAGTTCAACGGTTAAGGCGCTTACAAGCTAGCAAAATAGTTGGAGTTTGTTCCTCACTCTATAAACTAGTGAACCTATACTCTAGCACAAATAAGCTTAGTTATTGCAGGAAGTTACCAGGAATGCTAGTAATTTGTAACTTATTCATGTAAATGAAAGGCTTATTTATGTATACAGGTTACCTACCCTCAACACTAGATTATACTACATGTGCTGGAATTAACGCACTCCAACAAACATTCCAATAACAATATTATGTTACAATCATAATACATACACTGATTTTTTTGTATTATGTATAAAACATTGTTTATTTATTAAGTTATACGGATCGTGGGAGAAAATTGGGAGTATTCCCGTTTGAGCACCTATTTTCAGAGCACCTTTTTTTAGAGCACCAAAGGTATTCCCATTAGAGCACCAATCAATATTTTACCGTGGTGCTCAAAGGGGAACAATAAAAAATATTCAACTTTATTCCCTTTACAGCACCTACGGTAGCTTCTAGTGATGGGTGTGTATTATAAAACATATCGATAATTAGAAGTCGGTTAAAAATTGGCAGTTTCATTGCAGAATGTTACCATTTAATAAAAAAAAAATATTATCATTAGTTGTCACATTACAAACCTACGCACGCACACAATCGCACATTATAATGCGCGTACAAGGGTCTAGCGTTGTAGCTGCAGCAGAAGTGTGACAGTAATTTACGTAGTTTTAATTATTTTTGGGATAAAAAAACCTAAGTATATTAAAAATAATAAATAATAATGAAAATTATTATTTTCATTGTCCGGAGGTTCCTCTCTCTGGAGCCCTGACCGCCGGTAGCTTGGACCCTGTTCCCGATACCGGTGGGCTACTATTTTTTATATTTTTAAATGTTTTTCTATATTTTATATGCTAATATTTAAAAATATAATTTATATGTAAATAATGAAATAAAGGAATAATAAACTAATAAGAATAAAATAATTAGAACCTCGTGAATGATTAAAGATAATTATACAAACCAAGTATCTTGACTTGGCGCGCGAGGTTGTCGACATGATGGGATGTGGACTCAGCGACCATTGTGCCGATAGTCGTGACAGCCAATGGGTTAATAGCCAAGAGCCTCGACCAACACCTGAGGAGGCTCTCGTTGGGCAGCTGGATCAAGGGCTTGATTCAGAAAGCATTACTTCTGGACACGGCTCGCATTGTCAGGAGGTTCCCCTCTCTGAAGCCCTGACCGCCGGTGCCTTGGGCCCTGTTCCCGATACCGGTGGGCTACTATTTTTTATATTTTTAAATGTTTCTATATTCCAATATTTAAAAATATAATTGCAATGTATTTATTGAAATAAAGGAACAATAATTAAAAGTTTATTTCGGAACAATAACACAAGACTAATTACAACAAGTAAAACGATGATAGCTGCAAAAATATAAACTTTAGCGGAGCTAACAACGCCCTTCTCCAGATACAGAATGGAATGATGTTCCGTGCAAAAAGTGCTAAATACGTAATTAAGTTAATTTAGATGAATTAAAACAGAAAATAAACAGTACCTACAGGACATATGATTTGAGATTTATTTTGACGTTGAGTTAATGTGGTGAGTGTAGGGTGAATGGGTGTTGGATGGGTGTGAGGTATGCGAGGGGTGTTTGTTGTGTTTTTGACGTGCCTGTTGTGTGGTTTTGTTGGAGTGTGTGAGAGGGTGATGAATATTTTACACTTCTACGAGTTTCTCTGTTGTAAATGATAGAAATAGACTCAATTATAATTCACATAAGATATATTGTCTCTGGAATGTCAATGCGTCTATGATGCCTCTGATCATAGCCATAAAAGTACCTACTACGTTTTGGAATGGGCAACAAGCTTCATCTTTCTGACTGACAGACTCCTTGACAATTTAAAACCAATTAGGGGAAAATTGGTTTAATTGAAATAATTGCTTTGAATTTGAGTCTAGTATTGAAAATGTTCACAGACCGGTGGTTATTACATACCATAAAGACAGACTGTCTGTTTGTATGTCATCTGACAATGTTAAAAAACTATTTTTGATTTTGTGGCTTAGCAGGAGAGGGCTTGAAGTTAAGTAATAACTGCCGCACGGTTCAATCGATCAGGTTAAGCTACACTTGCCATGGTTGGTCTGTGGATGGGTGACCATCTTTACATACCAACGCCCCTCCGTGCCTCGGAAAGCACGTTAAGCCGTTGGTCCCGGCTGTCATTCGTGGATCTTTAACAGTCGTTATGGGTCTTCAGAAGCCTGAAAGTCTGACAACCAATCTTATAAGGGGTATCGGATTACCCAGTAACTGGGTTGCAGAGGTCAGATAGGCAGTCGCTCCATGTAAAATACTGGTACTATTTAGCTGCATCCGACTAAAAGCCATGAAGCCGACCCCAACATAGTTGGGAAAAGGCTAGGCAGATGATGAAGTAGCTTACAAGGAGGGAGCTATCACGAAAACTAGTTCGATAAACCACGTTTTCATGGAAACGGAAGACTATATTTTATTTACGATCCCTATTGTATTCCGCAGAATCAACAGCTCATAATAAAACAATTATTTTAAAAGTGAGTAGTTATTTGCTTGCCTTTATTCTATTAATTAGTAAGAGGATCTCATGCATGCAAAATACTCGTTCACTGATCAAATAATGTAATGTAAATATCGCTTGTTTTACACAATGGAGGGCGCTTGAAACAAAATACATTCATTTGTTATTAACAGCATGTATGTTTGGCCCAATTTGTGCTCCTTTTTATTATTTAACACACTAATGTAATGATTGTGACTCTTTTTGTGAACCTCAAATAATTCCTGTTCTGTTGTCCTAAAAATACTAAATAGACAAGTAACTGCGACCAACTTGTATGTAGTGCTCACCGCCCGCTGCCGCAACACCGCTCGCTTCGCTCGCTCGGCTCGCGCGCCATTGGTCACAGTTCCAACCTAACCAAACCCGTTCGGTCGAGGTACCCTAGATTAGTTACTGCGACCAACTGTAATAAATTGCCAAAGAGGCTCTATTATTTAAAAAAGTGTTCATCATTAGAAGGTCAATAAGTACCAATTTTTTTTTTTTCAATTAAATATTTCTCCGCTTTTAGCCGGCTTTAATGAAAGAGGAGATTATGAATTCGAAGCGTATTGTTTGCTACTGTAATTTTAGTACCGACTTATATATTATAGGTATAGTTAGACCCGCATTTCAGAACCTCACTCAAGATTCAAGCATTACTTAAAACTAGTTTCAACCAATCAAATGGCTTTAAACTAGTTTTAAGTAATGCTTTAGTTTTGAGTGAGGTTCTCGTAACTGCCTTATGACCGTAAGGTTGGGGGTTTTAACGTTATACAACAACAAACGTGATTATATCTGTCTACCTAACAGTTCTATCGTTTCAACCTTAGTAAGCCATTACTAGATCGCCTATACTTATGGGGGATTTACACTAGATCGATTTTCGCCGTGCGGCTGCTCGCTTACCCATTCGTCTCACAAGCCGAATCACCACCCCATTTACACAGGTCGATAAAAATAGCAGGTGATTAGTTCATTTTGCATCAAAATGTCAATCTTCATGAGGTGGGCGATCGCTTGCGACTGAGCATTTTTACGGTCGATTTTAGTTACCCGCCCCATGCTACCTGTCGCCGCACGACAAAAGTCGAAATCTACTCTACTTTGGAACTTGCGATTTTAGTCACCTGCGGCCTAGCCGAATTGCCATTTAGACAGTAGATTTTCGCCATGCGGCTAAAATCGTGCGGCTATGGTCACATGTGTAAAGTCCGCATTACCTTGTCATACCATTGTCTGCTAAAAATAGAAGGAAACCGTTCCATTTTAGATCAGCACACAATGTATCCATTCCACCATACAGCTACTTTCAGCTTATAATCCATCCTTGCTACAATTTCTATTTCTATTCGACTCAACACATATAACCTCGAATCCCGAAGACGGATACCGACTGCCGTAACCTCGGGCCGAGTTATCCTCGGTCCGTTGGGCTTGAAAGAGGACTGTTGCTATGGTAACGGACTTTGATATCAAACCATGTGAGAGGAAGAACACTATTGAATTAGATGTAAAAGTGTATTGAGTTCAGTCGGGCAGTGTGGCGGTTGGCCAGTGTTTACACTACGCTAGGCGAGGCTGTGCTATGCTCTTTTTTGTTTTGTTCTGAAGCTAAGAAGACACTTTCAGTCACAAAGGATATTGCTAATTCATTGCTTCATATGTTCGAAACATTTGTCTGCTCAACCACGTAAAAAACGCAATGAATGGTGTTGAATTGTCAAAATTAAAGCCATTACTACTATAAGTGTGTTACGTTAGTTTTTTAAAGATAAGTTTACTCAAGTTTTTTTCTAATTCAAATTTAAATTAATCCAAATACTCTCCTATTCAATAGTCCAACACATATATCTCGTCATCATACATACACTTGCACACACACCATCACACACATTCTCACGATTGTTAATTTTGTACTATAAAAAAATGTGCCTTTTGTTTTCTTTTCACAGCCAACTTTTTAATAACCAACAACATACATAATGACTTGTATAATGGAGGAACACTGTCCGGTATAAACCTAGTTTGGGAACCAGGGGACCTATGTTTTAGATACTACTTCTGTATGTTGTAAATGTAATGTCTGTAACTTTTGTACAGACGCCAGCACATCAAGCTACTACAATCTGGCAAATTTCTTTAATAGATTTCCAACTTTATCACTAAAGCATAAGGTTCAAAGTTGATTGGGAAAATTTGACAGTTTCGGGTAGCTTGATGTGCTGGCTGGCGTACCTTTTTTGAAATAAAGAAATTATTCATTTATATTAAAGGTGGTACCTGAATTATAATGGCTCATACAAGTATCTATCACTCCTAAAACGTAACTTCGCAAGATGTAAGACTAAATAGTTTTATCAAAAGTCCTTCTTTCGGTCTCTTTAAAAATATTATTTGAAAACTTTTTCCGTTTTTTGGTGAAGTAAGTCAAAGTTTCAGTAATTTAACACCAACCGAATAAAACTGTACGTATAAAATAATAAGTAGCAAATCTTAATAGATATTCTACCACTTATCTCGTAATATACTGAACATATGATAAAATTACTAGGCTTTATCGGCTTCATACCATGGGAAAGTCATGCCGGATTAAAAAAAAGAAAATTTTGCAGCTGCCATCTTGGATTTTCATTTTGACCTTACTATCGGCTTCAGCACTCCCGAAAACCATGAAAATGATACCCATGACGAAAAATTTGAAAATGTTTGCAGCCGTCACCGTGGATTGACAGATTACTTTCTCATTCATAATAATTAGCATGGATATGGATTGATAAATACCGCAAGGGTTGCATCGAGGTGGCTCTAGAAAAGACATGCATCGAGGTGGCTCTAGAAAAGAGATGCATCGAGATGGGTCTAGAAAAGAGATGCATCGAGGTGGGTCTAGAAAAGGGTTGCATCAAGGTGGCTCTAGAAAAGGGTTGCATCGAGGGGGCTCTAGAAAAGAATCCCTGGACGGATTTGGGGGAGGGTTTTGCTCAGCAGTGGGACGGTATAGGTTAACAAAAAAAATAGATAGAAGTATGGATTTGTTTTCAAAGATATGATCATCATCATTATTCCACCCGAAAGACGTCCACTGCTGGACACAAGCCTCCCCAAGCACCTCCACTTCGACCGGTTCTGTGTTTTCAAAGACATTTGGGGTCGGCTTCCAATCTCACCGGATGCAGCTGTATACCAGTGTTTTACATGAAGCTACTTGCTATCTGACCTCCGCAACCCAGTTACTGGGTAATATGATACCCTTTGGTAAGGCTGGTTGTCAGACTTTCGGGCTTCTGACTACCCGTAACGACTGTCAAAGACCCACGAATGACAGCCGGGACCAACGACTTAACGTGCTTTCCGAGGCACGGAGCGGTCTTGATGTTTTCAAAGACATAGTTCCACATAATATCGTCACCATTGGATACCCAACCTAACAATTCGGCCATCACAGAACCGGATAAACTTTTTATAGCTACTTTATATTTTCGCTATCACGCGTTCAGGGATTTTTGACTCAAGTAAGCAGTTTGTCAAAGGATATGGTTGCACGTGTCAATTGGTTCTTACTCGACTGCAAAAAAGGGTTATTCACAGAAGGCTTTACTTTAGGGTTCGCGTGAATTGACTTATCTTGATATAAGGTTGTTTTGGATTGTAAAAGGTAAAGGGTCAGATTCTTTATAGTTTTAGTATAGCTTAGCTGTGTCACACTAGTTAGGTACTAAAGAATTGTATAAGTTGTGATGTGGTTTAAAGTTAATGCTTTGACGTAATGTCTATTTTATTATAACTGAAAAGCTTTTCTTCCATTTGAAACATTAAAATTCTTATAGCAGTAAATCTCCTGGGTACAAACGACTCAACATACCAATAGGTATTTTAAACCAACTTCAAAAAAAGGAAGAGGTTCTCAATTCGGTTGTATTTTATGTTTATTGTCTCAGATCTCCGTAATTTATAAACCGATTTGTTTGAAAGGGTATAAAGACTTATATATTATGGTCCCATATAAATTTGGTCAAATTCTGATGAGTGGTTTTTGATTTAGCTTCAATAATGCATATTATTTCCACGTAGTGTATGTTGATGATGTTATAATAATAACTTTATGTCACTGTTACTTAGCAAGTGACGGTATACGAATTTGTGTCGGCCACAACAAAAAAGTGAAGAATAAAAACTTTATTACAAAAAAAAAAACAACCGACTTCCAAAAAAAAACGTTATTGTCTTATATGCATTTCGAAAGTCTATTGTGATGTGATGTAAATTAGTCTGTGTATGTATTGTATTGTTATTCGACTTCAACCCTTCACTACACAAAAATACCGCCTCACAATCGCACAAGAATTTAGTTCTGTTTAGCTCAGAAGGTATTCAGTTCAGTTTAGTTTTATCTTACCTCCGCCCCCGCCATCTTGATTATATCTATACTAATAATAAAGCTGAAAGGTTTGTTTGTTTGAACGCGCTATCTCTGGAACTACCAATCGGAATTGAAAAATTATTTTTATTGTGATAGCACAATTCTTAAGGAAAGTTATAGGCTATTTACCATCACGCAAAGACCCTTACAAGCCGAGCAAAACAAAAGAAAAAGTCGGAAAGAACGCTGCGCGACAACGAAGCAATAGCGGGGGCGATGCGATGCGACGGGTTAGGTCGGGGGAACAAGAAAGTTCACGCAGAAGAAGTCGCAGGCAGACGCTAGTTTAAGATAAATAGGAGATAGACCAACCTTTGTTATTCTAAAAATAGACTGTAATGTCCTTATCTCTGCGTAAACAACAAACGAGCAGACGGATCAAGATCTAAAAATAGACTCATCCCATTAACGATGGTATTTAATTGAGTAAGGTCTACATCTACAGTAAAGGACACAAAACGAACGCCTTCAGGTAACTAACAAACTTTCTGCTGCTGAAAATTTCCGACAATTCGTCACCTAACTAAGTGTTTACTTAACTGATTACCTCGCCAAGTCCGCCAAGTTGCGCCAACTTGCGCCAAGTCGCGCCAAGTACCGCCACGTTTCTCCCATACACATTTAAAGGTGTTTTGAACCAAGTTTTTTATACAAAAGTTCTCTTTTTTTCTGTTTTGCGGTGCCTATGGAAAAGTTTCCAGTTGATCTGATTGGGACTCTACTTGGGATTCGGATTTCGGTCGTGATTTTTCACACCATCATCTTTTAAGAAAACCCGGTTACGGAATAAGTATTTTTGTGTTTTTTTTTTCCTTCTTTTGATTTGTTTCTTTGAGTAATTCTCGCTTTGTGAGCAAAGAGGCGTGCGAGACAGGTACCTTTGAACATGAGTACTTTTATAATCTTTTGTTATAGGAGTTGCAAGTCAGCGTTTCTCGAGATATTGTTAAGGGGACTACAGGACCTAAACGCAAAAAACACAAGTTCTATAATGCCTAAAAGTACATGATAAAGCACGAGTGTTATTTTTTTAGTCCAAACAATAGATTTTTCGAAGTAAAAAACGATTAACGTTATTTATTTAAACCTAAACACACCTCTACTATGATATATAACTACTCTGAACATAGTTTGGTCCTCTGGTCCGCAGCCTCTTATCATTATTTAAAAGACCGCGAGCGTTTACGGTAGCAAAAATCTCTGGTAGCAGCCGCAGACGTACAGACGTACCGTACATCTCATCAAGGATATATGGGGGCTCGTACTCTCATTTACTGACACACGGAAGCTGGGAGACGGATACTTGGAGTTTGATTCATATGCTTTTTACTATTGAGTTTTTGGTTGCTTCTCAGTTTTGTAGAAAGGCTCGGAAAGCCCGATACATATCAAAAATTAGTAGGTGTTTTCAAGATGAATGTCATGTTACTACTCTAGCCTATCTTGCCTATAGTGTTCCCACTGCTGGGACATAGGCCTCCTCTCTTGGGGAGTGGGCTGTAATCTACCACGCGGGTTGGTTGGTGGTTTTTTAATCTTTAATTTAAAATCCATTATGTAGAAACAGTCAGCACACGTCAATGGTTGCCAAACCAAAACAAGCAGGCCTTATATTCTATTGAAACCCCGTAGGTTCAGCGCTAAGCTTGCTCAAGGTCAAGGGTGGTAAAGCAATTACAAGGTCGACACAGGTTGAATGTCACTTGCACATCATAAAACAACGAGGTCTATTTGTGTATGCAACAGTTAGATAGTTTCTACCTTAGTGAAGTTGCAATTTACTGGGAATTGTTGTCAAAAGTAGGTAGTAAAGAAATTACCAAGTCGACTTTACCTACAAGTATCATCATCTGCCTAGCCTTTTCCCAACTATGTTGGGGTTGGCTTCCAATCTAACCGGATGCAGCTGAATACCTGAATACCAGTATACACCCAGTTACTGGGAATACGATACCCTTAGGTAAAACTGGTTGTCAGATTTCGGGCTTCTGACTACCCGTAACGACTGTCAAAGATCCACGAATGACAGCCGGGACCAAAACCTTAAAAAAAAAATTGCAGGCGCCATCTTGGATTTGCATTTTCACCTCACTATCGGCTTCAGCACCTATAAGTATACTACACAATACCTGCAAGTATGAATACGTAAAATAAAAAAACCCGCTAAGTATAACAGATACATATATTTAAAGAAATTTTGCTACTCTCAAAAATTTACCGCTTAAATTTACCATATCTTCCCATACTTCTAAAACCAGCTCAGTATTTATTTCAGTTTGCCATCCTACTGGGTCATAAGTCCCGCCACCACCACGCCTCCTCGCTTTCTCATTAAAAGCCGTGTATTAGATCTGGTAATGTCTTGATTATCATATTAAGTGTCGCCCTCTGCACTGAATTAACATGGAGTCTTGGACAGGTAGCTTCTTCTTACTTTATCCTTGGCTTAAGTGTAATTCTGTCTTTATGTAAAAACTTTTTCATGTTGTGATGTGATGTGTTCTGAGATAATTAGGCTCGTTAGTATATTTCCTCCTATAATTATATAAACCACTTTTGTTAATTAATCAGGCTTTTTGATTATCTACTAGCAGCGTCCCGCGGTTTCACCCGCGCAAGTTTCAATCTCGTGGGAATATCGGGATAACAACTATCATATGACCTTTCCCGGGACTCAAACGATCTCTTTGCCAAATTTCATCTAAATCGGTTCAGCGGTTTACGCGTGATTGAGTAACAAACATCCAAACATCTTTACAAACTTTCACATTTATAATATTATAGTAGGAATAGGATGAGTGGTGCTATAAAGCAACTGAACATATCTAATAACTCATCCTGTAGATCAATATTTGCCAGTCAACGTGTGGTGAATGTTCATCGCCATTCGTGAAAGGTATTAAATGTACCTGAAACGAAAAACAAAAGAATGCAAGCCAAAACAAATACTCAAAAAAATTACCCTCCTTTCGGGCTTCGCTCCAATCGGCTAAAAAGACTAACGAGATAACCGATCCAATTACAAACGTCACAAACAAAACCATGTGGTATGGTCCCCCCACTACCTGCAACCAGTAAAACTTACAGATTTATTCCTAACTAAAGACACATAACTCTTCGTTACAAGCACTCTTCATAATATTCTTTATTGGTGTAAGTATAAAAGGAAATGCACCGTGTATTTTTCGTTCCCTGACATAAATAGCATTTATTTAGCAAAGGAAGTAGAACTTAATGCTGATGTGTGTGTTGTTTGAGGAGAGTGCATCGGCTTGAGTGCTTGTTTTAAGTTGATTGGGATATAATAATATAATTTCTGATGTATGCAAATTGTTTTCGTAAAGAGGAAGAAGAAAATTGCAATATTTTGTAAGAGAAAGAGGCAAGTTAAAATCTATTAAATGAAGCGTCTTAGGCTGTTTCATTCTAGTACTATATTGAGTCCAATCCAAACTAAATTATGCACAATTATAATAACATTAATCCACACCCTAATTGGGTAACACAGTAAAACACTTTCAATCATAATCTGAAGGATGTTGCTAATCCATTGCTTCATAATATGTTCGATTTTATTTTTTCTCTACAACGTAAATAACGCAACAATAAATGTTGTCGAACTGTCAGAATGAAAGCCATTGCTAATGTTTGTGTGTTACGCAATTACCTCGCAGGTGGGAGCAGTGCTGGTCTCCTAGCTAGGTTATAGAATAACCTGTTTTAAGGAGTAACAATCTCTGTTCTCTGATCTCTGTGTTTGAATAGTGGTGGCCCAGTGATAACGGTCGCGACTTAGGAGTTGTAGGTCGTAGGTTCGAACCCAGACAGGCGCTTTACTTTGTGTAAATTATTTTCATCACCACTGCTCTCAAAACGGTGAAGGAAAACATCGTGAGGAAACCGGCATGTCCTAGAACCAAAAATACGAAGACATGTGACATCTACCAACCCGCACTGGGCCCGCGTGGTGGATTACGGCCCACTCCCTCTCACTGAGAGGAGGCCTGTGTCCCAGCAGTGGGAACATTATAGGCTGATTATGAATCTCTGTTCCTTACAGTACGTCACAGTGTTAAAGATCGTCAGTGATATTGAACTTATTGCTGTAGTTGAAGATGAAAGAAATCGATACTAATATTAAAGCTGAAGTGTTTGTTTCTTTGACCGCAGTAGGATTTGAATTTTTTTTTGCATTTGATAGTCCAATTCTTGAGGAAGGCTATAGGCTATTTAACGTCACGCTAAGGCTCTAAGGGGCCAAACAAAAAGAAAAAAAAGTCAAAAAGAAAAACGCGGACGAAGTCGCCAGCAGGAGCTAGTACTATAATAAACCGTCTCTAGCTTAAATAATGTACTAAAACTCTCTCTCAATATCTTTGCAATCAAGAATTAACCTTCAGTTCAGCTTCATAAAACACGAAATCATTTCAATGCTCACGTTACACCACTCAAACAAATCGACCACCAAGTAGTGATTCATCTCACTCACAAATAAATCCAATCATCCGATAACCAATCAAATCTATCAGATAAAAACTCGGTTACCAACAAAATGGTCGTTCCCCGAACACAAATCGAAGACTAACGCGCGGAAATGGCGTCATAACTTTAAAAAAATCGCCAGAAACCATTTACATTGGGCATCAATTTAGCGATTTCCGTACCTTATGCATCCCTACGGCGACGAGGGAGGAATACGTGAAATATGTATGACAAGCTGAATGGTGCAATGTAGAAGCGGTAGCGGGTAGGAACATTCTGGGGGCATCTCTTAAAGTTCAGTACTAAACCTTCCTTTTTCACTTCTTATAGTGGCGATCAAGGAATAATAACAATAGCCCCCTAATTACAAAACAAGGTTTTTCTTCAGATCAAAACCTACTAATTTACCCTGTGAATCTAACACTCATTTTCACTACGCACATAACAGCAAAACAAAGAATTAGTTTCTATAAAAATCCCAAACACAAACATCCCAAAACTAACCCTTTTTACCAAGCCACGTCCAGTAATGTGATAAGAACGTAACTGTTAAAAAAATGCAGTTCTTTATACAAAAATGACAGCTTAGTTCGGTGCTAAGCTGTTGTCATTTTAGTGTTAAGAAGTTTGCTTAAATCGTAATAAACTTCGAAATACAAATACTGGTTCAAAGGTTTAGGTTACAACTAAAGTTAGATTTCCTTTTGCATCAACGTGGTGATTATTTTACTTTCATCTTTTACCATTCATTTTAGAGGGTATTAAAAGACCTTTTTCGATGACTGCCATTCTACTCACGTTCTCACGTTCTTTGAAAAACTATGAAAATATCAATGTTTAAAATGCACACCTATTCACACACAAATACGTGGCAGACGACGATGTGTTATAAAAATACATACAAATCAGTAGTGTCGCGGCGACACGTCACCAGCTGCTGCTGCCTGTACTTGTACAGATGCCAGCACATCAAGCTACTACAATCTGTCAAGTTCCTTTAATAGATTTTCAACTTTATCGCTAAAGCATAAGATTCAAAATTGATTGGGAAAATTTGACAGTTTCGGGTAGCTTGATGTGCTGCCGTCTGTACCTTTAACATTCATAGCTCTTTACCTCTCATCGATCCGAGCCGTAACCTTTCATGACAACTTCTAAAATGTCTTGACTCTTAAAAATGTACTTCAAACCTTATTTCGTATCTCTCCTAACTTGCACCACAACATCCGAAGCACCTACATTTTGCTATACACGAAAAATATGTTGTCGAAAATTGTTTACCGCGTCGCGTCGGTCGCGTCGCTCGCATGTGTCGTACTGCCTGCTTTATTGCTTTCTTGTTTTCGCACTGATTTGTGTGTCAAGTTCCTTCGGGCCCGTAATAATGAACTCAAATTATGGGATGTTAAAATGAGGGTTGTAACAAAGGAAGAGTAAAATAAAGTACGTACGAATTGTGCGCGGTAAGTGGAGTGATGGATTATGAGTTAACAAGAAGTTGTATGTTATGGCGCTCGTTGTTTTGAAACGCTTGTCATGGCGTTATATCAGCGCGAAGATATTTATAACCTTAACATGATTCTCTCAAAAGTTGTTTCAGCAAAAGATGGAAAGATAAATTGCGATAATCACCACGCTTTGTAGGCAGAGTGCTGCAGGAGAACGCTGCTTATCCTCTCGACGTAAACTTGTCGCCTAGGTTTAGCTCGATGTAGTTCTAGATAAATGAAAATAATGATCTTGACTCTGTCTTTACATCAGCAGTTTTTAGTATTAACGCTTCTTGGCATTTATCCAAAAAGCCAACACGGTGGAAAGAGGTGACAAGATCACATAATTCCACCCTTCTTCTTTGATTTTACGACTATAGTCTGTTTCAAAAGTCTCTGATAAAAATGTAAACGAATAGATCTGAAAATGTACAACCGCCAGCACATCAAGCTTCCCGAAACTGTCAAATTTTCACAATTAACTTTGAACCTTATGCTTTAGCGATAAAGTTGAAAATTTATTAAAGAAATTTGACAGATTGTAGTAGCTTGATATGCTGGCGTCTGTATTTGCAGAAGTGCAGATACCAATTTGTACTGATACTTACAAATTGCGTTTTTTCATTTGTTTATTTGAATACATAATCCCGAAATTCTAATTTTTAAATCGCTTTAAAAATGTATTTCTTTCGACAAATTGAGGTTAATTTTATTTTGTAACCTCAATTTTCGTCTATAATTTTTCATTCACAATTTATTTATTTAATGCACAATGTACACAACAGGTTTAAACTAGTGAGTACATGACCCTGTTAGGGCGCAGCAAGATAACTTAAAACTAATAATATTGTAGTGAGTATAATATTATCTAATATAACATACATTAGGAACTTTCACAGTTAAAAAAATTATGTTAATTAAACTTATATCTAGCTTTATACATAAAAGATTATATTATATTACAATTAACACACAGATGTATATTTGAACTTTATTTTAACATTTTATCTTCCATAAATTCTTGAATACTGTAGTAACATATTTTAAGAGCAATAAGAGTTTAATAATGAATTCAAACAATAATTGTTGGAAGTCAAAATCTTCTAATTACAGATGAATGTGTGTCTAATTCCCTTAAGTGAGTGATTGCGTAAGAATTTAACCCAAACAGGGTTTTTTTACACTTTCGTCACATAGTTTTGAAACAGACTTGAAGCTAAAATTTTCAGTATAGTAAAATGCCCTATATTAGAGACAAGAAATTGAGATAATTTTCAAGTTATAGAACAACAAACTGAATGTATAAATACTTAACAAAGTTCAAATTCCATTCTTCATCATCCATCTCTCTGTTCTGTTAGTTTTTGTCATGGTCTGGCAGTTTGAGTAATTTATGTAGCCTACCCAAATGTCCTTTCTTTGGTATTGTTCGTCGAATCGTTGAGCTCGTTAAGTTTTGAGTTGAGCTGCACGATTTCTGACAAATGCGTGCACTGACTGGACAGGTCCTCTAATTCTGTGTGGTTCTTTCCTCAAAAGAACATCTCAGACATCGATCTTCGTGGTCTTCATATGATCTGACCAAGATTATGTCTGGACTTTAAAAGAGACAGTGACCTCTGAGTTTGTTTCGGCCTTTTTTCTCAGACTAGTCAGATAGGAAACGCCGACCTCATCTAGTTTTTTTTTTCAAATATGATTGACGTGTAAAGTGTTTGTGCAAACCTACTTACAATATTAAAATCATTTATTTATCAATGCAACCACAAACTTAAAAATTTATTAGGACATTTTTGTTACAAGTGGCCACTCAAAAATCAACTTAGAATACATTTTATAAAGTAGATAACTGATTATGTGGCGATGGAATGTAAAATATCAGAGATTATGAACACTGCTATAGACACCCTAGAAGTGCGCTAGAAACAATTAAACACTACATTTCCTAGCTCAAACGAGAGTTCATCGTCCGCAAACAGTTGGTATACAGGTAAACAGAACCTCACCACAGACTAACACAGAATGGTTCAATGGGCACAGCACCACAGCAGTACTTCGTACGGATGCGTGCACCGAACGATGCACTGTGGTTTGAAGCATCTATAGGTATGTGACGTCACTATTTTGTGAAAGGACAATGAACTCGGCTACGCACGAACGTGTATTGAGTGAAATACCTGACGTTAGCTTTGTTTGATATGGAATTTCATAGCGCTTACTGACATCGATATTCGTTATAAGCTCGATTTCCGATTACGATTCCGATTGTATATTGTATTCAATCAAAATGATAATGCGTATGGGCGTTCTGTGAAACGGTAATGGCTGAAGTTGGATGATAACAATGATAGCCAGTAATTGAAAATTAATAAACGAGTGTTTTTTGTGGTGTAAAGACATTTAACGGATAGATCAAAATCAATCAAAAGTAATTTATTGAAACTAGGCTGAGATTCAGCACTTTTGGAAAGTCAAAATTACATAAGACAGTCCCCCAAAACACCTTCACCACTTTCTAATGCTATCGCTGGGAAGAAGTGGCGGAACAAACTCCCCAGCAGCACAGATAAAATGCGTAAAATTATTATACTCTAATGTAACGCAATTTCAATTACAATCTGAATGGTTTTGAAGGGCATTGCTAATCCATTGCTCCATATGTTCGAAAAATGTGTCTGCTCAACAACGTAAATAACGCAATGAATGTTGTTGAACTGTCAAAACGAAAGCCAATGCTACTGTTCTGTGTTACTCAAATATCCGGCTGCTTTATTTAGTCCATGTGACAATTACCTAGATAGTTCCAACATTACAAAGAAAAAAAAAAGTATTTATTGCGATTCGTATAGGAAGATCACAAACTAAACTAAACACAGTAAAAAAAAAAACAAGTTACATAAAAAAAAAGTAATAAAAAGAAAAATGAAACAGAAAGTCCTATACGAGGCCAAAAGGCTCCTTCCTATCTCAGCATGATGCTGCAACATTTAAAAAAAAAATGTCACAGCGCTGGTATTAGAGTACCTAGTTTCAAAGTGATAAAGCAATAACGAGGTCGAATATAACTAAAACAGCATCCAAGTAGGCTCGATACCTGTCACAAATACCCACTCATGTAACTACAAGGGTGCAATGACACAGAGGTGGTGTTTGCCTTCAGACTCGTGCAGCGAGGTGCGTCGCATGGCTCACAACGGGTATTGACAATCATGCTGTTGTGCTACGTATTTGGTTCAGGGTTTCAGCTCTGTTTTGATATCTAGATGTGATAAATAATTTTATATCTGTAAGGAAAAAAATTTGAAAAACACTTCTACAATGGTAATACATAGTGTACCTATTTCGAGTTTTAAATAAGATTGCATCATCGTTTTTATTATTAGAATAGCTCAAAGAAAAAACGCCCGCATAAAAATTGTTGATGATAATGATCATGATATTATTTTGATTCATTAATTGCATTCATAATGGTTTACAAGTTTAAACTTTACCCTAGCGGCAAGGGCTAGCCTGGCTGTTTTTTCTCCTTTTAACTTATCGTGATAAAAAATATGAAGCTCAGTTAAAAAATACAAAACGTCCTTTACAGCTTCTACAGACTCGTATATGTATATTTTAATGTAAGAATAACACGAAACTTTTTAATATCCCCACGTCGCTACGTCATACGTTTTATAAATATTAACTCCCGACCGAAAGCTATTTACATGTACAAACTTTTTATTTATGTTTTTGACGGATAAATTAAAACATACAATGACTTTGTTCTTATACAAAGTTGGTCGCTTTCGCGGTGTGTATTTAAAGTTGATTATTACTGTACGTACTTAGGTACTGTTTTAATGGAAATTACAGTTTTTAATTATGCTTGCGGGACTTTGCGCTGTTTAAATTTTTAAATGGTACTTTTACAACGGTTCACTGAGAGGAGTGCTTTTGCTTTCTCGGGGAGTTCGTAAATAATAATGCCAACAAGTAGAATGTCATGTTTGAGAATGGGGAATATTTAACTCATTCTCCAAAAACTTTTTGACCTCTTAATGATGCACACTTTTTATTAACCGACTTCAAAAAAGGAGGTTCTGTATTCGACCCGTATGTATGTATGTTTGTATGTCCGCGATTTTCTCAAAAACATATGAACCAATTTTGATAATTCTTTCATTAATATGATCTACATACTTTCAGAATGGTTTTAGTATATAATACATTAGGTAATTATCCTTATGTACGAAGTTATATGTATAAATGTACTGCATCTCTGGCATTTCTATGTGAATTGAAACGACACCGACTTCCGAAATTAAAGTTACTTATCACTTTGTAGTGGTTTTTTAAGACGGTCGTTTTTTTTTTTTTTTTTAAAAAGGTTTTTTTAGGGTTCCGTTACGCCTGTAATCCCTGAAAGGTCAGGCAGAGGTGTACCTATAGAACACTCACATTTCGCCAGTTATTTTTAAGTCCCATGTAATAGGGGGCGAGCCTATGACCATCAACGGGGCATAAATCCAGATTCAAGGCTGCTACTGAGAAATTCCTGATGGAAAAACTGGATAACTTTTGTCCGACTTGAGAATCTAACCCAGGTCTTTATGCTCAGCAGTAGTGCCTGCAACCTAGTGGTCCAACCAGTGGACCACCGAGGCAGTCATAACCAAATACATACCTTAATTAACCATCATCATCTGCCTAGCCTTTTCCCAACTATGTTGGGGTTGGCTTCCAGTCTAACCGGATGTAGCTGAATACTAGTATTTTACATGGAGCGACTGCCTGTCTGACCTCCACAAACCAGTTATTGGGCAATACGATACCCCATGGTAAGACAGGTTGTCAGACTTTCGGGCTTCTGACTACCAAGAACGACTGTCAAAGATCCAGGAATGACAGCCGGGACCAACGGCTTAACGTGCTTTCCGAGGCACGGAGGGGTCTCGCTATGTAAAAATAGTTACCCATCCACAGACCAACCGCGGCAAACGTAGCTTAACCTAATATATCCACCTGTGCGACTGTTATTGTTCAGCCACGGGCCCCTCACATACCTTAATTAACCGTTACCCATTAATTTATGCAATTTTAACCACCATTTTAATTTAAAGCACTACGCCACTAACCAATAATGTGAAAATACTTCAGCGCAATATTCCGCTGAAAAGCCCATTAATGCGCTTGAAAACGAGATTATTGCTCTGTTCCTCGAATAAAATGTATTAATTAGACTTAAGTAGCTTATTAAGCACGGTGTCATTTAATGTAGGCTGCTTTTCGATTTAAAATTATACTGAAATCCGAGGTTTATTGACGTAATACTACGATTATATTTTGTTAATGGCCCATTTATAGTGGACTTAAGAATATGTATGTACCTACCTATTTATAGACTGTAATCTACTTCATTCACCCGCTCCCTTACAATTGGACTTAAACGTTACTGGCAACATGTGGGTGAACTGTAGGTGCACCTTTACCTAACCCTTCGGGACATGCAGGCGTGATGTTATATGTCATCTTCTTTATTTTTCTGGTGAGTTTTCATCATCAATCAACTCAGCCTATCGCAGTCCACTGCTGGACATAGGTCTCTCCCAGACTGCGCCACAACACCATGTCCTCATAAGTATTAGCATTGGCGTTCATGATTTCAGCCCGGAGTCACCCACTGTTGGTAGGCCTTCCCTTTCTTCTGCCATACTTCTCAGTTCCATGCGTCCCTCATCTATTGGCATTACTTTGTGTAAATAATCTCATCACCACTGCTCTAAAACGGTGAAGGAAAACATCGTGAGGAAACTGGCATGTTCTAGAACCAAAAATTCGCATACATGTGACATTGTATCAACCCGCACTGGGCCCCCGTGGTAGATTACGGCCTCTCAAAGAGAGGAGGCCTTTGTCCTAGCGGTGGGAACAATATAAGCTGATTATTAACAAGATTTTCAAACAGCAGTGTATCACTTTACTCCACAATACCTCCATGCGTCTACTTTGACTACTGATAGACTAAACTACACGAAACGTCATAAATACGATCACAAAACAGCGCCAGTCTGCGCGGTTTGCACAAAACGTCTAAATCCAAAATGGCCGCCATACACATTCACAGCTGATCGCAGCACGGAGCGAAAACAAAGGCGCGCAATAATCACATTTAAACTGAAGCGCTTCGGACTTCATTAATACTGCTTTCAATGAGGATTTTGAAATGTATAGCTGTTTTAACTGTACCGACATACATTTTGTAATGTTCTGTGATGTTGAATTCAATTAATAATCACATGTTTATTTGATCGATCAATAAACACGACGGGGTAATATTATGTTTTAACCGATTAAGTTTTATCGATAAACACTTCTAATCTAGGTATATTTTTTATTATGGACGTAATGATCTGCCTATCCTTTTCCCAACTATGTTGGGGTCGGCTTCCAGTCGAACCAAATGCAGCTGAATACCGTACTTATTTTACATGGAGCGACTGCCTATCTGACCTCCACTACGCAGTACTGGGTAATACGATACTCCTTGGTAAAACTGGTTGTCAGACTTTCGAGCTACTGACTACCCGTGACGACTGTCAAAGATGCACGAATGACAGCCGGAACCAACGGCTTAACGTGCTTTCCGAAGCACGGAGGGGTCTCGGTATGTAAAGATGGTCACCCATCCACAGACCAACCGTGGCAAGCGTAGCTTAACCTGATCGATGGACCTGTACGGCTGTTATTATTTAGCCACGGGCTAAAGGCTAAGCAGATGATGATGACAGGAGTTAAGTATAAATCAATAGAATCAAACCCTGCAGTTCTCGCGTGCCGCTCATGTATATGCGGACTAACTTAACTAACTAACTGTCAAAAAAGTAGCACACACATTAACTCTCGAGTTAATCATGTAACTAATTGCACTGAATACCTACTAATTCCTTAATACTCCGTAAATTGGCTCATTATTTTGCCATACTTAGTAACAAAGGCGTAAATACTTGCCCCACAAAACCCACACAGCCATAGAGATCTATACTGACCTCAAATATCGAAACATGGCTGAGCCGAACAGTTAGGGGCGACCGTAAAGCCGGCGCCAAAAACCGGAAACTTTTGCGTCGGCTAACAAATTATAACAAAAAGTGTTTCCCTACAAATTAAAGTAATCAGCTAACCGACTGTGCGAAGGGAGTATGTTGTTGTGTGGTTTAAAACGTTTTTGGTGTATTATTTTGTTTTTGAAGTCGGCATTTATAAAATTGACATGGCTGCAGAATTTGTGGTTTTGTTATTTATTGGTTAGGTAGGTACGCGGCTGTTGTTTTCAACTGGTTTTAAAGGGTTCTGTACCCAAAGGGTGCCAACGGGACCCTAACTAATTTTCCGCATTCCGTCCCTCCGTCTGTCACAGGGCTGTAGGTATCTATTGAACCGTAGTAGGTAGACACTTGAAATTTTCACAGACTGTTGTTATCTGTACTACTATTGCCGCTATAGCAACAAATCTATATAGGGTGACTGGTAATTAGTGACCGATACTTAAACACGTGATTGTACTCATGATAACAAACAACTTTTACTATGGGACCATTTATAACTTAAGAACGGCTGGACCGATTTTGATGATCTTTGATTTGATGGATTTGTCTCCGCCCCGAATAGCAGAATAACGAATAAAACATGGGAAAAATTCACGAAAAAAAAATGATTTTTGTTTCTCATACATTTAGTAGGTATGAAACGGCTTTTTTGATAATATCTCGAGAACGGATTGAATACTTTTTTTTTTCGTTCGTCTGACTATTTTTTAATTTATAACGTTCTTAATAGTCCGAATTATGTTTCTATGGAAAGAAAAATTGGAAACTCATATTCAAATTCGGGAGAAACTGAACGTCCTTTTTTTGGGATTTTTTATTGGACAGGACGTCTGTCGGGTCAACTAGTAATAAAAATAAAATGAAGTTAAAATGTAAAGGGGGGTCCTCATATAAAAACCATGTTATTTTACAAGAGTAAAAGTTTATAATACGGTGGTGGGACCCCTTCGTGCGCGAGTCCGTCACGTACTTGGTCGCGTTTTATTTTTTATTGTCTCGCTGGACACAACAATACGTCACGCATTTGTTTACGATGACCTTAATTTGAATCTGTGTGCACGAGTCGTTAGGTACCTACTAAGGCGGTGGCCGCACTAATAAGAGCGACTACGACGCGACGGCGGTTTCGTGAAAAAAAAACTCATATAAACATAATTATGTCGGTTGTAACGACAAGCGAAATTTATTTGTTCATATCGTCGCTGCCGCTTCGATGTCGCAGACCCGTGCAGCCCCGGCCTAATTATTCGTATAAATGTGTTAGAACCATAGAGTTTTTATTTGTATTTTAATGTATTCTTTTCTCTTGTTCACAGGCAACTGCTAGCGCCAAATCTGAAACAAACACAATACTTAGCAAATGGTGCTGAGAGCGACATCAGAACTGTAAGTACCTTTAGATATACATACGTCATGTGTTAGGCAACAATGTTCTGTATACTCAAAATGTTGAAGGAAAACATCGTGAGGAAACCGTCACGTCCTAGAACCAAAAATTCGAACACATGTGACATCCGCCAACCCGCACTGGGCCCGCGTGGTGGATTATGACGCACTCCCTCTCACAGAGGAGGTGGCCTGTGTCCAAGCAGTGGGAACATTATAGGCTGATTAAGTTCTATAGCTATACATTACTGACTTTAGGCTTTTGCGACTTCAGTCATTCCGCAATACAGTATGTAAACGAAACGTCGCATTGAATTTAACAATAAATGATTAATAGTACAGACGCTAGCACATCAACCTACCACAATCTGTCAAATTTATTTCATAGATTTTCAACTTTATCGCTAAAGTATATGGTTCAAAGTTGATTGGGAAAATTTGACAGTTTCGGGTAGCTTGATGTGCTGGCGTCTGTACATACATGTGCATCGGTTTCAAAGATAAAAAACATTTTCGTCAAGTGTCTATGTGTTAAGAAATGTAAAAAATAGTACACTCAATACGTTCGAAACGATTCAATATTAAAAACGACTATTTATCGAACCCAAACTAAACATAGTTTTGCCTCAAAACTATTGAAATTCAACAAATATTTCATATTTCGTCCTCTTTCCATATTTTTCGCGGGAATACCATTTGATATTGTACAGTTATTTTTAACTACAAATATTTGAGTGTAGTCCAATTTCAGTTCAGTTCAAAACGAAAAACAAAATGGCTGTGCTAACATACAGTTAGAAATGGGACATGTCAACATAAACCGATTTGAAAACTGTATTAAGTAAGCAACTGTTTTAGGTTTGCTCAAATTGGAAATCAAGAGCGGATTCAGTACCCATAGATTTTATTCACTATAATATATTATCATTATACAGTTTATTCTCTTACACAATTTATATTCTAGTTCTCAGTAATATATCTATATGAGGCTATATTTTATTGAGTCCAAATAAACGTTCATCATCATCATCTGCCTAGCCTTTTCCCAACTATCTTGGGGTCGGCTTCCAGTCTACCCGGATGCAGCTGAATACCAGTATTTTACAAGGAGCGACTGCCTATCTGACCTCCATAAGCCTGTTACTGGGTAATACGATACCCCTCGGTAAGACTGGTTGTCAGACTTTCTGGCTTCTGACTACCCGTAACGACTGTCAAAGATCCACTAATGACAGCCGGGACCAACGGCTTAACGTGAGTCCAAATAAACTTTATTATAATATAATATTAAGGATAAGAAGTCTAAGCACAGGTGACCTTAGACGTTGTAGATATGAAATTACTTTGCATTTTCAAAACAGACAACTAGAAAAGATATGATATTATTTATTTTTCTGGAATGTCACCGCCAATCTACACGACCCACACCAACGTTTCACGTTACTCAAAAAATCTAGCACACACACCTACATTTATTTCTCACACAGCTAAAATCTAGCTCAAAAGCTAGCCTATTTCACAGCCAAAACTAGAAACAAAGATTGGTGAACGAATAAAAGTGTAAAAACAAAAAATGTCTAGATTTCAATGCTGGGTGTCGACACTGTGCCAATCTCTCTTCGACTAGCGACACTGCAGCACGTCTATTTTTGACAGAAAAAGCTATTTTTTAGCCACTGCTGTTGTTAGGGATGTGAAAAATGTTGCGTTTAAATATCCGAGGACAATTGGTTTGTATGTAGAAAAAATTCACTGTTGATCAAAGACAAAAAGTTTTTCTATTTTGGGACAAAAAAAAAATTCAATTATTCATTTTGGCAGTGACTGTTGAAATTTATTAATGTAAAGCTTACCAAAACCCACAGAAGTAGATGTGCCTATAGCGTGTACCTATAGCGGTATCGACAACGCCACATGCGAACAACGCGTCATACTGACGTCACGCAAATCCTGCATCTCGCATACAGAGTTTACCGCGCAACTTGCATAGATACGACGGCCCGACATGAATCATCGGGCAGTTGCCCGCCAGACACAACACCCGTCTGGTCGGAGGATCCTCCCTTTTCTATAGAGTATGAGTGAACTTTACACCCTGTTCCTCATACCTCTATATACCTGCTCTTAGGTAGGTATTCTTTTACACCCACATTCTGCCATTATGTTACAGTAAAGGTACTTTGTTGCAATACTGAAAGAGTTAGTACTCCAGTAACATTCAAGTTCGGATACCTATACTTTCGGATATCTTCCCTACAATGTCACAATTCATCACATCACTACCGGACACACCGCGATCCGCCACGGCGCCATCTCGCGGATTTATATCAAAACTTTTTAAATAGTGCCGGCGATTCGCAGACAGTTTCAACTTGAAGATTAAGTGGGCAACGAATGAATTGTTTCCCTTAGTAAACTTGCAAGAAAACTGCACTTAAGATAAAATAGTGCAGTTTTCTGTAATTGCAAACTTACTACGTTGCAACCAAGTCGGATACAAAGTTGTAAGTGGGCGCTCAATCAAACGATGCTTCTTGGAACACGCGGTATGTTCTAGCTTCTCGGAACGTGAAGTATACAATGATATCTATTTACTGCTAAGCGAGTT
Source organism: Hydraecia micacea (assembly GCA_914767645.1). Classification (NCBI taxonomy): domain Eukaryota; kingdom Metazoa; phylum Arthropoda; class Insecta; order Lepidoptera; family Noctuidae; genus Hydraecia; species Hydraecia micacea. Next base: position 18,600,839 of record OU611782.1, on the reverse strand, counting down.
CCGTTGAAGTGGAATTGATTACTGTTTACTCTATACCTACAGGGTGAAATTGTAATCACCGTTTTTCTCTTATGGGGTCATTGTACTCATCATTATGAACAACTTTTACTATGGGACCAAACCCGAAATCGTGAAAACCAGCTGTTCCCTACATTTATGTTCGCATAAGTCGTCAAAATGTAGAGAACAGCTGATTTTTTTTCGCTATTTCATGTTTGGTCCCATAGTAAAAGTTGTTCATAATGATGAGTACAATGACCCCTTAAGAGGAAAACGGTGGTTACAATTTCACCCTGTTTGTACACTCGCATCTAGGTACCTAAATGATTTTTCATTACCTTTTTTCCTCTGTAAAATTGTAGTCGATTCAAGAATAATGCTTGCCATTTTGCTCTCACTATAATAGTTTTTACCAAAAGAAAAACAATACCTTACCCATTGAAGGACACTGAATGAGACACAATAGAAGTTTTGAAGTGAAAACTTCTTTAGGCGCGTTGGGCATTTTTTGAGATGGGAAAAAACCATTGAATTCGCGCCACTGTTACCGTAACCGACACCGCTTCGGATGTGTTTGGCTATCCTCGGGATTTACTCGGTTTTAATGTATATCCGCTATGTCAGTGAGTGATGGCAAAGTATTGTGTTTGTGTTTTGTTTTCACTTCTGTCGGCACTCCCGGAGTGCCACTGTTTTTTTATTGTTATTACGTCAAGGGGCGTTTTTCCCAGTAACTGGGTTGTGGAGGTCAGATAGGCGGTCGCTCCATTTAAAATACTGGCACTCAGCGGCATCTAGTTAGACTGGAAGCCGACCCCAACATAGTTAGGAAAAGGTCAGATGATGATGACATCGAGGGATGCAAAGTGTTAACAAAAAGTGTGAGTTTATGAGCGAGTTTACCAAAATATGCTATTTACCTACGAGTGTGTTGTGATGGGTGGGAGTGAGACCATGCCAAGGGGTTAGAACTATGACCTGTCCTTCATCAGTCGACCCATACAAGGCCATTGCCTCTTTATAACCCACACCTCCATACATGAGGTAGCTAACAAAAGACGAAACCAAAAACATTTCAACAAAAGAATACCATACAACACAAGAACACAGAAATAAAATAAATATATAAGCGAAAATTATACTATTTATTTTACAGCGATATAAAAACACCGTCTCTCACAAAAGATAGGAATATATCGGAGAAATTCAACAAGATTTGTGCCACAGAATGCTTGGCTGAATATTTTGCTCTTTCTACCAACAAAATGTACGAGAAAACGGAATCGAGAACTTTGCTGAACGATAACAGAATCGTCGGAATTTGTCCTACACTTGCAAGAGCAAGCGACTTTGTCTGCGTAAAAATGAAGTTCTTTGCCGCGCTACATTCGGATGTGTTCGGCTGACTTCGGTATGTACTCGGTTTTAATGTATTTCCGATATGTCAGTGAGTGATGGCAAAGTATTCTGTTTGTGTTTTGTTTATATGACGATTCAAAAAATACACCCGTAATTGTTCAAGTTTTCACTTCTGTCGGCACTCCCGGAGTGCCACTGTTTTTTTTTCCTCGATTCCTCGTATTTAGTGACTAGAAAATGTAAGATCTATCCAATATCGTTGGAAGTTGGAAGTTGTTAAGAATAATCAGCCTATAATGTCCCCACTGCTGGAACACAGAGAGGGTCGTGGGCTGTAATCTACCACGCGGGCCCAATACGGTTGATAGATGTCACATGTCTTCGAATGTATGGTTCTAGAACATACCGGTCACCCTCACGATGCTTTCCTTCATCGTTTTGGGAGCAGTGGTGATGGAATTATTTACACAAGTAAAGCGCCTGACTGGGTTCAAACCCACGACCTGCAACTCGTAAGTCGGGGCCGTTGTTAGTAGGGCAACACTGCTTGTAGGCTTGTAGGTATATTATGAGACTATGTCTCTCTGAGGGTTGTACTTGTACGTTGTTTTATAGACAACAATTTCATAGAATTTCGTTTCACATAATTTTTTTCTCATCATATCATTTCATAGAATAAATAATAACAGCCGCACAGGTCGATCGATCAGGTTAAGCTACGCTTGCCGCGGTTGGTCTGTGGATGGGTGACAATATTTACATACTGAGACCCCTCCGTGCCTCGGAAAGAATGTTAATCCGTTGGTCCCGGCTGTCATTCGTGGATCTTTGACAGTCGTTACGGGTAGTCAGAAGCCCGAAAGTCTGACAACCGTATTACCCGGTAACTGGATTGTGGAGGTCAGATAGGCAGTTGCTCCATATAAAATACTGGTATTCAGCTGCATCCGGTTAGACTGGAAGCCGACCCCAACATGGTTGGGAAAAGGCTAGTCAGATGATGATTATCATTTCATAGAATAATCAATACGTAAAATACTTAGTTTGAAAAAAATTATATCATAGATTATTGTTACTAATCAAATGTTTCGATGTTCATAGAATAACAAATTAAATATTCTTTATTCTCGTATTGTTTAGTTAATATAAAACTTTTTACCAAGAAAAACATTTTATCGAGTGACAGTTTCTAAACGTTTCAATTCATACCAGGGACCAAATATTATATGAAACATTTTCTGCGAAACGAAATTCCATGAAATTTCTTTCTGCGAAACAAGGAGGTATCCTCTTTGAGGCATCATAATCACGTTGCAAGTCCTCCATGAGAGACAGTAACATCCCTTTCCATATCTCTGTCTTGTTTATCAATAGTCCTGGTGTACTTACTGAGGAAAACACTATATTCTTGTGCTCTTGACCAACGGCTACGAAAATAAACAAATACTTCTCAGTAAACATATAAACCTAAACAGACTATTTGGACAATCTTGTTTTCCTACAATATAACATTTTCTTGCTAAGAGACCGAGACCTTTTTCCGATTACATATCTAAGCCCTCAGTCATTTAAAGTGACACGTACAAAAAATACTACCAAGCCTTTTCCAGCCCTAGGACTAACCTCAAGCGTAATATATAATATCAACACAAATGATACATAGACTCACGCCCTTTTCACAAAGGGAAAGAAACAGAACGCTAAATGTAAAGATTTTTATATATTTACTCCTTTTGATTCTTACACGTACAAAAAGCAGAAGGCCAATTCTCGTAATTTAAAACATTCAAAATCTAGTCGCATTCTCATCTCAGCGACCATCAATGTAAAAAACTTGTCAAAATGTAGGTAATTTTGAGATATTTTTGACAGACTGAGATCAGACTGTGAACGTTCTGAAAATTACGAGAATTGCCCCTCTGTTCATTTTCGCATTTTAGAAGGCCATTCTAAACCACTAAAATATCAGCACATCCTGCGAAAAATAAAACCCCCGTAGCTATTTTCCCTCTCAAAATCAGATTTAAAAACAAACTTTTGAAATAAATAAGAAATGCTCTTTTTCCGTGTCTTCAAACCGACTCCGCCGTCGATTGAACAGACACTATTATTCTGTTATAATATCAAACGCAAAGCCCGCTATAGAGGTGGACCAAGCTGACAAATCCTTGCATCCTATTCAGAGGTCCCGGAAAAATATTACAGAATCTTTCCCCCTACTTTATACAACTTTCTTATTGTGGGATCAACCCCCGCCCACGAAGGAAATGCGTGAAATTAGAATTTTGCGATATATTTGCCAAGGAGGGAATATTTCCGAATGGAATGAAATCTTCGTTTTTTTGCTATAAACGGTCTAATTTTGGAATATGGGTTCTGTTAAGGGCTGTTATTTAACATATGTTTGTCTACCGCTTTCTTCTTATACGAGTATACTGAGTTTTTCTACATAAAACAGTATAGGTATATTCATTTTCTATTTATATAATAGAAATGAAATCTATATGACGCCAACGTAGATATTTCAACCTTACATCTTATTTTAACAATAAGTTGAAAAGCGAAACCTCCTAAAACTTCAAAACTGAGTGAATTTCAACGCAAAATGTCGAAAAATTATATTACCCAAGAGTGAATTTTCCTAAACAGAATTTTAACAAAAACAAATGTTCCTTACAAAATCGAGGCCCATCAAATTGTAACGGATTTTCAACTGAAGTAGCACTAGTGGGACTCAAGGCTACAGTCGAGGCACAGTCGAGGCCACGGCCTAAGGAAAAGCGAAGCGGATGCGAAATAATAAGACAGACATTATTGTTGTTGGTCAATTGAATTTTATTAACGTAATGGAGACGTTATTAGTATGTTTTCGGTTAGGCTGTTAGGCCACGACTTATGAAATGAGGTTGAGTTGCCAAAATCTTACGAAGCAACCCACAAAATTGGATTGCCAAAAAAATAAAATAGAGCCTCAAATTGTTCTGCTGTCTTGACGCAATCACTTGTTTTGATGGTTGACTAACTTAGACTTGGCGCACACTATGCGACATGCGGCTGCGGCAGCTCAGCGAATAGACGCAACAACAGGCTTCCTATATTTTGTTCGAAGCTTCGCACTTAGCGAATTAGTATGCTAGTGATGGCGCCAAACACGTCGCCAAATTCTGAGCCGTGTCCATTTAGATTGCCATCGATACGCTAAGAAGAAGAAGAAAGCTTCCACACTTGGAGTCATGTTGCAAAGTCGCAACGACAGGCTAGGGGAGTCGAATGTTCTCGCTTCTTGTCGCGTCTGGACGCATGGTGTACGCGCACACCTGATGATAGTCGCATGCGACAGGACAGCGTCTTGTCGACGAGCAGTAGCAGTCGCATGTCGCAGTATGCGAGGCGTTTTATTAAAGATAATTTAGGTAAAACCACGAACGATAACAAGACACTAAATCAAGGTACAAGTTGCAGGTAATGCGTCATAAATTCAAAATTCATTGAACACAATGTAACCACTATCCGCCATTGAGTCGGTAAGGCACATAACTCAGACGAGGAAGTTGCAGCGCGACTGCAAAATGACATAAAGGTATTAGTGACTCATAAATCCAAATTCCGATGCACGTAATAGAGAGATCTTAATATACTAACTTTGTAGGTTACGGGGTAGAACAAAGAGGTGTAAGTACGGGGTTTCTTTTTACCCAACTACGGCGAAGCAAAAAGGAGGGTTATGATTTTGACCGGTTTGTATGTATATATGTATGTTCATCTGTTCTCTCATAACTTCTAAACTACTTGTCATAAGTATACAAATGAGGTATCGTTGGAAGCGTCTTGATCGTCCGCTGGTTATAGGCTATGTGACGTCACATTAAATTGAATATGGCGGCCACTAGCGGATATAAAATTAAAATAAAAAAAAACATGCCGTGTTGGGTATCAAATGAAAAGGCTTAATTAGCAAATTTCAAAAATATAAATATTACTGAAATAAGCCCCAAAATAATTAAATAAAAAATAAGTTTAAAAACTAAAACCCGACTACTGAAAAGGATGAAACTAGAAAGTACCTTACCGTGGTCGCATGCTACCACAGCTTATAATATGTTATGTACATCGGCATGCGACCACGGGAAGGTACTTTCTTGTTTCATCCTTTTTAGTAGTCGGGTGAAAATCTATTGGAATTGATTGCACCTGATAAATTACAAATTTACTAGGCACTAGTTGTCTGGCATATTTGCTGAACTGGGCCCTTTTGGCGTAGCCGTGAAACACACTTCCCTGCTAATTTCTTACATTGCACTTTACACTTATTATTTTATTTCTGATGTATATAAAAACCCCCTTGTAAAATTTCTATATTAATGTATGTAATTTATATTATGGTATACAGTCAACAAAAGAGATAAGTATGCAGGATCGTCGGATATAGTTAAAGTTTAGTAAGAAACCGATGGATGTACTCGAATAAAATTTAATTTTATTAATAGAAAACATACATCTCGTTTATCAAATTAAATTTCAGTCGACAACATCCATCGGTTTCTTAGTAAACTTCAACTATATCCGACGATCCTGCATACTTGTCTCTTTTGTTGACTGTACATAATAAAGAGTATTCTATATTATATTGTTTGCCATTTAGTCTCTGATAGATAAATGTATGTTATTGTTCGAAAATAAACTTTTTTTAATTTTTGTTTTTTTATTTACGTTGTCGAGCAGACGAATTTTTCAAACATATGAAGCAATGGATTATAAATTTCCTTCAAAATCTTTCGGATTTTTAGCGTATTACGCAAATTTGGGTTCTGATCTATGCAGTAAACAAAGATGAACTAGCGAATAATGTCTAACTCTACAAGCCTGAATATGACTGAAAACTGTCCGACTAAATTCTGCAGACTTGTGAACTTTGATAGACTGAATTTGGGACGATGATAATAACGATAACCCGATTTATAACAATATGTTGTTGAGTTCCTCACTTTCCCAAGTAATTGCTTTACAGTTCGGCTTTAAAACTGAAATGTCAACGGGCACTCTAAAATATTGTTGAATACACACAGCTGATCCCGGATAATGTAATAAATAAAATAAGCCCACGTTAGATGCTATATATTGTATCGTCCTCGATGTCTATTTTTATTTTTACCTCTTATATTGTTTATTTTTCTGAGCACTGAGCATTTCCCGGCATCGAAGGACAGGTCCCTTCGTGCGATGTCCTCGAAAACGTGGTCTTAGGAATTTTCCTTCACTGCCAGTTATCAGAAACTTAGTGAGTTATTTGTAGCTAGATAAGAATCAAAGTAAAAGATAGGTTTGACATTGGGCAAGTCTGTTCTGAATTTTCGTCTCTTAGCTATAAAATTTCCATTTCAGATCATTGTATTTCTTGGCGTATGACATATGGTCTGATTCATAATGTCCAGAAAGGTCTATCAGATAAATTCTAAAGGGGAATTGGATTTTGGCCAGGTTCGTCAACCGTAAAGGATTTCGCGCAAAACGCCGCCACGACCACGACTGGCCGTAATTTTGAAGAACATTTGGCCGCAACTGGTCGGAGACTCTACGGCCAAGATTACACGACAAGTAGTGGTCGTGGTCGCAAAAGTCTTTTAACTTTTCAAAAGGTGGCGTAACAAGACCTTAATCTCCCGTTTTTAGTCCATAAACAAGATGGCTGTACATCTTCTACAAATTTTTGCCAGTATTTTTGTCAGTTTCTTGCAAGTTTGTCGTCGATCACCACTGACTCGCCGTCTGTAAGACCAGCGCTTTACTCTCGACTATTCGAGTTAAGTGCCAAGTTATATCCAAGTTGTAACAAGCTCTTTGTTTAACGATTCTAAGTTGAAACAGTGACTGTTTAATTTCAATTGCTCCACGCCTTTTAGAAGCTCAAGTGTTGATGTGAAAATATTTAATTATCATGTTCCCGTTCGCTTGTTTGCTCGGAATATTATTGTTTGTCCGACTAGTTTGTGTGTTTTATTGTTTTTGTGTGAAAGGGAGTTTTGTTGTATTTGTTTTTGTTTAGGTATCCGGGAATAAATGCCAATGTTTAAGGACGGAATGCTAGAGTTGAAGTGAGTCTATCTAGACTAGAAGAAATATTGAAAATGAGATTGATAAAAAAGTTATAGACAGTACAGAAAATTTAAAAAAAATCGTACTTGGTTAAAATATCCCACCAAAGTACCATAAAATAGTAAGTAAAGTAACTTCACTTTATCATGACAGAAACTCATGTGTGAATTCGGACACATAATAGTGTATCGTACCTTATTAAAAAAAAAAACTAAAAATGTATTTCAACAAAACATCTACTCACAAAATCCTTGGTTTGTGTACGAGCATCATTTCTGCTGACCATAATACATAAATCACGTCTTCTTCCCATGGGGTAGGTTCTGCTGACCAATCAATGTGTAATTCAAAATCAACCATACTCGCTTACGTAGGATGTATATGTGGAAGATGGATTGTCGAATCCGCTGTTTAACAAAACCGCTAGTTGTTTTACAAAACAGCCCCGTTATATAAAACAACTGAACAACGTTCAGATGGATTGCTATTACGTTGCGTTTAAAATAAAACTGCTACGACGTTTAGACGTAAGACAGAATGGCTAAAGTATCTGCAGTCACAATAAGCGCTTTTTTGTGGCTTTTAGTGCCGAATTGGACGCAGTAACTAAGCTAGGTCACCCTGACCAGTTGGTTCAGGTTTGGTTAGAACCGTGACTAAACTCGTGCGAGCCGAGCAAGCGAAGTAAGCGGTGCCGCGGCAGCGACCGACGAGCGCTACTTCCAAGTTGGTCGCTGTTACTTGGCTATTTTGTATTTTTAGGACTGACTTCCATAAAACTCTAATAACTTTATATTCAAATTGTCCTTAAAATCACTGATTTCACTTTAGTTTAGGGTACACATTTTCACTCATATTACTCGTTTAATTTATTTCTGTTTCGGACGCCATTATTGTTGTTATGACACACAGAGCCTCGAGCGTCAATATTGCTGCATAGATAAACACAAAATGTTTATGCAATTCTGCGTGTTAAAAAGTTCAGTAATTATGGAAAATCACTAAACGTCATTCATCTACTTTACATAACTGAGCTGGTTTTTTAAACGGCTAGCGGTTACGTAAAACAGCAGATTCGACAATCCATCTGCGACATATATATGCAAAACGCCAAAGTATTTATTTTAAATTGACGTCTAGCATCACGCAGAATTCCTCTTTTTATTGACCGGTCGAAGTGTACTCAAGCCGACCCAATGTTGCAAGCCCACACGATTATGAGGTCCCCAAAGATTAAATGATCCCGGGAAAACAGTATATTCTGCTTTTCTCTCTGGATTTGACAAAAAAATATTGTGACTGGTAGAAAAAAAAGACCTTGAGCAAAAAAAAACTTTTAGGGCTAATTGTTGTTTTACTTACTGCAATTTTTTCCATCATCCGGTTAGGCTGGAAGCCGACCCACACATAGTTGGAAGTAAATCTCTCACAAAAACAAACTACACACATCAAGCCCTACCATGCACATAACCAAACTCGAAATAACAAAATCTCGAACGCAAATCTTTAGGAAAAACGGTCATGCTATTATTATATTATCGAAAAACAATCGCTACCCGTCCAATCTCAATCCGCAGTGAGTCTTAAATTTCCTGAAAACTCAATTAAAACCGATTCTCCAATATTTTAATTGTATTACTGATGAATGGACCAAGTTGGAACATCCAGACAGGTAGATGTCTGTCTAAGAATGAAAACTAAATTTAATTGATAAGATGGATCGCTGTAGTTATTTCGCTGCTTTCTGGAAAATGAAATTCAGAGTGTTATGTTGAGGTATCCATCTACTGATTTTGAAAGCTTGAAACCATAAGTTGTGAAGTAATTAATAGTGGAGCACAGTAATATATTATTTATTTGATTTACACGGCTTAAGAAACCAATTACATAAATCTAATATTGTGTTCATAATATGAATACTGAAAAATATCCGAATCAAATGAAATTATAATATAAGAGGTTAGGTGATTAGGGTTTCTTTGACAATTTTCTGAAAATATCAAACAACATAAAAATGCAACTAATTATGGGCAAAATATAATCACCAATCGGAGAAGTGTTACTCCAACTGAAAATACGTAAGCGCATCCGCAATTATCTTTTTATATGCACGTATTACTGTGGCAATTTCCTTTCTTTGTTTCTTCCAACCAATCTCTGACCTCATGAAACAACACCGAACAACAAATCAAAAACAAAAGCGCAACGCTAATATCACATCGCTTAAAAAACAGAACGCAATCCGGTGTCGCAATTAAACGTAGGCAATGCTATCGCATCGACTTAGTACGAACTTTAATTAAACCCGGGACAAGCCGGGATCCCGGGCCCCGGGTCCCGGGTAAATAGTCCGCCGTGAGGACAAATCGATTGCATAACAGGAGGAGGATAGCGGGTGAACCGAGATGCTCGCTTAGCAGTTTTTCAAAAGGTAGATGATAATGTTCCAGATTAATCAGCGCTTTCGCAAAAAAATAATCTTGGGACTTCTGAGTTTGAACGCGGATTGGATTCGATTTTATTTTGTTTTGTGTCACGAATTAATGGGATTGGATCGTTATGTTATTTCCAATTAAGATAGTTCAAAATGTCTGTAAAAGCATTATCCTCCTTCTTGTTCAGTCGGGTAAAACTTCAGTCGCTCTTTCTGGTATTGGTTAGTCTACAGTATTTTTATTTCACAAAGCGCGCGCGCTTTACATGTGGTTACCGAGTGCGCTTACACACACATACACGCTGTATATATGTGTGTAAGCGGAGGAGCTCTCAGTACCGTCCGAGACTATGGCGAAGTCGGAAGTGTGCGTGTGATCAGTGTGATGTGTTCGTGTGTGTGTGATGTGTTCGTGGGTAGCGGGATTGTCCGAAATGGTTACCGCTGCCCCGGAACATAAAGGGCTAAGGAAGGAACACGGGTGGTTTTTAGTCAGTAAGAGTCTGACACTCCCTTCCGCTCCACCCAGAGCGGGAGGAGACATTAGATGATTTCCATCTTTAAAACAAGAAAAATAAATCAAGGGTGTGTTCGTGTGTGTGTTATGTGCTGACCACTGACGCTACTCGTCTTTGCGCACACATTCACAGCGTGTTTGTGCACATGGTTACTACAAAAAAAAGCGCGTGTCGCTTCGTGAGATAATAATACTATACCAAATATATCATCATATCTCATAATCAATACAACTGTTACTAAATATCAATCCAATCCTTTTACCACACATACCTACAAGCAAAAAGTACTTCCGTGTACAAAAAAAAACCTGACACACTTTCAATAACCTTTCAATCCGAAGCAATGAAATCATTCGCAATAACGTATCATAACCCCTAATCTCCCACTTGAAGACATCACTTCAACCCTCAATCGCGCACAGCTCAACAAATCACGAGAATCTTTGTACACACTGAATATACGAATCTTAAAAAATCTCTATTCACAGTTATCGAGCGGAGGAAAATCTGAGAGTACTAACCTTAAATCTGCCGAGGGAAACGGCTCAGAAACTCGTACTTTTCTATGCAAACGTCGGTAGATAAGGTCCTCGTAAAACTGTATCGCTGGCTAGGCGAGCTCCATCGGTTGGAAGTTATCGCATAGCTGTGGTGGAGTCTTTGGCGCTGTTAATGGGGTTTTGTATGGGAAAATATAGATCTTAATGCTGTTTAGGTATTGCAGGAGAGGCAATTTTTTCAATTTGGCATTGAATAAATTCGAGTATTTAGCTAGAAAAAAAAAGGATACACCTCTGGCTAACCCTTCTGTGAAACAAGGCGTAATGTTATGTGTATGAAATAATAAAATAAATTTGTCAAAAATAAATAATATCTAAATAAAACCAGAAAAACTTAAAATAATAGCGTCATACGAAACGCGGTTTAAATAAAATTACAAAAGCGTAACTCAACTAAAACATTAAGTTCACAACTTTTAATTAAAAGGTCTGTCAACAAATTCTAGGTTCTTAACAAAATAGAAAATGGTCAACATTTGATTTCGTTAACCCTATATTGATTTGGCGTTAATCATTACGTTCAAAACTATCGTATGTCTAGAGATACTTTAAAAGGCCTACATAAAGTTTCGGAAATAGATACCGAAATCTATTTATATAAAATTCAAAGTCCTGACTGACTGATATATCAACACAAAACCTAAACCAAACCGCTGGTCCTAGAGACATGAAATTCGGAGGTTGTATTCTTTGTGAAGAGTAGGTATCCACCAAGAACGGGTTTTTCGAAATTCCACCCCTAAGAGGGTGAATGGGGGGAGGGTGAAATTTCACGCGGACGAAGTCGCGGGCAGAAGTTAGTTAAATTATAGGTACAATTTTCGTCTACTAAGCGCTGTTCATGCCGATATTCTGCCTGTTGCATCGCCATTTGTAACTGCAACGTGCACAGTGCACGTTTTCCATATTTTTTTATGTTATAAGAATAGCTATAACATTTTATGTTGCGCCTTTCCAAAGTCTAGACAGACATCAAGTTGTTCAAGGTTAAGATACTGGATTAAGTTATCCGTTTTTATTGTTTTGGGTACCGAATCGCACATACGTACACGACGTAAGTACGTATACTAAACTTCCACTATATCCGACGATCCTGCATACTTATCTCTTTTGTTGACTGTACATTTTTATCCACAAAACGGTACGATACCTACTTAGTTTACAAAGTTACATTTAAGATAAAAAATACGAATCCATTTGTTTTAAAATCACAACGCCACAAAACGATAAATTACAACCATAAAAATATGTTCAATAAAAGAAAATAAAAAAATCGTAAAACTTAAATTGCTTTGCCGAGATTAGGGTTCAATAAATTATCTTGATAGGCCACCACTATATTCGCCACTTTTCACAATACGGAACCCGGAATGCGTTAAACGCCTATATAATTTATGACCACGTAAAGTGACGTAACTGATAAATCACGGAGCTTGCCCGTGGGACTTGAAACGCCTTAGTAAAATGGGCGCACATGAGCTAGTGATGTGGATAAGAAAACTATTGTTGATCAGGTTTTTTCTTGGATACGCAAGAATTCGGATACCTTGAGAAATTGTTGGAATCGGATTATGCTGGTTATACACATACAGGGAAACATCAGTACGACAGCATAATCAGCCTATAACACACACCTCACTGGGACACAGGCCTCCTTTCTGTTAGAGGGAGTGGGCCGATCCACCACGCAGGCCCAGTGAGGGTGGGTGGATGTCAGGTTCTAGGACATGCTGGTTTCTTCACGATTTTTTCCTTCACTGTTTTGAGAGCAGTGCTGATGAAATAAATTTACACAAAGTAAAGCGCCAGTCTGGGTCCGAACCTGTGACCTGCAACTCGTAAGTCGCAGCCGTTTCCACTGGGCCACCACTGCTCTAGATGTCTCAGTACGACAATAAATTAGAAAATAGAAAATTGTTTATTATCCGGGTAATACATAAGCAGTTGATACACACAGGTGAAACTAAAATGTAAATGTCTTAGGTGGCTTAATGATATTTTAAATGGTAAGTAAGTATTTTTAGATTAATTTTTCGATTAGGGTCTGTTGTTGATAAGACACTAGATTTCTAGAACTTCAAACTGGAATATTTTTAATTCCTGACTTCCAGTAAAAGTACAACTGCAGACAAAACTATTCAGAAATTCATATTCTGTATTTTAACATATTTTTCATCGGTAGACGCAAAAAAAAATGTCAACAAAAATTTGTTCGGGCGTTCGCCATTGTTCTTTAAATGTCTTAGGTGTCTTAAAATAGTACCTACAGCTGGGTTGCATTCTAGTGTTAGATGCTAGTGAGCCCCAAACTAGACAGTTAGTCTGTATCTTGGGGATCGGAACTCGGAGAATAAACTCCATATATCTAACTAGCGACTGAACTATATGAAAGAGAAGGGAGTGAATGATAGCGTGATTTCTTTTTTATTGCTGAATGGGCCCGCTCTTGACCTCGATCACGCCTGATAGAAAGCGATGGATGAGGTCTATGATGGAACGAACGTGCCCAGAAGATGCCTAAGGCACTGGAACTCCCACACATCGACGAAACACAGCAAGCTGCTTGACGCCGGACTCCGGTGGGCCGGAAACCAGGCGGGCGTGAGCCCTACCACCGCAAGGGAAGAATTGGCCAGTCAAATAAGGTGCTAGGTGTAACTGTCCAGGTTGGGCCGAGCGCTCGGTTCCGTTGAGTAACTGGCGGAACAAACTGCGCTACACGAGGAGGCTTCTTCATGCATCCAAAAATGTGACGGTTGAATGAAAGAAGAAAATGTGTTGCACCGACCACAAGTAACATAGGACAAGGTCCGTGACGTGTTGACGTTTCCAATCTACAAACAAAAATTCAATTAAATATCCAATTAGATTACTATAGCTAGTCGGCTGATTGGAAAAACCCATAGTTGGTTCATCCAGTTCTATTTTGATTGTATGATATTTTTTTCGAATAGTATTTTCATTTATTGTCGTATTGCTGTTCCCACATGTTACATTTTATTTTAGATACTGAACATCGTAATAAAGTTACACTTTATACTGTATTTTCAATTCCAAGAACTCCATGATATCTCGTGTAAATGTCCTATTTTTAAAACGGCAACCACACAGACAATTAATAATTACAAATAAACTTTTCTATCGACCTTCCAGACGTATTATTTAAGGACCTAATGATATCCTTTGAGAATTTCTATGAAAAACAAATAAAGCTACAATCTCCACACATTATTGCAATATAGACAGCATTACGAGTGATATAGCTCAACAAAACACAGCTCAACAAAATACAGCTCAACAAACTACTGAACTGAGCAAAATACTCGGGACTCATATTTACATAGGTTTTATGAGTCGCGACAAAGACGGTTCGTCGACCGTAGTGATGTAACTAGTGGCTAATACGTGCTTGTTCGAGAATACTATTTATATTTAATTTCTTTGAAACTAACATACAGTAAATGTTGGGAGATGGATCTGCACTTTTCTGTTGGAAATACCGAATACTGTGTTGATCTATCTTTCCAGTGTTAATGGGCTCTTGAAAGCTGTCCATTGCAATTTACAATTTCGGATAATGCAACATTGATGTTCAATTGTTTTGATAGCTTTTTTCAATTTTCACAAATCTCGTTGCCCGTAGTGTCTAACAGAATCGATGACCTTTTGAGAACAGAAAAGTAGGTAAATATTATTCTGTAAATATATTTTTTCAGTGGTTATGGGATCTTGTAGGGCCTCCCATTACACTGTAGACTTTTTAAAGTGCAATTAGTCAGCTCCATTTGATTCAAAATGTTTTTTTTTCTTCGTATCATACCTCCAAACCAGCACAATCGATGTCATTTAGTGAAAAGAAAAATAGATAAACACGTTTCAATTCAATATGGATTCAAAAGATCTGCCTATACCTCTTGTAAGTATTAACATCGCAACACAGAACACAATATCCATCCCATAGTCACACCTCCTCTACAATGAGAATTGACACCTTTGTACGACCACCCACAACAACAGCGATAGGACACAAGACCGTCGACCGCATACAGTCGCATCTACATTATAATTCAGATACGTGATCCCGCAGCGAGCAGATAGATACGTCTCTGCTCTCAGTACGTGTAATATTCTCATGCACTATTGTCCTCGGTTAATGTACTGCATTTCAGTAAATAAGAATACCTTTGATATGTACTGTACGTGGACTATTTTTAAATGAATATTTTATTAAACTAGCTAGTGTGACGATTTCGCTTATTTGTGCACAACCATAGTTACAGCTAGGCTTAAACTATGTGAGTACATGACCCTGTTAGGGCGCAGCAAGATAACTTAAAACTAATAATATTGTAGTGAGTATCATATTATCTAATATCACATACATTAGGAACTTTCACAGTTAAAAATATTATATTAATTAAACTTATATCTAGCTTTATACATAAAAGATTATACATTATAATTAACACACAGATATATATTTGAACTCTATTTTAACATTTTATCTTCCATAAATTCTTGAATACTGTAGTAACATTTTTTCATTTATTAGCTACCAGCTTCACACTCGTAAGGGTGGAATTTCGAAAAACCCTTTCTTAGTAGATACCTACTCTTTACAAAGAACACACCCTCCATATTTCATGTCTCTAGGATCAGCGGTTTAGGCTGTGCGTTGATATATCAGTCAGTCAGGACTTTGAATTTTATGTAATATAGATAAATAGATAGTAGTTAGCTGTCCGAAAGTCAGCGTACGAATTGACAGCAAGGACTAGGATAAATGGCAAGGAGGATCATTCAGGAGGTGGTAAGGGGGTGAGGTAAGGTGAGGAAATTCAAATTGGGTTGAAGGAAGTTTAAATTAGATTGAATTTTCCGTACACCTTGTTTAATTTTGTATAAGTGCGAAACCCTCCGTTTGGAACAAGATTTTTTCTTTATATATATTTTTTTTTAATTTTCTTCCCAATTGATTATGAAGGTAATTTCGCGAGATTTTTGGGATTGTTTTCTTGATAATAAATTTTGTTGTATAAGTTTTTTACCGAAAATATTAAATGTAAATAAACGGGAAAGTGGAAAGATTCAGCCACGTGCAGGTACATACTTAAATGATTCAATTACTACTAGAATGGATATTAAAAGCCTGCGACAGACAACTACCTTTTAATTTTAATAATGCTAAAATATCAACAAGCTAACAGTCCACGTGGGAGCTCTATCGCAGTACACAGCGTTCGCAAACTTTTAGCTTTTTCCAAAAAGTACTAAACAGACATAGGTACTCATTGGTATAACCGCAAATTACATCCTTAGCGTTTGATTCAATTATAATTCAATAAATTTCACCAAACGAATAAAACAACATAGGTAAACTCAGGGAAATTATATGTTGTATTTTGATTTGAAATTCCTATTTTTTTTATTTTTATTTTTTTTATCATTTTTTTTTTCTTGTTTATTTTTATCTGATGTATGTATCTGGTGTATTGTGTGTCTTTTGGTCTGTGCTAAATAAATATATTTCTTTCTTTTTTTTTTCTTTGAAATATGTTGTTTGTATAATTATATGTTGTATTTTTACATTTATGCTGTTTTTTGTAAATGCTGCCTAGCCTTTTCCCAACCATTTTGGGGGATCGGCATTCAGACTACCATGATAATATTCTTTTCACAACTGCTTTCTTTGACAGTTGTGTAAAATGGCTATAACGCGCGAATCGAGGTAGTATGTCAATTCCATAAACAATTAATTTCCCTGAACGTCCCTACCTCATCAACACCTCTATAAGAAAAATGAAACTTACACTAGCCAACGAAATTCACCCCTCGCTGTAACGGACAGCAAGGGGCGAAAGGAGGGGGGGGGGTGATAATTACACCACAGTACTTACAAGATGAAAAATGGAAGCGGTCGCGTCGCAAAATGTTTTCTCAACTAGTAACGGTGTGACAGCGTGAAATTATTTTTGATAAGTTGATGGAGAACGTGGTATAAGTATCAGCTTCTTGTACTTTCTAAATATTAGGTTCTTAAGGCCTATTCAAACCTCACCGGTATTCGCTACCGTCTGCGGTAGAGAAAACCGAGTGGGTATGCGGTAATATTACTGTTCACACCAAAGCGTATTTCGCCGCGAAACTTGATATTAAATACCTGAGCGAAACCCGCGCGGTATGTACCTCCACCCACAGCGGCAGCGAATACCGCTTAGGTTTGAATAGGCCTTTAATCTATTCTGCAGTAGCAAACGCCTATTTCCAGACTCAGCAGGAATAGGAGTAGATATTGATCACAACTTTGACTTCAACCAACTCAGCCTATCACAGTCCAATGCTGGACATAGGCCTCTCATATGGTGCGCCTCAACGCCCTGTCCTACGCCTTTCGCTTCACGTTGACTTAATTGAACTTTAAGAAACAATCCCTTTAAAATCTTCGGGGATATACGGCACTTTTAGTTGTATTCTTTGTAACTTAAAAATGGGCGTGGCTTTAGCCTATAGTTTATTGCTATAATATATAAATAAAATAAAATTAATTTAATTCAGGTAAGATCCATATTACATAAAATAAAAATATCACCATGCCTACTGCCACAAAATAAAATTTCTCTACAAAAAATGCCTCTGAATAAAATCTCAATGCATACAAATGAAATAAATTAACGAAAACAAATTAAAAATTAAAAAGGTCCCAGAATTAAAATTAAAATAAAATGTCAATGCAATTAAAATAAACGAAAATACATACTTAGAAATTAACAAACTAACATAACATAACGACTAGTAGACTGGACTAGAGCAGAATTAATTTAACAAACTTTTTACTACTTCAACTACCCTAAAAATAATAAAACCTGCAATATCAGTGATTTTACCGTTAAAATAATCGAATTAATTATAGCAAACCGGCTTTAAACGACCATGCTGATCATACCTACTACAATGCCTTAAATATAACGCTACTTTATCAGAACTTTACATACATATTCAGCCTATACCTAATATTCCCACTACTGGGACCCAGGCCTCCTCTCCGCAAAAGGGAGTGCAAGGTCGTAATCTACCACGCGGGCCCAGTGCGGGTTGATAGATGTCACATGTCTTTGAATTTTTGATTCTAGGACATGCTGGTTTCCTTACGATGTTTTCCTTCACCGTTTTGAGAGCAATGGTGATGAAATAATTTACACAAAGGAAAGCGCCTGTATGGGTTCGAACCTACGACCTACAACTTGTAAGTCACAGCCATTACCACTGGGCCTCCACTGCTCCTCACTATACTATAAATGCTTTGACATTTCTTTCTTTCTTTTCCTATCTTTCCTTTCCCTTTTCTTTATATTCTGTTCCTTTTTTATTCCCTTTTTTGTAGCCTTTTACGACACCGGTTAATAAAGGGTTGTAAAAACTAGCTCAGCTCAACGTTAGCCAATGTTATATAGTCTAGTCTTCATACAATGACTGGCCATTTTAGCAATTGCGCCAACGAAATATTTTTTACATCTACCCGCGATATTGTGCTAAAAGAAAAACAAGGACCAAGTACGTCTGGAATGATTGATGGTGCGCTCAAGGAGCAGGCGAAAGAATTTTTGATATAACTAGCCGTCCCGAGTGAGAAGAGTCTTATTACTGTAAGATATGATGTTTTTAAAGGTATTAGAAACACGTAATGTAGGTGGAATTATGAAGGTGTTTTGTTGTTTCTTAGAAAATTGAAAATTTTGGTTAGTAATGGCCACTAATAAAAGATAAATGTTATTTATATCTGGAAGTAAATTGGTTTTTAAAACACTTTTACGCGTCAAAAACAAAAAAATATGTTTTTAAAACTAGATGAGGTCGGTGTTCTATTCCGAATACTCTGAAGAAACATCGAAACAAACTCGCAAGTGACCAATAATATGTCTGGACTTTAAAAATAGAATAGTATTTTTTAAAGTCCAGACAATCTTGGACAAGTCAACTCAGGTCATATTACAGTCCATAAAATAATAATGCGGTAAATAGCTACCCGCAACAAGTATCAGGCATTTAGAAATACACAATCTAATTCAAACGATTATCTAGATTTTGTGCTGACTCTATATGAAACCTCTTAACGTTAGCTAAGATAGAAAAACATTTATTTCATAAATCTCTGCCTGTTGTCAACATTTTGAAACTTAAAATAAACGTAATTAATCACAGATTATATTAATAAAATGAACGAAAAAAGAATGTCAAAACAACGTCACTCGATGTGTACCATTCACATTGAATGAATGAATGAAAACCTTTCCGATTTCTTGTGAGCGTGCGGTCCGGTCTTTCATTCGTTCCATTCGCTGCTGAGCGAAAAAAAGAACGCGGTCTAATTGCGAGTAAGGCTTTTACGTGATGGCCATGAAATTAGCGGAGTGAGATGAGCATTTTTAGGATGCAAATCAAATCGTTTATTTGTGATACATGGGTTACATACTGGTGTTCATTATATAATTGTATACTTAATAATGTTCATTCCATGATCAGCCACTTGGCATACAAATTTTTAATACTATTATTACTATTAGTCATGCACGACAGACACAAGACAACTAACAACAATAAATTATAGTCAAGCGGACATAAAACATTTAAAAAATTCCAGTCAATAAAAATTCAGCAACAGAGTAATAACAGTTTTCT
This sequence comes from Hydraecia micacea, assembly GCA_914767645.1. NCBI lineage: Eukaryota > Metazoa > Arthropoda > Insecta > Lepidoptera > Noctuidae > Hydraecia > Hydraecia micacea. The sequence continues at coordinate 18,581,199 of OU611782.1, read as the reverse complement.
ATAAGAAATCGGAACAATTTATTTTTAAAGACATGAAAATTGCTACATTCTTTTATGTCATTAGGAATGTGGCCATAGCAAACACACTTTTTCCAAAGAGGGTAGTTCTATACTGACGGGTGAGGTTATTATACAAATGACTCCTATTTCGAGATTTAAGCTCTAATGTAAATAGTGATGGAAGATTTCTAATATACAAGCCCATTTCAAAAATATATAAAAATGGCACGGTAAGTATTTTCCTTTTTTTTAAGTATTTCTTGCAGCTGTCAATTCTATTGGGACCACAATAGCTTGCACGCACCGTTTTTAAAAACAAAGATTATCACACGCGAGCACTTCTGAAAGTGAAATGTTTGGAAATATGTCTAAGTTGTTTCCTTCTACATTGGTTATTTGCAGCACTATTCTTTTAATTGTAACCTTTATATTGCACGATGAAAAATACTGGTACTCATCCGGTTGGACTGGAAGCCGACCCCAACATAGTTGGGAAAAGGCTAGGCAGATGATGATGATGATGATGTTATTGCACGATGAATTTAATTGTGTAGATGTGTAATTTACTTGTAATTTTTGTCCAGTGCAGTTGTAGTTTATGATCGAAAGAAATGCTAAAAAACGCAATACGTCACGTTGCAGTATAAGACCCTGCGCAGACGACAGACTATCCGTGACGCACTTTTTAGTCTGTGAAAATAGAACCTATGCAATTATATGCAGTAACGCACACGACGCGCAAAAAGTCCGGCGCACAAAAAATCCGTGTAATTCGGGCAGACCGCACCGCGCCGCGGCGCGCCGCTCCGCACAAAAAGTGTGTGAAAAAAATTGAACGTTTGCTTCAACGCGCGCTAACGCAGACGGCGCACACTTTAGTCGGCAATCTGCATTTGCTAGGGGTGGACGTAACGCACGCGATCTATTATCATGGCGCCAGAGGTCGATGTAACTATGTTAATTCAAGAAATACAAAACAGACCAGCAATTTATGATACTTCTAAGGCAGAATATCATGATAGACATTTAAAAAGAAAATCTACAATCTACAGCTCTGCCGACAAAATGATCGAAGATGTGCGTCGTGTGCGTTGAGTCTGTGAAAAATCCGCGACCGACTTTTTGCGCGCCATGCAGACTTTTTGTGCGCCGCAGACTCGATCGCACAAAAAGTGTGCCGTCTGCGCAAAACCCAAAACCTAAAACCCCTAGGCCTAAAACTGATTTACATCCGTCACCTCGCACATCTGGTCCAGTTGAAAACCAACGTCAGGCACTAGTTGTTTGGCATTTTTGCTGAACTGGGCCTTTTTGGTGTAGCCGTGAGGCACACTTTCCTTCTAATTTTTTACATCGGATTTTACACATTTTATTTGTTTTTATCTGATGTATGTATTGTGTGTCTTTTATTCTGTGCTAAATAAATGTATTTTCTTTCAATAGTAAAGTGTATAGAATAATAAAGTGACCGATATTAATTTTTAAGCAAATTGTCTACCAACTTCAGCTATCCGTATATTCAAATCACAATTATCATTCTTTGACAGTTGCATGAACACGACTATAACACGACCAATTGACGTAGGGTATCCATTTGCTTAACAATCTATTTCCCTGACTGTCACCAGATAAAAATCTGTTTTAAGTAGTTTACATTACAAGATGCAGCAACTTGCTATAATCAAAGTAAATCAAACCATTTATTGGTTTGCAAACATGGGTAATTAGTACATAGATATTTTATTTATAAGAGTTCGCCATGTTCTCCCATCACGTGGGGAGACAAATTATATTATTATTTAATTTACACGAACCGCCATTATTACCAACATACATAATCAGCCTATAATGTTCCCACTGCTGGGACACAGGCCTCCTCTTTGTGAGAGGGAGTGGGCCGTAATCCACCACGCGGGCCCAGTGCGGGTTGGCAGATGTCACATGTCTTCGAATTTTGTGGTTCGGTTTCCTCACGATGTTTTTCTTCACTGTTTTGAGAGCGGTGATGATTAAATAATTTACACAAAGTAAAGCGCCTGTCTGGGTTCGAACCTACGACCTACAACTCGTACCTACGTCGCGGCCATTACCAACTGTCACCAGTAAAACACCATGATCCGTCCTATATCCGTCTCAATCGCTGGTTTCCCGGCCCCCACACTTACATAGCATCTTTTTCCCTTCTGTTAGAGGACGATACTCGTGAATGACAAATTAGGAGATCTCTCAGCGGGCGAAATTGCTCCACAAGAATATTTTATTGAATTCCTACACTTTTTATATTGCGACCATATTCGATGCTATATTTAGAACGCCTTTATGGAAACCCCGGCTTTTGTGTACTGATTTGCGATTAAATTCTGGATCCCGTATTTTGGAAAGTATGGTTTCAATTCACGACTCTAATAAATCGTACAATCTAAAACCTTTCCTATAAGGTATTCTGCAAAATAGACTTTGACAAAACCCAAGAAAACTAGAAAATTTTGCCATCGAAGCATTCTCCTGTACGTAAATGAAAATATTGGTGCCGATTCTCTTGTACACCGAACTAAACTAACTAAACTATCACTAAAATTCCTTACTTTTTGCTATGAGAATCTTACAGCTATTCTGCATGAAAAATTCTCTAAATTTAAAAATAATTTTGACACAACTAAAATCGAATTTGACAATTGCGACTCGTCGACACGTGGTACTTGTTTGTGATTTTTTTTTAGAGCCGCAGGCCGGCAGGGGGCAGCCTTGGCGTGTTTTTTAAGGAATTTTTCACTTTTTGTATGGAAAATATGAAAAATTATTACCTACATGTTGAGTTTTAGGGGGGTTTATGGGTTTTATAAAGGGGATCGAAATTTTCATTATTTTTGCGATAGGACACACCATTTTCGAGATATAAGCAAAAGAAAAAAAAAAATACTGTACTGTTTTTGCATCTGAAGTCGAGGTGTTGGTGTGACTTTCTATCCATTTTTTTCTTCAACGACAACTAATTTTACTCCACACCTTTTTAATCGCGATTAAAAATAGTCAGATTTAGTTAAACAATCTAAATTTTAGGTGAAAAACGTGTAATTCAGAATAGCAAAATTGCTATGTTCAATAGATTAAATAACTCAGTGCCATCTTAGTGCTGTCAAACTAAAATATAGTTAAGTTGTGTCACTTTAGTCAATTTCAGAATAGGAAATCGTCGTTTGACAGGAATAAACTAAATTTTAGTGATTTTTAGTCTAGTTTAGAGGCATTTGTGACAAGAGAATCGGCACCATTATGTAGAATAAAGTCCAAAGCGTTTGCCTCGGGCCTCGGGGTCACGATAATATTGATTCCATAGCAAAAGCACTGTCTGTTTATTCTCTGAATTAACAAACGGCTTAAAGTGATCTTGATATGTAAAGATGGTCACCCATCCACGGACCAACTGAGGCAAGCGTAGCTTAACCTGATCGACCGACCCGTGCGCCCCTGAATAATTCTCTAATTTGGTAAGTATCTACTAAGTATTAAACAAAATGTCTTCTCCTTCCCAGGAAATCGAGCACTGCTACTACCACGGCACGGTAAAGGACTATCCAGGGGCATCAGCAGCATTCCACACGTGCAACGGAGTGTCGGGCGTCATCCACATCGGCAACGAAACCTTTGTCATTCACCCCTTCTACGGGGGTGATCTGTCGGTCAGTGGCGCTTGCTTTTTTACCAAACTTATAAAATATATTGTGTAATTTTCAGGTTTAAAAAGAAAAGATGCAAGTGGGTCCAGACAAAAAGTACTCACAAAAGAAATTATGAATTTACAGTTTTTTTAATTGACAACAGAAAAAATGAGCCCCAAGATTATATTGAACATTACATTCAATAAAATTAACGTAATATGACATATTTTAAAATAATATTAGATAAAGGACTAAAATTACGGTTAAATAATTTTTATAATATTGTTTTTTTTTTGTAATATTACTACATATCCTGTGTAAAATTACAATATACTGTAACGTAATACATTTGAGTTGTTACCTTTTGTTTGGAGCCACTGATGATATCGTTGTAATCCTTCGTAAGACCTACACGTTTTTCAGGCTTTCAAACAGTTTATTGTTAAGAGTTTGATAGACACGTCATGTATTGTATAAACATTTTAAATGTATGTCAATAATATTACCAAATCTTATTGAAATAACAACAGTTCCAGCGGTAATAATACGTGGAATATTAACTCGTTTTATGTATATTTATAACCCGTTTTCCCAAAAACTTTATCAGCTTTTGTTAACAAGTAAGGTATTTTCACCATATTCTAATGAAAGCGGTTTTGAAGACTCATTATCATGAAGTATATAAATATACTTGGAAAGTTAAAATAATCATAATATCATCGAATAACAAGTAACTTATTCTTGGTATTATTCGAAGTCATTCTTTGAAAATGGTACTATTTTCGCACCTAAATATGGGCAACATTAATTAAGAGCTTGACTCGTGTAATGAGTAGTTTCATTTTGATACTAATATTTACGCTGGGTTCTTTATTTCAATCAACTCAGCCTATCGCAGTCCACTGCTGGACATAGGCCTCTCCCAGACTGCTCCACAACACCCTGTCCTCCACCTTCCGCATCATCCAGTCTGTCCCAGTCATTATAATATCCTCGGTCCATCTAGCTGGGGGGCGTCCTACAACTACGCGTGCCGATACGCGATAGTTTTAATAAGTTTATGCGTATCTTTATATTTAAAATATTTATTCCTCAATGTTCAGGATTGCACCTACCACTGTTTGTCTCTGCATCACCCAAAGGTTGATTGGTAGAAAATGCCTATGGCATTAAGTCCGCCTCTGTACATTTGTGCTTAAAGTATTAAATAAATAAATACGCGGTCTCCACTCAGGACTCAACTGCTCCACCGGGTATCGGTCCTTCGACAAACATGACTGCTCACTGCCACTTCAGCATGCTTACTAAGTGATATCGGGAACTCCGGTTATTTTCCTGTTTATTTCATTTCTGATTTTATCATTTAAAGAAACTCCGAGCATGCTCCATAGCGAATTTGGTCTTAGGTTATTTGACAAAAAAAAACAAGAAGGTCCTATAGCTATTTTGATAAGACAAAGTTTAAAACAGAAGACGAACTAGTCGGGGATCGAGGGGGGTGGAGGGGGGGTTCAGGTTATCAGACCGGAATAAATCATTAAAATGTATGCTCTTAATTAAATTATTTCCCCAAAATAAAGTTGTCGTGGACTTAACGCCAACGCATACATTTTCTTTGTTATTTAAAGTTTTACAAACCACGGTTTCATTCCGTTAAAATTGATACCGAAATGGATTAATAAATAATTAATTTCACCTCAACCAAACTGATTACAATTTAAATCATCTCTTTCAGTATTCTTATTACTTGACCAACTCATTTATTATAAGAGCAAGTTTTGTTTCACCCAAATTGTGAAACGTAAAATATTTTATGGTGAAATCCGTTAAAAACTTATTATGATCTGAGTTTTTTTTATGGTGAACGGAATATAAATGAGTAAAGTTTACTCTAAATGTATTGTAGCGTGTAAGTTTTGTTATGGCCTATTACTTTAAGTTAATTACCGTTATTGGATTAATTAAAGATCCACGTCGTTTTGTGAATCATAGTCCATCTTCTTTTTTTCTTCGTAACACTCTTTTCAAAACAAAACAAACGACCAGTGGTCCACTTTAGCCCTGGATCGAAAAAACTGGAAGTCATGGCGAGAGGGCTTTGCCCAGCAGTGGGATGATGCAGGCTAACAGTAACAGCACTCTTTTCAGAGCAGTCGTGATCATCATGTAGTTTCTCATCTAAGGGTTGATGTGATCCGCCTCACAATTTCTCACCACATAAGTACCCCCTTACTTATAAACGTATTATATCCCGATTTCTCTCTTTCATTCGTCAGTAATTTGACTTTCGAAAGAAGACAAAGCGCTGTGTAACTATACAGACGCTATAATACGTTTATTAGTAAGGGGGATAGACCATAGCCATACATAATTCCATTCTATTACGACGGTGTTAACCCCCACCTGAAAAGCCCTTTTTTAATTCGATCAATAACTCTTCATCTTTGTAATTTAGATCTGTTATTACATACATACATAATATCCCATGAGGGTAGGCAGACACTACAGAACGCCATCTGCTGTAAAAATCAATGTCAAATATAACAAAATATATATAAATTAAATTAGCAACCAGTTTGATTTAGTCTATATTTTTAGTGAAAGCTTTAAAATGGAAATGTCGTAAACTCGTGACCCCTGAATGAAACCCTTTGATCATATTTTAATATAATCGAGTTTAGTTATAATCGAGTAGCTTAACATCTTCCAAGAAAATTAAAATTATTTACATTTAACCGTAATAGTTACTACGATCAAGTCATTACAGCCTATTTACCGCTATGATTAAAATCGGGCTTTAACTTGGCCTGGCCTCAAGTTGGCCTCAAATAAGCATAATTACGGCCCACTCAGAAAAGCGAAATTAAAAAATACTTTTTATTTGTAATCTCCCCCAGTAATAGTCCACTTTAAGGGTAATAGATTCGTTTTTTATTTAAGGGGCGTTTTAATTGAAAAGTTCAAAGTTGAGGCGAGCTGGGCTAGATTTTTTTCAATATCGCCATTTGGTCTAGTTGTTACAAGTGCGAATTCAGAGCGTGTTGTTCTGCAGGTTCGATTCTCGGGTCCTTCAGTGTCATTGGATTATTTTATTAAATCCTTCACCTTTTTTCTTCTTCCTCCTCCGGCCTCACTAAAACGTCGGCACACACGTCAGCGCCCAATGTATCGTACCATGACCACTAAAACCGTTATGAACGGGTATGATACGCTGTTGATACGTTCTAGTGGGTATAGGTACTCCGTATCATGTTTTTTTTCCGTTCCTGATACTTTCATGCACGGCCATGGTATTGTACGGCGTAGTACATGGGACTTATATAAGGCTCAAGGCTGCCTGTCCACGGGAGCGGAGTGAGGCAGCGGAGCGGAGAAACGGAGAAATATTAACCAATAGGATTGCACAAAATCTCCGCTCTCTTCTGTCCAATTTTTCTATTGGTTATTATTTCTCCGTTTCTCCGCTCGGCTGGCTCGCTCCGCTCCGGTGGACAGGCAGCCTTGTAGTTTGCGAAACGTGATATTTATTATACGCATGATATCATGTATTCACAAGTGGGTAGGCAGAAAAACAGTTTAGATGTAAATTCTTGCCAATTTTGAACGTCACTTTTTTTTTTATTGCGGCTGATTCCCTGAACCAACCCCCCCCCCTGCACCCCCCTCGATCCCCTGCTAGTTCGTCTTCTGTTTTAAACTTTGTCTTCTCCACTAAAGCTTTCTCATTCTGGTTTGATCCAGTTTCTCTTTTGTTTTTATTCCTGAATGATCGTCAGCAACAAAAATAAGTACAGGGTTTATTGAAATACATACTCGTACGTTCGTAATTCTTTTAAACAGCGTAAAATATTTCCGCCTTACGGTTTACCCTACTAATCCTTAAGAAAAGACACACATACTAAAAAACCGATTTAGACCCAACAATGTACCGGCTTACATCAATCAGGAAGAATTGCGTAGAATCCACTCGCTCCTTAGTTTGTGTCTCAAGATTGATCACCCAATCTTATCTCAAACATTTTGTTTCGCCTGATAAAGAAACTTCATCTAAGGGTTTCTTTTGAGCTTTATATGGTATTGGTTGGAAGTTGGAACCAATGTTGGCTTTGGTGCAGTGCTTTAAATGTGAGTTTTTCACGGATATATCACTATTTCATTGAATTGTCGTTGCATTACTACAATCGACTGTTCAAAGTGTCACTCAACAACTCTATAAAGAGCTCAAAACAGATAATGAAAAATGAATTAAGAATAATGAATTAATCGCGTAAGATTCGAGTTTCTAATATAATTCAATCATGATTTGAAAGGCACGTGGGTCATCTATTTCTGTTATCATAATAATATTATTGTTGTTTTCCTCGGGAACAACATTTTTTTTCGGGATAAAAGGTACCCTATCTCTGTTCCTGTATACCTGACAACGTATATGCAAAATGTCAGGATGATCAGTTCAGTGGTTTAGGCGTGAAAAGGTAACAAACAAACTTACTTTCCAAGTTAGGCCTTGTCGTTTTATTTTATCAGTATTTTTGTTTTCCTCGAAACGGTAGACAGAGTGTAGTACACTAACATCACGCTAGTTATGTTATGAGGCAAGCTTCTTACCATTTCAATTCATTGATACATACATAATCAGCCTATAATGTTCCCACTGCTGGGACACAGGCCTCCTCTCAGTGAGAGGGAGTGGACCGTAATCCAGCACGCGGGCCCAGTGCGGGTTGGCAGATGTCACATGTCTTCGAATTTTTGGTTCTAGGACATGCCGGTTTCCTCACGATGTTTTCTTCACCGTTTTGAGAGCAGTGGTGATGAAATAATTTACACAAAGTAAAGCGCCTGTCTTGTTTTGAACCTACGACCTACAACAACTCGTCAGTCGAGGCCGTCATTGATACATAATCCATCCTTATTGTACAGTAGGTAGTTTATACATGGAAAAATCAATAAAATAAGTATTATTCATCCGCATCTGCACCCTAGCGTAACATACTATCAATCTCAATCTGAATCAATTTGAAGGATATTGCTAATACATTGCTCGAGGGGCCCGTGGCTAAATAATAACAGCCGCACAGGTTGATCGATCAGGTTAAGCTACACTTGCCGCGGTTGGTCTGTGGCTGGGTGACCATCTTTACATACCGAGAACCCTCCGTGCCTCGGAAAGCTCGCTAAGCTATTGATCCCGGCTGTCATTCGTGGATCTTTCACAGTCGTTACGGGTAGTCAGAAGCCCGAAAGTCTGACAAACAGTCTTACCAAGGGATACCGTATTACCCAGTAACTGGGTTGTGGAGGTCAGATTGGCAGTCGCTCCATGTAAAATACTGGTATTCAGTTGTATCCGGTTAGACTGGAAACCGACCCCGGCACAGCTGGGAAAAGGCTAGGCAGATCATAATCAGCCTATATTAATGTTCTCATTGCTGGGACACAGGCCTCCTCTCGGTGAGAGGGTGTAGGCCGTAATCCACCACGCGGGCCCAGTGCGGGTTGGCAGATGTCACATGTCTAGGCAGATGATGATTGCTAATCCATTGCTTCATATTTTCGATAAATTTGTCTGCTCAAAAACGTAAATAACACAATGAATGTGGTTGAACTGTCAAAATTAATGCGAATGCTACTGATAGTTTGTCACGCACCCCACCCCGCGCTTGGTTACACAGCTGACCTTAGCATAGATGAAAAAGATAGTAGGTAAATGATGAGTTCATCATCATGGTTATCGTTGACAGCCTTATTCTTCCCACATCTGAGTATAGGGCTCCTTCCTTTTCTGTCATGCTTCCCTGGTCTGCGCGAGCTTCGTCCGGATCACCCCCTGATGATGGATTCATAAACCTGTGTAAATTATTATAATATATCCGACCTGTCAACAACTCCCATAAAAAATTACGTTGGAAAAATATTCAGTAATAGACGACTACTTACATGAGTAAGTAAAAACGCGCCAAAAAGGGCTATTTATGTTATTCGCGACCATTTTCTTTAACGACTCGAATTCTTTTCATGCGCCTACTTTCGATAAAAAAATGGTTTACATTTGTAAGCTTCCAAGATTGTTTTGGTGTAAATTATAAGAGAAAGCGGGAGCGGAATGTCGTCAAAATATAGATAAAATAATATCAAAACAAACTTATAAGATTCTACCATTAAATGTCTGGTCAGACTTTTTGTTTATACCCAAAAATAAAATGTTAGGTAATGGATTTATATTCATGTAAAAAAAACTAAAATCTTCTTTGGTGAATCTCATTAATGATAGCTTTTACTATTTTAATAAATACACGCTTGACCTGAAACCTATTCTGCAAAAATTTGGGGAATTTGACTCGGTTTCCCGCGCCCTGTCACTTGGCGCGTTACAGTGTGTGATCCGCCGTATGTGCAATGTGGTTGAAGTGTGCTGTCTTTCGACCTGATACTATTAAGTAATACTATTGACAGCTCAGTTCCGCTATATTTTCATAGTGAGATTTTTACAGGATAGGTCGGCTGAACTCTTTTAGTCCGCCATTTGCTTCTCTTATAACTTGACCTGAAGTGAAATTTAGTAAGGACGCACACCAATTTGTCGTTGACTTGTATAACACATTCACGCTCCGCGGAACCCTGATTGCAGGGTTACACACAAACACCTACAGGGCACAGTGTTAGAGGGGAATAGAGGCTTACAATACAAGGCCTTAGAAATCGGCAAAACGATACCTCAAAGACACAACAGTGAATGCCTCAAACTGTGAGAGAAATGGCTTGGGTAACATATTTGTGTAACATATAGAGGCTTTACAGCAGTGGTGGCCAAGTGCCGTGACTTACGAGTTGTAGGTCATAGGTTCGAACCCATACAGGCGCTTTACTTTGTGTAAATTATTTCATCACCATCACTGCTCTCAAAAACGGTGAAGGAAAACATCGTGAGGAAACCGGCATGTCCTAAAACCAAAAATTCGAAGACATGTGACATCTGCCAACCCGCACTGGGCCCGCGTAGTGGATTAGGGCCCACTCCCTCTCACCGAGAGGGGGCCTGTGTCCCAGCAGTGGGAACATTATAGGCTGATTATGATAGAGGCATAAGGAACAGGATGTATTGTTCACACATCCTTCATAGAAAAGGGAGGATCCTCCGACCAGGCAGGTGTTGTGTCTGGTGGGCTACTGCCCAACGATTGATGTTGGGACGTTGTTTATATGCTAGTTGTGCGGTAAACTATGCTTGCGCGATGCAGGATTTTTCGTGACGCGTAGTGCACATGTGGCGATGTAGATGCCGCCACAAACACTTTCTTCTTTTCACTGATCGTGTCTCTTATAGTTGTTGTAGTAGATGATAATACTAAACATTTAAATAGTCTACACCCAGTCTATAACCTGCAGATTGACAATTCTTTCTTGCATGTACAGGCATCTATCTTGAGTTCGCATCATCGCCACCCTGCCATGTACGCAACTACGCAAGTTATGGTGACGTTGATTTACTTAAAGTATCGGCGAATTATCCTTCTTCCTCATAAGTCTGTAGCAGTCCACCATCACTCACTTGTTTCTCTAATAGTATGCCACTTTTCATGATTTATTCCGGTCTGAACCCCTGAGCCCCCCTCCACCCCCCCCCCCCTTGAGCCCCTGCTAGTTCGTCTTCTGTTTTAAACATTGTGGGATTCACCCTTGTTCATACGTAACCAGCCTATCATGGGGGCAATTCTCGTAATTTCAAGAACGTTCACAGTCTGACCTCAGTCTCAATCTGTCAAGTATATCTCTAATTTCCGTAAATTTTTGACAAGTTTTTGACATTGATTGTCGCTGAAATGAGATTGCGACTAGATTTTGAACGTTTTTAATTACGAGAATTGACCTTCAGATGTAAGCCACCATGCAGCCCAATATGAATTACTGAGTTTTTGAATGTGTCTAGATATAAGGTAGGTTGCTGTAAATAGTGTTTATAGATAAATGTGTTTATTTAACTTAAATTTTAATAAGTATAGTGTTATTTTATTTATAGCACTTTTTGGCCTAAACTCGTACTTAAGTCACTTAATTCAATTAAGTCAAGCTTATCTGTGACTTAAGTAGTTCATTTTTAAACAGAACAGCGTGACTTAAGTATGGGTTTAGGTCAGACGAGCTACAAAATATTATACGATACGTGTGACTTATGTCACCTTATGTATGTATTGTAATGTACTATTATTTTCTTTGAATTTAACTAGGAGCCTGAGTACAGACTTATATAAGACTAGCTGCGCCCCGCGGTTTCACCCGCATAAGTTTCGATCCCGTGGGAATATCGGGATAAAAAGTAGCCTATAAGTTAATCCAGGGTGTCAGCTACCTCCATACAAAATTTAACAAATTTGGTCTAGCCGTTTGAGCGTGAAGAAGTAACAAACATATAAACACAAACACACACACATTCGCAAACTTTCGCCGTTATAATATTAGTGTGATGTCCGAACTATAGGAAATAATAGAAAGTGTAATTTATTTTTTGATTATATGTACCCCAACCTTGCGCAGTAATGAAAATTAATAAGTTACAAAGATTTCCATCGCGTAATTGCAAATTCATCTGATAAAATATGTCAGTAATATCGGACTACATAGGTAGTCACAATTAAATATAATTGATACTTAATTTTGCGAACGGCCTGCTGCGTCGTACATAATTTTAATAAAATTATATTACCTACCGTGCTGCTATAAATTGTATTATAATTACAGAGGTAGCTTAAGTATGATTATCAATATTGATAAGTAATATTTAAGTTTCGGTGATATTTTTTTGTGGTCATAACGTGGTTTTTAAAATCGATGTTCTAGTTACAAAAGTCAGATTTTTGCAAGCTATTTTTACCAAAAATATTATCTGTATGTTTCGTTGGTCTAGAGGTACGAAACTGCTGCGCGCGAGGTCCTGAGTTTGACTCCTGAGTCGAGCAAATAAATGATTAAGAACAGCCTAGTGTCTAGATTTATGCCCTATAAATGGTAATAGTCTCACCGCCTATAAGAGCTCAACTGTCACTAATGAGACGCAAATGTTGCTCTGTCTCGGTCTTTGATTGATCTAAACCCACCTAACTCACTCATTCATCACATATCCACACCACACACGTACACAACACACTACACAAATCTAAATTTAAATTTGTACACCTAAGTTAACTACATAATGTTTAATGAATTGATTTATTTGGAAGAACACTCGATTATTGTCGCCTCAGATATCTTACCGACTGATGCTATGTAGGAGCCTACCTACTATGTACCTAATAATGTTGTAAGACGAAGGAGACTAGTCTCCACGACACAGGGAATCCTAGTGTGGAGGCTAGTGCTATTCAAATATTGTAATACTAGCTTTTGCCCGCGACTTCGTTCGCGTGGAATAGTGACTTCCGGCAGATTTTTGGTTTTACCCACATAGTTCCCGATCTCGCGGGATCTCTTCAAATATGAAATGTGGAACCCAACCAAATGCGTGTAACGAAACCATAGCGCGATCTATTTCGATCCCAACGCCATCTATCGAGCATAGTGACAACTCGGATTATTTATCTATACTCCGTTCGGGCATTTTCTTTGTACTAAAAGTTTTATTATATTGATATTATTTTTTTCATACCTTTTTACTATTTATTTACTTTTTTCCGATGAATTAAAACAATAACATGAACCGAACTCGTGTAACGATCGACACCATTGCGCGATCACCAACTCGACATATAGTACTAATATAATTATCTATACTCAGTTAGAGCATTTTCTTTGTACTAAAAGTTTAGTATTAAGTATATTATATTTTCATACCTTTTTACTATTTATTTACATTTTTCCGATGAATTTTCAGTACTGAATTGATGCCGACTCTTGACCAATAGATGGCACTGTATGTCCGGAATAAATTTTATTTTTTATTTTATTTTTTGTAATAAAAACTATCCTATGTCCTTTCTCAAGTTCCAAACTATGTCTGTACCAAATTTCACACAAATCGGTTCAGTAGTTTAGGCGTGAAGCAAAGACAGACAGACAGACAGACAGACAGAAAGACAGACAGACAGAGTTACTTTCGCATTTATAATATTAGTTAGGATTATGTTTTTCTGAACAGTAAAATTTGTATTATTATTATTATCTCCTTTATTTGAGTAAATACATATAAATTATATTTTTATATATTAGAATAAAAAATATAAAAACATTTAAAAATGTAAAAAATAGTAGCCCACCGGTATCGGGAACAGGGTCCAAGCTACCGGTGGTCAGGGCTCCAGAGAGATGAACCTCCTGACAATGCGAGCCGTGTCCAAAAGTACTGCTTTCTGAATCAAGCCCTTGATCCAGCTGCCCAACAAGAGCCTCCTCAGGTGTTGGTCGAGGCTCTTGGCTACTTTATTATTATTTATTATTAATTACTTTTTGTATTATTACTGGACTTAATAAGCTTGCCTAGCTGCCGAGGGCATAATATTACAGGGGGCTAATAAAATGGACAGGTAAAATTTGGACGTCAGGTGTGATGTCAGCGTTATGGGTCCTACAAAATAAAGACACTATCTTATAACAGTCAATTCAAACGTAATAGATAAATACTCCATCCACCACTCACACAAACAAAGCGTTTGATACACACATTGACAGCTATATCTATAAGGCTTGGCACAGACAATAGCGCCCTTATCTCCCATGACCCGCTAAACAAAAGCGCTAGAGGGGCAAGATTAATAGATCGCCGTTATTGTACCCGAGCCTTATGATCACCTGCCCGGGAACCTTTGATGTCGAGTACCAAGCTGAATTTTGTATCAGCTCAAAATTATTTCTGGGGATAGATGAAGGGAAATGCGTTTAGTAAAGACTGTTATGTCGTTTCATTTACTTTTGGTATCAATCAATCAATCAATTATTATCTTTATTTGTAAACATAGGTTACAGCAGTTGTTATATTATCGTTTCTCTAAGTTTTACCATTTGGCGTACAAATAGACATTTATGGGTTTTGCCAATTAAGTAAATTAATTTATAATTTAAATTCAATAGTATCAATGTAAAAACTTTAAATGTAATCACAATATAATATAATAAAGGCGAAAGTTGTGAGTGTGTGTGTGAGTGTTAATATGTTTGTTACTTCTTCACGCTCAAACGACTGGACCAATATTGATAAAATTTTGTATGGAGGTAGCTGACACCCTGTATTAACATTTAAGCTACTTTTTATCCCGATATTCCCACGGGATCGACATTCACGCTGGTAAATAATTTACATATTGGGCTTTCGTGTTACATTGGAACTTAGAGGATCAACTTGGCCGTTTGCAGTTTAATACCGAAAAAACTAATTCGCTAATTGGGCAACAAAAAACATCCCTTCAGTCTCAACCTTTTCTTCAGCGAACTTTCATCCATTTTCATAGCTTAAAAGTGCTGGGCAAATACAGTATATAGTTTTTAATCGATGAGATCATGATACACACTTAACAGGCTTCTTCCTGTGTTTTTATTCTTCGTATCGCTGGCACAATTGTATTTTAGTTCTTGCTGGTCCAAATTTCACCACTTCCACGGCATCGTCGGTGGCTGGTAGCACAAAAGTCACTTTGACTGCATCTTTTAAGACACAGATTCTAGGCTACTAACTAATCCTTTCACCATGATGGCACGAGGCGGTCTTTCTCAAGACTCATCCCAAACGACTCTTTAAAGCGTCAATACCCGGAACATAACTACTCCAGCCCTTTTGTGTTATTTCAATCAATATCTCTTCTTTTTGTATATATTATGTAAACGATTTAACAAAAGCCGTTCAAGTGCGAGTCGGACTCGCGCACCGAGGATTCCGTACTTTGTAGGTATGTAAATAGTTTATCACGGTATTTTTTTTTTACTGTACCTCCCTAATTTACGGTTTTTGGACTTTTCCCTTAACTTGTGCTACATGACATTGCTTCTTGCCAAATTTCATGATTCTAGGTAAACGGGAAGTAGGTACCCTATAGGTTTTGATTCCCTTGCGAGAGACAAAATATGCGGCATAAACGGAACATAAACGCCCGTATCTTTGATTGTGTTGACGTAGAAGTTTGATTTTTTCATTGCTGCAAGGGATTGCGGCCTTGAGTATTTGATATTCACGCGTTCTTGAGAAAAAGGGCCTGACAGACATAAAACAAAGTGATCTTGTAAGAATTCCGTTTTACCATTTGAGGTACGGAACCCTAAAAAACGTATGGAGTGATCTCGTTGCAATATCCACACATAATAAAAAAGCGTCCCAAATAATCTCGCAAAAAATTTCACTCCTCCGCCCTAACTCGAGAAGAAGATCCACTGATTTATAATGGATTTATACCACCGTTTGAACAGCAGCGTTTACTCTCTGTCAGTTTAGCCCGTAATAAGTACACATCAAATAAGTAGGTACTAAGTTTGCCTGCCCTTCCCGCCGTCCCGCAGACCCGCTTGTCACGCGGGACGTGCAGGGACGTGATAATCCGGACCCTTATCGTGCTAGTGCCATAAATTTGGCACGTTCGGGACGCTCGTGGACTGCGACACTTCGCTTGGAAGTGTAGTATTTTTTTAATAAGAGCTGTAATGTTTGAGGATTTGGTCTGGAGGAGTTTTTCTTTAGTGGTATGGTAGGGCTTTAGGTCGGAATTAGTTAGATAACAACTATATGTGGATTGGAGTGGCTATTTTAAGCTTGCGTCATCATACTGCATCATTTAGGTTCCTACTATTTTTTCTATAATGCAAAAGTTTTCTGAGCTTTGTATTTCGCTTCCTAACCAAGTCGTTATCTGTTATTTGTTTCTACTAATTACTTATAGCATTTAAGTCAAAATCCTAACTTCCTAACTTAATATTATAAATGCGAAAGTAAGTTTGTTTGTTACCTTTTCACGCCTAAACCACTGAACCGATCTTCTTTAAATTTTGCATATACGTTGTCAGGTATACAGAAACGGACATAGGGTACCTTTCATCACGAAAAAAAGTACATTTCCCGAGGAAAACAACAATAACAGATAGAAATATAATATAGAATAGATGGCGCCACATGTACGAAGTCGCGGGCAACAATAAAGATCTCTATTAATATCAATTCTGATTACCTATTTCAGTTAGGGCTGATTTTTCCATCGCAAGATAATTTTTATTCGAGGAATAAAACTGACGTTTGACAGTTTTTGTATGAGATAACTGCCAAAATCACAAAATTATTCCTAGAATATAGTTATCAGATGATTGAAAAATCAGCCCTAAATAAAATATTATTTACGATAAAAAAGGTTAAAGATATTTATATCTCAAAATAATTACAAATTCACTTATAGATAAATATGACTAGGTTTTAACAATATTGTACCATCAAGCGTATAATATCATATTAAAGAATCAATTAAGTAGTATTTTATTTTAGTATCTAGTGTATAGTATATAGTTATATTGTAATTATGTAACGAGTTGATATTTTAGCAAAAAATATAAACTTTTTTATTAAGTAGTAAGAATATTTAATTTTCACTACACTATAAGATACTGCTCTTATTTTCCCTGCCTGTTTGGTTCAAAGAAAAGCGTTGCGAAGTTCACGCCATACATTTTAGCAATAACAGTACCAAGCAGGAAAAAATATGGAATAATATAATCTAAGGGAAGAACTGCAAAACAGCAGTGCATACATAAACAAAAAGTATTCATAAACATTTTTTATGGATATGAGTTGACAGGAATGTACTTATGATTTATATTATGACGCTTGTTAAACACGGGGGGGGAAGGCTGATGTATTGCACCTACTTTCATACTTTTTATGTCGTTTCCTTTTTCAAAAGACCGAATATATCATGAATATAGCTATATTTCTTTCTACAATGACATATGTCGTCGATTGTTGGAACTGTCACGTTGTTGGTAAACAACAATATCACTCAGATTGTTGCTAAAATGGCGGTAACAACCATAACCTTAAGGTGTCGTTGAACGTAAATAACACGTGACACGTCACGATGTTTATCACGCGTTATTATCACAGTCATAGCTACATAGGAAATACGCGTCCCTTTATGAACATTTATCGACGTCAATAAAACTCCGTAAAATCAAATATTTGACGAGTACAGCAATAATTTTAGAGTGGCACATGACGTCATCAGCACTTGACCCGTCTACCCATCACGACGTTTGTCACGCCGGCTGTAATCCGCGATGTAATTGCCGTCACGCTCTCGCCCGCTCGCCGTAATATTCTAACAAATTGTTGGGATCAACCGTTTATTATTTATGACACACTGTCAACCCAGCTAAAGGGATTGTGGACGACATTTTTATTTTTAAGTTCTAATTGGTAGAATAAATTACTAATAGTTCTTCCTAAGGGTGCGTTCACACGAGCGCGATTTTTTTCGCGCGCGCTTCGCTTACGCATCGCTCCCTCAAAAAAGAAGCATTTAATTCCAATGTTTCTAAAGATTGAGCGATGCGTACGCGACGCGTGCGCGTCAAAAATCGCGCTCGTATGAATGCGCCCTAAAAAGGACAAACCAAACTAGAGAGCCGCACAAAATTACTGCCTGGCCTTACTTACAATTAGTTCAGCATTTGTATATATTATTTTGAGTCTAAATTACTACTCCTACACGAATACATATGAGTCGTCTCCTACTTTAGAGTAAGTGTCACTTACAGTGTTCAAACTACATGACACGTACTACGTAGCATAATTATTTCCCCTTCATATCAGCATAGAAACCAACTTCGCTTTCCAAATTCTATGATATTAAACTAATTTGTATCAAAATATCAATTGCTTGCCAATTGTCATTATTGTTGTGAGACACTAACTAATAGATGTGTTGAAACATGAATATAGGCATATTTCGAGTCGACATTTTATACCAATGGCAAAGAAACTCCATGGATTCTCTTTATCTTTGAATAGATACCTACTTTCCCCTAAATATCAGTATCTGCTCAATGCTTCAGTTTTCCAGTATTTAATAAAGATTGATAAACGCATGTTAGTGGAGTCATGTGTCTCTTTAATATTCCCATTAAGCCAGCGCCATGAAAACATAATCTTTGGGGGCCATTACTTCTAAGTCACCCACAGGCTCGTTATTGCCTATTTATTTAGCAGTTTAAAACTCGTAAATTACAGTAAAGCCGCCACACGAATTACAGTTAATTACAGAATGTGCCCAATTGTAATTTAGTCTGTGTTGGGGATTTTTTTTTTGTAATTTTTCTTTATTGTTGTTTTTGGATTTGGCTGATGAGAAAATGAAAGGGATTAGCGTTTTTGTTTTTTGTTAGACTGGCGTTCTGGTTTTTAATCAAGGGATTTTTTTAAACGGGTCATTTGGTCTTTCTACCTTGATAATTCAACAAATAGCTCTGTTTGTTACTCAATTAATATTATTCCAATTAATATTATTCAGTAAGATGTAGAAGACTGTTGGGGTTTTTAAAAACTGTTAGTCATTAGAAATTAAATTCGCTTCCACCAAAAGTCTTAGCCTTTGTGCCAGTATCTATTCGCCCAAAACAATAAAAAGGTTCATCTATACAATAATAAAATTTTAGAAAAGTGGTATCTGTACAATGGAAATATATAAAAAAAAAGTAGCAGGGGTTGTTATTATATCGATGCCGAACCCGAAAGTGTAATAATTTTTTTTTTTTCTGTTTGTCTATGTGTTTGTGCACGCTAATATCAGAAACGGCTTATTCGATTTAGATGCGGTTTTCACTAATATATTGTAGTAAGCTTCACTTAACATTTAGTGTTTATTTCATGTCAATCGGTTCATAAATAAAAAAGTCATGTCAATTTAAAGAATCACGGCGAACATTTGTTAAGGTAATACAGAGAAACATTACTGTAAAGTAAATTTTTAGCTACCCAAACGACGGTATGTGTAATTTAAAATGTGCTGCCCGAAAAGTCACTATTCCATGCGGACGAAGTCGCGGGCACAGCTAGTTTAAAATAAAATTAGAACGATAATCACCCTCCCCGTGAAAGCAAGGGTCTCCCCACATTATCGTTAACCTCCAAAGCGTACGTGCTGCATAATTGTCGAGATTACTCCTCAAGTCGGAGCACAAAATATTTAAGTGCCAGCCCCTCTTGTGAAAAGTATTTATTTTCATGTACTTACCTACAAGAAAAGTTGTACTTTTTCACTATGTAGGGGGGAATTTTGTGGTACATTGTCTTGGTACCTCTATGTCATAAATTACATAATTGTTATTTTTGTTTGAAAGTGTTAAAATATTTCAGACACAAGATAGTAATAATATTTATGCGAAAAATCATATTATATGCGAATACTTTAATGATGGTTCCAAAAATTTCTAAATAACAATAAAAAAATTAGGGCTTAATGTTTTAATTGAATATTACTGTAACCAATGAATTTATCATTAAGATACCTGTGCGACTTTTATAGCAACACAACACAGTAATAAACGACTTTTTCCCAAACCCCGTTGCCTATCCACCAGTTCATTAGGGAAAACGATTTACACACACGAACGATTTATTTTGTGAATATTCGAATATTTGTTACAGTCGTTCCGCGGACGCCCTGTGATTAGCTTAGCGTACAGAAAAGTAATTACTGTGAACTGAAAACCGGCGCCATTGATGTATTTTTCGACAAAAAGTTTCCCAGTTAAATGTTTTTACCATTTATTGGTGAAAGGAATAGGGAATTTTAATTTTTGTTTTTAATTTAAAACGACAACTGTGATTATAGAACGTAATTGAAAATATTTCATTTAACAGAATATTTTGACGTCTGTATACCCTTATAAAAAAAAAAATATATAAATAGCTTGTTCAATAATAATTTACAGCCACCGTGACAAACGCCGTGACGTGTCAAGTGCTGATCACGTCAAACGGCACTCTAAAATTATGGCTGCTATCGTCATTTTAGTACCAATCGGAACGATTCTGTGTTTTACCGACAGGCAGCGTGACAGTTAACGCAGCGTGACAAACATCGTGTTGACCTAATCTGCCTTTATTAAATTATGGCTTTAGTGGTATTGATTTCGAAACGACATGAAGTAATACAATATGTACAAACTGATATGAACTATCGATGTATTATATGAAACAATTGTAGATTTATCATTATAATAAAATGCAGTACGTATGGTGGTACATTTTACCTTATTATATTCCTTTTTAGACGAAAGAGTAAATATGCTTTGGAGAAAATTACAAGCCATTAGCGCTTCTGACCCTCAACCTACACTAGTTGGTACACAAAACATAACAAGGCATCAGTACCAACCACATCCACTACCCTCAATGATTAACATTATTCCTTAGCAACAGAATAGAACCGTTGGAACATTAATCACGGCGAAGAAACTGACGCCTCCAGTGACTAGCATTTTACCAACTTTTAGACGAGTCCTCGCCTGCCAGGCTTACTATTTGAGTACTTCGTGACTCGACGGATTGGCCCCAAGTATCTGTACTTGAGATTTTGTAGGCAGTTTCGCTAAAATGCTCGACTAAAAACACATTATGAGGTTGTATTTGGTGGGAAGCGTGCCTTGATTGGAGAGCAGTGTGGTAGCCAAGTGGTAACGGCCGCGACTTACGAGTTGTAGGTCGTAGGTTCGAATCCTGACAGGCGCTTTACTTTGTGTAAATTATTTCTTCACCACTGCTCTCAAAACGGTGAAGGAAAACATCGTGAGGAAACCGGCATCCAAAAATTCGAAGACAAGACGTGACATCTGCCAACCTGCACTGGGCCCGCGTGGTGGATTACGGCCCACTCTCTCTCACTTAGAGGAGGCCTGTGTCCCAGCAGTGGGAACATTATAGGCTGATTATGTGCCTGGATTTTGCCAAAGATAAAATCTTTCCGTGTTTGGGACAAGGATTGTGAAGTTTCCACACGTTTTAAACAATGGAGACATAGGAGTATTTCGAACCGATCAAATAAATTTTAACGTCAGAATTAAAAGAGTAATTTCTTCAAACCAACTAAATAGTGGTGATGGTCGACTATAGGTTTTTCCAATCTTTGACTAGCCATGACTAAACTATTGGATATATTTGGTTGAAGTTTTGTACGCAGGCAGGGAATGTTAAAAGATATATTATGAAGATTAATTTATTATTAGTGATATGGTTGATTTTCACTTTGATTCTCTCAATAAGCAAAAATGTAAATTTCTGAAATGTTTATCAGATTTGTTGTAAAAGTATTTGGACTGTGCATACGCAACTTTTTAAAGAAATTATGCTTTTAATTCTTAGCATATTATGTTACTAATATTGAGTTACTTGTTTTACTGAGTTTACTTGTACAATATGTAGCTTGCAACTAATGTAATAACTTACTATGGTTTTCTTTTCGTTCATGTGGTGTTTACCTATAAGTAATTGTTGCACTGTGTAGAGTATAAACGCATGTTCTAATTTTGCTTGTAGATTAGTGTAAACAATTGTTGGTAGACCAAATAAATAAAATAAAAATTATCGTATTGTCGTCTTCATCTTGTATAGAGACACAATTTAGACGTATAATATGTATACAAAAGGAATGTACTGTATTTTGCTAGGAACGTATTTTAACTAACGACACAAGAATAATGAACAAAAATGGGAACCCAATAGTATTTTGTATCGGTTCTGATCACCAAATGTTTTTTTTTTTTTGGTGGCATGTATAATGCCTCTACTTTATAAAGGGTAGAAGAACCTCGTGATAATGGCCTCAAACGGCCATGATTTATGGCCTTCTCACTGCCACTTTACTTATTATCTCCTTTATCCATTATTTAAATATAAATTACAGGGTCCAATATACCGGCGGTGTTTTCCTTCACCGGTGTCAGTAATATCCAAGATAAAGAATCAAGAAAAAGAAAAAAAAGTATTTATTGCGACTCGTATAGGAAGATCACAAACTAAACTAAACACAGTAAAAAAAAACCAAGTTATAAATATAAAAAAAAAGTAATAAAAATAAAAATGAAACAGAAAGTCCTATACGAGGCCAAAAGGCTCCTATCTCAGCATGATGCCGCAACATTTAAAAAATAAATGTCACAACGCTGGTATCAAACCGACAATCAGACCGACTTATCTACAGGTAATAATTATAAAAAAAATATTAAGATCAAACTCCGCTTTCTTCTTTCAAAATCCACTGACAGCAACTACAAGTCGTTCCCCGTTAGAATAATTGCCTACCCAGCCCAACTATTTTAAACTCGGACTTAACTTGGCTCATACTTACGCCACATGCTTAGGAGCGCATTCAAATGTTCTAGATAAAGTTAGGACGTCTAGCTAAGTTCCTGCAAGTTGTACGAACACCCACCATATTAGGCGTTAACTCGATAATGTCGGGCTTTTGTCGGGGTAAGCAGTTTGGATAGTGAAGTGGTTTTGAATGGTTGAAAGTACGAGAATTGTATTTGAAAGTAAAGAGAATTTGAATTATGATATACTAGCAGCACCCCGCGGTTTCACCCGCATAAGTGTCGATCCCGTGGGAATATCGGGATAAAAACTATCCTATGTTCTTTCCTGGGACTCAGACTATCTCTATACCAAATTTCATATAAATCGGTTCACCGGTTTAAGCGTGTAGAGGTAACAGATAGACAGACAGACACACTTTCGCATTTATAATATTAGTACGGATTCTATTTTTCAAACCTATCTCACAATTTCAAAAGCATCAAAATCCGTATATAAAAAGTGGCAATACACAACAGCAGAATTATTGAAGTGTTTATTATTAAAGCATAAAATGTAGACGTAATATTAGTACTAAATATAATCGTCAGTTCGTAACATAAGTACATGCATAACAATTAAGTTAAACTAAACAAGGCACTTAGCAAACTTGTGAATAGCTCCGGACATTCGAAAACATGTACCAACTTAAACATAAACTATATCGTCATGCCCTCTCTATTTACCTTTCACAGACACACAACTATCAATCGGAACTCCTCACAATCAAAATCCTCGAGAACCCACTCACAAAAGGAAAGCAATTGACAATACGAAAATGCAGAGGAAAACTAATTTCACAAATAATATTCTGGGTCCGTCGTCCTGTCCTATGATCCTCTTACCGTAATCTCCTTGAGAACATTCCAATTGTGTACGGAACCATATCGTGTTGGTACTTTACTCTATACGGATTTAGGGAACCCTGCTCCTCTTAATGACTGCCATTTTTTAAGTCCTTCACAGATCCCAATTGAGTTTTTGAAAAAACAATTCTATTGTTTTTCGGGTAGAGTCTCTTTTCCTGTTTTGTAGCTTTTGTTTTTTGGAATGGAATTGGAAAAGGCAAGTGTGTTCGGTGTAACAATTGTTCCTCTGATTTGGGTGGAAGAGAACAGATAGATATCAAACGGTTGGAGTCTGTTGTCTGTTTGTTGTTTTCAACTAAGTTAGGCGACATTTTACTTGAGTAACTCTCCTCTCGATATCAAAGTTGCCTTTTATCCGGTATTCTGTTTTACTTTCCTAACTAATCTATTTTCGCAGCTCTTTGTGACTGACTTCGCGCTCATAGTGACTAAATATATTTGTAGTTATGGACCTTAGTACAGAAACACGGGTGGGTTTTAGTCAGTAAGAGTCTGACACTCCCTTCCGCTCCACCCAGAGCGGGAGGAGTCATTAGATGATTTCCCATCCAAAAAAAAAAAAAAAAGTACAGGTACTACTCAACTCGATTAATAAAATTATCAAAATCAGTTGAGTCGACCCAGAGACTGTCATCACTCATTACTTACACAGTCAGTCACAGTTTGCAAAACGTATATTATTGCATTTGACAGCCCACACGTCAACATAAACTGTCAACTGCACACTCCCTCTCTCTGACTCCCCGCAGGTAAACACCGTTCCAAAAAGTCTCCAAGCATAAAATTAATCGTCAATCACTCCAAAGAAAATAATAACCCGAAACTGCTACAGCATCGCACAGTGACGTTAACCCTAAAACTGCTCGCGTAATAACGCCGTGACGTATTGTATAACACGTGTTCTTGTCACGCTGGGGCCACATTTGTCACGCCGGCGATAATCTGCCCCGCACAGCCCAACTCTGTTTTGCCCAACACATGTATCACAAAATTATGTGGTCACGCTATCTATAATTTTCTCGCCTTTCTCTGTACCCTTTGTGTTTGAAATGAGATTTTTATCACACTGACTGTCTCTTTGTATGTAAATTTGTAGTGTTTTTCGATAAAAATTGTATCGGATACACGGTTTTTTGTGTTGACTATTTTTTTAAACGTGTTTGTTTATTGGCAGTCGTCGATAATGAATATTTCTTTTTTGTGGAAAAAATTCAACATTTTATATTCCCTTAGGCCTGGGGTCATACATATTGTAATGTCACATGAATGGTGGAACGCTTCGGGGAACATTATGCTGACATAATTTATTGTGCCTAGCAAAAAAGATAATCGACGTTTCAAGAATATGATAATGTTTAACATAGTGACAATTTAAATCAAATCCCTCTAAGCTACCTTTTCATAGTCGCGAATAAAAATCAGACATGCAGACTACCAGACATCCGATTAAAGCCCATCAGTTATTGACCTGATCCCTAATTGCGTAGGACACTATCAATCAGAATCTGAATCCTTTTTAATTTAAGGATATTGCTAATCCATTGCTTTATAATAATATGTTGGAAAAAAAACTGCTCAACAACGTAAATACCGCAATGAATGTTGTCGAACTGTCAAAATGAAAGCCATTGCTACTGATAGTGTGTTACGCAATTAGCCCGCTGTTAATTAACAAAAGTATAGTACAGCTCTGCACAACTTTTGGGGATAATTATACAAACGTGACTGGAATGTATGTATATTTATGTGAGAAAAAGCGTGAAAGTGCAAATCACGCTGTACAGAGCTCCCCTTATTCCCGTGATTAATATCAACGAAGCAACTCTGTCTTTGACTGTACCGTATTTTTCAAACCAAAGCATTTATGGTAGTGGAGTGTTCGTACTGTGCTCGCGTGTACTTTTGTATACCACTGTGAGAGTAGGTAGTCGTTTATGGTTTTGTTTATGTATTTGTGTTATATGTGGAGAAACTTTGTGTTGATTAGAGAAAGATATCAATGTATTCTTCATTTCTTTGAAACTTAAAAAATCGCTAACTTAGAATTGTGATTATTGTGCCCATACCTAATATTTATGCATTATAAAAGCCCTTAAAAAGCATATTATATTTATGGCTCACTGAAACTCGTGTTTTATGGGTCATCAAAATCATGGAAGAAAGAAAACAATGTTTTTTTTTTCTCGTAATTTTAAAGAAAAAATGCAACAAATATATCATCAGAACTATGTAGGTACACCTAATTTCCTTTCTTCTGAGCACGCTCATCCCATCAATAGACCTCATCCATCACTTTCCATCAGGCGTGATGGAAGTCAAGAGCGGGCCCATTCAGCAATAAAAATAAATTAAAAAAGCCACCAACCAACCACCAACCTACCAACTAAACCAACCAACCTAACCAACCAAATACACACACAGCATAGCACACCCACACACACATGTTGACACTGATTGTCACTGAGATAAGATTACGACTAGATTTTCAACGTTTTTAATGACGGGAATTGGTCTACCGCTGGCGGTAACCTCAAATCAATTAATAATCTATAATTACGCCACTGTCGGGATCCCGTCGATGACATGTCACCGAGAGTAATCCAAGATGGCGTGACCGCGTGACGTCACGGTCGGTGGACGGCTTTAATGATGCACTGAACCAGACAGCACCAAAGATTTAAATCGTTAGATGTGCCCTCACCTCTGCCTAAACTATTATACCCTACAGTGGCCAAGGCCTGCAAGGGCGGTTTTTTCGGCTCTCGGTATTGAGCCGAGCATTGAGAATCCAACTGACCGCATCCCAGCGCGTCAAAAAAGCACCGCAGTGGTTGGAACCAAGGCTTAGGTCGTGCGAAAAAGTGTTTACACTGAGAAGAGTGAGCTCGCACATCCCACATGGAATCATAGATACGATTTTTAGTATGAGTGAGCGAGACAATACCATTGAAATGTCATTGTCAATTAAACAAAAACTTGATCATTTTGTGACGCGGTATGGCGAATCTAACGATTTAGATCTATGGATAGCAGCGTTTGTAATGCAAACACAGATTATCGGTACACTGCGTTCATTAGGCTAGTCCGTTGCTCATAGCCTGGGTTATATTGATTTTCACAAATATAATAATTAAGTTCATACACATGAACTTAAATGTATTTTGCAAAAGTCAACACAGTTGCAGACTAATATTAACTAACTGGATCGCTTTTTTTTCCAGCAGCTACCTAAAAGTAATTGCTCTGAAACATACTAATTCCAGTTATACTAACAAAATTACTGAAACTACGATTGACTGTTTATTTCACCCATTTGCTGATCATAACTGCTTATAACTTTACTGTGAGATGACAGTCATGCGTCCAAAATTAAATAAGCTGCTAATTTTATTCTAACAAGAAAATCGTTCATAAAAAATAAATTTAAAAACATATTTTCCACTGCTACAAAAACAACCAACAGACGCGAGCGAAGTGTGCCATTCCACCGACGGATGCCAATGACGTCACACAGACATGAATTCCAATTCTCAACGAAGAAATAGAACCTTCACTGATTCCCGAGCACCGTCGATTGGTCTCGATAGAGGCACCCCATTCATTACGTAGCGTAGAGGGTTACGGCGCTACGAAAGTGCTACGCCGAGCTACGCGGCTACGAATATAGATGATACCATCGAATAGATTGATTCTATCTGGATAGATGTAAAATTTATTGTACGTTTTCGTTTCTGGGAAAATATTTTTGAATATTTTTGCTTAGATTGGTTTCTTTGTTTCGGGTGTTGAATAAAAGAAAGGGATTGGGTATCACTACTATAGTTTTGATACTCACAAAATATATTGTGAGTTGTTCAGAATCTGCATGAATTAAGACTTTGTAACAGAGTAGTAGCGATTTAATCTCGTTAGGGTAATATCTTTTGTCCATACTTTAGTTTTATTCATTAAGAATTATAAAAGTTTTCTTAGAAGTTTTATATTTTAAGAATACTTAATTTTTAGCTTGATTTCGACATTGATCAATTCCAGTTTTTCCAGTTTTTGAAGTGAAAACTTTTTAGGCGCGTTGGGCATTTTTTGAGATGGGAAAAGTCCATTGAATTCGTGCCACTGTTACCGTAACCGACACCGCTTCAGATTTGTTCGGCTGTCGTCGAGATGTACTTGGTATTGCATATATATGTCAGTGAGTGATGGCAAAGTATTCTGTTTTGTTGTCACTTCTGTCGGCACTCCCGGAGTGTTTTTTTTTTTTAATTTAATTAAGTATCCGTCTCTCAAATTACAATGTTCTTCAAAAGTATAATTAAACCTACAAAAGATAAAATTAAAAAACTCTGTGACAACTACCAAGATCTAAACCGTTCTCCTTAAATCGAGTAACCAGCTGTTCCACCGTGCTGAATCTAGTTGTTTGCTAAGCAAACTACATTACTCGGCGATGCCCGCATCCCGATGTCATTAGGATTCTCCTGTACCACTAAGGATACTGCATCATCAGCCATTTTTATTTGAACCATCTCAGCTCACGGATACGTAAACATTGATTGCCGCGGTCTGGTTGAAAATTGTCGACGGTTTTTAAGGGGGTGTAAGTGTGGGTATCTTTGTGGGTGTGGGTGTGTTGTGTTGAAGGTGTGTCCTTGGAACGTCGGGCAGTGAGAGTGAGGTTTGATTTTATGTATGAAGGATCTAAAATACTATTCGTTAGTGTAAAATCGTAAATAATTATATATAATTACAGGGTGTCCGGTAATTAATGGATAACCTCTTCAGGGGTCATTGTACTTATCATTATGAACAACTTTTAATATGGGACCAAACATGAAATCGCGAAAAAAAATCAGCTGGTCCCCTACATTTATGTTCGCATAACTCGTCAAAATGTAGGAAACTTCTGATTATTTTTTCGCGAATTCAGGTTTGGTTCCATAGTAATAGTTGTTCATAATGATAAGTACAATGACCCCTGAAGAGGTTATACATTAATTACCGGACACCCTGTATATATTTTCACTTCAAGACACAAATATCAGTGTAGCTCTGCCTCTTGTACTAGGAGTTTTTGTATCATAAGACAATTTACCTTTCAATTTACAGAGAATATGATAAAGACGCGCGATAGACAAAAAACTGATATGTTTATAGCTATGGCGTGCATTAAAAGATAGGTTTACAAATATACCCAAGGGAGAAAAAGTAAAAATAATAAAGGAGTTTACATTTTTTTAAATTAATTAATTGACTTTAAAGTATATATAGCAGATCAGTTTGTATTCTGACTTATAAACAATTTGACATTAATGTGAGTGTGTGCTATGCATGTTTAATGAATTAATCAGGATTCATAAAATATTTTGTGGGTTTGTGTAGTTTTCGCGTGACAAATATGTATATGTGGGTTATAATTTCAACGGTAATTCTTGATCGCTTTTATAAAATTTACCAATTACTAAAATGATAATATTAAATATTTTATTTGCGGTCAGAAATTAAATATGACGCGGTTTTAATGTATTTCAAAAGCACGTTTTGAAACCACATTTGAGACGAATTCGAACGGATTTTACTTATTTAAAATTTAAACTGACAAAAATATTAATAATGGCAGAGATTTAAAATATTTTTAAACAAGATAATATTTACATAATATATATAAGGTAACAGACTTAAAATAATAATATGTACATGTACCTATATACAACAAGACAAGGGTAAAGAATCATCAACAAAAAATATATTTCTTTTCATAATCCAAACTTTTAACAAAGATTCATCATCTGCCTAGCCTTTTCCCAACTATGTTGGGGTCGGCTTCCAGTCTAACCGAATGCAGCTGAATATCAGTATTTTACATGGAGCGACTGTCTATCTTTGGTAAGACTGGTTGTCAGATTTTCGGGCTTCTGACGACCACGTAACGACTGTCAAAGATCCACGAATGACAGCCGGGACCAACGGCTTAACGTGCTTTCCGAGGGACGGAGAGGTCTTGGTATGTAAAGATGGTCACCCATCCTTGGACTTTCACCCATCGCCGTAGCTTCACCTGATCGATCGACCCGTGCGGCTGTTATTACTTAGACACAAGCGCCCCACAAACTTTTAACAAAGATTAACACTCAATATTTTACGACATTCCCATAAAAGGGGCGCCTTACAATAACAGACACCTATAAAAAAAACTTCAAACATAAATCACACTGCAAAAACACAGTATTTAATCCAAAGCTACACAAACGCAAGCCGTCCAGCCTCCCGAGATCTTCATCTATCAATTATCTAGATTCAACGATAGCACATAACGCCCAACTATGTTGGACTCCCACTCGTCCCCCCGCTGAAGTGACACAGGCGACAGAGGGGATAAAGTAATGAAGTATGAAAGATCAAGATATGCTGGTGATATCGCATCCTTTCTTGAACAAGGAGTAGATTTTCTTTGTGAAGATGGTCTATTGTGTTAGGTCTTTGTTTCTCGGCCGTGATTTGTGGATTTTGATAAGCCTCTCGCTGACAGTGTGTTCGCAATTGTCAGTTGAAATTGATTTTAATTAGGATGATTTAAGTCTGGGCTTCGTTTGACACTCTTTGGGTTCGTTTGAGAGGATTTATGAGGAGTGCTAGTTAATGAAGCGGCAACTGTTGGAGTGCGACCGCTGGGATTTATGATCGAGAGTTAATTTATCTAACTAGTGCAGCTGATTTTGTAGTAGTATTTTAAGGGTTCCGTATTAGATAACTGTATGATTTTATTTCTGTAAGACTTCTTATGCTAAATAAACTAACAAACTATTAGATATAAAAAAAAAGTTTAAAAACTAAAACCCGACTACTGAAAAGGATGAAACAAGAAAGTTCCTTCCCGTGGTCGCATGCTACCATAGCTTATATGTATGTTACAGCGGCATGCGACCACGGGAAGGTACTTTCTTGTTTCATCCTTTCCAGTAGTCGGGTATTAGTTCTTAAAAAAAAAAAAAAAATATTTTGGGGCTTATTTCAGTAAAATTTATATTTTTGAAATGTGCTAATTAAGCCCTTTTATTTGATACCCCACAAGGCACCATCCCAAAATATTTATTTTTAATTTCATTACTTTATGTCCTTTAGAGAGCGCCATATTGAATTTAGTGTGACGTCACATAACCTATAACCAGCAGACGGTCAAGACGCTTCTAACGATACCTCATTTGTCAAATTATTATAAGTACTTTTGAAGTTGTGAGGGAACAGATGAACATACATACATACCGGTCCGGATCTTTTTTGCTTCGCCGTAGTCGAGTAAATATTAGACAAAATTACATAGAATTAGGATAAAGTTGGAATAACGTTACTAATAACAATAGATACAAAGCCAAGCCCATTGTGTCACCCTTTGTAAAATGTATATATTTATATCTGTAATTTTATATGGTGTACATAATAAAGAGTATTCTGTTCTACAATTTAATTTATACAGGTTGTCCCGTAAGTCGACGTCAAGCCGGAATCGGGTAATAGGCCAAGTCATAATAGTTATCAGAAAAATATTTAACAAAATCTATGTTGTGTATTTTTTAAATTATTGGCATTTAAATGTCACTTTTTGCCCAACCAA
The DNA here is from genome assembly GCA_914767645.1 of Hydraecia micacea. Classification (NCBI taxonomy): domain Eukaryota; kingdom Metazoa; phylum Arthropoda; class Insecta; order Lepidoptera; family Noctuidae; genus Hydraecia; species Hydraecia micacea. Next base: position 18,549,756 of record OU611782.1, on the reverse strand, counting down.
ATATTCAAAATTAATACTTTGCCAAACCATGACTGTACTGAAATAAAAAGCAAGTTTAGCAAGTAACATATTAAAAGTTGGCGCATAAAAGCATTCCAAAAAAAAATTTTTTTTTTTTTTTATTCCAAAGATTTTTTAAAATATTTTCCTGATAACTATTATGACTTGGCCTATTACCCGATACCGGCTTGACGTCGACTTATGGGACAGCCTGTATACTCCAAGGAGATTGTCCTGGGAGTGGCAATGGACTCCAGGTATCGAGTAGCAGTGTTCAGGAATCTCAGTTCAGTACTCGCGAAGACATCTAACGATTCGTCATAAATAACAAAATGTAAATAGTGGCAATCCCTAGCATCAGGTACACTTCATCTTAGTTTTGACGGTAAGATTTTTAAAGAATAAACAGGCTATTTCATACACGATAATCAAATTTGAGGTAAACTATCGATTAACGATGATTACAATAGTTGAGAGCTATCGAGACTTCGTGTTCCGTTTTCCACTGCATCATTAACGTGAATCTACTCCTATTACAAGTATATTTAGCTTAATTGGAGTGGTTAACAGGAATACTGTATTAATAGAAGCGATAATTCCCAATAATAATAGATACTTATTGCAAGAAGTACTTGAGAATTTTAATCCAAATCTATACTATAGTTCGCGCGGAACTAGATGGCCGCGCCTTAGGTATGTGAGCGGTGGGACGGAGGGGCGGGGGCGCATTACTCAGAACGTGTGTTGCGGACCGCCGCCTCCCCCCTGTCCCCACCTTAGCGGCCAACTAGTTCCGCGCGGACTATAATTAATAAAGCTGAAAAGTTGGTTTGAACGCGCTTAAGTCTGGAATCCAGTCGAAATTCTTTTTTTTATGTGATAGCCGAATTCTTGAGGAAGGTTGTAACCTATATAACATCACGCTACGACCCTTAGAAACCGATCAAAAAGAAAAAAGTTAGAAAAAATGGAGCAGCAGATGAAACCGCGGGGAATACCTAGTTTATTTTAAAATTACAAGGTTGATATATGAATTGATGATTATGCCTAAACCGTCAGAACGGATTGGTTTAATAATCAAAGCGAAATGCATTTATTACTATACAAAATAATCTATAACAATAGTACTGTTTATTTATCTATCGCGATATAAATCCATATCTGTCGTGGTTTAGCGGCCAAATAAATTACATAGTAAACTCATATCTGTCGTGTAATTTAGGAACGATCTTACTCCGAAACATGGCAACCAAGGAGTTAACTTATCAAAGGTTTTATTTAAATTTCGAACTGGCTTGCAAATAGAAAACTGTTTATTGAAAAAAAAAACAGATGAAGTCTTTAACGCGGGTTGTACATTCAACAACTGTATTTTCAAATAAAAATTAATTTCCGCCCATTATTTGAGAAAAGTACTATACAAGTCTTGGTCACAACTAGGCATTGATGGACTTACCTAATGTGTGCCTCGGCCCATATTTACACGTTCGTCCATCAATTCCTCTTTTACTGGCCGCTGCAGTAATGTACTATTACTGGCATCTACGATCTTAGATGGTTTTCGACATGTTCAAAGTCGAATCACATGCCTAAAGTGCACAAAACCTCTATTTTCAGCCACCTCTGCCCAGATACGTCCATTAAGCATCAAAGCTCCTTCCCCGATAAATTGGAAATGTAATGCGATTCCCCAAAATAATTCAATTTTTTCCCGAAAGTCACCGTTGGCTGATGTGATGAGCGATACGGTTGGCATCTTCAGAAAAAACGAAGATTATCAACGGACCACTGAAGACGTAATTGTTCCTAACGGATAATCTTTCCCACGAATTGAAATTCTTATTTTTCGTTCCCATTTTGTGTGAGTTGAAATGCTGATGGTATTTATTTTGTTTTGAGACCAGAAGGCCAATTCTCGTATTAAAAACGTTCAAAATCTAGTGGCAATCTCATCTTGGCGACAATTAATGTCAAAAACTTGGCAAAAATGTATGTAAATTATTGATTGTATATTTGACAGTTTAGGAATGAGGTTAGAATGCGAACTTTCTTAAAAATACGGGAATTGCCCGTCAGAAATCGCCAGAGGATTGGAAATGCGAAATCAAAAAAGTTTGCACAAGTTTTTTTTTAGATATTGTATACAGACGCCAGCACATCAAGCTATTACAATCTGTCAAATTTATTTAATAGATTTTCAACTTTATTGCTAAAGCATAAGGTTCAAATTTGATTGGGAAATTTTGACAGTTTCGGGTAGCTTGATATGCTGGCGTCTGTACATGATTTTTTCGTGCCATGGGTACTTTGATCTTTTTTTTTCGTTAATCTTTGCATCACACTGAAAACATTAAAAAACAAAATAAAACACCTGTAATTGAAAGCCAATTCCTCGTATCAAAAGTATTTTATTACAAATCTAAAATTTATTTTTCCGAAAACGTTACCCCACAAAATGATTGCACGTACATACGTATGTAAATGCACCTGCAGCTTGAATATATACACGGAAGCAATTCCGTGGATGTACATTACATTCGCCTCCCATGGTCCCGCAGCAATTTTTGCAAATTCACTCAGTTGACTTTTCATTTTCGAAGTTGCCATTTTTTCGTGATATTTTTTTTTTTTTTTTTTTTGCAAAGCCGAGTATTCCGAAGGGGCTTCGCTTAACGAACGACGTGATGGCCTGATGGGTTTTTTATTTCGCGTGCGCCGTACGTATTAATTTTGACAATATTTTTAGTTGGTTCCCGGAGTTTTCGCGGTAAATTTTCACCGCAAACTTTGCCAGAGTGCACGTTAGTGGATAATTAATAAATCTTTGTTTTACTAAAGTTAGATGATACGGTTCGGTTTTCTTTTATGTCAATTGGATAGTTTAGGCATTTACTAACATAGCGTTTATTTAAGACTAAAAATAGAAAAATACGATAATTATCTCATTATACAAGCCCTCTGACTAAATCGTTTTTGAACCGGTTGAATGACCGATCACAAATACAAATAAGCTTGTCAAAGAAAACATAGCTACTAGGTACCTATGAAAGTCTTACTTCCTACCTTTCCCTCCTCCAAAAACGAACCGAAATCTAATTAAACACAAATCGCCTTGATCAAAGGACCAATTACAATTTATATCGGATCTCACCATAATCCTGCAGCCAGACATCCAGTTCAGCATGGATACCTCTGGAACTGCCATTCGAAGCATTAAATAAATTGATTTGGAACCAAAAAATGGCCAGCCGTAAGCCAGCACTCTGTGTAATGAAACGTTGACAGAGGTTAGAGGGATTCTATTACAGTTATAGCTTTAAAAGCGAAGGTTTATTTTTTTTAAAGTAATATCTTGATTTGAAAACCGTTAACGGTGTTTTCACCGATTGGCAATTGCAAAATATGAAAAACTGTGGCTTCGAGGTTCAAATACAATACGAAAAGCTTTATTAGCAAAAAGAAAAGAGACAGTAAGCTGACTTTTAATGCAAGCTACCCGAAACTGTAAAATTTTCCCAATCAACCTTGAACCTTACGCTATAGCGATACATTTGAAAGTCTATTAAAGAAATTTGACAGATTGTAGTAGCTTGATGTGCACCCGTCCGTACATCTCACACTCGCTGGGAGGACGAGATCGTGCGTATAGCTAGATCACGCTGGATGGACGTAGCGTAAGATAGAGAAACCTAACATTCTCTGGAAGAGGCTTTCACTTCAGATTTCAGAGACATTCAAACTTAAATTTATTGGTGAACACTATAAAAAAAGCTTAGAGAAATATGAGGCTTCTTATTTTTATTTTATTTTATAAGTTTGTACATCATAATGTTTTGGTTTGATCGCTGACAACCAAACTAAGCAGGGCTTCTATATCTACCTTAAAACGTATCTAATTAGGTTCAAAATATGTCATTTTTGGAATCAGATTTGGGTCCTGATTAAGAAACAGGGCTTTTAAGAACTGGATGTAAATTAGTAAATTGACATAAATCTTAACTAAATTTTTTGAACCTCGTCATCCAAATACAAACACACCCTGTTTACATAGCAGGGTAACCGCACCAAATGTTTACCATAACGTTAATCGAATCCAGCGAATCGCGACGCTATTTAATTCGAGTGGGAAATTAGATTCGGATCCATGCGGCATGTTTGATTTGAATTACTTGCGCGAGACGTGAACGACACGGCTCCAATTTGTGGTGTCGGTACGGTTTGATGTTGTGTTTGTTTGCTTGTGTGTTTCTGTGTCAATGAGCGGTATATGTGTGTGTGTGTGATACAGAGAGCTTCGTTTAGCTAGTGTTTTGACATAACTGGGTACACAACCCAGCCAGTCATTAATGTAAAGACTAAAACAGTCAATTATGTATGTAGGCTCATGTCAATAGTGCAATAACTTGGCTCTATCGCGGCCTCTGTTACCAGTCCTACGCGTAGGTTCTCTAACTAATTAATTACGTAATAAAAATTCAAAACATCCCTAACACCCTATGTAAATTAATTTCCGAGCCCATAGATATTCCATTAATAGAAACCACAATATAATCCACTTTCCTCCAATTCATTTTCAACACGCTGGCAACGCGTTAACAATTAATTTGATTGCAAATTAAATCTTGAAAACAATCTCGTCGCGCGGCCGGAGTAAAAATGTTTACGGCTTTTTACCCACTCACGTCCACGCGGACAACTTTTGGGCTCTCCACCCTACGCTAAGCGCGCGCTAATCACGAGTTTGTGGGGTGAGCGCACCAACTTTCGGACAGTGTTAAGACGTGATCGCGTAGCAGGTGGTGAATTAACATTTTGATTTAAATAATTTTACAGTTCGTTTTGTTTGATTTAGAATTTTGATTTTGTAATTAGGGATGGGAATAGGCCGAGAATTGTTCGCGTTATCCATTTGAATTTGAAAGTCTGCAATGAACAGGCTTAAGAAGTTTATCAAATTCTGCTGGGCTAATTAACTATCGTTAATTATCTCTCTGAGATAGATGTAAGAAAGTCAGACATATCAGATTAAAATCTATACTAATAATAAAGCGCGTTCAAACCGCTAATTTCTAGAACTACCCGTCGGTTATAAAAAAATATTTTTGCATTTGTTAGCCCAATTCTTGAGGTAGGCTGTAGCTTATAGCCCATTGGCTATTTAACATCACGCTAAGACCATTGGGAACCGAGCAAAAAGATGAAAAGTCAGAAAGGACGCTGAGCGCGGGCAGAAGCTAGTAAAAAAATAACAATATTTTGGTTGTTAAGCTTATTTCGATTGGTTTACGTCGGAGACATGGCTACTTGTCATGGAACTTATCGCCCTGTCTTCAACTTAAAAAACACAATTCCAACCTCCTTTTCTACAACTCAAATAAGTTACACCCCCAGATCCATAGTACCAAACAACAGAAAAAAACGATATCATATCGGAACTCTAAAACTTATACTTAGTGATAAAAGCTGAGATATACGGCGGCATTAGGCCTCGGTACTGCCCTGTACCCACTGGAGGCCCCATTAAGGTCCTTCGTGCCGCTGTGCGCTGATCATTGGGGCCCACTTTATCCCATTTGAGCAATACGTTAGGGATAACGAGTAATTGCTCAATGGTATTCGGTTATATTCCAATTTTCAGGCCGTTTAGGGTTTTTTGGGGGCTGGTACAAGGGTTATTATGGTGTTTTTTTTTTTTTTAATGGGGTGCTCTTGACTCTAGTCTAGGTCAGAGGTGACAGAGACAAAGTCGACGATGGAGTGAGCTTACCCAGAAGAAGCCTGCTCACTCTCACTTTGAAGAGATTCGGGTTGTATGCGCTCGGAAACACAGACGCAGGTAGACAGTTCCACTCTTTTGCTGTGCGCATTATAAAAGACATTTGAAAATGCTTAGTGCGAATTGGTGGAATAGCAACTAGGCAGGGATGGTATTTTGCCGTGCGTCTGGATGTCCGAAGATAGAAGGGGGCCGGTGGAAAGAGGTTGTGGTTTTTTTTTCTTTTTATAAGATATGTAGGCCGTAAAATTTGCACTCGATTGCAGAAAAAAAAAGAAATAATAGCAAATCGTATAAAAAAAAGTATGTTGTGTGTTTGTACCTATAGTGTCAATGTATTTTTACTATTATCTTTTTTTCTTTCTGCTGTTTTCTTACCTTTGTAGGTGCTATTTAAGTTTTGTCCAGTTCGCTTTGTTAGCCGACCTCTGCGAATATTTTATAAGTTAGTGGCGTGTGTGATGGGATAAACACTATTTAATATTTAGAAGATTAGAAAAGAATGAAAGATCAGCTTGAAGAGCTGATGATGCGCGTCATAATGTAATATGAATAGCATCGTTTTTACAGTTTAATTACCAAGCCTCTGCAGTCCGTCCGTCTGTATGTCCGTATGTCCGTCTCCCTTTAATTTAATATCATACAAGAAACTTGTTTTTTTGACGTTTTTTGCCTTGTGGTACAAAACCCTTCGAATGCGAGTCCGACTCGCACTTGGCCGATTTTTTAGGAGCATCTACGTATTTAATGCTAAGGTCATCTTTTATTTATTCAACTTGATAATGTAAGGGTGCGTAGTCTTTATATTACCTCATTTTTACTGCAAAAAGGTCGAGAGAGAAAACTATTTGTAAAGGCATAGATAGGTGAAAATTAGCATAGAAATGTACCAGCATTAAAATAACATAGTTTTAGTCAGAAAATAATAACGAAGTCATCAAAATTCAAGTCATAGCACTTTCTTTTTAGTATAATGTTAAACCAATGAAGATTGTCAGAAAATTTTAACGCGAAATGCCGTCATCAGCAAGCTAAGTAAGCCACTTAGCCTGATTCCCAGTTTTAAGCTTCCGTTTGACGTTAAGTTAGATTGCTTAACTGGCGATTATTTGAAAACTGGTCGTAAAAATGTAGATTTGGATATTGAATCGTTTAAAATCATAATCTTGTCGCAGTTTTCATTAATGGAAAAAGCTTGGTTTATGCTTCATGTATATGATATTATGAGACGGAGCGAGCTAACAACCAACTCCAAACACCAGATTGTATGAAAAAAAATATTATTTGACGGTTTGACATGGATAGATTATAAACTATCGAAAATGAATACGTTATATTGTTCGTCATATCGATCATTTGGAGAAACATCGACGTAAATGTATTTTTTATCAAAAATGAGTTAAATATGCCAAAGCACTTACAAAGCGTATTTACGTTAAAAGCATAGACGTAAAAAAAAACAGTGGCACTCCGGGAGTGCCGACAGAAGTGAAAACTTGAACAATTACGTGTGTATTTTTTGAATCGTCATATAAACAAAACACAAACCGAATACTTTGCAATCACTCACTGACGTATCGGAAATACATTAAAACCGAGTACATCCCGAGGATAGCGAACACATCCGAATGTAGCGCGGTGTCGGTATCAGTGTCGCGAGTTCAATGGTTTTTTCCCATCGCAAAAAATACCCAATGCGCCTAAAGAAGTTTTCACTTCAAAAAAGTTACCAGTTACGTCGATGTTTTTCCAAATGAGCGATATCATCATTAATACAGTTTACAATCTCGCGAGATGGACTATAAACTAACGGTGTTCACAATCACACGGTGTGTCTCGAACTTTCCCAACAACTTTCTTATTTGCCAACGATTTGGAAGAAGATAAAGCTTGAACTGACTGAAGAAGGCCTACAAAATAAAGTCAGTGACACACTCACGTCCAGTATGGCGACAGACAATAACAAATGGTCGCCGCGTGTTGTTCGATTGAAAAAGTTTAAGGGAAAAGTGCTGGGATGCGGCAGTTGATGATTGAAGTTGATATCGATGACCCACATATGGAACGAAGAAATAATCTTTTGTTATAATGTCTTAGTAGTTTTGCAGCAAGTTTGTTTAGGAGTAATTAATGTTATTATGGGGTTGTTTTGGATACGAATCAGGACACTGTTTGACTGGTAATAGACCTTTATACTCAGTAAATGTTTTTCTTTTTTTTTTATAGAACGCTTCTATCTACTATATATTTTTTTATTTTATTAGACCATTTTATTAGCTGCATTCATTTGATTAGTTCAATGTCGTGAATTTATTGAGATACTAGCAGCGTTCCGCGGTTTCACCCGCATAAGTGTCTATCCCATGAGAATATCGAGATAAAAAGTATCCCATGTCCTTTCCCGGGATTCAAACTATCTCTATACCAAATTTCATCTAAATATGTACCACGGTTTAAGCGTGACGAGGTAACAGACAGACAGACACACTTTCGCATTTATAATATTAGTATATGGATGAGTAAGTTTTCCGGTTTTCAGAATAATAAATAATAACATTATTCTACAAAGAGTAGTCATACACTAAACATGGAATATGGTTGTACAAGTGGTGGTCAAAAGCAGTTTGAACAGCTTCATGAATCTTAATACTTATAAGTAATTTTCGGAAAATTTCTAAACGTTTGAGATGCAACGGTTCGACGACTATCTAGTGGATATGACCAATTAACATTTTTATATCAAAAATAAATTATCATGGCAAAAGAATTAGCATCGCCACACAACATGGCATTACTGCCAGCCTTTTGGGCACTGTTCCTGTTGACAGCGATACGGACGAACCGGAATAATTCGAATTTGTTGATGCCCTATGATTCTTATGCTTCTTTTTTCATATACATTGTACCTACATATAATTATTTTAAATGTTAGTAAATAAATTCTGATATCATTTAATTATCATGTTAATCAATTATATTTATCGCCCGGGCATTACAAACACCACCCAAATTCACCACAGAACTAGGACTCCAGATAAACTGCAGCGAACTCTCAACATACCATTATTCCGTGTACAAGTATTGTTAACAACTGCTGAACGAACAAAACTAATTTGCATTAACTCAGGCCGCTGCCCGCTTCGACTGGTCAGTGAACGAACTTGTTATGTATTATAGAAGCTGACGTAATTGCTGTTGACGTATAGTTTCCGTAGTTAGAAGTGAGACTCGTTAACAATCTGTTTCGTTTAGGTGAACTTCCTGCCAATAGAACGGATCCCATCTTGTTTTGAGAGAGCTGTAAAGTGGTGGGGATGGATTGGAGAGAATTATTTACTCATGCACAGATGGAATTGTCCTGGGAGATATGGTTTTCCGAAGCGCAGATTACAGTTGATTCATATGAAAACTGGAACCTCGCTGAAAATATTATGGCTAGTTTACTCTTGCAGTACAGTTTTACCTAGCGCAGGCGTCAGAAAATTCCATGATTTGATGTACGTCTTTTTATGTCAATAAATACATAATTTTTATATTATACATTTTCTCATAAATATATTCTGGTCTCCTATAGACATGAACTGTATGACTGTATGAAGTATTATGAATGGAACGCAATCAGCACATCTAAACTGCGTTTAAGAGCTGTCAGTGTTAGCTCTTGAACGCGGTTTAGCTGTACTGATTGCGTTCGGTTTTATTGGTGAAATTCTTCGTTGGTCAGCAAGATGGTAAAAAGGTTGTCTGGCAGGGTGCACCCTTGAATGCATAAATTACAGTAATTTCCAAACAAAATCAGATTCCAGGACAAAAATTGTATTTCGCCAAACAGTTTATCTCTAACAAAGTCTCATTTAAAACCAGAATCGGTTCACAAACAGACTACCCTCACCTAGATTCAAAACTACGGTAACCTCATTACATGAGGGGGCAATAAACCTCGCAGAATTTGAAACAAACAGCCCAAACTTGGAGTTTAGTCTTAAAAAGAGTAAAGTTTTGCAGTAAAATTTTATCTAAGTTCCTGCCAGCGCGGAGCAATTTGTGAGGCTCGTAAATACACCATCCCTCGTAAATAATGTTTAATTTTGACATATTTTTCTTCGTGGTTTTTTTGTTTACTTTTGGTTTCTCCAAAGCCAAATTACTTGTTTTTTTTAATGGCCTTCCTCGTAAGTGACTTTGTCTATTAGTCATTAACAAATTGTACAAATCAACAATACGTCAAAATTAGAGGTTAGTTCGTGATGTTTTCTTTTTATCAAATTCTGTGTTTCTGTGCCACAAAAAGTTTGGAAATATCGTGTAGTTATATTATTTTGTTCATATAATTTTTATTTTATAGTTAAATTCTTATCAATTTCATGAAAAATCAAATTGACGATAGACAATTTTGCATAATTCGCCCTCTTAAAGGAAAATTCGTAAATCCTGGGCATGTCATGTCATAATAAACTCTTCTACTAGATCACAATACCCCTCACTGTCCATTGAAAAAAGGCTTCACTCACTTCACTCACTACTAACCCCTGCAAAGAATCTTTGTCAAATTGCTACCCACTTTACTAAGTTGATTTAACTAACACTTTACTAACTCAACCGCACTCTCTTAAAATTCAATATCCCTACTTAATATTATAAACGCGAAAGAGTGTCTGTGTGTCTGTCTGTCTGTTACCTCTTCACGCTTAAATCGCTGAATCGATTTAGATTAAATTTGGTACAGAGATAGTTTGAGTCACGGGAAAGGACATAGGATACTTTTTATTCCGATATTCCCACGGGATAGAGATTTATGCCTGTGAAACCACAGGGTACTGCTAGTTGCATAATAAATTAAAAGTACGCCATCTACAATACATAGAGTCCATTATGTCCATAAATACAGAAGTCTAAGTAATTAAAAGCGGCCGGTATACTCGCTATCAGCTCGGCCGATCACATATTTTTTGCTCCAGCAAAGATAACGCAAAACGTCCTTTATTCCTGTGTTTATTTCCTACAATCGGTCTGGGTTATCTTTTCTGGGTGAATTATTGTCTTTTTTTCTTTGCTTTAGTAAGAATCTAAATTATTTCGAAGAGCTGAAATATTTGATAACCTAATTACCTATCTAAGAGCGATCAATTGCCTAAAACCTACTCAGCTGGGCAGTTTGTTGCGCCACTTCTTCATCCCAGCTAAAGCACTAGGAAGTGGTGACGGACGGGCGTTTTGGGGAGCTGTCTTATGTATTGTAATTTTGACGTTTAAATTCTCAGCCTTCTTTGAATAAATGACTTTTGATTTTGACTTAATAAAAACTCCTCGTCGACCGACCTTCAGACCTCTTCATGAAAGCAATTTGCATTGTATAAATGGTCGAGAAATTATACTCCGAACAGAAAATATCTGATACTTTTTCTGAACGTATACAGACTGGGCAAAAATCGTGGATCAAACGAAATAAGGCGATAGTTGAGGTTATTTAAAGTAAAAAAAAAAAATAGAAAAAAAAAAGTATCATCACTACAACAGTGCTTTTATGACAGTGGGTACCATGATTTATCAGTATTGGCACTTTTTTCAATATCTTTTGAGGCTCAAAAAAAATGATTTGTAACTTTAGAACCTTACTGTAAACACTCAAATTGTCATAACTTTTAAGGAGATCAAGTCAGGGCTCTCGCACAAACATATTTTTTACTACAAATAACCCCAACTATCGCCCTGTTTCGTTTGATCCACGATTTTTTGCCCACCTTGTATACAATAATTTGCACTACTAGCCACAAAATTTCACCCAACCAGAAAGAAAACTCAGTTATTGTCATCGTATTTTCGGCGATACCCCTAAATGTACAATCTAGGGACATAAGTCGAGTAGCACGGTAAGGATTGGTTTGCTGTGAACGCGCAGTACAAGCCGTACCCGTACCTAATATGTATGTATAAGTGTATTAACACAGAACGCACACCTCAGAATTTATACACTGGTGTCGAGCGAAACAAAAACATATCACTTTCTAATTACGTATGACCTTGGGCGGTTCATAGGATTGGTAAAATTGATAGCATTTTAATAAGTTCAAATAGCTCATAGTGTAACGTATAGGATAAAGAAACACCAGGTTCTAGGTTCTAATCTCGATATGGGATTTTTTTTTCTTTTCAACAATTTTATCTTCATCTGTTCTTTTATTATTCGATAAATTAATAAACGAGAATAATAATGTAATAATTGTTTTTATTATTATATAGTTAGTGAAATATGGGGTTAAGAATAAAAATCTTTTATAACTGATTACAAAATGTTTATTCGTTATAATTTTATAAAGTATAAATAAACTTCTAGTTTAGGACTTATTGTGGTTATAGCTTAAGTATTCATTTTCATTACGAAAAGAAGATTGAAACTAAACCTCAAAATAATCCTTATTACGAATATGCTACATTATATTTTTATTATTATTTACTATTTTTTATTTAATATACTTATATTTTTTTATTTTCTAATTCCTTGCTTTCCATGGCTGTATCGCAAAATATTCTTCTTGTTTATGATTTTCAATCAACTATGGTTTTTGAGCTGGTTTTTGTTTGCACGGCGAACGGTTCGTAAAGACGTGTCGAATAATAATTCGGCAAAATATCTCGTTGGTATATAACCAGTCGCTTTCGACTGGCAAGGCTACCCTCTTCCTTATTTAGTGACCCTCCGACTCACAGAAGGTAATTTCTCTAAAACAAAAAAGAAGTACTGTTAGGCTACTAGCAAAATACGAATAAGTAAGTATTACCTATGATTTAGAAACAAAATTATAATGAAAAACGAAATGTTACATATAGATAATCATCACTTAAAATCTAGGACTTCGAAATTATAATTTTTTTTATCTATTTAGACCTTATAATACGTTTCAAAAAATAACTACAAGGATCAGTAGGTCTATTTTAATAAAATAAATGTTTGAAAAAATAATTAACTCATATTCATAATACTCACATTAAGTTCGGTTTCATAAGATATTTGTGTTATATTAAGTCCACTTTTACGCAGCGCAATCATATTCGCTTTAATTTCAATATTCTGCATTTTAAAAGGAACTACAAAACGGCTAATAGATAGAACACAGACACACGTCGCCAATAAACAACCAACCAACAACGTTATAATATTTAATCGCGGTGAATGACTCGTATAACTTAACTGTCTACCTTATAATTTATTTATTTAGATATCTGTGGGTATAATCATAAAGTTTTACGAATTAAGCGCACAAGACGAACATGACAAGGAAATATAATTATAGTCAAAAGCGTGATTATTCGAAGTAATTATTAAAACATTAAAAAAACTATCATCGCGCGTGAGATTCGAACTCACGGATCGCTACGCAGAACGCACTTACCCAAATATGATAACCGCTAGGCTATCATGACATATACCGTAGCGGTTGAATTTATGAAATACAATCAGTTGCAAATGAATGTGAGTGTGTGTGTCTATAGTAAAGAAATGACTCATTAAAAGAAGGTCGTAAGTAAAACCAAAGTGTAAATCTATTGCTTTGTGAATTTGCTACTCCACTTATGTCCCTTACTGTACATACGGCAAACTTCACGCCAATATCGATGTATCATTTGACCTAGAAATGATCTTTAGCGAGGGCCCCTACATTAATTTAACTCGTTTACTGCTCTACCGGGAATTTATTGAGGAAATGAGTTCCGCGGGCTTCCCGTAACAGACGGTTATACCTACGAAAATATGAACTTATGTTGTAAATAAATAACCGAGTATTTTTTTGGAAAAAATACGCTGAGGTGAATTTATGGTGGTCGGTCCGTGTTTGTGATTTGTATTGCGTGGCATGAAAATGTTGTTAGCCTTTTTTTCCTATACTAACGTTTTCTTGGATGAAAAAATATATTGTTGGCGAGGCACAACTTAGGGAGTTGGAGAACTTGTTATGCTTAATGCTTCACGGATCAATAATAATAGTGAATAATACACATATACATTATATATTATTATATAGTAATATAGTGACTGTCTCGTTTCTGAAAGTTTCTAACTACAATGCGTAGTTCCCATAGGCAAGAAATTTTTTTTTTTATTATTTTTCTTTATTAAAAAGAACCAGGTTCTTAATAATTAATTACAATCTAGCCTATAAGACTAATACCCAACGGTCGTTGCTAATACCTAAGCAATTTTAATCTAACTTATTTTTTATGTGATAATTATTTTAAACTAAGAATAGTGTTGATTGTACTTTATACAAACCCGTTCCACTTTTTAGTCTGATATTATTATGATGACATAAACACTTTGTTCATGTGTCATTGACACTATTATTTCTACACTTTTTACACTACAATAACTCAAAAGGCTTAGTCCGTTTTAGTCTTAGCACTATATTTGTTTGGTCCTGCATTGCCTCGAGCCTCGACGTTCACATGTGAAGAATAATTGTTGATGCTTTTCTTTTTAAAACATAAGCAATGATTAAAAGTGCAGTATAATTCTCAATAACAGTATTTAAAAAAAAAAAACCCCGGGAGTGCCGACAGAAGTGAAAACAAAACACAAACAGAATACTTTGCCATCACTCACTGACATATCGGATATACCTACATTAAAACCGAGGACATCCCGAGGACAGCCAAACAAATCCGAAGCGGTGTCGGTTACGGTAACAGTGGCGCGAATTCAATGGTTATTTCCCATCTCAAAAAATGCCCAACGCGCCTAAAGAAGTTTTCACTTCAATTAAAATACACAGAAACCATTCACTTCCTTGTACAAATACAAAAAGTCATCATCGTAAACCACCAAACGTTAACTTGTTACCATTAACTAAACTAAACCACTCGCAAGTGGACCGCCATCTCGAAAAAATATAAAACAAAAGGCAACGCGCCGAGAAAAATAAACGAAACTCAATTTAGAGAGGGACATTAACTCCGAAATATAATAGGGACATAATGTAACATGAAACATAAAGTAAATATAAAATGTAACAAGGCCATCCAATCATAGCTCGATAAATAACTAGATGGCGCCACGTGTGAGTTACGGCTTACGGCCGGTTCGGTCCGTGGCCGCATGTCCCGGTTTTTTCTGGCGGTCCGGCGAAATATTGTCGTGTTTGCGCCCTTTTATGAAGTGGGCCATAACTTGGGTATCGATAGCATCCGCGGGTTAGCAGACGAGTAAATGGTTTTTTCGTTTGTGTAAAGGGAGTTGTTTGTTGATTGCGATGATTGCGTGAGCAACTGGTATTTTGATACATCGGTTGTGTGGGGGAACTGAGACGATTTGATATATTATTTTGTAGCTTTTACGCAATTGGTAAGGTAGTTTTTCGGTTTATAATTTGCCTTCATAATTACTTTTAAAAAAATGTTATTGGTTGTATTCATGTTACGTTTGTTCGTTATTTAACTTTTATCACTTATTAAGAAATTGTGGTGTGGTTTCTGGCGAAATGTGGGTGTAGTAGGTATTAGGTACAGCTCTGACTAACCCTTCGGGGATTACAGGTGTGATGCTAATTTATATGTAAAAAAAATATCTGTGTCTACACTATCTATACGACAAAAGACCACGAAAACAATCAACATGGTAACATCTGTGTCTACACTATCTATACGACAAAAGACCACGAAAACAATCAACATGGTAATATCTGTGTCTACACTATCTATACGACAAAAGACCACGAAAACAATCAACATGGTAATATCTGTGTCTACACTATCTATACGACAAAAGACCACGAAAACAATCAACATGGTAATATCTGTGTCTACACTATCTATACGACAAAAGACCACGAAAACAATCAACATGGTAATATCTGTGTCTACACTATCTATACGACAAAAGACCACGAAAACAATCAACATGGTAATATCTGTGTCTACACTATCTATACGACAAAAGACCACGAAAACAATCAACATGGTAATATCTGTGTCTACACTATCTATACGACAAAAGACCACGAAAACAATCAACATGGTAATTTGCGTAACACACTATCAGTAGCAATGGGTTTAATTTTGACAGTTCAACAACATTCATTGCGTTTTTCAAAAAGTCTCTCGGACCGCATTCCCTCTTAAGGCATAGACAAAGTGACATTCGAAAAGTCCACATGTTTCTATTGGTTTGGCATAGATAAGCTACCAAAAAGATGATGTCAATCCTGTTGAAAGTCGTTGTAGAAATAGGTACGAAACGATTTCATAGCAATTGCCAGTGATCCAGGCTCTCTTATCTTAGAAAAAATTACAAAAATATTTTTTTTTATAACATCTCAAATGTTATTCCCATACGGAGGAATACTTACTTATTAGCGACATTTCTCTTTTCAAAGCCTCTATACTTATACATACATAACATAACATATCTTCACGCCCGTTTTCCTCGAACGATTAGGCAGAGTTGCACCTACATAGTGCACCCAGACACAAACTACACACAGTTCTACAGGAATACCGGATATTCACACCAAACGTTAGCGCAATCCCTAATCTTCTCATCTCGAGGATGCATAAACTACACTACAATCTCAAGCGCAAATGTGCTTTAAATTCTGTCAACGCTATTCAGCCACCTCAAACTATCTACCATGAATTCCAAACCCGAGAACACACCACAATTGTAAAAGTCCGAGCACATTATAAATAGAATAAACAATTCCGGTTCTCTCACTAAGGGCGCCGCTAAGAGCCCCATTCACTTGAAGTATTCGCCAATAAATAGTGGATGTCCCGAGCCGGTGGCTCGCATTTTTCAAGCAGCTAGTGAGCCCAGCCTTTATATTTTAGCTCTTGTCGAGATAAAGATGCTCATGAGATGAGCAGCACGTGTTACGTGTAAAGTATTAGTTGTTAGTGCATGTTGTGTTGATAGCAACTTTGTTGGGGCGCGTGGGGTGAATTGTTACATGTTTTGGAGTTGTATTGCGGAAAAATTGTGTTTAAAAAAAATAAATATCAAGGTAAGTGGGTTTTTTGGCTTAGGGGCGGGAAGCATGGCTATGTATGATTGTAGATCAAACAAAAGGGCCTTTTTAGTACTAGACTATGCTGTCCCACGCCTGGGCATAGGCATCCCTCCACTCCTTCCATCTTTCGCGCAATTTAATTGTACATAATGCAGTTTACAAACTGCATTATGTACAATTAAATTGCGCCAATTAAATTAATTAAATCACCAAAGGAGATAAGTAACCAGGGTCGTCGGACATAGCTGAAGTTTAGTAAGAAACCGATGGATGTTTTCGAATAAAATTTAATTTAATTTATAGAAAACAAACAGTTAATTTATCAAATTAAATTTCATTCGAAAACATCAATCGGTTTCTTACTAAACTTCAACTATATCCGACGAGCCTGATTACTTATATCTGTTGGTGACTGTACAATTAAATTAAGACGTTTTTATAAAACATTAGATAACCCGGTGAACTTCGTACCACGTAAGATCGATATGAAATTTAGTTTTTTTCAATCTTTCGGCTGTTTCTTTAAATTTTTCTTAATTTTATTTTTTCTTAAACTACCCCAATAATAAGGCAGACAAAACATAAAAAATAATTCAAATCGGTCGAGCCATTTTCGAGTTTTTGCTAGGCTAACGCACGGCAATTGATTTTTATAATTGCTTCTGGTCTGCAATTTAGAAAACAAGACGCAACATCTCCCAAAATTATAATTCCAAACACCTCTCAAGCGCAAACATAATCGGCGACTATCAAATCACATTATTCGATTACATTCAACCTCCGAATACGAATTCGATTGAGCATTGAATCGTTAAGCTGTATCCAAACCGCATTCGACATCGGAACGCTATCGGACGGACGGAGACGTCAGCGTGACAGCCACGTGACACCGCCGTGACAATGACAATATTTCAAGCTGTTTGCATGCGCTGCATACGATGCCACAGATGAAATATCTTAAACTGACATTGTTTAATTTTGGAACGTGTTTCAAATCTGTCAGGCACATGTGCATTCCTTTGCGTCTGGAATATTAAAACGAGCTGCTGTGGTGGCAATGTTATGTTATTAAATGGGTGTAATATTTAAGACGGCAGCTACATATAGTGCAGTCTTTGAAGAATGTTGTATTTCTTTGTCTTATGCAACATTAAAGATGATATTCTATGAGAATTCTCGCAGGTGTTGAACTTCTCAGAAAACAAATAGGATTACTTTTATCATATTCAACGTTGTAGACTACTTACAAACAACCATAAACAAACTACTAAATACTTTATAAACAACTATATCAATATCTATCTATACTAATAATAAAGCTGAAGAGTATATTTGTTTGTTTGAACACGCTAATGTCTGAAACTAGCAGCCAGATTTGAATAGGTCTTTTTGCCTTTGATAGCCCAATTCTTGATTAAGGCTATAGGCTACTTAACATCATCCTAGAATTCTTAAGAGCCAAGCAAAAACTAGAACAGTCAGAAAGAACGCTAAGCGAAAACGAAGTAATAGCGAATCAGGCGATGCGATGCGACGAGGTGGGTCAGGGGTACACGAAATTTCATGTGGACGAAGTTGCGGGTAGAAGTTAGTTGTTGATACACAGCTGACAGGTTTAGGAAACCGGGTTTGCGTCTTATAAAGACGAAGGCATCCAAAGGATGTTCAGAAAAAATGGGGTCAAAATCCGAACGACCCAAATCACGGGTCACATCCAATATATCATTCAAGTCTTATACTTTACAGTCGGCACACAAATCAGTAGTCACTCAAATTAACGCGGACTTAGTACACCAATCACTTCGCCTGCCATCCATCTTGGCACGTCACCTGTCATGTCAGCCTATCGGCCTACTCCTAGAACTCTCCCGAGTCACTCGCCTGACTTTGACGACGCGTTTGAACCACTTACCGCGCCAGTAATGCACTCGAACAATCTACCAACGATTCAACTGATTTGACGTGTAAAGGAATTTGAATTCGCTTGCCGCTCTGCCAATTTGTCCGTGTTCACTCTTTAAGTGGGGTTCTACGGGGGATGAAAGATGGGTTTTAAATAAAAGAGTGGGACGTTTTGAAATTTTTGTCGCTGCAGAGGGGTAAACCGGGATTTTGGCATGTTGATTATAAAATGTTTAATTAATGAATAATCATACTGGGATTATTATTCGTGATGAGCTTTGAGTTCGTATCCCCACTGTGTGAAATATTTCCAAACATTAAAGATATTTTATTAATAATAACACGAGCGTAAAGTATAAATTAGAACTTACAAAGTTGCATAATGACCTACGTGTTTACGGATACAGCTTTGGACAAATATTTGCCACACAGTTTAACCCTTCGTATGTCGGAACGTAGATCCACGCGAGACACAATGGCTTTTGAATTGTGTCTGTAATTACGACATTCAACCAGTTAAAATCCTTTACCAGCGGAGCCCAAAGTAGGCACAAAAACAAGAAAACATACCTATTTACGCATATATAGCGTAGCAGGAAAGATGAAACTCCAAGCAAATGTTTGTGTAAATTTTCATCGGGATTAGGAGTAGCATCGTTTGTCATAACTTCCCCTACCTCCCCCAACTTGGGGTAAGACCTAGCTCCAACTGTATTTTAGACTTTGTTTCCGGATCGACGCGATTTATGTACGACAAATTGTTGTTTATAATATTGTTTGGACAAAAGTGGGAAGAGGGTGCTTTTTTTAATGTGCAAAATGGCGTTGGAAATTTTTTATATTACTTTTTACTTTTAACTGCCCCGTTGGTCTCATGGTTGCAAGCGCTACTGTTGACCAGGATTCTGTACCCAGGGCGAGTGAAGGCTTATTGGGTTTTTCCATTGGGAATTTCTCAGTAGCAGTTTTGGCGAGAACCTCTTCACAAACAAAAACAGACAAAGGAAAGAAAAAGGATGTACCTATAGTAAAAGTGCGCAGTGCTGCACACCCCCACCCTATTTAAAGTTAAAGAAATATCAACTTTATTTTAATGATAATTAAGTTGATTTCAGAGTGCCTAGCACTATTGAAAAAGTTACAAAAATGTTTGAAGTTGTAGCGTAAACTGAACTTTATTTTGTAGGAATTAAAGTTATTTTTCCATTAATTCATATTTGTTTACATTTTTGGCAAATAAATCGCGAACGCAGATTAGATAATTATATTGGTTATGGTTATAGATAGTTAAAACCTTTGTATACTCAAATCACAGTCCTTCACGATTTTAATTCTTGAATTAATACCATAGTTTAACAATTTTCTTCCTTTTGTTCTTTGTTCCTAATAAATAAAATAAAATTTATAAATAAAATAAAAATTACTTACTTTATTTTTAGACAAATAAATCATCAGTAAGCATTATAAAACCGCAAAGAAAACGTTCAATAACCCTCAAAACATCATTAGAAACCCGTCGTTCTGTAAAGCCATTGGAGCAACTTTGTCCCCGTCAATCGGGCGACGAAGGGTTAATCCCCTGGCACAAGAGACATATTAAGACGCATTCATACGTCCGACACAAATCTTTGACTATAAATCAAGTGTTATACAAATGTATACGTAGCCTTAAATATTTGCGGGTACTGTACTGTCTATTGTGGTTGGATGTTTTGTTGTTTGATGTAGCAGAAAGGGTTTATGCAATGGAGTAGTTACGTCATTATGAAGACAGAGGAACTAGTAATTCAGTATTTCATTTTTTCGTCGTTGAAAACAAACTGCTGATATATTTTTATCTTAGAATTAGGTAATCAAGAAAAACTCAACGCCACTCGTTGGAAAAAATCTTAATTTTTTTAACTTTAGTAACGCATTTTGTATCCAAATGCAAAATCAAGAAGTCACATGAAATTGATTAACAAAAAAATAAACACACATTTTTTTACAAAAAAAGAAAAAAAAACATAAAAATACACCCACACCTATACCTTTTTCACCTCGACCATTATCAATCACGCTGTCAGCACTCTATCAACAGCGTGACACCCACCGTGTGTCCTCAATGACGTGACTGCGGTGCACATTTAAACGAAACACGCTAATTTTGCACTGAAATAAATTTAGATGTCACTGACCATGGGACTGCAGTGGCTTTAATCAAATGGGCGGTGATCGCAGTCCGGTTCCGGCGCGTTTGAGGGTATAATTTTAAGTCTATGTTTCATATTGACTGTAGATATTTTCTGTTTTTCTAATTGAAATAGCATACTTTACTTTGACAGGCCTGATGGTCTAGTGGTTAGTGACCCTGACTGCTATGCCGGAGGTCGTGGGTTCGATTCCCACCCAGGACAAATGTTTGTGTGATGAGCACGATCATTTGTTCTGTGTCTGGTTGTAATTTATCTATAATATGTATGTATTTAGAAATATATAAGTATGTTTATCAGTTGTCTAGTACCCATAACACAAGCTCTGCTTAGCTTGGGACTAGATGGCGTTGTGTGATAGTTGTGGAATATTATTATTATATTATACTTGCACATAACATTATTACATGTCTGTTTATAATATATTTTTTTGGATTGTTTACTAAGGGTGCTTTTAACGTGCACCAATACTTTTTAACAATATTTTGATTTAAAAGAGCGTCCATGGAGTTTCTGGGCCGTTCTTCTCCATATGTATGCCCGCTTTGGAATGGGCAACCTAGCTAAGATCTGGCGTTTCTAAATTTGCCAAAGATGTAAACAACAATGGCCGCTCGAAATTGAATCAAATCGGTTCACAAGAACATTTATTTTAGTCGCTCTCTAGTTAGCTCGGAGATTCTCGGAGATTCTCCGAGCTAACTAGAGAAAATCAAACATTACAAAATAAATGTTCTTGTAATTTCGAGCGGCCATTGTTGTTTACATTTTTGGGAAATTTAGAAACGCCGGACCATACTTCTTTCTGACTGACCGACTCCTTGAAAAAGCGGCTATGTAATTGGTTTATATAATTGAAATAAATGCTTTCAGTTTGAGTTTTGAGTATATGTATTATTATACCCAAGGGTTAGTCAGAGGTGAACTTTAGTAAACCCACATTTCGCCTACATATCAAATCGTAAAGGTCTACTGATTTCTGTTAAAAATAATTAGGTACACAGGCACAGAGTATCTAATTATTTTTTGAAAAGGTTATTCCACACGCCTTTCATTTGGGTTTGAAAAAACAGTGTTAAAATGGCGAGCTATTTTCCACATTTTTATATCTTAATATGACGTATTCGGAAAGTGAAATAATTTAAGCTAGAAAACCTTTTGATATTTTTTTTTTTCATAAACACGTTTACTCGCTCTATGCGATTATGAATTGGGACAAAAAGGGGATTGAATAGAATGACTTCTATTCATTAATGATGTCCACATAACTATTTAATTAAAATCAACTATGAATAACAAAGGTTTGTCAAATAACATAACATTCAGGGTTCATATCAACAAAATACAATTTAACCAATAGTTAATAGAATATTAATCGAATGTCATTCTAATAATGAAAGCCGGTTAATAATTTTACCGGGAATAACAATAGTTACAGCAGTAATCCGGGGGCCCATTATTGAGTGTGCAAGTCACCCCAAACCATTCTATCCGTGTACCTATATATAAAACATTGATCAGGCAGGGGTCATAGTTCAAGAACTATGACCCCTGCCTGATCAATGTTTAGGGTGGCTAAAGTGGACTGGTTACGAAGGTAACCAGTCCACTTTAGCCACCCTAACCCATAGTCCAACTTTTTATTTATCCATAACCTGCAATAGTCCTACACCAACCGGGGGTTATTCTTGGGTGCACTTGCATAGTGCATACAGGGATAATCGTCGGTTGATGCCGCATTTCATTAAAATTTCCTAAGGGGCCTCTGTGAGTTGGCTTCGGCCCCTCGTACGCCTTCCAAAGGACCGGGACCCCATGGTCCCGAGATATGTAAAACAGTAATAATAAAAGCTGTATATTGTGACAGCATTTTCTAACCTAACCTAACTGACACATGCAAAAATAGCATCCAGGAACATAAATAATTAGACCCTGAGTGACAAAATCAAAAATCAAAATACTTTATTTCACATAAACCTACATGGGCACTTATGAAACGTCAGGAGCTAGGTGCACGGTTCCAATTGGTCGTTTCTTATGGAGAAGAGCCGGCAAGAAACTCCACGGTTATTATTTTAAAAAAAATATTGGCTTATAAAATGTTTTCAAATTACAGTATTAATAGGTAAGGGAGGACATCGTAGGCCTGTCAACAAGTACCAGGTACTTAATAAATTAAAAAAATTTCTAGACGACATTATAGGTGCTATTATTAATATTTGCATGCCATGTCTAAGGCCGCGTATGCACTGAGAGGTTTGCTTAGCATCCTAGAGCATAGTGACTAATGTTTACTATAGTCAGGTATGTTTAAGTCCCACGGAATTAAACAAAACTGTGGGTATAGGGGCAAATCTGTTGCCAACAACTGAGTAATCATAAGAAAAAAACAAATCTACAAACAATTATTAGCCGAATTAGCAATTGGCCGACTTTGCATCGAGTTTAAAAAAACATCATACAAAAATTACTCAGCTTTTAAACCATAAAAAGTTCCTAATTCTCGAACAAAAAGCTAACACTAAAAGCACAACTGAACTCAACAAATCCATTTCATGAATTGAATTGAACGAACATTTCCATTCCTTCGCGAATGAACATTTCTACAACATTCGTTCATTCCTTTTGTAGAGTCTCACGTGCTCCTAACAAATCGAAGTCGGAACTATTCAGTTGTTCGAATAGTTTTTGTTAGAAGTGCTGGTAGGCTTTGGGAGACTACAATGTGATTTTTTAAATATTTAATCATTTTGCTGGATGCCTTATGCATGTGGATAGGCGTCGATATTTATTTTCTCTTATTAGAAATAAGATTGAAAGACTGGCATTTTGTTGTGTAGTATAATATGTACATTATATTAGAGGTGTGTGTGTGTTTATATTATCTTTGAATGGACGAAATACAAGCAGTGTCCAACCAGCATTCCAGATGTTTCATTGTATTTGATTCTCGTCCTGATCTATGCTAGGTAGGTAATAGGTAATACGGGCTGGTATCCGCAACTCCACGTCAATGCGCGTATTTTGCGTACGGCTGATCATATACTTTATATCACATACTTTTTATTTTTTTGAGGGATATACTAACATACTTCACGTATGTTTTTCACAATGATAGAAATTCCACCACCACCACCACCAGATGGTGACCGCCGGGGTGGTTTTAGTGAGGTAAAAATCCCACACTCCCTGGTTTTATCCCCAAAGACCAGGCGCCTTTTGAAGGTTTCCCCCCGAAAACAAAAAAAAAAAAAAAAAATGGTCTGAAAGAGTTAGCTGTATCATCATCTGCCTAGTCTTTTCCCAACTATGTTGGGGATGGCTTCCAGTCTAACTGTATGCAGCTGAATACATATAGAGCGACTGCCCATCTGAGCTCCAAAACCCAGCTACTGGGTAATACGATACCCCTTGGTAAGACTGGTTGTTAGATTTTCGGGCTTCTGACGACCCGTAACGACTGTCAAAGATCCACGAATGACAGCCGGGACAAACGGCTTAACGTGTTTTCCGAGGCACGGACGGGTCTTGGTATGTAAAGATGGTCACCCATCCACAGACCAACCGCGGCAAGCGTAGCTTAACCTGATCGATTGACGCGTGCGGGTGCTATTACTTAGCCACAAGCCCCAAGAGTTAGCTGTAGTCTTAATCAAATCAGTTTCTGTTTCTGTGAATACCATCCATCATCCGCCTACTAGCACTTTTCCAAAGATTTATCGCCTAACCAGATCCAGTTCAAAAACAATGTTCTACTTCAAACCATTGCAAAAGATTGAATATTCATTATCTTTTATATTTAAATGAGAAAAACATTTAAGGCGAAACCGTCAGGATAACCGACGAAATTCAAATTTTCTTACGTTTTTTGCAATTTGCAAATCATTATCAGGTTGTATATTGATCTAAATATGATTCGTGGCCGTAACAAATACTTATTTATAGAATTACTAGCAGCGCCCCGCGGTTTCACCCACGTAAGTTTCGATCCCGTGGTAATATCGGGATAAAAACTATCCTATGTCCTTTCCTACCAAATTTCATCGAAATCGGTTCAGCGGTTTAGGCGTGAAAAGGTAACATACAGACAGACAGACAGAGTTACTTTCGAATTTATAATATTAGTATGGATAGTATGGATTAGTATGGATAATCATAAAAATCATCAATAGATCTCTCTAAGTCCATATGACCCTATTGAATAACTATTTCATAAATCATGACAGTTAGTATTGGCCTCACCAATAGGAGTTGTATTGCTGATTTATAATTCTGTAAATTCATATTTGTTACGGTCCCGAATAATATTTGAATCAACATAGAACCAGACACTGACCTGCAAATTGCAAAAAACTTAAGAAAATTGCAATTTCACGGACTACCTCAGCGCATCCCCTTAATTGTTTAGCCTAAATTCAACAGAACTCGTATCTTTAGTCTCCCTATTTCTGAAATAAAAGCTGAAACTTACAGTATCTCACGTCCAGCAACCAAAATGCTGCGCGAGGCTATTTAGTTACTCAAATAGTTCTCGTATGCATTGCAGATTAGCCATTCTCACTTAGCGGTACACAGACTAACGAATCGCAGTAAGACTTCTGTGATTTTTATACATACTTGTGCAAATAGACTTACTGACGTTGTACTTAGCCAGAGGGCAGCCTCGTTCATTGGCCAAAGAATTAGCATTGCCATTTAACGTGGCAATGCTGCCCGTCTTCGGATGACAGCGATGCGGACAAGTACTTTGACGCCTAAGTGACCAAACAAAACAAAATTTTGTCTATATTTAGTTAGTAATAATTAAATAAACTATAATAATATGTACATTTATATAAAAAAATAAGTAAAATAATCATAGGGCATCAAAGAATTCGTCCGCATCGCTGTCAACAGGAACAGTGCCCAAAAGGCTGGCAGCATTGCCACGTTGTATGGCAATGCTAATTCTTTGGCCAAGAAATAGGCCAGCCCTCTGGTCACGTGAAGAGTCGACTAACCGCTTGGCGATATCTCGAAAAACCAAGTGGGCACTCGGACCCCATGGCCCTAGTGTTTCAACCCCAAACGGCTCGAACATATAACTCCCAATTAGGTTGCAATATTTTCGCCGTTTGAGGTTTTCTGCACCTGCAGCAGCCGCCCCAGCACAGCCCACCGTGCTAGGAAGATGGGAATTAATTTAATTAAATAATAAAATTATTAATTAAATTATTAAATTATTTAAAAAAAGTAATTAATAATTTATTACGTACCTACCTAGTGTAAATAAATAGTTGCGTCATTATATAGTATATAATCATTTTAATGATTATGAAAAAAAATGAAACTTACTAACGTTGTTTCACTTTGGTTCCAAAGTTAATCTGTGTAACCAAATTACAGCGCGTGTATAAAAAGAATCATAATTATTCTTTCATCAAACTCATTATCAACACTGAGATGACCGTAACGGAAGACGTAGCGTTGGAAGGCCTCCCACAAGGTGGACCGATAACCTGGTGAAGGCCGCAGGAATCCACTGGATGCGAGAAGCACAGAACCGGTCCAAGTAGCAGTGCTTGGGGGAGGCCTATGTCCAGCAGTGGACGTCTTTCGGCTGAAATGATGATGAATGAAATGACAGACAGCACTCATACTTGAAAAACATAACTTCGATGATTTCATTATTGATACAAAATGGAAGTGTTAAGTAGTTGATACTCTTCAGGAAATATTGCCACTTACGAACACACTGACACTTTTACTTAAGAAAAAGGCAAAAAATTAAATTTTTCTGATTTCGCATTTCATTTTTCAATAAACATTTTGCAATTTACACTATTCTCAACGTACTATTATAATCATTTGCGTCTGTAAGCTTGCATTCCCCCCTACTCTGTGGCTTACTAGTGCTGCACCCTGGCGTTGATTACCGAGGCGGTTCACCCGACGAACTAAACTAATTTACGTGAACCGCCGGACACTGGCAGAATAAGTTCTGGACCGACGCTTATTCAACTCACAATTGAATGCCGTGGTTTATGCTGGCGTAATGCTGCAGAGGGTGCAGGTTTTGTCTTCCAGATTTAGGTGGATAGGAATTGTTTTGAAGTGTAGGTGTCATTGACACCGAGAGCCTTTCGAACCTACTTGGAATCCCCGCACCCTATTTGCGGTACACATTTATGATTACAAAAGCTCTCATTTTGTCATTTCCACATGCGCCATGTGTCCTTGTCGTAAATTTAGACAGGTTTAGGCTTCACATGATCTGAATTATGTCTGGACTTTTTACTTAATACAACAGTCATCTTCTGCCTAGCCTTTTCCCAACTATGTTGGGGTCGGCTTCCAGTCTAACCGGATGCAGCTGAATACCAATATTATCTTACTGTATTAATAAAACAATATAACTTACTAATTACTTAACTAATATTAAAATGTATCACATTAAACATCCAATGTTCTTCCTCCTCTCTCCTACGTGCCGACAGGGTCCATAATTGTGACTAACATAATTATTACCCTACCAACTATAAAGAATTGAGAATTGAATTGTGAGACCGTGATCTCCGAGTTTGTTTCGGCCTCTCTTCTCAGAGTAGTCAGAGGAAACGCCGACCTCATGTAGTTTAAAAAAAATATGATTGACGTGTAAAAGTGTTTTTACAAACCTACTTACAGAAATAAAATAAATTATCATTTATAGAAATGTTATGCAATTAATTCCTAGTTAATAAAACATAAGATCACGCATGTGTTTCCCGCAGGGTATCGGCAGGGGTGTGCCTATCCCCCTAGTTAGTAATTATATAATTTTAATCGGATGTGTTTTCTCGCTTTTATACTTCTAATTTTTGTAGTACCTACGTGATTGCCGTTGAATGTGAATATGGAATGAAATCTAAAATGGCTGCTGAAACTTGGCAACTATTATTACTACTATTACGTAATTTATCCGCAACAGTTCGCCATTTTCGGATATATCCGAAAGTTATCCGCCGCAGTCCATCCATACACGTCGTTCAGTCCAGCCCAGTCGAAGTCAAAAGTTAACAACAGCCAAGTATCGAAGTCATGGCCAAGATTTATAGCTCGAAGAGGAGTTACTTGGCGAAGCCATAAGTTTGATATTCGATGGTACATATATGTAGGTACCTACCTACTTGAATAGGTATATCAGATATCATATAGGTATTGATTCGTTTAGGTACCTACTTTGGATAATATAATGGAGAGGATAATAAAGAAGAGTATTCCTGACCATTGCTTAAAATTGGCTCTTCAAAAGCAATTTAGATGACCAATAAAAGAAGAAATTGCGAATCAAAATACTATTATTTTGTTAGAATCTAGATTTAATATGTTAATTAACTAGCACTTACTCAGTACCTGGAAACCCTGGATGGGGACGCTCTAGAAGGACGTATAGAAGAGTCCAGCACCCTGATTGCGTAACACACTATCAATCTCAATCTCAATCATTTTGAAGGATATTGGTAATCCATTGCTACATTTGTTCGAATAATGAGTCTACTGAACAACGTAAATAACGCAATGAATGATGTTGAACTGTCAAAATGAAACCCATTGTTACTGATAGTGTGTCACGCAACTACCCCGCAGATGGGCAATTCTCGTAATTTTAAGAACGTTCACACTCTGATCTCAGTCTGAATCTGTAAAAAATACCTCTAATTTTCCTACATTTTTGACAAGCTTTTGACAGTGATTGGCGCAGAGATGAGATTGCAACGAGATTTTGAATGTTTTAAATTACGAGAATTTGGCTTCAGAAGTATGGACGAAGTGACAGGATCGTAGCAGCCGTGCTATTCTGTGATAACTTAGGTGAAGTGAGCTTCAAGTGAGCTGTCATTCCACCTAATGCTAGCGATTGACACTATTGACAGCTCACTTTAAGCTCACTTCACCCAAGTTTTCACGGTGATCTTTTTACAGAATAGCACCGCTGGTTGCGTTCTGCAGTTTATGCCTACCCTCATGGCACGATGCATGTGTATTTACATAGAAACCTTTGAAAACAAAATATATAAGGCATGACATCTCTATAACCTCCCTTAAAAAAGAACGGGTAACTAAGGAAACTTTTTCTTTTTTCACAAAATCTGTGGTCGGTTTCGCAATAAATTTTATTATAGGGGAATGATACAATCTGAACAAGTTAAGCATCGCTTAAATTATTAAGCCCTTTAAACTCGCGATAAAAGTCTCGTAAATCTTCGGCCAGACTCGGCTATCTTCGGTGATAAAGCGGAATACTTGGAGCTTGGACGGAACCACGGCTTCATTAGGGTTCCTTATGCTGGAGAAACGTGCTGGTGAAGATAGTTTTGGGTTGTTTGTGATACTTTTAAGGACAATTCGTAATGTATATGAGAACATAATCAAAATTGAATCAAATTAGATATTGTAGATATAAATAAGTTATAAGTCAAATAGCAAATGTTAGAAAAAGAACAGCCAGGCTGAAGTGGGAGTGGGACGGCACGTTTCATGCATGCATCCGGGGGTTGAGCAAAGATCGTCACTCAATTAACGTCTTTTTTTTTTTTTTTTTTTTGGATGGGGAATCATCTAATGACTCCTCCCGCTCTGGGTGGAGCGGAAGGGAGTGTCAGACTCTTACTGACTAAAACCCACCCGTGTTCCTTCCTTAGCCCTTTATGTTCCGGGGCAGCGGTAACCCTTTCGGACGATCCCGCTACCCCGGCAGGCTTTGGCCCTGGCGGGCCCCTTCCTTAATGCTGACATCTCTTTGAGGCGCGCGTGGAACACATACGCGCCGTCCGGCACGGGCCTGGTCCTGTTCGGACGGAGAGCTACCCATTACTCTCCGTCCGCAGGCCCGCGCCTACGGTGGCCGGGAGTCGTCACGCGGCTCCCGACGCCCGTAGCGTCTCCCGCGGCTCAATTAACGCCTTAGGGAGGATATGCCGTCGTGGTAGACCACAGCGAAGGTGGTGTGACGATGTGATAACGTTTGCAGGGCCAACATGGCCTGAGATCGCACAAGACAGAGGGGTTTGGAAGGAAACGTGGGTGACCTTTGCCCAGCAGTGGGACACAAAAAAAAAATTATAGGTACAATTGCATGCCAAATGATAGAATGTACAGACGCCAGCACTTCAAGCTACCCGAAACTGTAATTTTTTTCCAATCAACATTCAACCTTATGATTTAGCGATAAAGTTGAAAATCTATTAAAGAAATTTGACAGATTGTAGTAGCTTGATGTGCTGGTGTCTGTACGTGGAACGAAACATTGTTTGCAACAACACTCGTGTTTAGGTACCTACATTCTACGCAAATAAACATTTTCTATTCTATTCAATGAATCATGAATGAGTTCTGGTCATAGAATTATTAAATTAACATACTTAATTATTATAAACTCAAACTCAAACTCAACTCAAACTCAAAGCATTTATTTCAATTAAACCATTTACAGGCACTTTTGAATTGTCAAGAAGTCGGTCAGTCAGAAAATATGAAGCTAGTTGCCCATTCCAAAGCGTAGGTACCTATGGAGAAGAACGGGCAAGAAACTCCATGGACACTCTTTTAAATTATAGTTTTACAAAAATATTAGTTACATCATTTATTTTGAATTTATAATTATGTGAGAACGATCTAAAAAAAGAAACTTACTACGCGTTAAAAGCGTCCAGAGTAGGTACAGCAAATAGTAACAAAACAACAATTCAAAATAAAATAATTCAAAATAAGCCGAGGCAGCTGAGTGATGACCAGCCCCAACTGACGGCGCCCGTTCACGAACATGACGCATAGATCAGCACCATTCAGCTCAACCATTTTGAAGGGAGCTAAATGATCCAACACACACGCCACCGTCAGCGAGACATTTGTGTGAGCATGACATACTATCAGCCGCCAGGGCTCATTCAAGTCAATGAAAGACATATTACCCGGTAAATGGTAGCACTATAGTACATAGAACTCACATCTGTGCTATGCAATTATACAATACAAAGAAAATTGAGTTTATACAATGCAAAGATAGTCTTACAATCTTCAGCAGCTCCAACAGTATTTTCATGTGTTAATCAATTAGTTGTGGTTGTGGAGCAGGACCAGCAATGAGCCAGGCATTTTTATCCGCGATGTAATCCCCTAACTTATAATATGCCTGCCTGCATAGTGTGCGTTTTATACAAGACTTGAATTTTGTCTCATTCAGTTGAAGAATGTGGGGATGTATTTTATTATAACATTTTAAACAGTACCCCATAAAAGATGAGTCTACTTTAGCCAGTCTGAAACCTGGTTGAACTAATAGGTCCCTATTTCTAGTACTATAATTATGTCTTTCACCTCTTTTGTTAAAAAGATGTAAATTTTTCCTTACATACATGATGTTTTCGTAGATATATTGACAAGGCACCGTCATGATGTTAATTTCCTTAAACAGTTCCCTTAGAGAATCACGCCTGCGGAGATTATATATGGCTCTGATGGCTCTTTTCTGCAGAATAAAAATAGAATCGATGTCTGCAGCCCGTCCCCAAAGTAAAATACCGTAAGACATGATACTATGAAAGTAACTAAAATAGACTAGTCTCGCGGTATCTATATCAGTAAATTGACGGATTTTTCTAACAGCATAAGCTGCTGAACTTAGCCGTCCTGCAAGAGATGTTAAATGAGGACCCCATTGTAGCCGTGAGTCGAGCGTGATCCCTAGGAAAACAGTTTTATCGACGAATTCTAGTTTCTCTTGATTCAATATAATCTCATAATCACTACCTTTGACATTTGGTAAAGAAAATCTTATGCACTTAGTTTTATTTCCATTTAATACTAAATTATTAGCAGTAAACCAATTTTGGACCTGCATTAGGGCGTTATTTACGTCGTCAAAATTTGTAGCACGTCTATTTACCTTAAAAATTAAGGAAGTGTCATCAGCAAATAACACCATTTGTGGTTGATTATTTAATAAATGGAGTAGATCATTAATATAGACTAAAAATAGGAAAGGACCCAATATCGAGCCTTGTGGCACACCCATTTTTACTGTTAAACCATGTGAATTGACACCATTTATTTGAACTTGCTGTTGTCTATCATTTAAATAAGAACTAACTAAACTGAGTGCAAGTTTTCCAAGTCCGTAATGCCCAAGTTTCAAAAGCAAGGTTTCGTGATCGACGCAATCAAATGCCTTGGAGAGGTCACAAAAGATTCCTATGGCGTCTTGAGCCTCTTCCCACGCGTTAAAAATGTGTTTTAATAAGGTTACACCGGCGTCGGTCGTACAACGTCCTTTGGTGAAACCATACTGTTGATCGTGAAGGATTTTATTCGTGTTAAAATGATTGAGCATTTGATTAAGCATTATCTTTTCAAACACCTTGCTGAAAACCGGCAACACGGATACGGGTCTATAATTATTGGTGTCTTTACTGTCCCCGGATTTGTAAAGTGGTATTACCTTACTGTATTTCATTAAATCGGGGAAGACTCCTTGATCAACACACGAATTAAATACTAAGGCTAAGTAAGGCGCAATAGTCTCAATTATGGAGGTACAGACTTTAATGGACATTCCCCAAAGATCTTCGGTCAATTTGATCTTAATTTGCTTAAAAGCTTTAATTACTACTACGGGGTTAATATGTTTAAATTGAAATTCAACCGGGCAGGCTTGAACGTTCGCTCTTAATAGATCCATTGATACGTCGGGTGAGGAATTTAAGGCTTCCGTCGTTTTTGATGGTATATTAGTAAAGAAATTTGCAAATTCTTGAGCTACTTCTAAGTTAGAGCTTAGGGCACCACGTGAAGTCTCCAACGTGTAATCGGTGTTTCGTTTTTTATTCCTACTAGTTTCGTTATTTATAATTTTCCAAACTGTTTTTATTTTATTTTCTGCTGACTTGATTTTGTTGCTAATGTACTGTAATGTATTGTTGCTAATATTATAAGACTGTGTTGTCCCAAGGCAGGGCAAAGTCCTCCCCCTCCCCTCTTTCCACTTTTCCCGGCCTATTGCGATTGTGGGCCAATCCTTTGAGAAGGAGCCGAGCTCTTATTAACATATTAAATTAACATACTCGTAAGTAGGTTGGTAATTGCTAAACAAATTGGTGGCCTAGTATGAATTCATGCAAAAGCTTAGAAATATACATAATCATGTTCCCACTGCTGGGACACAGGCCTCCTCTCAGTGAGAGAGAGTGGGCCGTAATCCACCACGCAGGCCCAGTGCGGGTTGGTGGATGTCACATGTCTTCGAATTTTTGGTTCGAGGACATGCCGGTTTCCTCACGATGTTTTCCTTCACCGTTTTGAGTTTGGTGATGAAATAATTTACTTGAAAGTTACTGTCTGGGTTCGAACCTACGACCTACAACTCGTAACTCATGTCCGTTACCTCTGGGCCACCACTGCTCTCAATTAAATATACCTACTACTACCTATGTCCATTCTTCGTTGAACAAACAGGTTACAACAAAAGTTACCATCTACAAAACTATCGACTATCTTCACCCGATAAGTGCGACCCTAACTTGTTAAACCAACTTAACTTTAAGTTAACCTTAACCGATAGTTTGTTGCGAGTTAGCGAGTTACCGTTATTCTAGTTTAGCACCGAGGTTCGTTTAGCCACATAGTGTAATCTTACTTAACATAAACTGCTTTGAAATAACGGCTAAGTGTTACAACTGAAAATTTTCTTGAAAAACTAAGAATCTGCTGACAGCTTCGTTCAAAAAGAACATGTGTCAGTTTTTTTGCACCGATTAATATAATACCTTAGGGCAAGAGGAAACTAGGCTGTTTATGGAATATATTAGCTCAAAATAAATTATTAAAATGTAGTAAATCCTCCTTTTTTTCGTCGGTAAAAACAAAATGTTTTATGATCGCCAGTGTTTTCATATAGGTAATGTCGTATTGTTGTCTCCACATTGTACTTATCTGTCTTTGAAGCGGACACACGGACCGCTGATATTTTTATGTGGCAAACCTTTCAAATCATCATCATCTACCTACCTAGCCTTTTTCAACTATGTTAGGGTCGGCTTTCAGTCTAACCGGATGCAGCTGAGTACCAGTATTTTTCATAGAGGGACTGCCTATCTGACCTCCACAACCCAGTTACTGGGTAATACGAAACACATTGATAAGACTGGTTGTCAGACTTTGGGCTATAAATATAACCCCTTAATCACACACACACCCCATTACTCAAAATGTCTTCAAGAACCGATAACCAAGCCCATATGTATTACACCATCCTCAAACTCAGAACTCCATACAAACTTTAAACTTACCCCAGTTTACACGTTCTATTAGATCATGATATATCTGTCCCTCCCACGTTTCCCCATAATTTTAATTCCCAATTTACATGACAAGCAAGCCTGCGCTCGGGTGGGCTCGGAAGCATTCGGGTAACTTCGGAAGCGAAACGATGCTAATTTGCATTCGCACAATCTGCGCTGTTGACCCGGGATTGTGCCCCACTTAGGCAGAGTTAACGGACTGCAGTTTGTTTAAGGTACACTATACCTTTAAATCTATACCTCTAGTGTTTACCCGTATATCTTCAGTCTGCATCTACCTTTAAAAGCATCTCAAGTCGCTGCAGTTTGTTCAGTACTTCTCTTTCTTTTTAATTAAGTGAGAGAGCAGCATTGGATTCCTTTGGCGATCGAATCGTTTTATGCACTGCAATATTCAATTAGTGTTATGTCAATTCGCTTGTATTGAGTCAATTATTCAGGGAGAACGCTACAGTTATAATATCTTCGCTTTACAGAAATACCGATCTCAGAAATTACTGTTAAGAGGAAATGAGGTCGGAGAGACTTTTTGAAAAAGCCTAAGTAAAAAGTCCATAATTCGAGGTTTCGCTCTCGCCTATTTTCTCCTCCAATATTGAACCAATTTAAAAGATATTTCATAAACAGAATAAGAAGGACTGGTGACCCTATGTTTTCCTTTTTGGTGGCCCAGTGCCACCACTGCTCCAAAATCTTACAAGACATCATACATAGCACTGGTTACTGGGTAAGGTATTACAAATTTTATTTACTTGTGCAGACCAGTACATCTATTCACAACTATCCGACAGGCTATCGTATCGAAAATGACACATTCGGAATTCGGATAACCTGATTTGCCTTGCCCCCGACAGTAAACAGCTGTCGGAAGAATAGCGGTCGTCTATTTGATCCAAACTAACAAAATTTTGAGATTTTGGACTCGTGAACAGCGTTTAGAGGACTTCTACGATAGCATTGATTGGTGTTCGATACGTTCGATACGGTACGGAAGCGTATCGAATGGTCGTGAATAGCTATGCAACTCTGGCCAACAGAAATCACACTAATGTTATAAAGGCGAAAGTTTGTGAGTGTGTGTGTGTATGTTTATATGTTTGTTACTTCTTCACGCTCAAACGGCTGGACTAATTTTGATAAATCCGGCATCCGGTTAAACTGGAAGCCGACCCCAACATAGTTGGCATAGTTGGGAAAAGGCTAGGCAGATGATAAGTCTAGACCCAGCAGTTTATGCTGTGCGTTGTGTCAGTAAAGTATAAATGAATGTAATATTTTTATTAGCAATAGCATTACCTTCAAACTAATTAAACGTCAAATCTACACCACCTGACGTCATAAACCAAAAAAAAAAACAATGGATTATCGGCTTTGTTCGCACCGTATATCATATTATCACCATAGAAATTCCAACTCTACGATGAACTTAATAAAGTCTAAATTCCTTCACCAAACACCTTTAGTGAGGTGACAATAATGTGTAAAATTCGGTTCCTGAGACGATAAATCGAGTGAATATCTCAAACTATTCAGAATCAGTTCTCATCCTCTTAGAAATGGGGTGTCATAAATCTTCAGTGGATCGTATAGAAATTATTAACTTTCGGTCCCAATTTTGTTCGATCAATTTCGGCTTTAATGGTCTTATGGCTCATTTGACGTCCCAAGTTAAATAAAACAAAAAAAAAAAATTAAACTTTACACACTATCTTTACAGGATGACCCAATACAATACTGGTTTGAAAACACACACCAAATAAATTGAAAAATCAACTAACGGCTAATACTTAAACATCAACCTTTAAAAATACTAAGCAACACTAAACTATTAAAACACAATCTGAAGTCAGACTACAGAATTATATGTACTTATCCACCTATGTAATAATTATCAAACTAAACTATTTTATTTTATGCTATAAGAAAATAGTTTACTAAAATATGAGACATGACAGGCTTAACCCTTCTTACGAACGTGGATCCTGGAACAACGGCTTTTCTGTAATTACGGCATTCAACCGGCTAATCACGGCTTACAGTTTCCATGGTTGACCATTCACTAATTTGTCGAAAACCTACATTTTATTTTTTTCCAATAACCTATTTAAAAAAAAACATTTAATTAATGAACTTTTTTCGCTAAAAGCGCTAAGTAACGGGCGATGCTTTATAATTCGGAAAATTACAGCACCCATTAGATACAACAAAACCAACCTACACAATGTTGTCTAACACACCCTATAAATAATCTCCACCTACCGCCATTAATCCTGCTTTTCCTTTTAGCAGCACATAACCGAACCACTTATTTCCCGATACCTACAAAACACCTCCACCCAACACAGTACCTTCCATCCAAAAGTACCATAAAATCTAGGCCTTCGCTGTCCTAACAAATGAGCCTAATTCATCATTCTGACAATGATAAAAAACGGGACACGGGATCGAAGGGCCCTCATTGGCCGAACGCACACATACAAACGTATTACTTACACACACATGCACATGGTTTTGAGTGAGTATTTTTAGGGTTGTAGAGATGAGATAAGCATGTCGGATTTGAATATCGATATTTAATAACTTATCCTTTACTTAATCATTAAGTTCTTCGGTAGTGCTGTGCCCTTCTGTAAGTAACGAATTCACAATACCCAAAACTATTCATGTAATTTTTATTTTTGTGTTTTAGTAAGTCGTTGAAGTTCCATATCAATAAATAAACATAACCTTGACTGATATTGACGTGTAAAAGTTTATGTAAAATAAGATGCACTTACTTTCTGAAATATATTTCACCGTTTTAATCTCATTTGATACTGACGATGGCTTAAATGGTCCTGCATTGAAATTCTTTTATCCAGTGTCAAGCTTCAGCCAAAAAGGTCCTTCAATGTTATTTTTCTCCCAAAGTGAAACGCCTGAGACGCAAAGACTTAACGTTAAAATAATTAACGTTAATAAGATTTTAACTAAACGGCTTAAAACAAAAACGATTTGGCTTAACTAGTTTAACATTTTCTAATTTACATGAAACTGGAATTAACTTTTGTCGTACTTAATGCCATCGTTTTATTTTAGACGTTTTAAAACCATTTAATATAACTATTTTATGATAAAATTGCAAGTGGAGCAGTAGCCCAGTGGTCTCGGCCGCGGCCCAGTGAGTTGGTCGTGAGATCGAACCCAGACAGACACTTTACTCTATGTATTTAATTTCATCACCACTGCTCTCAAAACGGTGAAGGAAAACACCGTAAGGAAACCGGCATTTCCTGGAACCAAAAAATCGAAGGCATGTGACATCCACCAACCCGTACTGGGCCCGCGTGGTGAATTATGGCCTACTCGCTCTCACAGAGAGGAAGTCTGTGTCTCAGCAGTGGGAACGTTATAGTCTGATAATGATACTAAAATTGATAGAGTTTGAGTACCCATATTTTCTTTATTTCTTTCTATAATTTTCAAGTTTCTCTTATTAACTAGTTAAGGCCGGCTAATGAGACACAATTGATCTTCTATTGTGGTGTGGTACGCGCCGGGCCGGAGCGATTAATTTCGTATTGCGATTTCACTGCGTGAAGAGCTCAGGCATATTGTTCATTTAATTGAACTAAACAAGTAAGACAGTCATGGCTTTCAATAAAACCTAAACTAACGCACAGAAAAATAAATAATCGATTCAATTTTACGAAAAACTAAAAAGGGCACTCGATAATGAAAAACAATATTTTCTTAAACCGTATCACCATGCAGCATCACTACGAAGATTTTAACATAATCCTTGGTGTTGTAGGAGGCTCGATAGATGCCTTTGTCTCGGTATCGGTGGGTCGCGCACTTTGCATAATTTTCTCCAGAGGTCCCAGGCTGGTAACGTGGCCTTTAGCGTATGGTGCAAAGAAAAATTTAAAGCTTGGTTGTTGTTTTCTTGGTGTAGAAACATTGTCTAAACTAATATTATAAAAATAAAAGATTAGATTTTTTTATTGCTTGTTCCTTACGCTTTCACGCTAAAATGGCTGATTGGATTTAGATGAAAGGTAGACCATGACCTGGATTAGAACATAGGATAATTTTTGTCCCGATATTTCAACGGGGTTGAGACTTATGCGAGTGAAACCGCGGGGTGCAGCTAGTAACGATATAAATGCATATTACTGCAGACCATAGATCGCTGTCATACAAACAGTGGGTACAGTTCCCTTGTGTGTTCCTCATACGCAAGGGAACTGTAGCCACGTTTGTTGACGGGTCCAGATTTTATTCCTACATTTTCCTTGAATATAAGTCAGAGGCATATTAATAAAACTTACATACCTAGGTAGTAAAAAAAAGTGTATGAGTTCTTTAAGTACGCCATACTCGCAAAACGACACCCATGAGGAAAAATTTGATGGTTTTCGCAGCCGCCATCTTGGATTTTCATTTTGATCTCACTGTCGGCTTTAGCACCTTCGGAAACCATGAAAACTATCTCCCTCACAAAAAGAGAAAGTAGCATGGAGCCCCCTCCATGCTATCTACTTTCTCTGTAACGCTTTTTCAAAACGTAACAATTTCTACTAATGTACTCCTACAAGCCGCGTTAAAGAACTTCGTTCCAATAATGAAGGATTTTCAAGCAAATCCGTTATCATATAAGTATTCATTTCTTTTTTTATTGTTGTTTTTTTATTTATATCTAATCGTATGCTGCACTGGCTGACGTCATCACGTCAACGCTGGCTGTCGCTGAACACCAGCGCTGGGGCTCTTATGCTGGGCTATGGCCATTTTGCGTAGATGTGACGCATGTTTTCTCCCAAATTGTTATTTTGTTTTTTTTTCTTGCGTCATGTTTTCCGCAAATAAACGTATTTTCTTTCTTTCTTATCCTCCAGTCCTTCAGGATTTGAAATTCTCTTGATCGTTTAGTCCTCTGTTTTTCGTAAATGTGTTCCTGAAAGTACAATAAAATTGTCTAGCGTTAAATTAAGTTACAGGAACAAGCTGTAACTTACCATTTTTCTTAGAGTTATTCTAAGACATCTAACT
The DNA here is from genome assembly GCA_914767645.1 of Hydraecia micacea. Classification (NCBI taxonomy): domain Eukaryota; kingdom Metazoa; phylum Arthropoda; class Insecta; order Lepidoptera; family Noctuidae; genus Hydraecia; species Hydraecia micacea. Next base: position 18,510,536 of record OU611782.1, on the reverse strand, counting down.
CGCTACCGATAGAGTGCTCGATCTAGAAGGAGCATCTCGATTTATGTACCCCCAATATGTTACGGAGAAAAAACTAGAAAAGACAATACCCAGAGAATTTTCGATACCAGGGCCGAAACAGGACGGTAATACGGGGGCATTTTAACACTCGCTAAAAATACTGACTAGAATTACGCATATTAACTCTGCTCATATTATTAATCACAACTGTACGCATTCATTAATACTGACTCTCGTCAATATTAATTTATTTCACAGGTTATCTGTTAGAGATATTTTAGCGATAAGACCACTCATTTTACATAAGCGCAGATCATTGCCACGCACATGTTTCATGTTTTATAGTGCGCAATAAAACAATGTTTTTAGGTATTGTATTGTAATCATGCAACGCTGAACTACCTATTGTTTTCAATTCGCTTTTAATACTAACACGTACAGGGTAGCTTAAAACGAATATTAATTATTCGTACTACATCGTTAGCATTGTATAAAGATTAAAAACGAATGAACGTAAAATAAATTTAGTATAACACAAAACTGAATTGAAAGCACTTAATATTAATAGCTTTCTGAGTTAATTTATTTATTTTAATTAAAACATAAATTCAGTGTTGAAAGATAAACCATAGCATAATAATTTATAATAATTTTAAATCGGTTATTTTAAAAGCATTTGATGTATGGAAACTAGAACTGATAAATTCAAATGACCAACGAGACACAAATAAATATCGGATTCGTTTCAACCTTACTACAAAAATACAAATAATTCCTAAAACTGTACTTTGTTACTTCTTATCAATGTTTACAATCTTTTTACACCATTGTTGCACCCTGAATAGCACCCCAGTCCACCCCTGTTACACCAGCAGATGTAATTTAAAAAGGAGCACTGGGTTTAACTGGTGCATTTGCTTCGACCCCACCTGTGACTTATTTATAGTCGAAGATACGGCTATATGGCTGAATAATGTAATCTCTTGCAAATATTCTTTGGTGCCGGTTACCGTAACGATTCTATGCATGCATTGTGTAATGCGTTTCTTTTATCGAATAACTGTAAGGGGTGTTTAAAGTTTGACAACTTGGTTTGAATGTATTTCTTTGGTTAGGATCCCATTGATGTGTTGGGGTCAATGAAGATGTATAAACATTTTTGTAAGGATTCTCAATTAGTTCTTAGCCTAATCTGAATGGACGTATTGAAGTTCGAACCCCCATAGATTGTTTTAAACCTATTTTAATTCTGTCACAGAAATACTCTTTGTCAGGGAAGACCAAAGAGACAATGGATGGCCTGTGTGAATGATGATATGGTTAGAAAGGGGGTGACTACCGAGATGACGACTAATAGAGAAGTTTGGATGAAAAAAACATGTTGCGCTGACCCCAAATAAATTGGGATAGGGGCAGGAATGTGATGATTATGATGATAACGAACACGTTTTTAGAATAAAAGTTTAAATATTAAACCCTCCATATTGGTGCCCAAGATAGAGGCTCGCTTAATTTGGGGCCAAACCCCTTGTAATATTTTTAGCAAAAAAGTTTTTATTATTTACTTTTATTTTTTAAAGTTTTAAAAGCTGGTTCAAATCGTGTACCTAAAAGAGCCATTATCAGCTAAATTAAATGGAACTTAGATTCATTTCAAGAACAGGTCTGGAGTAACTAAAATTAATACCATCATTTTCTATGTCATTCTTATCAACAAGGCACTTACTTAGTTTTCAAAAACTCTGCGATCGTCTTATTTGAAAAACAAACTCAAAGACAAGTTACCATACGAACTCGTATATTAAGCATATTATATCCAAACTTGTCCTCAACTTACAACCGTATGCAAATCCAAAATTAGTTTTACAACAACCACGAATTTTAAGACCCCAACACACGCGTCCTAATCTCCTAATGCCACTAAATCACACTTTTAGTGTCTGTAACTATAAAATTAGCATAGTTATCCAAAAGTTTTGGTTAGGTAAATTAACTTTCTATTATTCTAATACCAGTTAGTTTCGAAGTGCGCTTTGATTCGGCGCCATGTTGTGTGAAACTTCAAGTTGGAATGACGTCACGGCTTTAACGTCCCCAACGTTAAATGCAGTGAGTTTGCACATGGATTGTTGAGATGGCTATGAATGATGCGCATTAAAATGGAAACACGATCACGATTTTTTGGTATTTATATATTTTTCACACAGACAGAGCGTGACAGCAGTCAAACATAAGAATAAATTTAATAAAAAGGAAACATAAATATGAGTATAAAAAAAAGGTTGGTTGCTGGTCGTCAACATGGATATAATAAGCTGAGCTAAAATATAGCTGACTAGCTTCTGCACGCGACTACGTCCGTGTGAAATTTCTTGTTTTAACTTTATTCCCTTTTGAGCACCTACGGTGCGGTAGCTTCTAGTTGAATATTTTTTATTGTTCCCCTTTGAGCACCAAGGTAAAATATTGATTGGTGCTCTAAAAATAGGTGCTCAAACGGGAATACTCCATTCTATTATACGTAGACCTTTCATCTGTCTTTATAATTTCGCTAATATTGACCATTAGTTACCATCCTCATGAACATCTTATAAACGTCCACTCTTAAACACGTGCCTCTCAAGACCTCACTTACCATTCCACCATCTCGCCACCATCAGTTATACCAAACAGAGCCACTTCAACAAAAGTCAAAACACAATAAGTTTAACGTATTCTAGGGTTTATTTTAGAGCTTTATTTTAAACTAGCAGCGCCCCGCGGTTTCACCCGCGTTAGTTTGAATGCCGTGAGAATATCGGGATAAAAAGTATTCTATATGTTAATCCAGGGTATCAGCTACCTCCATACAAAATTGTATTAAAATTGGTCCAGCCGTTTGAGCGTGAAGAAGTAACAAACATATAAACACACCCTCAAACACACACTCACAAACTTTCGCCTTTATAATATTAGTGTGATTAGGTAGTAGTATTGTTCGCTCGCTGTTAACAGGCGAATAGGAATTCAGTAAAAAAAGGTTTTCAGTCGGCTGAAAGGTTTGTAAATTGAATACTATTTTTTCAGTCCAGTTACTTGGTATTGCTTTGAACACTCGTTTTGTGAAGCTATGTTATTGGTATTTATCAATTTTAAAAGCATAATCTATTGGAAAACTGGTCAAGTATCAGAAGGCCAATTCTCGTAATTTAAAACGTTCAAAATCTAGTCGCAGTCTCATCTCGGCGACAAACAAATGTCAAACCCTTGTCAAAAATGTAGGGAAATTAGAGACTAAGATCACACTGGATGATTTGAAGTAAATCTGTTTTCTAAACTAATTTTGGCTGCTTGTGTGTGGATTTTTTTTTTTTAAAGTACGTAAAAAGGATGATTAATTTTATCAAATACAAAAACATTGTCAAATGTGGTGATAACGGTGATCCCCGGCCCCCCAACCAAATCAAATTCAAAGTCAAATCATTTATTTCAAATAGGTACATTAAAGGCACTTTTTAACGTCAACAATTACAATAAATAAAATAGAATTGATTTTAGTCACCCCTTCCAAAAGGTAGTGTTCGTATGTAGAAGAATGGGCAAAAAACTCCACCGTTACTCTTTTAAAATGTTTTTCAAGGTTTTGTATACATTCATTATATAATTATGTGTGAAGACGATGCACCTAGAATAATATTAGCCAACCTACAAAAGGTAAAAAGAATTAAAAATAAAGCAATGACAGGTAAATCAATTATGTGTTTTTTTTTTATTATTATTTGTTTATTTTAAACACATACAACTATCATCACAGGCTTACCTAATGCAATAGTGTAGTTATAACATCTTACAAATTAGACTTACAATTATTATAATAAGTTAAGTTAGAGTTATTCAATGGAATTTGCTTTAAAAACAGAAAATTATCATATCAAAAAGTCAGTTTTTTTAATTAATTAATTTTGATAAAAAAGGAGTAATTTCGTTTTGGCACATGCGTCGTTTTACTCCGAGCGCACGCGTGATAGATACATGATGCTTACATATTTACAAATATTGTAAAAGTTGATGATTTTCCTAGAATTTTAACAAGTGTACGAGATACTGTAATCACAGAATTTAAAAATCAATGTCATAAAATTTAAAAAAATATAAATTTGATTTTGTCTAGTCACCCTTCCCCGTCATTTTTATTTGGAGACCCATTTTAACAAAAGACGACTATCATATTGGGTAGTTAACATCCATATATTCTCTAAATCCATGTCACTTGTTCAAAGTGACGTCAGCCTGAAGCACTAACCTTCTTTCCCAGCTTTGGGAAACCATAAATTGCTTTCCTATCTAAGTGGATTGAATAGAAAGTAATCCGAAATGTCGTTAGGCTAGTGCATGGAACAATTTATCAGCCAGTATCAAATTCGTTCTGATATCGAAGCTATAAATCGTAAAGTGTATGGTGGGCCATAAACCATGCCATCCAATATTTTAAACCTAACGCAAAAATTTTAAAGACACCACACAGGCCGACACCTTGCAACGATTTATGAAGAAATAGCATTCGCTTTAATATTGTATTCGCCATAAAATGCCTTGCTAACCAAATATCCTGTGCACCTTTATCTAGCCTTACACCGTAAGCATAAGATTCACATTGCCTTGTGTCGCATGAAAATGATATTTGCAATGGTTTCTGGCGATACAAATTTTACATGCGGTCGTGTTAGATCTTTCGGCGTTGATATAAGGTTGGATTTTGGTTGTTTTTTGTGAATAAATGGGGTCATATTTTGCCGAGCTGGTAGAAATTTGAGAGTTCTGCGAGGGTGTGATTTATTCCAATCCATATTGCTAAGATTTGATTGAAGTGCTATCTACCATGCGCTGTTTAATATTAAATGGTGGCTATATATTTCGGGTGCCATCAACTTTATATGCATGTAAATAGTAGGAAATCTTGAATTTGACGGGTAAGCATCATTAACGAAATGGGGGAGTTACTTTTAAGAGTAAATTTTAAGTGCCTTATAGATTTTTCTTGGAGGTTATTTGAATATGAAAGCAAGAAAAACAAGCATCATCATCTGCCTAGCCATTTCCTAACTATGTTGGGGTCGGCTTCCAGTCTAACCGGACGCAACTGAATACCAGTATTTTACATGGAGCGACTGCCTATCTAACCTCCACAACCTAGTTACTGGGTAATACGATACCCCTTGGTAAGACTGGTTGTCAGACTATCGGGCTACTGACGACCCGTAACGACTGTCAAAGATCCACGAACGACAGCCGGGACTAACGGCTTAACGTGCTTTCCGAGGTGCGGAAGGGTCTTGGTATGTGAAGATGGTCACCCATCGACGGACCAACGGCGGCAAGCGTAGCTTAACCTGATCGATCGTCCCGTGCGGCTGTTATTACTTAGCCACAAGCCCCCAAGAAAAAATAAGTATCATTATAATAAACAACAAACAAGCCTTAGTTATTTGGAATGAATCAATATTGACGACAAATATTTTAATATTAGCTACATATTTGCAGACTCGAAATAAAATATTCTAGGTAAATGTCTAACTACATATTATATAATGTTAAAAAGCAATGTTAATATTCGGGCATAAAACACCACACGCCCTGAGTTTCTTTCAGCATTTATTTTCAGGGATCAGTCAGTTAGAGAATGCCGACGCCATCTTGTTTTAAAAATATTGTCCTAAATGGTCCTAAATTAACTTGTAAAAGTGTCTTAGAAAATCTACAAATTCTTATTAAATTAGTAAAGTAAACTTTATAAACGTGATGGGTATCTATGTCATAACATGATATTAAAATAATAAAAATTACTTGATAAAACAAATTGGGGAGTTACTTGAGAAATACATTTTTTTTTTGTCGTGTTTAGATATCGATCCCATCAAGTCGGTGAAAATTACCCAAATAAAACTGATTTTTAAACTGGTATTGACTGACTAAGTTACTACACTACATAAGGTAATTGACCCCAAAAAAAAATCATCAATCCAATTTCTCTAGTTATAATCTCTAGCTAATTTAATTTCACTCTTTATTTACAGAAATAAACATTTCATTTCACCATTTTCACCAATACCCTTACCTCAGTCATACAGACTTCCAAAAAGGTCTAACCCTCTGATAAGGGTGAACTGTTATTTAAGGTTTGATGATTCAAACCTTAAATAACATTTCAAAAGTCGAAACAGCCATTAAAGTAAAAAAAAAAACTCATTAAAATCCAAACTGGCCGAACAGAGTCATGAGTCATAATAAAAAAAGAAATAATATGTTCTGGTCTCATTGGTGAAAGTTTCCTCGTTACAAGAAGTTTGACGGGTATTATGACTTCAGTAATTGCGTCAAACATCCAACTCTTAGTAATGGCAATCAAAATAATGGATCGAGCATTGGCAGTAAACTAAAAACAAAGTTTATCCTGTTTTTATTTTACTAATGTCATTAAATTAAGATTTTTCTTTTTAATTTCGGCCTCTACCACTTATCCTACGATTCAATTACTCGTGTACAAAATATTAGGAATACCTATTTATACCAAAAAACATTTGTCTAGGGAAATCAGAGAAATTATTATACTGGGTGTTGAAAAATCTTTTGTCATAATTAGAATCTGTCTGAATCCCCAAAGCCCTAAATCTTTCATCTAAATATAGACCTGTTCTTATTACCTGAGGGGCAATTCTCGTAATTTTAATAATGTTCACAGTCTTAGGGGCAATTCTCCTAATTTTAAGAACTTTCACAGTCTGATCTCAGTCTCAATCTGTCAATAACAATACCTCTAATTTCCAAAGATTGTTGACAAGTTTTTGACATTGATTGTCAGATTGCGACTAGATTTTGAAAGTTTTTGATTACGGGAATTGGTCTTCTGATCTGCACAAAGAGCTGCTCTATCTAAATTGCGTCGAATACCATTTACGAATAAAGCTAAGACCCTTACTTTTTAGGTTTCCTAAATTACGTATCGTTTACGAGGCCCTGTAGACCTTGTAGCACAAAAACATCCACTACTCCTATATTTCGTGCCTCACAAGGCAATATTTCGTTTCTCATGATGGATATTTATGGGGCTTCCACTACGCAAGAACACATTCACAAAATATATTACATACACATATTTGCGAGTACAAAGAATACTGGCCTTTAATGGGTGCGAAGGATCTAACAACACGAGGAATGAGAAACCATACCAAGACCCAGGTAGGTTGACACATTTTCGCTTCTACTCATACATAGGTATAGGTATACATACATAATAAAAAAAAGTGAAAAACAAAAACTTTTTTACAAAAAAACAACCGACTTCAAAAAAAACACTAAAAAGTGATAAATAAATTTAATTTCGGACGGTGTCGTTGGTTCCGCATTTTCGTTTTTTTTTTTTTTTGCTAAATGGCCCCGATCACGCCTAGATGAGGTCTATGATGGAACGAGCGTGCCCAAAAGATGCCTGTTCACTCTTGATTTGAAGGCAGACGGGTTAAATGTGGGAGGGAACACAGATGCCGGCAGAGTTCCACACTTTTTGACACCGACTTCCGAAATTAAAGTTATTTATCACTTTATAGTGTTTTTTTTTTTTGAAGTAGGTTGTTTTTTGTAAAAAAGATTTTATTTTTCACTTTTTAGTTGTATCTAGCCCACACAAATTTAATAAACACTAGTTCATTGAAGAATTGAAGACACAGACTAGAAGAATCATCAAAATTCGCATAGAAATGCCGGAGACGCAGTACATTTATGCATATAACATCGTACATTAGAATAATTACCTAATGTATTATATACTAAAACTTTCCTGAAAGTATGTAGATCACATTAATGAATGAATTATCAAAATTGCTTCATGAGTTTTTGAGAAAATCGTGGACATACAAACATACAAACCTACGGGTCGAATACAGAACCTCCTTTTTTGAATTCGGTTAATAAAAGTAGTTGCTACGTGGAGTGGGAACGAGTCTGATGCCGAAAATATAGTTCTTGGAATTATCCGTTCCGTTCCGTCCGTTTATCTGTTTGTCTGAATATATATGTACCGGATTGGTGCAAAAACGGGTAAATGGATTTGGATGGGCACACAGATAGTTTATAACCTGGATCACATAAGGTACTTTTAATCCCAGTGGTACGTTCCCGTGGGATATTTTCTGACGTCCGCTCGAGTGAAGTCGCAGGCAAAAGCTTATAGATAATAATTTTAAACTTCGCAAGTTAAAACTGGCTCACAAAAATTTCTATTCGTAAAATTGGCCTGATCAAATACCACTAATAACCGCAGAAAATAATTACTGTGACAGAAATTTACGTACATAAACAACCGTAACATCTAATAAATTACTAAATGACTACACGTGTAAACCTGAAATTCCAACAGAAACCAATAAACCACGGATTTGTATTGGACAAAACAGAGCTATTCAGCGTTGAATACTTCAAACCCCCTATAACCCAAACCGAACAAAAAACCTGTATTCGACCTCCTAATAATTGTATGCGACCGATAAATTCGCGTCTCACGGTAATAAATATAACGTATTACACAGTCAAGTACAATAGGTAACGATAAACGCCCAGCTGTATACAAATTGGGACTCTTCCACTTAGCCGGGTTGGCAGGTGTGAAACGAATTAAGCATCCAATCACGTTCGGTATGCGTTTGGTTTTAGGATTAGACAAAACAAACGTTTTGAATGGATAACTTTGTGAGGATAATCTGTTAGTTTAATTGTTTTTGAGTCAATTTGTATTGATAACACAGCTGTTGAAATGAACCCATATTTTTTTCTACTCTATTTCTGATTTGTTATTGAACTTCATGTACCAATAAACCATATCAAAAATTACATAAAGTTAAATATTTTTTTCAAATAGGCTTATTAAAGACACTTTTGAACGTAAATATAACAAGAAATATAATTGATTCTAGTCGCCCCTTCCAAAAGGTAGTTTCGTATAGAGAAGAATCATGGGCAAGAAACTCCACCATTAGGCCACAATAGGTAGGTAATATTCTTTAAACCTTTTTATTTATTATTTTATTTATACCTACTTTTAAATGAATAAACAAAAAGAATCAGCCTACAACACAAAAAGCTTAATTCTCTAAACAAACGAGCACTATTTTCTAAAACATTACTATTATTATTTGTTTAATATTTGAGTAGGAGCGCGGCCATCTCGCACGCCGCCACAACACAACATGGCGACCGGTCTAAATGAAAAATGGCGTCAATTTACAGGGCAAACGCAGCTAAATTGGATATTTCTCACGGCTGAACCTCTTGCTACTAAGAGTTCGCTGTTTTTACTCCAGTTTTCGTCGGAAAGGAAAAACGAAATGATCTTTCGAGGTAACAAACGTGAGAATAATGTTTGGAAGTTTTACTTTTATTATTGTGTAAGTTGTGACTTACTTTCGAATTGTGTGCAGATCTGTAAATGAAAAGTTTTGGGACTGCACGGGAGAAGATAACTGAAAAAAGACTAAACTTTTAATGACAAAGTGAAAGATAAATATTTTTTTTGCGGACCCTGGCCATTTTACAAGACGGAATTCAATAAAATTCCAGCCATAATTACAATAAACGAATGACTTTATTTTAAAACTAACATGACTATTATCATATTTTAATCTTCAAGATACATAGTAATAGAATTATATAAGGCAGTTCGAAATTCGTTTTATTAAATTTTTTAAGTTATAAATCACAATCACTTACCAAATTAAGCCATATTATTTTGCAGTGGAATTTATCAAACATCAATAAAAACTTATTTAACTTTTATTACTCCCGAACCAATAAACAAAAAGTAAGTGTAAATAAATAATCACAATACGGTCTCGATAAAACGATTTTCCAGCTGCCCTCCATCAATATTGGCTGGACGGCTACATCGATCAACTCTGTACCTTGTCTCAAACTATGACTGTGTGAAACACAGATAGAAGCAACTAGAAACGACCGATAAATTATAGTTATTCGACCATTTCTATATATATATATTTAGCCATACGACTCCATCTTGTCTACTGACTGATTGCAAGATTATTATTATTAGCCGTTAGTGTCCCACTGCTGGTGTGGGCAATCACCTCCCTACTCTCTTTCCACCTCCCTCTGTCCAGAGCTGCCAGGGACGAATCTTTATGAAAGGAGCCCAGCTCGTCCCATCATCTCGATTGCAAGCTTACGTACTTTTTAATGGACTTTAAACTTGAAGAAAGTTATCTTGAGAACTCTCGAAGACAAATACAAGACACCATTTCGAAAAACCTACGCGGTCGCTACGGCGTAGTTGTCACCGCTACGCCGTAGTTGTAACCGCAACGTAAATTACGTAGTCGTAGCGGATCTGCTATGCAAGTGAGTGAACTATTTATCTTCAAATTATATTGGAAGTTTTAAATGCAGCGATGCATGCCACAAAATGAATTGAAGTGAGTGAGTCTATTAAAGTCTACAGGTCCAAAAATAATTGTATTTCAAGCATCACTCCGTTCATAATATATATCCAAAAACCTAATCGCTCAATTCAATTTTTTCACCACTTCACACTCCAACTTCCACGATTTAAATTAACCACTCCAGCGCCTGCCAAGTCGGGCCGAGTGTCAGGCAAGTCGTGTCTCTCTATATCCGCGTACCACTTGGCTCTCACCTCACGTACCGTGGACCAGTCGTATTTTATTAGATCATTAAGCTTGGCAACGTGTCTTGGCCCGCTTGGCCGGTCCATCACTACGGCATTCAATAGTCCTTTCTAAGGTATTGACGCCGAAATTAGATTACAGTCCGTGGTAAGGCTTTACGTATGTTTTGGTGAGAGTGAATGGCGGTAAAGTGGTGTTGGTTTTGCAGTGGAGTAGTCTGAATTTATTTTAAGAAGTATATTAATCTTTCAACTGTGACAAAACTGCTATGAAACAAAATTGTAGTCTTAAAGATCGAATTGTAGTCTTGGGTTTTTGTATGCTGTTTATATAAGGTTCTACTTAATTTAATTCTTCTTAAACATTAATTATTTAGGCATCGTCCTGTTATATATATTTTTTCATATTTATTTAAATGTACAGAGACGGATTTAGTGCCATAGGCATTTTCTACCAGTCAACCTTTGGATGATGCAGGAACAAACAGTGGTAGGTGCTATTGTAGTGGAAAATTAACTAATAAACATTTTTAAATATCATGGGACGCTAAAACCTATTAAAACTATAAATAATATATATACCTAATTAAAAACCTAAACCTAATACCTACATACATATACTTATATACCTAATATTTACATGCTTATTAAGAAATCTTAAATACAAGATACAATCTAGCATTAACATATATAAACATAATATTATGTACAAGTATATAAAGCAAAAAAGGGAAGAGCTCATTGGCCATCAAAAATCATGTTTTTGTCCCTTTTCAATTTTAGTACTAAATAACAGCTTTAAAATGTTGACCTATTTGATACCATTCATCAATTTATAACTAAATGCTACTTCCCAATCATGACATAGGTCTATCGGTACCCGAATCATTCAATATAACAATCAATTATTCTGACCCGTCGTCAAAATCGGTCCTTTGTCACTTTTAAAACTCAAAAGCACTCAAAACCCTTGTCTATCAAATTCATTTTACATTATTCTCTTAATTACTAAGTCTTCGAAGCCTTCTTTAGGCAACAGCGAAATATGATTAGTCTGATTTTAGACAATCCCTTCAGAACGTAAGTACTGTCAAGGTCGTCTAGGATACCCAAGGTTGATTTGAGTCTAGACTGAGACCAATAAACTTTAAATTGAACCTAAGATCTTCAACAACAAAAATATTTTTGTTTTAATACTTTTATTTAATCTATTTTGAATTTTATAATTGTTTGCGTAAAGTTGATCTTTGAGCTACTTACGCTCTGAGTTGAGCTGCATGATTACTGACAAATGCGTCCACTCAATCTGTGTGGTTCTTTCAAAATACCTGAGAGGCAATTCTCGTAATTTTAAGAACGTTCACAGTCTGATCTCACTCTCAATCTGTCAAAAATACCTCTAATTTCCCTACATTTTGACAAGTTTTTGACATTTGTTTGTCGCCGAGATGAGACTGCGACTAGATTTTGAAGGTTTATAATTACGAGAATTGGCCTTCACATGATGTGACCCAGATTATATCTGGACTTTAAAAGAGACTGTGACCTCTGAGTTTGTTTCGGCCTTTCTTCTCAGAGTAGTCAGATAGGAAATCTCATCTAGTTTTTAAAATATGATTGTCGTGAAAAAGTGTTTGTACAAACCTACTTAAAGAAATAAAATCATTTATCATTTAGGCTTTTATGTAGAAATAACAGGTGGCATTTGTTATTGGTTCAATTCATTTTATTACTGAAATATTATTCGACATAAATACATACTGACACATTTCACAAAATGTACGCAACCCTAAAAATGTAACCCTTTTCATAACAAATTGACTGTTTATTAAATTATTGTTTTATTATCAATAACTGAAAACCCGAGCACCTTTAGGCCCTTTGCACACACACGTTTTTCTTGCCGTGAAAAACTACGGTTTATTCGCGTGCGGTTGCTGTGTTTGCGTGTGCACGGTCGTCAGTGATGTATGGATCACTATGGAAGCTTGTACATGGACACGATTTTTCTACGACGCGGTTTATACGCCGTACCGTACAGAAACCATTCCGTGTACAAAAGGCCTTAAGTTAACAAATTGTAATTTTATTGGATAACTCGATAACTTGGCTTCAAAGAGCCGAACTAATAGAAATAAACATCTGCCAAAAAGTTTGACAGCTATTGTTTATTATAAATAGTAAAATGAATAAGCTCGCTTTTGGTTCTCACAGCTGATACACAGGCTTCCTCTATTCGAGAGAGCCCAATGCGAGTTAGTAGATGTCACATGTCGGATTCCGTTCGGATTTTTGGTTCTAGGATATGCCAGTTTCCTCACGATGTTTTCCTTCGCCGTTTTGAGAACAGTGGTGATGACATTATTTACACAAAATAAAGCGCCTGCTTATCTTACCCACGACCTAAAACTAGTAAGTCGTGGCCGTTACCAATGGGGCACCACTGCTCTCTATTGCTTATTGTAATAATATGAACACGTAAGTCTTGGTGAGGAAGCTCGCTTTCGGCTATATTACAAGATATATTACTCGTCACTAGAAGGGTAAGTGAATCCAAATACAAAATACAATAAGCTAACAAATATAATACTATATTTCGTCATACTCTAACATGACAACTTCAAAAAATTGCGTTTCGCTGAAGACTAAGGGCGGATTTTTCACCTATGATACTGAACACGATCAACACATCTAAACCGCGATCAAGAGCTGCAGCTGTCAGTGTCACCATTTTTGTGGAATATTGACAATGATAGTTCTTTAACACGATTTAGACGTGCTGATCGCGTTCAGTTTCATCGGTGAAATTCGCCCGAAAGCTCAGATCGATTCTAAGCTTTTCTCGTAAGCCAAATCAAAAGTGCCATTCCAAAATCATCTCCAAAAATCCATAGTCAAATATCATTGGCAGTTTAAACGTCACAAAAGTGAAGGCTCCTGTCCGATTACTTCAGATTAGCTTGACTCCCTTTTTATCTGCCAAGACCTTTAATCAATAGAAGCCGTCAGGACACCCATTGTTCCTTTCAATTCTAAACGAAGTTAATCTCATCGGAAGCTGATTGCGCCAAATCGTTAATGGGGGATTCCCGAGTTCATTCTACAATGAATTCTGTCCATTCTATCTGTTTAAGTGAAGTAATTGCTAAAAAGGATCGCTGAGAGATTAGTAGTTCTCTTGTTGTCGGGAATTTTAAGGATGGTTGCATGATAGTGGTTCCGCCATTTTGATTTTGCATCCGATATCTGACTGTGGTTTTTATTCGGAATTATTTTTAATTTTTCTTACAAAAATATTTGGATTAACTTTAATGATAATATTGTATTTTTTCATTGGACCATCGGGGTAATAGTGTAAGATACTAACAGTAGCAACGGCTTTCATTTTGACAGTTCAACAACATTCATTGCGTTATTTACGTTGTTGAGCATACTTCGAACATTTGAAGCAATGGATTAGCAATATCCTTCAAAATTATTCGGATTGTGTTCGATAGTGATGACACAATTAGGATATTGGTATTATTAATGGATGCGGGAAGCACAGAACTGGTCGAAGTGCTTGGGGGAGGCTTATGTCCGGCAGTGGACGTCTTTCGGTTGAAATGATGATAGCTTATAAGTGTTGTAAGAGCTGTTAAAGCATCAGAATTTCCACGCCATTAAAAGATAAATGTATTTTTAACTTGATGTGTAGTATAATTTTTTCTTATGGGTTGGTATCAGAATGACTGGATCGCAAATTGACCACGTCGCTCATAGTCCAAATCTCAAAATATCTAAATCTCAAAATACCTAAGTCGCAAAATGACTAGATCGCTAAACTATTTTAACACACACACAAATTTGAAGCACCTCTCATCGCTCTATTGCTATATCCTCCAATCTTTTACAACGGAGGCCTTTTTACGTCAAGCGACATGATGATGGAGATCCCGGAAATACCCTACATTTATGTAACGACCTCATATTACCTGGTATTGTTGCCTTATGGGAGACGATGGCCACAGAAAACAAAGAAACAGTGATTTAACTTATTTATTTTATTATAAGCCTGTGTTGTCCCACTGCAGGGCAAAGGTCTCCCTTCCCTCTATCCACTTGTCCCGGTCTACTGCGATTGTGGGCCAATCCTTTAAGGAGTCCAGCTCATCCCGCCATCTCTTTCTGGGCCTGCCGCGCAGTCGTTTCCTGCCATCTACTATGGGATCTACTGAGTGGTGGCTTTTGCATATTGCTGCTCCGACATGCGACAGATATGGCCAGCTCAGTTCCACTTTAGTCCAGCAGCTGTGCGGCCAGCGTCCGCTATTTGTGTTTTGGAACGAAGTATAGAAGCTAGTACACACGGCTACACATCAAGGTATACATAACCAGTATAAGCTGACTTCTGATTGTAAGTAAAACCTATACAATGCGAGCTCAGCTAAAACTGGAAATGTATAGCTTGATGTGTAGCCGTGTGTACCTTTGTACTCAAATTATAATCATGTCATATCCCTATGTACTAGTATTTTACTGTGTGTAAGTACATAAATAATAATATAAATAAATATAGAGTTCGTAATGTGGTCTGTGAGTTTGACACCTAGTATATCGTTCCATAGTCCGTTGGCAGTAACTTTTTTATAATAGCACTAGCTTATGCCCGCGACTTCGTCCGCGTATCTTATAGCTGTGCCCCGTTACTTTGTTTTAGCTTAACGTTCTTGCTGACTTTCTCATTCTGCACGGCTCCTAAGGATCGTAGCGTGATGTTAAATAAAAGAATAAGATTACTAAGATTTTTTTAATCCGACTGGTAGTTCAGAGATCCGCGCGTTCAAACACACTCTTCAGCTTTATAATATTAGTATAGATTTATATGCAAATTATTTTATCAAGAATTAAATTTAAACAGTTTTATTTCTAAGAATATTCTTCAACTCATTCTTACACACCAGGGTGTTGTAAAAGACACTGGCTGGTTATGTTCGTGGATAAACAAGTGCATCTATTTGTCTCCTGTCAACTACGTACCACGGAGGTCGAGTGTCCCTAAGGACCCGTATCACTTCGTAAAAGTTTATAACGTTTTCTTTTATATTTTTGTTCATTTCTCGGATGTAGTAATAAGTTTTCTGTTTGATTGATAACTTTTTTTAGTATCTATCAATAAGCCAATAGTACATTAATGCAGAGGCCTGCAAAATAGGCATTGATGGACGAAAGTGAAAATGTACAGAACAGCACAGCATACGTGAGCTATCAATGCCTGGTTGCGGCCTAGGCTTGTATAGTACTTTTCTAAAATAAAGCGCGGAAATTCAAACTAAGTAAACTAAAAAAACGAATAAATTCCTCAAAAGAATCAAAGACGAAAAACAATCATTTTTCAGGCGACAATAAGTTCATTTGTTTCTTTTTTACTTTAAACAGCTCTATTTGCAAGTCAGTTCGACATTTAAATAAAATCTTTGATAAGTTACTTCCTTGGTTGCCATGTTTCGAAATAAACCGTTCATTCCATTTTTTAATTACACGATAATATGAGTTTCCACAGTAATTTACACAGAGCATGGTAATTTATTCGGCCGCTAAACACGACAGATACGGATTTTCATTCCGGCCGCTACACCGCATGTATTTGACCAGTACGGCATTTTCAATTTATCTCGAAGAAAGTTGTCAAAATAATGCTCGAATTTCTAAGCATGTCTGAGAAAAAACTATAAATAATCCGCCTGACAAGCAAATATCTGTTTTTTTTTCACTCCTCTGTATGAATTAACTGTAATTCTTTTTAAACTAGTAAGCACAGAACTGACAGATATCTGAAATGTGACTAAGGAAACCAATTTTAGAGGGAAAATGTCCCAAAATTTTGTTACGTAAGCCGGCACCGTTTCCGTGTCGTTGGACGGAAAACGTAATGCTTATTAGCTAAATATTACTGCTACTTATCTTTTAAGAGATAGCGTTTCTTTTACTTCCTTGCCGTTGAGTTTTCTGGGAGTTTTATAAGCTTTCTTCCTTGTTTGAAAGTGATAGTTGTTCGCAAACACGTATGATGTCGCGTTATGTTTTAAAAATTATGTTATCGTTGATAACAAACTTAAAATATTTACGTATTTTAGCGGCTGTAAAACAAAAACGTTACATTATTAACCATTTGATCAAATTGGCTCTAAATAGATATTATTATCTGAATTGTCTATGATATAATCAATATGAATGATGTGTCTACCAAACAGCTTAATTTTAAGAATTTCCTCGAACTTACATATTTTTATGTTTCTGTATCCAAGCAGACTTGCACTTATTAACACAATATCGATGAATCTGCAAATATTTACTTTAAAAAACAGTGGCACTCCGGGAGTGCCGACAGAAGTGAAAACAAAACACAAACAGAATACTTTGCCATCACTCACTGACATATCGAATAACATTAAAACCGAGTACATCTCGAGAACAGCCGAACACATCCGAAGCGGTGTCGATTACGGTAACAGTGGCGCGAGTTCAATAGTTTTTTCCCATCTCAAAAAATGCCCAACGCGCCTAAAGAAGTTTTCTCTTCAAAAATTGATGATAACAAGGCCTCTTCTAATCCGCACACGTTTTACCGATTCGTTTCAGCAGAAGCACCCACATGTGATCTTTGAGGCGCGTACGAAGGCCAACAAGGGGTGCGCCAACAAGCTGGAGTTCAGGCCCAAGAGCCGGCGCACCAAGCACGTGCCTTACGTCGAGGAGCCGCTCGCTGACGACCCTGGCAACACGTGAGTTTATATACTAATTATTTACTGAGGGATAAATTATTCCGTGCCTCGGAAAGCACGTTAAGCCGTTGGTCCCGGCTGTCATTCGTGGATCTTTGACAGTCGTTACGGGTCTTCAAAAGCCCGATAATCTGACAACCAGTCTTACCAAGGGGTACCGTATTACCCAGTAACTGGGTTGTAGAGGTCAGATAGGCAGTCGCTCCATGTACAATACTGGTATTCAGCTGCATCCTGTTAGACTGGAAGCCGACCCCAACATAGTTGGGAAAAGGCTAGGCAGATGATGATGAAATTTACTGAGGGATGAGCCGAGAAGCGATTATTAAAGTCACACAAATTAATTTCCACTGTCTAATATGTCACATAGGACATACATTCGTACATAAAACCATGCCTTTTTTTCATTCAGGATATGTAGCCAATATAATCAATAACCATTTTTAGGGTTCCTTACCCAAAGTTATGTGTCTGTCCGTCTGTCTGTCAGCGGGCTGTATCTCATGAACTGTGGTAGAGAGTTGAAATTTTCTCATACTTTTATTGCTGCTATAACAACTAATAATAAAAAAGACGGGTTGCACTCCGGGAGTGCCGGCAGAAGTGAAAACTTCGCGCCGTAGAAAGAGAGAGGGATACTCCTACGCCGCGCCGGCTGTCTACTCTCTATTCGTCTTACGAATTTTCGATCAGGGTCACGTGGCCTGACGCGAGTTTAACATTTTTTACCCATTACAAAAAAAGTGTACAACGCCGCTAAAGAAGTTTTCACTTCAAAAATAAATAAAGTTAAGTAACGCGTAAATAGGGTCTCCATATAAGAAACGTATTATTTTCGGCGTTTTTTGCCTTGTGGTACTCGAACCCTTTCTGTTCAAGTCCGACTCGTACTTGGCTGGTTTTTTTTATATCTCGATATCTTGCGGTCCACCAACACACAAACACCTCTAGTTTAACTACAAACCACCAAATCACGGTCAGACATAATAATAATAACAAATAATTTATTTCCATAAGTAATGTACAAAGTAGGTATACGCAGCATTTACAGCGTCTACGTTACATAGATCAGACTTGGTATAACATGTTGGCTGACGTAATAACATAAGCAGCTTATCAGCACACCACATTACCTAATGAAGCGACTTCAAAATCCGTTGCCAACAATTCAAGCAAGAAATCTTAAGTGAAAAGTGCGAAGAATTAACTTGTAACGAGTACTTACCGAATCGATTTATTACAGGAAGACAGAGGATTACACGCGGCAACTGACTTCACCTAATTTAAACGATTTGATCAAGTTATCAAAATCAATGTTTGCAGCTAACTTTGTTTTATGGGGCTGGGGAAACGATTTTGCTGTTCATGTTTTGATTACTGCTTACGAGTAGACTTATGTGCACGTTTATAAACATAATAGCTTTTGCAAGAGGTTAGAAATCATCCCTTGGTTACGTACTACCGGTACCGGAAGACGTAGCATTGGAAGGCCTCCCACAAGGTGGACCGACGACCTTGTGAAGGCCGCAGGAACCCGATGGATGCGAGAAGCACAGAACCGATCGAAGTGGAGGTGCTTGGGGGAGGCCTATGTCCAGCAGTGGACGTTTTTCGACTGAAATGATGATGATGATGAACGTACTATAAGGATAAAAAGTGTCCTACGTCCTAACTCAGTCATGGTCAAGCTGTGTGCCAAATATCATCGAAATCCGTTCAGCAGCTAAGGCGTAAAAAGTAGCGTCGTGTAACAAAGAGACAGAGTTACTTTCGCATTTATTATAATCGGTATGCAAATACTCAAGTTTAAATAGCAAGAGAGACCTAAGACCTAATAATATAATCAGTATTTTATAGTTTACGTTTGGTTACAATATGTAAGCGATTTCAGACCTATATGTCTTTGATTTCTTTCGCCGTAAGTCAGTTAGTTGTGTGAACATAGTACGAACAATGTAGGACACTGAAATATAGGCACATGCCACGTCATGAACCCAAAAACTGGTGCTTAAAAAAAGCGTTGGCATAACCTTTAACGTCAAGGGCATAAACCGGCGGGATTTTTCGCAGTTTGTCATAAAATTACAGTTAACTCAAGACTTGAATTCAGGTACAAAAGTGAGTCTACATTTTCTCTCGCCCGAATTATTTGAAAAATAATATCTATCTTATTTAAAAACCTCGCAAACATATTGACACAGTAATTGGCTGATTACATTTGATTCACTCAAGTGTAAAGACATCCAGCTCGGACCCTCGGGGGTCGGGGGTCGTCAAGTCCCTGAATTATTGAAGCGTCAACAGGGATACCTTCTTCAGCCAATTATTTGTTTATGTACCATTCGTCTATTTGTGACTACCCAGTGGCGTCTACGATGTAAGTAAAATATACATAAATTACATCACGCCAGTATCCGAAGCAGTAAGCAGACATGGAAGTACAGTCACATTTTACCAGCTTTGTTAGAAGTTCTATGTTATAGGAGGCATAATACAGGGTAATTGATTTTTTTTTTAGTAGCAGCCGCTAGTTTGAACGGGGTAATTGCGTAACACACACACTATCAGTAGCAATGGGTTTGATTTTGACAGTTCAACAACATTCATTGCGTTATCCACGTTTGTTGAGCAGACAATTTTTTCGAAATGAAGCAATGGATTAGCAATATGCTTCAAAATGATTCAGATTGAGATTGACAGTAGGTTACGCAATTCGGGTGCCGGTTTTGGAAATACAGGATGGCCGGGATATCGACACGACGCGCAATTTGTTCAGTACATGATTTTGAACCCCCCTGCGTTGAAACTTTTCATCGGTTATTTTTTTTTTTTTATGAGCTGTTCCACACATTTTGAATGAAACAGCTGATACTTTATGATAACCGACGAAAACTTTCTACGATAAGTCTAGAATCATGTGCTGAATTCATGGTTTCAGTTAGCCCGTCGATGTCCCTGTCACTCTGTATTTCCAAAACCGGGCAAAAATTCTAACTACCGGTTTTTGCTATAAATTTTCTAAGTAAAACCCCAAAACAGTTCGCCCCACCGAGAAGGCAGTCAATAAATGCTAAAATAATATTATGTTCTCTTCTTATCTTTAAATTTTTGATGTTAAAATCTTGATAATGAACTTCTGGTTTCGGCAAATCCCTCTAAAGAGTCCCATGGGTATCGTTAAGTTAACTAAGCTTTAATATTCCGAGGTTAGGAGGAAGAAATTCTCCTGAAAATTGCTATGGTTCCTAATCTGTTTGCTTGGAAAGAGCATTATTTTGAAAGCCTTCTTCAAGATAAATCTAAATTGCTATACTGGCCAAATACATGCGAGCAGCGGCCGGCAAAAGTTGTATGAAAATCCATATCTGTCGTGGTTTAGCGGCCAAATAAATTACATAGTAAACTCATATATGACGTGTAATTTAAAAATGGAACGATCTTTTACTCCGAAACATGGCAACCAAGGAGATAACTTATCAAAGGTTTTATTTATATTTCAAACTGGCTTGCAAATAGAAAGCTGTTTATAGAAAAAAAAAACAAATTATTGTTGTTCGTTGTTTGTCATTGATTTTGAAAAGTAATTGTATATGACAAAAAAGTTCTGCCTAGTGACTACTTAGTTTTAATTTCCGCGCATTATCTGAGAAAAGTACTATACAAGCCTTGGCCACAACTAGGCATTGATGGAATTACGTACACGTTCGTACATTTACACGATCGTCCTTCAATGCCTCTTTTGCTAGCCGCTGCAGTAATGTACTATATTGTCACCTCATAATTAGGAAGGTATTTTAGTCTAATACAAGCTTTTGTATAACACGACAAGCTTTTATATACTTAATATAAATTGTGTAGTGACGTTATAAGTTGATAGTAAAAATTTTAAAGGAAAAGATTACTCAAATTTACATCGTGCAGCACTGAGGCTAAATCTTATTATTTAATTAATTTTAAATCTTATTATTTACAATTAAATTTTGTAAAGTAATTGGAAAATGAATAGGTTTAATGTAATTTAAATCTTATTTTTATCTTTTTAGGGCGTAAATAAAAGCTTTTTTTTTTAGTTTTTTTTTTTATATTAATTTTTTAGACTATATTACTAGCTGACCCGGCGAACTTCGTATCGCCTCAGAATGAAATAGGTAATGTGACAACGTTCAATAGACACGTGGCGCCATCTATTATCATAATAACGTCATTGTTGTTATCCTCGGGAACAGCGCTTTTTTTCGGGATGAATGATGACCCTATGTCCGTTTCTGTACACCTGACAACGTATATGCAAGATTACAGTATGATCGGTTCAGCAGTGCGATTCTGTAAGACCTCGTTCTAAAGTTCGAATCTGAATCCGCTGTGAGTTTCTTGATTGGTATTCTAAAAACTCGGTTGACAATTCGAATCTACACTAGCGCTACCCTTGCGAGCGTGTCAGCGAGTTGAACTAAATTGACCGTGAGATTTTGACAGATAAAGTATGAGATGACGTAAGAAGTGGTATTCTGTAACGTAATTCCGCCGTCACTTCGACGCTTACTTCGCACTCGAACCCGATTCAAAGTGTCAAATAATAAGTAGCTATTTTACGAGTGAAAATAGAAGAAATCCTATATAAATAGTGTTAAAATTATATTTTTATGTCACAGTTATAAAAATTAGTACAATAACTATATAATTAGTTTATCTAGCTTAGTTTTATTATTAGTTTTCATATCCTAATCCAGTATCGCAAGCGCCTACAGAAATCCGCATATCTACAGTTTATGCGTGGTTTAGGCGTGAAAAGGTAACAAACAAACTTACTTTTCCATTTATAATATTAGTTAGGATAGGATTACTGGTTGGTTAGAAAACTAAGTCGGACTTAAAAAACAAGAAATTGAATCTATTAATCATAGGTTTGTCGTCCAAGCCAAGGCCAAGTGAAAAGTGAATAATGCAGCGTGCCAAGTTGGCAGCGAGTTTTTTCCCCCGGTCGACTACACTCTGCGGATTTCCTTTCTGAATTCTATTTGAATTTGTTTGAGAAATAATTTAAACTTGGGCGACAAAGGGACATACTTTGTTATGCAGTTCTCCATATTTTCGTTTTCGTGGAATATTATTTTGGATTTGTTTAAGTGTGACTCTGGTAGCTGTTGGGTGAATGTTTTGATAACAGGAATTAAGGATTCAGAGTAGAAATTTGAGTTTTTCGTGAATTTTGACTAGAGACATAATTCGAGAGAAAGAGTTGGGAAGAAAATTAGTTTTATCTTTATTAACTTCAATCAGCAATAAAATTACAATAGTAACAATAACTGCTAAAAATATTCATCCTTATGATCCGATACGACGATGCTAAAGGCCGTTGGATGTTCGATGGATGTTCGATAGATCTCTCTCTCTCTCTCTATATCAGTATTCCGATTGTTAGAGCCAACAAGAAGGTATAAAACCTCTTTTTATATTTCAGTTTTATTATTCTTAATTTAAAATATTTTACATCTTCTTTTGTTTTTTACTTCTATATCGCCTCGTCCCAACGCATAAAAAATAAAGAAATATTTTATAATATTTCATCTTTGTTTGCTTATGTCTAACACCGACCAATAAGTAGGTACAAACGCCAGCACATCAATCTACCCGAAACTGTCAAATTTTCCTAATCAACTTTGAACTTTATGGTTTAGCGATAAAGTTGGAAATATATTAAAGAAATTTGACAGATTGTAGTAGCATGATGTGATGGCGTTTGTACATAAGAGAAATATCTTTATACCCAACTGTCCCAGAAGGAGGGTAATGTTTTTGATTCACTCCCATCACAATAATATTATAATGGCGAAAGTTTGTGAGTGCGTGTGTGTGTGTCTATGTGTGTGTTTCACGCTCAAACGGCTAGACCGATTTTGATAAAATTTTGCATGGAGACAGCTGACACTCTGGATTAACATATAGGCTAATTTTTAACGCGGCATTCCCACGGGATCGACATTTACACGGGTGAAACCGCGGGGCGCAGCTAGTAGAACCATAAAACACAGTTTCCAATTTATACTATCAACAAACACCTGCTGCCAAGCACCACAACTTTCACCCCATTTAATTTGCCATGACCAATTGTTGACAGACACAAAATCCAAAATGCCGGCGCCCTCATTGTCATCCATATATAGGGTGCACGATGATTGTCACCGCAGCGACCGGTTCGTTAATTCGAATTAATTATTGACACCCACGCCTCGCGTTGTGATGACAGTACTTTTAGAACTGTGTAGCTGTATGTATACGGTGTAGATATAATTATGGATTGCTGGGACAAAGTTTTTGTGATGGAAATGGCGCGCTGGATTTTTCGACTCGGCTTTAAATGGTTGGGCCTTTGAGTTGTAATAGCTAAAGTAACATTACTTAATTATATTAAGTGAAAACTTAGTACTAGCACGGTACTAGCCAGAAAAGTTGCGACGTCGCTATAGGCCGACCGCTTAACTGAGACGTTGCCTGAGGTAGCAGCGCGGTGCGGGAGAGGTGTGGTGACGTGATGCGAGAGCTCAGTGATTTGTCAACTTGTGGCAACTATCACCCCTCCCGCACCGCGCAGCAACCTCAGGTCGGCCTATAGGCATCTTCTCCTATAATCTTTTTCTTGCAACGTCAAGTTGTTAGTGTCCGTGACAATTCGTGCGATATCGTGCGACATTACTCCTAATTAAGTGACTTATGCTTATGTGTTAGTGATCTAGCATTATGGGTTTGTTTTAATAGCCCAAGGGCCTTTTAGATTATTTAGAAGTTCCGCTTGTAAAATTACCTCATTTCATAGATCAACTTTAGCACTTTCAAGAAACCCCACAAAAAATAAGCGCCTAAATTAGTCCTCAGATATCCGGACATTGATCAAACAATATTTGCCAACGACAGGCGAACAAGATGATTGATCCTGCAAAAAATTTAGAAAAAAATCGTTCCTATAATGAAAAACGGTTAAAATTACCATCAGTTGACAGTACACAAGGTAATCCATATCCCGCGAGATATCGTGTGATATGAAGGGGCCTCTCACCTGTCTCGGCAAATTGGGTCCTCCTGAATAATTTATTGAGTGTAAGTGCCAGCTTACACAATACATGTGCTCATATGAGTCGTAAATAACAAATTTGGAATACGATTTTTTATTCTTCATGTATTTGTGGTTGTTTGTTAACCCGGTTTGCAAGAGAGAAAAAATAAAATGTCTTTTCTTGCCGTGGAGCGTTCGTGTTCAAAATCTGTAGGTACAGACGCCAGCACATCAAACTACCCGAAACTGTCAAATTTTCGCTATCAACTTTGAGCCTTATGCTTTAGCGATGCCTAAAGTTGAAAATCTATTAAAGAAATTTGACAGATTGTAGTAGCTTGATGTGCTGGCGTTTGCACATACATTCATAGATACATTCTTAGCAGAGAACTATTTTGTTAAAATAAGTAGGTAAGTGCAGAAAAATCATAAATACCACAGATTTACTAAGTTACGGTCTAAAACAAGGTTTAAAATCGTTAAAACGAAGTGGTGTCTATTGTACATTTCTTCTCCGTATGGAAAGAGGCTTTTCCAATTGGATATTTGTAATCATCATTATACCAGTTTACCTTTCAAAGATAACTTAACAAAGTAGCTTATCGGTAAAGTACCTCAACTCCTATTATAAATGACAAAACCAATTTCCTCAAAGGTTCTCCCCACCACTCCTATTCATTCGTTCATTCACTTTGATGTCTCAGCAATATTTTAATGATAGCATAGACATTCAAAAAGTGTCGCTTACCGAATGATTTGATTTTAGAAAGATAATGAACGAACGGAATGAACGAACGTTTTGAAGTTTTAATTAATTATGTGAAGGTTTTGTGTTCGATTTTCAAGAATTTGTTACAATGAGCGTCTCCTTTGGAACGGAGTTTCAATTTCAATGGGAAAAAGTTTCTTCGACGCTGGTTTTAATGAAAAGAAAATCCGTGTAATGTAAAATTTAATAATATTATTATTTATTATCTTGGCTGCAAATATGGATGGGAAATTCATAATAATCAGAACTAGACATAGACGTGTCTTTTTCCCAATCTGGACGTAGACATCAATTACGTACTTGCAATTTGTTGCTGCTAATTGTCAATAGGATCCTTTCGACATAATTCCTAAGTTGCCCTTTTCAACATCCAAGGTTGCGGTAGGAATGGCAATTTTTTTGCTGGGTTTCACATGCGGGTCTCTAGTGACAAGTCCCCTTAGTTCACTCCCCTCTCTCTTCACCCCTACCCCTGAACTCATCCACCGTGAAAGCAATCCAAAAAAGAATTAATCTTGAACATTAAATTGTCTTTAATATTATTTTAAGAGAATTTGTTTCGTTTTCCGGTTTTTTTTTTGTTTTATGAGAAATTGAGGTTATTTTTTCTCGCAGGCAGCTGTGTTTTCCTTTTTTTTTCAAATTGTAATCATTGTACTTAACCGAGAACCTCTGTTTGTTTTCCAAATTGAAAAGGGTCGAACAGTTTTCAAAAAACATTAATTTCACATAAATAAAGATTTTTGGTTGAAAAAGTATCTAATTTTATCTATATACTAATATTAAAAAGGTTTGTTTGTTTGTATGTAGATATGTAGGGGATAATCTCCGGAGCTTATGATCCAATTCCAAAAAAAAATTCACTGCTGAAAAGCTACATTATTCCCGAGTGCCTATAAGGCTATACATTATATTTATATCATGCATTGTAGCTGAGCTATCACAATTTTTGTCTAGCAAGTCGGAAAGAATTACCTCTTAAAACAGAATTACCTGCATGCGCTGCCTAAACAGGTGTGTATAATAAAAACAATGTATGCCAACCTGGTCCGCCTTGAATAGTTCTACAAAAAAGTCCGTGACACCATATTTCTATCTTTTATACTTTATCTTTTAATATCTCTTTTATGTTTTAACCAATATTTTGTAACAATTTTATGATTTAAAAGAGTGTCCATGGAGTTTCTTGCCCGTTCTTCTCTATAGGTACCTACTACGCTTTGGAATGGGTAACTAGCTTCATCTTTCTAACTGACCGACCCCTTGACAATTCAAAAGTGCCTGTAATTGGTTTATTTGAAATCAATTCTTCGAGTTTGAGTTTCAGTTTAAAAAAAAGTATTTTTTCAACATACTTACGTTTGGATGAAAATATTTTTTTTCAAATATTAATACTTATCAAAATAAATGACTAATAATGATCAAAACAACAAATAAATAAAAAAGTGAAAACAAAGTCAATAGCAAGCATCGGATGCGACACGGTGGGGTGGGGACAGAAGTTTCGCGCGGACGAAGTCGCGGGCAGAAGTTAGTCTAAAATAAAATCAATGTTGATTCTGCATCAATGAATCATCGATAAAATGAGCACTCAAACTACACATCATAATGACTCTATTCAGACAAATCCGACGACAAAAACATCCGTGGAAAAATACGATTCACATATAAATACGTCATATCACACATCCATCCTACATACAGCAAAGAAAAACATTTTCTATTTACAATATTCCAATCGAAGACCCGGAAGCAATCTACCCCGGCGGGTCCGGGAAATTTCCCTAGTTCCCAATAATGGGGGCGTGAAGGGACTGATAAACTTGATTAAGCACCCCCGCTATCCGAACGGGGGGAAAACTCCCCCGTTCAACAGCCTTAAAACCGATTTTTAAGGATACGCACTTTAATCATGGCCTTAAATTATTGGTGGTCGATCATAGAGTGTGCTTTGACCAAACTGGCGCGGTTTTTAACACGTACGAGTAAACTCAAACTCAAAGCATTTATTTCAATTAAACCATTTACAGGCACTTTTGCATTGTCAAGAAGTTGGTCAGTCAGAAAATATGAAGCTAGTTGCCCATTCCAAAGCGTACGTAAGAAGAACGGGCAAGAAACTCCATGGGCACTCTTTTAAATAATATTTTTACAAAAATATTAGTTAGTGGAGCAGTGGTGGCCCAGTGGTATCGGCCGCGACTTGCGAATTGTAGGTCGTAGGTTCGAACCCAGACAGGCACTTCACTTTGTGTAAATTATTTCATCACCACTGCTCTCAAAACGGTGAAGGAAAACATCGTGAGGAAACCGGCATGTCATAGAACCAAAAATTCGAACACATGTGATATCTAAAAACCCGCATTATTATATTATAATTATACGTGAGAAGGATGTAAAAAAGCGTCCAGAGTACAGCAAATAGTAAGAAAACAACAATCCATAAATAAAATAATTAAAAATATGCCGAGGCAGCTAAGTAATGACCAGCCCCAACTGACGGCAGCCGTTCACGAACAATCAAAAGCATGGAATTAGTACCTATGTACTATTAATGGACGCGTTTTGGTGCGATTTTCGAAATAAAAAATAATTCGTGTTGTATTTTGTTTTCTATGATGGAATCACAGAGGACTTTTATAATACTGAACTGATAAATGTAGGTAATGTCAGAATTTGGTAAAAATTTTTGTTGTTGTGAAAGTCAAAAATTCTCTGGTATGCATACCTACATTGTGTAGGTTATAATCGCAGTAAACATTTTTCGATTGTTTTATAATTGTTATTGCACATATATTTACCAATGGTTTTCTCTAAAAACATAGGTAACTACATCTCTATATATCCTATCTCTTTTTACCCGTAAGATCCTGTAATTAGCTCTAGGTATGTCTCCTATACAATTGTTATCTATTTCTTATAACTGTTGGCTCCCCTATAAATAAATAAATATCTCGTGAAACAACGACCTGCTTAAAGTGTCTTTAATTCAGAAACTAACCACCATCTTTCCTTCCCAGGGACTCAACAACAAGAACAAAAGAAGAGCGAGCTTGGCGCTGGTGGCAGGATGCAGGGCTGCGCGCTCTCAACCGACGGAGGCGTGACGTCAGAGAGACCACCAAGTACATCGAGACAGCCCTGGTCATAGACAAGGCCATGTTTGACAGGAGGAATGGGAGCACCAGGTCGGAGGTCGTCCACGATGCGATACAAGTGGCTAATATTGCTGATCTGGTGAGTGAAATCAATACTAATGTAATTTGAGTGGCTTCTGGCAATGACAAATTGAAACGCATCCATACTAGTTCTGTAGAAAACTGTAAACTGTCGGTCTGTCATGCAAATGCAAACAATAGCTACAGGTCATAGAGATATGCAATGAGCTATAGACTGCAAACTACCACTACCTCCGCGCGATATTCTATTATTTTGTATAAGATTTCAAATGTATCAAGACCAATTTCAATTTACACTCCGCATTTTAAGTACAGACCAAACTTGATTCTCGTAAAAACATCCACATCGCACTTTCGTAATTAGTATACAAAATTAATTATAACACAACCGAATGGCAAATGTCAGTGGTGTCGGCTTCACACTTCTGTCAGACGAGCCATTTATTTTGTGGGCATTACCACGGAGCTTTAACTTGACAGTGCGAGGTAATAAATGGTAAACTTGGGATTTATTTATTAAATACTTACTCTTTATAGACTTTTATTTTTATTTTAGACTAGCTGTAACCCTAGGTTTCACCCGCATAAGTCTCGAACCCGTGGTAATATCGGGAAAAAATCCTATGTCCTGCTCCAGAACATGGTCTACCCATGCGCCAAATTACATCCAAATCCGTTCAGTTGTATTAACGTGAGAGCGTAACAAACACACATACAACAAATCAAATATTTTCTCTTTATAATATTAGTTTAGACATGTCGAAAACACGAGGTTAATAATTAACTCGCGTGGGCTAACTTTCATGACAAATTCTTATTAGTAAAATACGACCAAAGCTCTAAAAAAACTCCGCTCAGCCATCTATAAATACTAGGTACTCGTAACATACTTAAAAAGTAACCAACATTTTACGAGCCGCAAGTAATCATGCCTTCGCGCTTCGTCCTAAGTTTACTACTAACTCGAAATGACCACCCAAACCCAGTCTAGATAAAAATAAACTGAACAATACCCAAGCTTTGGGAGCTACGGAACCTAATTACAGCAGCACAGAACAATAAAAAGCGCGCGTCCCGACACATGTCATGAAGTACGCGACTACGCGTGACATATGTCACTGAAGGGTAAAACAAATTATGACGAGCGTTCTAACGTTCTGGAGATGGAACTGACAGCTAACACTTGAGTATTAGATCCCTTTTTTTTTTGGATTAAGTGTACTTTTTTGATGAAGATGTATTCTTTTTAGGATAGTGTCTGTTTTAGACCAATTATTCTTGTTGAATAATAAATTGTTTTTGGCTGTCTGTTTTTTCGATCCATTTAGGTAAGAGGTTTTCTTATAGGTTTTTATTTTATTTACTTCCATTGTTATAAGCAAGTATTTAATAACGGTCTATGGAATGTTTGTTCTGAAAATTAATTTAGATGTATAAATATATATATGTAATAAAACAAAGTCGTGTTAGTTACGCTCAAGAACGGCTGCACCGAATTTTATGATCTTTGAATGGTTGGATTTGTCTCCGCCCCGAATAGCAGAATAACTTTTAAAACATGGTAAAATTTCACGAAAAAATAATATTGAAGATAATTAGTTTTTTCATACATTATTATCATTCTAAGGCAGTACAAAGTTCGGTCAGCTAGTTATTATTAAGTTAAAAATAGATGTTATTAATACATCTCTCTAAAAATATATTTAACTTGAAACATCTAAATAATCCTTTTGAATCCTCTTAGAAATGATGCCAACCCCTGATACAGCATGTTCCCTTTTATCTCCACATTTAAATTAAACGCAAACGAGACAAGTGCTTAGAATTTACTTTATTTATTTACAATATTAAACCGACAGAAAGAGTCATTTCGACTTAGCGTTGCCTTCAGTAATCTTCTTCATCAATGAAATCAACAGATTCCATTTATTTTGAAACACCCTGTTGAAATTTAATTTAAAAATTGAATTTGTTATGAATACCGTTTGTTAATTATTCTTTAGAAGTCGGTGTTTTGTCTATGTTTTATTGAATTATACTTTTGGGTTATAAATAATTGAGGACATTAAAGGGAGATGAGTTTTATTTACCTACCAAAGAGATCAGTCAGCCAACAAATAAAATAAATGTACAATATCTATATTAACGTGTTCTTTTAATATTGGTAAAAATATATATGCTTAGAAATATTGAAAGCTGTCAAATAATTCTGTATTTAAACATAGTTGTACCATCGAAATAAAAAGAAGAGACGATTCATCAGACGACTAACTTATGCCCGCGACATCGTCCGCGTGAATTTTTTTGTTTTAACACATGTTTATCCTATGATACTCGCCAATACTGTAGCTTTCCGTTAGTGAAAGAATTTTCTAGATTGGATCAGTAGTTCCAAAGACTACCCTCTACATTTCAAATTCACTTTACCTCTTTATAACTTTAGTATAGAAAAATAGATTAGATATTAAAATTAATGGAGGCCTATGTCCAGCAGTAGACATCTTTCGGCTGAAATGATGATTAAAATGACAATATTAATCATAAGTAGCACAAACCATTTCATAAAAACCGTCCCACGTAAAGCAACCCCGAATAAAAAAAGTCTTGGACGCGAACTTTGATAACTCTGTAACAAAAATTATATTCACACTGTAAAACCGAGATGATAATATCCAAAAAGCGTTGCGTAAAACTCGAAAAGTTTCAATCATATTCAGCGGGTCCCCTAACTAATCTCATTAAAAACTTCCGTACCTTCAAAATAAGTAATGCTTGTCCGAAATTCAATTTTGAGTTAATCAAAACGTTTTGCAAGCTTAAAATAGCGTGTTTCGCTTTAAAACAGAACCGAACAGCCAATTTAGTGCTTAACGAAGTTTTCTCTACATATGGAAGCTATGGAGGCAGCTTGTTCCCGAAAGAGGATCGCTCGTGGCACAGATGGACGATTTTTTTTTTTTTTGTTTTAAATTGTTGTATGAAGTCTATGGTTTTTTTTTTGTTTGGAGGATATTTTAGGCTTTTTGGAAATTTAATTAATGAAGTTTAATAGGTACAGGCTATTGTTAGGAGGAAAGTTTTAAATGAATTTATGAAAGCAGTCGGTTTGTGATAG
The DNA here is from genome assembly GCA_914767645.1 of Hydraecia micacea. Classification (NCBI taxonomy): domain Eukaryota; kingdom Metazoa; phylum Arthropoda; class Insecta; order Lepidoptera; family Noctuidae; genus Hydraecia; species Hydraecia micacea. The sequence continues at coordinate 18,478,989 of OU611782.1, read as the reverse complement.
TACTGATTTATACTTTGATGACTTTCGGGTTCATTTATAAACGTTGCTTAAAATTAATTATTCTATTATATTCTATTAAGTAATGATTAGCGTCTTAATGTTAAACGTCTCTTAACTTTAAGCAACGTTTATAAATAAACCCCATTATCTTTAGCCAGTCTTCTGAGGTGTGTCTAATTTGTAGTTTCTATTATTTAACATCACAAATCTGATACATACAAAGTCCTATTAAATAACTAGACCAAGGATGAAAAATCGTCATAAGAACCAAAGCCACTATCAATCAGCCCAAAATCCAAAGTCCCAGTCACTGCTCATGCTTCTAAAAATAACCTGCACTTCTTAAACTCTTCCCCGTTTCCAGTACTTCCGCACCCTGAACACCCGCGTGTCCCTGGTGTACATCGAGTCCTGGCAGAGCGCAGACCAGGCGGACATCGACAGGAAGCAGGACATCACGCGAGCCATTCACAAGTTCAGCGACTACACCGCCAGGAAACTCTTCAAGATTGAGAAGGATACCACGCAGCTGCTCACGTGAGTTATCTTTAAAGCCTAGCTTACACGGTACGATTTCATTGCCGTGGCATACCATATCCTGAAGCAACAATACAAGTGGCCACGTCTAAGCCATAGGTTCTCAACGTGGGTAATAACGCCCCCTCGTGGTTGTTTGAGATTTTGAGGGGGGCAGTAGAAGACCCAGAGAAAATTATATATCCTATCTTACTACTATTTAATATAACCGTTTAAATATAATTTAAAAAAAAATTGGGGGCTCTAGAAAAAAATATATTCTCAAAGTGAACGGTGGGCATAGTAAAGATGAGAACCTGTGGTCTATACAGTGTTTAGATCATGCAAGTTATTTGTTGCTTCAAGTTTATTATATACCATAACCATAGATAAGGAACCTGTGTCGTGTAAATGTGGCTGAAGTAGAACACTAATGTAGTGACAAATATTGCCGTTCAGTTGTGTCTGGGTAGGGTGCAAAGCCTGTAAGCGTAGTTGAGCCGAACCAAGGATAACTAACAGAGGGGTAACTCCCGTATTTTAAAGAACAGTCGCATTCTAATCTCAGTCGCAATCTGTCAAATTTCTAATTTACCTACAGTTATGTCAAGGTTTTGACATTGATTGTCGCTGAGATGAGATTGCGACCAGCTTTTGAACGTTTTTAATTACGAGAATTGGCCTTCAGGTATTAAACTAAAGATAGTGTTGAAGCCAACTGGAATCATTGAGAAACCTAGACCTGAAAAAAAGTAGAAAAAATATTATACAAATGCCTAGTCGAGAGAATGCTGACACGTGTCAGTGCGACAACTCTAGTAGCTAATAAAGATCAAATTCGCAAAACACGTATTCGTTTGCATGAAACTGACAGGTGTCAAGAAGCGTTCTCTCATCACCGTCGCCCGCATTGTAAATGTAAACCAAGCAAAATGAGTATGTAAGAATCGTAGCAGGCGGCGTTCTGTTGTTTCTGCCTTTTTTTCCTCATGGACTTCCTCCATCGTGGGGGGGACAGAGACTCTTACCGGCTAAAACCACCGCGGTGTTCCACCTCTATCTATGGCCGGGGGTGCGGGATTCGCATAAGCATTCACCGCTCCCCTGTTGTTTCTGCCTACACCCATGAGAAACCCCGGGAGTTTATGTACGTAGGAAAGAAAATGCTTTTATTGGCATTTTTTTTGTTAGCCTATTTTCTGTCCCACTGTTGGGCAAAGGCCTCCCTTTCTTCTACCAAACCTCCCTATCTCGTGTCTTGTTTGTCCCATGTCATGGCCAGAGGTCGCACAAGACAGGAATATGAATGATTATAATAAGAATAATCCTCGTAGGTCACACAAAAAACACTGAATTAATTATTCTTATTTACATCTTCTATCTATGTATATGTCACGGCTAATAACCGAAGTGCGGCTACACCTAGGTTTAGCCGGGTACAACTAGGTGTAGCCGCACTTCGGTTATTAGCCGTAACATATATAAATAAAACAAAGTCAGGCTAGTTACACCATTTATAACTCAATAACGGCTGGACCGATTTTTATGATCTTTGAATTGTTGGATTTGTCTCTGCCACGATTAGCAGAATAACTAATAAAACATGGGACAAGTTCACGAAAATGATAAATGATAAATGAAGATAATTAATTCATTTTCTCATACATTTTGTATTGATTCTGAGGCGGTGCGAAGTCCGCGGGGTACAAAGCTAGTACTCTAATAAAACGCTCATTCAGAAACAAAACTACATTGCAACTTTAATCCATCTTTCAAAAATAATCTCGTCGGAGCCCCTAGATCTTGTTTCATTTAAAAACAACATGCGGAAATACACAGAACGATAACACTCCTTACATTGCATTTTATTAAAGCGTCCCTCCTCGCCTGCGTTTTGCAAAGTAATACAAATATTTCGCAAGAGATGTTTCAAAGACGGGCGAGGCTCACAAATCTGCTTACAAAACCCTTTTCACTTTGAACGAACGAAATTACTAGATAGACAGTTACCAGTACGCTAAACAGCTCGAAAATTAATCTCGAAAGCGAACCGAGGTTGAGAATTAATTCGAGCGATAAACGAATCTGAAGAAAAGTGTTACAGCGGTTATGTTTTCACACTTTGAACCTTAAAGTCCTAGTTTTTGGAATTACATTCGCATGGTGTTACGACTCGCGAGATATCATCGGCTATTATCGCTCTAATTTTACAAATTACTACGAATCCGCGGTAATGTTTCCGACAGGCGCTATCCTGTCATAATTTAGGATGTCAGCTGCAGATGTACGTCGATATCCTCGGAGCATCAGTGTCTCTGACTAGATTCGGGGGTGTATTTATATCTGGGTTTGTCGTGTGAATGATTGATGTCGATCAAATATTTACGATGGTTGTAGCCTGAAATGGCTCGGATCCTTCGGGAAAGAATGCCGGCATCGGATTGACAGTTGAACAATGCGGTCTTGGCATTTATTGCCCGTTTTTTTTGGGATATCGCTGAATCTACATATTCATTTTGTGTCGATGTGAGCTTTCAGGAATCTGGCCAAGTAGATCGATGACGTAGCATGACGTAACACAATTACTATGAGCTTTGTGTTCGTGTTTTTGTAATACTTTTGTATTTCTTTGTTCATTGGAGCATGGAAATATATTTATGATATTCTGATATGAAGTGCCATTATGAGGATAACCATCATTTAGTTATCAAAGCGTACGACATAAGTAATATTACGAGTATGTCCGTCCGAATTATACAATGGAAGCAAATAAGTGTATTTGCTGTAAACATGACGCGGAGAAAAAACACAAAAACAAAAAATAACAAGTTGGTGGAAAATACGAGTCGGCGTCACATCCACGCAAAACGGCCATCGCTCAGTATAATAAATAAATAAATTATTTATTGGCATAAATAATTTTTAACAATGTAGTGAGGCCCTGACCCCTGCTCTAAGTATTTTTTTTTATTTATCCATTTATTTCAGGCATCAAGGCCGTTATAAAATACAATATAAATATAACTTAACAATACTATAAATACATACTACATTATAATTACACTAAAAAACTAACTAACTAACGCACACGAAATGTCTGCGTCGTGTTTTGCTGACTGGTGTCATGTAGCCTGCCACGAAACCGGCGGTACACAACACCCTTCGGCCAGAACTCTTCCTTGAGGAACTTCTCGAGATGATGTGTCGGAACACGCACCACGAACAACTTGAAGTTCGTGTTGTGACGCGACTCCAACTTCTCGACCCTCAAAGTCCAGTTGGTCATATATATTATTATATCAGTTGGTCAGGTATAGTACCTACTTGTGTTACAGAAGCCAGTATCTTCTCTCAATTACATGAGTTGAGTTTTATGCAATTAGAATTCATCTAAATCACAATAAAAAAATTAAAATTATCAAAGATAATTAAAAACTATAAATGCTACGACCCTATGCGACACAGAGCCAAAATAGCTCTATTCTAGAATGAGGAGACACGCTGACTTTTTATCCCGGCAGGTGGCGTATAATCACTGGTCCTGATTGTACTGTCACAGTTGTCAAATACTATACTGTTTTATCAAAACAAACAACATTATTGTGTTTTATGTAGTTATTCGGCAGTCCCTTCATTGTTAATACCAAAGTTTTTATCATATGATTCTAGTCTGTAATAAGATAAAATTGGAATTTAATAATGTCAACAAAAAAAGGCGATGAAACTAAATCGAAGATTAATAGTACTATTAATAACCTTGTAACAAGATCCGCTTTTCTCCCAGTTAGGCAAGCATTTCTTTTCTTTTATAGAGGTATGAGGAACAGGGTGTAAAGTTCACTCATACTCTATAGAAAAGGGAGGATCCTCCTACCAGACGGGTGTTGTGTCTGGCGGGCAACTGCCCAATGATTCATGTTGGGCCGTTGTATCTATGCTAGTTGCGCGGTAAACTCTGCTTGCGAGATGCAGGATTTGCGTGACGTCAGTATGACGCGTTGTTCGCATGTGGCGTTGTAGATACCGCTACATCACTCCCCCCCGGAGACCGGAGGTCGATAGTGGGCTGAGTCTTGTATCTTGCGATGCTTGCCAGGCCAGCTGAGGTTCCAGTGAGTCGGAACCGGTTGCCGCATAGTTCACGGTGAGTCGGAACTGTCTGCGAAGATGTCCCCAGTGAGTCGGGGTGGCGCTGCGTTATGTTCCAGTGCGTCGGATTTGATACAGCGTCGGGTTGAGGCTGACTGCTGGCGTCAACCAGGAGAGGCTTATTAAGGGCTCTGCTTGTAGACCGGCCGAAGGTGCAGTGTGCTGTGCCAAGGTTGCTGATGAGGCTGAGGGTGATGACCAGGTATGCGCGGTCGCTGCATGCTGGTGGTCAGGATACCCGTTGAAGCCGTGGGTGCTGGGCTGGCTGGGTGACTCGCCGCTCTAAAGCTTGCGGGAGTGATGATGACGTCACGCTGAAGTATATGCACGAAGGCTGCGCTGACGTTCATGTTCGGGGTCACCAGTATAGAGGGATGAGGAACAGGGTGTAAAGTTCACTCATACTCTATAGAAAAGGGAGGATCCTCCGACCAGACGGGTGTTGTGTCTGGCGGGCAACTGCCCGATGATTCATTTCGGGTCGTTGTATCTATGCTAGTTGCGCGGTAAACTCTGCTTGCGAGATGCAGGATTTGCGTGACGTCAGTATGACGCGTTGTTCGCATGTGGCGTTGTAGATACCGCTGCCCGTCTGGTAGGAGGATCCTCCCTTTTCTATAGAGTATGAGTGAACTTTACACCCTGTTCCTCATACCTCTATACTTTAATTCTGTTTTTAAATCAGCTACGGTCATTAAGGAATACATTTTTTAGCGTTTGTGTTTGCAGTAAAGTTTATAACCTCCAAGTTAAACATTAGTGACAGGCGCCAGTTGCGGTGGCGACATCTGTAATTAGCTTTGCCCGTCCCTCCTCATTGTCTAAATGAGAATTTCTTAAAACGTCAAATTAAATCAGTTTATTGCAAAAAAAAATTAGGTACAGAGGTTGTAATGAAATTACAAGCTTCAAACAGGCACTGCAAAACAAAATAAACTTGTTTTGTAAAAATTACACATGATATATTATGAATATGTAATGTCTGTCATCTGCCTAGCCTTTTCCCAACCTTGTTGGGGTTGGCTTCCAATCTAACCGGATGCAGCTGAATACCTGTATTTTACATGGAGCGACTGCCTATCTGACCTCCACAACCCAGCTTACTGGGTAATACGATACCAATTGGTAAACTAGTTGTCAGACTTTCTGGCTTCTGACTACCCGTAGCGACTGTCAAAGATCTACGAATGACAGCCGGGACTAACGGCTTAACGTGCTTTCCGAGACACGGAGGGGTCTCGGTATGTAAAGATGGTCAACCATTCACAGGCCAACCGCGGCAAGCGTAGCTTAACCTGATCGATCGACCTGTGCGGCTGATATTATTTAGCCATGGGCCCCTAACATTACATAACATGTTGTGACATATTTACAAAACATAGTTCACAAAAAATAGAATATTGTTATTTGTTGCTGTAGCTATCAAATTATTTATTACTAACTCCTGCCCGCGACTTCGTCCGCGTGAAATTTCCCCCGACCCATCCCGTCGCATCGCATCTTCCACTTGTCCGCGTTATTACTTCGTTTTCGCTTAGCATTCTTTCTAACTTTTTTTGAAGTGAAAACTTCTTTAGCGGCGTTGTACGCTTGTTTTGTAATGGGTAAAAAATGTTAAACTCGCGTCAGGACACGTGACCTGATCGAAAATTCGTAAGACGGATGGAGAGTAGACAGCCGGCGCGGCGTAGGAGTATCCCCCTCTCTTTCTACGGCGCGGCACGCGGCGAAGTGTTCACTTCTGCCGACACTCCCGGAGTGCACTGCGCAGCCGAGCAAAAATAAAAAAACACGACGGGTTGGAACCCGTCGTTTTTTTTTTTTTTGCTTCAAGAATCATCATTATCATCATCGTTATTATCATCATTATTTTATCATTGTTTATCTTCATGGGTAAGTGAAAATAATTTCACTAGAGAAAAAAGTCAAAAAAGTTTCAGTAGAAACCAAACATACGATTAAGAAACTCAATCACACTAACTAAATCAATGTTTTTAATTTATGTATTTCCCGGGTCCAACTCAAACACGACTAACGCAATAACAGTTCGCAGTGAAATTAAATAGTCTGACCGAGCCTTTCGCCCCGGGCATAGACAAACAGGAATTTTATCTAATTTCCAACGTCTCTTTATGTACGGAGTCAGATGTTCCTATGTAAACTAATTGGGTTCTCTTTGGTTCTAAATGATGAGATGTGTTCGAAAGAGGTCGGTTTGGTAAACTTTATGGTTGTATACGATGATGTTTACGTTTGTAATGGTACAGACGCCAGCACATCAAGCTACTACAATCTGTCAAATGTATTTAATAGATTTTCAACTTTATCGCTAAAGCATAAGGTTCAAAGTTGATACGGAAAATTTGACAGTTTCGGGTAGCTTGATGTGCTGTGCTGGCGTCTGTAGCTACACTAATTTAACACCATCATTCTTCATTATCATCATCTGCCTAGCTTTTCACATCTCTGTTGGGGTCGGCTTTCAGTCTAACCGGATGTAGCACCTGACCTCCACACCAGTTACTGGGTAACACGATACCCCTTGGTAAGACTGGTTGTCAGATTAACACTATCATTATCAGTAAGATTTATTACGATTTAATCCTCTTGTAACATTAGGTAACCACGAAAAATTTACGAAAAAAAAACAGTGGCATTCCGGGAGTGCCGACAGAATTGAAAACAAAACACAATATACATTAAAACCGAGTACATCTCGAGGACAGCCGAACACATCCGAAGCGGTGTTGGCTACGGTAACAGTGGTGTGAATTAAATGGCGTTTTCCTATCTCAAAAAATGCCCAAAGCGCCTAAAGAAGTTTTCACTTCAAAAACTAGAATCGGCATCCAATTAGCTAATAGACTGTGGCTATTATCATAAATTCTCAGACGGAGGGGGGGGGGGAGGTTCAGGGAATCAGACCGGAATAAATCCAAATTATGTGTTAGTACTCGTAGATAAATCACCATGAAGAGTATGTCTGTTTAGTACCGATGCTTCCAAAAACAATTAGATCTAATAAAAACATTCTGCGATTCATTTACAATGAATAAATAAATAATTTATTAACCAAATAGTGTTCTTACATATCCTAATAACTAAAGTAGAAACAAAATATTCCTAAAATTATTGTTACAAGGCACATAATTTTAATATTTTAACTTATGGACTCCACACTAGGTCTAGCCGAGAGGCTAGACTTAAAAAAACTCTTAAGGACTCCCACGAGACATCGTGGTCCTTACGAGTTTTTTAACTATTTGAAATATCAGGGTCGATATTGCATTGTAAAATTTATTACATATTGGTTTAAAAAATTAACGAATTCCCCGTTTTAAGTCCCAACATAGTCTTAAGCCGTGTCCTGACTGATTAGATTAGGGTTAGCCTCAACTGTATTACATCCTTCATATTAAGACCTTCTTATCTAATTTCTTGAGTCCAGAAGACCTTGAAGCGAATTTAACACCTATATTACTAATGCAAACCACATATCTAGGCTCAAAAATCTAAGTGATTGGTTTCCAAGATCCTTTCAGACGTGCTTCGAATATCTGCCAGAATTGCCAGGGTTTTATGACTGGCACCCGGTCATGGCACCCTCACAGGTTGATTAGAAAGATATAAAAAGTAGGCAGTTTTATGCCTATGCGGTAGGCTGGATTTATGGCTAATTCTACAAAAGTTGGGAGAGGTTTTAGTACCTTATTATGAGTGTGTTTCTGTAATTAGTCCTTGGTATTGTTGTTTCGATTTTTAGAGCTCTGGTAATAATGATTTAGGCTATTTTACGGTCTCTTACCAAACCTCTACACAGGGTAGGCAAAAAATCGTGGATCAAACGAAACAGGGCGATAGTTGGGGTTATTTGCAGTAAAAAATATCTCTGTGGCAGAGTCCTAACTTGATCTCCTTAAAAGTTATGACAATTTGAGTGTTTACAGTGAGGTTCTAAAGTTACAAATAATATTTCTTTTGCTCAAAATATATAGAAAAAAGTGCCAATACTGATAAATCATGATACCCACCGTCATAAAATCACTTTTGTAGTGATGATACTTCTTTTTTTTTTTCTTTTAGGTTTTTTTTCAGCAATTAACCCATTTGATCCACGCTTTTTTACCCACCCTGTATAAGCAAGCTGAAGTGGCAATGGGCCAGCCACATTAACCGTAGAAACGATGACCGTTGGGGTAGACGTGTTCTTGAGTGGAGACTGCGTACCTATCGGCAAACGTAAGGTAGGACGCCCTCAGGCTAGTGGAGAGACGATCTTTGCAGGGTGGCTGGTAGCAGCTGGATGAGAGTAGCCGAGGATCGTGCTAAATGGAGAACAATTGGAGAGGCCTATGTCCAGCAGTGGACTGCTGCAGGCTGATGATGATGAACAAACTTATTATCATCTGCCTAGCCATTTCCGCAACTATGTTGGGGTCGGCTTCCAGTCTAACCGGATGCAGCTGAATACCAGTATTTTACATGGAGCAACTGCCTATCTGATCTCTACAGCCCAGTTACTGGGTAATACGATACCCCTTGGTAAGACTGGTTGTCAGACTTTCGGGCTTCTGAAGAACCGTAACGACTGTCAAAGATCAACGAATGACAGCCAGGACCAACGGCTTAACGTGCTTTCCGAGTCACGGAGGAGTATTGGTATGTAGAAATGGTCACCCATCCACGGTCCGACCGCGGCAAGCGTAGCTTAACCTGATCGATCGACCCGTGCGGCTGTTATTATTACTTAGCCACAATCCCTATTGAGACATAATAATACCCGTCTATTATTGCTCCACTGCAAGTCATGCCACTAACCTTTTACATTCTGTAAACACATAATTACTCGTATCATAATCATACATATTTATTTATCTCAATATCATATTACAGACAGTGATTAATAGAATGCACGATCTTAAATAGGGAAAGGTGTCTGAGGTAGGCGGGTCCTGAGTTACAGATCACCCGGCTCTCTTAGATAGGACATGTTAATTTACAAAACGGTTAGAGTCAAGATAATATATACTCGTAATGAAAGTTTAAAATTGCAATTAAGTACAAGCAAGTGCAAAAATAAGAAACAAAACATTCAAAAGTTTGGTTTTTGGCGCAGCCGTGAGGCGCACAATACTATTTAAACATTTTTTTTCTGTTTTTTTTTTGTTGTTGTATTGTGTGCCTTACTTAACCTGAGTCAAATTATCTTATTTTCTTTCTTTCTTTCAAAAAACAACAGCACAAAAACTATGTAATTGTGTACAATATAAAGATTTCTACGCCATTGTGGCCGAAACTTTGGCCATTGATTTACTGGTTTCATAGTCACAGCCATGTCAGAGCTCAAAAAGACGCCATTAAAAAACTAATCAAAACAAAAGATTCCAATTTTCAAAATCAATCAGATCAATCCACAAACAGAGTTCTTTTTTCTAATTATCTCTTAACGTCTGTTACAAAAGGATCCAAGATGGCGGCGGTGACGTCAGCGCTATCGCTTGTTGGCGAAGTAATTCAACTATAATTTCCGATATCCGAGTCGAATCGGTTCTCATGGAAGCGTGCCCGCTCTTTGAGCATCGAGTGTACCTTTGAAAGTTGCGTCGCGAAGGGCTCTACGGATTGGAAACATACAGAGAGCGAGGCGTGGCGTGCTCGAGTGAATGTTTCCAACTAGTGTTGCACTTTTTTATTTATTGTGTCGCGTGTAACTTTGGGTCTGATGGTAGATGTTGTGAAATAGATTGTAGGGAGAATTTTGTGTGATCATGAAGCGATCAATGAACTGTGAAGGCCTAGTGGCAAGGGCCTCAAATTACGTGTTGTACTTGTAGGTTGTGGGTTCGAACCCAAGCAGGCACTTTGTGAAAATTATTTCATCGCCACTGCTCTCAAAATGATGAAAGAAAACATCGAAACTGTCCAAGGACCAAAAATTCAAAGACATGTGACATCTACTAACTCACACTGGGCCCGCATGGTGGATTACGGCCCATTCCCTCTCACCGAGAGGAATATTATAGGCTGATTATGCTATGAAGTGATCAATAGCTTATACGATTCAGTGTCTTATCCACGGCTTTATAACCGCTTACTTCATGCAGTATAAAGCTAGGATCCAGCATAAAAAAACAGTATTTCAGTTTTCATTGAGCCTTCAAGTTTAGACCTAAGACGAGAAACAGAAATATCGTCATCATTTATTTGTTTTTGAGATTGTAAAATCCAATTTGTTAGTACTTACATACACAACTTAAACACTAGGGTTAATACATCCATAATAATTGTTAATTACAAAAGTATGTACAGACGCCAGCACATCAAGCTACTACAATCTGTCAAATTTCTTTAATAGATTTTGAACTTTATCGCTAAAGCATAAGGTTCAAAGTTGATTGGGAAAATTTGACAGTTTCGGGTAGCTTGATGTGCAGGAGTCTGTACATACACCTAAATATCTGGATTAAAAACTTGAAAACACTTCAAAAACTACTTAAACAGCAGGCACGTCCATTGTCCTTGATCAGTATGTTTCAAAAAGTAATATCTCCACAAGTTCTAGCGTTATCGCGTCTCGTTACTAAGTTTGTCAAATTCGCGTTCGATCACAAACTCGATAAGCGATTACAAATACTTCCAAACGATAACTTCTGTCTATTTTTCTCAGAAATTTCATTAGATATCGATGGTAAAAACGGGATTCTTTGAAATTTCTATGTTCGGCCAACAGTGCTCAAAAACAAAGATTTTGATATTGCAAGCCACGGACTAATCGGAAATAAATTAATCATTCAGGATGGATGACTTTAAATTGTACATACTTACCAACCAATGCTATGAGCCAGAGGTACATAATAGGTATACTATGTACCTAATCTATATATATAAAATTCAAAGTCCTGACTGACTGATATATCAACGCACAGCCTAAACCGCTGAACCTAGAGACATGAAATATGGAGAGTGTGTTCTTTGTAAAGAGTATGTATCTACTAAAAAAGGGTTTTTCGAAACTCCACCCCTAAGAGGGTGAAATTTCACGCGGACGAAGTAGCGGGCAATAGCTTGTAATCTTATAAAACGAAGGAGTCGAAGACGAAGGAGGTTAGTCTCCACCACGGTATGGTCTCCACGGTACAGGGAATCCTAGTGTGGAGGTTCGTGCTATTCGAATATTGTAATATTTTTCCTGAACAATCAAGCATTATTTGTTGTCAACTATGCAGTACCAAACGAATACAATTTTAAATTTAAACGTTCACCAAAGCTCAGATTAACTACACCAGCATACAAGTTACGACATTTCTCTAGTCATAGTGCAATAAACTTTCCACTATCGAGTTTTAATTGTCTTTTTGAAAGGCAGAGCTCATGTAGCAAGTTGCAAGTTAAATAAGGGTTCACGTACTTGTCTAAATTTACATACTTTTCTCTAGAAACTACTCGTTCCTGCAAAACATCTCTGATCAAAGTAACTAGAATATTATAAAGTAAGGATCCACGTATGTACGTCGTACCTACATATTACACATACATATATATACGTTCGTTTACGTTGCACTTGCTCTCATATCCATAGCACACACGCCTGTGTTCATAGGACGCTTCAACTTTGTGTACTTGAATCTCAACTGCGATGAATCTTTGTATGAATAGTTGCACATACGTCTTTATACAACGCTCCAAGTTCTTTGAATGAAACCTGTTTAATTTTATGTTTAAATTTGTTTGAGTTACATTTATGCGAGTTTTCCTTTTATTACGGATGATATTTTGTTGCAAGTTGCAATTTTTGTTTACATGTTCGTTTGGTGCTATGTTAACTGGGAAGTGAAGAGCAATTTGATTTTGTCTATTGTGCTTCGAATAATATGCACTATGCTGTGCATGGGTGATGTGTGAGGTAATTGCGTAACACACTATCAGTAGCAATAGTTTTTATTTTGACAGTTCAACAACATTCATTGCGTTATTTACGTTGTTGAACAGACAAATTTTTTGAACGTATGCAGCAATGGATTAGCAATATCCTTCAAAATGATTCAGATTGTGATTGAAAGTGTGTTACGGAATTAGGGTGCAGATTGTATGAATGTAAACGAAACAAAAGGAGTAATATAAACGTCGTAGCAGCACGCGTAGCATGTCCGCCGTAGAAGCGGGTTTTGTCGACGAAAGAATAGACAAAATGACAGATTGTAGAAATATTTGTACGCATTCTACGCGTCTAAGCATGGCAATGTGTAATTTTGTCTATTCTTCCGTCGACAAAACATCGTCATGCTACGCGTGGGGGTGGCGTTCTGTAGTGTCTGCCATGTGAATTAGGCGTGAGTTTACGTATATACAAGGTCCCATTAAAATAGAGGGACAAATTTTAACACAGCGCTCAGTACGTCTAACCAAAGATATCCAAGCAAAATAAAAACACTGATTAAAGTGATATTTTGACCTAAAATAGTAAAGTTCCGACACATTAGTGTATTTTCGTTAACTGATTATTTTTCTTGTAAGTATCTAATGCGTTTTTCTTATATATTTTTTTCCATCGTCCTTATTTTGGTGGCCTGAAAGATTTTTAAAAGTTTGTCCATCTATTTTAATGGGACCTTATATTATGTGTAACATGCACTGTCTAGACAGTCTGTTCCCGGACTTAATTAAATAATTATTTAAATTTTTAATTAAAAAATTAACGCATTTTCACATAACAAAGGGATTATTGCCAAACTGGAGCCTCTAAACCAATTAGCTACGACTGTTAGGCCATAAAAATTAAAATAATCAAGCGTTTCTGGCCATTATACCGTCATAAGGCGGATTAAGGGCATATGTGCGGTACATTGTCCTTTTAGTCAATAAATTATGAGGCCGCGAGGTTGAGAATGAGTTCAAATGTTTTATTAAGTGGCGGGTATTTAGTCATTATTCATGAATATGGCGGTAATTAAAGAAAATAAAAACTGATTACAATAGATATGGAGTGTGGTTTGTATAAATGAAAGAGTTGTAGAATGTTTAAATTGATTATGAGAGAATTCAAGGATATTTCTTTGTATGACAATGTTTTTCTTTTAATTTCTAAGACTTTATCAAACATAGACAATCATGATTATTCCATTGGTGGCTCCTTAAGCCAGGAGGACACATACACACAGGAGGTAGGAGGGTAGAAGATTACATAGGATTCATCATAATCAGCCTATAATGTTCCAACTGCTGGGACACAGGCCTCCTTTCTGTGACAGGGAGTGGGCCGTAATCTACCACGCGGGCCCAGTGCGGTTTCCTAGATATCACATGTCTTTTATTTTTTGGTTCTAGGACATGCCGGTGTCCTCACGATGATTTCCTTCACCATTTTGAGAGCAGTGTTGATGAAATAATTTACACAAAGTAAAGCGCCTGTCTGGGTTTGAACCTTCGACCTCCAACTCAACCTCAAACAACAACAAGGGATTACTTCTTGTTAATCTAAATTTAAACTTTATAAAGTAGGGATACTAAAAAGGTGCTTTTATTCCAGCATTTTTTGCCCAGACGCAACTGAATATCAAAATCCATATTAAAATATCATTTTACACAACTATTATCTCTTCCACATTTAAAAACACCATGTAGACACCACACAAAAAAAGTTTATCAACCTCCATGTTAATTCGTGACGTCACTTCCAGCGGTCTGACGTTCCCCGGAGGCGAGTCGGGGATATCTGTCCCGGACACGCTGTGCACGCCCAAGTCCGTGGGAATATCTGTGGACACCAACACTTATGAACCACACCTACTGGCTGGGACCATGGCGCATATGATTGGACATAATATAGGTGAGTTTTAGCCAAATAAATTAAGTTTTTACAGCATAACGCTACAAGATTCTTTTGGCGCTTTTGGCGTGTGGCCAAAGTCGGAACTAACGCCGCCATTTTTATTTGTCAATCCAATTTCTGTGACAATTTCACAAATGTTTACCAACAACCCTCTGTCAATGTCATACAGGCCCACAAGATTCATGCAGCGCTCTACGTAGTACCAATCAAACGCCAGTTTGTCTTTTATTTATTTTTTGGTTGGATGCTTTGGAATCGGTCAATAAATTAACATTATAGTGTTGGATACACTGCTATTAGACCATAGATGTCTTTATTGCTATGTTAAAGCAGTTACAGCAAAGGAATTAAAGTACAATCGGCAATGGCGCGTATCCTTATAGACTTCGGGTCATAAGAGGCCCTTCGAGAAAGTTCGGCTTTGCAGAATGTTGTCTTTATCACCCATACTCGTCTGACAGTCTTTTTCTAAAACCCTATCGACCATATTAACGATCGAGTACTGTGCATAGGTTAATTTCACAAACGCGAAGCGAAGCGAAGCGTGTTTCGGTTTCGTCTACCGTAGCCGTCCGGCTTGGTACCGCAAATTCTGTTGCGGGCAATTAGCAAATGCTTCTAGTTCTTGCTAAGCCTGTTGCTTTGTAATAGCATACCAAAGTGGTAAAGAATTCGTTGTGTTCATATTGGCTAGTTGCGATACAGTTCTGGGTGGAAACTTTTTTATACAATAGCGCTAGCAAGCTTTGGCCTAGATTTTAAATCGTCATACTGTATAAACCCACACCTATGAAGTAATGTCTCATTTTGGCGACAACAGCTATTATGTTTTTCTAACAAATGATGTTTCTTTGTCTTCAGTTTTTGTAAATGTTGACAAAATCATATGTCTGGATAACTTTAGTTGACATTGTAAGAAATAGTTTTCCCTGTTCAATGCAATATCGCGGTAAGCAAAATTGATGACAACAAAACGTTAGCTGACAAAACTTTTGTCACATAACATTTTGTCTTTTCCATCATAATAACTCCATATGTTACATCGAAACAGATATCGATATGGATTCTTTTATTCTTCTAAGATTTGTTTTGTGCTATATTTTCCTGTTATATTAGAACTCATTAAAAGTGAATATTGTCTATGTATTATGCATATATTTATCGTCTATAAGGTCCCATTAAAATAGATAAACAAACTTTTAGAAATCGATCAGACCACCAAAATAAGGACGATGGTAAAAAAATATATAAGAAAAACGCATTAGATACTTTCAAGAAAAATTATCAGCTAACGAAAATACACTAACGTGCCGGTAATTTATTATTTTAGGTCAAAATAAAATCACTTTAATCAGTGTTTTTTTTTAACTCAGCGCTCAGCAGTGCGCTGAGTTAAAATTTGTCCATCTATTTTAATGGGACCTTTCATAATTATGTAAATGGTACACTACAGACTACCTGCAGTATTGTCCCTCGCTTCTCACTTAATCCATCCAAAGGTCGTCTTCAAAAGATCGCTTTTAGCGATAAGACTGCCCATTATGTCACCCCTTGTAAAATTTCTACATTTTTATCTGTGACATAATAAAGAATATTCTATTTTATGTATATTTCCAGCCAGGTTACAAAATTCCTTTGTTCACTGCACCTTTCACCATATTTTTACTTCTTCTTAGCGTACTGTCGATGGTAAGAATATAGTTTTTTTTTATTTGTTTGGCCCAAAATTCAGCAACGCGGATGGCATTCGCTGACGCGGCCATTAGAGCCTCACGTGTGTAGGTGTCAAGGCATGTGGTTCAAGAATATAAAAAATATATAAATATTTTTACTAATAGCACTTTGACAGGCCTGATGGTCTAGTGGTTAGTGACCCTGACTGCTATGCCGGAGGTCGTGGGTTCGATTCCCACCCAGGACAAATGTTTGTGTGATGAGCACGATCATTTGTTCTGTGTCTGGTTGTAATTTATCTATAATATATATGTATTTAGAAATATATAAGTATGTTTATCAGTTGTCTAGTACCCATAACACAAGCTCTGCTTAGCTTGGGACTAGATGGCGTTGTGTGATAGTTGTGGAATATTATTATTATTTCCTTTATTTCATTATTTACATATAAATTATATTTTTAAATATTAGCATATAAAATATAGAAAAACATTTAAAAATATAAAAAATAGTAGCCCACCGGTATCGGGAACAGGGTCCAAGCTACCGGCGGTCAGGGCTCCAGAGAGAGGAACCTCCGGACAATGCGGGCCGTGTTATTATTATTATTATTACTTTCTTCCCCAGGCATGGGCCACGACGATGGGCGAGAGCAATGCTTCTGCCGGGACTGGCACGGCTGCATCATGGCGCAGTCGATCGTGGGCTCTGACAACGTGCAGCCCTACAAGTTCTCCGACTGCTCGAAGAACGACTACATCAATGAGCTGCGGGTCGGACAAGGACTGTGCTTGCTCAACAAGCCTAATGAGGTACGTTGAGATGTCAGCGACGATTAGGACAAGAATATGATAAAAGTTGAGCTGTTGTCACTTATACTCCGTTGGTTTAGGTAATTAACTAAAGGTAAACAAATCGTAAAAAGGGTTTTTCATAGATGACACTTTCTTGTTTAAAAATAAAAACAAATTAAATTTATATTCCATTTTTTAATAGTAATGTAATATTTTATAATCTGTCTATGGTAAAGAGACAAAAAAGACAGGTTCTCTAAACCTTTAACAAAATACTATGAATAAGATAATGTTGCTAAATTCTGCGGAGTTTCGCTAGCTAATTCAATTTGACCCTGTATAAGTACAATGTACAAGCTCTAACAATAACATTTTAACACGAGTTGAGCGTAAGCCATTTTGCCAGCACAACAAACGTGACCATGTTGAGTCATAACTTCCATCAGAATAGCACAGCTCTATCAGTTTTAATCTGCGTTCGCTATTTAGTTTCCAAAGATGTAAACAAATATGAGCTATTGGAAAAATAACTTTAATACCTACACAATAAAGTTCAGTTTACGCTATAACTTCAAAGATTTTTGTGTATTTTTCAATAGCACTAGTCATTCTGAAATCAACTTAATTTCCACTATAATAAAATAAATTTAATATGTGTTTAACTTGAAATAATATCAATTGGACACATGAATTTGAATAGACCATACATATTATGACGCTATAAAGTAATTTTATGAGCAGCTCAACAAACTGAGCAGGTTTATTTGAGTCAAAACTTTAAAGATAATGAAAACATGCAACCCGTACAAATACAGATATTCAATTATTTATGTTTAAACAATCATTCGTGAACTATTTACACCATAATTGAAAATACAAACGAGTTTTAAACTGAAATTATATTTATTTATCAAATGACCACAGCAACAGCTTTTGTGGAGGTTTCGCTGGAATTAATAATTTTATTTTGTTTATATTTGTTCAAATGAATACATTTTGACTATTAATTGTGTCCCACCAACCAAAACTCTTAATCTTCACTAACATAGCATAATCAGACTATATTGTTCCCACTGCTGGGACACAGGCCTCCTCTCGGTGAGAGATAGGAGGCCGTAATCCACCACGCGGGCCCAGTGCGGGTTGGTAGATGTCACATGTCTTCGAATTTTTATTCTAGTACATGCCGATTTCTTCACGATGTTTTCCTTCACCGTTTTGAGAGCAGTGGTCATGTTTTTTTTTTTTTTACACACAGTAAAGCGCCAGTCTGGGTTTGAACCTGCGACCTCCAACTGCTCCACTGCTCATCACAAACTTAATACAATTTAATCTGATTAAAAACTCATTCTACAATTCCATTTAAAATTAATCAGATTGAAGTCCTCAAACTTACCTATTTAAAGTTTAATTAACTCGGAATCGTAAAATCAAATCCAATCCAGTAAGATCTTCGAGTGAAATCACTTTAATTCTCAATTAAAAACGATGGGTTTCATTGAAAGGAAAGTCGATGACTCGAAGTCTGTCGAAGGGATGACAAAACCTCTAATTTAATAATTCGTAGGTACATAGTCGCAGCGCACCACTGATTCAACGACGAAAGTTTTAGTGTGGGCGAGCTCGTCACCGCCGCCGCCGTACCACTTCTACGCAAGAGTTCATTCAAATTCAAAACAGATTTTCACGTTGAAAATTAATCAGAGGCTGTCGTATTGTTTGTCGTCACCCGCTAAGGCTCACTCCTTTAATAAAAGTTATGGTAATACAGGCTGCCCTCGCGCTCTGAATCATCTCTTCGTTTGCGAATATATAATAACAGGAGCGAACGCCATCCAGGGTTTATTGGAATAAATTTGCATAGTCAGGAATGATAATGCCAAGCCCTGCTTCTCCCCTTCGATTTCTCACGTTTACATATTTATCGAGGGATGATTGAGAGAATGCCTTTATTTTCCTGTAGCCGTCCGCGGTTGCTCATAGTAATGCGTGATTTGTTAGCGATTGATATTGGAAGTGTTCTCTCGATGCTGTTATATCTTATCAGTTTGGGAATTACGTCACATGATTCTATTCACATTGTACACAAACGTATCACTAGCAATCTCCATAGGATAGAGCAGATTTGTCTGCACTTGATAATTTTTACCATCCATCACCCATATTTCTCAGTCACCCTGTGATCATGGCGCTTGTTTGCATGCACGTAGAAATATCGAGAACCTAATTAAACAAAAAATCACAGCAAATATCCTGTAGGTGCCAATATAACCTTGATAATAAGGCACTGGATACGCGCGGGGCGATGGTATAATTAACAATTCAACACAAACTTTATGGTATTGTTACCAAATACCAAAGGTAGGTAGGTAGGTTAAATACTCAAACGAAAAACAAGATCCCCACGCCTAGAATGTTAATTGTTATTGATTATTTTAATTCTGTATATGTATTTAAAGTACGTAATATAGAATAAATACGTGGTTTCAATTAATGAGATAACCTAATCGCTACACTACATATTATTAAGTTTGACAGATAGTTTTTACAGATATAATATATTTCCGCAATAAAATAATTTCAACATACTCAAGTTACTTCATTTAACAAATTACATAGATATTTTGAGCATTGCTATCTTCGCTATGTTTCTTATATTCATCTACATTCCTGTATATGATACTACCTTTACCTACGAATACAGTTCGAATCTCGATTCCCGACGTAAATTCAATATGTGTGTATGTTCACCGTACCCTTTGGGTATTCTGAAATGTTTCCCTTGTACGACTAATGCTTTTTTGACTGAGTTTTACATGACGATCGTGTGTCGGTAAGTGTGTTTTTCCTTGACTATTTGGAGATTTTCTTAAGATAGACGTTTTGTTGTTCTAAGAGGTTTTGAGATTTGGGAAAATTGAGGAATGAAGCAAACAGCTTGCAGAGTTAGCAAACTGAAGTGGCAGTGGGCTGGCCAAGTTTGTCGAAGGACCGATGGCCGGTGGAGCAGACGAGTCCCGCACCCTAATTGCGTAACACACTATTACTGTCAATTTGAATCATTTTGAAGTTTATTGCTAATCCATTGCTTCAAATGTTCGAAAAATGTGTTTGCTTAGCAACGTAAATAACGCAATGAATGTTGTTAAACTGTCAAAATGAAACCCATTGCTACTGATAGTGTGTTACGCAATTGCCCTGCTGGACTGGAGACCACGTATCGGCAAGCGTAGTGTGGGACGCCCCCCAGCTAGATGGACGGACGACCTAAAAAAGGTGTCTGGGGTAGACTGGATGCGGAAGGCGGAGGACAGGGTGTTGTTGCGCAGTCTGGGGGAGGCCTATGTCCTGTAGTGGACTGCGAAAGGCTGAGTTGATTGATTGATTGAGGCATAAAGATTTGTGAAGGCCTGGGTTGTTTGCGTTTGTTATAATTCCAAGTCAAATCCAGCTAAAACGGCTAGCTATGATGGATATATGGGACAATTGATAAATTTTTTCGCGATTACGATATTGGACCCATGGAGAAAGTTTTTTAGTCTGTACCAGTCCCTTAAATTTCACCACACCTTTCTGCGAGTTGTTAGTTAATGACGTGGTTGGATTTGCTGTTATGACAGGCTCACATCTAACTAATACGCCAAGCTATGTCGTATAGTTGAAATGTAGCCTAAGCTGTTACATAATAGGTCTTTACCTATGTAATTGGAGATTCTATAACCATCATTTTCAGATTTACTTATCTGTGGATTGGCGCGCAATTCGAAATTCAAATAAATTTTATTCGAAAGCCGTGTTAATTTAATTTCAAATTCAGTCATTTGTTTTTAGATAGTTTTTTGTTTTTGTTAAATTGTGGTAGTTTTTTGGCGCCATGGATAAATTGAAAATTCGTACAATTTTCGAATATGAGTTCCTACGTGGAAATACCGCTGCGCAAACAACACGAAAAATTAACGGCGTGTACGGGCCTAACACTGCTTGCATAAACACGGTCCATTATTGGTTCAATCGTTTTAAATCTGGAAATTTTGAGTTGAAGAACGAGCCTCGCGGTCGGCCGGTAATCATTGTCGAAAACGAGGAATTTAAGGTGATAGTGGAAGCGGATCCAACTCAATCTACGGGTGAGCTTGCTGCGGGCCTTGGAGTTAGTGTCAAAACAACATTGAAGCACTTGCGTCAAATCGGAAAGATAAAAAAGCTAGATAAGTGGGTGCCACACGAACTAAGCGACCATCAGCGAGACTTACGCGTCGAAGCATGCATAACACTGCTGAATCGGCATAGAAACGAGGGAATTCTTAATCGAATTGGTACCTGCGATGAAAAGTGGATCCTGTACGACAACCGTAAGCGTTCGTTTCAGTGGGTGGACCCGGGTACAGCACCTAATCATTGCGCTAAAAAAAAGAT
Source organism: Hydraecia micacea (assembly GCA_914767645.1). NCBI lineage: Eukaryota > Metazoa > Arthropoda > Insecta > Lepidoptera > Noctuidae > Hydraecia > Hydraecia micacea. The sequence goes on along the minus strand of OU611782.1, from coordinate 18,457,611 downwards.
TACTCATAGGAAGGTGATGGTGACTGTCTGGTGGATCAGTGCCGGACTTGTACATCACAGCTTCTTACCTAATGGCACAACAGTGACGGCAGATGTCTATTGCCAGGAATTGCAAACAATGATGGAGAAGCTCGCAATTCATCAACCAAGACTGGTCAATCGCTCTTCCCCATTGCTTCTTCACGACAACGCGCGAGCTCACACTTCACGACGGACCATCGCAAAGCTACAAGAGTTACAGCTGGAAGCTCTCCGTCACCCACCGTACTCACCGGACCTTGCCCCAACAGATTTCTACTTTTTTTCAAAATTTAGACAATTTTTTAAGTGGGAAAAAATTCAACACTTGAGAAGCAGTACAAAACGATTTCGCTGACTTCATCGCCTCCCATCCGGCACACTTCTACAGTAAAGGGATAAACAAATTGCCATCAAAATGGCAAAATTGTATAGATAATTTGGGCCAGTACTTTGATTAGCTGAAATAAAAAAAATACCAAAATTTTTATATTTTAAAATTTTCATACAAATCTCCAATTTCATAGGTAAAGACCTAATATTTGTTTGTTTTAATGCAAATTACAAGTTTTCGGTGTAATAGAACCGCCACAATATCTTAAACTGGATTCTCACAATAAAGTTTGCAAATAGTCAAAAAATAACAATAACTGATTTTAGTTCTACCTGCAATGCATGCCGATCACATTACTTGGCACTCTTTAAACTTTGCCTTTTTCATCAGCATACCTATCAGTAAACCACCTCAGACCAAATAAAAAACCAAGACAAAGGGCTGTCAACAGTAAAGTGAAGCCGGTTTCGTAAACGTGTGTGCACTTAGTGAGGTGTAGTTTGATTGTAAATGGTTGTAAATGAGTGCGTGTGAGCGTGTATGCAAAGAGTGGAGGTGTAGTTTTGGCATGCTTCACTGTATTGTTCCCAGCGCTATGTCTTGACTTTTTTATTTGGTCGTCTGAGTAAACCACCTATCAAATATGAACAAATAAAATTACTTCCTATTCCCACAGCTGGTGATCCACCACCAATGCGGCAACGGTCGCCTGGACGAGGGCGAGGAGTGCGACTGCGGCACCATCACGGAGTGTCAGAACACCAACCCTTGCTGCGACCCCTTCACGTGTCGTCTCACCAAGGAGTCCCAGTGCGCTTCGGGAGAATGCTGTGAGAGGTGTCAGGTAAGAAAGAAGACGTGGTAACTTAAACAGGATAGGTAGCAAAATTGTATGCACACCATTAACTGTATTTGAAATACTTAGCTAAGTTTACTGATGCCTAGACCCGTATTCAAAGAATTCTGTCTCAAAAAAGAGCCTGGAAGTACAATTTCAAGAATAATTTCATACATAGTACCTATTTGACAATAGTAATTAAGTCTTAAAACTAGTAGGTATATAATATACCTACCAGTTTTAGTAGTATCCTCAGTTCATTAATAGAGATATTGTTACAATAATAATAGAGAGCTAATTTTGTTTTGTCATTTTCATGTTTTGTGTGTATAAGCTTTGATTATATAATGTCTAGATAGAGCATCAATTGCGCGCAAACGTGTCAAAAAATACCAGCCAACTGTTGGACTGTAAGTACTTACCCGCCGATTAGTGCCGATCGTACCGCTTTGGTGTCACTACGTATTACGCGCGCTAAGTAATAAACAAATAACAGCGATAAAATGACGGTATGTGCTATTAAACTGTGCCGAAATTATAAAGGAAGGGTAAAAAACACCAAACACATCACATATCATCAGTAAGTAACCAAAAAAACTACGTATTTGTTTTTTGTTTTTATATTTACCAAATTACGCCCTATTACGCCATATTTTATCAGTGTTGCCAGTTTCTTTTTCCATTCTCCCAACTTAACGTCCTTTTTTTGTGGGTATATTCGTTGCTTTATGGTTACGTTTATATTATTTAGTTGATGTACTTTTATTATTCGATTTCAAAAATGGTGAAGTTTTTCAATTCGTCTGTACTTTTTTATAATAATATAATGTTCGCGTATAACTTTTTTGTTTATGAGCCCATTTTAATGATTATTGTTGCATTGGGTCCAATAAACTGATTTCAAAGGTGCCAAGAGTAATTTTAATAAGATTAATTTATTCCATTCGTATTATCTGTGATCTTTCATTTGAAATTTCCAAATACAAACTGCCTAAAAAGTTAAATATTCTAATTGAATTAACTTAGCTGATTTAATATAACACAACATTCACACACACAACTCTAATTCAATTAAATAGTGTTTTTTATTTATAAATACAAGTAAATAAAGACACTACTAAAACTGAATAATACTACAAACATACACCTAAAACTTACTTATATTATTTGTATAGTCAATTTTTTTAATATGTAATTTATGGGAGAATTGTAGTAGCTGGTCTTTGATTATATAATGTCTAGATAGAGCATCAATTGCGCGCAAACGTGTCAAAAAATACCAGCCAACTGTTGGACTGTAAGTACTTACCCGCCGATTAGTGCTGATCGTACCGCTTTGGTGTCACTACGTATTACGCGCGCTAAGTAATAAACAAATAACAGCGATAAAATGACGGTATGTGCTATTAAACTGTGCCGAAATTATAAAGGAAGGGTAAAAAACACCAAACACATCACATATCATCAGTAAGTAACCAAAAAAACTACGTATTTGTTTTTTGTTTTTATATTTACCAAATTACGCCATATTACGCCATATTTTATCAGTGTTGCCAGTTTCTTTTTCCATTCTCCCAACTTAACGTCCTTTTTTTGTGGGTATATTCGTTGCTTTATGGTTACGTTTATATTATTTAGTTGATGTACTTTTATTATTCGATTTCAAAAATGGTGAAGTTTTTCAATTCGTCTGTACTTTTTTATAATAATATAATGTTCGCGTATAACTTTTTTGTTTATGAGCCCATTTTAATGATTATTGTTGCATTGGGTCCAATAAACTGATTTCAAAGGTGCCAAGAGTAATTTTAATAAGATTAATTTATTCCATTCGTATTATCTGTGATCTTTCATTTGAAATTTCCAAATACAAACTGCCTAAAAAGTTAAATATTCTAATTGAATTAACTTAGCTGATTTAATATAACACAACATTCACACACACAACTCTAATTCAATTAAATTGTGTTTTTTATTTATAAATACAAGTAAATAAAGACACTACTAAAACTGAATAATACTACAAACATACACCTAAAACTTACTTATATTATTTGTATAGTCAATTTTTTTAATATGTGATTTATGGGAGAATTGTAGTAGCTGGTATCATTATTCACGCACACAGAGACATAGATGCACAGTGTAAAACACCGCCCGCACGCACACATGTTTGAAATTGTTGCCTCGTTTTCTTTGTTTTGATTGTAGGGCGACGCTCTATCTAGACATTATATAATCAAAGTAGCTGGTATCATTATTCACGCACACAGAGACATAGATGCACAGTGTAAAACACCGCCCGCACGCACACATGTTTGAAATTGTTGCCTCGTTTTCTTTGTTTTGATTGTAGGGCGACGCTCTATCTAGACATTATATAATCAAAGTGTATAAGTATCATGTCTTTTCATTTTAACTTACAACAGGCATTGCTAAGGATGGTTAAAATATATAGGAACTGCAAGGCAAATCCTGTCATCGAATAGAATACTCTTTATTATGTACACCATATAAATTACAGATTTAAATATAGAAATTTTACAAAGGGTGATGCAATGGGCGGGCTTATTGCTAAGAAACTATTATTATAAATATAATTATATATAAATTATTAACTATTATTTATGATTGCTATTGGACATTAAATACGATTTACGTTAATATATCAAAAAGAGTTTCTTAGTTCTAGGTAGTCAACGAAGCATTGTAGACGTTGTACATTGATACGACTCGCTCCACGGACCGGAATAAGTCATGCTTTAAATACCTCCAAGTCCCTTCATTATAGATACCTCTCTGACTCCAACGAGCTGTAGTCTTAAAGTATGTAGGTTCAGTTCAAATTTTCCTCAAAACAACTGGCACTTAGCACATTTAAATACAAGTCTTACGGCCGCAACATATTTGCATTTTGTTCAGACAAATGTATTCCGACTAATTTACAACGCTACGTCTGAATTTCATCAGTTTTCAAACGATGAATGTTCCGCTGTGTGTCATAATGCTGAATAATACAAAGTTAATGCCACATAAAGTTTTGGACAACTATGCAAATGTGGCGTTTGGAGCCGCAAAAAGAGAGATTTAGTTGGAAATTAGGGATGCGGCGTAATTATGTGTGTGTATGTTTCTCAAATGGTTTGGAATAGGGAAGACCTGTTTTAAAAGGTTCATTACTGAATAACTGTCCAGTTCTCTACTATTATAGATTAATAAATCTGTTTGCTTATGGATGTTAACTGAATCGTAACTTGCCTTTGCATTTGACCTTTAAATACGTCCGATGAACGCCTACGCTAAAGACGAAGGGTACCTAACATAATTATTAGGTTCTGGAGCAAGTTTTAAATTTTAACTAACCCTAATTTATTTCCTAAGCGCTAAAGGCCTAAATATTTATTCCTCAATGTTCATGATTGCACCTAACACTGTTTGTCTCTGCATCACCCAAAGGTTGACAGGTTGAAAATGCCTATGGCATTAAATCCGCCTCTGTACATTTGTGCTTAAAGTATTAAATAAATAAATAAAGGCCATAAATACTTATTTTATTGGTGCTAAGATTCTGATTGCAAGCCGTTTAGCGTAATCTCAACAGCCAGAATTACAGCATATTCCCCTTTCACCTCCCCAGCTAAAACCACGCGGCGTGACCTGCCGGGACGCCACAAACGAGTGTGACCTCGACGAGACGTGCACGGGAACGTCCGGCTCTTGTCCACCGGACGCGCACCGCAAGAACGGCGAGTCGTGTGAAGAAGGCAAGGGGTACTGCTTCGCGGGGCAGTGCCCCACGCTGTCGCTGCAGTGTGAGAGCATCTGGGGGCAGGGCACGGTGGGGGCTGATAAGGAGTGCTTCGATCAGTTCAACTCGAAGGGAGCGGTGACGGGGCACTGCGGGAAAGATGGCAACGGACACTTTATTAAGTGTGAGACTGAGTGAGTATTGTTCTTTTCTCATCCTGCATGCGGCTGGTGTGGCCCGCCCAATCCCACATCATTTTATTAAAAAAAAAAAACAGTATTTGGATTCTTTCGTTCGATGGCTTGATTGATACGCAATGAATATGTTGATGTCATTGTTGTATAGCTTTATCACATTCTATTAATAACGGGGTAATTATAGACGTTTGTCTAGGCCGTAGTCAGCGACTACAATTACATCAGCAATAATAATGACACCGCGAAGATTGTCTCCGCGCGTTTGTGTCATAAACACATTTCGATGCTATGCTACACAAACTATTTTGGCAGCCATTTGTAACAACTATCTTCTTTACCAGGAACGTCCGCTGCGGCTCCCTACAGTGCCAGCAAGGGAACAGGTACCCCATAGTGACCGGCATGGACGAGTACTATACGAGAACAGTCATCAGTATCAAGGGCAACGAGTATGAATGCAAGTGAGTACAACCTCTCCAAAGAGGAAATGTTTTCCCGAGTTTAATATAAGTTTGACTTTAACTTAAGTACAAACAGATTTGCAGCTCGTTTCTGGATCAAGACCGAACTGTCAAATCATACGTTAAATTTTGATTGGTCGTCTGAAAAAAAAACAGTCAATCTAATCCTTTGACATTAGGTTTGATCTTGTGGATTTGATAACAGAGTGGCAAATCATTCTAATCTTAATCTTTCAAAAATACCTCTGGATTTTCCTACATTTTCTGACAAGGTTTTGACATTGACAGTTTGACATTTTTCTCTCTCTAAAGTCTTAATTCATGACGGAACTTTTTTTACATTAATTAAATGTTCTTTTGTAAAATTAACTTATTAATATAATATAGCATGCGAGAAGTAAACATTTCTAATGGACCTACATTGTCTGTTCACGTTAAATGTAATATCCAAACCTTCTTAATTCAAGAAGACAATTTTTTTAAGGCGAAATAAATCAGCTCTCCACTTAATAGTCTATTTAATTTGTTTCTAAATTGTTTCTTAGTTGTCTATTCAAGCTTTTTATCAAAGCCTACTTCTAAACCTCGCCTCTACACAATTCCAGAGCCACAACAGGTCTTCCGAAGCACTCGGAGATCGCTCCGCTGGGGCTGGTGCGCGACGGCACGCCATGCGGTGACAACCTGGTGTGCGTCAACCAGACCTGCACCTCCATCTTCCCCTACATCGACCACACCAAGTGCCCCACCGACCACAACAACAACGAGTGTTCTGGGAAAGGGGTGAGTAGTAACTACTTTATGAATTTTTCTCCATAAGCATAATCAATCTATAATGTTCCCACTGCTGGGACACAGGTCTCTCTGCGAGAGGGAGTGGGCCGTAAACCACCTCGCGGGCCCAGTGCGTGTTCGTTTTTTGTCAATAAGGTCACACTAAAGTCAGTAGCAGCACTTGAACTCCGAAAACCACCCTTACTGCTATCAAAGTCAACTGATACCATGGACTTGAGTTTGACTGTACAGCTGTATAGTCTGTGTGTCTTAGGGTCTAGTATTTTACACGGAGTGACTACCTATCTGACCTGCACAACTCAGTTACTGGGTAATCTGGAACCCCTTGGTAAGACTGGTTGTCAGACTTTCGAGCTTCTGACGACCCGTAACGTCTGAAGATCCATGAATGACAGCCGGGACCAACGGCTTTACGAGCTTTCCGCGGTACGGGGGGTCTTGGTATGTAAAGTTGGTCACCTATACACGGACCAACCGAAGCAAGCGTAGCTTAACCTGATCGATCGACCCGGGCTGTTATTACTTAGCCACAAGCCCCTCATACTTCACAGATACCACATTTAAAACCTAATCTCCTACCTTCATACCTACATTCGTAAACGCTCACATATCATAACTAAACGTATAAACTCTAACAGCGCCGCGGCGAGGCAAAAATTGAATAACACGCCACCCGGGGCACCACTCAAACTATTAAAAAGTAACTCCGCGAGCCACGTACACATAAAAATATTATACGCAACGTACTTACGATATGTAGGTATGGTCTGTTGCAAAAGTATTTGACGAAAATGTAAACAAATGGTTCAGAAAACGTACCTGTGGATGCCAATTTGTAGTGATACTGACAAATTTAGTGCTTTAGATTTGATTATATTAATACTCGTACTTAAACCCGAAATTCTAATTATAAATCACCTTAAAGATGTTTTTCATTTGACATTTGAGGTTAATTTGTACCTAAATTTTCGTCGATGACCTTTCAATTACAATTTGTTGGAATAGGTAGATAGCTATACAGAATTGAAACCTTCTACCTAAATATGGAATATGTTTGTGTTACTAAATTCCCTTTATTGAGTGATTGCGTAAGAATTATCCTGAACAGGGTTTGTATGTTCATTATTGAATAGAAAAGACACATGTGTGGGCGAGATAAAAAGAACCTATTATTTTTAGCTCGCATGAGTGACGCGAGAATAGTTCATGTAAACAACCGTATCGTAGCGAGGCTGGATGTAAAGCAAAAGTAATGAAAATAATTTAATGTTGGATCCTTTGATATCGTGGTTGGAGAAGGTTGTAACCATGGTGATTGATAACCATGAATAATAAGCACAGTGACGCTTCTTACATAACCTATATTTATACAGAACACAAGTTATTGCTACGGCCGGCGTGGAGAAGACTCTGAAGACTACTGCCCGGTAAACTGTATGCGCGGGGAACATTCCATATAGCATTTGTTAGCAGTATTGTTACCTGTACTTCCTACATTGAAATTCGAGCAAAATATGTTATTAATATCTTGCCTGTCAACCGCGAATCAAACGGAATATTTATTCTGAGTGATGTTAATTTATCATCATCAAAACCACCAACTAGGCTGTGGTCAGTATCCTGGCTAACCAGATGTAAATGTAAATTTTACGTAAAGCCAATGCTATGATTGCTATGCTACGTTTTCAAGCGATTAATAATATCAAATCGAATAGTCGATTATAGTTTTCTCTTCTCGCAAGCATTACTTGTCACTTCAGACTGCTCTTTCAGGAATACATCTATGTCGGAAACCTTGGTTCTCCCACGTTGCTTGTCCATTTCTACGTTTATATCTGTAGTATCATATCATATGGTGTACATAATAATCTATGAGTATGCTATTACGCCTCCATGCGACTTTCTCTCTCTCCTTCTGTCTCTTGTCTCAGAGTGAGAGAAGTACTTTTCATGGTTTTCGATCCCTCGAAAACCATGAAAAGTACTTCTCTCACACTATTGGCTTCAGCTCCCGCTGAAGCCAATAGTGTGAAAATCCAAGATGACGGCAATTTCATGAGAACTTCTAAGAAGTTATACTAGATGGCTCTGTATTAAAAACGTGTATTAAATTCGCACTATGTGTGTGTCCGTGCGAGTATTTTGTGAATATTGTAACAGGGCTATGAAAGTGATGTTAGAACGAATGGCTAGCGCGAGATATATTACTATAGAGTGACACAGATCCTATAAGTGGAGCCAAGTTTATGGAGGTCTGAACTGCTGTTGGGAATGTCACAATGATCAGAATGAATATCTATCTAGAAATCGCCAGTTCTCTCCCTTATTCCTTTGAACAATATGTTCATGTTTTCATAAACACATAGGTATTTGATGCATTTAATATATGATAAATTCATTTATTTCTGTAAATAGGTTTGTTCAAATACTTTTACATGTCAATCATATTTTAAAATCTAGGTACATGAGGTCGGCGTTTCCTATCGACTACTCTGAGAAGAAAGACCGAAACAAACTCAGAGGTCCCTTTTAAAGTCAGATCATGTGAAGACCATGTAGATTGGTGTCTGAAATGGTCTTTTGAGGAAAGAACCACACAGATCGAGTGGACCTGTCCGGTCAGTGCACGCATTTGTCAATAATCGTGCAGCTCAACTCAAAACTTAAGGAGCTGGAGATCAATTCTACTAATATCTAACAATAATCTAACTGTTTCGTTTATGTTTCGATTCAGTTTCGACCATTAGGGTTTTTGGTATTCTACTATTTTAAAACTAAAACTGATAAGGAACCGCAACGCAACTACAACGCTATTGTAACGTGAACACGGCGCCTAATCAGCGAAACGAAATTGTGCCAAGAATTGTATTGCACAAAACTGAACGATTCGACGACCAATACCAAAGAAAGGACGTTTGAGTAGGCCGCATAAGACCACAACCAAAATTGAAAAAAAAACAATACTTAAATAAAAAACAAAGACCCACATAGTCTTTACATTCACAATAATTAAAATAATATTACAAATATTTAACTAACAATGAGAAATAAAATATTAAAACGTATTAATATTTTGTATCATAAGCAACATTTTTTCCCTTTAAAATTCTCATTTTCACGGGCACCTATTTAAACTTAATTACCGCTTGTTCCCAGAACATTATAAATTAAATATTATATTAACTTAGAACATGCCTCAACATGGAGTAATTAATATTATTCCGAGTGGGATTAATAAGTTTCGTAACGGGGAGTTTTAATTCAATATAATTTAATTGGCCGCTCGCACTGTAGTTCGGACATCGTTAATTATAAGTTGGACACTGTGCGCCTCCCTTAACGATGTGCCAAGGTAGGAGAGGAAGCGAGAAAACTATATTAAAGTTCTCTTTTTATTATTGCTATCTAGTTTTTAAAAAAGGTTGTACTGAGCCAGACTGAAAATACTAAGCTGTATTTTTATATGACCGGCTGGGTTAATTGCCAGTAACATATATAGTAAAGTAGCTATGGTTTTCTTTTTGACAGTTCGACAACATTCATTGCGTTATTTACGTTGTTGAGCAGACAGATTTTCCGAACATATGAAGCAATGAATTCAAAATTATTCAGATTGTGATTGAAAGTGTACACAATTAGGGTACGGGTTTCCGTAAATGTTCATTAACTGTTCCAAAAACTTAACGAAAACTAACAAAAAAAAAAATTAACGAACGAAAGACAATATTCGTGCTACCTTTAAATCCATCCAAAGGTTGTCTTTAAAAGAACGCTTTTAACGATAAGACCGCCCATTGTGTCACCCCTTGTAAAATATCTACATTTATATCTGTAATTCGTATGGTGTACATAATAAAGAAGCTATTCTATTCTGTGTTGAAGAAATCCAAAATTCTAAACGAAAAATTTAGAGTGAGCTTTTTCCCTTGTCAAAAATATCCATTTAAGTTTTACAATTTAAGCCTTGTTTCTGGAAACATTTAGCTAACACATAATAGCATAAGCATAACCAACCTTTAAAGTTCCCACTGCTGGGACACAGGCCTCCTCTCTGAGAGGGAGTGGGCCGTATTTCACCATGCAGGCCCAGTGCGAGTTGGTGTCACAAGTCCTCGAATTTTTAGTTCTAGGACATGCCGGTTTCCTCGCGATATTTTTCCTTCACCGTTTCGAGAGCAGTGGTGATACTTACTTACTTACTACTTCATTTACACAGGGCTAATACAAATCCCTAATTAATCACATCCCAGTTTCTTGTGACTTGTCCCGTTAAGGTCGCTTCAGATGCTTTGATAATAGTTAGCAGGGTCTGGTGAATTCGTAAAATTGTAATTAGTGACCGGAGCGAGGCTTCCAAGTTGCAAGCCTTGTTTAAAAACACATGAATTAAGGGTTAACATATGTACTAGAGTTTACTTACACGCAAGTGATGGCTGATGAATGCATTTTCTATATTATACTCTATTCATTTCAATTCAAATAGCCTTTATTAGCAATCTTACAAACTAGTTTAACAATATATTTAAATTAAGAGTTTAGACATCCGAAATGTCCAGATTGCTTTGCTCTTCAGCATAGGCCTCTCCCAGGCTTTTCCATCGCTCACATCGTGAGTTTTTATCACGATATTTTGGGTTTTTTATTTACAATGTAACTGGAATCTACCATTAACTTACTATTTCTACTTCTAAATATCCTAATAATAATAATATATATATAATGTATATTATATTATATCCTTAACATTATAAATATAAAAGTTTGGATGTTTGTCAATCACGCAAAAACGGCTCAAAGGATTTGGATGAAATTCGGCACGCAAATACTTTATGACCGGGATTACCACATAGCAAGGACTTTTTGTCCCGGTAGGAAGTTCCCGTGGGATAATTTCCAAATAAATAAATAATTTTCGCCACTTTTCACAACATCTTCACAAGCACTTGTCTTGTTTTAGGCCCTCTAGGACAGGGCCATAATAAACATCCACTGGTCTTAATTACACTTACAATGTCATATTCCCCGAACGTCATCCAACAAAGCGAATTTCGTTACAAAAATGTTGTGGGAAACGTATGGAAACTCCACAGTGGCACCTTAACTAAATCTCGGTGTGACGGGTGCCCGGCCCCGAGAAAATCGGATTGGTCGTACAAGCCGTGCCCCGAATTCTGCCTCGACCCCGAATAGTTGGGCCCGACGGCCCGAGTTACCACGTAAATAGTTTAAATAGTAACTCCGTACGGTTTTGGTTAAATATGTAGCTTCGTAGAAGAGTTCAAGCTAGGTTTGTTCGTTACTTGAGTTACGAGTGTGTTTGCTTTGACTCTTTAGAGAGATGTAAACGTATACGTTGCTGAAGTTTTAATGGAATCAGTTTTGTATTTAACTTACACAGCCGATTTCTCTGCGGGGCAATTGACAACATTGAAACATTATCAATCGGAATCGGTTTCATTTTGACAGTTCAACAACATTCATTACGTTATTTACGTGTTGAGCAGAAACATTTTTCGAACTTATGGAGCAATGGATTAGCAATTGGCTTCAAAATGATTCAGATTCCGATTGATAGTGTGTTATGCAATTAGGGTGCTGGATTTGTGTCCGGTTGTTAGCAATAGGCCCCTATTGCATGGGACAAACATACCATGCAAAATTTGGGTGTAGATACTATAGGTCAGAGATGGCGAACCTCTAGGTATAGATCTACGTGCCATTTTTTCCAAATAAATATTTAATGTGGCTATGACGTGCCAACAAACAATCTTGACTTCTTGACTATTGGAAAAATAACGCAATAGTTTCAGAATGATTCTCATTATTTGCAAACAGAAATATAACTTAACTATTATTCAGTCATCTTAACATTTACCTTTTTTTTTTCTTTTGGTCATTTACCATTTTATATTTATTTGAATAAAAGAACAAATTAGTGCGACTTCTGCTGATACAAACTAGATGCCAAACAATTTATACCAGGTTCACATTATCCCTTGCATTTACTTGATATCGAAAAATTTATGGAGTGCCTAAATTATCTTTTCGCATGCCACCAGCGGCACGCGTGCCATTGATTCGCCATCCCTGCTATATGTACAGACGCCAGCACATCAACCTACCCCAAACTGTCAAATTTTCCCAATCAATTTTGAACCTTATATTTTAGCAATAAAGTTGAAAATGTATTACAGAAATTTGACAGATTGTAGTAGGTTGATGTGCCGGGGTCTGTACACCTCTGCCTAACCCTTCGGGGTTTACAGGCGTGCTGTGATATTTCGTAGAACTGTTTCATCTAAATCTATTTTGTGGAAGACTTTATCGATCATGAAACTCCATGAAAAGATAAAAACCACTTATTGGCTCATGAAAGAAAAAGCAAAATCAAAAGTTTCCAACTAGAACGAGCGCTTACCGCTCAAATCCGCCTTCAATTCGTTTGAAATCTGAAATTATAAAAGGAACAAAGTACTTAATAGGACTTTTTTCATGAATAAATTTCGTATAAAGTTTAATAATTGTCCTCCAATCGTTCCTCACCTCCGTTCGAGTGGCGAGGAGAGGAATTCAACACGATTCCGCACGGGCTGACGACGATTTGTGCCTAAACTCAATCCGGCCGGAATCGAGTTACTGACGCAACTCGCTTCAACGTCGCTTTTAATTCATTCATTTGCATCCTTTGGAACTTACTAAAGTGATTTATTTATTGGTGTTTTTTGGGATAATTCGGCAAATATAGATTTTTGTTTGGATTTGGATATAACAAGCGAATGAGAGCTAACTTGTGAGTAGTTGTTTATAAGAATGTGGTTTTAACAAAGCACATATGAAGAGGTAAATCAATGAAAATAATACTAATTAGATTAAATATAATTATGTGAAAGATGATGAAGCTTAGAAATACGTGAACACAGAGACTAAAAGTAGAATAAGGATGGAATAAGAATAAGAAGATGATGAATATGACAAAAGCTGTACAGTAGGCCGCGCATCACTGGAAACAAAACCATTACGAGCCACTTATTCTATCGAAACTCCGTACTACACTAAACCAGCTCAAGGTAAAATTGTTGCCACGCGATCGACTGTAAAACTAATCCCAAAAGGAATAACCACAAACATTTCTCCAACATCGCTTCACATACCAATGAGTTACCGATAGTAGTAACCACCGGCCTCCAATTTGTGGCAGTTAGGTAATACGAATCGATTCCACGGCGAAATTAATTCCCTTAATATCATTGAAACTTGTTCTAAGTCTAGAATTGATTCGATGGTGCTAAGTTGGACTGTTACAGAGCATGTTTGTGGAGCCAAATGGGATAAGTTTAGATTCGTTTTATTTGATGGCTTTAGAAATTGATGTGTAAGGATTATATGGAGAGTTTTAAAGCCAATTAGTATTGTTTATTTATTTTATATCTACGTCTTCACATCAACGCTGGCTGTCGCTGAAAACCAGCGCTGGGGCTCTGTCTCGCATAGGGTGGTAGCATTATGCTGAGCGAAGGCCGTTTGGCGTAGATGTGTCTCATATTTTCCCCTAACATATTCTTTTTTGTGTTTGTGTTTTTCCTGTGTCACGTTTACCGTAAATAAACGTATTTTCTTTCTTTATTTCCTCTTCTTTCAATTTATTACTGTCGTGATTATTGTAAGATTTTCATGGGTTGGATTTATTGAACGGCACATATATAGTTATAGATAATAATAAATTGGTAGATTCGTTCAACGAAGTTTTTTTTTTAAACTGGAAATCTTTTTTGCCTCTTGATCCGTTGCAGTTCTATTAGACTAAATTAATGAAGTATGTCTGTTTATCATCATGATAACTGTGGCACGGAACCACAGTATATACTTACTATATTGCCTAATACAAAAGTTAACCTTCTCCTAATTTTTCTGCATCACCATTTGTTAATCACCCCCTTCTCTTTTACTTCTAGGCTTGTTCAAACATGAACAAGTGCGTATGCAACCGTGGCTGGACAGGCCCCGACTGTTCGCACCACGACGCGCTCCCCCCTTCCCCCACCCCCTACGTACCCGACAACAGCACTAAAGCAGCCTACAACATGACCAAGAAGGAAACACCGTATGGTGAGTCGAAACCAGTTATGTATGCTTTAGTTAAGGCTAGAATTAATATTAGGTAGACATGTTTTATGTTTTATATGGATTTTTTTTAAATATATCCAAATTATTTAATGAAATATGTACAATATTTAATAATGTTGGCAACATAATCATAATAAATATGACGTCATTGAGTTTAATATGAAAAGTTAGTTTGATGACAAAAATATAAAAGTTAAATCGAGTCATTTATTTTCACAATTTTTTTATTGGATTATAATAGTAATAGATTTTAGATTAAGATCTTAGTTTTAAGAAATTTAAACCTTTGTATAATTTGGCCCTTCTTTATTTATTTATATTTTCTACTGTTATTTATTTATACTACCTCTGTACTTCTATTTATCTATTGCAGACTTTAACTTATACAATGTGGGTTATTTTGAAACACCGTTACCACAATGTTGTGTGCCGATTAACCCAATTTTTATAATCAACCCATAACTAAATCAATAACCAACCCAAGGAAAATTTCGGATTATTAAATTTAAAAAAAAATACATTTCTAAACTCTTGGGTGCACAAACATAATATATTTTTGTTAACCAGCCTTCGCTGGTTCCAAAAGATTATAAATTAATCAGTGGAGATAATAGCCAAACGCGATTTTTTAAAACACCATAAGGGTTTCTTTTTTATCGCTTTGGTACGGAACCCTAACAACATGGGAATTATTGGCGCTGATGAAAATCCAAACAACATTTACCACCTGTTCAAAGATAATGTGCACCAAATAATACGGCAAAAACAATAAAAAATAAAGTCAACTTTTTCACCTCTTTTCTTTTGATTTAAAAAACTATTACTACTTCTAACACTTATATAATTTTACTATAATTCATGTTTATGTTTTCAGGTGTTTTTGTACTGTATTCTATTAATATTCCCCCTACTTTAAACTAAATCAATTGGCCTTTACATCCGAGCACTGCTTTTCAAAATTACGCTAACCCAAGCGTTTATCATCGGATCGAGTCGTGAATTGTTAACTTTTGGAAATTGTGATGATCATCAATAGTAAAAATTTAGAGTTTGCCGAGTCTAATGTAAGATGATGATGTTACTTGTACCTACATTGTTTTTAAATATTTTATGTAGATAGAACCCTTTTTGGAGTCATTTATAATAATAAGTCATTTTTGGGGTTATTTGTTTGTAAAACCCATTACAAGGTCGTTTTTGAACCCATTTTGGGGTCTTTTGCTAACCCATCTAGGGGTCATCTACAAACCCATTATGGGGTTATTAATAAACCATGTTGAGCTCATTGATTTGTGTGTTCATCACTTTACGTAAGACTGTCGGTACCCGCGTCGGTGGCCGTCTAGCGCAGGTGCGCACAGTACGTACACGTGTACAAGGAGCATTGCTCGGAGGGCGCGACGCGGCGGGCGGCGCCGGCGCACTAACGCGCGGGACCCCTCTCTTGCAGGTGAGCACGAGGGGAATAAGATGAGCACCATGAACATGGTGATATTGTTGCTCGCGGTCGTGCTGTCCGTGTTCGTGGGGTTCGCCTGGATGGCGTACTGCTTCAGGTAACGGACGGTAACTCGGTGTTGTCGCACTGTGTGTGTCGCTCGTGCCTGTCGTGTCGTATCGTATCGTGTCGTGTCGTGTCGTGTCGACGCCGACCGCGAGCCCCCGCGGCGCCGGCGCCGGCCGCCCGCCTCGCTGACGTCACGCGACCCGTGACGTCACCGACCGCGCCGGCCGTGACTCACTTCCGTTCTGTTTGGGCGCAGAGAACTACCACGGCTCGAACACGGTTTTCCTCGTGGCGGTGCTCATGTCTGTGGTAGGGGGGGTATTCATAGTATTTGCCCTGAGCGCTCTCTGCTACAGGTCAGTCGTAGTACACAAAAACTTCTCCCTGTGCCTAAGGTTAGTGAGCAGAAAACAGACCAAAGGTAGTCTTTAAGAAGAAATTTAAATCGTCACCTTCGTATACTTGTATGTTTATTTTAGACGTTAGCGTTGGTGTTTCTGTTCGTTTTTACGTCGGCGATTGGTTTTCATTTACTTTATTATTTTTCCTTTTGGACATACGTTCTTTATGTCGTTTACTTTGTGGTCGTAGAGTTAGAGTTGGCGGGTGGCGCGTCGGCCTCGCTGGCGCGCCACAACTGCATTTGATCTGTGGTTCTGTGTCCGCGAGCGGCCGGGCCGCGCGGTGCTCGACGAGGCCGCGCCGTCCGGCCGCCTCGCTGCATGCCGACAAGGCTTTCCTCGTTGTACTCGAGACACCTCGACTCAAACCCTTAAGATTCTGGGCTCTTGGATGTATGCATTGGCTTATGTGAACTGTGACTCGTTTTCGTTTCCTTTCTTGGTCGGAGCTCGCGTCGCCGGGCGCTCTACTCGGCCCGGCGGCGCGCTCGCGTCTATATCTTCCGATGTGTCACTCATACGTTTGCGCGCGAGTTACAGATCTGAGACCGCTCCACACGGTACGTGGTGTTGTGCCACGCCGAGGTATGTACAGAACAGTTACTATGAAACCGGAGAAGATATAGATCGCTCGACTCTAACGTCACCAATCACTTACCACTACCACTAAATTCTATTAACTTATGCACGAGAAGCGAATGTGCGATGCACGGATTCTTCTTTCAAGCAGCTGTCTATCTAGTTAGCAACGCCTAATGTTACATTTAAGACTCAAGGATCTTTCCAGCAAACAATGCTAACCTTTGCTAAGCCAAGCAGAAATTCTATATTTTGCTTCTGGAAGTAAAAAATGTACCCTGATGTCCCCCGCTTTTATTTTACTGGAAGGAGCCTACAATCACTAAGCTAAGATCGATCTCTTGATAATAATTTCCATGTGACATCATTTCCCATGAGGAATGAAACGAAAAGTTGATTCTAAAGTCCAATTCAAAAATTTATAAGAGAACTTTATTTTTGTAATATCCAAAAGCGCCAGTCTTTGCTGTCAAATCAAATTTTAAATACTTTTGAGGAATAGAAGGTGAACCTAAAATCAAAAGTTCTACAAAACCCAGATATACTGTTTCACGTTTACCATTAATGTTTGTCATCATTTTTGTGGCATCCAGAAGTCTAGGTACCTATAAAATGATATCTCATCATCTTCTATTCCTCGCCTTTGGTCCTCGGTGACGACAGCGCCTGTTGTACGTCACCGACCTCCGATTTCATAAACTTTATCGATTGATCTGAGTGTGCGTTCCCCCGCCACGCCTGCCTCAGGAAAAAGAGTACGTCACGGAAATACGACCCGCCTTACGTCAAGAAGCCGATTGCGAAGAGTTTCGCAGCAGGCTCCACGACCTCCAACAACTCACAGGAAGACATCTCTCTGGACGGAGGGAAGATGCACTCCTTCAATAATACGTTTAGGTAGGTTTGAATTGTTGAAGAATTTTGGGAAAACTTAATGATGCCATTCAGAAAACTGAAAAATAAATATTGTTGAAACATGATAATTATGGTTCCTTCATAAATTCGAATTATATGAATGGCAGCATTATGTTAAAATCCAAACGGCTACTTTTATATTAAGTAACTTTTATATGTCTTGGTGTCTATAACTAAAATGTTTTAAATTCCTGGAAAGGTATTATTAAAATCCAACTCTTTTGTTTTCTTTAATTAAACTAAACAACTACTTAACTTTCTTTTTGTAAATTATAAGCCCCTTTTATTTCTCCGTCTACGCAGTTACCCATTTCCCAAATTTTTCAAGAAATTTTTGGATCAACCGAATGTGTTGCTGGTTCAATTCTGGTGTCCAAAGGCTGTACCATATTGCCAAGCATAGTAAATATATAGATACGGTAAATGGGTGGCTACGCGATATGTGTCCTTAAATTAAAATTTTCTTTCCTCTTTTTAACGGAACTCGTCTACTCAAAGAAATCTTTTAAGGTATGTCGAAAGCTTCGCGTGGATTGGACTGCGCACCGCTGTTTATTTCCGCTCACACGATTTTCGCTTTTATTACACTGAGCTTAAGTCCCAAACGCTTTGGACTAGAACAGATCTTTGAGCAAACTTTGCAATTTTTATTTGTGTGTTCACAACATGAGAGAGCACTCACACAAAACACGCTTTTCTTTATCCATTTTGGTTGATAGAAAAAAGAGATTAGTCCATACTTAGCTACACTTTGCACCTCAATTTCTTCTTATTTTACATTCCTAAGTATACAGATTTTCAGAACAATAGTAGGTACATAATATGTGAATAATTTGCTAAGCTACATACCACAATGCGGTCTCAATTAGAAAGGCCAAATCACATGAAAAGTACATGCTTTTTGGGTCACTCAAACCATTTTTATGATGTTTCTCGCGTTGGTATCATAACATAAGTTGACGTCTGACGCTGCATCATAGTACTATTAATCATAAAGTATGGCAAAAGAATATTTTCTAAAAGTAATTTGTATGTACAGTCGTGGAGACTCGACGCGTGTGATCTTCCGCCACGGCAACCACATGTCAGGCTCGGGCAGTAGCAGTAGATATCCGTAAGTGCAATTTATATGTCCAAATGGAAACGACCATCGAAAAAATAAATCCAGTACCTTCTTAGATTTCCAGGCAACTCCACGATCAAGTCAGTGTAATAAAAGTGAAATTGCATGGAAACCTCTGAAAGACCAACCGATATAATCATTATTTTAGTTCGTTTTCGTTTTTCGGTATTGTAATAAAATTATCCTTTCTGTTAATAGCATTTGGCTGGATCCCTAAATCATGACTTTTTTCTATTATTCCAGAGATCATAAGCAAATGAAACGAGTTCACTCCGGCAGCGAAGACGAGCCTACACATTCAGGTGGGTGTCATTTGTTTTGTGAAGTTTTTGATAATAAAATTTAATTTATCTTTCTGCATTCATAACCCTGCTCCCTCGATCATATGATCAGAATGCTTAATAGATTCCATAACAATGTTCTTCTTCCTTACTTCCTGGTATATGTTAGTTGACCTTCCAATACACATAATTTGCTTTCCGACTTTGAACCACGTTCTTGTCAAGTACATTATAAACACATCCACCTGAATTTCCAGGTGAAGAAGACATAGCGTTCATCGACGTGGCCGCCAACTCGATGGCGAAACTCCCAGAGAAGGGGATCCTGAAGAAGCACGGCTACGGTGCCGTGGACGGCAAGGACAAGTGGGGCGACGACTCGCAGTCGGAGCAGCTGGAGGCAGGCTCGCAGTCTGATGGACAGGAACCCGCCGGGGCCGTCGCTGATATGGAGTATAAGTTTAAGGTGAGTTAGGAGAGCGATTGTTCTGCTATGGGCAATGATGATGATGAGAGGAATGGTAGAGAAAGATTAGGATTTAAAGAGTGTATTTAAAGAGTTAGTATAAAAGAGACCGTTACTTGGGATAACAGGGGACTTGGATATCTTTAAATGGCTATGTGTATGTTAATTGACATTATAACTGACACACGCTCTGTAATAACATAACACATTACTAACTTCCACTTCTGCCAATTCCAGGACCTGAACGGCTACCACGAAAACATAATCGTGGCACTAAAGACTGCAGCAGCCCAACGCGCCAGCGCCGGCGCGGCGGGCGGCTCGGGTGACCTGCGCGCGTTGCAGGAGTACGAGTACAAGAGAGAGCGCGCGCCCTCTGCTGAGAAGATACACGAAGCCGAGCTCCGCCGACAGAGAGCCGGCGACGATGAAGAAGATGAGCCGCCACAGTGCGGGCCTATTAGGATCAGGAACCTTGAGGACCTTATCCGGCAGTTGGAGCACCACTCGAGCAGGCACATGAGCCCATCCGGCTCCGAAGACATCAGAATGTCAGAGACGGAGGCCGATAGACATTATAGAATTGAACCTGGAGATATGGCATCTTCGTAAGTATTTTTTTTATAAATAGGCCAGTCCTCTGGTCACGTTAAACGCTGCCGCTACCGAAACCGCTTAGCGATGTCTCGAGTCCAAGTGGGCACTTGGTCCCCATGGCCATAGTGTTTCAACCCCAAACGGCTTGAATATATAACTCCCAATAAGATTGGAATATTTTCGCCAACCAAAAAGCTTATATTTTTTTTTACTTGATTTTACTATTATATGGTCACTACCTAATGTTTCATTAGCTACCTTCCCATTAAAGTTGACAGCATGTCCGATGATGTAAACTTTTTGTCTGGAGACGAAGTAAAGTTACCACTAACCAATCTTATTGTTCTCGAACTTCCGTCGATTAAAAAAATAATATTACTTATACCACCAAAGAAAAAAAATGTTCCCCTTGTATCATTTTTAAAAGACCAGAACAAAAGGTAAATAGATGATCTCAGTCAGATTGGTTGGAGTGGATAAGTAATTAAGTAAACACATGGGCAATAAACGAATCGAAATGACATTTTCCAAATTAATGCATGTTAACAATTTTACATGTTAAACTTCAATGCCTGTATTACTGACAACTGTACCTTAAGCGACTTGTGTATTACAAAGGCAACACCACCATAATCTTCTCTGTCTATTCTGTGCACATGATAGTTGCTAACGCTAATTTCTGTAACCATGTCCAGCCATGATACACTGTTATTAGAGTTAAGTAGGTCTTCATACATTACATTCGCGTTGAAATATCATCCAGCACCCTATTTACGTAACACACTTTCAGTCACGATCTGAATCATTTTGAAGGATATTGCTAATCCATTGCTTCATATGTTCGAAGAATGTGTCGGCTTAACAACATAAATAACACAAAGAATGTGGTTGAACTGTCAAAATGAAAGCCATTCCTACTGTTAGTGAGTTACGCAATTACCCCGCTACTTAAGATTGAGTCATGATGATGACTCTGTCTCTATCTGTTTCCAGTCGATGCCGCGGTCGCATCGGCGGCGGCGAGGAGGAGTCGCGGTTCGGCTACCCGCGCTTCCGCGGCTCCGGGCGCCACCACGGGCCGCTGTTCGCCGGCGCCGCGCCGCCCGCCGCGGCCGCGCTGCCGCCGCACGCACCGCACGCGCCGCACGCGCCGCTGCCGCCGCACGCGCCGCACGTGGCGCACGCCGCGCACTCCCCGCACGCCGCGCACGCCGGCCTGCCGCCGCACGCGCGCGCGCCGCCCGACGACGACGCGCTGTACGAGACCGCCGACGCCGAACGTCTGCGGGACGCGCCCGACAGTGAGAGGTGAGCGTCGCTTCTGATTATGACCGGCTTTTTGCTGGACTCTCACTCCCAATTGGCTATCAGACCGTACAGGTTTTTGTTTTACCAAATTCTGTTAGGTTACTCACTGCACAAATATGATTTTAATAGACGTGGAAATGATACTTAAAAATAACATACCTACTTAGGTCTGAGAATTGGACCTTGAAGTACTCCAATCTTTACTGACTATCGCTAAATTGTAAAGCAGCATGTTATATTAAAAGTTTTTCTTGTAAGAAAATAAGAAATGACAAGGCAAACAGCACATTTTTGTTACTGATCAGTGCGTTGTTTGTGGTTAACACAGTCAAAAGCTATCAACAGATCATGAAAAATTATATTCACCTTAGAATTTAAAAAGGAGCACTTTTATTTACAAATCAAAATTTAAAATGATGTATTTTAAGCTTTATTTATCGAATTAGAATCATTTCCTCGTCGTCACCACTTTATAACTACACTGACACACTGGCCGGCGCGGGCGCGGGGCGCCCTGGCCCCCGGGACCCCGGGGCGCTCGGGGTCTGGGGACTGCGCCGCGCCTCGACTCTCCGTTCCTCTTCTCTATCATTTTCTAGTGATGAATTTATTCAAGCTCAACAACAGTTAGCCCGGTGGGCGAGTGAGGAGGCGGTGGGCCCGACCCCGCCGGCCCCGCGCGGGTACCTGCCGTCGCCCGACAGCTCGGCGTCGCCCGCGCCGCCCGCGCCGCCCGCTTCCTTCCCCGAGTACACGCACTGACGTCTGGGGCCTCTCCGCGCGTCCTAGGCTACTAGATATCGATGTATCCGGCTCTGTCTGCACTGTTAGGGTAAGCACGTCGACTAGTTTAACCGTTAGTAAGAAACACGATAATTATCTTCACGCGTAGTTAATCTAATAAAGGTATAGTGATCGGACGTAGGGCCGGCGTCGGCCCCGGCCGGCGCGCCGCCGCTTGTGAATACGTAGTTATCGTTAGCGAATCAGTGACTTGTAAATATTATTGACCTATGACGTACATATTAAGTGCACATAAAAGATATGACTGAACTTGTAACGTACTCATAAAAGATTTAGAGTTACAGTCGAATGTAAGTCTCGATTGGAAGTGTTGCCTGCCGCGCCGCCGCGGGGTGGCACCTGTTACGTTGACGTGTTTCATATTATATTCGTTCATTCAATCAATACGCTTTATAACTCACCACGCCCTGGTGGTGGTGCGGCAGATTGTATGTCTAAAGTAACTTTAAGTATTCATCGGTGTATGAACGTAGCGTTAAGTGAAACTGTACGGTGCCGAGGTCCTCCGACGCGTCGAGCTCGATTTCGTTTCACTTCCGACAGACGAAGCTCAAGTAGCTTGCAAATTAGATAGGCGATTAACAAATTGAGCTAATTCTTAAGCGAAGCTTTAATGTAACACAATGTTAGCGGGAGAGGCGAGGGCTGAGCTCGACGTCGCGCGTAGATGTCACGTTGTCCTAGACTCTAGGCTCTAGAGTATCATTCGCTGGTGGTTGTAGTTAAGTTGTCTGAGTTCGTCTCATCGTCATGTCAGGAGGTGGGCGACATGCAACCGTCCCCGGAGAGCAACAACTATCGCTTTCATACTGTTATCACCTCTCCGAATATACGCCCAACTTCGAGTTCCATTTGTTACGATCGCGATCTTGACACGATTATGAACACCAATGAGTTCATCACCGCATCCTTGTGTTATAGTTATAATGTGTTGTGTTCGCGTCAGTGAGTAGACCTGTAGAACAATTCAGCGATCTCGTATCACCGTGCACGACATAATGACATAACTTAATTAGCCATTAACGTACACATATTCTAAAACCTAAATGTGAATAAAAGTTATTTCGATTTTATCAGAATATCTATTATTATTGTATTGACTTAAAACGAATTTATGCCGATACAGTTAGAAGAGGACGTATGTTAAAGAAATATGTTATAGTTTTCAAGTTTATTTTATTGTGATAATTTAGAAAGTTATCGTTTGATTCGCGTTTACGCTAGGCTAGGTGGCCCGGCCACGGATATGAACTCATTATGTAGTTGACTTACAGTTAAATTATTGAATAATGATGTAAAGTGAGCGGCCGTGTATGGTTGCATTACACTACTACGATGTTCTCTGGCGATGTCAATGTCGCCTGTTTTCGTAATTATTCTCCTAGATAATCGTTAAACCTTAAGTAAGTCTAAATAGGAACTATGAACACGTACAGGGTAGATGTTTTTGCAATACTCTGTGACTGGGTGTGGCACTCGCCGGCCGCAGTGCAGCGTCCGCTGCGACTCCCGAGGCCACTCGATATTGTAAGAGAGACGTGGGCGAACCTTGCACTGCACCTTCTGTCACTACCTCGCTCCGGCAGCACGTGTCGTGTCTGTCACTGCCTGTCGTCCGTCGTCGTCGTGCCCGGGGCCGGAGCAGCGCGAGTGCGGAGCACCCAGTAGGCGTCGCGTGCGCGCGTCCTGTGCGGCGCGCGGTGCGGGGCGCGCGGGTCGCTTGCCGCGTGTCGCGTGTCGCGCGTGTCGCGCGTGTCGCTCGCGTCACGCCGCGCACCGCCGCCTGCACGCGTAGGCCTAACACGTCAATTGCGACCGGCGACCGACGCCGCCATTGCTCACGGTAGTGCTCTGTTCTTTATACGAATTCTCGTAACTAATGTATCGGAGTTAGTTTACCGTGCTGTGCTATGACGTCATGCCCGGCCTCGTCACACACAGCGCTGTGAAATGATCAACTGTGGAACACTTGTCTTTCCACAGGGCTGCTCTGTGAACTATGTCGTGGGGACTTAACTTGCGAGAGTGCTATAATACGTTAATTAGATCTAGATACTAACTGTTCTTATTTGATAGCGTGCATGGCACAGGCACGGGCAACCAGCAGTAAGATTTGTAGGTAACGGACAGTAATTAATCGTGTACACTGAATATTGAATGTTTTGTACTTATAATAATGCGGCGCACAAGCTACGAGGAATGGCTCAATAAAATGAAGTTTCGTATCCTCAATCGCGAAGTTGCGACGATTCGTAGGAACCGTTCACCACTACCGAACTACTGATTTAGAAAATGTTAAACTTAAGTGATATTATATAATATAATAAAAATACGAATTTTAAACGAAAAAAAAAACGTTAAGACGTTGTAATTTTTTCCGTTTGATTTGTCCTGTAAATAAATTTGCTATATGATTTACTAAATGAATGTAACATATTATTAATGAAAAAATAGATGACACATTTTGAGTGTTTGTTTTTTTTACTTTATTTCCCCCTTTATAATAATATTATCATACTATACTACTACAAATGATCATACAATGTGGACTTCCAATCCACCAAAGAGGCAAGAAAGGAATATTATACCTAATGGTATAAAAATACTGAAAGGCATTTTAATATATGGCCTGGGTCCGGAGTGGCCATAAAATAACCCTTTGTCCTCGGAGCATATCGCTCATTTAGAGAAAAATCGACGTAAATGTATTTTTTCCCAAAAATGAGTTAAATATACCAAAGCACTTAGAAAGCGTATTTGAGTTAGGAAAGCATAAAAGTAAAAAAGTACCAGTTATGTCGATGTTTCTCCAAGTTAGCGATATGTGTTCAGCCAGGAAAGCGGATGGACACCTGAACACTATAGGAGAAATTACTTGTTGGGACACCTGGTCGTGCCTTCTCTGTTTGGGAAGACGCCTTGCCCCGCAATGAGGGCACTTACTGGCACATTATTTACGATATTCATTTCGTAAATAATCCAACTCGTAGATCTTGAAATAACCAGTGTTTGCCTCTATGTATTTATACAGCCAAGACTGTTGAACTACACAAAAATACATACAAGCAATCAATTCAGTGGGTTTTGAAAATGAAATAGTAGCTATATATTATATATTTTTTTAATAATAAAAGGTAAGTACACATTTTTATATAATAAGACTAGACTCATCAGTTGCTATTTAAAAACAAAACCAACTTGTTCCTGAATACGTCACTGGCGACAGCAAAAAAACATAATTGAAAGTAAATGACTAAAATAAAATAAACTAAGAAGAAAACTAAAACGAAATAGTCGTATCAGTACTCTCACTCCTTCGTTTAATTAAAAACCTGGCAAAATCATCTTTCTCTGCATCAAACGTGGCGATCCTTTCGCACTGGGCTGCTGTGGCCGCCTGCTGGATCTGTTCACCATAAGCCTTCACAGTCTCCCTCTTCTGATCCACCAAATACTTCCTCGACTCCATGAGAACCACCGCGTCGTCACGCGCCATCGACCACACACTCGGCTTCACACGAGGCAACATGTTATGACCCAGAAACACTCCATGGAACAGACCCTGAAACTGCGGCTTATGAGGATAATGCTCCAATGCTGACAAAGACAAAAAGTGTACCTTTCCATAATCTACATTTATGTAAGTATCTCGATCTTCACGTAAAAGTAACGGAGCTTCAGGTCCGCTCTCGGATATCTTCGCATCTATCTGCGCTAGCACCACCATACCTAAATTCTTTTCTGTTTCCAAGTTCAAAGCGGCGGCGTCAAATTCCTGACGATTTTCTATTTCGTAAAACATTCTCATTACATTTCTTTCCGCGATATCCGTTGCGCGTTTGTAATTGACACCGTGTGAGGATTTCAACATATCCGTATCTTCACAGTTGAGACCATAACCTATATATGGAGATGTTACTATGTCTCCTAGGTAGCCCCTGTGGAGGTATCTGTCACCGCACTTATAAGCACCTGCAGCAAGGCTTACATTCGGTCGACACACTTCTGTCTCAAGCCATGTAAAAGCCACACCGTGTTCACGAAAATGTTTGTATTCCGGATAACAAATCTGGCTTCCGATTTCCTTCATCCTCATATGATAATCCCAGTCGTACACACCCATTCTGGAGTCGTATCTTATTCCAAGACTACGTCTTACACGGTGCTCCCAGAGCTCGCAAGCATTGAACTGATTAGTGTTACCGGTAGTCCAGAAATTGATGAGGTTTTCCATGTAATCGCGTTCGCGATACTTCATCTGCTCAATGGAGACGCTGGGTAGAAGGCAGTTCATGTACTCAGGGTTAGTAACCATGCCGGTTAACTGACGAGCCTTGGCGATCAAGTACCTTGACGTGGCAGGTCGCAACAACATATTACCGTAGATTTCCAGGTACCGTCGGGTTTTCTCCAAGAGACCACATCGTGTTGTCTTCTCCAGCGCCAACGACGTGAGGAGGAGTTGTCTCGCCACCAGCTCCGGACACCCATCGACGACAAACAAGTTCATGTAGCGCCTGTTTTGTCGGTAAGCTTGTGCCAACGTTTTGAGGAGATGCCTTCCATCGCAACCTCCGATGACGAGGAAGTTGAGCTCGTATGCATTCTTATCGCCGTATTTTAAGTACTCTTCTTGCAAATCGATAGCAGGACTGATGCCCCAGAACATTTTGTGTCGTCGCCTCGGCTGACAGATATGGAATGAAAGTCATTGTCATGGCGACGCTCAATGGAGCGTGTTTATTAAGCGAACGGGGCGTTGCCATGGTTACGATCTATTTATGCACTCGTAGCCTACGGGTTGATTGGCGCGCGAACGGCTCGCCACCGCAAAGGATGCATATATATTGATCATATCGCTAATTAATAATATCGTGAAGGTCCTAGATAGTCGCTCGAGTGGCAATAAGGTGATGTATCGATTTATAAGGGATGGATGATGCTACCCATGTGCCTGTAACGTGGGTAGGTAATCTATTTTTAATACGAGAAAGTTGTAAACAATCAATAAGGTCATAGCAAAGATATTTAACCTTTTGACCGCTTGTGTCGCATTTATGCGACACATATTTCCGTGCCCCTGCCGCTCGTGTCGTATTTATGCGACAGAGACATGCATGATTTTTTCGTTTTATTTTTGTCGTATTAACTGCGTGGTACAACTAAAACCATTATTAAATAGAGATAAAAACTTTTGATTATTTTTTAATCGATACAACGATTGCTCCTTCTTATTTCTTGTAGGTATTATTTTATCGATTTGTAGCCGGGCGCTAGGGGCACGGCAATGAATATTTAGCCAAGCGCTTAAAAGGTTAAAGAACTGTAACAAAACCCGTTAACATCCTGAAACTTGGAATATTCAACATGTTCTAATAACGAAAAACCATACATAGTTTATTATATGTGAGTGGTTGACCAAAAAGGGACCTCAAGGGAAAATAATTGATTTCGAGTAAATCGCGTTTGAAATTTCGTGTAGAAACAAGTTGCGGCATGTTTTATGTCAGTATGCGACTTCGTTAGTGAGTGTCAACACGTGTTTGCGGTTACTACGTTATTGGCGACTTATTTAATGTCAGTTTCTTGTCTTTATGTGCGTCTGACATCACAAAAACTAATTTTTCCAAAACTGCCTCGGCTCACAAAAAAAATCATAAAAAAAACACTACGGCACCTAAAAATATTCTGGTTAGACCAAAACAAAGCTAAAAGACCACAGATTAAAAAATTCAAAAAAAATAAATAACGGTTTCCAATCCCTCCAGGTCCCTTTTTGGTCAACCACTCACATATGGGATCCTACGGAGAAATATAGATGAAAGGGCAATGACCGTTATTGCCACGCTAAAGCGATTCGGGTATAGCAGAACACTGTGTACGTGGTATCAAAAACACCATTATAATAAAACACATGCGATATCTTAAAATCATTTTATTAAATAATTTCATAGTATAGTAAATGCCTCTGTGATTATAAATATTTAACTATCAAAAATAGTACGATTATCCTGACCAGTAAGACAGTTCCGTATTGGAACATTCAAACTGCAAATAGCATTATGTATGTGAATTGGTTATTATGAAGAAAGCTGTCCCTATTCGTGCGTTGCAAAACGTTTTTTTTTTATTATCTATTATTACAACACTTAACATCACTGTAAAGTTCACTCATCCTCCATAGAAAAGGGAGGATCCTCCGACCAGACGGGTATTGTGTCTGGCGGGCCACTGCCCCGATGATTCATATCGGGTCTTTGTATATTATAGTTGCGCGGTAAACTCTGCTTGCGAGATGCAGGATTTTGTGTGACGTCAGTGTTATGCGTAGTTCGCATGTGGCGTTGTAGATACCGCTACACGCCTGTAATCCCCGAAGGGTTAGGCAGAGGTGTACCCATAGTACACCCACATTGCACTAGTTATGTTCCAGTAATAGGGGGACGAGCCTATTGCCATCAACCGGGCACAAATCCAGACTCCGAGCTGCTACTGAGAAATTCCTGATATAAAAACCCAGTAACACTTTGCCCGACCCGAGAATTATTATTATAATAAAATATATAATTATTAGGTTCTTCAGAAAGGTCAGATGCGCAGTACGTGACCGTGAGTAGGTACATGACCAGAAGGCAAATTCCCGTAACGTGTTTAACGTTCAAAATCTAGTCGCAATCTCATTTCAGTGACAATAAATGCCAAAACCTTGTCAAAAATGTAAGGAAATTAGAGGTATTTTTGACAGATTGAGACTGAGATCAGACTGTGAACGTTCTTAAAATTACGAGAATTGCCCCTCAGATGTACAGACGCCAGCACATCAAGCTACTACAATCTGTCAAATTTCTTTAATAGATTTTCAACTTTATTTTTAAAGCATAAGGTTCAAAGTTGATTGGGAAAATTTGACAGTTTCGGGTAGCTTGATGTGCTACGTCTGTACTTATGAACGTAAACGAAGCAAAAGGAGTATGTAAGGATCGTAGCAGGTGGCGTTCTGTAGTTTCTGCCTAACCTTATGGGAAGAAGGCGTGAGTTTATGTAATAAATACGAGTTTATGGAAAAATAACTTTAAAACCAACACAATACAGTTCAGTTTACGCTACAACTTCAAACATTTTTATAACTTTTTAAATAATGCTGGTCACTCTGAAATCAACTTACTAACCATTAAAATAAAGTTGGTATTTGTTTAACTTGAAATAATACTCTTTTTAAATAGACTTTATGTATGTATATATTAGGGTCAACAAATAATATGAAGAGAATATAGTCTTCTGGTCTTTTCTCTTATCTATTTTGTTCTTTATATACAATCTACTAGTAATATTTACAGTTTTACAATACAGTATGTATTACATTCTTTCAAACTACCTTTCTAAGTAAAGACTTCTGCCCACTCAGGTGTATAAGGTCGTGATAACTCTAGCATGAAAGTCTGTTTAAAAAAGAACACTATCAATGTGGACGCCCTTGAGGTGCCTCGGCCACAATTTTAAATATATTAATTGTAACTCGAGATAACAATTTCTTACACCTTACTGAGCAGCTGCCTTTGTGTTTACAAGTTTTTTTTTTATTTAAACTAACTATTCGTAGCATAGATTTTCTTAATACGAATAATTTTTTAAGTTTATATTTGGTATCAACAACTAAACTAAAACGATTATTTATATTGAAATCATAGTTCTTTGTCCTTTAGCATAATGTATGCAAGTGAGAAGATAAACGGAATATATTAAAAATTATAATTGTTTTAATTGTATTTTTAGTATAATTTACTATTTACACCTGTTTGTCTAAGAGTAGGCGAGACCAAAAAAAGGCCTAAATAAAAGCGGACTTTTGGATTTCCTACGCTCTGCTCAACACCGAAGGTTGAAAATCCAACAGCGTGTTATTGTTTAGGTTTTCATCTAGGTGTCACCTAGCGTTAGTGAAAAGCGGCATTAGTTGTCAGTAGAACTGTTCTGGGATATTTCAATTAATTGTGGACGTAACAAAATCAAGACTTAATACTAAATTACATAGCTTATAGAGTACTCAGTACTAAGAGGTTTATTTATAAACGATGAATAAAGTTAAGTGACGATCAAACGTCAAAAATGCATGGTTAAACAGTCGCTAATCACCATTTAACTTTAAGCAACGTTAATGATAAAGGGGCATATAACTAAGTTCTAAGGGGTTTATTTATAAACGTTGCTTCACGATAAGAGACGTTTAAACGTCGAAAATGTATGGTAAACAGTCTCTAATCATAACTTTTAACTTTAAGTAACGTTTATAAATAAACTCCTAAATGTTCTAATACATTATTAGCTCGTTTACTCAAAATATCAAACTAGCATATATCTAGATATAAATTAATTATTTGGTAACTATCTTTGATGCTTACCTTTGCGTTCCGTTTCAAGCTAGAAGCTATAGTTTACAAGTTATCAGTCATGTGACTGACTTTTATTAAAGATAAGCGTGGAACAGAACGCATTTTTAGACACAGACTAGAAAGTGAATTTCATTAGCCTACCTTTTACACATAATACTGATATCGTCAGATATAGGAAATAGGAATATTAATCTAAAGAATTTAGCGCTTAAAATCTGACGATATATTATAGGGTCTGTTCATATTTGCCACGCCCATAACCACACCGCAGCGACAAATATGTATCCAGTCTCAAATATGTAATAGCGTAACACACTATTAATATATATAATAATCTGAATCATTTTGAAGGATATTGCTAAACCATTGCTTCATATGTTCGAAAAATTTGTCCTCTCAACAACGTAAATAACGCAATGAATGTTGTTGAACTGTCAAAATGAAAGCCATTGCTGCTGTTGTATGTTACGCAATTACCACTCAGGCTTAAAGTTCCATTTTACACTTAAAACATATTTTCACAGCCGCGTTCAACGAAAGTTGCGATCGTGTGCTCACTATTCGGCACTCCTTGACCACAATCGCAACCACTCACAACGGCCTAGCACATTACGACCATTTCGCAACAATATTGGGACCACATTACCAAACTTTTGTCGCTGCGTCATTGCTGTGGTTATGGCACGTCTGCACAAACCCATAGCCTTGTGTATGGCAAGCTTATGACTGAAACATATTATAATAATACATATCCTTACCTAAGTTTTTTTGGCTAAGATAATTTTGATGATGATTGAAAGAATGATTTCTATGACATAACTGAAGGCCAATTCTCGTAATTTAAAATGTTCAAAATCTAGTCGCAGTTTCATCTCGGCGACAAACAAATGTCAAAAACTTGTCAAAATGTAGAGAAATTAGAGGTATTTTTGACAGATAGAGACTGAGATCAGACTGTGAACGTTCTTAAAATTACGAGAATTGCCCCTCAGATCAGTTGACCACATGTCGATCATATCACACACTGACAGATGAAAATTGATGAACGATGAACGAATTACACTTAACAGGATACATAATAGTATATTGTATAGTAAGAATAGATTTCAACAAGAAATAAATTCTACTACAAAAATACAATGAATAAACAGACTACGAACTGCAAGTCGAATTATCTAAAATATTTAGATACGATTAAATTACGTAATAGAATCTAATACAATACAATCATACTTAATAGGTATGTACTCAAAGAAGGTAACAGAAGTTTTAAAATAAGAGTATAAATAAAATAACAAACATACAAGAAATCTCTCATTTCTCCAATCGGCATAAGTTTAATAAAAATAATAGGCTGCTGCATATCACTCAAGAAAAAAAAACTTTTATTTTATTGTAACACGGTATGTAAGTAGAAACATTAACAACCAACTCAAAACGAACTATGACGTCATAGGATCTGAAGATATCCACAATAATAAGCAAAATTCCTGGAATGTAAATGCATTAATATTCTCAAAAGTTAAAAGAGATAACATTTGTGCTGAAGCTTCTTGTAGGAAATCGCTACTTATTATTTTAGCGAAGAAATGTCACTTGACCCTTTCCTCAAGCGGTCCGTTTTGGAGGACCTTGCTTGCTTTCGTCAAGAGAACCTCGAATCGTCAGGAGTCGCTAAAGACCTCGGCTTTGAAACTTTCGCCTCCACTGAGTTCTGAGGTGCGCTTCGGAAGCCAGGACCTGTACTCCTATGAGAGTAGGTCGAAGTAGTCACTGGAATCTTGCGAGTCTGCTTGATCTTCAACTTGTTCAGCCAAAGATCTCGCGTCTTTTTGTTGCCAACGACAAAGAATATGAACAACACAAAACCTTGGAAAGTAGCCGTCAAAGCGAATAGGTAAGCCAACACGATGTTGTAAGCAAACAAACCAAATATCCACGGGAGACCAAACAAGAACACAAGTAAACAACTAACGGAGGCACAGCGGATGGCTTCATTAGAGTCGCCGTGCCTCGTGATCCCTCTGTTAGAAGCGAACACGGAGCGCACTATCAGAACGAATAGCGTCCAGTTCGCGAGTAGCATGACTGCGATCGGCGCGTACACGGCCAGCCACAGCCCGAGCCCTGAAGGATAGCAGAAAGCTCCCGTCGGGGTCTTCTCTTCGAAGCGTCCCGCGTAGGACTGCGGGGCGACTGAAAGAAGGATGCCGACTATAGCACAGGGAACTCCCCAAGAGAACGCAGACGCTCGCAACAGTTTGTGCGACGCGTCGCGAGAAAACACCAACACCAGTCTCCTGTACGATATCACAGCGGCCACCAACATCCAGCAGAAGGATGCTAACACCGAGTAGTGCAGCAACACTCCTACCAACATACAGGTTATACCGTAGTGGTCGAACTTTGCAAAAACTATGACTAAGAAACAGACGATGAGCAGTAGTATAGAGATGCAGAGATTCAGCCAGATTTTGTTGCTGAAGTCTCTTCGCCAGGACCTGAAGAGGGCGGCAGTGATGCCTATGACGATTAGACCGAACATGGATATGCAGCAGCCTATGATTGAGAGTATTTCGAGCACTTGTTCGTTTCGTTCGGAGAAGACGGCCCGGGGGACGAGTATTTCGGCGAAGTGCGTGAGATGGTTGCAGCGGCAGGTGTCGAGCATACCTGGGCGTGTGGCGCGGATGAAGGTGCAGCCGTCCTGCGACCAGTAGCCGCCGCCGCCCTCCAGGAAGTGCCAGAAGGCGCAGGCGCGACTTTGGTTCCGTTCGGGGCCGGCGCCGATAGAACTGAAGTGGATGTCAACCGTCTGCAAAACATTATTCATTAAATTAAATATAGATAAAGTGAGAACAGAGTATTTCATTGATAAATACGTAAAACTACATACAATGGACTACTTTTCTAACTAAAAATGCAGAACAATTTCTCCAAAAAGCTCATGGTCCCTTTGATCACTTTGCTCTAATAATTTACTATCATTCGCGCTTTCCGTCGTAAAACTAGGGTTTCCTAAGACCACGGTGTCCGCCACATAGCGTCCGCAATATACCGTCAAATATTGCGGACGCTATGTTGGCGTATTTCCTTAGAAAGCGTTTTTACATCGTGAAGTCAAATAGCGCTGCCCTAATGTTCATGACAGCCTGCACTGCAGCCGCTATGTGGCGGCCACCACTGTTATAAGAAACCGTAGCTTCAGCCCCATCTCAAACAACCCTCTTTTAAAACTAAATATGAAGTATTTCGAAACTCACCTCTCCCCCCTCAAACTCTGTGACATTCTCAACGTTGACGCTGAGGACGCGGCTGTTGACGAAGAAGTCATCAGAACTCTGAGTGTGGAAGGCGCGGTCGTTACGGAAGACTACGAAGCTGATGCGACGAGAGGACGAGGCCACGGAGTCAGGCAACCTTACTACTGCCTCACTGTTCTCCAGTTGTAAGTTGGCCGAGTCGAATTCATCTGTGGAGTAAATTGGTTTTAAATGTTAGAAATAGAAATCATTTATATCCCGCTTATAATGTAAACAGACAGGTATACAGAAAAAGAGGTAGAAAAACACGATAAAAAAAAACCTGGTAGGTCTCAAACTCACGACTTTTTGCCATGGGGGTAGGTAGAACTCCACTTGTTACTATCCTTTAGATGCGTACCTACTAGAGACATTTTGGCTAAGGTTGATAAAGAACATCTCTTTGGTCTTGTTAAGTAAAAATATTATCATGGTTTTGTTAACATGTTCCGTGGCAATGAAGCCCTCTTTGCCTCATTGCACAATGTAACAAGGAATATAGCTAAGAACTACATATACAGCTACATTAGATTTCGTATTTCCTTGCAGTTTATCATTCACACGTATATTGCATTAAACAGCCAATTACGGTACACATGTTACAACTGATTCCAATTAAGTAGTTCGGCGTTGCGTTCAATGCCGTGCGTCATAAAATCTGAACAAACACTTATTGAAAAAGGTTGGGAATTTTCCGGCAAATGAGAGTTTTATTCATTTAACGCAAAGACTAGAAGGCAGTAAACTGGACAATCAGACAAACCCTATGACGTAATTACTCTTGAATGAATTAGCTTAACTGTATTAGGTTTCCGTATCCAGGCAATGGAATATGGCCCCGTTTGCCATTTGGCAAAAAAGTGAAACTGTACCTTACAATGTGGGCATTTACAGTTATTTTTATACAATGAGTAACTGAATTAATGCACATTGTGAAACTAGTTTGTTCAGAATCGTTTACTGAATCGATTTCTGTCTTTTTTTTTAATATAGGCAACTTTTTATCCCGCAAATAATTATAAACTATGTAAATTACAGTCACAATTCTGCTGTAGAATCAAAACAGACCAAAATGGACTAAGAACCTACTACACTAGATCCTTGCACGTGTGCGACTATGTGCGTGCGTACATTTCTAATGTGACCACAATTGTCTCCCACAATCAGTATAACTAATCACACTAATATTATAAAGGCGAAAGTTTGTGAGTGTGTGTGTGTTTATATGTTTGTTACTTCTTCACGCTCAAACAGCTGGACTAATTTTTATGAAATTTTGATATTCCCACAGGATTGACACTTATGCGGATGAAACCGCGGGGCGCAGCTAGTTTAATAATAAAAACAATGTTATGTTAATACATAATAGTACAAATTTTGTGTATGTATTATGACTATAAAATAATATTCTAATTGGCGTGTTTGGTGGTGTGCGGCAATTCCAGGACTTTGTATATTCCATCTTAAAGATCATCGCAACGTTTAAACATACCTCTAAGGATCTCGAAAGCCCCATCAGTGAAGGTGTCTTGCTCCCTAGCAGCGATCCTGAGGCCCTTCACGGGTAGGTTGGGATCAGCATCAGTCACTAACAGCGCTATATTATCTC
Source organism: Hydraecia micacea (assembly GCA_914767645.1). NCBI lineage: Eukaryota > Metazoa > Arthropoda > Insecta > Lepidoptera > Noctuidae > Hydraecia > Hydraecia micacea. Next base: position 18,421,814 of record OU611782.1, on the reverse strand, counting down.
TGATAGTCGTCGCATTATCAGAACCTTCCAGGTCCAGTCGAGATCCAATCTGGTCTAGGAGGTGAAGAAGTTCACCTGGTATGGACAAGTCCAAGTCTTCTGCTAGAAGTCCATCTACCTGGAAATAGCAAGGATTTGGTTATGGTGGGTGTAATTTCAAGTCTGTACCGGGGTACGACAGACGTGAGTGGTAAGAGGTAGGGGATCCTGCGGGGTAAATGCGTAACCCACTATCAGTAGCAATGGCTTTCATTTTGACAGTTCAACAACATTCATAATTGCGTTATTTACGTTGTCGCGCATACAATTTTTTCGAACACATGAACCAATGGATTAGCAATACCTATCCTTCAAAGTGATTCAGATTGAGATTAATAGCGTGTTACGCAGTTAGGGTGCAGGTCTTCGCTCTCTTCCCAACGGCCATAAAAGCCCAAAAGCTAGCCAACAGAATGATGGTCGGTGTGGCCAAGTACCTACATAATAAAATTACAACACAACACAATAACAATTTGTTTAGCGGTGGATATTTATTATCAATCCTTGTTCCGATCTCAATTATGGTCAAAATAGCGTAAGTGAATAGTAACCTGGTCAAATGCTGTACTGATATCTTCATTAACCACGGACGCTGATTCATTATCGATGAGATGCTGCAGATCATCCATTACTTGTTGCAGTTGCTCTGAAGGCTGGAAATAGTTTAAATAATATAATAATAATAATAATTTATTTCAGACCATGAGTCCATAAACAACACACACATTACAATTTTATACACAAAGCATACATACATACATGAAAACACATAACTACACAAAAAATACAATAAAACAACTTATTTTAAATAATGGAATGACGCACGATGAGTGGTCATCCATTGCCACATAATTGGACTGTCCATCCTGTCGGCTACTATAGCCACCAAGTTGTTGGAGCTGTCGCGCACTCGCCGCATCAGAGATGCTATCCGTGTCCGCATCAGTGCGTAAAAATCTGGCACGCCATTCTCCGCGAACATCCCCGATGCACTGCAAAAGCGCGGCAGCCCCAACATAACTCTGAAGGCGTTATTGTATTGGACTCGCAGAGCATTGTACGAGCTTTTTGTATAGCTGACCCATAGGGCACACGTGTACATAGATTGGCAATACGCTCTAAAGAGTGTAATTTTCACCTCCCTAGTACAACGTGCAAACCTACGAGCCAGCATGTTACATCGAACTGCCAATGCTCTGCGTTCCCTCTCCACGTCCACATCGTCGGACAGACTATCGGTGACCCAATGCCCCAGGTACTTGAACTTCGTGACCCTGGAAAGCTGAGCGCCCCCCAAGGTGACTGGTGGGACAGTATCATAACACTTGTTACCCGCTTTGAAAACCAGTAGTTCGCTTTTGGTCGCATTGTACCTGAGGCCGTGAGCCACCGCATAGTCCTCACAGATGCGAAGAAGCCTCCTAAGTGCACTGATCGATGGGCTCAGCAATACCATATCATCCGCGTAGCTGATGTTATTGACGCAGTGCCCGTCAATGGAGCACCCGATATTGGTATTGCTGAGCTCACAGATCAGCTCGTTTACATAGACTATAAAGTTATGATAAAGTTATGATAATTATTTTAATTTTAATAAAGTTATGATAATTATTTTAAAGCAAACAATTTTAGACTCAAATATTATTAGTATACAGGGTGTCCCTAGAAGTATGGATCAAATCGAATAGGAGCGTGGACAAGGTCATTTCCTAACTTTTTGACCCTGAGAATGTTGGTGAATTTTTTAACGGTTTAAAAAATAATTTAAAAAAAAACTATCAGGGCTGTCAAATTAATTGTTTTAGATAGCTCTGATAGTTTTTTTTTTTTTTTTTTTTTCTTTGAGCATTATGTGAAGTGATTGAAAAAAACAAAAATTGGTCATAACTTTTAAACCGTTAAAAAATTCACCGACATTTTCAGGGTCAAAAAGTTTGGACATGACCGTGCCCACGCCCCTATTCGATTTGATCCATACTTCCAGGGACATCCTGTATACAATATGTAACAAAAACCCTGTCCGATCCAATAAAGGCGTATTCCTGATTCAACATAGGTACTATAAAAAATTGTTATAAAAATGTAACTCATAAAAACCAAAAGTTATTGATTTTTTATTTTTATAATCCATGCGAAATTTAACACTGAATATGGCAAATTTTCATAAGTTGACAACACTCCACCCGTCGGCAAAATCTTTTTATTTTTACCTATTTTTATTTCAAAGAACACCGCCATACACTACCGCGTTGTAGGCACTATTTAAACTAGTCGCCGACTCTTTGATGTCGCCGACTGGTTACCTACCGGCGCGCTATTTGTTACCAACTTGCCAGTTGCCAGTCTTTCGTGGAGATAGCTTTCGATCGGACGTCCGTACGTATCATGTGCCGCTAAAGTTTCGCGAATAATGTATTCCAATCAGGATTTTTTAATGTGTTGATGTACTTAGGCAAGACCGACTGTGATTATGCAGCTGCGCGTAGAACGTATGAGGTGCGCTTGTGACAGTACTGTCGCCGTCAGAGCGTGTGTTCCAACGCCTGCATAACCGTGTGTACACCACAGGCAGTGTTCATGAGCACGAGTCACAGGCCGCTGATGCTGGAAGACCACGAGAGCGCAACGTTGAAATCGAGGAACAAGTGCTGGATATGTTTGCCGCGGACCCCACGCAAATCGGACACAAGTCACATCACAAGTGCGCTGCAAATTTAGTGAAAAGGTGTCTAATGTGTATTAGTGTTGGAGGTGGACATGTGGAGCACAATCGCCGAAGTGTGCAACAACAACAAGTGAATGTTTTAATGAACTGATACCTGCAGTCGGTATGTACATTGCCACACATCACATTAAAAAAAAGCCCTTATTAGGGCTACATTTATTTCAATTAATTGTTTCTTGATAAACAGAATTAGGTCTGAAATCCGAATCACTATGCCTACAAAACAATATCAGCTGATATACGCGTAGCCATAAGGTCAAGGTATGACGTATAAGTTTGTTTGGCGGCACGCGACAAAGCAGGTTCATGACAAAGGATCATACAAACCGTCTCGCTCGGGCGGCTTCTTTGACACAAAACTGTAGGTGAACTTGGTCGAGCGATCAGTGTTGCCTTTGATCAGTTTTTATTTTTTATTTTATTTTAATTATTTTCACTGGGGAAAAATAATAATTTCAAATCCATTAAATGGTTACGTATATGTGTTCGCAGTACGATGCCGAATAATACTCTTAAGGATCGGACAGGGTTTTTGTTACATATTGTATATAGAGAGAGAAACATCACTAAATCCAATACTGTTACAAATTATTCTGATAAATATATGATATCCTCCTACAAGATGGACCGATGACCTGGTGAAGGCTGCAGGATTCCACTGGATACGAAAAGCACAAAAGCGGTCAAAGTGGCGATACTTGGGGGAGGCCTATGTCCAGCAGTGGACGTCGAAAATGATGACGATGATCTTCATGCACCTCATGCTAATGATTCATGCAACGTTACTGTTAAATAATAAATATAAAATTTATACCTACTAAAATTGATACTATTGACACATAATCTTTGAAACACACCTCTGCTTTATTTTTAGTCAAACATAAAATATTGTTCAGCAAGAATGTTCTTGAATCTCGCAAATTTTTTTGTGATTTTACAAAACTATCTAGAAGACATCCACAAACAAATACTAGGACTTACTGGTGGCGGAGGCGGTGGAGGTGTCCACGGCGCAGGCGTAGTAGTTGGAGTAGTATTAGTTGTAGTTGTTGTAGTACTAGTCCATTCTGGAGTTATTATTATCGGTACGTCAGTTCTAATTGTCTCTGAAGTAACAACAGCAATAGTAGAAGTAGAAATATGAGTAGTTTCAGTTGGTGCTATTGTTGTTGGTATTGCTGGTGTTGTTGACTCATCATCAATGTCCATTACTGTAGTAGTAGTGGTTGGATCTGCTGTTGAAGTAGTGGTTGGATCTGCTGTTGAAGTAGTGGTTGGATCTGCTGTTGAAGTAGTAACTACGGTAGGTGTCTCCGTGAAATTCGGAGTTGTTCCCTCTTCAGAACTGTCTGAACTTTGGACATCCATTTGAAGCTTGACGACCTAAAATGGTTAGTTAGTTAGTTAGTGCGGGGCAGGATGAATTCAGTGCAATTATTAGATATGACACATAGAGATATAATTATTAAGTTTAGTAGTATGTTAGACCTGACATTCGTTTTCAAAAATATACTGTTTATTATATCATTGAATTATTCATTTGATTATTACTTATTAATGTCATCATTATTGATTGTATCTTACTCGATTAGATTGGTATAATCATTCAAATGACATCCTCAAGATTAGCTTATCGTACGAGACGAGGTAACGTACGTAAAGGTGTTCATATTTGAACAAAGAAATTAGAATAGTATTTTATTCTATTCTTATTTGGTTTATTTTAAAAATGATTATCGAGCTACCTAATTCAATATTTGAAAGTTGATAGGGGCAGAATATGTCGACTGACCAACTATACCTAAAGGATGTTAGCCAGACTGCTGCGTCCCCGGAGACATTGCATATATGTGTATACCTATATTCGCAATCTGTCGATTTTCGGTGCAAATCGTTTACTTTCAAAATAGATTTGGCTATTTGGGTAGTGTCTACTTCATCATCATCTGCCTAGCCTGTTCCCAACTTTGTTGGGGTTGGCTTCCAGTCTAACCGGATGCAGCTGAATACCGGTATTTTACATGGACCGACTGCCTATCTGATCTCCACAACCCAGTTACTGGGAAATTCGATGCCCCTTAGTAAGACTGGTTGTCAGACTTGATCTTATCTACTTGATGAACCATCTTGTAATGAGTGATGATAATTTCACATCACTGATGACGTGGGCTAACGATAAGCCAGTTGTTTAATTTACAGTAAAAAAATTTATGACTATGTAACAGTGGCGAAGGTACCATACAACTCGATTCCCATCGGCTTCCCTTCGAAAATTCAGAACATAACCACTCTATAGTCAATTCATCACTGACATTTTCTTTTGGATTTTTATTTGATACTTAGCCAAATACCGGAAATATAAACTAAGTATCAATATTGTTGCCAGAATTTGCCCGAGTTATGATGTTACAATTAAAACATACGCAGTTAGTTACAATATATTGAATTAGTTTGTGACTATGCAAGTTAGTCAACAATTGCGAATTAGCAAAATGCATGAACCTAACATTATTTATAAATTTGTAAGTTCTAAAATCGTACCTACCTTTCTACTTAGAAGAACGGAAAATAAAAATACTATAGTGTATCCTCTGAACCAAGATAAAAATTTTCAAAAACACTTCGCACCATATAGTTATTTAGACAACAACTGCGAAGCCTTTTACATAAATGTAGTAACAGTAAGCAAATACACAACGACACTTACAGGATTTGCAGGCCTGAGTTCACCAGCAGGCGTCAGCATGGTGACCTGGTTGTCATACAGAGCCGGCAGCTCGGTGGACATAGAGCAGTTCTCGTCGATGGTTGTCACCACCTGCACGCCGTCATTGAAGTTACCGACGCAGGAATGGATCTGGCATTGCACTTTTATTGATTCCACTGTAAAAGATTATAATAACAATGTTTTTATATCATGTCATAATAAATACAAACATCTACGAACAACACCCACATTTCACTAGTAAGATCACAGTAAGATTATAAGCGCGGCCTTCTAGATGTCCAATAACGGAGCACATACAGATGGCAGGGACATGAACGCGCCAACTGAAACCATGAGTTCAGGAGGCCTACCACAAGCTCTTAACGCGATCCATTTTAGGACCTAAACTGAATTGTTCTTCTAATTCGTACCATGAAATCAGTTTAACGATTCAGTTTAGGCTGTGCCATCTGCTACAGCGATTGTCCCAAACTGAGCCGCAAGTTTTGGTTTCATTCATACTTGTTTGGTACCATGACGTCCATAGAGCAGCTCAAGCGATGCAGTTTAGGAACCTAAACTGAAATGTCTTGTTTTTGATTAGATCATGGTAGGCCACCTGCACATGATTCAGATCCCCTAGCGTAGAAATTATAGTCAATTAACAAAAAAAAATCTGCTGTTTCATAGAAAAGTACCAATACCTACGCTGTCAAAATGTATGATTTACACAGGGTTTTCAGATTCATGTACTGAATCCATTGTAACAATTTGCGTGTCGATGTCCCTTCCGCATGTATATTATACGGAATCTGGGTTACTACTGGAAATATCCAAAAAAAAATTGCCTGGAGTTGAACTCAGAAACTACGCTTAGCAAACCAATAAGACAGTCTGCTGAGTGGTAACAAATTCATAAATCGTCATACTCTCCTCTAGTACTTTGAGGTTTTCAGAATAAATATCGGTTTCAATAAGTCATCAAAGTTCTCACTCATCCACATAAAAACACAGTTATAGTCTTTTAATGAATTCTCTCAATCTGACCTTTTAATTATCCCGAGGTTTTATCTCGAGTACTTAGCCAAGACAATGTAGACGTAAAAGAATTTTAATTTACAAGATCTGCAGTCAACAATGAATGATATTATCCTTAATTGATGATTTCATTCTCTGATCTGCAGTGACATTGAGATAAGATAAGATATTATATCCATAGAAACAAGGTAAAAAAGGACAAAAAATATGATATCCGATTGATATTAATGTCCATTTCCTACAACTGACCATCCAGCTACTACAGTGTTTTTATCTCAAGAAGCGACGCGCGCATTACGTGTGGTAACCAAGTGTACAAACACGCTGTGTATGTGTGCGTGAAGACGAGTAGCGTCAGCACTTAAGGGGACTACAGGACCTAAACGCAAAAAACGCAGGTTTTATAATGCCTAAAAGTATATGATCGACTACAGTAAACAAAACAAGAATAATATATGATATTCTTCAGGACATATGCTGTAGTTAGTGTGTTGAAAACTTAATACAACTAATTTGATACGATAGAAAAAAATCATGAAGATACCTCTAAAAACTTTCTTTTTACAATAAAAACCATACTAATATACATACAATCATTCTGATTTTTTGTCAGATTATTCTACAAGCAACATGCTAAAGCACTGTTTTAATTTTTTTGTTCAAACAATAGATTTTTTAGGTCATATAATCGCCTTAACACAAACACGCACACATACACTTTCGTCTTCGCTATTGCCTCGGACGATACAGAGAGCTCCTGTATTTACACACACGCAAAAAGCTCGTCGCTTCGTGAGATAAAAATACGTAGTTATCATAGACGAAACAAAACCTATTCCTATTATTACAGACGGTGCGATCGTCTGTCGGACTATTTAACCTCTGCACTTGGATATAATGAGACTAATTAGGGCACATACAACTGTAGTTTAATCAGTTATGATCCTGAGCAAGTTTTCTCGTATATAAATACCGACAACTTGATAAGAGAACGATAAAAAGGTCACAGGTAATTCCCATTGGATATCAAATCCGGATACAGGGGAAGAATATGTTTTTTCTTTTTATTACTCTTATTTGCTGTCGCTGTCTTTAAAAAGAGATATAATAATAGCATTGTGCAAGATAAAATATTATAAAAAGTGATAGTTTCAAAATCATACGTTGTAAACCTACATTCTGGTAAATGAATTTGAATTGTATGTGGTGTACAATAAAGTGTTTAATAAATTAATAAATAAGAATGTATTATAGAATTTGAGAGGTATCAAGAATGAGATGTATACTTAGTATATCAAAAGAATCTACTCACCAAATTCATGGTTACCAGCTATACAATAATAAACAGGCTTCATATAGACAATTTCAATGTCATCCCAAGTTCCAGGTTGAACCGGTTTCATCCTAGGATTCAGGTTCAAATGTAACACCACCGTCTTCCCATCCAAAAACAGTTTCTTCAACTTAAACCCGTACAGTATTTCTTTTTCTTTCGGATTCAAATCTGGATGTGACGTTTTGAAGTCTTTCAAAATATCTTCAAAGTCTTTTGGATCTTGAATCTGTTCCAATGCTCCATTGATTTTGTTATAGTTTGTGGAGTAGAAAATATATTCTCTTAACTTCTTCTCCCAAATCTTCTTCAGTCTTTCCACGCTTTCAAACCTGTATTCTTTCTTAAGAGCTAGTTTGACAGCGAAGTTGTATCGGAGGGATTGTTCTGCTCTTAGCCAGAGAGCTCTGTTAGATTCTGAGACGAGAAACTTCTTAGAATCTATATGAACACACCAATAGTAGCCATCACCTATGGGCTTAAGGACATAGGTTAATAACTTGTTGTGTATGTCATCGAAGCTAATCTTGACAGGAGTTGGGAAGAATGTCTCGGAATCAGTGAAGCAGTAGATGTTGTTTTCATCGACGTTATCTCCCACAGTCAATATCAGCTTGTTTTGTCTGTGAAAATAGACGATTTGGAGTTAAGATAAAAACATATTAAGAACTTACTCTGTAGCCTAAATGGCTCATACGTTTCAGAAGTAAAAAAGTCGGGAGGTGTCGTGGAACACTTTTTTTTACTTTCTTTTTTAGAGCTGACAGGCTTCCCGTACGTCTATCCTACAGTATTATACCTTTGTACATAAAAATACGCTTGTAAACACACATACTACTACAAAAGTATCATGATTGTCAAAATGTTACACTATTTTCTGTATGTATAATAACTCATTCGCTAAGTGTGCAGGAATTAACGTGCAATAATGAACTTCGTTCCAAAAAAAGCTCTCAATGAACAAATGACTATAAAATATTTGTTCTAACACTAATATTTAAAGGAGGTACTCACTCATCAGCACTAACTACTAATTCAACTTTTCTTAATTCGACGTTTTTCTCACAAATTACATCGAAGAATATATAGGAACTGTTCACCAAGTCCCAAATACCGTTTCGTATCGCTCCATACGAAGTTTCATTGCCACTCATCATTCCAATATTGTCTTCCAAGCCCCATTCCGCTGGTGGCGTCTAGAAGGTGAATTTTGCACATTAATCAATACAATAAGTATTTGTTATTTGAATAAAGCGTACATAAACGGGCCATACATTGACACTAAACACTAAGGGTTTTATTTATAAACATTGCTTAAAATTAAGTAGAGGCTTAAACATCTATAAATAAAGTAAAGGGGTAAATATTTTGGAAGAAATAATTAGAAGCTCAATGTTTGATTGGGCATTGACTTGCCATAAAATACAGTTATGAAAAAAGATAAATATTGGTACAATTTTAAAAACGCTCCCAAAACTGAGCTTCAAAAACTAAACAAGCTCACGAGAAGCCTCACATTAAATTTATTTACGAATACATGATGTTAAAAGCTAAGCAATGTATTTTTAAACACATTATAATTATGCTAGTCCAAATTTCATTCATGCAGAATCATTAGTGACTATTGATTATATGAAACAAAGTTTGAAAAAGTTCGCACCAACACCAACACATCCTGGAACACGGGTTGCGCAACCCTTCGCGGCGGCAACCTGTGACTGCATTTTTCTGGATTTCTGGTATCATACCTACAACAGCCCCATGTTTCGAGCTCAAAAGGGCTTTGTGTGATCGAAGAAGATACTAATGGAAACCAGCCACCACAGTCCAATAGCTATTAAAAACAAAACATTCTAAAACAACAAAAGCAGTGTTTGGTTTGTCGCTAACATTAATTTGATTAAATACTCAAAGACATTTTTGAGACTAGAACATAGACACTGGCTAAGATTACAATGGAAGTGTATCAAATTTTAAGATTAGAGAGTAGCAGATTAGAAATATGAAATGAGATGTAATCTACTTAATATTAAGGAAAACTTTTACATACTTCACAAAAATTATACACGTAGAAGATAGTACTCATAGACAAAAAAACATTTCTCGGGAATACTTAGGAATGCTTTTATCGACGGTTTCAAGATCAAACACAAAATAACATTGATGGACATGAGCTAAACAAGATTGAAAGAAATCGTAACTCACCGTAGCATCTTCATTCACAATGTAACTGTGACGTTGAGGGTCGTACGTAATGCCCAGCGGGTAAACAGGAAGCGATCCAGAGATGTGTAACAGTGGATTATTTGAGTATCTCCACCCATTGTAGAGGACTGTACCACCTCTTTTCTCACATATTTCCTTTGATTGAAACCAAGTGGCTCTAACTGCGCCACCTCCAACAGCAGTGGCTGGTGACAAGCAGGTCGCTTTAGGAGACCAAAACCTCCAAGAGCCATTGAATTCATCACAACCCTCGTTCGACATTGCGTCTTCATCAACATAAGGCTCTACCAGACAGTACCTGTAGAACTCGTCGTCGCATCTCGTTGTTGTAAAATTACTTACTGGGTCTATCACTACACATAGCTCTTCTTCAATACCCTTCTGTGAGTTATCTACTTCAAATGTGGTTTCTAAAAGAGATCCTGTCGATTTTGTAAAGGAGTAATCAATGAAGGGTCCCCCAGGGTACAATGATTTGTACTCCGTCCATAATACTAACTCAGACTTGGTCAGATTTAAACTGTCGTACAGTTTGGAAGTGTATAGGTTACCGGTACACCCGACATATTTGTCTGTGAGCTTCTCTGGGCCTTTTAATCGGTAACATAATGGTTCTCCATTGATATTGGAGTAAGCTATTTGGAATCCTATTGGACATATTACTTTTCTTTTTGATTTCTTTGCTTCTAGTCCTGGTTGCAGTAATAATAAGAGTATTAGCGTAGCTACGGTGGATATTCGATGAGGTTGGACCATCTGAAATGAGAATGAAGTAGGGTTAAATTAAATCTAATTTAGTTTAAATTTATCCGACTCGAATTGTTACTTTTGCTCAAACTGACTAACAAGTAATATTATAGGGATCAATTGTACAAAGATATGTACTCGTATGTGAGAGTATTTAAATTTTTCTACAACTTGCATGAAATGATTAATATGGATGCTGACGTGATCAGATATCGATTTTATTTATCAAACATAGACACAGGAAAGGGAATTCCAAAAATGTTAATTCTCAAATAAAATATGTTATTATTCTTATCGATACTGCACAGCTTTTCCTGTATACATACATTTTTAGGGATTTTGGCATGATATCTAATACGATTCTTATCTTATCGTGAACATATAAAAAGATAATTTCGACAGTGTAGTAATCAACATTGTTACCGATGTACATATACGGACATTATCACAGCTAATTGCGTGAAATACTCAGCTAAAACTGGTACTTATCGTTCTCAGTCATGAGACTAAAAAAAATACTATCAAAATATTAATAAAATAGATTGTCAGAGATGTCAATCTCTGACAATCTATTTTATTAATATTTTGATAGTATTTTGGGAAAATAAAGCACTTTTCAATTATTTTATTTTCATCTACATAGTTTTGTTTCTAACTGTTTTAGTTGTTCTTGATCGATCTTATTTTAGTTTAAATCGATTACGTCTCCAAAGACGTAACCGATTAACCGTCAGTGGGCGAGTAAAATCGGTCACGTTCAGTCATGTACCTCGTCACGCCCAGGTCTTCAAAGACGGAAGCACGTACTGTTTACCGGTGCAGACTCTTGCCTTAGACAGTCATTGTAAAACTAGCCACTATTTTAATTAATTCTACACACAAACTGTTACAAATTTTTATTTGTTTCACACATAAGTACATTGAAACAAAATCGAGTCTATATTTTTTTCTGAAAAAATATGTAATGTGCAAGAAGTGCAATGTGTGCCCTGAATACCTCTTGAGAACCTCCGAAATTGTTTTAGATACATGCTAGCCCTTGCTGACCCACTGATGCAAATTCCTATTGCTAAGTTTGCTAATTCATTTGATTTCTGCGATCAATGCTCTGTGACTGTTAATTAAACACCTCCCGCATTGCCGAATTTGCACTCCTACGCACTTCGATTGTTTTAGTGGTTTTTATTCATATGATTCACTTAAAAAAATATATGCCTTATCGCTGTTATCAAGACATGTTTGGTTATACATCACACGTATAGTTTTTGACTTCTCACCCGCATTTAAAGCGAGGTTGAAGTACTTTTTAACTTTTTTAAACCTCCGTAAATCTAGCAAAATATTCATTTTGCGCAAATAGAAAACATTTTGGGAAAATTTAACATATTTTCAAGCGCTGTGTGAAGATAGAAACGTGAATTAAAATAATTGGCTCGATAAAAAAAATCATAAAGATGACACTAAATTGCTATTTAAAACGTGTACCTTGAAGAGATTACATAGTTAAACCATGTAAAGGTTATACCAAAAAATGAGCCTTATTGTTTTTTAGGGCTTGGTGAGAGCACATTTTATAAATTCCTTGTTATTTTTTCTATGAAATAAATATACACAAAATCTAGAAGTCTAAGAGCTCGCAACGGCCGGCCAGTGCCCTACAAGACTACACTGCACTACAAGACGGCTTAAAAACTTTGAAACGCGACATATAAGTAGGTCCTTAAAATAACAATATACAAATTGATATACCTTTTCCTTGTCAGCCGTTTATCTTGATTTGACAATTTATTATAGCATTATTGAAATAATTAACGATTAGTTTTGATTTATTAATTATCACTGGATAGGATATTTAATTTTCATTGTGAATATGCAAATCGATATAGCATGGAGTTGTGTTCACACCCTAATTTACGTAACGCACTATCTATAATCTGAATTATTTTGAAGGATATTGCTAATTCATTGCTTCACATGTTCGAAAAATTTGTTTGCTGAACAACGTAAATAACGCAATGAATGCTGCTGAACTATCAAAATGAAAGCCATTCCTTCTGATAGTGTGTTACGCAATTACCCCGCTGATCCATAGCTGGTGTTTTATCAGTCTTAGGTAATTTTTTAGGGTTCCGTACCTCAAAACGAAAAACGGAATCCTTATAAGATCACTTCGTTGTCCGTCTGTCTGTCCGTCAGTCAATACCCTTTTTCTCAGAAACGCGTGGAGTTATCAAGTTGAAATTAATATCACATACCTGAGTATGTGATATTAATTTCATATTAGTAGAAAGAGTAGTTAGTAAGTCAACACAATTAAAAGATACGGGCGTTTATGTTCCGAAATCAAAACCTATGGGGTACTTCCCGTTGACCTAGAATCATGAAATTTGGCAAGAATCAATGTCATGTGTAGCATAAGTAAAGTAAAAAATTCGAAAAATCGTAAATTTGTAGTTACATTACAAAAAGAAATATTATAAAACTATTTACATACCTAAAAATTTGTACAGAGCCCTCTGCGCGAATTCGACTCGCACTTGACCGGTTTTTTATTTTAAATAATCATTGTTACTCATCATCATATTATCTTATGTAGATGAGTAATGATGATCATTTGATGACATGGTTTTTCCAATATTTACGCTTATTTTAAAATTAAAAGCTTTTCATTTTAATCAACAGACACAGGACGCTACGATAGTTCTTTTCTCTGTGCATTCATGTTCAAAATGGTTGGTCTTGTAAGTTTGCTTTTCGCTGTCTAATTATAATCCTAAAATACAGTACAAATAATATACCGGTATCCATATACGGGTACATTATTCGGTTATTCCTACTGCAACATTTATGTAGTCCTAGTCCTTTTTGGACCACTTGAAACCCATTTCAGATCTAAAACAGTATTACTAATGTCGCGTGCAAAGTATAGGTGCCAATCAATAACAATTGGGATTTTTAAGCGCCACGTATATGATTAAAAGCATTAATTAGTACCTAATCTACAAATATCAGGTAGTGCCATCTCTCAACGACGTCACCTAATTAATAAAAACAGATAACACTCTTTTTACGTGGTCCGGTATCGTATGATTAGGTCGCCATTGATCGATTAGGGCGGAACTCTTGTCTCACACGTCATAATCTTTATGAAAGAAAAAGAAAAGAAAGAGGAAAGAAAAATTGTTTATTCTATTTAAAACGTACATTATAAATAAAAAAATAAAAGACATAAAATATACAAATACAACGTAGTCAAAAGCCTCGTACTCAAGCATATAAAATGTTGACAATTTTGTCCATTGCTTGATGTATGTATAGACATTGTGACTTATAACATCGCTTTGGAGGATTCTGTAAAGGTGTTATAATTGTGGTTAAATAAATAAATAAATAATAATGTAACATGGCCTTTTTAGAATGTGTGTGAACGTGCCCTTATGCGCGGGAACGGGAAGCATACACCCTCGCCCGCGCTCCCGCGCTAACCAATAGTGGACGAAGGAACGCGAGTCTGTACGCCACGCTCGCGCCCCGCTCGCGAATAGTTTTGATTGTTTTTATATATTTTACCCATTTTCCCTGTTTGTGCCCTACTGTGTTTTACAATTATATACTTTTACTAAACGTGCGTTCCAATAATTTAAATAGACCCAACACATACCCCTGAGATAAAACTTTTCCTACAAGTGTCGCCCAACTCGTGGCCAAGTTTTTAGTGAAAAACTCGTAAAATACAAAAAGTGACAATAAGTGCTAAATCCTATCGTGCTATCACATACTGTGAACCCTTTCCGATAGTGCTTTCTGTAAAAATCTCCACAAACAGTGCAAAAACAATCGACAAAACTTCGGGCGAGTCCACTATTCCCGCCAAAAATTGTACTTCCCGCCAGAAATTTTAACAGACGCGCGCGCGAGGGAGTTTACCGCGCGTAGTGTTTTGGCGCGAACAAGAAAAGTGCAATTAACGTTTACATTTCGTGCAACGGAATTAGTAACGAATACGTTGTTCGTTACATATTACCACCCATATAACCATCACCCGTGTTGTTCGAGCGAGTAACAGCAGAGGTAGTGCCCTGTTACCATGCCGCCGAAGCCAACAAAAAAACGTACCGGAAGAGATGGTGGGTCGGAATCCGACACGGACGCGGAGCAAAATAGGACGGTGGTCGCATCATCATCGTCTCCGAACATCACCATGTCTGAGGAGATGCTTCAGACTCTTGTGTGCAATATAACAAGAAACCAAGCGGAAGCAAATCGCATTCTAATTGAGAGCATACTGGCGAACAAGGATGAGCCGTGCACATCATCACCACGGATACCCGATACGCGTAATACCGCGCGGTGGTCGGGCAACTTCGCAAAGTGTACGGCGCGTTTTGACGGGTCATCGAAGAACGCGGAAGAGCTCGAGGCATTCATCGACGCTATCGAGGTATACCGCGACTGCACCAACATCAGCGACGAGCACGCGCTACGGGGGCTGCCTATGCTGCTAGTCGGCGAGGCGGCCGTCTGGTGGCAGGGCGTGAAGTCATCGATAGCGTCGTGGTCCGACGCGCTGCAGCGTCTTCGAGGGATGTACGGAGTGCCGCGACCCGGATATCAAATCTTTCGTGAGATTTTCGGTACCGAACAAAATAGTGAACGGGCCGACGTATTTATAAGCAAAGTGCGCGCTTTAATAACGAAGTTACCGTATGATGTGCCGGAAGTGATGATGTTAGATATAGTTTACGGATTGTTAGATCGTAGGATAAGGAAACGAGTGTCTCGCGACGCGGTGCACGAGCTGGATCAGCTAATAGCGAAGGCCAGGTTAGTCGAGGAGTCGTTAGCGGAGGTGAGTGCTTCTTCTCATTGTAATGTAAACAATAACCCTCCCGTTGCCGCGCAGGAACGTTCGAGCACAAATATTAACCCTACGATTAATTTAGTCGACACGCATAAGTCGAGTGGTAAACAAAGTCATATTAAAAGGTGGTCTGAGACGCACACGTCAAACGCGGAAAATAATGTTAGCGTAAGTGACGGGCAAAGGCGTGTTAGACCGAAGTGTACCTATTGTAAGTTTTTCGGTCATACGTTAGAAGAGTGCCGTAATAAAGGGAATGAGAAGGAAGGAAAGGTCATCGACCTTTCTCATAAGTCGAACGATAGTACCGAGTTACGTTGCTATGGATGTGGTCAGCTGGGAGTAGTACGTTCAAAGTGTGGTATTTGCAAAGACGCGTCGACTGCAAGTAAGTCGGATTTTTGTAGCGCTCAGATAGGCGGTAGTGATGATCCGCTGCCGCTAGTCGAAATCAAGGTCGTTAACCGTAAGGGGGTTGCCATCTTAGACACGGGGGCCACACATTCTATTGCGGGCCCCATGCTATACGATTTACTTAGAAAAGCCGGCGTTGTTTTTAGGAAGACTTTACGTACTATAGGGCTAGCCGACGGATCACAACAACTAAGCAGTGTACTTGAGTGTGATACTGACATTATATTGGAAAACCATGTTATACCTACCACGTTTATAGTTTTGCCGGATGCGCAAACCCGGACTTTGCTAGGTAGAGACTTTATTCTAAGAGCTAGTATTCTGTTGGACTTACCACAGAGCAGCTGGTGTTTTAACGATGAGCCAGAGCGGTGGCATCCGTTTATCACCAAGTTTCATTTACCTACCGGCGGCCAGATAGAGCTGATGAAGGTAGAAGCAATAGACCTTGTGCCGAGGAATAATGTAGGTACTAAGGCAAAGTTAGTCTCCGCTCCGATACTGCGTCAAGTCGACGAATCGTTGCGGACTGACAGCAGTGGATATTACCTCAGAGCAGTACTGATGCAGGGGGAGGGCCCCAAGGATGTTCGTGGGAACCGACTCAAGGACCCCGACGTGCGTAAAATCATCGAGAAACTCAAGGCAACTGACGAACCGTTTAGGGGGAGGGATTGGTCTGGCCGTGGCTTCATTATGTCTGATGGAGTGTTATATAGGCCTTACCGTGTTAAGGAAGCCGTGTGCTCAACCACGCATGTTTTAAAGAAGGTTAGTAGCGGCGAAATGTTAGGGAGGTACCACGTCTCTCAGTTGACCCCATTCGTAGGCGACGAACTACCAGCCCCGGTCAATGAGAAGCATAGGCGCGGAAGACGTAAGCGTTTTCTTGTCCTGACCCAGACGCGTGACCGCATGTCTAGGTCAGAGGGGGAGGATGTAACATGGCCTTTTTAGAATGTGTGTGAACGTGCCCTTATGCGCGGGAACGGGAAGCATACACCCTCGCCCGCGCTCCCGCGCTAACCAATAGTGGACGAAGGAACGCGAGTCTGTACGCCACGCTCGCGCCCCGCTCGCGAATAGTTTTGATTGTTTTTATATATTTTACCCATTTTCCCTGTTTGTGCCCTACTGTGTTTTACAATTATATACTTTTACTAAACGTGCGTTCCAATAATTTAAATAGACCCAACACATACCCCTGAGATAAAACTTTTCCTACAATAATAAATATTACTCTTATTAGCAGTAGGAATTTGCTTTTATTCACAAAATAATATATCGAGCAGAGTGTTTGTGGAAAAGTGGTGGTCAAGTGGTGACTTACAGCTTGTTCTAGGTCGTAGGTTCGAACCCACACAGGCGCTTTACCTTTTGTAAATTATTTATTGTAAAGAAAAATGGTGAAGGAAAATGTCGTGAGGAAACCGGCATGTCCTAAAATCAAAAACTTCGAAGACATATGACATCTACCAACCTGCACTGATGGGCCTGCGTGGTGGATTACGGCTCACTGCCTTTCACCGAGAGGAGGCCTGTGTCCCAGCAGTGAAAACATTATAATCTGATTATGCACAAAATATATTCCGTGCTCTTTTCTTTAATCCTCTTCATATCTCTTGCCTAACCCTTAATTTGAGGAAGTTCCTGTTTGAAGATTATCAGGGACACTAAATGACTACGTATATAAAACCGTGATTTTATAATACTAAGAACTTCTTACTCAAAAATGTAAGTAATTATAACACGCACAATATTTAAAAAAAACCAGTGGCATTCCCCCATTAACGTAAACGTTACAAACAATCCACTAAGCATTCAGTCCGAGATTGAATTAAATTCACAGCGAAACAAAAAATGCCGACGTAATTGTGACTTAATTTCAATGACCTTAATCATGAAGGCGAGGTCCATTTTATATTACGATTGCGTTAAACAGTTTGTACCTGTGTTGAACAACATTTAAACCACCGCTGAGGTATTTAAACAGTTGGCTTATGTCAAATTTCCTAAGGATTTTTTTATTATTGAAGTGATTAAATATTTTATTAGTAGATTTAAATGTTGGTGAACTCAGTGCTTAGCTGTATTAAGTCTACTTTTGAGTCGTACTAAAATTGCACTTATTTTGAAGCCATAATCGGCCTATAATGTTACCACTGCTAGGACACAGGCCTCCTTTCGGTGAGAGGGAGTGGGCCGTATTTTACCACTCGGGCCCAGTCCGGGTTGGTAGATATGACATGTCTTCGAATTTTTGGTCCTGGACATGCCGGTTTCGTCACGATGTTTTCCTTCACCATTTTGAGAGCAGTGGTGATAAATTAATTTACACAAACTAAAGCGCCTGTCTGGGTTTGAACCTACGACCTACAACTTATAAGTCGTTATTTTGAAGTAACAAATGCTATTTATAGACTTTCGCAGAATCGAAAGTCGTAAGAAGAAAATATGTTTATTTGGCCTAAAAGTAATCGTCAATGTCTGCTGAAAAGTGCTTGTAAGTATTTTCACATCAATTTCAGCTTTTTGAGGTGCAGAATACAATTTCATCATACCCATATGCCATCCCATTAAATGGGTAACCATACTGTGTGTCAGGAAACCCAATCCTTCAATCATGCCTTGCATGCATTGCCTTCAATCATAAGTTTACGGGTAACCGGAGCAGCACGCAGGAAGGTAGTTGATATTGTAGTATGAAGTTAGGTTAATAAGGTACCTTATTAAGTTAGGTTAATAAGGTACCTTATTAAGTTAGGTTAATAAGGTACCTTATTAAGTTAGGTTAATAAGGTACCTTATTAAGTTAGGTTAATAAGGTACCTTATTAACCTAACTTCATATACCAGTCTGTCACTAAGGTGACTGACTGATTGTCACACACAGGCACGGGCAATGGACCACAAACAGTTGATATCATGATTCGATATTGATTGGATTACCCGATTACTGCCGGCTGATAGCACGTAATCAAAAAATAATAACCTTTTTCCTTAAAAGACGGCTAACCGTTGTCTGCGTAAGTGCAGCCACGAACAATCAGTAGTTTAAAATAAATTAACAAAAAATGTTTCCCTCACCTTCATTGCTTTAAGTGATTTGAGCGCGAACGACGAACAGTCCTCTGTGCCAGCTCATCTTACAGTCCCATTTAAGACTTTATCATTTAGGAACTACGGTCCAAACTTGCTTACACCGTATTTGTAGTTGCTTGTTCCGCGGTTTCGTCTGAAACGATTAAAGAGTGCCATTAATGCGAATGCTCAACCTTTTTGGGTGTCGCGTCAGATGTCAAGGGATCATGATTTAATTGGGGCCTTTACTTTTTTACCATAAATCAGCACTGGGTGACATTATACGTACAAGACAAGTAGGCCTGCTGTATATCCGGATTTATTGCCACTAGAATGAAAAAGTGTTACATTGCTAGTTTTAGCTCGCGGTCCCGAGTGTGATTGGCAATTGCACCAAAAGATATTATGTAGTTACTTTAATAAGAGCTTCATTTTCACGTTAACTACGAGAATTCATCAGGAATAGACGTGTAGGTCTATGACAAACCATTTGCAGAGCTGCCATAAGGTAATGCGCGATTTTATGAACTTATATGGACAAAATAACACATCTGTATAATAAAAAATAAAGCCTAGTAGGCCGTATAGTAAAATAGTTTTGCTCCAAAAAATTCCACAGTAGCAATTTAGTCTTAAAGTGACAAAATACGACAAGGAAAGGAATTCAGTCATTAACACCTACTGTATACGCTATATATTATATCAATGACTTAATCATAATTACCTACTAATATAAATTAATTCATAGATAACCAAAATAGTAAAACTGATATATCCAAAGAATTGTCAATTTTAAACCAAGGAATTAAGATTGCAATTTGAATAGTCAAGCTTCATAGTTGGCGTAGCAACTAGGTACACCTGTTAATTTCAGTAGCGTGATGTGTATCAATTAATTCAAAGAAATAATCGGAATACGTCATCGGTTTCCATTAGGACGGTAGTTTTAGGAAAAGAAATATTCTAGCAGCAAAGGTCAGGAGTATAGTGTCTTATGATCTAATGGAACTAAATCTGTGTCAAGGTTAGGACTATTAGTTATTCAATGGTCAAGGGCGAGTTTTTGTGGAAAATTCGCGTTTGATGGTGACTTTTTTTTCGTTTGATGGTGACTTTTTTTGTAGACACCAGCACATCAAAGTACTACAATCTGTCGAATTTCTTTAATAGATTTTCAACTTTATCGCTAAAGCATAAGGTTCAAAGTTGATTGGAAAAATTTGACAGTTTCGGGTAGCTTGATGTGCTGGCGTCTGTACGTTCTCGTTAATCAAAAAAACCGGCCAAGTGCGAGTCGGACTCGCACACAGAGCTCCGTACCACAAGGCAAAAAAAGCCGAAAAAAACACGTTTCTTATATGGACCACCTTTAATTTTTAACTTTATTTTGTTTTTATCATTTGTTATTATAGTGGCAAAAGAAATACATAGTTACTCTGTGAAAATTTCAACTGTCTTCTTATTACGGTTGGTTCATGAGACACAGCCCTCAGTCAGACAGACGGACGAACGGACAGCGGAGTCATAGGGTCCCGTTGGCCCATTAGGTACGGAACCCTAAAAATCAATATCTGCCTGCTTCGTTTTTTAAAGGTAAATAAATAAATAAAGCAGAAAAACAATGTTCATTTCAAGAAGGATGTCCATTCAATGTTCTCATAGATCTGGAAAATCGTTTCTCTTTATACGAGTTCTCATTTCTATTCCAGCCATCCATTACCATCTACCTAGCCTTTTCCCAACTTTCAGTCTAACTGGATGCAGCTGAATACCCTAAAATACGGGTATTCAGCTGCATCCAGTTCGACTGAAAGTGAAGCGACTGCCTATCTGATCTCCACAACCCAGTTATCAGGTAATATGACACCCCTCGGTAAGACTGCTTGTCATACTTTCGGGCTTCTGGTTCGACCCGTAACCACTATCAAAGATCCACGAATAACAGCCGGGACCAACGGCTTTCCGAGGCACGGAGGGGTTTTGGTATGTAAAGATGGGCATCCATCCACGGACCAACAGCGGCAAGCGTAGCTTTGAACTGATCGATCGACCCGTGCGGCTGTTATTACTTAGCCACAAGCCCCTGTTTTCTTCCAGCCAACCATCATTATTTAATGGGTTTCTTTATAGGATGCAAAAAAAAACCTTTCTCAAAAGTACACGTATCATTACGACCCCATAGAAAAGCATTGTGGCCTGCTTGATGAAACTAAGCATGAATTATGTTATTAAGAGCTCAAAGACCTACATGGCTATGTAATTTAAAACTCACCTAAGTCATGGGAAAAAAACGCCTCTTCAACTAAACCAAAACAATGGCAAAATACATCTCCAGTAAACAATGTGCAAATGATAACAGAATCATAACGTGTTTTATCGCCGTCTCCAATGAGTCACTTCGCTCTGAGTGTAACAAAACAATCTCATCACCTCCGTTTGAGGCTGAGGCTACAGTAGGCAGCGATTTGCGATGCGACTGGAGGAGCGAAACGAGATAAACATGGTATGGCTACATTATAAGCGAAAATCCGGCGTATATTCGGCCGAGATAAACATGGTATGGCTACATTATAAGCGAAAATCCGGCGTATATTCGGCGAAGACGTGGCTATACTACACATGCTATCAAATCATCCATCGCGGTTTACTATACGCATAATGTAGCCAGAGCCACACGCATATTTAGTAGCACTATTGAACTAGTCGTGAGAAATTTTCTAATAAATTCGCTTCAATTTCGCTGACATGTTGATGTAGCCGATGCCGTGATTACAGTTGCAGTACACGCATAAAGAAATTAAAGATCGCTAGTAATATTTGATGTACAGTGTAGCCATATACGTGAGCATTCATTTATTTGTTTTAATCGCTCATGTGTCGCAGGTCGCGCCGCGGCCTAATGTAGCCTCATCCTGAGATGAAAGTATTTGCTACTAACAAATTTCCAGAATCTGTCATAATGTTTACGCAGAGAATCTAAAGATAATGCAAAAAATATGAGTAAGTAATTAATTTATTCTTAGCCTTTCCTTTTGATGTGTTTGAACGGAGCCCTGAGGTACTACCAGCATTATCTATTCACAACCATTCGACGCTTCCATGACGAATCTATTTATTTATACAATCTTACACTATCATTACAGGTTCACACCCAATACGATAATGTGATTAAATGATTATCGTTTACTAGTTAATAAATCGAGAGTCCCCCTCACGAATTCCGCCAATGTACCTACAGTAAAAACTGTCAAGCCTTTGTGAGGCGCTGTTTATTAACCGTATAGCTCTTACAACCGGTGCGAATTTGCCTACGTTAGTGCGAGCCACCTGGAATCGAACATCAATCAATGGAATCGAACATCAATCAATGTTATCGAACGAGTCTTCTTCTAAAAGTTTAAACCAAATAGACGACTGCTATTCTTCCGAAAGCTATTTGTGACCACAAATAGCTTTCGGAAGGATAGCGGTTGCCTAGTGCCCGATCGGGCACTAGGCAACCGCTACTAGGCATCAAGTAACCGAAAATATGTCATTCTTTCGACTTGGAACTCTGTCGAATGGTTGTGAATATCTATGTCTATATACATAATTCTTACGCACACATGCAGACCTGTATCGAAAATCTGAATAAACGTAATTAATGCTTTGGCGACGTGCCATGTAATTAATAAATTACCGACTGGGTGTGAAATAGAACTTCATCAGTCTCTATTTGCCACCTCTCTGGAACCAAGATGGTAGAAAAAGAAGTATTTATTGATTCTGATGGTAACTAGGCGATTGTTGGCTTTCTTCTGCGATACAAGCCAGCGTCCTAATATTGCGTGACACGCATTTAATCAGAGGTTTGAAGGAAATACCTAATCCATTGCTTCATATGTTCGAAAAACAACGTAAATAGCGCAATTAATGTTGTTGAACTGTCAAAATGAACGCCATTCCTACTGCTGTGTGTTACGCAATTACCCCGCTGGTCCATGTTGTCACAGACATTTTTTTTTGTATTCCGGGGGAAACCTTCAAAAGGCGCCTGGTCTTTGGGGATAAAACCAGGGAGTGTGGGATTTTCACCTCACTAAAACCACCCCGGTTGTCACCATCTGCACTATGGAAGGGGCACCGTTACCTCACAAAAGATCAATCCGGAGCCCCCTGTATGCAACGCCTGTTAGGGCACATATATGTTGTCACAGACTTGCATTGAAGAGTGTCTAACGTGAATTTGAATTAATAATATTGCGGGACCATTTAACCAGGCCCAAAATTTTTAAACTAGTCATATTTTTAAGCAGGGCACCAAGTTAAATCTCGTGTAGTAGCGGGAAAAACTCATATATTCTGCTTTGATAGTATGTCTGTTGCAGAAATTCAGCTGTTAGTCGATCCTAACACCCGTTAATGTACCTAAATTAAGATAATTAACCATGAGTGTTAATGAATACAATGAATTAATTTCAAGCACATCCATGGAATGGCAAATACACAACGGACGGTTAGTTTATTAAACAATGCCGTAACGGTACTAAATTAATTTTGTAACAGTAGCTGGTATTTTGGTGAAAACAGAAACCGGCATGTCCTAGAACCACAAAATTCGAAGACGTGTGACATTCGCCAACCCGCACTGGGCCCGCGAGGATTATGGCCCACTCCCACTCAAAGAGAGGAGGCCCGTGGCGCAGCAGTGGGTACATTATAGGCCCTAATTCACTATGACCACTTAGGGCCAAAGCACACACGCTACTTTTAGCATTGGCGATCTGCGATTTTGCGACTGTATCGATGCATTTAGCTTCTAAAAAGCGGCTAAATCCCCGATCGCCGATGCTAAAAGTAGCGTGGGTTGCTTTGGCCCTTAAAGATTCCTCACTTTGAAACCAAGTCAATTAATAATATATTTTATAAAAAAACCGCGTCAATAGTTAATCACGACAGTGCTACCAACGTACCTATTCCCTATGACAATGAACGAAACCGCGCGAAATTAACGCGAAGATGGCGTAGTTTGAACCGTCAAAATACATGTTGTCTTGTCTGTAAGGTTGACATTTCGATTGCTTGCCATACAGACTTGGGGCCCAGGCTGATTATGCTTATGCTGGTATTTATCATTTTGGGTATACGGTAAATCCCAATGGATGATAAGAATCTATATTTCATAGAATCTGTGACGACGACGACATCTCGAAACTCCTTCCGCATAATTTCTAATGAATGAATTAGAAGTAGATATCACACAAGGATTTCCTTTGAATAACAAAGACGTCACATAAAAACCATGCGGAAGTTACCTTTCACATAAAAACCAATACAGTTAAAAACGGTTTAAGACAATGCGCACACGAGAGTCAAAATAGTTTTGTAAACAGATGATTTTTGTTCCGTTTTAGAGCAATTTTTTCAGTAGATAAGTAGGTACATTTTGTGAACTGTGAGACTGCGTTTTGTTGCGAATGCCAACATAGTTTTTATAAAGCGATAGGCTGTTTGTCTGTCTGGCCAGTGGTTGCCCAATGGTAACGGGTCCCTAGTGTCCCGACTACGAATTGTAGGTCGTGGATTCGAAACCAAGCAGGCGCTATACGAGTACTTTCTGTAAATAATTTCATCACCACTGCTCTCAAAACGGTGAAGGAAAACATTGTGAGGTAACCGGCATGTTCTAGAACCAAAAATTACAACCCACTCCCTCTCGAAGAGAGGAGGCCTGTGTCCCTAGCAGTGGGAACATTGTAGGCTGATTATAATAGTCCGTATAAAGACAGTTTTAACTCGGGTCTGCATGTTAAACAAAACTAACTGTACCTATACATGTTTCTAAAACGTGACTGGTTAATAACCAAATTTTCATTAACATGAGGTACATACTAACTGTCTATATAGGTCTCCAATCTTCACATAACATTGCTAATATGCTATAACAGGCGACATTTCATGGAATTCTCTTATAGACTGTTCGAATTATAATATATTATTATATTTATTATTTAACTGTGCTAATTAAGTACCGTAAAGAGAATTGTTGGGTATTTTTCGTGTCACAATAACAATAATTTGATCGAGGTTAAGGTGTTTGTGAGAGCAGTGGTGGCCAAGTGGTCGCGGCTTATGAGTTGTAGGTCGTAGGTTCGAATCCAGACAGCCGCTTTACTTTGTGTAAATTATTTCATCACCACTGCTCTCAAAACGGTGAAGGAAAACATCGTGAGAAAACCGGGATGTCCTAGAACCAAAAATTCGAAGACATGACATATGCCAATTGCCAACCCGCAATGGGCCGCGTGGTGGATTAGGGCCCACTCCCTCTCACTGAGAGGAGGCCTGTGTCCCAGCGGTGAGAACATTATAGGCTGATTATGTTATGTTGTTATGTTAAGGTGTAACCATCAGCAGGCAGTCACAGACACATTAGGTATTATTTGTCATTGAAAAGTGGCAAAACCTAGCTGACATTGCTCTAAAACATTAGCACAGTCCAAATAATTATGCTACCTAAAAGAGGATCTATAAATCAGATGGAAAAAAGGTAAATTCATCAATTTCATCAATCCTACTCGCTAGAGGTACAATACATAGTTATAATTATCTTGATTTGCTTTAGAATTCAATTCAATTTAGTTACATTTAATCATTAGCGAGGGACAGACATTGGCCAATAAAAACACAAGGATAAAAACATTTGAACAAGGCCAAGCCAATGAGCTGTACTTAGGAGTACTTATGGGGTGGAGCGAGCAACCAATGGACAGATATATTGGCAGAAGAAGAATGCTCAACCAGTTAACCAGAGGAAAAAGACAAGAAACAACCATAAAATGACTGAGAAGTGACAACCTTGTATGATGAGGGCTTCTGACGATATTGAAAGAATATCTTTACGATTGCCTATAGATACCTAAGTCAATATTATAATTGCGAAGGCAACTCTGTCAATTGTGTATTCGCTCTTAGCGATAAGACCGCCCATTGTGTCACCCATTGTAAAATTTATATATTTGTCTGTAATTTTTATGTTGTACATAATAAAGTGTATTATATTATATTGTATATCTGTCGGTCTGTCTTTTCTGTGTGCCACGCCTAAACGGGTAAATAGAATTCTTAATACAGATAGACCATGACCTGGGTTGGGAGATAATACACTTTTCAACCCGGTAGTACGTTCCCGTGGTATAATTTCCGACCTTCACGCGGGCGAAGCCGCAGGCAAAAGCTAGTACATAGACATTTAATAAATAAACTTTTGATTTTAAAACCCAACCAAGTCGCTCGCCAACTGATATAAGATTAATTGACGTCTGTGGATGCAGGGAATTAATGTTGGTGATTAGAGAAGATGACCAAAGAAAACTTGAATGGATTGTGTGAAGGATGTTACGAATGAAAATGAGTGAATGATAAGATGGCAGCTGACAAGGGCAATGGAAAAACGAATTTTGCGTGGATGTGAATGTGACGCAGTTTTTCCCCCAAATTGTTATAAAAAAATAAACGCATATAAACGTATTTTCTTTCTTTCTTTCTTAAGTAGAACAGTGCATTTTATTTATTTATTTGCACAATGTACAGTCACCAAAAGAGATAAGTAACCAGGGTCGTCGGATATAGATGAAGTTTAATAAGAAACCGATGGATGTTTTTCAATGAAATTTAAGTGGATATAATGAACTGTTTGTTTCCTATTAATTAAATTAAATTTCATTCGAAAACATCCATCGGTTTCTTACTAAACTTCAACTATATCCGATGACCCTGGTTACTTATCTCCTTTGGTGACCGTACATACAGTTACAGGCTATGACTAGGCTAAACTTAAGAATAGATGACCCTGTTTGGGCGCAGCAAGTTAGGTTATATGTACTTAAAGTTAAGTTAGTGCTTATTTCACAATTTAACTTGTCATCTGGCAATAATCAACGATCAAAATCATTAAAGTTCCAAATTTTTTTCTCATACTTCTGTCGAGCGCAGCAGAATAAAAATAATTGTATAAATGGTAATCGTGGCAAAATATTGTAGCTCATTTGTCAACAGGCTGGTATGATGTTTAGCATTATGCTGACTGGTATGGTATTGGCTGTATCACTACATACTTATTACAAAACAACTAGCTGACCCGGTGAACTTCGTACCACCTCAGAATCAATAAATGAAATCAGTCAATCCGTTCTCGAGATATCATCCAAAAACCGTCCATACAAAATGTATGAGAAAATGTATTATCTTTATTACTTTATTTTTTCGTGAATTTTTCCCAGTTTTTAATAGTTATTCTGCTATTCTGGGCAGAGACAAATCAAAGATCATAAAAATCGGTCCAGCCGTTCTTGACTTATAAATGGTGTAACTAACTCGACTTTGTTTTATTTATATAGACAAACGCACTAATCTCTGGAACTTCCTATCGGATTTGAAAAAATATTTTTGCATTTATAGCCCAATTTTTGAGAAAGGTTATAGGCTATTTAACACCACACTATGACCCTTAACCCGAGCAAATAGAAAAAAAGTCAGAAAGAACGCTTAGCGAAAATTCAGTATCGAAAGCAAAAGATGCGCCGCGACGCGGCCGCGGTCGGTTGGTTGCCGAAATTTCACGCGGACGAAGACGCGGACAGAAGCTAGTAGCTAATAATATAACATATACTTTCACAAGTATTGCTTCTAAAGTACTGTTAAAAATCTATTTGATAGGTATACAGGCAAAAATATTTAAATAAAAGCAAGTCGACTGCCTGTATGATAAAAACCTTAATCGACTGTACGTCTGGAGACCCTGCTCATGCTGTGCTTCCAGCTTTACATTTTGAGCTATTCTGAAATAGACAGAGACAGAAAGAAGAGTTTTTACATCTTCGTCTCTTACTTATCACAAGTGGGTCTTCTGCACAATTCTTCATCATCCAATAGGTGCAGCACATTGCTCGCTAGATCGACGCTTTTATAGCGTACTTGCGCTGAATAAATGTTTGTGACGTCACAGCGGGAATAAACAGCATCTAAATAATACCTATGACAATATTTTATATTGAAGTACCTCATAAAAATCGCACTTAGGTATTATCTTTATAGGAAGTGCGCTTTTAAAACTACATTTGGCATTTTTGTATTTATACTCAGTGTATAGGTAGCTATTTGTTTTTACCTGAGTGAATCAAAGGAAGTATGATGTTTTAATAAATATAGGTAGATATTAGTGTTGGCCAAGTGGAAACGGCCGCGACTTACGAGTTGTAGGTCGTAGGTTCGAAGCCAGGCAGGCACTTTACTTTGCGACCGATGAACGAAAACGAGGTCGTAAAGAAACCGGCATGTCCTAGAAGCCAAAATACGAAGACTTGTGACATCCACAAACTCGCACTGGGTCTGCGTGGTGGCCCAGTCCCTCTCACGGAGAGGAAGCTGTGCCCAACAGTGGGAACATTATAGGCTATGGCCTAAGTATGCATAAGTATTTTATACCAACTGATATTTATTTCTGGTTTTTTACACTACACAGACGTAAACTAGTATCAATGATAGCCCTTAGATGTGACCGTTGACTTTATCTATTTACTAGCTTACTTCGTCCGCGTGAAATTTCTTGTTTCCCCGACCCCATCGCATCGCATCGCCCCGCCCGCACTAATCGCTTTAGTTTAGCGTTCGTTCTGACTCTTTTTCTTTTTGCTCGGCTCTTAAGGGTCGTATCGTGATGTTGAATAGCCTATAACCTTCCTCAAGAAATGGGCTATCAAATGTAAAAATCCTTTACAAAAATCCGACTGGCAGTTTCAACTCAACAAACTTCAGCTTTACTATTAATACAGATATAAATTGAACAATAAAATTTACCATGAGGGAAGGTTTCCAGTCTCATTTAGAAACAAGAAATCCCAAGAAATCAGCATTGGATATTACAGTTACTGACATCATAATTGTCGACAAATACGTATTTATTGAATCGATTAATCTATTATTAGTTAGTCAATAAAAACCCTGACATGTGACTACTCAATTATCTCATTCAACTAATGTACTACTTATTGTATAGAAAACGTGAACGTTTATGTTAACGTTACATAGCATGTGAAGAGTCATAACAGTTCCCATGGCTGTCGAAAGTGGTCTCTTACGAAAATGGTGACAAAGTGTGCATACACACGAACGGTACGCGTCGACGGCAGAAGCAACTGTTAGATCATATTTAGGTACAGGAGACGAAATCAAGCACTGACCTACTCAATAAGCAGAAGTATGACGTCAACCCTCGTCATTGCAAATACTTTATCACCATGTAACGATAAATCTGAAGCCACACTTAAAACGAAAACCAAGAATTAGTTCTCATAAATATTTCCCCACCTTCGCAATCAAGGACTCGTGCTAAATATTTAATTGAGCCAAAACCAACTGAGTATTTGGCACGATACATTAGCGGGATGTTTTTCAGTTGTTTTCCTAAATATCAAAGCGAATGTTCTGTTGAATTCGTTCAAGGTGTCCGCAAGTAAATGGGTCGTAAAGGTGAGCCTCGAGTCAGTGGCGTGCAAAGAGCCCTATTTATAGCCCCGAAATGGTACAACAGAACGCTAAATTCCCTGAAATCACATTGTTTGTTTATTTAATTAGAGATCCTTTTGATCACTGTGTTGTCTGAAAGAATGTTCAAAGTCAAGCTTCACATAAAATTCGATATCTTGATCATTAATGGAGCAAGAGTTTGTAAATGATCGTAAGATCCCACATTAACAATCGTAATCAGTAAAGATACCATCATTATCATAAGAAACAATGCAAACTTTTTTCGCCCTGACTCCATAACATACGTGAGTTCCATGTAAACATCAGTTACATCGTAAATGAGATCTTTAATTAACGAAGAAAAACTGGCGTGCGAGACACAAACTGACTTATTACCAAAGATAAGGCAATTACCGGTATTTTGTACGACGACAGACAATAACTTACGAATACTTACTGCCTTTCACTTAATTACTGAGGAAGCGCAAGCGCAGAGCCGTACGATCACACAAGCCATAATGCCACGGTTTCTCAGGGAAAATTCACTTCCCTGTGAAATACTAAGCATTGTAAACATGCTATTTTGTATAAGACAACAGTGATGTGGCAGTTAAAATATAATTGTCTACTCGACTTTATTGCGGTGTTTCGCAATAACGAGAGCGGATTGATTTATGTGTTTCTGGAGATTTAAACTGGAGAGATGGTTTGTTTATGCTTGGCATGTGGAGATTAAATTGCAGTCAATTTGCGTATTTATACCTCTAATAAATACTTAAGTTAATAGCCACAACTATAAGGAACATATAGAGTATACATATATATAGTATAATATACGGAACTGCATATTTAGTTTCCTGATGACATTAAAAAAATAATTTACCAAGCAATATTCTACACCGAAAAATTAAGAATTAAAATAATAGCGTAATTAGCCTAAGACTAAGGGGGGGGGTCTGTATTTATGCTTTTGCGGTTGCACAACGACATGCTTGGCTTTGCTTTGCTTGGTAGTATAGATGCAGGCCTACCTTGCCGCCTCCTTCAGAGGTGGTAGGGTGGCGGGGTCTTGAGGGAGAGCGCTACAGTCGTGTAGATCCTCAAGGCAAGTCTGGCGGATGCACCTTCCCGAGGTTGCCACCCCGTTCTTGGTCTGATTCCCTATGAAACAGACGCAACAAAAACCACCAGGCGCAAGCGCATCCTTAGCCCAGTTCCCTTTACCCCATTTCCCGTCTTTTCAGCTTCCTGTCCCAAATTTCACAATCCTTCCACACCCTATCCTACCCACATTCCCAT
This sequence comes from Hydraecia micacea, assembly GCA_914767645.1. Classification (NCBI taxonomy): domain Eukaryota; kingdom Metazoa; phylum Arthropoda; class Insecta; order Lepidoptera; family Noctuidae; genus Hydraecia; species Hydraecia micacea. The sequence continues at coordinate 18,390,839 of OU611782.1, read as the reverse complement.
TCCTTCCAACTCCACCGACCCAAACTCCACTCCTAACCGCAACCCCCTGTGACTGGGTGGTGGCGGGCTCGCCTGTCACTAAAATCTGCTGATAGCGAGTAGGAGTAAATAGTCACCTGCGCTAGGACCTGCGCAGTTGAGCGCCGTAAGCGGGGATGAAGGAGTCCTGGGGGGTTGAGCCGAGCGGCTCTGGCTGTAATGTGCCCGTAAGGCAACACGCCCTCTTTGGTCTGGATTTCAAGCGAAACGGTGGCCCTACCCAATAGCCAGGGGTAGGGAAATGGTCATGGTGTCCCGTCAGAGGGCCACAGGCGAGGTGCGTGGGGTCCGCTGAGGTCGTTCTTGGACGGCCAAAGCGGTAGGTAAAGGTCATGCTGACGGTGTAAGTGAGGGTTGATCAGTTCGTAGGGGGTTTGGCCCTTTGAACCTTCCGCGCCAACCCGATCGAGCACCCGATGTCGCACTGTAAACCAGCCTTGCGCACCTATATCTCTCTGGTAGTCCTAACGTTCGAGCTTTTTCATAGTGAGACGTTCCCAGGTGCGGGCTCCATGGAGGGTGGGAAGCCAGAGAGATGAATTTAAAAATAACATTAACATGGACAATTTAAGGCCAGTTAATTTAAACACCGGAGTGGAGGCGAAAGCCAATGAGACTCCCAAGGGTAGTGCTTGCACCTCCCTCGCCCCTGGTGGCCTAGCAGCTAACGCTGCGGGTACCAGCGCGGGTGCTGGTCCGGCTGTGGCGAAAACCGCAGCTAAGACCAAAAAACAAAAGTCCCAAAATAAACAAAGGACGTCGGCGCTGACTGGGACCAGTACCGACCCTTCCAAAACTCAGGCGAAGACCAAGGCGACGACTAATACCACTGCCGGTCCGACCCTTCCTACACAGATCCCGGAGTTGGATAAAACCGATCCCGGGCATCTTAACAAACACCCTCCTTCTTCCTCAACTCCCCAATCCACCTCCCACCAGGTGGCCGTCACCGGTCAAACGGAGACGGTTGGAGGCACCGAGGACACGTTTTCTCGTGCCTGGCAGGTGCAAAACCGCAAGGGTAAGGGTAAAAAACCTACTCAACAAACCCGATGCCCCTGCACCGACCCTTCAGGTCCACCAGCTACCTCATTAAAAGGTAAGCAAAGGGAGAGAGTGACGAGGAAGGAGCGTCGTCAAGAACGCAGGCTGCTAGGGAAAGGCAGCCGCAACAAACAGGCTACTGCCGTTAAGTCGGCTAAACCGACTAGCGGCCAGCTGAACTTCGCCGCCGGGAAGCAGTCGCAGGCAGGGGCCGGCACTAGCCGACCTTCGCCCAGCCGACCGTCAACCAGCGAGCCAGAGGGACAGGTTGTAAACGCCAACACACAGCGACCCGATTGGAAGGATCAGGCTGCGGCCAAGCGAGCTCTCAACGAGACTTCAACACCTCGGGGAGAGCATAAGCGGCCGCGTCTTGATCAATCCAAACGGGTCCCGCAAAAAAGCTACGCCCAAGCTGCCAGCGCAACCCTAGACGTCGCGATCACTTGCGACCGCACAGGGATCCTCAGCAGGGAAGTATCGGACCAGGTACTTGCTGCCATCCAGAGGCAGATCATCCTCGAGGCCTGCTCCCCCAAACAAGACACTCCGGGGCCGACGTTCAACGCCAAGCCGCTGGTTGCCGGAGGAGTTGTGAAACTGTGGTGCGGAAACGACCACACCTTAGTCTGGCTAAGGAAGACAGTCTCCGACCTCTCTCTTCCTACTAACACCACGTTGGTAGTAAAGAGTCAGTCGGAGATACAGAAGCGCACACGATGTGGAATCGTGATTCCAGACGAGCAGGGGGTATATGGAGACTCGACCAACATTGGGCGGGCTCTCAGTTACCAGAACCCCTGGGTCGACATTAAGAGGTGGGTACTTCTTTTTGCCGACAAGCAGGCTGAACAATGGTTCGTGGTGGTCGGCGTCCCTGTCGACCAAATCCCGACCCTGATGGAAGCCGGACGCCGTCTCTCAATTGGATTGGGGGCGGTGTACGTGAAGTTCCAGGGTCGGAACGGTAGGTTCACCGACGCCCCTCAAGGATGGGACCCCGTCAAGGGAACCATGGGCGAGGAGCCAAACCAGCCGCAGACACCAGTGGGGGAGTCATCTCCCATTGCAGACAACCCGGAGGCATCCGCGGCTGAACCTGCTCAGGCAGGGTCGACCGCCCCTGTTGCCGCCACCGTGGACGCCGTCCCTTCATCGGGTGCGGAGCTGGACGACATGATCCTGTCCCCGGCTTCGGGCCAGGGGGGGGACGGTTTCGACGAGGGCGATCTGTTTGCCGGGCTCAAGCTGGGGGAGGACGAGGAGGGGCTGGCCAGCGATGGCGTCCCCTTCGTCGAGCTGTAAACTCCTCCAGGCAAACCTCCACCACAGTCAGACCGCGACGGCTCAGCTTCGCAAGTGGCTGGAGGTTCAACACACGGCCATTGACTTGATCCAGGAGCCGTGGATAAGGGCGGGCCGCATACAAGGACTCTCCAATCTTGGTGGTAAGCTCCTGGTCACCACAGATCACGACCATCCCAGATCGTGCATCTATATCACAGGTAACCTCAAAACACAGCTCTTAACTGATTTCTGTTGCAGAGATGTCTCTGCAGCAAAGCTGCTCATACAGCGTGACAACGCCAAGGAGATGGTGATCGTCCTCGCCTCGGTTTATATGCCCGAGGCAGAGGCGCCGCCCCCGCACGGCCTCGCTCGACTTGTGAGCCACTGCGAGAGTGGCGGGGTTGACGTCGTCGTCGGTGCCGACGCCAATGCTCACCATCAACTGTGGGGTATGGACACGCAAAACGAGAGGGGTAAGGCCTTGGTTGATTATTTATTCTCGACTAACCTATCTCTACTAAACACGGGTTCCGAACCAACGTTCGTAACCAGGCGAAGCCGCACGATCATAGACCTCACTCTGGCGACAGAGGGAGCGGCGGAAGCTATCACCGGATGGCATGTCTCCGAGGAGGCTTCCTGCTCGGATCACAGATGGATCCGCTTCGACATCCAGGTCTGTGTTCCACCCATACAACCACGGCGCAATCCGCGCAATACGGATAGGGCTACCTACACACGCAGTCTAGAATCAAAGCTGGCGACATCAAACAATCCGACAACATTTGCGGATACGACACAGATTGAAGAACAAGTAAGTCACCTTACTAAATCAATGATAGACAGCTACCACACTGCCTGCCCAGAGACCACCCCGCGCAGCACACCGGGCAAACAACCCTGGTGGGGCGCGGAGCTGGAGCGCAAGCGCGGTAAGGTAAGAAAAGCTCTGAACAGAGCCATGAATACATGTGCGGATGAGGACTGGGATAACTATTACGCAGCCAAATCCAGTTACAAAAAATGCATAAGGTTCAGGAGTACCAAGGGATGGCGCAAATTCTGTGGTAGTATTGAATCTTGCCAGCAAGCTAACAGGGTAAGGAAGGTACTAGCGCAACAGAATATATCTGGAGCTACTACCCTCCGAAAACCTGACAACACGCTAACATCCTCGCCAGAAGAAACGAGACGCGTCCTTATTGAAACTCACTTCCCGGGATGCATTTTCGCACAGGCAATTGACTGGCAGGATGTAATTCAGGCACCATCAGATAACGATTGGCTTTACGCTAGCAGGGTGATCACGTTGGAGAAACTCCAATGGGCCATCCAGAGCTTCCATCCTTTTAAGGCAGCTGGTCCTGATGGTGTGTTCCCCGCCTTATTGCAGTGGGGAGGCACCACTGTAGCCATAAAATTATTGCCTCTATTGAGAGCATGCCTGGCCTATGGTTACGTTCCTAAAGGATGGAGGGAAGTGAAAGTTATATTCATCCCTAAGCCAGGTAAGGGTGACTACACAAACGCCAAATCCCACCGGCCAATCAGCCTGACCTCTTTTCTATTAAAGACTTTGGAAAGGCTATGCGACAGGGAACTGAGGGATGGCGCATTAAAGACTATACCGCTACACGGTAACCAACACGCTTACAGCTCAGGTAGGTCGACTGAATCCGCCCTCCATCTGGTGGTCAGCCAGATAGAAGAAACGATTCATCAGAAAGGCACCTGTCTGGGCACCTTCATAGACATCGAAGGAGCCTTCGACAAAACTAACTTCTCCAGTATCAATAGCGCCCTCTCCAGACATGGAGTAGAGCAAGTACTAACGAACTGGATCACAAACATGTTAAGTAAACGAGTGGTTCGCCTTGAAGGTGAGCAGCAGCTGGCTATGATAGCCAGAGGATGCCCCCAGGGTGGGGTCCTGTCCCCCCTTCTATGGAATCTGGTGATTAACGACCTCATCACCAAACTCAACGCCAACCGCTATTACACAGTAGGGTATGCAGACGACCTCGCAATCCTGGTTTCGGGAAAGGTGACGGGCACGATATGCAACCTCACTCAGCAAGCGCTACGTATCGTAGAGAGGTGGTGCAGGGATTATGACCTTTCAGTGAACCCCACTAAAACTGAACTAGTCATGTTTACCCACAAACGAGCTTTAGGCCCGTTTCGCCTACCTAAACTGTTCGATACTGAACTCCGGTTGGCCAACGAAGTCAAGTACCTCGGGGTCACACTAGACAGTAAGCTAAACTGGAGTAGTCATCTGGACAACAAACTGAACAGGGCCTGCATAACCTTTTGGCAGTGCAGGAGAATGATAGGTAAGAAGTGGGGCCTATCCCCTAAAGTTACACTGTGGCTGTACACCGCAGTGATCCGCCCCATGATCACCTACGGGGCTGTGGTTTGGTGGCCCCGCACCAAGCTAGTTACAGCCGCCAACAAACTACAACGCATGCAAAGACTAGCCTGCATGGCGACTACGGGCTGCATGAGGACTACTCCGACTGCAGCAGTTGAGGCCATCCTGGGTATCCCACCGCTCCACCTGTTCATACAGCAGGAAGCGACGATGGCGGCGGTACGTCTTAATACACTAAATCTCTGGGGTAAGAGTGATACACCACACACCACGCTGCTTGAGGGACTCCATAAGGAGTTCCCTATTACGAAAGCCATAAACGACCGGGTTCCTAAACAATTTATCTTCGATAAAAAATACAAGATCCAACTTCATGAGGACCGCCGATGCGAGGGGTTGTGCCCTGCAGAGCTGCGTATCTTCACGGATGGATCCAAAACAGGTAGTGGCACAGGTGCTGGAATCTTCTCGGAGGACTTCAACATACATATAGCCACACCATTGGGAGTCCATAACACAGTGTTCCAGGCTGAATGCATGGGCATTTCTCTGGCAGCTTCAGCCATTTTGGCCAGGGAAGTAAAGGACCACTCAATACGCATACTCTCAGACAGCATGGCTGTTCTGCAAGCGCTGAACAGTTATACAGCTGACTCTGGGCTAATATACGAGTGTCACCAGCGCCTCAACCAGGTGGGTAAACTCAATAAAATAACCATTCAATGGATCAAAGGACACAGCGGTTCGCTGGGCAACGATGCAGCCGACGAGCTAGCCAGAAGGGGGTCGAGCATGGCACCAGTGGGACCTGAGCCCATCGCGCCACTCCCCTTCGGGTATATACGTACTCTGGTAAGGAAACGTACCAGAGAACAACATGAAAAACTTTGGACGGACCTAAGTGAATGCAGGCAAGCTAGGGAAGCGCTTCCCACATTGGATGGCCGCCTCACGAAACAGGTTCTCCGTCTAACCAAACAAAAGCTGCGCATAGTTGCTGCAGCTTTAACTGGCCACGGGTCATTTAATAAACACCTCTTTGTCATAGGAGTAACAGACAGTCCGCTGTGCAGGGCCTGCATGGAGGACGACGAGACAGCGGCACATGTGCTTCTAAACTGCCCGGTGGTCGCCACATACAGGGCAAAGCACTTCGGTAACCCAGGTACCCTACGTGAGACGGTCAGTAACATCAAGGCGTTGCTGGCCTTCCTTGAGGAGCTGGGGTGGATCGAATAATCGATTTTCCCACCCGTACGCAAAATACGCGCATTGACGTGGAGTTGCGGATACCAGCCCGTATTACCTATTACCTATTACCTATTAGCGTAATTTTGTCTGACCCTAGATTTTTGACAGTTCGTTGAACCTATGTTTGAAAAACATTGAAAGGCAACATTCACCGGCTAACAGCGATAACAAGGTTTCATTTCAAAAGTATAGGAAGTGCTAATTGTGTCTAAATTATTACAAACAAGTTACGATTTGATTTCAGTATAGTTTGACGTGACATAAATGCCTACATTACATACCTATAGAACACCCACAGTTATGTTTAAGTCCCATGTAATAAGAGGCGAGCCTATTGCACTCAACCGGGCACAAATCCAGACTCCGGGCTGCTACTGAGAAATTCCTAATAGAATAACCCAATAACACTTTGCCCAACCTGGAAATCGAACCAAGGACCTCATACACAACAGTAACGCTTGCAACCACTAGACCAACGAGGCAGTCATTCATTAGTATTAAGAGAAAGTACAGATCTGTAACACCGGAATGCCCTTGAGGCGTTATTTCAAGATCTCAACAACACTTTTGAATTAACTCACACCATAATTATACCGTCAAACCCATACCTGATCTGCATTGCATAATTAAATTAATATCATAATTTCATTAAAATCACCTACCTACGAGTAACATTTTTATTCAGGTCGTTATGTTAAAACATAAAGCGGTACCTTCCTATAATATCTTCACTCACGCGAAGGTCTCATTTGGTAGCTATCATCATAACATTTGCCTGTAAATTAACGCTCCTAGATTTAGGCCTGGCTAAACTAGCTTTTGCCCGCGACTTCGTCCGCGTGAAATTTCTTGTTCCTCCGTCCCACCCGACGCATCACATCGCCCGCACGCGCTGTTACTTCGTTTTTACTTCGCGTTTTATCTGACTTATTTTATTTTATTGTGTTTGGGTGGCTTACAGCTATTAAATACAGAAGTAGTAGTGAGATGATTGACGACAAGCTATTTACAAGCCTCCACCGTTAGCAATAGAGTATTGTTGTACACATTTTCAAATTGACTAACTATTTTTTAACCAACACTATGTATAACATTATTACTTAACTAATAAAATAAGTACCTGTAGGCAGATGCATGCGCAGCCGCCATGAGAGTGTATCAGAAACAATATTATACTGTTTGGATAAAACAGTAGTGATAGTCGCTAAGCTGCTTGCAAACAAATCAATTGAATGGTGTTTATTCTTAACAATTTGGTTAAAAGCTTTGACTGAGCGAATCATATAAGAATTACTACTATTACTACTAATACTATTACTACTACTATTACTTACTATTATTTTCTTTTAGCTCGGCTCCCTAGGGTCGTAGCGTGGTGTTAAGTAACATGTAACCTTCCTTAAGAATTGGGCCATCAAATGCCAAAAGAGTTTTTTAAATCCGACTGGTGGTCCCAGGGATTAGCGCATTCAAACCAAAAAACAAACTAACTCTTAATCGTTATTGTTAGTATAGATAACCACTAAGTACGTCTTCTGTTGAACGAGCGTATTTTTGTGCTCTAAAATTAAGAGCTATCGCACGATTTTAACGAACTATCCTAAAATAAAACAGTCAAAGACTAGAAATTTCTATCGTACCCAAATTCACAGTAAAATCATTTATGTCTAATACAAACTTGAACCTCAAAATTTGGAAAAAAATAGAATTGATTCTACTTGAGTAGTACTGAAAATGGTATCCAGTTAGTGAATAGTGGGGGCTGACTGTGCAGGGTGTGCCTGACGATCGCCACTCATGAAGGCTATTCTAGCGCACCCAAAAGATAAAAACACATCGGCAAAGAAAACGCTTTGTTGAATATAAATATGTATATACCTACTATGTACCTACTTATCATCATTTTCCTAATTTATTTGGGGTCAGCGCAAGTGGCTAAGTAATATCAGCCGCACGAGTCGATCGATCAGGTTAAGCTACGCTTGCCGCGGTTGGTCCGTGGATGGGTGACCATCTTTACATACCAAGACCCCTCCGTGCCTCGGAAAGCACGTTAAGCCGTTGGTCCCGGCTGTCATTCGTGGATCTTTGACAGTCGTTACGGGTAGTCAGAAACCCGAAAGTCTCACAACCAGTCTTACCAAGGGGTATCGTATTACCCAGTAACTGCGTTGTGGAGGTCAGATAGGCAGTCGCTCCATATAAAATACTGGTATTCAGCTGCATCCGGTTAGACTGGAAGCCGACCACAACATGGTTGGGAAAAGGCTAGGCAGATGATGATTTGGGGGATTTGGGGTCAGCAACATGTATTTTTCTTTCATACGTCTCTATTAGTCGTCATTTTGGTACTCACCTCTTTTCTAGCCATATCATCTTTCAAGCAGTCCGCCCACCGTTCTACGCGATATTTTAGTATTTCACTGTCCAAAGGTACTAGACTACTAGCAAAATAAAATAATGGAGATCTCGATAGTTGGAACGACTTCCATACACATTTTTACAAAACATTCTGATTGATAAATTCTTGCAGCCCGCTATAAAAAGCTCTGTAACGCCTTCTTTGCCTGTAATTAGCGACAAAATTTATGTTCAAACACGCAAAAAGCAGATGCATTCACCATAATTATTGGTTGTAAAAGTCGAAGATCAAGCCGTTTTCCTAATTTGGGGGACATAAATCTCGTTTTAATTGTTTTTCAAGGGAACGAGGATCCCTTTATAGTCCCACGAAAGTTGCAACACAAGGTACGTCAGCATGACTGGCTTCTTGAACCAAGAAAGGTATGGGAATACTGACTACAGACTTTCATCATCTTGACCTTCTGAGCCTTCTGCGAAGTGCATTTATTTTCGCTCAATCACCATCTTTACGGTATAAACAATAGTTCAAAGGATTAGACGCATTGCTACAATCTATTCAATATATGCACTGGCGAAAACTCGTGCAACTCGATTCGTAAACAAAAATAAAATCGATTAACACTCGCTTTGTAAATCGGAAGATTTAATTAGTCAGTAAACGGAATATGAGTTCCTACATCCTTCGAAGCATTGCATTGACCTCCGCGAAATTACTGTTTTCATAATTATACGATATTATCCTGCAGCCGATTATCTTGGCTAATCTAATCTTTCGATCGAGACATGTGTAGTTGAAATCGTTATTTCAAGGTTTTATTATTTGTTTTCAGTTCCGTAGATTTCTTATTGGAATTGAATTTATAATTTGGTTCTGGATTTTTAGTTTTGGTTTGGTTCGTTTGAGCACCTATTTTTAGAGCACTTGTGCATGGAGCACCAAAGGTGTTCCCATTTGAGCACCAATCAAACGAACCCAAAATAACGAACTTCCATACAAACTTATATTTAACCCCTTTAGGGAATAAAGTTTCACAAATTCTTCCTTAGTACTCACCTGCGTGTTTCTAGCTGACTGCACCATTTTGCTAAAATCTTTAAATGCAGTTAAAATTACCTCCTAATAACGTTTTCTTGTAGCTACAACGATTAATATGCCTGCGCCATCTCAAAAATAACTATTGAGGAACTCTTGTGCAAAATTTATTATTTTTGCTAGCCCCAGAGGTTTAGGCTGTGCGTGGGCTGTCAGTGAATTTAACATTTTTATGAAGCAGATTTAAACTGTCAAATTTTCCCAATCAACTTTAAACCTTATACTTTAGCGATAAAGATGAAAATCTATTAAAGAAATTTGACAGATTGCAGTAGCTGGATGTGCTGGCGTCTGTACTTACGTGTTGAAAGTCGTTAAGAAAAATGCTTAACAGAAGGAAAGTGCATATTATTGTGACTGCGCATCTGGACGCATGACTGCGCGCAGATGAGAGCAAAAACATGTCGCATCCGACTTGTTACATGTCCGTGGCTTTGCTTGTATGAAAGTAAGTGGTGATCAAAATCAATATCGTTTATTTGCATAAAATGTGGTATCATTATCGTCTTAGTAATTTCTTCCACACGCTATCTGTCCAAGACGATCAAGCCAGCAGCCAGCTATAATGACGACGATAGGTCTCGGGTTGAGACCCTTTTTCTCCCTTCCTCTTTTCGTGTCGATTGTACTCTTCTTCAATGTTTTTATATAGAGTGAGCCCGGCAGGTTGCCACGTTGATCGCAGCATCAGTAGTTAGTCATTTATAAGCAAGGATATACATGATTTTAGGCACTTCGTTTCAGCCAAGAGGCAACGTCCAAGTCAGAAAAACTAATGATGTACAATTTTACTACAACATTGTTTAATATGGGTATCTACTTAATTAAATGCAAAATTATGACAATATTCTAGCGAACCACAATTAAAGGCACGTTTGGTCTCACTAGACCATAACTTTCGATTTCATTCAAACTATTCATAAAATGGTCATAAAACATTAATAGCATGCAATTGAAGTCGCAACTTGCATTATGCATAGTCAGACGATGCAAATGAGACTACCTACCAAGTCCAACGAATGGTCCTACCATTCGCCAACACTCGCAATCGCTAGTAACCATCATCATCTGCCTAGCCTTTTCCCAACTGTGTTGGGGTCGGCTTCCAGTCTAACCGGATGCAGCTGAATACCAGTATTTTACATGGAGCGACTGCCTAACTGACCCCCACAACCCAGTTACTGGGTAATACGATACCCCTTGGTAAGACTGGTTGTCAGACTTTCGGGCTTCTGACTACCTGTAACGACTGTCAAAGATCCACGAATGACAGCCGGGACCAACGGCTTAAAGTGCTTTCCGAGGCACGGAAGGGTCTCGGTATGTAAAGATGATCACCCATTCACAGACCAACCGCGGAAAGTGTAGCTTAACCTGATTGATCGTCCCGTGCAGCTGTTATTATTTAGCCACGGACCTTTAAAGTTACGAACAATCGTAACTTCAACGAGGATGGTTACTAGCGATTCAACAATGCAATGGTGATCGTGGCAAAAAATCTTGCCATGATTATATGGCGGCCCTGAGAGTGTAATGAACGTGTAGGGCTTGCACTTCATAAACATTTGTTACCATCGTGACATTATTAATTGTTCTACATTGTGAGCTCATAAAACATTCTTATAAATAAGTTTTTTATTGCAAACTGCGTGTGTCATTAGATTTTTTTTTTGCAAAGAGGAGCGTTATTAATGGAACTGTCTTAAATGAAGTATTTATGTGACAAAAAGATCCATAGGTACTAATATTCAAAATGCGAAAGTATGTCAGTTACCTTTTCATTACACACGGATAGGCCATTGCCTGGATTACCTAGGATACTTTTTATCCCTGTAGTATATGCGCCCATAGGATAATTACCGACCTACACGCGGGCGAAACCGCGAGAAACGAGTTGGTATAAAGTTATTAACTGAAAATTACACGAAAATGGTAGGTACATGTATGCTTAGCATTTTTGTGTAATTTTCAGTTTCCCTATTTAAATGTTTATGCGTTTCTCAAAGGAAGTTAGATTACAATTGTTTCGATTAAACTTCCAGCTTTGGCTGTAAAAACACAAAATGTAGGCAGCTACTGTTGTGAAAAATTCATCATCTGCCTAGCCTTTTCCCAACTTTGTTGGGGTCGGCTTCCAGTCTAACCGGATGCAGCTGAGTATCCGACCTCCACAACCCAGTTACTGGGTAATACGAAACCCCTTGGTAAGACTGGTTGTCAGACTTTAGGGCTTCTGACGACCCGTAACGACTGTCAAAGATCCACGAATGACATGTTGTGAAAAATTAATACAACAAAACCAACGTGTAAACCATAGTCCATAGTTTGATGCAAAAAAAGAACTAGATTACATCGAAGTCTGAATCATCAAAGTCAGTCTTGTAGTTGACAACCCTAGCTTCATGACGAGTCGGGCAAAGGTTAAGTCAGGACAAGTGACTGTGAGAGTGAGGCACTCTGACCTCCGCACTCTAGCGGTGCATAAAGAATATAAGTACTTGAAATTAATGCACTTTTTGTAGGCAGTTATTGAAATAGCGATCTATAATTTATTTGTACAAATCTTTGTATAAATATTATTGGGCTTTTGTTTCCGTTGTTTCGACAAATTGATTTTATACACAGAACTACTCTCTACTCTCATTCGCCCTTCCCTGTTCTTACACTCTTCAACTCTACGTTAACTGCTCCGTTGGTCTCGCTCGTGGTTGCAATCGCGACTGTTGAGCCTGGGGTCCTGGGATCATTCCCAGATCGGACAAAGTGTTATTGTGCTTTTCCATTCGGAAAGCCCGGAGTTTACAAGTTGGAGGCGAACAAAGTATTAGTTACCCAACGGAATAGCAACAAAGGCCATTCAATGTGAGAGTTTAGAGAAAAGTTATATTTTGTGATAAATTCTGGCAAAATTGGGTTCTCTCTAATTCCATGAATTTTTGCCTAGGCTTTCTGGGGTGCTTACTTGTAACAAATGGGTCACACTATCATGTCCTGGAAACGAATACTTCAAATTACAAGTCACCCTTTATAGCCATGTGACCAATATTAACATTTTCTCTGAACAAAGTCGAGGAAAGCATCAACTATATACAACCAAGTGCATAAAGAGCTTGTTTTCACCGTCAATAGTAAAGACAGCCATAAAAGACTCACAGCAGCCGGTGTGCTAACATAACACGTAAATAATCATACAGTAGGACAGTAGGACTTACTCTCCTGCCCATATGTGGAGCGTAAACTATAGTGCAGTAAAAGCTGGTATTAAAACCTACGACATAACACAACGCAGATAGACCAAGAAGGTTTACTAAATGCAGAAGTTATGGGAAACTGTAACAACTACACAGAGTGGCAAGTAATAAAAAAACCGGCCAAGTGAGAGTCGGACTCACAAACAAAGGGTTCCGTACCACAAGAAAAAAAATCGGCAAAAATATCACGTCTGTTGTATGGGAGCCCCCCTCAAATATTTCTTTTATTCTGTTTTTAGTATTTGTTGTTATAGCGACAACAGAAATACATCATCTGTGAAAATTTCAACTGTCTAGCTATTACGGTTTATGAGATACAGCCTGGTGACAGACAGACAGACGGACAGTGGGGTCTTAGTAGTAGGGTCCCGTTTTTACCCTTTGGGTACGGAACCCTAAAAACGAATGTTACCTTTGAGTAAAAATTGGTAGCATTTTAATAATATGAAATGCAACACAACCCATTTTTAACCGACTTCTCTTTCTTTCTTTTCTTAATAATATTTAGGGTACATCCCCTCCAGGGTCCGCTTCAACTTTCCACTTCGTACATTTATGGCGACACAATTATTTTAAAGCACCACCTCTTTTCCATATTTTCGGCGACAAAGGTTTGAATATACATAATATAGACAGTAAACAATATAGTCAAAGTCAAAGTCAAATCATTTATTTCAATTAGGCACAGTAAAGGCACTTTTGAACGTCAAAAATTATAGTAAAAACAATTGATTCTAGTCGCCCATTCCAAAAGGTAGTTTTCGTATGGAGAAGAATGGGCAAGAAACTCCACCGTTACTCTTTTAAAATGTTTTACAAGTTCTGTATAGGTACATTAATTATATAATTATATGTGAAGACGATGCATCTAGAATAAAAATTAGTCTGCCAACAAAAGGTAAAAAGAATTAAAAATAAAGCAATGACAGGTAAATCAATTATGTGATAGATACATGGTGCTCACATATTTACAACTATTGTTAAAGTAGATTATTTTTATATAATTTTAACAAGTGTGTGAGTTACTGTAGCCACAAAAAGTAAAACTAATGTCATAAAAAAATATATAAATTAAATTAGCGACCAGTTTGATTTTGTCTAGACTCTAGATTGTCCTATGGAGCAGGACCAGCATGTTTCCAAGCATTCTTATCTTGGATGTAATCTTCTAATTTGTAATATCCTTGTTTACAAAGTGTACTTTTAATATGAGTTTTAAATTTTCTTTCATTTAATTGCAATATGTCACAAGGTATTTTGTTGTAGCATTTAACACAGTACCCCATAAAAGATGTCTGTTCTTTAGATAATCTGAAAAAAGGTTGATCTAATTTATCTTTATTTCTAGTATTAAAATTATGTCTATCACTTATTTTATTAAAAAGATGTTGATTTTTTCTAACGTACACGTTTTTTCTAACGTTAAAAAGATGTTGATTTTTTCTTACGTATAAAATTCTTAGGTTTTGTAAATTTGATGAGAAAACCAAAGTCGCCTCCCAGCTAAAGAGTACTAGGGATGACTGGCTGACCATATTAGACATTACGGCCTTACCCCTTCTCCTGATCATGAATGCCAAAAGAAACGCGAGTCAAATATGCTAAGTCAAATAAAGAAACCGAAGTAACCTTCTGTATTTTCTGCACATATCTCCAAACATTACCGACGAGATGATTTATCAGCAGGTATTTACTGACGTCATAATTTATATAGGTACAATGACGTCATCGTCGTAAATTCCACCGGAAGCTGCAGCTACGTCTGCAGACGGAAATATGAGATTGAAAGAAGACAAATTATTTACAAACACGAGTACTGACTACAAATGTTACAACACAGTGTGGTACTGATGTTAAGCTTCTGATCTGATAATGTAACTTACTGGCTGGGACACTGGCCTCCTCTCAGTGAGAGGTAGTGGGCCGTAATCCACCACGCGGGCGCAGTGCAGGTTGGCAGATGTAACATGCCTTCGAATTTTTGGTTCTAGGACATGCCGGTTTCCTCACGATGTTTTCCTTCATCGTTTTGAGAGCAGTGGTGATGAAATAATTTACACAAAGTAAAGCGCCTGTCGGGATTCTAACCTACGACCTACAACTCGTAAGTCGCGGCCGTTACCACTTGGCCACCACTGCTCGTCATATCGTCATAATTTTTTAATTTATTGTTGAAATTAACCTTATAGCTAATAATCTGTAGTATCAAACACTTTGTTAGAAAATAGATGAAGATCACAGATCATGTATACCAAGCCCCTGGGGAATGCTTTACATATAACTCGTGTTGACGTACCCACATTTTACGACACCCAACAAAGAGTGGGGGTGGGATTATTGTTGGAAACCACACGATACCCGTAGGCGTAACTTACAGAAATAACAATAAGACAATACACAAAGAAGAAAATGGTAATTTTAAGAATATTACAGCACACCTAGTAAACACAATAAAATTATTCATGTTTTTACGTCTCACTGATTCATTTTCGCATGCACCATAATAATTGTTATCAATGGTAAATAGACACGATAAACTTATGTATACAGACATAACTAAGTATCTATAGGAAACAGTAACCACAGTCGACTAATCTATACTAATATTATAAATCTTCGAAACTACTGATCCAATTCCAACAATTCTTATTTAATTTTATTTATTTATTCACTTCGGACAACAATATAGTCCATTTTGTTAGTAAAATATCTTATAACTAGTGTTAGTAGTACACAAAACTAGTACATATTACCTCAATGGATTATTATAATTATGTTGAAACAAGTTTCACGCGGACGAAGTCCCGCAAAGAAGCTAGTAGTTGATAAAAAAAAATACCACTAGAGATTAGCCACTTTGCAGCAAGTTTCTATAGGACGATTACGTCGTCAAGTTGTCAAATATCTTTCTGTAATCATAAGGACAAAATTCAGCAGAAAAGAGTTTGGACTTTTACAAAAAAATATTTCCATAACTATCCGTCTCGTTCTATCATTGATCGAAGGTCTCATTATAAAACAAGGGGTTTTCTTTTGATATCCGAAAATTCTAAATGCCTCCATAGTTTAAACCTGAGTTTGAAGACAAGTCTTATTTTGCAAGACGGCCTAAATCTTGGAGTAACGCTACTTACCAACAGTAAAATAAACGAATGACTCATGATAAACAACCAAATATAGCTATGTATATCTCATCTTATCACATTCTTTCCCACCGCTACGTTTTGCTAACAAACTGATATATTAGCTGTGTTATTCAAAAGGATTGTAGGTATTATATTCACCGGAAACGGTATTTGCAATAACATCCCTTATTGCTATTTATAATTCACTCAGACGTAGGTAATTAGTCATTCTTAGTAATTTGTAATTCTAAGTACAGTCAACAAAAGAGATAAGTATGCAGGATCGTCGGGTATAGTTGAAGTTTAGTAAGAAACCGATGGATGTTCTCGAATAAATTTTAATTTTATTAATAGAATACAAACAGCTCATTTATCCAATTAAATTTCAGTCGACAACATCCATCCGTTTCTTACTAAACTTCAACTATATCCGACGATCCTGCATACTTATCTCTTTTGTTGACTGTACATAATAGGGAGAAGTAATTGTGTCATTTTCTAAGAAAACACAAGTTCAGAAGTAAAATGTGTCAGGAATTTATCACGAATAGTTCTGATATTTACTGTTTACTCGTAAATTTCAGACAAGTGGTCTGGCTCAAATATAGCTGATCGTAAAATAGTTAATTACGCGCACGCGCTGCTGTCGGACATTGGCTCACTCGCTCCAAACGCGGTAATACCGCAAAATAAATAACTATCTTCCTGACCCACGGAACGTTAGTCATTATTATTATCGCGCTTATTATACATACATCATAATTAAAAATAATATCGCTAAAAAACGAGAAGTCTATGTTATCAACAAAAACAAACCCGCCATACCAGAGGCAATAGAGGCAATGCTGAAGCGATGCCATATAAGAATTAAAGCAGAAATATACCAAGTGCCCATCAATACCTAATTACACCAGAACCCATAACCTGCAAACCACCCCATCGGCTGCGAGTAAAAAAATGCTTTTTTTTCACCCCTATAACTTACATAGAACTTGCAAAAACCATGTCCGGACGATATGTACATTATAAGCTTCAAGGCTTTCAAATAAAAGAGATTTATTTCACACGCACGTCGATTTAAATAAGCGAATCATACTTTTTCAAACTCAAACCAATTACAGGCACTTTTGAATTTTCAAGGGGTCGGTCAGTCCGAAAGAAAGCTCGTTGCCCATTCCAAGGGTATCTATGGAGAAGAACAGACAAGAAACTCCACGGACACTATTTTTAAAGAACAAATTACAAACAGAAAACATTAATTCAGTTCATCAAACAAAATAGAAAAGAACTTTGCATCAGCGAATACTATTGCCATATCTAAAAACACGTACACAAACTTTTTAAACAGTATAATGAGACCTCGCTGGTCTCTAATGGGTGAGACGTGCCCACTGCAAGTATGTAAACGACGATGTAATTCTGATAAAGGCGTGTTTACTTTACCTTCTGCGAATCTAATAGAAACTAACATAACATAACGGCACTCCTGTATTCCCCCCGAAGGGCAAGGCAGAGGTGTACCTGTCGGACACCCACATTTCGCCAGCCATGTTTAAGTCCCATGTAAATAGGGGGCGAGCCTATTGCCATCAACCGGTCACAAATCCAGACTCCGGGCTATTAGAAACTAGAGAGCATGAAGTTGAATCTAGATATAGATATCATAGCATCGTGTGAAATATGTTCAGTCGTATTTAAAGTAACAATCATAAGTATACCTATGGATGATTGAAATCTGAATGTTCACTAAGTTATAGTAAAATAAGCATTAGCCGAGCAAACATTATTGTCCACATAATGAAATAGATTTATTAATCTCTACTTCTTTCATTCATTCACTGACAGACAACATACAGCCTTAACAGCTGGGTCTCGAAGCATGAAATTTCGCACAAGAGTTCCTATCATAACGAAGGTGTGTGAATGACGAATTTAATGAAATTCGTCATGTGTGCTCCCCGTCTCCTAAGGGGGTTGAATAGGGAATGAAAGTTTATATGAAAGTTCGTCATTTTTGCCAATACGAATCCCCATCGCATCGGCCGCACGACCTGTAGATTAATATGAAACATTCAATTCCAGAACCATTGAGAAAGATGGTAAGAAATAAGAAAGTGAAATACATAAATTGAGTGAGGGAAATGCAATAACAAAAATGTTGTTATAACCGTAAGTGAATATTGATTAGTCAATTAGATTTCTGAGTGCTGCCACTACATGATAAGAACTCTTGAGTACAGTAGAATGTCATATATGCCTTTTTATTTTTATTTAGTATCTATTTTCGAACCAAGGTACATCCGATATAGCCCGAAGAATTGCCGAACTTAAGTGGCAGTGGACAGAGCACATTGCTCGCAGAACAGATGGCCGATGCGGCCAAAAGGTGCTAGAATGGCCGCGTACCGGAAAACGTAGCGTTGGAAAGCCTCCCACAAGGTGAACCGATGACCTGGTGAAGGCCGCAGGAATCCACTGGATGCGAAAAGCACAGAACCGGTCCAAGTGGCGATGCTTGGGAAAGGCCTATGTCCAGCAGTGGACGTCTTTCGACTGAAATGATGATGAATGATTATCTATTTTCGACGAAACTCATCTGTAGTTGGTTTAATGGATGATCTCTAACAGAGTTTGGATCCGTAGTCATACTTTAAGAAGAAAATTTACGGGTGGCTCTTCTTTATAAAGAACACAATGACAAGTACCATTAACATCTTCACAAGCAGACGAAACAAAAGAGAATTCCCAGCACACTATTGATTAAAAGGTTCTATAAAGATAATAATTTAATGTTCTAATTTTTTTACAGTCATCTCATCGGTCATGCTTGGCGGAGCGAATGATCTCTTAATCTTCGCATTTTAACGCATTGTTCGTGAAGGTAACGGTATAAAAGTAAATAATAATATATTTTTTCATGTAATTTATTCGAGAGTTCTTTAAAAAGATAATATGTCATAACAATTCGTCTGAACTGACTGATAGAATTAAAACAATCAGTACACACATGATTAGTTAGTTAGTACGTAGTAATAGGCAGTGAAAACGGGAGAATTTGTTGTGTAGTTACATTTATTCCTATTCAAGCAATGCATGGGAAAACAGTTTATACCGTTATGTCTCGGCTGCCATTCACGAATACTTTTTATTAAACAGATCAGTCAGATAGACTGATAGACATCTACTTTGTATATGATGTACTAGCTTCTTCCCGCGACTTCGTCCGCGTGAAATTTCACCCCCCCCATTCACCCCCTTAGGGGATGAATTTTGAAAAATCCTTTCTTAGTGCACCCCTAGACCTCATAAGGAACGTACAGTGGGTTATATGAGTTACCTGACCCACCCTATAAACGAAGGAATTTGAACCCTCTGCCTGTAACATTAAAAGTTATTTCATTTGTATGAGTTTATCAGACTAGCGCTACTCGGTAATATTTTCACCTAACTTGTAATAAGTGGGTAGTTGAAAGACAAATATGCGTATTCATTATAAAACTAGTATTCAAATGTTACTAAAAATACGGGTAGGAAAATAAAAATGAACCGTCACAATAATAAAGCTAAAAGCCAGTCTACGCACAATTGCAGTGACTACGCGTGAATATGTTTTACCTTGCCTTACTAAATTGCGAAAACAACGTCTTTTTCCAAGTTTTTAATTTATTTTTTATAGTTTTATTATCATGTCTCAATTGAGTGATTATTTAAAATACAAAATAATCTATTTGCACGAGGAGAATGTTGGCATTAGAGAGATTGCTAGGAGACATAATATTATAGCAGTAAGTGTATTTTTCTAATTTTATACTTTGTTTTTATACCTAACTATTCCTTATGCCGTGACGTATAGTGACACCTGTTTCATTTCTTTGTTTCACAGAAATACAGTCAGATTGTGGTTAAAACGTAAACCCAATAGAAAACTTGTGGGGTCAAATGATTTTAAATTGGGATTCATCAGAAGTCAGGAGAATTTGGCGCAACTTGTGATTTCAACGTTCTCATGAAGAGTAAGTGATGCTTGCTGGAACATGGTGTGCGGCATGCGAAGCCGCTTGCAACAAATTGTGGAAAGAGATGGTGCTCCATTTCGCTATTATGATATCACCACCGCCCGCAGTCAACAATACTTACTTACGTGTCAGTGTGTGTGTTCATCATAATTTCTATGGAAGTGTTTCATACAATGAATAAGCAGGTCCTTTTTACGATCATAACCATATTTAAAACTAAAAATATTTAAGTATAAAAAAATTATAAAGTAGGTAAAACATCAAAGTATTTAGTGCTATTTTTTCACTTATATTTTAGTAATTACTATTTTCTAAAAAAATATTTTCACTTATAGTTGAAGTAGGTAAGTATGATAGTTAATGTGGTGAT
This sequence comes from Hydraecia micacea, assembly GCA_914767645.1. Taxonomy (NCBI): domain Eukaryota; kingdom Metazoa; phylum Arthropoda; class Insecta; order Lepidoptera; family Noctuidae; genus Hydraecia; species Hydraecia micacea. The sequence goes on along the minus strand of OU611782.1, from coordinate 18,370,619 downwards.
GTTATTGTTATAAAATAGAAATACCTATATATATTTCTAAACATATAACATGTTGATTCACTACATGTAACTGATTACTTACCTACTTAAAAATAAAAATGGGTATTTTATAGGCATTGTTGAAACGAAGAAACTAAAATTCAAGCTTATCATAGAATACCTTATATTTAAAACAAGTAATTAATTTTGTAAGTGATTATTTTGTATTTATTTTGAATAAAATCGTTATCATAATCATTATTGTTTTTTATTTCTCATGTTAGGTATTTGTTTTTAAATAGTTCATTTAAATTAACTATTTTAATTTAATATAAATAATGTTTTGGATTCAAAAAACATAATTGAATATTGTAAACATAAAGCTACAAGAAGTGGAAAGTTTGTTTTGAACTCGCAACCATGTTGCTATAGGTTCACTGTTGCAACCACTAGACCAAATCGACTTAACAAGTATCGTTGAAATTAACAACTCCATCATGTGACAAAACAGTATTCAAAAGCTTACCTACCCTAAGGTTACGTGTTAAAGATCAAATTGGCATAACTGTATTCTATAATATTTACCTACCTTGAACAAGTCGTTCTATGTAGTTCGTGAAGCTCGAAATCGAATAACACATTTATCTACTGCTAATTGCAGAAGGTTCAAATTCGTCTAACTTTTAGGTGGGTCAGCTAACACATATAACCCACTGTACGTGCCAAATTTGGAATCTCTAGACCCAGCGGTTTGGGCTGTGCGTTGATATGTCAGTCAGTCAGTTCTCCTTTTATATATATATATAGATAGAAGATTGTCAACGCGGCATGTCTTCCTTCATACGTCTCTATCAACCGTCATCTCGGTATTCAACAACAAAAGCATTCCCAACGCGTTCGGTGGAACGCGTTGGGAATGCTTTAGTTGGTAAAGTGTCAAAAAATTTAATTTAATTGTTTATTCTGTAAATAGGAAATTGGAATCACTTTTACACGTCATATTTAAAAAAATAAATAAACTTCGATGAGGTCGGCGTTTCCTATCTGACTACTCTGAAGAGAAAGGCCGAAACAAACTCAGAGGTCACAGTCTCTTTTAAAGACCCGACATAATCTTGATCAGATCATGTAAGGACCATGTAGATTGATGTCTGAAATGGTCGGGCAGGCGGCCGGCCACAAAACTTACGACAAATCCTTAAAATCAAAATATTTTATTTCACATAAACCTACATGGGCACTTATGAAACGTCAGAAGCTATGTGCACGGTTCCAAATTGGTCGTTTCCTATGGAAAAGAACCGGCAAGAAACTCCACGGTTACTCTTTTAAAAATAATTGGCTTTTACAATGTTTTCAAATTATAGTAGGTATTGGAGGACAGCGTAGGCCTGTCAACAAGTAACAGGTACTTGATAAAATAAAAAATCGTCTACAGGTCTAAAGTCTACAAGGCCTACAAACTTACAACGTCCTCACAAAGAATCTATCAAAAGGATAAATAAAATGTAATATATAGTTTTAGCTTATTAATAGGGATGTATATAAAAATAGCTGCATCTATTAAACTAAAATCCTACCCCACCCAACATAGTTGTAAAAGCACTAGACAGTCAGTCAAACACCATTCCAAACGCAACACTTTCAAACTAAAACAACAAAATGACTGGTTTGCTTGGGAACCGCCAGCTGCACCATTCGATAAGCGGCATCTTCTAACTATTCGACTGTGCAGTTAAATCACGGTCATCAGTTAAACATAGTAAGCCAATTATTAACGCCAGTTTACCGAAGTTTACGGTGCTGTGACCAAAGGCAATTCAAATTGATGCGGAACCGTTTTACGAGTGATTTTAACATGGTGGACAGTTTCCAATGAGCCATGAGAAATCCCGTCGTTTGACTTGGGTGATGGTGTTTTCAATTATTATTTGAAGATGGCTCAACAAAATTGGGGGGTATTGGGATTTGTAGACAGGTCCATTTTTCCCATTGGGTACTCTGGGCAAGTGTCCAGGACCCCACGATCGACGGGGGCCCAGTCCTGCCCACAAAAAAAAAAAATGATTTGCCGCCATTTTATTCTACGCAATTAATGCTTTAAGATAGATTGACCAGTTTGTCGCTAATTTCCTTAGAATGTGAAGTGCTCAACAACATAGACTTTCAACAACTGATTGACGATTTTGCTTATCAGGAAACTAGAAGGGTACCTTTACAATTATCATAGAAATTTATGCACTCATCTGTGAATGCTAAGAGTTACTTTTCCAAATCATATTACAATTATCTATTCATTAATTGTGATTGTAAAGAAATAAAAATAATTATTGACTAATTTTAGAATTTTCCTTATCTACTCTTATCTACACAGGGGCCCCGTGATCCTTATGTGCCCAGGGCCTCCAATAGGTTATAGACGGCCCTGTTTGCAGATTGATACATTTTGTAAAATCAATAATAATACTAAGAACAATAATATTGTTTTAAGCAGATGTTATCATTATTATGCTGCTGGTGTACTTATTGAATGAATAAATAAATAAGAAGGGAATGGATCATGCACCAGTTCCGTTACTGACGACCACTTTAATATAATCTATTATATTAATAAATCGCGGTACTTAATAGACTCTGAATACGAAATAACTATCCCTTTCCATTTCATTTCACGTTTATTTTTATACCGACAAGCAAACAATTCATATTTTACTATCTACATTCTCATGAATGAACCTCTAGTTTCTAGAAATAATATAAACATTATCTAAATGGGAGTGCCCTTACCGGTAAAGTGCCTTATTGTCGTATTGTAATGCTTAAGTATATAGTCATCAAGGTATGGAGAGAGGCGAGACCAATCGAGACTTGTATAAATATGGATGGGTATACATACATATTAAATTAGTCCCATATTTGTCTGAACAAAGCATTTATGGGCTAGTAAATATATTAGTTTCAGACAAAGTGATATATTATTGTGCTGTTGGGTGCTCTATTATGTCCATGTTTGTTTTTTCTTTATGAAATTTTTATAGTGGATGTATTCTATTTTGTTCTTCTCAGTAACAGTCCGGAGTCTGGATTTGTGCCCGAATGATGGCAATAGGCTCGCCCCCTAACCCTTCAGGGTATACAGTAATGTTATGTTATTTATTTTCTCAAAATCTTAACTGGTTTATGGGGCAATCCGAAGATGTATAAGGTGCTATAAAAATATCTGCCACGGCTTCAGTGGGAAACAGTATTTTGTATATAAATTATAGTAGTGAAGAAATTTTGTCCCCCGGAATAGTTAAATCAATTTGAGAAAATAAAGTAATTAAATAAACATTTACTCTATTCTGCATAACGTGGTTCACAAACTACGCGCGATGTGTTGCTTCGTCACATTTTACTTCAACTAATTACTATGGGACGGTTTCATGCAACTAAATCAATTCATACGCAATTTTTTTTGTATGAAAAAAATTATGACATAAGATCAATAATTTATCTTTACTATTGTAATCTATATACAGAATACTGTCTCCCATTGAAGCCTAGGCAGATATTTTTATAGCACCTTATATACGCTAAGTTGAAAAGGATATTACCAGCAGCCAATGCCGTTGTAAAATTTGGCAATCCAGCAAGTTGGTAAAGGGGCAAACTCACCAGATTCCGCCGGACATACATTTAAATTTAATCACTTCTCGCGGAGGATATTTTAATTACCAGAACTGATCGGATATGCAAATAGGTGACTGAAACAGGTTTAATTTATTACCAAGATCTATTTCGACTGCTGGACCACCGGATGAAACTAATAGACATACATGTAGAAACGCAGTTCCGATATGAAACAGTCGAGAGATGAAGGCTAACCTGCATCACCAGTATAATTTAGGGGCGGCCCTACTTTGCATATAATAGAGGCTTACTTTTACAAAGGCGAACAGGCTGACAAACCCACCTGACAGTTACTTGTTGAATGCTGCGCTTTATATTACTGCAATACTCGAACACAGTAGACTTTTTATTGGAGTACCAAATCGGTAAATGCTTGCATAATCAGCCTATAACGTTCCCACTGCTGGGACACAGGCGTTCTTTCTGTAAGAGGGAGTGGGCTTTATTCCACCACGCAGGCCATGTGCGGGTTGGTTCATGTCACATGTCTTCGAATTTTTGGTTCTAGGACATGCCGCTTTCTTCGCGATGTTTGCCTTCACCGTTTTGAGAGCAGTAGTGATGAATTAATTTACAGGGTTTTGTCAGGGTTCGAATCTACGACCTACAAACTCGTCTGTCGCGGCCGTTACCACTGGGTTACCATTGCTCTCTTACTTTCTATCTACTTCATTCTATCTCGTCGACCGCACCTATCGTAGCCTGTGTCCTACCTAAACGTGTCATTAGATTAGGCCTAATGGTCAGAGCCAAATGAATAAATTGGGATAAATGGGCAAGAGGATTATGAGATGACTCACAGCCAAATTAAAAGTAGGCATTATTTACCTTCAGGCTGGCTTTCCACCAGAGATGAGCGAGGATGCGTAGCGAGGGATGTGTATAAAACTAACCAATACCAACGCTAACTTAGTTCAAGCTATAAAAATGAAGCGATGTTTTTGGTTGGTTTCACACACATCCCTCGCTACGTATCCTCACTCATCTCTGGTGGAAACGCAGCCTTAACCAGCAAATGTACAAAACCAAATTATTTTATAGTAAAGCTGCTGGTATGAATGGGTATGGCAGAAGCTCTTTTACGAATACTCTTTCGCAAAGAGGTCTGTAAACTGTCGTAAGGAATTGCTCAGAGTTACTGAACATTTCACCTGAACTTGTCTATCTTATAAAGTACAATCCTTTCAGTTATTTTACTTCTGATTTTGCTTCACTGTCAAAATTACAGTGATCTTTATTGTCATGGCCATAAGGTTGCTCTATTGGGTTGCTGCCAGTGCCAAGTCTGTCAAAATCACAATGATATTTATGTTCGTTGAAATAAGGTTGCCATTCGGTTGCTGCTGTTAGAGGTAAAATTAATATGAAGACTGTAGGCTTCTCTGCACTAACAAAATTATGGAGAACTACCTGACCCGACTGACGTTGTCCTGTCAAAATTTCAATATGGTCTTTAGTTCAATAAAAAATCCTATAGAAAAAAAGAATTTTTCCGCGCCATTTTTCAAATTTTTCTTTCTCTGAAAACCAAAACAAAAAGAAAATTAATCAATTCGGTCCAGCCGTTTACAAGTGATGTGCTTACCAACGAACAGCATTTCATTATTATTTATATAGATAGATAGATATCCAAAGGAAGGGCTAGCTGTCATTCTACTATCACATATGTATGCTTATACGTTTGCCAAGCCCGTTCTTCAGTGGATACGTATGAGCAATGCCATATTTACTTAGTAAGTAGTCAATTTTAATGTTGTTGGTTTATGATAAGCCTGGCATAATTTCCTGCCGTCTGAAGTCACGTGTGGCTTTATTTGTCATACGAATTTCTTTGAAAGTATTGTAACTGCTTTATAGTATACAAATTTAAAATGATCTTAGTCACTTGTTAGTGTCCGCACCCTTGGGGAATAATTCTAAAAACCACAAGATCAGGAGGCCTACCACAAGCTCTTAACGCGATCCATTTTAGGACTTAAACTGAACTGTTCTTCTATATCGTACAATGACGTCAGTTTAACGATTCAGTTTAGGCCGTGCCATCTGCTGACAGCGATTGTCCCAAACTGCGTCGCAAGTTTTGGTTTCATTCATACTTGTTTGGTACCATGACGTCCATAGAGCAGCTCAAGCGATGCAGTTTGGGAACCTAAACTGAAATGTCTTGTTTTTGAATAGTTTTTAATATGGTAGGCCACCAGGAATTGCATAATTCTAAGTATTCAACTGCGTTTGTGCTCACTAGTTCCTTTGTAGATTCCTTTTGTCAAAATAGTATTTTTGTTTTTGCATGCTATTTTATATCTTAGCGAAACATGTTGAGCTACTGTAATAATATTAACATCAATGTATACCATGTTTTACGCAAATAAATGATTTACTTACTTACTTAGCAGTTCCTTTGAAGGAACTACTGAGAACTTTTGGATAGTTTCTTTAGCAGTGCCTTGTCGGTATAGTGGTCGCAAGTGATACTGCTGAAATGAGGTCCTGAGTTCGATAGCCGGGTCGGGCGATTTTTTCCACCTGGAATGTCTCACCCGGAGTCTGGATTTGTGGCCGATTGATGGCAAGAGGCTCGCCCCCTATTACCATGTAGGTACCTATAGTAGGCACACCTCTGCCTGACCCTTTGGAGATTACAGGCGTGATTTTAGTTTAGATTATGTTTATATTATTTATGTTGCTTATTTTGCTTATTTAGTTCGAGATCTGTTTGTGTTCGGATTACTGGAAAGTCGATAAGGGTTCAAAAGTATAATTTTCTAAATCTTAATATCTAGCGTCGACTAATGAGACACAATTAATTATTATATTGTTGTGAGTCTCGCACAAGTCTTCAGTCACTTAGTAAATATATGATCAAACAAAAGTGAAATAAATATCATTGGAGTGAAATATGATTCTTGTTCGTCATGAATGACGTCGTAGTCACGTATTATTTGTTTTTCTGAGAAGTTGCGAAAACCATTACCTAGTAAGAAACTAACAAATAACTAATTCTGTAGCTCCTGATAAGAAAACCCAAGATAAACTTTATTGCTCAGCGTCTAAGCATAATACAGTTTTTACAAACGTACCTAAGTGTTGAACGTTACGTTTAGGTTAAGTTTTGAACTCCTGCAGCAACATTGGTCTCGTGGTCGCAAGCGTGAATGTTGAGCGTGGGGTCCGGGGTTCGATTCCCAGGTCAGGCAAAGTATTATTGGGTTGTTCCATTAGGAATTTCTCAGTAACAGCCCGGAGTTTGGAAGTTGGCGGTGTGAAACCCCTGTGCCTTGGAAAGTACGTTAAGCCTTGGTCCTCTTCGCCTGATCTCTCTCCTGTCATGTCTGATTGCCATCCCATCGAATTATGAGAGTGAGGGAAGAGTGAGTGCACCTGTGTCTGCACGTATAATATCTCCTGCGTAGATGGCCAGTCTCCTCTGAGATTGGCTGTTATGACCGAAATTCTTTCTGGGTGACTATTGTTTTAAGTTTTGAACTCCTGAAACGACTATATCTCTGCTAGACAGGACTCAAATAAATAAACAGTTTTCATAGTTTATGTTCTACAGGTTTTCTTTTGTAGGTATTATCCCTTCATCTCGGTAGTCGCCCCCTTTCTAGCCATATCTATCATCCTTCACACAGTCCATCCATCGACTCTTTGGCCGGCGTCAGGCATATGAGACATGTCACATGTGTTTGGGATATCAACGCAATACCAGAGACTGGAAACCGACCCCAAAATAGTTAGGAAGAGTCAAAAGTAAATTTCAAAGTTTTTTATTTGTTCTTTGTTTTATAGGTAGTGACCAGAGACAATGCAGTCATGTCATAATAATAATAACGATAAAATTATATTGATTAAGGAAACACATAACTGTTCATTGTTTTAAATAGGCCACTTCAAACCATAATTTTATTTATGGATTTCAGGTAATTTATTTTAAAAATATGAATGCTCTTGGAAAATCAATTGATGGTGTACAGGACAATCAATCAACCCATACCCAAACAACATAATACGCTGACGCAGATTGACACAGTTTGGCAAAATTTGGTGCAAATAATATATTGATATAGTTAATGTAGGGAAAACTCTTCGTGTAAATATTTTATCATATTTTTTTATTAGAATCAGTATTGCCATACAACGTGGCAATGCTGCCAGCCTTTTGGGCACGTTTCCTGTTGACAGCGATGCGGACGAATTTTTGGATGCCCTTTGTTTGTAAATGTTAAATATTTGTAAATATTTGAATGTGTAAATATTTTAAAATACCTTAGAGCATAATTGTTATAGCAAATGAATGTTGTTGAACTGTCAAAATAAAAATCATAAATAGTAAACATGCATACATTTTTGCATTACACATGAAACTAGGTTATACTAGATAGGTAAATCTGCAGCCATACCTACTCAGATGAAATCTGAGTGATCTGTTGTATGGCTGCAACAAAGGTTAATGTACAGAATTAACAATCCAAATTAACAAATAGAATAGAAAACTCTTTATTATGTACACTATATAAATTACAGACATAAATATAGAAACTTTACAATGGGTGACAAAAATCATATAATAAACTTATAACACCCCTCTGTTTTTGTCGGGGGTTAAAAATGAAATGCTTTTCGTTAGTAAGCGCATCTCTTGACAGAGCGGCTGGACCGATTTGACTATTTGTTGTAGTCCGAATTAAGTTTTTATGAAAAGAAAAATTGGAAACGATTCCCGATTTTTTTTCAAATTTGGGTTATTTTGTATGAATTATTGATTAGACAGGACAACGTCTGGCGGGTCAGCTAGTTGTTTATAATCTAAACTAATATTACAAAGAGAAAAGATTTGATTTTTTTATGTTTTAAATATGTTTGTTTATTACGCTTTCACTCTAAAATGGTTTAACGGATTTGGATGAAATTTTGCACATGGGTAGACCATGACCTGGATTACGACATAGAATTATTTTTATCCTCATATTCCCACGGGATCGAGACTTATATAGGTGAAACCGCGAGTCGCATATAGTTTACCATAAAGCCACCATGGAAAACAAGTTATATATGTAAGTCTAAGTACCTAATTATTATTTTTTTGTTAATATTCTATTTTTATTAAATAGAAACTTAATTAACTGTTTGACTGTTGAAGTATTACGTGGGCAGGTACTACCGACAGAGAGGAGAGATACCTTTTCTATCACTCTTTTCAGGAATAACTAGGCACATATGACGATTTTAATGTTATTAATAACAAAATCATTCCATTATCCTTTAATTGATGGCCATTTCATAAATTAATCTATAATGTGGTTTATGAAATTACGATAACAATGTAAAGTAAATTCAAAGGATTTTACCGCAGCCACCAGCACACTGTCAAAGAACTCAAAGAGGGTAACATGCCTTGTGCAAGTCTTTTCTTCCTTTTGGTATTTTACCTTTTGTTTATGCTTTTTCTACCTTTTGGTTTTACTTTTGATTGACACATTATATAAATACTTTGTTTTACTACCAGAACCAGCCCCTTTAATTTCGTAGGTAACATGCATACTTGTTAGCCCACCAACACCATAAATTTCGACAGATTTACAGCAAATAAAGAGATTTACTTCGTAATCATTCTATATTGTTCCCACTGCTGGACATAGGCCTCCTCTCGGTGAGAGGGACGGGGCCCTAATCCACTACGCGGGCCCAGTGCGGGTACGTGTCATATATCCTCGAATTTTTCGTTCTAGATCATGCCCGTTTCCTCACGATGTTTTCCTTCACCGTTTTGAGAGCAGTGGTGATGAAATAATTTACACAAAGTAAAGTGTACTTAGATCAAAATCAAGTACTTATAATTTGGTAAAAAATCTACTGGACCTAGCTTCAACTTTCTGACTAACTGACCGACTAATTGACAATTCAAAAGTGCCTGCAAATGGTATAATAAAATTGAAATAAATACATTGAGTTGTTTCAAATTGCTATTCTTTCAATTTGAACACATTCAGAATCACGCGCTTACAACCTGTCACCCGCGGTCACCCATTACTGCTGATGTATTCTGTAAAAATGTCACTGTATAACTTAGGTGAAGTGAACTGTCAATGGTGATAATCCAGAATGACAGCTCAATTCACCTAAATTTTCGCGGTGAGAATTTTATAGAATATACCGGCAGGTAATGACATAAACCTGCATTGTTAATATGGCTTATTTATAAAACATCTAATAAATAAATAACCGATGAAATCATTCATTTACTTATAATGATACTTAATTTGTTTGATAATGGCCAATCTTTTATCAGTTTATGCCTTATAATTATAACATAACTCATTACCGACTTTAAAAAAAAGGAGGTTATCAATTTGACACGTATGTATGTAATATATTCACATATGACAATCTATTAGGACTTCTAAATAAATATACAAAATTTTATAGATGTATGTATGTATGTTTGTCCACACATTTCTCCGCAACTATTAATCGGAACGTGGCCATTTTTTTTTTATTGGCTTTCATTTACTTTAACTTGGGGAACAGTGCAAGTTTCATCAAAATCGATTCAGTAATTTTCAAGATATGGACTAATACGTGTAAGTGTGACGGCCTGGCTTATTGATACAAGCTACATATTCCAGTTTTTACTTGAAACTAAAAATTACGAAATAAAAAAGTAATTAAAAAAAATTAAATCAAATTTCGCAAGTGTCTTGCGATCTGTATTTTAGTTTTGGTTTTTTGCCACCGACTTCCGAAATTAAAGTTATTTCATAATTTTGAGTTAATTAAAATTTCTTTTTGAAGTCGATTTTATTTTTTATTACTTTTTTATTATACACACGCATTCAGTTTTTTTGCCACACGGGAGATAGGATAAAAAAAGGCATTAAAGTAAGCGATAAGCCAATGATATACCTAGTGTGTTTTTATTGGTACTTGCAGAACCGATCATATTAAAATTTCCCAGAACTATTAACCGTATCCGAATATATCTAATCTTTTGAATCTAATCATTAGGTACGTGATGGCACGGAATTACTTAATAATACTGTGATGGTAAAATTACCTTAATCTCGTTTGTACGAGTAGGTATATAGGTACCAAGATACGCGTACAGAATAGGAAGAAACATTGACTTATATATTACTAGAGAAATAATAAAAGTGCGTTCAGCCCCGTACTCGTGACAGAAGTAAAACTTTATAAAAATAATATAGAATAAGAAAGATTTAGTGTGAAAGGCAGAGAGAGTTATATCTTTCTTCTCTCTTATGTAACGAAATGTGCCTTTATGTAATGCTTCCTTGAAATTTCAATCTCAATTCTCGCCCAATTATCGACCTAAAAGTCTCACTTCAAAAATGTGTCACCAATGTTTGAAGTTAAAGAATTAGCGATTCATTTAGAGAGGTACAAGCTAGGTAGATGCTTGCCTACGTCAATGCCTGAAAAGGAAAACCCTTATCAGTTTCTATGAATGCATTTTCTATTAGAAAAAACAAATGAAGGTCAAGCAATAAATTGTTTTCAAGAAATACTGTCGACAATGCGCTGAATTTTAAACTAAACGCTTGTTTTTTTATTTTGTTTCATTGTCTTTATAGGTAATAGAGGTACGTAAATAGGCTCCTGGGCTGTTTTTTTTTTTAATAATAATGAAAGACAAAAGTTTTATAAAAACACGGTTGCTCCGTTAACTATCTCATGTAATTACTATAATAACAATGTGGGTTGTTAAACAACGAGACGAGTCTGTTAATTTAATAACTTTCTATAGTTCCCGCATGACGGATTCACTAAACAAACACGAATAAACTGTCATAAAATTAAAAAAGAAAAGGTAGGTACAATATCTGCTGAAATTATTTACCTGTAACTTTTATCAGCAAGTTTTCACGCCACAAAAATCCAAGGAACACACAAAAATGCCTAAAATATTTTTTAGAAACACTTCAATACCACTGAATATTAATAAACAGACACTCGCGAAGATTAATAAGATCGATTATAATTACGAATTTTTAATCAATTTTCGCGCCACGAGTGCGGTGCAGCGTGCGTTCAACAACAACACTTTCCATAGACTAATTTATTTTTCCCTCCGACTGTATACAATCCGGCCAAGACAAATACCTGTGAGCCGCGAACAAACTTTGTTACATTTATTTACTTTTACAAATAGTTGCGTAACTGTGCGTGTGATTACTTGGTTTGTCAGCGAAGGCATTGTTTTTTTTTTTTTAATAGAATCTTTTCGTTGAAAAAAGTTATGTGAGAACGGCGACGACATAATAAAGCACTTAATTCCCGAACAGGTACTTATAGTATAAAATTAAATAAAGACCTCACTTCACCTTGCCTTTTTAAATTATTATTAATATGTCATTGATCATAGCTAAATAATAACAGCCACACAGGTCGATCGATCAAGTTAAGCTACGCTTGCCGCGGTTGGTCTGTGGATGGGTGACCATCTTTACATAATAATATCGAGACCCCTCCGTACCTCGGAAAGCACGTTAAGCCGTTGGTCCCGGCTGTCATTCGCTGATCTTTGACAGTCATTGCGGGTAGTCAGAAGCCCGAAAGTCGACAACCAGTCTTACCAAGGGGTATCGTATTACCCAGTAACTGGGTTGTGGAGGTCCGATAGGCAATCGCTCCATGTAAAATACTGGTATTCAGCTGCATCTGGTTAGACTGGAAGCCGACCCCAACATAGTTGGGAAAAAGGCTAGGCAGATGATGATGATGATGATATGTCATTGATCATGTATGTTAATTCCTGAACTGATTGCGTCTACTGACTTAAACTCTACAAAAAAAAAATGAGTTTGAACCTGTAAGAAATGTGTGAGCAACGTTATAGAATTACAATAAAATAATTATGTTCGGGATAGAAAATAAGTATGATCGATTCCACAACTATCAGACGCCAGATTTTGTACCTACCAGCGATTTATTGGGCAGACTACCTAAAGTGGGTCTAACTCTAATTCTATTGTGACTTGTGACTTACAAACTAAAATATGCTATGTGCAATGCCCGTTGTAGGTACCGTATGCACCATTGACCTGCACCATCAATGGTGCAGAGGAGACTAATTAGTTTCGTTTGCACCATTTGCTACCATGTCTAGGCAACTGACCCACCGCCAACGAGGAAGCGACTTGCTATCAACGACTTTCTCGCTCAAGAAATGTACAAAATATTTTGGGTCCCGTGTAAGTAACTGATGTATATAAATAGCACACCGCCGCGAGTACTCGCTTGTCGCAGCGACAATAGCTATCAATTTACCAAAGAGAGGTATGTATGTATGGTACTCGCTCAGCGACCTTCGCTTGGTAGGCAGAACTCTAGCTGAGAGACTCGAGCTTGTTACATACGCCTACATCATCATTATGTTTTCTTTGCTCCTGTTTCATGTTTATTATCCATAATAATATTATAAATGCGAAAGTGTGTCTGTCTGTCTGTTACCTCTTCACGCTTAAACCGCTGAAACGATTTAGATGAAAATTGGTATAGAGATAGTTTGAGTCCCGGGAAAGGACATAGGATATTTTTTATCCCGATATTCCCACGGGAAACTTATGCGGGTGAAACCGCGGGGCGCTGCTAGTTATATACAGGGTGGAATTTTCGAAGCGTATCTGGAGGGAAAGTACTCTAAATACTGAAGACAGCAAATTTTACTCAAAGGAAATATTCCTTTAGTTTTAAAAAGAAACAAAACTGCATTTAAAGAGTTTTGAAAATACGCTTGCCACACCCGGGAATCGAACCGACTAAAATCCGAAAAAATAGCATCCTAGAAAAGTAGGTATCTACTTTTATGGCACCAATCTATAGGGTCAATCATAAGGATCAAATCTCTCTAGCAAACATGGTAAATTAAATTAAATAAAAACCATGAAATCTAAACTTATTTTATTCGAACGAAAAAAACGAGTAAATTAACTAATTAGTTGCTCGAAATTAAATCCATTTTCTTGGATGCACAAATTTATTCTTTTAAGGAATTCATTTTGAGTAACTTTTAGTAGCGTGTTGTGGTGAATATTGAAAAATAAGTTTAAAAACTAAAACCCGACTACTGATAAGGATGAAACATACTTATAAGCTATGGTAGCATGCCACCACGGGAAGGTACTTAATTTCTTGTTTCATCCTTTTCAGTAATCGGGTTTTAGTTTTTAAACTTATTTATTATTTAATTATTTTGGGCTTATTTCAGTAATACTTATATTTTTGAAATGTGCTGATTAAGCCCTTTCATTTGATACCACATAGCATTATTAAAAATAATGTTTTTTTAACATGAATTTATGTCCGCTAGAGGGCGCCATATTCAATTTAATGTGACGTCACATAGCCTATAACCAGCGGACGATCAAGACGCTTCCAACGATACCTCATTTGTCTGCGTTTTTTTGGCGGTGGGCAAGCGCCTAGTCAGTCAGTTCAACGTCTTGCTAGGTGAACAGAATTTCAATCAAAATAGGGCTTGGAATTCTTCTCACGTTGAAATAGAAAAGGGCGTTGCGCCACATTTGAAATTATCCACTTTTGCAACTCCGCTGTCATTGTTATCGCATAAACAGCTCCATGAATCAACTGATGCGTTTATCTGTAAGATAAAATTGTTATTTCGACGTCTGGAAGAGTAACTGTCAGATAATAGTGACGAGACAATTTTGAAAAACATTCCGATCGCTTGCACAATACCATGTGTCGAAAGTGGAGCTTCTACTGTTACCACGCCGATGAAAGTACAGGACTTGCAAGTAGGATCTTACGCTTTTAAACTAGAAGCTCTTATATTGATTACCAGGAGGAAGTTTAATGCCAAGTGACAGTGAGACACTGTCAGTAATTAAGTTCATCTGTAAGTGTAGGGTGAAGGTGAGCGGTGGCTGGTAGCAGCTGGATGACAGTTGCCGAGAATCGAGCAGAATGGTGTGCGATTGGAGAGGCCTATGTCCAGCAGTAGACTGCTGTAGGCTGATGATCCTGGCACCTTCAATCACCAATTTCATAGTGTATTGTAACATTAACATTGGAGGGCTGCCATTCCAGAAATACTTTCGGCACCAATCCACACAGCAAGCTATCTTAAGCACGTTACTTATCTTAAGGGACTAATGAGTCGAACGATTAACGTGTAGGTACTTTGAAAAGACAGTAGCGAAGCATTCGCAGACAGCACTTTACCGTGCTAAGTAATGTTGGCGTTTATACGAATTTGAACTTCATTTTAGGTAAATAATGTTAATCACACCATCACACTAATATTATAAAGGCGATAGTTTGTGAGTGTGTTTGTATGTTTGTTACTTCTTCACGCACAAACGGCTGGACTAATTTTTACAAAATTTGGCACACAGATAGTTTATAAGCGTTTAACACATAGGCCAATTTTGATAAAATTTACACACAGTTTATAACCATAATTAACACATAATTTTTATCCCGATCTTCCCACGGGATCGAATCATATGCTGGTGAAACCGCGGGGCGCAGCTAATATTCGTATAAACGAATGTGAGCTAGCGTTTCATACGAATGTGAACATTAATGTAATACTAACATATAAAGCTCACAGTCTTTAGGGACGTTTAGTTTACTTTGATACCGAACACAAAACTGTAGCTACCCTATCTGTGCTGGAAGAATTCAAAAAACCTCTTTTGGCACGCCACTACCCCTTGCGAGCTACCGACTCCTGACTGGTTTCGGGTGTTCAGAACTTCAGATTAGATTTTACAAAGAAACCTTAACGAAACCATAAACTAATCTTGAGACTACAAACAATGATTATGTGGGATATAGACTCAGCAGTAATGATGCCTATTGTCATTACCTACGGCTAATGAAAGGTCATTAGCCGTGGCCCGAGGCTCTTTTCTAAGGAGGCAAGAGCCTCGGGTAACACTAGGAAGCACCTAAATAAACGCATAAATATTAATTGCAGGTACTGTAAGATTTCGGTGTGCTTTTATTTAGGCACTAGCTGTGCCCGCGACTTCGCGGGGATGTCGGTTATCAATAATGTGTAGCTGTACCTACCGCTCCTCCATTGAAAAGGAAGAATCTTTTTTCTCTTTTTAAGTTTAATTTTTTGCGCGTAACCCTAATTCTTTTTCAAAACAATATACTTAACCTAAATTACTCTTTATAACTACAGCTATCGGACAGTGAAAATCCTGCCTGTCAAATTCGGTGCAGCCGTGTCGGAGATTAGCAGGAACAAACAGACAGACAAAAAGATTAAAAATTGTTTAATAAGCTGTTATTTTGACATTACAAACAGACATTTCAATTTATAGATTCACTAGCTGCGCCCCGCCCGTTCGTTTCACCCGCTTAAGTGTCGATCACTTGGGAATATCGGGATAAAAAGTAGCCTATATGTTAATCCTGGGTGTCAGCTACCAACATACAAAATTTTATCAAAATTGGTCTAGCCGTTTGAGCGTGAAGAAGTAACAAACATATGTATAAACACACACACACAAACTTTCGCATTTATAATATTAATAACACTTGACACACTATAAAGAGTGTCGATTATTTGAACGACAGACTCTTTTCCGTGCTCTTTTGTACCCACAATAGAGCGGAAAGAGTTACCGTGGTCCCGAGCGGGAGAAGTTATTTGATAATTTCCCAACCCAAAAAAAAAGGTAGTCTGATCAAGGGCTTTAGCTTTACTCAGCAAAACGATTGTAGCGGTATCTACAACGCCACATGCGAACAACGCGTCATACTGACGTCATTCAAATCCTGCAGCTCGCAAGCAGAGTTTACCGCGCAACTAGCATAGATACAAAGGCCCGACATGTATCATCGGTTGCCCGCCAGACACAACACCCGTCTGGTCGGAGGATCCTCCCTTTTCTATAGAGTATGAGTGAACTTTACACCCTGTTCCTCATACCTCTATACGATCCTTATTTTTCAGGAAACGATTCTTGTGGTGTGGACACGATGCGTTTTGGTTAGAGGTTCGACATTTCTCGGTCAGTGTAGAAACAACGACGCCCCCGAAAGCTTGGACCCTGTTCCCGATGTCAGAGGACTATATTTTTATTAGATACTGATTTTGTTGTTTTTTATTATCAAGTGTAACTGGATTCTGGAAGTTAGTTTTGCAGTCGGTCCATGTAAAATACTTACTGGTATTCAGCTGCATCCGGTTAGACTGGAAGCCGACTATGACATACTTAATTGGGAAAACGCTACCCAGTTCTGAACGTATAGGACATGCCGATTTCCTTGCGGTGTTTTCGTTCCATGAAATACTTATTGCAGAAAGTGCGTGCGGCCGTCATCACTTCCATGGCTCGATAGGTATAGCAAGCAATGGGAAATTTGAAAAATGCCGAAGTGAAATTCGTTCCCTAGAAACGTGTGTTAGCTGCCATTGTTGGCTTGTTGAGATAACAGTGCCTTCTTAGAAATCGCGTGCGTCAAATAGTACAATATATCCGCCAATATTGTGACGTCAACGGCGACCCTCCAAGCGGTTATTGCGAACAGCAGGTATAGCTGAGAACAATCGAAACAAAAAAGAAATAAACCAAACTTTGTTAAACTTTGAACTAAGTATATTATAAGAATATGAGGAGGCTTTTGCCCAGCAGTGGGACAATATAGGCTAACAGAAAAAAACTTAGTATAGCGACACAGTAAGTTGGTAGGACTTTTTAAGATTCATTTTTTATTTCTAAATTCGACACTTTTTTATAGACCGTGGTCGCGAGGATTGAACCCAGCCAACTCAGCAGCTGGGTTCAATTCCCTATGTTACTGTTGCTGGGTCTGACCACCCACTGTAATAATGATGTAATCGTCATACTATTTCTCTCTCGATCTCGATGTTTTGTATAATTTACAGAACAACAATTTGTAATATAAGTATAAGCTAAGTACCTACCATCCTATCGCTTTGGGATATCCTATAATGATGGAGGTGTCGTGTAAAATAAATAAAAAAATAAAATGGCTAGGAATCGCTCACACAAAAGAGATATTCCAAAGCAAAAGGAAGATGCCTCTGTCCAACCGGGAAACAAGCTAATTTTTTTTTTACTTTACTACAAATTTTCCTTATATACCATACTTTGTGCAGACTTTCATTTGCCAAAATAGAATAATAAGGCCGCCCATTGTATATTTTTAGTTATCGATAATTCTTTTTGTTGTGTATTTTTGTGGTGTACACCGTGTACAATAAAGTATATAATATAAATAAATAAATAAATACATAATTTATTGGATGGTAGATTTTTTCTACCATGTTGCGTCGATAAACTAACCGAGAATATCAAATTCATCAGCTGGTCTATAGGTATATACACCTACTCTATGGTGTGACATCATGGTGCTGTCATCATGTCATTTTCGTGAGTTTTGTTCGATTGGCCGTCATTGGGTTTTACGACAAATTTCGTCTTTTTGTGATGAACTAGAACATTCGCATTAAATTGATTTTTATTTATACCAACACAACACAGTAAATATGTATTAAATTATAAGAGTTCGAACGTGGTACTGATTGTATCAATCGCCCCAAATCTCACTGAGAATAGTTCACTCTAATCACGTCGTATGTACTGAATAACATTGGCCTCAAGAACTGTGATGGAAACTTACTTCACCGCGACCTCTAGGCGGAAAGAATCAGCTGAGGAGGGCTACAAATGATACATCCAGCGGCGAAACTTTTTTGAATCACGGCGAAGTAAGGTGATCGTCGACAGGCGGGTTTTATGTGCGCGTGACGGTGACATGAGCACAAACAACAAGCGGCGCGGAGCTAGCAGTTCCAGTTGTTCTGTCCCCGGGGTGCCTGCACTGGTGAACGCGCCGAACGCCATGTCTGCTGATCTCGCCTCGCTGTTCGAGTGCCCCGTGTGCTTCGACTATGTGTTGCCGCCGATCCTGCAGTGCCAGAGCGGGCACCTGGTGTGCTCCAGCTGCCGGCCTAAGCTGTCCTGCTGCCCCACGTGCCGCGGCCCGCTCGGCAACATACGCAACCTCGCCATGGAGAAAGTCGCCAGCAATGTTATGTTCCCTTGTAAACACTCCAACACCGGCTGTACTGTCACTCTAGTGCACACAGAGAAGGCGGAGCATGAAGAAGCTTGCGAGTTCAGGCCTTACTCATGTCCCTGCCCCGGTGCATCGTGCAAGTGGCAAGGAGGCCTTGACCAAGTTATGCCGCACCTTATGATGTCTCACAAAAGTATTACTACTCTCCAGGGCGAGGATATAGTGTTCCTGGCAACGGACATCAACCTCCCCGGAGCTGTGGATTGGGTAATGATGCAGTCATGTTTTAATCATCATTTTATGTTAGTACTTGAAAAACAAGAGAAGTTTGATGGACATCAACAATTCTTTGCCATCGTGCAACTTATAGGATCTCGAAAAGAAGCAGAGAACTTTGCTTACAGACTAGAGCTAAACGGGCATCGCAGGAGGCTCACATGGGAGGCCATGCCTCGCTCCATCCATGAAGGAGTATCGTCTGCCATCATGAATTCGGATTGTCTTGTGTTTGACACATCTCTTGCACAATTGTTTGCAGATAATGGAAACCTCGGAATAAATGTCACAATATCTATTGCCTAATCATTACCACACTGTTATTATTTATAGCACAGTAAAGTAACCTGAGTGACTATCATTGGCTGTTAATAATAATGTAATTATGTTTTCAAGTCAATGGAGTTTTAACCACAATGTAATTATGATAAACATAATATTAAAATAATAAAGAACATAGATATATTGCAATTAAAGTGAATCCATATTTTTGTTACAGTTTGTGGTGTTTATGATGTAATTTTGACTTGACATGTTTTGTATTGAATTTATTGAATAATCAACATCAAACTAAGCCAAAAATAATGTTTTTTTTTTAAATCTCATTACTTTGTAAATGTGTGTTCAACTTTAGATTTTAAGTAGTGGAAAGTTTTAAATTCTCAGAGTGAATAATAAAATATTCACTTTAGAATTGCCTTGTCAGCATAGTTTATAAAGAAATTATGACCTCTCGACTGAGAAAGTGATTATTTTATTCCAAACATTGAACAAATTTGTACTAACATAATATAATCATTTGTATATAGGAGCATAAACATATTTTATGTTAAGAAAGAGTGATGTTGCTTCATGGAGTGCTTCACCTGAGTTATAAGGTCACAACAAGTTGACTGACTCCCAAAGCACTTATCAGTGGGGCAATTCTCGTCATTTTATGAATGTTTACAGTCTGATCTCAGTCTCAATCCTTAAAAAATATCTGATTTCCCTACATTTTTGACATTGATTGTTACTGAGATGAGATTGCAACTAGATTTTGAATGTTTTTAATTACGAGAATTATTATTGGCCTTCAGATATGCTATCTCACATTGTGCCAGATATCTAAACAGATGTGTTTCACATGAAGCTGTCATGTAGGTTTGCAGCATTTCATTGCATTTGTGCAAACTATCGGTTTCTCACTGCCAGTGCTAACTAGATTTATCAAGTCAACTTAGCAAACATTGAAACACAATATTCTAAAGAATGGTGTTAATATGCCCATTTTGAACTTACATACGCTTTATACCAAGGATACTAGATGTAAAGTCTGACATACGCAATAACAAACACATTGACAATTATTTTGATTACCTACATACAATTTATATGGTATAAAATAAACTGTCTTCATGCATGCATTTAAGAATTCAGTTTATTCAAAATAATTGGGCACTTACCAAGTTATTCAGACAGATATGTCGAATTCTTTTTCTGCCAGTACCTGACTGCCTGTCTTATGAAGTAGTTTTAAACATTACCTAGTGCACTTGGGGTTGAAATGTTTCATTATCTGTTGAGACACTCATCACACCATCATCTTTGATTTTATTTATAATTTATTTGTGTTTAGTATACAGTACTCACACTGGCGAGTAAATAAATAGCACATCCTTGATAGTGTAAGTTTTTCACAACAGGTGTTTATTTTTATAAATCTGCAACTTGATAAGGGATATTAAGGAGTATTGGATTTGTGTCATTCAGTTTGCTATGCCGAATAAAGATTACATTCCAAAACTCAGGATGCTTTGGAATACTCTTTAAAGGACTTGCCAAGTTTCTGTAAGACCACAAGAAAAGCTTAGAAAATCGACGGCTAATTAATTGCTCTCCAGTGTACGTAGCTTCGTCTAAGTTTAGTTTTCTGAGAACAATAGCTCAAGATTACCAGAAATATATTGTTTTCTACATCGTGACTGTTATGGTTAATGAATATTATAGGTATCTGTAATTCGTTAGTGTTAGCTTCATTTATTTATACCAACCGTTACTTAATTGTGTAGTTTTAATTGCCTCATCTATATCACTTCGCATCTGTGTTACGCTGAGCGACGTAGGCCGCAACTTTTATTATTTAAATCTTCTTCTATATGTATGTAACAATAAACTGATAAAAGTTTTACGAGAAATTCTAGTTGAAATAAATTTTGTAATGTATGTTGTAGTTTTGATTATGCACCTATAATAACATCTGTATGACATTAGAATAGAACTAATGCATTTCACGTCATGTACATGTTAGTTTATATTCACACAAATTAAAAGGGCACGAGTTTATGTATGTATGTAAAATAAAAAGGAGTTTTGTAAATCAATAACAACAAACTTCTGCCATGCCATTTATTACTTCGACTGGAACACATTAAACTATGATTTAAATAAATAATTAATAAACAAGAACAAATCAATAAGACTTTCAACTTTAGCACCAACCAATTTGGTTTATAGATCTATATTTCAACTTCGAATGGAAACAAACTAAGATGGTTTCCCGCTGCTTTGTGGTTGCATCGGCGACGGTAGGAAGCAGCCAGAGGTCGGGGAGTCATGATCGTCTAGAATAGAAGTCGATTGTTTCTGGGGACTGAAAAAAGGGTCTTTTGCTATGTCTACTGGGCTGAAAGGATCTTGACCTCTATGTACAACCTCAAACGGATCAGTTTCCAGTTTCCTCTGATCAACAAAACTGAATTCGTCGAACGAGTCCAAAGTTGTTTCATATCCCCTTGAAGTTTGTGGTGCGAAAGGGTCGAAGGTTGGTTTTTTTAATGCTTCTGGGCTGAATGGGTCCTTTGGGTCGGATTTGGGTGCATCCTCGGCTATGCTGTTGTCTCCACTGAAGTCTGACAGGTCTATATCGTAGTTTATGTTGCTCAACCCTGGAGGTAGTTGATCTGCTCCAAAGTCATCTGGAGTCATCAGTTCGTCGATGGATCGGGAGTCGAAGGGTGTGAATCCGAGAGGCGATGGAGTTAGCAGTTCCAGTGAGCTGGTCTGTTTCAAATCCCATGTTTGGTCAAGGTTTTGCGGTGATTTTGATGGGGATTGTCTTTCAATGACTTCGAATCCCAAGATGTTGAGTTTTGGCTCGTTATCTGAGGGTTGTATGGTGATGTTTAGTTCTGTGGACACTGCGGGACCTGGTTGAGGCTCTAACTTCGGCTCTGGCGGTGGCTGGAGCTCTCCATGGGGGAGATTGGTGTCCAGGTCGATGAGTGGTGCGGTACTTATTTCTTTGAGCTTCCCAATGCGTGGTAGCTCACGACGTGGTTTTATTTCTAATGGCGTCTTCACTAGGACGTCTTGTACTTTTTTGGCGATTTGCTCCTGTAAAAATATAAAATGTTTTAATAATTTCGTAGATAATAGGTAATTTAATAACTTTTTTTATCATATTACCCTATTCATAACTCACTATTACCTAACATAGTGTTGAAAGGGGATTTTTTAAGATTCAACTAAGGGAAAATTATCTTCAATTTTCCTTATTGGTTTTCCTGGACAGAAAACCAATTTAAAATTAATTACATTATGTTGGTATTCCCCAATATGACAAATAACCGCAGAACAACGCAATTTCAGAGAGATACATAGAAAGCGTCACAAAATACTGTCCACAAGGTATTTTCGATTTTTCATACGTGCAACTGACGTGACGTACGTACAGTCGCCATCAGATATATTGTAGCAGACAAGGTGACCAAATACTTCTGAACAATTTAAAATGTCAATAAGTTCCATACACTACAAATTACCATTAATATCTGAACATCCATTACTTCATTCATATCTGAGCAGATGCTTGTCAATAATTTCTATACAAACAACTAACCAAAAATATCTGAACACTTACAATTATACCGTCAAGCGTATCTACGCAGATGGGGTAGTCTTAGATATCTGAGCAGTTGAGGAAAAATTGCAGTAGGAAATGCTTCCAACTTTACTATAAATACAATATACAGGGTGTGTCGTAAGTAGTTGTAATGTTTTTTCTGGTGTACAATAAAGTATATATAAATAAATATAAATAAATAAATAGTGGTCGTACCGGTAAGGATTCGATATACCAGATAATTTACTATAATATATTATAATTTTAAACATTTTAGTTGTATACTATGATGACCCTGGCAGTTTATAACATTTTGTAGTTTTGAGTCTTGTCATGAATTTTTTCCGGGAGTTTTGAAAATTGGTTATTTTATTGAGTTCGACGTGTTCTCTTCGAATTTTCACTTTGTCGCTCATTGTTTTATCTTTGCCGCTCGCACCGCCATATTGGAAAAATGGCGCCTAATAGCAGTTTTTTGACAATTCATTTTACGATAACACATTAATCAACAAAATGAAACTAGAGAAAATTTCCTTCAATTTATGTCTTCACAATTTTTTGGTAAAATCAATAGTAATTTATGCCTTTGCGGTAGAACTCTGGGGAAAATGTGAAAATTCGAAGAGAATACGTCGAAAATTCGAAGAGAACACGTCAATAAAATCACCAGTTTAAAAACTTTCCAGGTAAAACTACCAAATGACTAGACTAACCACAGATTGTCAAGTCGATAGTCCTTTTTGGTTCGTCCTTTATTTCACGCAGTAACGAATTAGGTAAGCTCAGTGTTTGTCTCCGTAGATACACTTGACGTTGTAAGTGTTCAGATATTTTTGGTTAGTTGTTTGTATAGAAATTATTGACAAGCATCTGCTCAGATATTAATGAAGTAATGAATGTTCAGATATTAATGGTAACTTGTAGTGTATGGAACTTATTGACATTTTAAATTGTTCAGAAGTATTTGGTCACCTTGTCTGCTACAATATATCTGATGGCGACTGTACAAAAGCACGTCGGTAGTTACATGTGAATTACGAAAAGCACTGCTAAGAAATAAAGGCGCTTTCAAAGTCAAACTGGAAGTGTGGTACGCGACCGACATCAGCGTCAGAGGAAATCAGTTTTTAGAACAATATTCGAGGCCTGTTTAATTTATTAGTGACAATTAACAGACTATTAAGTAATGGGAACCGGCATCTAATCTTATAGGTATATAAAAATCTCATGTTACAGTGTTTGTTATCGAACTCCTTCGAAACGGCTTGACCGATTTTTATGTTTTTTTTTTTTGTGTATATTCGGTAGGTCTGAGATCAAAAGGCCAATTCTCGTAATTTAAAACGTTCAAAATCTAGTCGCAGTCTCATCTCGGCGACAAACAAATATCAACAACTTGTCAAAATGTAGGGAAATTGAGGTATTTTTGACAGATTGAGACTGAGATCAGACTGTGAATGTTCTTAAAATTACGAGAATTGCCCCTCAGGTCGTAGGCTATTTTTATACCCCTAAGTGATAAGGCTGGCCTTTTCCAGAATTTTTTTTTAAATCGAAACTTACGCGGGTGAAACCGCGGGGCACAGCTAGTAGTACTTTAAAAATAAAAAAACCCATCTGTAACTGAATAATTCAAAAAAAGCTCACGTTTCAAGTAGTCTGATGCAGTTAGTGGCAGAGAGTTTAGTTCAATCTCAGATTTAATGCCACCAACTACATCAGCGACTGAGACGTGTCGATGAGCACCTTATGTATTAAATTGCATCCAGCCGTTAGGATACTTCGAGGGTATTAAGATATACGACAACCCTGTATTTGCTGTCGCGCAGTCGGTTAAAAAGACCTCTTAGTTACCTCAAAGCTAAGAGCGTTGGCAGCGAGTTGGTCTGCTCGCGAGTGTATGTTCTGCGTGTGTGTGAGTAGCTTATGCGCTAGCGCTCGCTGTTCGTCTGCCTCGCGAGCCGCGCCGCACAGCGACAGGGCTGCCGCCTGGTGGTTAAAATAAAAAAAAAACATTATTGCAAGAAATATCAAGCATAAACAATATCTGTGTATAATGCCTTACAGTCCAACAGTGGATGTCTTTCGGCTGAAACGATGATATGAATTTCATATGAACAGACCTCGGGATTACTCAGAATGTACCTAGGTACTCGTTTGCAAAAACAGAATATAATCCTCGTCAGTTAACTCTCGTTCAATACTATAATAATACCGGCAGGTTATTTTTTGTGCCAATTCCTAGCTTTTTCAAAAAACTAAAAAGGATTTTTACTTTTTTAGTTCTTTCCAAAATCGAGGTGATCAAAAACTAGTCCAGTATCAAAAAATTTGTTAAATAAAAAAAAAAATATATGTATATACCCAAGCACTGCCACCAATAGTTGCCGGCATGGCCATGTAACAGTCGAACTCCTTCTTGTCCATGTTCAGAGACTCGGCAGTCAGGTTCTCAATGAAGGAGACTGCGCAACACTGGAAATAAAACAGAAAATCGTCATTAGATGATATGTATGACATAAGTAGGGCCGAAAAAAGAGGAGAACTATACCCAATAGTGCGTGATTCCGGGCTGAAATGATGACGATGAAGAGGTATATGGTTATCTCTTTGTCAGCTCGAGCTACTACAAAAAACATGCAGACCCTGGAAGATGAAACCCAGGAGCTCGCACGCTCCGGGGTAGAGGGATTGTCCGAAAGGGTTACCGCTACCCCGGAACATAGGGGTTTTAGTCAGTAAGAGTCTGACACTCCCTTCCGTTCCACCCAGAGCGGGAGGAGTCATTTGATGATTTCCCATCCAAAAAAAAAAGGAGCTCGCACGCTCGACAGCCTCGGTTATGTGCTAAACCAAAGCAGACAGAACTGAAAAACTACTGACATTTATTATATTTTATAAATCTTTTTTTTTATTATTATTAAAAATATATCTTTGATCATTTTGGAAGTCAAAGAATTGCCTTAGAATACGGCAGTAAATATTGTACTTACGAGATTAGTGAAGTAGTACCCTCCCTCGCCGGTCATGAGTCGCTGCGCGTTACAGAAGCGAGTCACGAAGTTTATGTTGCTCACCAGGCGCGGCGGGTTGGCTTTCAGCACCTGAACACGAACACAGTCAACAAAATAATTTTGACAAAAAGTATGATAGTTACTATTTTAAGTCAAACTTCCTAGGCGGCAATTCGATAAAATGGACGAGAATTGAGCGTCAAATTTCAAGGACGCGTCACGTTTAGGCAAATTTTGTTACATGAAAGAGACAAAAGATATAACACTCTCTCTCTCTCACACACAATAAATCTCTCTTATTCTTTATGACATCGAGCATCAGCACATAAACGCGTTCAAGAGCTGTCAGTGTCAGCATTGTTGTGGATTGTTGACATTGACAGCCCAAGCGAAATCGAGCATTGGTGAAATTGCCAAGTCTAGCTACGATGTATTACAAGATGTAGTATATTATGTGTTCTCACAGTGAATATGAGCGCAGGTAGTAGGTCGTCAGCTGAGGCGGGCGCGGTGCCGCACAGGCGCAACACGTGGCGGCAACAACGACGCACGCGCGACAACTTGTCGCCCGGGGATAGGGCACTGTCCATACCTAGTAGTTCTGAAAGAGGATACGAATATGTTTAGGTATGCAGAAGATAACAAGAGAAGTAACGTTGTTTAGTCTTGCGCTAAATCAGGGTGTAACTGGAATCATCCCAACGATTACCAAATCCAACAATACTCCATTATTGTCAAAGTTGGTCTCTTATGGGTGGTTGAAAAGGTTCAAATTTACATTATTTTTAATGTGCTTGAACCTTGAAAAGAACCTTGTAAGGTTCTTTTAACCCTTGAATGACATTGACAAGAGGGCGCCGGCGCCGTTGAAAAATATTTTGTGAAATTGTTTTATGATAAAAAAACAATATGTCGGCGTTAGTTATGATTTTGGCCACGTGGCAAACGGTCTTTGTACAATTATCATGTCGAAATGTATAAAGGGTGTAATTTAAAACATTGGCATCTCTCCAGGGGGTGAAATACTCATGAAAGTCAACTACTTTCACTAAGGAACCAACTCTGAAACAATAAAAATAATATGCATATAATTATTGTGTTGCTCCTGTGACAGAACACTCACCACTGATGGCCTTGTAGAGCAGCTGTCGACACTCGGCGTTGTCCCTGTCGAGCCTGCACTCCAGGTGTCGCTCGCCGACCCAGCTCAACTGTTGGATACGTTCTGACATCGCCCGGTCTAGGCGTTCGTCTTCGGTTCCACTTGGAGAGAATACTATTGATGGCAACCTAAGGAGATAGACAGAATGCGTTAGAACCAGCATTAAAACAACAAAATTATCGTAAAAAAAACAAAACTTGTGGGCAGTTCTATCTTTAAGTTGATTTCTAAATTTCGATTAAGGTATAAGGATGCAACTTAAATCTGTAGTTTGATTGATGGACTAAAATAACCCTCGAATTATGACTGAACGGCGAGGCTAATAATAAATTAGGAAATAAAATGTTAATTTCGTCCCATATTCATAATTTTCAGGTAAATACGAGCTACTTACTCGTGCAAATAAGTCATGGCATGCTTTTCCACAAAGTCCATGAGCAGTTCCTTGGTATCGGCGTCCACGTTCGTGAAGTGTGACGATGTGTCCATATGTTTCATGAAACGCTGTAAATTGAGACAGTGTGTCGTTAGATCTTAAAGTGACAGGGTTGTTTCAGAGGGAGTGAAAAGGTACTTTCAAAAGGAACGCCAGGGTTTAAAACATAGAAGCACCCGCGTAATTTCTGATATAGAAGCGCCAGGGTAATATCAGAAATAAAACGCTAGGGTAATTTTAAAAATAGAAGCGCCAGTTTAATTTCAAAAATAGAACTGCCAGGGTAATTTAAAAAATAGAGGTGCCAGGGTAATTTCAAAAATAGAAGTGCCAAATTAATTTTCAGAAATAAAACATTCAGGCTATTAAAGAAATGGGCGGCATGGCTAGTAACAGAAACAATCGCCAAGGCAGTTTTGATAGGTAATTCTTCTCTCCCTCGCACGCTAGGATTTACTTTACCCCATGTAGCAACAATTTACATTCACAAACGTCACAGTGACGTAAACAATGTTTGAGATTGGAGCCATTACTCACTAAAAATATGCGAGTCCTTTTATCTTTGTCATGAATGCACCAAAAAGTACCGTATTGCGATAAAGCCCTCAAAGCACAGATTTATCGAACTAATAATAATTAAATTGATAAGGTTATTCATGTTGGTATTAAAAGTGACGCGATTTTTTTTCTAGATTGCCTTTGTCTCCGGGGATCATGTGCTCGTGATGAGAACCTTAATCACCAGACTAATTGAAATATAGGGTTATTGATCGTTGTTTCATAATGACAAACAGTATGTATGGATGGATAACTTAGAATTTGACTTTTTTTATTCGATTTCGGCGCGGCAAAGAATTGGGAACAGGCTTATTTGATTTTCTATCGTAGCCCAAGAACTACTGATCTGATGTTGACTAATGAGGTCGTCGATTTTTTTTGCGGATAACAATATAAGCGTCTATTTTATACAAGGTCGAAATGAGTTCACGAAACTTCAGACCGTAGTCTTCTAGAAGGATTGATTTATTAATAAAATCCTTAAACCCTCACCTGGTACTGCCTCTGGACCCTCTCAGACAACTCATCAACGCTCATTATATTAGCGTACTTGATGACGTCCATGATAAAGCTGTGCACAAACACGCGCGAGTCCCGGTCCACTGCGGGGCCCAGCTGTGAGAAACGGGCGCGGAAATCACGCTTCATGCCTTCGTTGACCAGACTTGGGATCTTGAACTCTGGGGGACGTTTCTCTGCTGTGTGGTCGTCATCTGGGAAAAATATTAGATCATGTACTGCCTGAAGGGTAGGCTTAGGTACATTACGCCAGTCAAACTTCACTCAAAACATTTATTTAAAAAGTTAGGAAATTATGTGAACATGGAACCATCCATTGGCTTACGCTCATTCCGAATATTCCATTACCACGAAGCTAGCATAACAGACATAATAAGCCCTGTTAAAATAAAAATAAAGCTACCTGTGTTACTCTTCTTGAACACGCTGAACTTCAGCAAGTTAGCCTTCTTCAGTGTCTCGCTCTGCCGGTGGCGCTTCTCCTCAAACTTGGAGAACGAGGAGTGGGAGGTGATCTTCAGCCCTCGCTCTGGCTTCTTTGTCTCTGGCTTAGGTAACGTCGCTGATAGTGATGATGCTTTCTCTGTTGGATAGCGAACAGTTTAATATTGTGGTGGAATGGTAGGAAATGGTGGTAGAATGGCAAGGCGAATCGCCATTGGCGGTTGCTGAAAGATCATTTCTGGTGTCAATCTACATGGTCCTCCCTTGATCTGACCAAATCTGTACCTATTTCTTTGTAAAGTGTAAAAGTGTTTTTTTTTTTAAACTAATTTACAGAAACGTGACGTGGCCAGAGGGCTGGCCTAGTTTTTGCGTCTATAATAGGGTCCTAGCGCGCTCAGGCCGGCTGAGTCGCCACGCACAGAGGCGTGGCCAGAGGGTGGCCTAGTTTTTGGCCAAAGAATCAGCATCGCCATACAACGTGACAATGCAGCAATACTGCTAGCCTTTTGGGCATTTTTCCTGTTGACAGGGATACAAATGATTAGAAACCATTTTATTTGCTAAAAATAAATCATTAGAACAAACGTGAGAGATATGGACTAACAAACAGAATCATAAATGCGTTCAAAATATATTAGTCATTATGCATACACAATTACACAGCATACATCACACTAATATTATAAAGGCGAAAGTTTGTGGGTTTGTTACTTCTTCACGCACAAACGGCTGGACCAATTTTGATGAAACTTTACAGTAATATAGCTAATACATCAGAATAACACATAAGATACTTTTTATCCCGATATTCCTGCGGGATCGACACTTATGCGGGTGAAACCGCGGGACGCTGCTAGTGTATTCATAAAATATTTATAATATGTAAATATTTCTCGAGTCAATATACGGCGACACGTGGATACTTCGGTTTATTTTACGTGCGCCGTAAGTTGCACTAAGCCTGAGATCTATAGAGCAAACTTAAGACTTCGTGCCGTGTACGTAGCATGACAGTGCATGATCCGTATACCGTGGCCAGGACGAGACACGGATCATGCACTGTGTAATATAAACTGCTTCATATAAAATGTATGAAACGTTTCAAATCCGTGCCCCCTCCGGGCCACGTACAGTCAAAAAAAGAGATAAGTATGCAGGATCGTCGGATATAGTTGAAGTTTAGTAAGAAACCGATGGATGTTCTCGAATGAAATCTAATACTATTAATAGAAAACAAACAACTCCTTTATCAAATTAAATTTCAGTCGACAACATCCATCGGTTTCTTACTAAACTTCAATTATATCCTACGATCCTGCATACTTATCTCTTTTGTTGACTGTACACGGCACGCCCCGGTCTAATATAAATCATCCCTAAATCCATACTAAATCGTCGTTTAATACCAAAGTCGCAATTATAAGAGATCAGCAGACAGCATCTACAAATGCAGTCAGAAAAAAAAAACGTTATTCTGGCTGCATTTGAAGATGCTGTTTGCTAGTCTCTTGACAACAGAAACTTTCCAAAGTTCTTCCACTGGATTTTTCAAAGTTTTTTTAGTTAGCAGTGCTGTCCCAGTTTCTAAATTATTTACATTAAATAAACGTTTAAATCAATAAAATAAAATTATTGTAACCTTTTCCTTTAAATGTTTTAAATATGTAATTTATTAATTATTTATGAATTATTCTGAACGCTAGGTATCAACATCACGCGTGGTAAAATCATTAAAAGGTGAACCACATGTAAATGACCTGATGCGGGACAAACACATGACGACAATAACAGGTGCAACAAAAAAATAAAATCATAAAAATCTTCCACTAACAATCTCCCAGATATACCTGCACCCTAATTACGTAACACATTATCAATCTCAATCTGAATCATTTTGAAACATATTGCTAAACCATTGCTTCATTAGTTCGAAAAATGTGTGCTCAACAACTTAAATAACGCAATGTATGTTGTTGAACTGTCAAAATGAGACCCATTGCTACTGATAGTGTGTTACGCAATTACCCCGCTGTTTGTTTTATTTACTCTATTGTATTTTTATGTTTAGGTTAAAGCTTCCTTTAGCTGTAATCAATTGAGAAGTCTATTAAATATTTCTTTTCTTTCTTTCACATGATTCTAGACCCCCTAGCGTAGAAACTGTTAGTTGGTTATCAAAAAAAATACAGGTGATTTTTTTTACCCGTTCAAAATTTTTACAGGGTGTTCTACCCATGAATATGAAAAACTTTCACTATGGTACCAACTCTGAGTTCACGAAAAAAAAAATCTGCTGTTTCATACATTTTGGCCAAGTAGGTATCGAAGTTTTGTATTAAGCAGCAGATTTTTTTACGTGATTTCAGAGTTGGCCCTATAGTGAAAGTTGTTCATATTCATGGTTAGAACACCCTGTAAATATTTGGATCCGGTAAAAAAAAATCCGGTATTTGTTTTTTCACAGAAAAGCGAGGTCAAAATGTATGGAACAGCAATTTTCTTTATAACTGACGTAAAATTTCAACGCAGGGGTGTTCAAAATCATGTACAGAATCCATGGTAAAAGGTTGCACGTCGATGTCCCTGCCAACTTGTATAAAGCTATGTTGGGGGCCATTTGTTTCAATGACATTCCCACATTATTTTCTACATTACATCACATGATATTGCGGCACACCCAACCAAATTACCTTGACGACTCAATCAGTTATTATCTTACATGTTATGTGAAAAATCGAGTTTATCACTGAGATAACTGTCAGGAAGGTGAAGTTCACATTATCTAACAGTTAAAGTATATATGCCTTTAGTTAAAAATCATTATCTTTGATTTGATATGTATCATGTATTAATTTTACACAATAATTGTGGCGAAATATCCTGTTTGTGTAAACAACTGCTTATAAAGTGCGTCAGTATTTTTTAAGGACAAATTATTCAGGAAAGTAATTGATATATTGCAATAGGGTAATAACCCCTTATCGAGACTTAGGATAAACTAAAAAAACTTACCTCATTGGAACAAAGTTATTACCCCTCATTGAGGCTTAGGGTAAACTAAAAACCCAATTTCGTGGGAGCATAGGGTAATTACCCCATCACTGTAACTTAGGGTAAACCAAAAACACAATTTCATGGAAACAGGTTAATTCTAGATAATTTGATTCCCGATTTTATCCTTCAAAAAGACTCCGCGCCTAGCTCGCTCCATAGCGCGCTGAGCGACCTTGAATTTGTGGACCAGCGCGACCGTCAGTATACACGTTTCGGCACCATATATCAAGACGGGCAGGACGCACTGGTTGAAAACCTTAGTCTTCAAATATTGCGGGATAGACGACGAGAAGACTTGACGGTGTTACCGACATAGCTTGCAGAGTAAGCAAACTGAAGTGGCAGTGGGCTGGCCATGTTTGTTTGTCGAAAGACTGATGGAGCAGGCGAGTCTTGGAGTGGAGACCGCGTATCGGCAAGCGTAATGCGGGACGCCCCCCAGCTAGATGGACGGACGACCTAAAGAAGGTGGCTGGGACAGACTGAATGCGGAAGACGGAGGACAGGGTGTTGGGGTGCAGTCTGGAAGAGGCCTATGTCCAGCAGTGGACTGCAATAGGCTAAGTTGATAGGGCAATTACCTTCTCGTGGAGTCTTAGGGTAAATCAAAAATACAATTTCATGAGAGCATAGGGTAATTGCCTTCTCATGGAGACTTAGGGTAAACTAAAAACCCCACCTCGTGATAGCCTGGGGTAATTACCCTCATGGAGACTTAGGGTAAACTAAAAACCGCACCTCGTGAGAGCATAGTGTAATTACTCTATACTCTCCCTCATGCGGAAATGGAGCGATAAAGAAAAGAGCATTTAATTCTAAAATAGAATAAGATTTACGTCTTTCCAATTATCAAACGGAAAACTGGAGAGCTAGACCAGGTTTACTAGACAAAGAACAAAATTGAACGAAAAATCCAAATAAGTCAGAAACCTGAAGTATGGCATATCAAAATAGCCCTTATAACTTTGTATTGTAAGTGTATTATGTAGCTTTCTTATGTTGTAACTTATTGCTATTTTATATTCCATAAAACCTTCATAGCATCATTTCAAGGTGTTGGTGTTATAAATCAATATTTAATTTATGATTAATGTTGATTTTATGAGGTTTGTGAATTATTTACTTTATGGAATCTTTACTATGATCATAATTTATTTATATTATTACAAGAACATAAGCATTAATTCAATAAAAGCTTATAAACTTTGTTTACTTGTGTATTATTTCCCAAGTAGATGCACAGATAGATACTCTTTATTGATACTCTTTATATTACATTGTTGTACAGCCGCCAGCACATCAACCTACTACAATCTGTCAGATTTCTGTAATAGATTTTCAACTTTATCGCTAAAGCATAAGGTTCAATCTTGATTGGGAAAATTTGACAGTTAGGTGTAGGTTGATGTGCTGGCGTCTGTACATTGTCTTGCTTGTCTAGACATTTTATCTTCAAATTATAATTAGTAATGAAGTTGAAACCATAAAAGAAACAAGAAGTAATAAGTATAAACAATTTCTTTCAGAATATCTATTAGGGATACCTACATATTTATCAAATGATTTATGGTTGACCAATATTTGTGCAACCAAAAATGTTGCGCCAACCCCACGTAATATGGGAGAAGGGCAGGAAGATGATGACGATGGTCCGAGACCAATATTGAATTTAAATGATGATATGAAATCAAATTTTACATTTCAACACATCACAATGTATTGTGTCAGTACAACATACAACCTGTATGTAAATAAATAAATTTGACTCCTTGTTTGCACACAGATCATGTTATTACTAGAAGCCTGATGTCATATCAAGTAAAACATTTGTTGCATATTATTGTTCAAACAATTAAAACATAAACTGTGTTATGTGATGAGTAGTTATTACCAGCGTTTTTTAAATATTCTAGTCTAAATTACTGACTAGCATGTAAAATGTGGAGAGAATTTGCTGTTTATTTTAAAGTGTAAATACAAAAACATGACTCACCGGCCTTCCTCTGCCGTTGCATCTGTTCCCGGTGACACTTGGAGCAGTATCCCTGCCACTGCGGGTTGCCAAAGTAATCACAGCCATTCTTGCACTTCAGGTCACACTGATCTATCCGTAGTGACGGCATCTTGGACGCAAACATCATATACTTGTAAGACCTCTGCAGATTTGGACCAAACCACATCGTCACAGTTACAATTTACAAAACAATATGACTTTGAGAAATAATCAACTATTTTTTTGGGTCGAATTCATCAACCATGTATTTCCGAATCCCCGCTCGCGTCGTTCATCGACCGAATAATATTAATTCTACAATTTAGTCAACTTTTAGAGCTCTGCACTCGATTAATCTCCCAATAATTTCAACCCCGTTATTTTCAGCCCATGTTTGGAAATTTACGAGAACGGAGAGCGGTTTTGCTCGAAAAACAGTATTCATTTCAATATGCAGCGTTAACGGTGGCCGTTCAACGATTTCCTCCGTTATATAGGCACCTCTTATCATGAAAATGTACATACTCGAGTATCTGATAACCAAATGAATCTATCTACATGTAGATTTATGTTTACGTGGATTGTGTGATGTATAGCTAATGAATACTAGAAGTAACAGACACTCACCTTCGATATTTTAACAACACCTCGTATCTACTAAGTATTATTTATTTATAACAAAAAGGATTCTAACATCGGCACACAACAAATCATTTTATTTCGTCTGACAAATGACAATGACAATATTGACTTGACATTTGTTTTTTAACGTCATCGACATTGACATAGATTATACACTACATTGACATAGGAACAATGGCATTCAGCTTATGAAAAAATACTTCGATCATAATTCTTCATTGTCGTTTGAGGCGCATTTTTCTGAATGTTAAATTAATTCTTGCTCCCATCAACCTTTTACGTGTCGGTAAAGAGTGATACCATATCTCATTAGTTGGAGGATTCATGAGTAGGATGCTGCCGTGCTCCAATTCAATTTTCACTGCAAAAAATACAGAAATACCGAATATATATAATAAATGATTGGAAATATGATACATCGCAATCTTAGACAAAGAAAAACTTATCTAATAAAGCTTTTTAGCTATGTAAGACCTCTTTTTTTATTGCCATCAGTCATAGTTATCAAAATGACGCATGAACGTGGTTGCTATGGTAATAAAAATAATAAACAAGAGGACAATCTCGAGTAATATTTTTGTTTCACATATAATTTCCAATTTATTGAATATGGATATGACAATGCAAATTAAAGATGGACAGTACACGAAAACTATTTATACTATGGTAAGAAACGAAATACTTGATCTACCTACCTGCGTGAAGTAGGTATAGTAATAGGTAATACGGGCTGGTGTCCGCAACTTCACGTCATGCGCGTATTTTGCGTACGGAGTAGTAGGTATAGTATTATACGCACTTGCACCGTTTCAATCGTGACAAGTTGCATGTATGTTTTATTGTGTAAAAAAAGTCCTCCACACCGTATTTCGGCCACGGTGGCTAATCTCAACGGAGACTATAGCCTTAGGCGCGGGAGATATTATAGTGCACATGTGTGCGCGCAGACACAGGTGCACTCCGTCTTCCCTCACTCTCATAGTCCGATGGGACGCCAATCTGACACGACCGAAGAGAGATCAGGCGCAGGACCAACGGCTTAACGTGCTTCCCGAGGCACTGTGATATCACACCGCCAACTTCCAAACTCCGGGCTGTTACTAAGAAATTCCTAATGAAAAAACTCAATAACACTTTGCCCGACCCGAGAATCGAACGGACCCAGGACCCCACGCTCAGCAGTCGCGATTGCGACCACGGGACCAACGGAGCACTTGAGTCAATTTATTTTGTACTTAGTGTGTATAGTGTGCCTGGCCTTTTTCCAACTATATTAGGGTCGGCTTTCAGTCTAACCGGATGCAGCTAAAAAATACCTGTATTTTAACATAGAACGATTGCCTATCTGACCTCCACAACCCAGTTACTAAGTAATACGATACCCCTTGGTAAGACTGGGCATAGTGTAATTAGTAAGTACCTAACGGAAAAGTGAAGCACTGAAAAACTCAGCCTCTGCCTTTCTCACTTGACTGTTTTGAGGGTGTTAGCTTTTACTGCCTCTTTTTGAACACGTTTGTCTCTGACTTGCGTGTTTTTTTTTATTTTAGGTATCTTGTTTTTAGAGTCACTTATTTCTGTTCTTTGTACATACCAAGGTAACCCATATGACTAATATGATCCAATAAAATCTTTGAATCTTGAAATTAATTCAGAATAATCCGAGCAGTATGTAACCTTAAGACACTTAAGTGTTAAACATTCGAGTAGAGTGGTCAAATAATACGCATAGGTAGGTACTCCAGTAGTGCTATTCTGTAAAAAATCTCACCGTGATAACTCAGGTGAAGTGAGCTTAAAGTGAGCTGTCATTAGTGTCAATCCCTAGCATCAGATGGAATTACAGCTCACTTCACCTAACTTTTCACGGTGAGATTCTAACAGAATCGACCGGCTGTTCAACTGATCACGTGATTAGCATGCGAGAAAGCATGAGAACGATATAAAGGCACGCAAACAATTTGTAAATGTGAGGTTTGATGTGTGTGTTTGTAGGCCTTTAAGTGCCCATGTAGGTTTATGTGAAATAAAACATTTTGATTTAGACATAGGTTCATAAGATGATTCGCTGAATTCTCTAACGGTTATATAATTTTAAAAGCAATGATAGGTATATTCACCCATGTCCTGCATGTCCATAAGAGATCACATAGAAATCCGGACCAATAACTAAATCCAAGCACGAGTTAGATAGTTCCAATAGTCCCATCATCGACCTTCGGAAGTAACGGAAGCAAGTTTTTACCTCGAATTAGAACGATAACACAAAGTTTCACACACAAAAGATTATGTAACCCAACCCATTGATATAAATAAGGAAATACTTATGTTCCAAGGCTGTACATTCGCGAAATAAAGTAAAAACGAAAATTATCTCGAACACGCGCCGCCACACCGCGCCGTTAAAAAGATAAGTCTTTTGGATTTAGCGCACAGACGTTCATTTCGTAGGTATAACGACGGATTGATTAGATTAACGACTGTGACAGATTAATTAAGTATAATACTTTCAACCAAAACGAATCTACTTTCTTCAATTCAACACGATTTTGTAGATACCTAATAAACACAATCATTGAAGTAGGTCATCTCATTCATGTAGAAAAAACTACGTTTTCGGGATGCGAGTTTATGGCAAAAACAGCTACAAATGCATTATATGCTGTTATCTTCATAATTGTGCTAATTTCGTTACGAATTTGATAACGTTAAATCCCTATATTATCTTTGAATATAAAATTAATGCGCTAATAAGCCGACAAGAATGAATATAGTGTCAGTAAACAATGAGGAGGAATTTCCAATGCAATGCACGTAGTTATGTACCTACTGAGGAAACACTTTAATTAGTTGCATACTTAATTATACACGAATGCACTTCAGTAGCGACTTCAGCACTAGGTTACATAATTACCTATTATAATTATCATCTTACATAAAAAGGGAACAAACCTTGTATTGTTTACGTATTTCACAATTGATTCAATCAGTTCTTACTTTTGATAACTCAAGTCCTAGACAAAGGCTTGCGCATGAGTCTTGTCGATGAAACATATGTACACCGCGAACAGCTAAGTTAAGGATGACGAACACTTAGATAACCTATTTTCAGACTTATAAGGACATTCATGTGTTATCAAGCCAAGAAGCATTTCAACCGATAAACTATAAAAAGGGACACTCGGTTGTAGCATGTCCTTCTATGTTCCACTTATAATTTGAATAATCTAATTAGATAATCGTTGAAGAAGTCGTTATTGCGTTAGAGCCAATCTACTATCGAGTTGATTAATCGATTTTATAATAACGACCTTTGAACTGTTTCAGATAAAGGAAGCGAGGTACGATGAAGCAATCAAGGCTCTCAATGACGCGATCAACTTCAGCCCCAACCGCGCCGGACTTTCTCTCCTCGGGTACTGCTATTTCAGAACACAGTCGTTCATTGAAGCAGCCAATTGCTACGAACAGCTAGCAGCAATGCATCCTGATATACCTGAATATAAACTATATTTCGCCCAAGCACTTCATGAAGCTTCCATGTATGATGAATCTTACAAAGTAACAGTGCAAATAACCGCCCCTCTACTTGAACGAAAGGTCATTAAATTGCAATCTGCGATTAAATACGGCGAGGAAGACACGATTACTGCAAAAGGACTGGTAGATTCGTATCCTCAAGAAGATCCAGACAAAGACATAAACCTTGGGTGCTTGCTGTTCAAAGAAAATCAATATGAGGAGGCGTTACAAAAGTTTTCACGAAGTCTCAATGTGGTGGGATTCAATGCACATCTTCATTACAACATTGCACTTTGTTACTTTAAGCTTAAAGAGTACCCTCAAGCACTAAAGCATATAACTCTAGTGATTGAAAGAGGAATCCGGGACCATCCCGAGCTAGCAATAGGCATGCAAGCAGAAACTTCAGAAGTGAAATCTGTTGGAAATACGTTGACTCTCCACGAAACTGCACTGACTGAAGTATTCAATTTAAAAGCTGCTATTGAGTTTCAGTTGAAGAACATAGAAGCGGCGCGTGAAGCTCTCAACGATATGCCACCCAGGCATGAACACGAGCTGGACGCGGTAACGTTGCACAACCTAGCATTAACTTCTATAGATATAAAGCCAACAGACGGCTTTGAGAAACTACATTTCTTGCTTCAACAAGACCCTTTCCCAGCAGAAACATTTGCCAACCTTCTGCTTCTATATTGTAAGTTTGAATATTTCGATCTAGCAGCTGACGTTTTGGCTGAAAATGCACAGTTCACATACAAGTATTTAACACCATATCTTTACGATTTTCTGGACGCCATTATAACTAGCCAGACATCCCCAGAGGAAGCATTCCAGAAGTATGAAGACATTGCCTCTAAACACGCTGAACAGCTAAGAAAGCTCACAAAAGTGGTACAGGAAAGTCGCTCTCAAGGGGATAATGATCAAGTGAAAAAAGCTGTCGTTGAATACGAGGAAGCTCTAGAAAGATACATCCCAGTGGTCATGGCTCAAGCTAAGATCTACTGGGATATGGAAAACTATGGAC
The DNA here is from genome assembly GCA_914767645.1 of Hydraecia micacea. Lineage (NCBI taxonomy): Eukaryota > Metazoa > Arthropoda > Insecta > Lepidoptera > Noctuidae > Hydraecia > Hydraecia micacea. The sequence continues at coordinate 18,331,381 of OU611782.1, read as the reverse complement.
AAGTAGAAAAGATTTTCCGCAAGTCAGTCGAGTTCTGTAACGAGTCAGACGTGTGGCGACTGAACGTGGCACACGTGCTGTTCATGCAAGAAAACAAGTACAAAGAAGCCGCCAGTTTCTATGAGCCTATTGTAAAGAAGCAGTATGATAATATCTTAGATGTAAGCGCAGTTGTTTTAGCTAACCTATGTGTATCTTATATAATGACGTCGCAGAACGAAGAGGCTGAGGACATCATGCGTAAAATAGAAAAAGAGGAAGAGCAACAAATATTCGAGGACCCTCATAAGAAATTCTATCATCTCTGCATCGTGAACTTAGTCATTGGCACGTTGTATTGTGCAAAGGGAAACTACGAATTTGGGATATCAAGAGTAATAAAATCTCTGGAACCTTTCAACAAACGTCTTGGTACCGACACTTGGTTTTACGCAAAGCGTTGCTTTTTATCCTTCCTGGAGAACTTAGCCAAGCACTTGATTGTTGTCAAAGATAACACTATAAAGGAGTGTCTGCAGTTTCTCGAAGGTTGCGAGACATACGGACGACGCGTGAGTACTGTTATCGAGAACCCATTTCAAGAAGAAGACGCCCACACTAAGGCTAAGCAGACGGTGACGTATGAGGCAAGGCTGTTGCGGTACATGTTCTACAAGTTAAGGAATATCGATGACTCTGTGACTATAAATAAGTATGAAGATTTAAAATAAATGCTTACCTGGAGGTATTGGTTTTTTGTCCTTTCCTGGTTTTCTGGCATCTCTGTGTTTTAGCACGAATGTCCGTTCTTGTCCGAGGGATATGGAAGCTATGGGACACGTAGGATCTAGTTCTGGTTCATTGTCCCTGTGCTCGCCCATATGGTCATTCCCGTTTCTGTATCTATGAGAGGAATGTTCAGATAACAAGACTGCGAATCAGACATGCAACGAAATTGAGTTTAGTATAAATGTACCTACATGCATATTAAAGCCTTATTAATCTCGATGTTTCCTACGACAGTCCACATGCATATTAGCCTAGTTTCTCGGTTGTCTGATGAATATGTATTTTATTACACAGAAATACTTTATTGTATTGATTACTTGAATAGTTTAATTAGATAAGTAATCTGATGACGACTGCGTCGAACACGTCAATTCGTCCATTGTTCTAGAGTCTTTACTAATCAGATCTATGATTACTATCGCTATAACTACAGTGTTCCTTTCCAATAATATTCATTTCTTTGGAAACTGAGGGCATAAAACAACAGTATCCTGAAAATTATAGCTGTTTGGTGGGACAGCCCCGCAACCGCATTGGATGCGCCTACATGCCACTGTGGCGTAGTAATCTCGTTTCCAAGTCGTGTGTATACTATCCAAATGGATTATACCTATTGGATCAGAAATAAACGATTTTTATTTTTTATTTTATGAAAGAAAATTAACTCTTAGGGTGGGGGTAGGGAATTAGGGATCTCATTGAGAATGTTGAATTTATCTAATGAGCTGTGAGGTCAAAGGCTAGTTAACTAAACGAGATAAATCACACTCGTGTTAAGTATGACTAATGCTAGCACTAGCTAGATATAACATGAATTCAATTTCTTAATTTTTAATGTAGATAGTAGATCTATAGCAAAAGCCCCATTAGCAGTGACTTTGCCTTCTGTAATATTTAAGATTGGATTTTAAGTACAACCTACATTCAAGGAGCTGAAACCCACGCTTGTATATAAGTTTATTTCTGCAGATCATCGCTTCTTTCGGACGGGGATTCTGTTTTGTAGTGTGATGAGTTATTTTTCTATTACCGCCTAGAAAATTCTTATTTTCTCATTTAAGAAATGTGAGGGAAGCCTTTGTCCAGCAGTTGGACAGTATAGGCAAAAAAAAAAAGAAATGTGACGGAAATCTAGCAATACCTTTTCTAAAATAACTTAATTGTATTTAGTCTAAGCTTTCTTATGCTAATCCATGTAACTAGAGAATCCTCGACCCCTGTCATACAGGCGCGGTCCTAGTTCAGGGGTTGAGGTTTAGACCTCGTTGACGTACCTAACTGTACAGAGTTTTGGTAATAAATTAGGTAGGTACTATTACCATTACTAATATGTTTGTTATTTCCTGAGGCTGTTTTAGCATTCTATCTACCTACTTCAGTAGTGTTCAAGATTTCGGTCCCAATAGTTAGGTATTAGCAATATTTATTCGTTGTATAGAAATAAAACTTACTTGTTTACTAAAACAAAGTCATATTTAATTCCTCTAAGTGCTACAAGAAAGTCTCTCAGAGCCAGGACGGGCGCCGGCCAAGGTAGGGCTGGAACTGTTACTCCAGAATATGTATACGTTATACCAGGGTCGCCGTAAGCAACTTGCTGCCGCGGTAGAGGATATATCTTGCCGAATACTCTAAAATAAAAAGCTTTGTAGATGTCATTCATGTTCAGTGCAAATGCAGCTAGATAGGTATACACATAATAATTATTTAGAATATGGATAATTATAAATGGACCAATTACATACGAACATTTTACCTAACCCCCTTATTAATAAACTCTCTCGGAGTAGGTAGGTAAACTTACATCCTTGTATCTCCAGATTAACCATACATTTTTCGAGGTTCAATTTTGGCCTATCTTGACTTCGCGTTTATTAATAAGGTTGTAAAAGTATTACGCACAAACACATTCGTTTAAAATAGAAAGGGACAGAGAGAAAGTCGCATGGAGTAATAAGGGCATAACGCTTTTTCCATACGAGACGATTTCTACCAGTCAATTCCTAGGTACCATAAGCGGCGTTCCAAATACGCGCGTAGTATGCGCGCGTGGTGCGTGCTATCTTTAGCGCCACCAAATTTCTAACTACCCACCACTCAAGACACGTAAAATAATAAACTTAGGGCAGGTTTCCTAATTTAGGTAATGCTAGGTACCTACACACACAGCTACTTTAGCCATTTTCATTTAGCTTTACCTTGTTTTCTTTGGGTAAACTATTGAATATAAAGTATCAAGCTTTTGAGATTTTTAATCTTACTTTAGTTTAGACAAATCTCCGGTAAAATATTCCAACTTGGTTTCTAGTTCTCGAAATATATTACTTGCAGTATCCTTTGGTATCGGAACAGCATACTCTATATCAAGTCCATCTTGTTTAATTGATTTCCAACCCACTGTGTTCACGTCGATTTCTTTTAATTTTTCCATCCCTAAAAACGGTTATATTTGATTACTGTAAAGTATGGCATGGCAACATTCTGCTATTTAAAAAAAAACCATGTTGATGTTTCATATTTGTTTACATTTGGTTTAGGTTCACATTTATAGCACAAACACAGGTTACAATACTTACCTAGGTTAAGTGCACTCAAGTTTAATTTCTCAGATGCTAATCGCTGAATTCGCTGAACCATGAGAACCCCTATATATTACTTTACTCTTTGATGAGAACATAGAGTAAGTAACGTGAGCAAAAATTTGACTGCGATTGTGACATTATGTTCCAATGTTGCAGTTCTTAAAAAAATACCTTACGTTTTATGGTAGAAAGTAATTAACGATGAGATCGTTTAAAAGACGAAATTAAAAAAAAAGAGAAAAACAATTTATTCTAAAATAATATCTCATCCAAATGCAAAACTTCTATAAAATCAACCGTTCAATAAACTACGGTCCGGGCAACCTGGTTGTGGATTTTGATGTTATTACATTTTCATTATTTTTCATGAACTTCTGGAACGCTTGTGAGCCCGTTAAGAATCTTTGAGTTGTTATTGGATAGTTCGTAGAGTCACACCGTCGACTGTACCGTCGTGGCGGTACTGGTCTAGTTTCATTAGTGTCATTATTGATAACCGTTCTCGAACTGAAAGGAATACAAAAAAATATTGAATTTTGGATGAGTAGGGGGTACCAGCATACTTTATGTACAAACGCCAGCACATCAAGCTACCCGAAACTGTCAAATTTTCCCAATCCTCTTTGAACCTTTTTCTTTAGCGATAAAGTTGAAAATCTATTAAAGAAATTTGACAGATTGTAGTAGCTGGATGTGCTTTTTTTATGGATGGGAAATCATCTAATGAATCCTCCCGCTCTGGGTGGAGCGGAAGGGAGTGTCAGACTCTTACTGACTAAAACCCAACCGGTGTTCCTTCCTTAGCCCTTTATGTTCCGGGGCAGCGGTAACCCTTTCGGACAATCCCCCGCAGGCCCCCCCGGCAGGCCTCGGCCCTAACGGGCCCCTTCCCTTATGCTGACATCTCTTTGAGGCGCGCGTGGAACACATACGCGCCGTCCGGCAAGGGCCCGGTCCTGATCGAACGGTGAGCTACCCATTACTCTCCGTCCGCAGGCCCGCGCCTACGGTAGCCGGGAGTCGTCCCGCGGCTCCCGACGCCCGGAGCGTCTCCCGCGGCGGCTGGGACGTGAGGCTCTCTCCCTCAGCCATCCCGCCACCTCCTTCGCTAGCATTACTGCTTCGCAGAAGGAGGTGACTGCCTCCCACTCCCTCTCGCTCCGGACCATGGCTTGAACCAGGGCCGGAAGCTTGATGTGATGGCGTCTGTACTACAGTCCGGCCGTCGAAAGAATGCGTTCCTGACACCTGTCAGTGCGACAATTCCAGTAGGTAGCAAATTCGCCAAATATCTACGTATAGTTAGCGCCACGAAAGGAGACGTTACGCACCACGTGGTTTGACTTGCGCAGTACACGAATTTAGGTCTCTTTAGCGGTATGTGAGGTCTGAGCGCAGGTCGGTACCGGACGTCATAGGGGCGGGCGGCAGAAAGAGCACGGGAGGCAGGGTCGTCTCATCAATCGTGGCGCGCATTGTACTTATTCATTTGTATGAAACTGACTTTGTATTCTCTCGTCGGCCGCAGTGTAAAATATATTTTTTTTTAACACATACGTAATGGAATCCAATAAACAGTCTTTGTCGAAATAAACAGAATACTGTCTGATTCTTCGAATCGTGTCGCCGTCATCTAAATCCGACGTAAAATCGTATTCATACAACTTTGCAATGAGACCATCTTTATCTTTAACTGTCCAGACGAATTCCCCGGGAAGCCCCTTGAGTTTGGGTGCATCAGATCCTAGAGGTACGAGGCTATCGTCTTGTATAATATCTTCAAAGCGCGGTTGAGTACAAACCGGCCAGCTGTTGGTTGAATTAACTTTGGCATTTGGATGCTCAGTTAGCTGCCAATTTGATGTGGTGGCTTTAGGTGATGGAGACTTGTTTAAAAATTTTTGAATCTCTGCGCCTACATCTGAATTTAATAAATTATCGGCAGTCTTTACAATAAATCGGCTGCAAAAAGCTTTAAGTTTATTATTTTTGGACTTGTACACTTCGTTCATTATTTCAAACAGATTTTTCTCGGCTTCATCTTTTTCGTTTGTGAGTTTCTGAATCCGAGATTTCAGGAACGAGTTTTCTTTGTGTGTTACCAAATATAACTGTTGGAAACTCAAATAACTGGATCTGTTTTCATTAATTATCTTTTGCGTGTTTTCAATGTGCCGTACGAGTCTAGTTTTTGCCATAATTTCTAATTCATATTGCATTCTAATGTTTTTGTTTTCATGCATAGCTGCGATCAAAAGCTGACCTAAATTTTTTCTCTCTTTGCCAACTTCCTGCAATTTCTGAAGTAAAACCATATTTATTCTTGGCTTTTGTAATTCTTTCCGCATTATGAAGGCGTATAATTGGTTCCATAGTTTTATTATTGCATTATTTATGTTTACCAATAATAATTTACTGTATTTTATAAAGCAATCACACGTCCTCTTAACGGTTATTTTAGAATATACTTGTAATCTTTCAACGGTATCGCACTTGTACATTTCACTAACTTTCGTTTTTGTAAACAACACAATTTCTTTTTTCCTGTTATACAAAGACACAACAAGAACTCCAGCGAGAAACATAGAAAGGGGCAAAAAGGTGACATTGTGGGGCTCGTCATTTAGGTGCTTATAATATCTATTTCTCCGTAACTCCAATTTACGATTTGCAATCGTTGTATTCCTGGTAATTTCTAACATCTTCTGGTTAAAACCTAGAACAATTTCATAAGCAATACTTTATGCCACTATTACACATTAAAACCTAGAACAATTTCATAAGCAATACTTTATGCCACTATTACACATTAAAACCTAGAACAATTTCATAAGCAATACTTTATGCCACTATTACACATTAAAACCTAGAACAATTTCATAAGCAATACTTTATGCCACTATTACAAATTAAAACCTAGAACAATTTCATAAGCAATACTTTATGCCACTATTACACATTAAAACCTAGAACAATTTCATAAGCAATACTTTATGCCACTATTACACATTAAAACCTAGAACAATTTCATAAGCAATACTTTATGCCACTATTACACATTAAAACCTAGAACAATTTCATAAGCAATACTTTATGCCACTATTACACATTAAAACCTAGAACAATTTCATAAGCAATACTTTATGCCACTATTACACATTAAAACCTAGAACAATTTCATAAGCAATACTTTATGCCACTATTACACATTAAAACCTAGAACAATTTCATAAGCAATACTTTATGCCACTATTACACATTAAAACCTAGAACAATTTCATAAGCAATACTTTATGCCACTATTACACATTAAACCTAGAACAATTTCATAAGCAATACTTTATGCCACTATTACACATTAAAACCTAGAACAATTTCATAAGCAATACTTTATGCCACTATTACACATTAAAACCTAGAACAATTTCATAAGCAATACTTTATGCCACTATTACACATTAAAACCTAGAACAATTTCATAAGCAATACTTTATGCCACTATTACACATTGAAACCTAGAACAATTTCATAAGCAATACTTTATGCCACTATTACACATTAAAACCTAGAACAATTTCATAAGCAATACTTTATGCCACTATTACACATTAAAACCTAGAACAATTTCATAAGCAATACTTTATGCCACTATTACACATTAAAACCTAGAACAATTTCATAAGCAATACTTTATGCCACTATTACACATTAAAACCTAGAACAATTTCATAAGCAATACTTTATGCCACTATTACACATTAAAACCTAGAACAATTTCATAAGCAATACTTTATGCCACTATTACACATTAAATGCCACTCTCTTCTGAGTAAATCCAGAAATCCTACTCACCCTCCTGTTTAATTTGAAAACTTCTTTGGACTATCACATCAATGCTGCACATTGATATCCACATGGCGAGGGTCAGGCCAAGTAGCCATTTGAAAGCAATATACATTTTATATTATAATGACGTTTTAATAATAAATTATCAAATTAATTTACTTGATTTACTTGTCTATAGTATCATAGTCCCAATGATATCGAACCGTGAATTTATAGTTACCAATCGAAACCATATTTTGCAAATTACAAAACTTGTGACAAAGTGGAATATGACATCTCCGCTGTATGTTAGGTTGTCAAATTTATTTTATGTATTGACGACCAGTATGGTTTTTCTTTACCTAATAGGTTAAATAGCTATTGAATATGGGCATTCAATGGAATCTGCATAATATTATGGAGATTCGAATAACACTATAGGCCGACCGCTTAACTGTGACGTTGTCAGAGGTAGCTGCGCGGTGCGGGAGCGGTGATAGTTTTCGCATGTTGACGAATCGCTGAGCTCTCGCATCACGTCCCGCACCGCGCTATTACCTCAGGCAACGTCTCAGTTAAGCAGTCGGCCTATAGCTTGCCTGCTTGTAAACCGCTCTCATTTTGTGATCGATATAAGAACTTAAAATAAAAAAAATAAAAAATTAACTTATAATAGTAAAGTAAGTAATAGTTTATTTATTTAGAATTAAAATAATAATAATAATATGTAAGTAACTAATACCTAATTAATTAATAAAAACCACAAAACTATATGCTAAATGAACTAAAACTTACAAACTAAAATATAGCGTCTAAAAATTCATCCGCATCGCTGTCCACTGGTAATGTAAACGTACCCAACAAGAGACTGCCGGCATTACCTCGATTAACTTTCATCATCTACCAAGCCTTTTCCCAACTAAGTAGGAGTCTAGTGTAACCAGATGCAGATGTATTACAGTATTTTACATGGAGCGACTGCCTATCTGACTCCACAACCCAGTTACTGGGTATTGCGATACCCATTGTTAAGACTGGTTTTCAGACTTTCAGGCTTTCGACTACCCATAACCACTGCCGAAGATCTAGAAATTATACCAATGGCTTAACGTGCTATCCGAGGCACGAACGGGCCGGCACCGGTAATGTAATGGATGGTCACCAATGTTGTCACCCACACCCATCCACGGACCAAACTCGGTAAGCGTAACTTTCCATCAACCCGTGATGTCATCTAAACATGACGCCTTTAATCCCCGAAGAATTAGGCAGATTTAAGTCCCATGTCGTAGGGGACCAGCCTACTGCCACCAACCGAGCATAAAATCCAGACTCCAGGCTACTTCTGAGAAACTGATGGAAAAACCTAATAAGAATAACACTTTACCCGACCTGGGAATCGAACCAGGACCTCATGGTCAGCAGTAACGCTTGCGACCACTAGACCAACGAGGAGATGTACCACCCTAAAAATGCACCCATGGTGACCCCCCAAAAAATCTTGGACCGCGCCTGCCATAAACAGCACCGAAAAAATATATGCTAGTATGCCTAGTATATAAAAGGCAAGGCTGTTCGTCAACAAGATATTACAAGGCCCAAAAGTCACTCTTGAGACGTGCGCTAATCTTAACAAATCGCTCGTCGATTTTTAACCGACTTCTAAAAAAGGAAGAGGTTCTCAATTCGAATGTTTGTATTTTTTTTTTTTTTTAGGTTTGTTCGCGCATAACTCCGTCGCTTGCCAACCGATTTGTAAAATTCTTTTTTTGTTGGAAAGGGTATACTTCCCAAATGGTCCCATGGTCAACAAGTCGGGATCTGATGATGGAATCTTGACGAAATCGAGGGAACTTCAAATTTTATAGGAAAACGTACAGCTGTTTTGGTATTTTCTACAACAAGTGAAGCATTTGCGTTTAATAAGAACCATTCTACCATCAGATCTGATGATGAAGCCAAGAGACAGGCACCGGATCTCCATAATAAGACAATGTATCCTAGCCGTGTTTGGGCTTATTGGAATTGTAACGGTATGCACTTTCCAGGTGTACCTACCACGGACAATTAAAAAAACAACTAAAAAGCGAAAAATAAAAACTTTTTTACAAAAAAAACAACCGACTTCAAAAAAAAAAACACTAAAAAGTGAAAAATTACTTTAATTTCGGAAGTCGGTAACGTTGGTTCCACATTTTCGTTTTTTTGACACCGACTTATTATTTTTCACTTTGTAGTGTTTTTTTTTTTGGAAGTCGGTTGTTTTTTTTTGTAAAAAAGTTTTTTATAGACAAAATTCGATGCGTCTAGTGGATAGGAGCGGGGAGCCCACAGGCGTGGATTGCTTAGGGCATCAAGTAGTCTAATCAGGCACTGCCAGACTGATCACTTGACTTGCGTTTATTTTTGACACGTCAATCATTTTCGTTCCAGCATAGCTATTCACAACCACTCGATACGCTTCCGTACCGTATCGAACATCAATCAATGTTATCGTAGGAGTCCTCTAAACGCGGTTCTGAAGTCCAAAACCCGAAAATTTTGTCAGTTGAAATCAATTAACTACATGTCATGATTCCGTTTTGATTATTTAAATTGGCAACACAGTGAATTTTATTTATTTTGATTGGCAACACAGCCAATGGGGATGGCGCGGAAATGAAAAAAAAAAAAAAAAGGAGACGGCTCACGCTGGGCTTCGCTCAATAAGTTGGTACAGACCCTGGTAGTCTTTGTAAGACATATAGACTAGCAGTGGGTAATATTAGAGTTATATTTTAAGTCATATTATACTACATTGATATTGGTAATAACGAAAATATATTCTGAAATAGCATAAAAAGTGTTTTCATTATATATCAGAAGTGACACGTTCTACGCGCCCACCTTCGCTAAGACTTATTTAAAGGTATGTACTCACTAAATAACATTTAACTTAACGACTAGAAACTGGAAAAGCTTGTGTGGTTATTTGTTACATTAGGTACCTACCTATAATTTGGAGGAATATTATTTTTTTTTTAAAAAGCAAAACATTGGCATCTTATTCTACATTTTGGATTCGATAGCACTTGATCAGGCTACTCCTTGATAGTGTTATCGAGTCTATGAGTGCACTATGCTTTTGTCTTAAATACGTGGGCGAGGCTACCCTTCGTCAGTATTTTTGTTGAAGTATGGTGCGCCTTATTAAATAGAGTAATATGCCCGTTCTTTCTAAAAAGAGGTTAGAATGATTTTCATGCTTGGTTAATAAAGGTTAAACGTTACCAGTCCAAAAGAACACACTGTGCTTTTGTCTTGAATGCATGGTTGAGGCTACTCTTCAACAGTGTTTGGCTGGAGTACAGTGTGCGATGTTAATTTGTTTTTGAAAGGCCTAAGCATGAGTATCCTGAAGTAACTAAACCATTTTACATTTCTATGATAATTATAGCAAAGCAAGCCTTGCCAGTTTCTAAGTAGCTACTTCATTTTGGAGGCTATTGCCACTTGATTTTGGAGGCTATTGCCACTTGATTTTGGAGGCTATTGCCACTTGATTTTGGAGGCTATTGCCACTTGATTTTGGAGGCTGTTGCCAATTGATTTTGGAGGCTGTTGCCACTTGATTTTGGAGGCTGTTGCCACTTGATTTTGGAGGCTGTTGCCACTTGATTTTGGAGGCTGTTGCCCCTTGATTTTGGAGGCTGTTGCCCCTTGATTTTGGAGGCTGTTGCCACTTAATTTTGGAGGCTATTGCCACTTGATTTTGGAGGCTATTGCCACTTGATTTTGGAGGCTGTTGCTACTTGATTTTGGAGGCTATTGCCACATGATTTTGGAGGCTATTGCCACTTGATTTTGGAGGCTATTGCCACTTGATTTTGGAGGCTATTGCCACTTGATTTTGGAGGCTATTGCCACTTGATTTTGGAGGCTATTGCCACTTGATTTTGGAGGCTATTGCCACTTGATTTTGGAGGCTATTGCCACTTGATTGAAGAGACTATATATCTGATTCTTGTATGTATACCATGTATTTGATTCCTGACTATGTGTCATCTGGATCCTAGTTTTATCATTTTTAAACACTTAATAGCTTCTACAACAACATTCTCACTCCACACACACACATTTATACACATCACACCAGCACACACACCATGATGAGATATTTCTAGTCAAGGACTTTGATAATGTGAGTAGAATGTAATGAAGTGATATGAAACCTTTCAGCTACCATGATGAATGTAGAGTCCGTTGATGAATCACACACTCCTCCGCGTAGGCGTAGGAGACGCAGAGAGAAACGAAGACGGTCGTCTTCATCATCCTCGTCCTCGTCAACACCTGAAGAAAGGATTCGGCGACGGTCCCGAAAACACTCGAGGGGTTTGACCACGGAAGACGTGTTAAACATCCTGACTTCCTGGAAGGCTGAACCAAGTAAGAGTACCAATTCCATACAAAGCAGTCAGTTTCATAACGTGATACCTGAGTTTGACCCGGCCAATAGGTCGCAAAGTATTGAGGCTTGGATACGGAAGGTTAATGAATGTTCACAAATTTACAACTGGGATCAAAAGCAAACCATTCACTTCTCCCTCCAAAAACTGGTTGGACTCGCGAAGAAATGGTTTGAGTCTCTTCCTACGGTCGTATTTTCATGGGAAGAGTGGCAAGCCAAATTAAAAAGGGCATTCCCTAGTGAGGAGAACTATGGAAGACTGTTGGAAGAAATGCTGGCTCGTACCACTCGTGTCGATGAAAGTTTACGAGAGTACTTTTATGACAAATTGAATCTGTTGAATCGTTGCGAAATAAAGGAGAAGAGAGCTGTTGATTGTGTAATACACGGAATTACCGATAGGTCAGTTAGGAGCGGTGCACAGGCACTTAACTGCGAGGAACCCGAGGACTTGCTTAACTTCCTTTGTGCTCAACGTATTACATATTTTTCGAACAGAGACCGAAACAAACAGAGATCAAATTCTAGTACGGTAACTAACAATTCTGGGTCTAATGAAGGTCTAGTATGCTTTAACTGTCGTAACAAAGGTCACCCTTATCACAAGTGTCCGAAACCTGTGATAAAGTGTAAACAGTGTAACAGAATAGGTCATGATAACGTAAACTGTAAATTACGGCCCGTTGCTGAAAATTACGTACCCAGGGCCAAAATTGATGATACTCGCAGTGCCGTAGAGAAAAATACATTAAAGATCGTCGCGTTTAATGATCAAATAAGCCCTAAACCTGTCGATACGTCTAAGACGTCAACTTCAACATCAGCACCCAATGATAAATTTTTCAAAACTGTCTTAGTAAACGGTCGGCCCTTTATGGCTTACGTAGACTTCGGGAGTGAATGTAGCCTGCTGCGAGAGAGCCTTGCATTAGAGCTTCAGCTAGCGCAAAATTCTGGCAATGTTCCAGTAATTAGAGGATTTGGCAATTCATGCATTTCACCTTTGTATAATTCTACTCTAAATTTAAAACTTGATGATATTGAGACCCAGTTAGACGTCCTAGTGGTTAGTGACGAGTTCATGACAAACAGTCTCTTAATCGGGCAAAACTTCACTGAATTACCTTTTATTACAGTCTTAAAAGACTGCCATCAATTAGTATTTTACAGTACTCCAGGAGAAAACCTCTTCCCAACCGAAATATATCTCAAAATGTTTACCTCAAAGCCCATAAACGTTGAAAATACCGGTATGATACCGATTACAGTCAGGGATACTGCCTTTTCCGGCGACGTTTTTGTCGAAGGTTACAACTCATTGGAACCTGGTAGAGAATTCCGTTTGTTGCAAGGGATTTATGGTATCTCGAATGGCTCTGGAGAACTAGCCGTAACAAACTTGTCACGGAAACCTCTTATATTCAAATCTGAAACATTAATTGCACGGTCGTCACCAGTAACTGAGGTCAAGAGCTGTCAGGTTAATCGTATTTCAGAAAATTGTGCTATCTCTTTAGAACCATTAGATATAACGCATATTCAAGTCGGCGAAGACGTTAGAAGCAACAAGGATAGGCTGTATACGCTGTTACAAAAGTATCGCGATTGCTTTGCCACCAATATGAAAGAAGTAGGTTGTGTTAAAGATTTTGAAATGAAAATAAACCTTACGGATAATAGGCCCGTTGTGTACAGGCCGTACAGGTTATCATTTTCAGAACGAGTGCAAGTGCGTGAAATTGTTAATGAGCTGTTAGATACAGATATTATACAAGAATCTAGTTCGGATTATGCAAGCCCGATATTAATGGTCCGTAAGAAATCGGGTGAGCAAAGACTTTGTGTAGATTTTAGAGCCCTTAATAACAAAACCATTAAGGACAGGTTTCCTCTTCCGCTTATTGAAGATCAGCTAACTAATTTAAGCGGCAATCAGTATTTTACGTCATTAGATCTTGCGTCTGGGTATTACCAGATTCGTATGTCTCGCGAGAGTCAGCATCTCACTGCCTTCGTAACTCCTGACGGTCATTATGAATTTAAGAGAATGCCGTTTGGATTGGCCAACGCCCCCGCTGTGTTCCAGCGAATGATTAATAAAATTCTCGGGAATAGACGATTTGATTATGCACTTGCGTATTTAGATGATTTACTTATTCCGTCTATAACTATAGAGCAAGGGTTTGAGCGCTTAGAAGAAATTTTAAAACTGCTTCGTGAATTCGGACTCACACTAAAATTAACAAAGTGCCGGTTTTTCGATACTAAGATCAGCTATTTAGGTTACGAAATATCTGCAAAGGGAGTAAGGCCCGGGGAAGCAAAAATTTTGGCCGTCAAAGAATTCCCTTGCCCCAGTAACATGCACGAAGTCCGTCAGTTTTTGGGACTTACGGGATATTTCCGTAAGTTTATAAAAGGATACGGGGAGATAGCGCAACCATTAACCAAATTACTAAAAAAAAATGTTACATGGCATTGGGGCAGTGATCAAGAAACTGCGTTCAATTCCTTAAAGGAAAGTCTTTTAACTAGACAAGTTTTAGCATTGTATGACCCACAGTTGGAAACTGAGTTACATACGGATGCTAGCGCCCTTGGTATTGGGGGAATCCTGATGCAATGGCAAGCATCGCCCCGCGTTTTAAAACCTGTCGCTTATTTTAGTAGACAGACCACGGTGGATGAAAAACATTTTCATTCTTATGAATTGGAGACGTTAGCCGTTGTCTGTTCGCTAAAAAAGTTTAGGGTGTACTTGTTAGGAGTCCCGTTTAAGGTATTTACTGATTGCGCGGCGCTTAGGACGACACTGACAAAAAGAGATCTCGTTCCGCGGATAGCCAGGTGGTGGCTGCAAATAAGCGAATATAACTTTGAAATTGAATACCGCCCGGGTGTTAATATGGCACATGTAGACGCATTAAGCAGAAACACTTGCCTAAACGCGGAAGGAGATGTTGGGTCTGTTAATGTCAATGTTATTGAATCGAGTAACTGGCTGCTAACTCTACAAATGGGTGACCCTGAAACGTCTCGAATTATAAGAGTTCTTAAACCTGAAGCTGACCCTGAGTTCGAAGATCTGAAACAAAAATATACTGTCAAAAATAATTCACTCTATCGCAAAGTTGATGATCGTTTATGTCTTGTAGTACCACGGAGTGCTCGTTGGCAGGTTTGTAAAGCTAACCACGATGACATCGGGCACTTAGGCTACGCAAAAACGTTGGAAAGAATAAAGAACCAATTTTGGTTCGCCAAATTACGACGATATGTTAAGAAATATGTAGGTTCCTGCATAGAGTGTGCTTATAGCAAGGATAGTGCGGCTAGAAAAAAACAGGGTCTACTTTTTCCAATAGAAAAAGTTAGTATACCGTTTCAAACAATTCATATTGACCATTTAGGTCCGTTCGTAAGAAGCAGAAACGGCAACTCTTATATACTTACGATTGTAGATGGGTTCACTAAGTACGTATTCGTCAGAGCAGTGAAAGATACGAAAACAAAGAGCACAATTAAAATCTTGGAGAATATTTTCACTGACTTCGGTACACCGGCTAGAATAATTTCTGATCGTGGCACTTCGTTTACATCAACAGCTTTCGAAACCTTTTGCGATGGCCTTGGTATAAAACATGTTCTTAATGCAGTTGCTTGTCCCAGATCAAATGGGCAAGCCGAAAGGTTTAACCAAACAATTTTAAATTCACTATCTGCTCAAAATTTTAATAAAAATGAGCGTGACTGGGACAAGTGTCTAGGCAAGGTTCAGTGGGGTATTAACAATACTGTTAATGCGACCACCCAAAAAACTGCAACAGAAGCTTTGTTCGGATTGAAAATGCGCGATAGTTTGTCAAATAAGTTTGATGCTCCACAACAGTCGCGAAACGAAGATTTGTCTGCATTACGCCAGAATATTAGCGAATCTATTAAGAAAAGTCAAGAGGAACAAAAGCGTAAACATGACATTGGTCGTACCTCTGCCCCTGCGTATCAGGTTGGCGATTTAGTTAAACTAACCCGAACCAATTATAATAATGAAGGCAAGAGTACAAAGCTTCTGTCAAAGTTTATAGGCCCTTACAAAATTGTAGATGTATTGGGTAACGATAGATATAGGATAAGTGATGTACCTGGTTTTAATAAAAAAAGGAATAATAATTATGAAAGTGTTGTGTCTGCAGATAGAATTAGACCTTGGATCCATCTCAAGGCCCTTGAGCTTGATGAAAATGTTAATAGTAGTTCAGATGAGGAAACTAGTAGCTAAGCATTTTGTAAGTGTAGATAATAATACATATTATTTCGTAAGGTTAATTTAGTGAATATAATAATTCAATACTTACATAAAGAAGGATCCCGAATGTCATGATTTAGCATTGCGTTTTATTTTATTTTAATTTTTTTACCGTCTTGTTTATAAATAATACTAAACTCTTGTACTAAATTTATTATTTTTATTTTGTAATTTGAAATAAGGACTGATTGAGCGGGTTCAAGTGGGAGTTGTGCTCCGGGAGTAGCACGTTGTCGGATGGCCGAATGTCATGATTCCGTTTTGATTATTTAAATTGGCAACACAGTGAATTTTATTTATTTTGATTGGCAACACAGCCAATGGGGATGGCGCGGAAATGAAAAAAAAAAAAAAAAGGAGACGGCTCACGCTGGGCTTCGCTCAATAAGTTGGTACAGACCCTGGTAGTCTTTGTAAGACATATAGACTAGCAGTGGGTAATATTAGAGTTATATTTTAAGTCATATTATACTACATTGATATTGGTAATAACGAAAATATATTCTGAAATAGCATAAAAAGTGTTTTCATTATATACACGACCGCTATTCTTCCGACAGCTGTTTGCTGTTGGGGGCAAGGCAAATCAGCTTATCGAAATGTGTAATTTTCGATACGGTAGCCTGTCGGATGGTTGTGAATAGCTGTGCTGAAATCGGGTGTTAAACAATTGAATAGATATTCTGCGAGAGTTATGCTTAGGAATTCGCGTTGTGTTTGCATATTGTCCTCGACTGGTAAATCCGTATTTCCGTTCGCACAACATTCCACAACAACATCAACACTTCAACTTCCGTTGGTCCGCCGTCATAAGCTGTCTATGTAGCCTTGTATTTAATTGACTTCCAAACCGAACTTCAACCATGGCAGCCTATCTCAGCGGAGACTAGACTTCGGCGCAGGAGATGTAGCGCACAAATGTGTGCGCAGACACAGGTGCACTCTCTCTTCCTATCATAGTCCGCACACATAACTAACTAAATAAGGGGGTAGACAGATGTGTAGGTACCTAATGTACCTATTGTACACCCACGTTTCGCCAGTTATGTTTAAATTCAAATAATAGGGGGCGACCCTATTGCCTATATATGGAATTATATATGGAAAGCATACGAGAGGATAGCTTATGCTGGAAATGCTTTGCTTGATAATCGTATTAATATTTATCTTGATAAATCTAGCAAAGCGGCAGGTCGGACAAATGCATGTACATATAATTCGATAACTGCTTGTTAAAAATGAGGACCTTGTCAAAATGTCTTACAAAGCCTAAATGTCAGAAACTGTCTGAACCTTCTATAAAAACTGCTTATTATATTGGTAAGTAGCTATATCTATTGGTTTGCAACAAAAAATCAAATATTTTGAACTCCCTTTTAATAACTAAAAATAAACATTCTTAATTTTCAAATAATTCAACTAGGCATAAAATCTGATAATAGGTCCTAATCTTTAATTCTAAGTAGTTTCTTCACTTTCACTCTTATCGCTAATTGTAATAGGGCAAAGTTTTTTTTGTACCATTCCTTATTGTAGTTGAGGTGTAGCTTCCAGTTTTTGTCCAGGAAAGCTTTGTAAAACACACTCATTTCGTCCGCTGTGAGGTTCTGCTTATCCACTGGTATATTATTCTTTACATATTCTTCTCTTTCCTGTAATTGATAAAATAAACACAATTTAAAACAAATCACTATCACGCAAATATTACGTACATCTGCCTGCCTAGCCTTTTCCCAACTATGTTGGGGTCGGCTTCCAGTCTAACCGGATGCAGCTGAATACCAGTATTTTACATGGAGCGACTGCCGATCTGACCTCCACAACCCAGTTACTGGGTAATACGATACCACTTGGTAAGACTGGTTGTCAGACTTTCGGGCTTCTGACTACCCGTAACGACTGTCAAAGATCCACGAATATTACGTACAAAGAAACTTAATTTATGAATAATAATTTAATATCTAATTAAACTATCATAAGATATAAAAAATAAATTGATAATTTATTTTTCAAAATAGTTTTTTCTTAATGATAAAGATTACATAATTTATCGAGTAATCATTTGGACACGCCTTTTAAAAGTGGAAAAATTTAGCGTCAAAATATTAACTTTATTAATCAATAACCTTTTGACCTCAAAAATCGGCATGTGTAATTATATTGAAACAGATAGTAAAAGGCAGATTATGTTGATACATGTGGCGAGTTAAATAAATGATAAGTAAGGTCATTAAGGATGAAAGCGTCATAGCCAGCAAAATTAATTTTTTCTCACGCTTTTTTGCGATTTGCAGGTCAGTATCCGGTTACATGTTGATCTAAATATGATTACCAGCCATAACAAATATTTATTTATAGAATCATAATCACAAATATCATCAGTACATCTCTCTAAGTTCATATTACCCTGTATTGAATGATTATTTCATTTAATCAGGACATTTGAGGCCAATTCTAACTCAAGGCGTTGTATTGCTAATTCTAACAATTATAATTCTATAGTCATATTTTTTACGGTCTTGTCTTGAATCATATTTTTATCAGCATACGACCTGACACTGATCTGCAAATTGCAAAAAAACATAAGAAAATATGAATTTCGCAGGCTACCTTAGCACATCCCCCTTAAACATACCAACAAAGACAAGAACATTAAATTTCTAATTAGTTACTGAGATATACTAATGCAAAATTTATCAAATTATAACAGTATCTATTCTCTATGACCATCATAACTTCTACCAAAAAACTACCACTGCTGGACACAGACCATTGAGGTAGAACTTTTAGGCCTGCGCAGACGAGGGACAATTTGTACGCGGACAAATTGTCCGCAACGATAGAATGTATGGAAATCCCAGCAGTCTACTCGTCCTTCGTGTGCGTTACTGCATAGATTTCCATACGTTCTATCGTTGCGGACAATTTGTCCGCGTACAAATTGTCCCTCGTCTGCGCAGGCCTTTTGTATGTCAATGACACAGACTTATTCCTGCTAATCCATAGACAAGTGACAGTTTTCTAGCTTTTTATAGGTATAGTTACAGTCCATTCATAGTTATTTTACCTCTGATTTTGCATCACTGTCCAAATCAAAGTGATCTTTACTCTCATTCCAATAAGATTGCTGTTGCATTGCTGCCAATGACAAGTCTGCCAAAATCATTGTGATCTTTATTCTCGTTACTATAAGGTTGTTTTTAGGTTGCTGCTGTCACAGGTAAAATAACTGTGAATGGACTGTAAATAGTTGTCAAAGCCCATTAAGTGTGGCTCTAGCTAGTATATTATGGGAACTCCACATACTCCCAATGGGGGGAAACCAACAAGGCAATGTGCTTGGATTTATTCTAACAGTTACTTACTGCCGCACTCAGAGACGTCACTTAAAATTAATCAATCATTAACTTTTATTAACCAGCACATCTTGGCACTTTCAACAATATGTTTGGCTAAAGCGTTTCAATTTATATTATTTAACTTTAACTGACTAATATAAATTGAAACGCTGTTAGCCAAACATATTGTTGAAAGTGCCAAGATGTGCTGGTTAATAAAAGTTAATGATTGATTAATTTTAAGTGACGTCTCTGAGTGCGGCAGTTAGTCTTAGAAAGACTCAGTAAATGTATGTGTTTACATTAAAAAATAAGCTTAAGAAACAAGTATGTAATAACTTCTAATACCCTGGAGGAAATTGTATTGCACTGTATTATCACACTTACTACTTTGTATCTCATTGTAAGCAGACTGCAAGTTCTTATGAGAAATAAACAACAAATATTTTCGTGTCCATTCTGCCCAGGGTTGTATAAATAAGACCAAATAACACAGCTCGTTTAATGTGTATTATTATTACATCATCACAGCTTGTTTCATCAGTATTTATTATTCGTTTTTTTTTTCGGGCACTGGGAGTGCGAAAACTCATATAAAGTCGGGCGGTTAAAAGGTTAAATCAAAATGTTATAATAAAGCATATTATTTCAATGGCAGCATGCCCAATGGTTATCAGCGTTCAGGCTAATTATCTTCAGATAATTAGCAATTACACTCAACTACATCAATCATATCGGGAGCTGAGAAAAGCGAGCCCTTGCATAGCTTAATAACAAAAAAATACCTGATAAAATTGGGAATTATGTTTCTCCCAAAACTTCTGGTTCCATTCTTGTACTTCCGATCTCATTTTTCTATATTGTCTTTCTAAATCAGTTTCGTTGGGCGGTATTCTAAATATGACCTTCCTTAGATTCGACACAGGATCAGGGGGGCCCACCATGTCCGTGCTAATCGTTTTAGGATTCGGAGGTTGAATCGCTTTCGTGTCCTGCATAGTACTTGCATTTCTTGCGACAAGTAAGTATGGTTTATGTCTGTGCAGCTTTACAATTGTATTTGATATCATTTTAATTTTTTTATATTTATTTAACGGTTGCTTGGTTATCACATTTTTCGAACACTTTTCAAGAGAAACAAACTGCTGCTACAGCAGAGGACAGAGAACCAGCTGCAGCAGTGTATTGTGCAGTGTATAACTATTCTCACAGAGTACTTTTTGATAGACTGGCTATGGTGTATAGCAAATAGCAACCACCAAAACCGAAGCAACGAACCAATATGTCAAACGTCAAACTGTCAAAATCAGCTGTGAAGTTCAAGCTAGTGTTGCCAAGTGCTGAAAATCTGGGTGTATATTATTTACTTCGATCAAGGAGATCTTTACCACTACCGTACACCATAGAGTAAGTAACGTTCCTTACCGTACACAAGGCGCCCGGCCACGTTGAGCACCTTGTAAAACCATTTTTGTGAGCCCCTAAAAGTGTAAAGTGCATGCTTAGTCGCATTACTTAGTATTACGTCTGTTTATAATGAGAGTTGCGATTTACCTGTTTATGGATGAGGAAAAGAGCTCTCACCTCATTCTTGCCTTTATTGGCCGGCTTGAGTGGAAATTCACAAGAGCAAACGTGCTTGGATGAAGGAAGTAGGTATACCAGTACCAGTAAGATGTTGGTAGGGATCTTGAGTTCTTTACCGTACTTCCGGGACTGTCCTGATAGCCGTGCAATACCTCTCCACTCCTCATAAGCATCTAAGGACATTTTGCCCCTTGTCGCTACGTCATGTCACTGTGTTAGCGACCGTTTCCGGGGGCCCATTATTGAGTGTGCATGTCACCCCCTGCCATTTTATCCGTGTATTATAATACATTGATCCTCCATAGTTCTTGGTAACCAGTCCACTTTAGCCATCCAAACGCATAGTCCAACTTTTTATTTTTCCATATCCTACAATAGTCCTACACCAACCGGGGGTTATCCTTGGGTGTACTTGCATAGTGCATACAGGGATAATCATCGGTTGGTGCCGCATTTCATGAGTTTCCTAAGGGACCTCTGCGAATTGGCTTCGGCCCCTCGTATGCCTTCCAAAGGACCGGGACTCCATGGTCCCGCCCGAGATATGTAAAATCATAAAAATAAATAATAATCAACAACGCACGGCAGTCCCGCGCGTCATTATTTGAGAGTACTGCGCATAATGATTATAGCAAGCAAGTGGGTAGCAAGACCGAAGCGGAAACTGAATGACTGGATGGATCATCTGCCACGCACGGCTGCCGCGCTTTTACAAAAGGTTTGGACATATGTATTGATTAAATCGTCTCGCTCACGTTTCCAAATAAGCATTTTGGCGCAGCGGATGCTAATAGAGCGAGCTCCATAGCCATAAAGGCGCTGCTTCACAGCAACCCAGCAAGCTAAGCTACGTACGGGTACTTAGCTTCACTTTGTTTGTTCGCTTCGCGATCATCCACTGTGACCAACGGCCAGTAAAACTCCGTACCTAGCAAAAAATTAACCGCTCAGCGCGCACCTAACGTTCACCAATATGTTCCTTCCGTGCACATCTAGCAGTGGTGGACGATGCAGCTCGAGATGAACCTCTGTGAAATAAACAATGTCAAAGATGTCATACGCCCCTAAGACGACCCACTGACCTACATCACGTATATTTATAATACAGACGCCAGCACATCAACCAACGACCATACAGCCCATGTGCTGTAAACTGTAATCTGTATGGTCGTTGACATCAACCTACTACAATCAGTCAAACTTTAATAAATTTTCAACTTTATCGCTAAAGCACAAGGTTCAAAGTTGATTGGGATTGACAGTTTCGGGTAGCTTGATGTGCTGGCGCCTGTAGATCATAGACTAAGAAGACATACTAATTCCATCAAAAAGTACTCTGTGAATTCCATACACATCGCTGACCGCTGACTGACATTATTTTATAGAAATCATTGGAAATCAAAATTTAAAACTGTTTTAGGTACTTATTCATGATCACGTAAAAAACGCAATGATTACAAGAATTAAATTTTTTGGTGTTTGGTGAAGGTGGTGATAGAAGATTCTATTAATGTTTGGGTTTGTGATTGAACAGAATATCAGATGGCAAAACGATTCCACCCGGACCCAGAGGATAGACGTTTAACGACCACATTGCGCATATGCTTTGGTGATGCTATAATGAAAGGAGGTAGGTAATTAAAGATAATTACAATCTATCTATATCTATCTATATATCTATATATATATACATATAATAAAATTGTAGAAAAGTGGTGTCTGTACAATGGAAATATATAAAAAAAAAGTAGCAGGGGTTGTTATTATATCGATGCCGAACCCGAATTTGTAATTACATTTTTTTTTGTCTGTTTGTCTGTTTGTCGGTTTATCTGTTTGTCTGTGTGTTTGTGCACGCTAATATCAGAAACGGCTTATTCGATTTAGATGCGGTTTTCACTAATATATTATAGTAAGCTTGACTTAACAGTTAGTGTTTATTTCATGTCAATCGGTTCATAAATAAAAAAGTTATGTCAATTTAATTGTTAAGGTATTCTATCAGAGTACGTACACGCCTCGCGCCTGCGCGTCCGTGGCTATATAAAGCCAGAGTCATGGAAGAAGGAGAATCTACAAGCTACCCAGTAGAATTTTTAGAATCCCTCAATGCTCCTGGACTACCAGCACATAAAATAAAATTAAAAGTAGGCGTACCCATAATGCTTCTTAGAAATTTAAGCCCCCCAAAACTTTGCAATGGCACCAGGTTAAAAGTGATCAATTTACAACAAAATCTGATAGAAGCAGAGATTTTAACAGGGTGTGGAAAAGGTGAAAGTGTTTTCATTCCTCGGATCCTCTCACTCCAAACAATTTTCCATTTAGTTTTAAACGAGTCCAGTTTCCAGTCAGCCTATGTTTTGTGATGACAATTAATAAAGCCCAAGGTCAGATGCTGAAAGTTGTGGGTGTAGATCTAAGTATCAGCTGTTTCTCGCACGGTCAGTTGTATGTGGCTCTGTCACGGGTTAGCAATCCTAGGAGCCTGTACAAGCTACCCAGTAGAATTTTTAGAATCCCTCAATGCTCCTGGACTACCAGCACATAAAATAAAATTAAAAGTAGGCGTACCCATAATGCTTCTTAGAAATTTAAGCCCCCCAAAACTTTGCAATGGCACCAGGTTAAAAGTGACCAATTTACAACAAAATCTGATAGAAGCAGAGATTTTAACAGGGTGTGGAAAAGGTGAAAGTTTTCATTCCTCGGATTCCTCTCACTCCAAACAATTTTCCATTTAGTTTTAAACAAGTCCAGTTTCCAGTCAGCCTATGTTTTGTGATGACAATTAATAAAGCCCAAGGTCAGATGCTGAAAGTTGTGGGTGTAGATCTAAGTATCAGCTGTTTCTCGCACGGTCAGTTGTATGTGGCTCTGTCACGGGTTAGCAATCCTAGGAGCCTGTATGCTTTCATCCCCGATGGCCATACGTCAAATATCGTATACAGAGAAGCATTACTGTAAAGTAAATTTTTAGCTACTTAAACGACGGTATATGTAGTTCAAAATATGCTGCCCGAAAAGTCACTATTCCACGTGGACGAAGTCGCGGGCACAGCTAGTTTAATACTATGTACGTACTTAACAGTCAAGGTCGCTGGCGTAACTAGCTAAAAAGTCCGACCGCGGCAGATTTGCCAAAGATGTAAACAGCAATGGCCGCTCGAAATTGAATAAAATCGATAAACAAGAGTTTTTATAGTAATGTTAGTTTTCGTCTAAATCTCCGAGCTAACTAGACGACAACAAAAAAGTTGTTTGTTTTCGTCTAAATCTCCGATCTAACTAGACGAAAACTAACATTACCGTAAAACGGGGTGAATAGGGATGCAGGGGTGAATCGGGACGAAACTTTAAAATGGATTTTAACATTGAAATAATTGTTTTTATGCCAAAAAGGACTCTATTTATTATATTATAATTAATGAATAAGTGTCCTTGTTGGCAATAAACTTTATTACATCAACCTTAAAATCCATTTTAAAGTTTCGTCCCGATTCACCCCTGCATCCCTATTCACCCCGTCTTACCAGTACTTAAAATAAAAACTCTTGTTTATCGATTTTATTCAATTTCGAGCGGCCATTGTTGTTTACATCTTTGGCAAATCTGGCGCGGTCGAATCTTAGTTATGCTGCGGTCACACGGCCCAGGTTCTCACAGGCCAGATGGCGCTAGGCCAGGCCGACAGGCCGTAGGAACCGTCGCATTCGATGAGGCCTGCGGTGGCTTGTCACCCGCTCGATCCGTCGGTAAGGTCTAAAACGCAGGGTGGCGCGGCGCTGAGCACTTTTCATGGACTGTACGGCCTGTATAGGCGCGTTTCTTTTTGCTTTGTTTATCGAAAGTTGACCACTGATTAAACCACAGCGGCTGCACACTCAGCCATCCGCTCCGTATCACTTGACATTTTGGCATACAGGCCAACAGGCCGCACCAGGCCAACACACGCCGTGACTGGACCGCGGATTTCGACTTTTAGTCTATTGGATAAAACTTTCAACCCGTCACGTCGGCTCTAGTAATTTTGACGCTACCTAGCAAAAACATAACCATTTACTTCGTGCCACTTACTTCTGGCACAAAACATAAAATATTGCCAAATACATACCTATGTTGCCCGATCTGTTTGACTAGGAAAACAATTTTAAGTCCCGCCCGGACATATTATGGTTTAGATACGCATAAATACGGTTTCGATTCTCCTGACCACTTTGACCTCAGTGAAACGCATGTCACCTGGTAAAGTGGTAACCTCTCGATATTGATAAGCCATAGCCACAAAACAGAACTCTGTATTTTCTGTCATATCTGTTAAATACCTCAGTAAGCTGGCTTGCTGTATAGGTGGACACGTCTAGCCCTCTTCAGCTAGGTTTCGAAGTACAGAAGAACAAGAAATGTCAGAACTCTCTATTTCATGCCACTACCTTTTTATTTATAAATACTAGCTTCTGCCCACGACTTAATTTGCGTGGTAGTCGTAAGGTCACAATATACAAAAAATAACAGTAGCCACAATAAAATTTTATAAAACTCTCTGACCCGCGTCACCCGCCCGCGCTTTTTTACTTAGCATTCATTCTGCCTTTTTTTTTTTTGCTCGGGTCCTAAGGGTCGTAGCGTAATGTTAATTGGCAAAAAAAAAATTCAAAGGTAATTCCAGACATTAGCGCGTTCAAACAAACAAGCAAACTCTTCAGCTTTATTATTCTTCTTCTTTTCTTCTTTACGTGTCGATAGCAAAAATAGCACGAAAACATTAACAATCGTTTTTTAAATTTGTGTGGCCCAAAATTCAGCAATGCCGATACCATTCGCTGACGCAGCCATTAGGTCCTCACGTGCGCTGCGTATGCAGGTGACAGGGCATGCGGTGTGCAAGATGGGAGGCGAGCCATTGTCTGTGGAGAGACACCGCACACACACCGGAGTTCTGAGCCTTCCATGAACCCCCACTTGTGGAGGTTGTCCTTGCTGCAGGCTACTTTAGTAATAGCCTTCTTTTTGTTACAGGAGCAGGCGCTTTAATAGGTACTCTAGCGTCTATGTTTTTCATAAATCGGAAAAGGTGGCCCATCATAATGGGTTTAGGCATCGGCATGGGCTTTTCTTGGGCCAACTGCCAGTAAGCTAATAACGCTATTTACACATTGTAGTACCTGCTGTTGTTGTACTCATTAGATTCTCATTGTAAGTGTTGTTGTAGCTAGTTCCACAATAAATAGTTGGCTAGACTTTATTTGAATGAAGAAGAGATACTGTTCAGTTTTTTCCACATCCACACGCCAGCTCCACACTACTGCCATTTTTATAAACTGGTTGCAAACACGTCCACAGACGTCAAAAATTGTTGATAAACAGAGAATGTCGCTAGTCGAGCGAGAACTTGTGAACATTCCGTGATCTACTCTGTAACACGCAGTGCTGCCAGGAACATGTTGACAGCAACTCGGCAACATGTTGATTGTTGATTAAACTTTAATAAACGTATAGCATGAATACGAGGCTTTATGCCCCCTCCACGCTACTTTCTCTGTCGCTGTGTTTACGATTGTGTGATGCGTGGAAGTATCGCGTAAGGGACTTCGTAACTGACAGGGGTCCCCCGACCGCACGCGTTTTTTTTAATGTAATATTAGTAATCGTGTTCGTGAAGTATAAAATAAGCTCATGAAAAACAACGGACTTACAAAAAAAAAACTACAAAGTGAAAAATAAGCTTAATCTCGGAAGTCGGAGTCGTTAGTTCTGCGTTTTCGTTTTTTTGACACCGATTTCAGAAATTAAACTTATTTTTCACTTTGTGGTTTTTTTTGGAAGTCGGTTGTTTTTAGGGTTCCGTACCTCAAAAGGAAAAAGCGGCACCTTTTTTTTATGGATGGGAAATCATCAAATGACCCCTCCCGCTCTGGGTGGAGCGGAAGGGAGTGTCAGACTCTTACTGACTAAAACGGAAGTCGGAACCCTTATAGGATCACTTTGTTGTCCCTCCGTCTGTACCGTAAAACGGGGTGAATAGGGATGCAGGGGTGAATCGGGACGAAACTTTAAAATGGATTTTAACATTGAAATAATTGTTTTTTTTTTGCCAAAAAGGACTAATGTGTTTATTATATTATAATTAACGATTAAGTGTCCTTGTTGGCATTAAATAAACTTTATTACATCAACGTTAAAATCCATTTTAAAGTTTCATCCCGATTCACCCCTGCATCCCTATTCACCCCGTCTTACCGGTACGTCCGTGTCAAAACCCATTATCTCGGGAACGCGTGGAGGTGTCGAGTTGAAATTATAACCATATACTCAGGTCTGCGGTCCCAAGAAGCTGTGAAAAAATGAAACTTCTTAGTTAACGTAAAAAAAAAAAGATACGGCCGTTTATGCCGCAAAAATAGTATATTGTTTGCCAAGGGAGCAAACAACAAGGCGAGAGTGTTTCTTTGAATCCAGAGCCGAGCGAAAGATTCTAGAGTAGAATCCCGAGGTCAGCGAGGGGTCTAAAGTAGAATCCTGAGCGCAGCAAGGGATTCAAAGTACGTCACTCAAACTTAAAATAGTGTTGTTCCCAAAAAAAAAAAGTAAGTGCAACTTTATGAATAAGCATTACTATTCTGTAAAAATCTCACCGTGAAACATAGGTGAAGTGAGCTGTCATTCCACCTGATGTTAGGGATTGCCACTACTGACAGCTCACTTCACGCACACTTCACCTAAATTTTCACGGTGAGATATTTACAGAATAGGTACAAAGAATACTATTTTATTTTCACTCCTCTAATTGCTCAAAAAGACCGTCATTGTAGCGTAAAATAGTTTCTTCCTCTAGGGGAAAAAGTTTTTTATTTTTGTCTGTTACCAATTATTCATAAGTAGAATAATCTAAGTAAGTATATTTTAAATAAAAATGAATCGCCGAAATGTATGTACGCGCATAACTTCCGAATGACTGCACCAAATTGGATAATTCTTTTTTTGTTGTGTTCGGTATTGCCAGGACAAGGTTTGTATAAAATAAAATTTCGGAAATTCGAAAAACTGAAATAAAATGTATTAACTTGTAAAACAGTTTCTATTTTTTATAATTTCGTATTTAGAAAGACTAACAATTATCGATAGCCATATCTTAGCGCTATGCATCACTAGTGCATTATTTGACATGGGTCCCTTGCTAGGCAATTTTCTTATGTTATCTCAAAAATATTTCACAACGAGATATTTGAATTAGTGCAGGGTTTTTTAATTACCGGTGGTAGGACACGCCACTTGTCTTAAGGTTTGTTGTGATTGTTCTATTTTTGCAAATAAAGACGGAACAATTCGGCTTTTTGTAAAAATACGAAATGACACTACACACGCATTTTACGATTATTTTAGCCACGGGACTTTTCATGGTGCGGATTCTAAACCCACTTTTTTATCAACATTGGCGGTTTGGACTTGCAACACTGATAGAAATTGACATCTGACAAAGACTGATATTGACAGTTGACTGACATACAATGTAGGCCGCATTCCAAAGGAGACGTTCAATAAATGTATGGGGCTTGGTACTAAAATAATTGAATATTTAAACAGCCTTCTGAGCTTTATAAAAGAGAGTAATTATTTTAATGTCTTTGGGCATTTAATTTTTTTTTTACAGCCGCCCGTTTTTTTTAAAACAAGTGTTGAAAAATAAAATGTTTGCATCACTAACTACAAACATTATTTATATTTTAGGGTTGGCAGCCCTGTGGCAAATGACGTGACGATGACAATGTCGGCCAGCACAGCTGACTGACATTGTCATTGTCAATTATCATAGAATTAAGTGGCTTCAGCTTCACTGAGATGGGAGAACTATGGAGACGGCATATTCTACTATAGAAATAATAGTTATACAAATATCTGTCATATCGACACACACATGTCAAAAAGCGTTTTGTTTCTTCTTCTCAAGAGCTGCATATGAAAAGAGAGACGTCAAATGTTTGTCAAGTACTAAATTTGGCAACACTTTTGTGTGACGTCAAAATCATTTCTATGCGTGGTCGGTCGCCATGTTAACTGCCGGGGTTTTTCCTCTATGTTGCCGTGTTTTGTGGTAGATGTGCTGTCAAACGGTTGATTGCTAGTGTTGGGTAAATAGTCGGATGCTTTGAGTTATTATCGATTATAATCCATAAGTGTCCATTAATAGCCTTGCAATGGATATAATCCTGCTATTATATGATCATATAATTTTGACAAAAATTGTATGATCTTCTTGTGTAATAAGGAGTTGTGTGTGTGTTTCGAATTTTTCATCACCTAGTTTTGGTTGTGGTGATTGTTTATACTTTGTCTCAAGCCAAGTTAAACAAGGTATACATTTGCCGATTCGCGATCTCAATGGTTTTTGTATATATTCTGTTAAATATAGTCGAATAGATGACCGCAACTATTTATTTTTTTAGCAATCTAGTATTATTTAAATGCCATTAATGTAATAACAAAAGTAATAATTAATAATCGAATTTCGACCCGAGTATTGAACCTAGGACCCCACACTTAGCAATCGGTCTTGCGACCACTAGACCAACGGGGTAGGTAATAAATAATAATATTTTTTTGCCAATCACGACATCATAAGTCTCCTGGTCCTGGTTAGTGTGTAATGTAAGCTCGTATGAACAATACTCTACACCTGTAGTAAGTAGGTAAATATATTACGAGAATATTGGCCTTCTGATATTAAATGAAGCTTGAGAAAGGTGACAAGTTACAACGTCTTATAAAACCAAGAAAGATAAAACACCCACAACTTCTAAAATTCTTGTCACTTTAGCTGCATTACATTACGAGGCTAATTCGAAAAATTTAAATAAATAATAGAAAACAAATTCATGTAGGTTAAATAATGTCGATATCAGCTGCGCATGTTGCTCGCAGTTACAACCCTACGAAAGGCGGCCATCTTAACTGCCCGATTTTTGTAGGTATACACGCTAATTTTGTAGGTATGACAAGTCCATATTAAGTTTTATTAGTCATTGAGTGGCTTATGCTTTATAACATTAATACATTTGCTATCGTATTTTTCTACATATAAAAACACTCCGCCTCGCGGACTTGTACCAGTGGTTATGGTTTTTTTTTTTATTTCAACGTCATTCTGACATTTACAGATTTGACCTTTTTCGACACGTTTTGATATTGCATTATCATGATAATCAATATTTTTTGTCTCAATTTCATGGAGCTGCAGCTAAAATTATAATAAAATTTCAAAGTATTTAATAGAAACGGAAACTTTAGCCACATTTAAAATAATTATATTGCATAGAAATTAATAAATAAAGGGTATTTGCGTTTTGTTTGTACTGAAACATTTTTCACTTTTTTACAAAAACGGGCGCCTGAAAAAATAATATTTAACTTTAATCGAGTAGCTTATTAAATAAGCTTTCTAATAAGGTACAGACGCCAGCACATCAACCTACCCCTAACTGTCAAATTTTCACAATCAACATTGAACCTTATGCTTTAGCGATAAAGTTGAAAATCAATTACAGAAATCTGACAGATTGTAGTAGGTTGATGTGCTGGCGTCTGTACATCACGTGAGCGTTTAAAAATCTTCGGAATTTTGTACCACTTTTGACCTCTCCTTAGCTAAAATCGCTCACAGCACACATCATCTCACATGTGGTTCCGATTTAGATTACGATTATGACAGCTAAGAGCTGTCAACAATTCGGAACGCTTGTGAACGTGCTCACAGTGCTTACTCAGTATCAAAACGATATTATTACAGTATTTCTTTGTATAAACACCACATCTCTTCTTTAATTCTTCAGGATCCTTATGGTAAGCACAACTTCAAAAATGTCGCGTTAGTTTTATATGATGCAACTAAAACAAAACACACACTGACACATCCTACACACACACACTGTCATTTTTGATAGCGCTCACAGTGATCCAAACTAATATTATAAATGCGAAAGTAACTCTGTCTGTCTGTCTGTCTGTCTTTCTGTCTGTCTGTCTGTCTGTCTGTCTTTGCTTCACGCCTAAACTACTGAACCGATTTGTGTGAAATTTGGTACAGACATAGTTTGGAACTTGAGAAAGGACATAGGATAGTTTTTATTACAAAAAATAAAATGAAAAATAAAATATAAAATAAAATTTATTCCGAACATACAGCGCCATCTATTGGTCAAGAGTCAGCATCAATTCAGTACTGAAAATTCATCGGAAAAATGTAAATAAATAGTAAAAAGGTATGAAAATATAATATAATACAACTTTTAGTACAAAGAAAATGCTCTAACGGAGTATAGATAATTCTATTAGTACTATATGTCGAGTTGGTGATCGCGCAATGGTGTCGATCGTTACACGAGTTCGGTTCATGTTATTGTTTTAATTCATCGGAAAAAAGTAAATAAATAGTAAAAAGGTATGAAAAAAATAATATCAATATAATAAAACTTTTAGTAAAACTAAAATGCCCGAACGGAGTATAGATAAATAATCCGAGTTGTCACTATGCTCGATAGATGGCGTTGGGATCGAAAAATCTGCCGGAAGTCACTATTCCACGCGAACGAAGTCGCGGGCAAAAGCTAGTATTATTATAAGGCATGAACGGCGTTATCGCAAGATGGCGCATGTCATTTTTATTATTTTTATTGCTGAATGGGCATGACGTCGTCTATGACGATTCACGGGACATCGTTATCACGCTCACGCCAACGGCCTGGCCACGAACTCGTCGCTATCAGCGGCAGCTTAGCGCGGGGCGGCGAGCGGTAAAATATACCAAAATGTATGAACCATGCCACGTCGCGTCGCACCGCTCGCAGCGTCAACGCTAGACAGAAGAAACCGCGCCGCTTGCCGCTAAGCCAAAAGTCGTGGCCGGGCGGTAATTCGATACGGGTTTATTCCAACGATTACGATTACATTCCAACTCGGAACGCACCCTAAGTGTCACTAGTGTCAGTGTCATTAAATCTTTCGTTTCTGTTCTGTGTCGTGCCGTCCTATCAATTTTCATTACGAATTATGTAAAAGCCACAAATCCGCAATAAACTCAGTTTTCGGTGCTCAATTCACCGGTTACATGTACCGGTTCTAAAATCTTTTTGGATATTTGGATTTGTGGATAAAAAAATACAAAATACACAATGGCAAAAGAAAAAGTAGATCCAGAAGATTCATACAGGAAGAAATTGGACATGTGCATCACTGACGCCATTATAAAAGGAGGTAAATATTGAAATACAGATCATATTTAGTACTTACCATAAGGATCCTGTCCAGCTATTTTCGGCCGGGTGTCCGAAGGTCATCGGAGGATATACAGCTGCGTCCTTATCTGCATAGTGTCGGATTATCTATCATGGATCATGGTAAATTAAACCTTTCCCTGAGAAATAAGTCAGATGTTCAGAAGTGATCTTTAGGATCGTGTAAGTCAAGTATGGTACACAGTCTAGTTCCTTATGTAAAAGCCTTATATGTGTGAGTAATTATATTTTAAATTATTCGTTCGGGAGTAACTACTTGCAGATATGCATAAATATAATGTCTGAATGTTATGAATTTAATTGTTCTCTACTGACTAAAACTTTTGCATTACAGGTGGTGGTATTTTACTGGGCACAATCACATCACTATTTATCATTAAAAGAAGGTGGCCCATCACTACTGGTTTAGGCATAGGCATGGGTTTTTCTTTGGCCAATTGCCAGTATGATCTAAATAGTAGAAAGAATACTATTTAAATAATTAGCATGTAGGGTCTACAGTTGTCAGGTAGGCATCATTGTAATAGAAATATGTAAGAATCATAGTCCATAAGTAAATTGAAAGTTTTTTGTAGAGTTACTAGTTTTAGGTTGCTACCAGACTGCAGTTGATTACAACATTCTACCATACCGATATAGAAAATATTTATTGTCCAGGTAATACAGTAAGCAGGTTCACAGTTTAACAGCAAGTTGAGATGACATGAGTAGCTTAAAATATTAACTACAGCTAGGTTACAATAAATTATTGCCAGTGAGCCCCAAACTAGACCGTCTGTATCTCGGGGCTCAAAACATATTTTGAGACATGGCTATAGCAATGAGGTAACATATTTTAAGGTATTGGTTTTTGTTGATCAACCGCAGTCTAGTGGCAACTGAAGTAAATAAAAATGTCATTATTAATTTCATGTAGCAACAGCTGTAATTACAGTAGCTACTTGTTGGTTACATCCTATACCTTATTCAGGGAGCAGGAAACCCCCGACAACAGATTTTCATAAGAGCTGCTTGACTTGATTAACCGGTTGAATGCCGTAATTACAGACACAATTAAAAGGCCATTGTGTCTTGCGTGGATCTACGTTCCGACATGCGAAGGGTTAAGCAGCCTTTACCTAAATCTGCCTGAAAGTCTTGCAAGAAGATTGGAAGCTTCTTGAAATGTGGAGTTATGATTTTATCTCTTACATATGCTCGGTTTCTGAAGAATTCTTAAACGGAGTTTAAACTGTCAATAGCTGTTGTTTCGACATAATTATCTATTTAAGAGAATTCCTTCCTTATGCTCGGTTTTTGAGGTTCTCAGATAAACTCTTGATAATAGTTCACTCGACTTTTAAGCTAAATTCTTCCTTAATGACGTGTTCAGAAACACAGTATCGAACCAATAATCACTGAATGGATAAACTCTGTTTAAAAACCTCAGAAACCGGTCATTAGTGCAATAAATAAATTACAGGTGGACATGGTGTAACCGACACAAACCTGGGGCCCATAAATAGAATATATTAAGGTATTTATCCATTAAAATAGCAAGTTCAGAATATTAGTAAGATGTAGTGACCCTGTTCATAAACCCATTCTGTAGTAGACAATGAGTGAGAATGGGTTTATGGTCACTCACGAAGCAGCAAAGTAACCATAATAAAAAGAGGAGGATATTTCATCATCATCATTATTTCAGCCGAAAGACGTCCACTGCTGGACATAGGCCTCCCCCAAGCACCTCCACTTCGACCGTTTCTGTGCTTCTTGCATCCAGTGGGTTTTTTTTTGGTTAAAAATCAATCTTGGCTCAAAAAATCATTTGGTATAATGAATGGAAATATAAAGTTCATTATGTTTTTGAAGAACACTTTTATGGTGTAGCAATTTTTAAAAATAAGCCACGAACCACTACCTATAGCATATTACGTCAGAGTCCAATCATTTATTTCAAATAGGCACATAATAAGCACAGTCTTTTCTTTCATATAACTGTTTTTTTTTTTCTTCCAGCTTTGAAATGAATATCTAAAGCAAAACCAAGGGGAAGCATCCACTAAGGAACACCTATTACAGCATTTATTTTGTGGCACAAACTGACAACTACATACATAGACCAATAATATTATGAAATAGATGCAGTTACCTTATTATGCTGTTTTATTGTTATAGTATTAAGGTTCAATTTTAAACAAACATTTTATGGATGGCTGGGTTTTATGGAGGACGATTGTGATGGATTCGTCATAATCAGCAGGACATGTAGTCTGATCCAAAAGAATCTGATGAAAATGTAAACAAATGGATCAGAAAACATACAAATTGAGGTGAATTTTATATAACCTCGTCAGGGTAATTACATGCCGAAGATATTCGCAGTTTAGCTGGCTACCTCGATGTCAACTCCATGTAAAATAAATGCATGGTAATAGACACGTACATGCCGAAGGATACCTCACTGCGATACATCGCGGGCTGCTAGGGAGTTTACCTAAATGGCTGGCTTGTGCGTGCGACCGACGTAGCGAGCTAAATCGCGACCGCGAGGTATCACAGTGAGGCATCTTCGACATGCAATTTCCCTTAGGAAGGACGCCCTCAGGCTGGGTGGACTGACGATCTTCGCAGGGTGACTGGATGACAGGACAGCTCCCATGGATCGAGTTGAATGGACGCAGATACTATTGGAAAGACTAGTCTTTTCCAATAGTATCTGCTTGTGGTGCGTTAGGTGTTTTAATGTTGTCTTAGTATCACTTAAAAAAAAAATGTATTGGTTGTGAAGCAACTACAAAAGGACACCAATATTTCGCTAAGAAAAAATAAGCATAATAATCAGCCTATAATGTTCCTAATGTTAGGACACAGGCTTCCTGCCTGTGAGTGCGAGTATTTTTCATTCTAGGACATGCCGGTTTCAAGAGAAATGGTGATGAATGTAGGTACACAAAATAAAATAAAATTCAAAAATAAAGAACAATATTTAATCATTTATTGTACAAATCGATACTGGAATTAAGATAAAGGATAGATTTAGTGTATCTTAACAATAAAAATAATTTAAATACAACAATAATTATATTTTAGTATGAATAGACAAGCTTTACCAACAACCCATATACAGACACCCAACGTGGTGATAATTATAACTATAAAACATGACAGGTTAAACAGCACATTTATACAATTTCGTATTGGGGGAACGAGATGGCTGCACTCCGAGAGAGATATAGCATCGTATCACAAACATAATGAAGATTGTATTACAAACCAGCAGCGCCCCGCGGTTTCACCCGCCCGAGTGTCGACCCCTGGGAATATCGGGATAAAAGTATCCTATGTCCTTTCCCGGGACTCAAACTATCTCTATACCAAATTTCATCGAAATCGGTGCAGCGGTTTAAGCGTGAAAAGGTAACAGACAGACAGACACACTTTCGCATTTATAATATTAAATAATATAGTATGGATTACCATTTCCTCAAAAAGGATATTATGGCAATATAGAACTGACATTTAAAAAGTAAACATTCAACAAGTGCAATCATAACAACAATGAAGTATAAATACAAATTAATTAGTCGTAAATAAAACAATCTTTGATTGACAAAGTTAATCGATTACATCTATTGTTTCAACTACAAAAATAACAAAAGACATTCTTTTTAACTTTTTGCCCAATCAACATTCAAAATGGATGTGTTGTATAAACTGCATGCAACATACAAATAGATGTGTACATTTTAACAAGTCCCACCAATAAACAACATTGAACAAACACAATGAAAACATTCACATAATTATACATTTTGTTAGGATTATACAAATTTGTCTTTTTATTTATCAAACAATTTCATTTTGTAATAAAATGCACTTTATTGTTACCATACACAAGGTCGAAAAGGAAAACAAAAGAGATTCCTTAATGTAACTGTCATGCAGAAGTACAGAAGAAAATATATTAAGTTATTTAAATATACGAGAACGAAATACTATAACTGTACTATCATAGAGACAATTCATTATTAAACAACACAAAAATACTACTAAACTGGCAAGAAAAAAAAATCTCACAAATACATAATTAAATAAATACCACAATCATCATTTTTTTATTGACACTTGAAAACCTGTGACACTCGATATATCATTCCGATTTGAACACAAGATTGTAAATATCTTATCTTATTAAATTAACACTCGACCATCTGGGTCACCATGCGCGTGCGACGTAATGTTGTGGCAATATTTCGCGCCGAAGCGAGACATGACTATGCGTAAATAACGGATGTAAACAGAGGAGTCACATAATATTTTTCCCGTTATTGTGATCATCTTTTTGGACTGAACCATACCTGCCGAGAACCTTCTGGTAACGGAGATATTGAAGGTCGTTCAACTTTTTTTTACGAAACCAAGTTTCAAATGTTATTCCTGAAA
The DNA here is from genome assembly GCA_914767645.1 of Hydraecia micacea. Taxonomy (NCBI): domain Eukaryota; kingdom Metazoa; phylum Arthropoda; class Insecta; order Lepidoptera; family Noctuidae; genus Hydraecia; species Hydraecia micacea. Next base: position 18,294,809 of record OU611782.1, on the reverse strand, counting down.
TACGCCCACAACTCCTGTACCGTTGCATGCACCCATAGACACAATGTTTTGCGTGGTCTGCCATAAACAGCGAGTTTTTACACCCAAAATAAAAATAGCTTCCCAGCATTAATCACAAAAAAAAATTGAATGTTACTAAGTTTGATGTACAGAATGTGTAGATATTGGCTATGTGAGTGATGGGTCTTTTGACACCCTGTATGGCATGTCTGTCCAGTGTGAGATGATGCGACAACAAGACTTGGTCGCACTGCGCATGAGTTTCTCATGATTGAAGTTCAAACTAACTATGGCGGCAACTATAATATTTAGCTAAATTATAAAATATAACATTTGGTAATACATTTGACTAGTACATCGTTCGGGACAACCGATTTCACTCGCAGGAACAATAAACAAGATTTAGATTGAAATATAAACAAAGTTAATTCTACAATAACTATCTCAATACTAAGATAACTCAGCGATTTGTCTAGCAATCCGAGAAAATGTTAGTCGTTACTTGGACCAACTTTTGCATGAATTAAGCCTATTGAAGTCCTTAGCTCAGAGGATCACAGGATCATTAGATGTCATTGGAAAAAGAATTTTGTGTTTGGTGTCATAAAGTGCAAAGTAGAGCACACGAGGACGTCCGAAAAGACGTTTGATTTGTATGTATTTGAGGTTTTGGAGATAAATATCTCCAATCGTGGCTATAATAATGTTACCAATATATAGAAAAAATTAAAGCTTTCCTGATCATAACAGAACTTGGTAAAAAAAAAAACGACTATAATTTTTTAATCAAGACCTCTTTCCCTGCATTATAATAATATTGTTCTCTAGCTTTCAACAGGCAATTACGAAGCTCAATCAAATGTTACTAGGTAGAATGTATAAAGATTTAAAAACGTGTAAAGTAGCTATTACATATCGTGATAGATACCGATTTCTATTGCTATTTTATAAGTTAACCAGCTTCTGCCAGCGACTTCGTCGGCGGCGTGAAATTTATTGTTTTAACATAAAATATACCCTATTATATTCGGGAATACAGTAGCTTACCATTACTGAAAGAATTTTCGGATTCGGATCAGTAGTTCTGAAGATTACCCCTACAAACTCAAATTATACCTCTTTATAAGATTATAGTATAGAATGCAATTATGGCACAGTATGTTTGTTCTTTATTTTTTATTTACTAAATTAAAAGTTAATACGGTACGAAGTTTGGTACTGATTGTAATTCTGTTGATCCCAAGTTTCTATTGCAAGAGTAACATTATATTAGGAGATAATAAAAGTATGGCCACGATTGACTGTTTATTCATATGAGATTCTCCATTGGTTCTTCTTGACCAGCCTTTCTAAAGGGTTATCGTGTTACCCAGTAACTGGGTTCTGGAGGTCAGATAGGCAGTCGCTCCATGTAAAATACTGGTATTCAACAGCATGCGGTTAGACTGGAAGCCGATGCCAGCATAGTTAAGAAAGGCTAGACAGAGACAGATATACGAGACTCTTCATGAATTATAGAACTTCGAGTGCAAAAGACCAGCAAGCTGAGAATCAAGACAAGTACGTATATTCTTTCTACATTATAAAAATCTTAAATTCATTTACTGACAGACAACGTCCAGCCTGAACTTAAACACAAAGGTTATTTATATAACGAAGGTTATCAGTTGGGAAGGATAATTGATAATCCATCCCCTAAAGGGGTGAAATATGGGATGGAAGTTCATAATTTTTGCCAAATGCGACCTCTATCGGGTATGCGGCTTCTTGTTGTATTCCTCTTTATCCAAGTGATAGCAATAGACATCGGAGTATATCACGTCATGTAATAGCGTAGTATTTACCATGAGGTGCAGTGCCGTAATACTGTCCTTATTTTATCGTAGGTACTCTCTAAGACTAGTTATTGTGATATCGTGAAGATAAACTGCTAATTTACAGCTAGTTTTATTTATTTATATAAAAGTGTGAATATTTTGTATTTATTTTATTTTTTAATCGAACAGGGCCGGTGAGCTCTGGTCAAGTTTTTATTAAGGTGATTAACGGTGCACTAATTGTTTTGTCAGGTTATAACATTTTAGTAGGTGGTTCAAGCTTTTTCGTTTCGACAAGTTTTAATTATTAAAAAAATTGGTTGTCTGTAAAGTCTGTTTACGGACGATAATTTTACGTGATAACGTCATAACAAAACATGCCTCTCTATCGCTTGTTCCGCGCTCTCGCTTGCACGCTCAGCTCAGGCGGAACGTGACAATGAGTCATGCTTTTTCGTGCGTGCAGCCGGCGTTTATCGATTTATACGACGTTCTGACGTCAAAAAAAAAATATACGTGTGCTTTAAAAAAAATATGTTCAATAAACAAGAAACATTACAAAACTTCTTCAAACATAACTAAATCAAAATATAGGACTCCTTCAAGAATCTTTTGGTGCTCGAATGACGTTGAAAGGAGACGCTGTTGGTACATTTGTAAAATGTATTGAAAAACAAGATGGCGTCGTCAGTTCCGATTTTGGCCACACGCGAAAAGATCCATATAAAGCTACAATTGATTCGTCACATTCAATTAGTAAAATTGCTTACTTTTCTTACATTGATTTACAGACACCGGCCTCCGAACGTTAATACTCAACATCGGAGCTACAATAAAGCTAATACCTATAGTAGGAGACTCAGTTCGCCTAACTACCCAACATAGGCACTAATACAATTTGGCCTAGGACTCTGAGCACACTTCTAACGACTACGGGCACTTGGACCATTGTGATGTAGCTAGAAATCGTTTGAACTATAGTCCGCGCGGAACTAGTTGGCCGCGCCTTAGGTATGTGAGCGGTGTGAATGTGGGGCGGGGGCGCATTACTCAGTACGTGCGCTGCGAATCGCCGCCTCACTCCTGTCCCCACCTCAGCGGCCAACTAGTTCCGCGCGGACTATAATACACACGCCTGTATTTCCTGAAGGGGTAGCCAGAGGTGTATGTTACACTCAAATTATGTCAATTATGTTACAAGTCCCGTGGCATAATAAAGGGCGAGCCTATTGTCATGAACTTTCCTCAAGAGAAAATCCATTAACACTGCCCGACTTGTGAATCAAAACGCGCTTGCGTCCACTATACCCGAAAATATCGAGAATATCATTCGAGTCGCGATACTTAACATTTATAACCGAATAAAGATAAATTGCTAACAAAAGACACAAGATTTCACAACGCTAACTTCGATCTCACTTTAAGCCCTTGTCAACAGAAGTGTACCCAAAGCGATTGATCAGTATTACACTTGTCCACCCGACTGTATCGATTGAATCTATCGTTCTACACCGTACAGCCACACAACGAAATTACCACGTTACGAGAAAGCGTGATAACCCAATACTGGGCTTTCGCCACCTCTGGATAGGTAGAATCCAAAAAAAAAAAATGCGCGTGCAGCACCGTACACGTAACAGAAGTGAAACTTCTTAAAAAATAAATAATAAGAGAGATTTAGTCTGAGAGACAGAGAGAGTTAAATCTTTCTTCCCTCTCATGTAACGAAATGTGCCTAAACGTGACGCGTCCTTGAAATTACACTCTCAATTCTCCTCCAATTATCGAATCTCCGCCTAAGAAGTTTCACTTCAATAATAAAAGGTTTCCTGTTTGCCATTAGGCTGCGAAATCGTAAATTGGAACCGAACTTGTATGAACTTATCCAGTGGTGGCAACACAGGCCCTTTGTTTTGCAACTGTCCGATTCGCACAACGAAAGGATATTCGAACTTAATTTTAACGTTAATCTACAATGTCCTACCATCCTTTCGAACCACGATTCGGAAAAGTTGTCGAAACTCTTGCCTTGGGTATCAGCTCTAAGGCAAACCGTTACGAATAACTATCACACTTATTTATAATCTATGGTCGAAAACGGCAATAACCGGGCAGTATATTTTCTTAACAACGACGAAAAAAATACAAGAAATCATTTTATTAAAATAACTGGTGAACCATGTTGGATTTTGGCGTAACTAGGAATATTTTGTAGGTATATATATATTTTTTTATTACAATAAAAACAGCGCATTGACTTAATATTAACGTCAATTCAAAGGAAGCCCGAAAGGATATTGTAATATAATACTAACTAAAACATCACTAAACATCTTACGTGAAATAACAGTAAAGCATTCGGTTAAACTTGAATAAAACACCTCGTAAATATCTTCAAACCAACAGTCCACAAACAATCATGAAAATACAAGCACATAACATAAGACATTCCAACTTTTTAAGCTTGGCAACCCTAACCTGTCTGTCAAACCAATCGGTATGACAACCTTATAACAAAAACTCTTTACATCTTTTCTTCCCTCATTCCCAGTTACGCCAAAGCGGCAACGTGTACAGACTAAACAAAACTGAATGGCTCACTGTGGCTCGTGGCTCACTGTGATTGGCTCACAGTGGCTCGTGGCTCACTTGGTGGTCATGTCGGGCCAGTAGTTGATGTAGTAGCGGTGGGTACTGCCTTCGAATAGTCGGTCCAGCCAGTTCTCGAGCCCGTCTAGAAGGTTCTCTGCAAAGACAGATAGAAAAACTGCGATCAGAAAAAAACAAAATAGGAATATGCATGTTTTTTTATAACTAGAATTTATTTTATTTTATTTTTATATTACAATATATTTCACACAACAAATAACAGACGTTTCCCAGCAATCATTTTTGCTCCATGTTACTTAGTTTGATGTAACAGACGCCAGCACATCAACCTACTACAATCTGTCAAATTTCTTTAATCAAATTTCAATTTTATTGCTAAAGCATAAGGTGCAAAATTGATTGGGAAAATTTGACAGTTTCGGGTAGGTTGATGTGCTGGCGTCTGTACAAAAGGCGTGGTTAACTGCTATGTGATGGGTCTTTATACCCTGCAGGGATCGATTCACTGTATTAGTTAGAGGAAACTTCTCAGGTGCCTGGCAAATCTGTGCAGTTTCGCCAACTTAACCGAATGATGTGTAGTAGTCACCTTGCATGAGCACGGGCGGGTCGGATCCCTCGTCGTTGGAGGAGGAGTCGGGCGACGTGTGGAAGCCGATGAAGGCGCCCGCTTCCGGGTCGAACGTGCCGCCCTCGCCCAGCGACCGCGTCATGCGACTCATGCGCTGAGAACACAACAACATACATACATTATGTTACTTTTGAAAATGTTGGTAAACCTGTAATTGGTGTTGTGTTATTATTATTTTATATAGAAGCTGATCTTTATAAAAAAAAAAATTAAAGAAAAAGAAAAGTTTTTTACCTATTTGCGGTAAACATGACGCAGAGAAAGAACACAAACACAAAAAAGAACAAGTTCGGGGAAAATATGCGCTCCATCCGCGCAAAACGGCCATCGCTCAGCACCAAGACCCTATGCGAGACAGAGCCCAGCGCTGGTTTTCAGCGACAGCCGGCGTAATTGGTATCCATTTACGTCACACACGTTTTAATAGCGTCTTTCTCGATTGCTATCTTGTATGTAGGTTTGGGCTTAAGTTCGGTGTTCACGAAAAGCACAGCGTTCTCATGCAGAAAAACTTACAACTGTACATGATCGTCCCTTTGATTCGTGTACGCTCCGAGACGTATTCAGGTATGCCCCTAGTTGTAGTATGCCAGCACGGGATTCAAAAAGTTCACATCACATGGCTGTGCATAACAAACGATAAACAAGTCGACCGCGCATGCAGCTTAGAAGTAAGAAACAGGTAGGAAATGGCCCGGTGTGACACATATCTTCAACTTCCTACTAATTTACAAATTCCTTGAATAAAAATTACTTTTTCGTATGTATTTAGTAGGTAAAACTTTATTATTATAATAGTTGTGTCTACCTTGTGCGGCTTAGTGCACTCGGGGTGCTTGGCGTGGTAGATACAGAAGTACTTGCGGTGCGGGTTGAGAGCCAGCACCGTGCCCACACAGTTGCGCGCGTTGAGGCGCAGCTCGGCGCCGCCCAGCGACAGCTGCAGCACGCGCGCGAACCAGCTCGCGTGCCGGTCCACGCACAGGTACGCGAACACCAGCGTCTTGTTCCTGGAGGCGGACGGGACTCATCACTATGAAGTGTGCGTCACACTTTTCAATCCCTATCGTTCCACAGCGGGGTAGGCTCGAGCGGGCGCGTGGGATCGATTATTATGGTCCGCTTTTTTCAAAAATATTTGTTGGCTTTTTAAACATTTAATGATAAATCTCGAGTGATCAAAAATTTTAAGTACGTCCTTTTTTTTATTAATGAATTAATTATTCATGACCTTTAGGAAAGTAAACGAAACAAAAGGAAAATGTAAGGATCATAGCAGTTGGTGCTTCTGTAGATTCAGTCTAGAAAAACAAAATATTCTTAAAAAAGCGTTGTGCTACTAGCTACTACGGTTCTAAACCTACTCTCAAGACCAAATACTCTACTTTCAACTTTTCAAGACCAAAACTATTAACACGAATGGCACCTCCGCTGGCTTTAACCAATGGGTGTAAAATTCGCCTTACCGAATGTTAGAAATCTAGGACCCAAGATCGTCTTAGATAAAGAGGTGCTTGAAACTGTAGGCTCGGCAGTTTTTCTGGGCATAACAGTAGATGCCAAACTTCAGTGGGGCCCACATATATCAAGCCTAGAGAGGCTCAGTTCGGCTGCCTTAGCGGTCAGGAAAGTAAGACAATACACTGACGTTTATAAAGCTCAGTTAGTCTACTTTAGTTATTTTCACAGCGTTATTTCCTACGGTATTCTGCTGTGGGGCAAAGCTGCTGATATTCAAAATATATTTGTCCTTCAAAAACGAGCTGTTCGAGCAATATACCAGCTATGTGCCAGAGTTTCTATAAGAGATTTTTTTTAAAGATATTAGTATTCCCACGGTTGCATCACAATTCATCTTAACCAATATCTTATACAATATGGAAACCACATATATGTAATAAATTATGCCACATACTTGTTATCGCCTTTTCTGACGATGTACAAAAAATGAACTAAATCGGTCGCGAAAAAAAATCAGCTGTTCCCTACATTTTGACGAGTTATGCGAACATAATTTAGGTAACACCTGATGATTTTTTTTCGCGACAGACAGCTGTGCCGCTGGGGAGTTTGTAGCGAAAGCACTGGGAAGTGGTGAAAGGTTTTGGGGGACTGTCTTATGTAATTGTGACGTTCGAAAAGTGCTGATTCTCAGCCTAATTAGACCAAATGACTTTTGATTTTGGTTAAACAAAGTACTCACTTGCGATAAGGCCACACAATCTTGTGGAACTTGGACAGCAGTTGCACGCGACTCTGCACGTCTACCAACAACACGATCGTTCGACATCCAGGCTTCAATAGTCTGTAAGAGGATCAAATTGAAAGAAATCTGGCTGTAAGTAACTTCAACTTTAAAAAAACATGTGCGGTCGAGGGTTGTCAGGAACGAAGTTACTCGCACATACACACTCACTCGTACGTAATAGAAAGAGACAGAGCGAGAGGAGAAAGTCGCATGGAGGGCATAATGGGTCACAGTAGAATTAGCGTGACCATTTCTACCAGTCAACTCCTACCGCACGCCGCGTTAAGGAACTTCGTTCCAAAAACATCGACGTACAATCTAGTGTGCATACGCACGAGCGACACGCGCCGACGGTTGCAGAGGCAACTGCAACCGTCAACGCGTGTCGCTCGTGTATTTTAGTACGGTGCTCAAGTACACGACCGATAGGAATGATTAAATGTCATTCCTATTGTCATATTTTTCAATGTGACCGGCAAGAAACATTGTCACTTTGCTACTAATTTCCGACGGATACATACCTAACCAGTCCGTTATACTTCTCAGCTCGCAACTCATGCAGTCGTAGTTCAGAGCTCTGCTCATTGTTGTTCTTCTTAGCAGTGCAGTTCTGTTTCTTTCTCTCTTCCTTCTGACGCTGCACTGACTCTTCTTCTACGCGACTGTGAAAGAGGATAAGTTTAATAAACTAGATTTTAAAATTTTCTTGTAACGAAAACGTGGGTCGTATTTTTTTTTGTTACAGTATTTTTATCTCACGAAGCGACGCGCGCATTACGTGTGGTAATCAAGTGTACAAACACGCTGTGTATGTGTGCGTGAAAACGAGTTGCATCAGCACATAACACACACACTTCTTACTCCGCCATTGTTTTGGACGGTACCGAGAACTCCTGCGTTTACACACAAATTCACCGCTGTCAAATTATGGAAAATTGTTGACGATCCATACAACACTGCCGACCGTGCCTACACACGGCGAATAAACCGTAGTTTTCCACGGCAAGAAAAACGTACGTGTGTAACGGGCCTTCAGCTTTGTAGAGCGCCGTCACTGTCATTTATTGATACTCGAAATGTCATTTTTACGTCCGAGTACTTTAAACTGCGCTCACAATTTATGTGCTTTTGATAAAGTAACTTTAGTCCTTATACATAATATGTAGAGTTCAATTTCAGTTTTTATTAACTTTTCGTTGTAACAAATCATTTTGACAACAATTTATATTTGATTAAATGTAAGTATACGTACATAAGATACGCCATGAGATACCCCGCGGCGAGCACCAGCCCCACGGTGGCGAGCACGGACAGCGCGGAGATGGCGCGCTGGGTGTAAGTATACGTACATAAGATACGCCATGAGATACCCCGCGGCGAGCACCAGCCCCACGGTGGCGAGCACGGACAGCGCGGAGATGGCGCGCTGGGTGTAAGTATACGTACATAAGATACGCCATGAGATACCCCGCGGCGAGCACCAGCCCCACGGTGGCGAGCACGGACAGCGCGGAGATGGCGCGCTGGGTGTAAGTATACGTACATAAGATACGCCATGAGATACCCCGCGGCGAGCACCAGCCCCACGGTGGCGAGCACGGACAGCGCGGAGATGGCGCGCTGGGTGTAAGTATACGTACATAAGATACGCCATGAGATACCCCGCGGCGAGCACCAGCCCCACGGTGGCGAGCACGGACAGCGCGGAGATGGCGCGCTGGGTGTAAGTATACGTACATAAGATACGCCATGAGATACCCCGCGGCGAGCACCAGCCCCACGGTGGCGAGCACGGACAGCGCGGAGATGGCGCGCTGGGTGTAAGTATACGTACATAAGATACGCCATGAGATACCCCGCGGCGAGCACCAGCCCCACGGTGGCGAGCACGGACAGCGCGGAGATGGCGCGCTGGGTGTAAGTATACGTAGATAAGATACGCCATGAGATACCCCGCGGCGAGCACCAGCCCCACGGTGGCGAGCACGGACAGCGCGGAGATGGCGCGCTGGGTGTAAGTATACGTACATAAGATACGCCATGAGATACCCCGCGGCGAGCACCAGCCCCACGGTGGCGAGCACGGACAGCGCGGAGATGGCGCGCTGGGTGTAAGTATACGTACATAAGATACGCCATGAGATACCCCGCGGCGAGCACCAGCCCCACGGTGGCGAGCACGGACAGCGCGGAGATGGCGCGCTGGGTGTAAGTATACGTACATAAGATACGCCATGAGATACCCCGCGGCGAGCACCAGCCCCACGGTGGCGAGCACGGACAGCGCGGAGATGGCGCGCTGGGTGTAAGTATACGTACATAAGATACGCCATGAGATACCCCGCGGCGAGCACCAGCCCCACGGTGGCGAGCACGGACAGCGCGGAGATGGCGCGCTGGGTGTAAGTATACGTACATAAGATACGCCATGAGATACCCCGCGGCGAGCACCAGCCCCACGGTGGCGAGCACGGACAGCGCGGAGATGGCGCGCTGGGTGTAAGTATACGTACATAAGATACGCCATGAGATACCCCGCGGCGAGCACCAGCCCCACGGTGGCGAGCACGGACAGCGCGGAGATGGCGCGCTGGGTGTAAGTATACGTACATAAGATACGCCATGAGATACCCCGCGGCGAGCACCAGCCCCACGGTGGCGAGCACGGACAGCGCGGAGATGGCGCGCTGGGTGTAAGTATACGTACATAAGATACCCCGCGGCGAGCACCAGCCCCACGGTGGCGAGCACGGACAGCGCGGAGATGGCGCGCTGGGTGTAAGTATACGTAGATAAGATACGCCATGAGATACCCCGCGGCGAGCACCAGCCCCACGGTGGCGAGCACGGACAGCGCGGAGATGGCGCGCTGGGTGTAAGTATACGTACAGACGCCAGCACATCAACCTACTACAATCTGTCAGATTTCTGTAATAGATTTTCAACTTTATCGCTGAAGCATAAGATTCAATGTTGATTGGAAAAATTTGACAGTTAGGTGTAGGTTGATGTGCTGGCGTCTGTACATAAGATACGCCATGAGATACCCCGCGGCGAGCACCAGCCCCACGGTGGCGAGCACGGACAGCGCGGAGATGGCGCGCTGGGTGTAAGTATACGTACATAAGATACGCCATGAGATACCCCGCGGCGAGCACCAGCCCCACGGTGGCGAGCACGGACAGCGCGGAGATGGCGCGCTGGGTGTAAGTATACGTACATAAGATACGCCATGAGATACCCCGCGGCGAGCACCAGCCCCACGGTGGCGAGCACGGACAGCGCGGAGATGGCGCGCTGGGTGTAAGTATACGTACATAAGATACGCCATGAGATACCCCGCGGCGAGCACCAGCCCCACGGTGGCGAGCACGGACAGCGCGGAGATGGCGCGCTGGGTGTAAGTATACGTACATAAGATACGCCATGAGATACCCCGCGGCGAGCACCAGCCCCACGGTGGCGAGCACGGACAGCGCGGAGATGGCGCGCTGGGTGTAAGTATACGTACATAAGATACGCCATGAGATACCCCGCGGCGAGCACCAGCCCCACGGTGGCGAGCACGGACAGCGCGGAGATGGCGCGCTGGGTGTAAGTATACGTACATAAGATACGCCATGAGATACCCCGCGGCGAGCACCAGCCCCACGGTGGCGAGCACGGACAGCGCGGAGATGGCGCGCTGGGTGTAAGTATACGTACATAAGATACGCCATGAGATACCCCGCGGCGAGCACCAGCCCCACGGTGGCGAGCACGGACAGCGCGGAGATGGCGCGCTGGGTGTAAGTATACGTACATAAGATACGCCATGAGATACCCCGCGGCGAGCACCAGCCCCACGGTGGCGAGCACGGACAGCGCGGAGATGGCGCGCTGGGTGTAAGTATACGTACATAAGATACGCCATGAGATACCCCGCGGCGAGCACCAGCCCCACGGTGGCGAGCACGGACAGCGCGGAGATGGCGCGCTGGGTGTAAGTATACGTACATAAGATACGCCATGAGATACCCCGCGGCGAGCACCAGCCCCACGGTGGCGAGCACGGACAGCGCGGAGATGGCGCGCTGGGTGTAAGTATACGTACATAAGATACGCCATGAGATACCCCGCGGCGAGCACCAGCCCCACGGTGGCGAGCACGGACAGCGCGGAGATGGCGCGCTGGGTGTAAGTATACGTACATAAGATACGCCATGAGATACCCCGCGGCGAGCACCAGCCCCACGGTGGCGAGCACGGACAGCGCGGAGATGGCGCGCTGGGTGTAAGTATACGTACATAAGATACGCCATGAGATACCCCGCGGCGAGCACCAGCCCCACGGTGGCGAGCACGGACAGCGCGGAGATGGCGCGCTGGGTGTAAGTATACGTACATAAGATACGCCATGAGATACCCCGCGGCGAGCACCAGCCCCACGGTGGCGAGCACGGACAGCGCGGAGATGGCGCGCTGGGTGTAAGTATACGTACATAAGATACGCCATGAGATACCCCGCGGCGAGCACCAGCCCCACGGTGGCGAGCACGGACAGCGCGGAGATGGCGCGCTGGGTGTAAGTATACGTACATAAGATACGCCATGAGATACCCCGCGGCGAGCACCAGCCCCACGGTGGCGAGCACGGACAGCGCGGAGATGGCGCGCTGGGTGTAAGTATACGTACATAAGATACGCCATGAGATACCCCGCGGCGAGCACCAGCCCCACGGTGGCGAGCACGGACAGCGCGGAGATGGCGCGCTGGGTGTAAGTATACGTACATAAGATACGCCATGAGATACCCCGCGGCGAGCACCAGCCCCACGGTGGCGAGCACGGACAGCGCGGAGATGGCGCGCTGGGTGTAAGTATACGTACATAAGATACGCCATGAGATACCCCGCGGCGAGCACCAGCCCCACGGTGGCGAGCACGGACAGCGCGGAGATGGCGCGCTGGGTGTAAGTATACGTACATAAGATACGCCATGAGATACCCCGCGGCGAGCACCAGCCCCACGGTGGCGAGCACGGACAGCGCGGAGATGGCGCGCTGGGTGTAAGTATACGTAGATAAGATACGCCATGAGATACCCCGCGGCGAGCACCAGCCCCACGGTGGCGAGCACGGACAGCGCGGAGATGGCGCGCTGGGTGTAAGTATACGTACATAAGATACGCCATGAGATACCCCGCGGCGAGCACCAGCCCCACGGTGGCGAGCACGGACAGCGCGGAGATGGCGCGCTGGGTGTAAGTATACGTACATAAGATACGCCATGAGATACCCCGCGGCGAGCACCAGCCCCACGGTGGCGAGCACGGACAGCGCGGAGATGGCGCGCTGGGTGTAAGTATACGTACATAAGATACGCCATGAGATACCCCGCGGCGAGCACCAGCCCCACGGTGGCGAGCACGGACAGCGCGGAGATGGCGCGCTGGGTGTAAGTATACGTACATAAGATACGCCATGAGATACCCCGCGGCGAGCACCAGCCCCACGGTGGCGAGCACGGACAGCGCGGAGATGGCGCGCTGGGTGTAAGTATACGTACATAAGATACGCCATGAGATACCCCGCGGCGAGCACCAGCCCCACGGTGGCGAGCACGGACAGCGCGGAGATGGCGCGCTGGGTGTAAGTATACGTACATAAGATACGCCATGAGATACCCCGCGGCGAGCACCAGCCCCACGGTGGCGAGCACGGACAGCGCGGAGATGGCGCGCTGGGTGTAAGTATACGTACATAAGATACGCCATGAGATACCCCGCGGCGAGCACCAGCCCCACGGTGGCGAGCACGGACAGCGCGGAGATGGCGCGCTGGGTGTAAGTATACGTACATAAGATACGCCATGAGATACCCCGCGGCGAGCACCAGCCCCACGGTGGCGAGCACGGACAGCGCGGAGATGGCGCGCTGGGTGTAAGTATACGTACATAAGATACGCCATGAGATACCCCGCGGCGAGCACCAGCCCCACGGTGGCGAGCACGGACAGCGCGGAGATGGCGCGCTGGGTGTAAGTATACGTACATAAGATACGCCATGAGATACCCCGCGGCGAGCACCAGCCCCACGGTGGCGAGCACGGACAGCGCGGAGATGGCGCGCTGGGTGTAAGTATACGTACATAAGATACGCCATGAGATACCCCGCGGCGAGCACCAGCCCCACGGTGGCGAGCACGGACAGCGCGGAGATGGCGCGCTGGGTGTAAGTATACGTACATAAGATACGCCATGAGATACCCCGCGGCGAGCACCAGCCCCACGGTGGCGAGCACGGACAGCGCGGAGATGGCGCGCTGGGTGTAAGTATACGTACATAAGATACGCCATGAGATACCCCGCGGCGAGCACCAGCCCCACGGTGGCGAGCACGGACAGCGCGGAGATGGCGCGCTGGGTGTAAGTATACGTAGATAAGATACGCCATGAGATACCCCGCGGCGAGCACCAGCCCCACGGTGGCGAGCACGGACAGCGCGGAGATGGCGCGCTGGGTGTAAGTATACGTACATAAGATACGCCATGAGATACCCCGCGGCGAGCACCAGCCCCACGGTGGCGAGCACGGACAGCGCGGAGATGGCGCGCTGGGTGTAAGTATACGTACATAAGATACGCCATGAGATACCCCGCGGCGAGCACCAGCCCCACGGTGGCGAGCACGGACAGCGCGGAGATGGCGCGCTGGGTGTAAGTATACGTACATAAGATACGCCATGAGATACCCCGCGGCGAGCACCAGCCCCACGGTGGCGAGCACGGACAGCGCGGAGATGGCGCGCTGGGTGTAAGTATACGTACATAAGATACGCCATGAGATACCCCGCGGCGAGCACCAGCCCCACGGTGGCGAGCACGGACAGCGCGGAGATGGCGCGCTGGGTGTAAGTATACGTACATAAGATACGCCATGAGATACCCCGCGGCGAGCACCAGCCCCACGGTGGCGAGCACGGACAGCGCGGAGATGGCGCGCTGGGTGTAAGTATACGTACATAAGATACGCCATGAGATACCCCGCGGCGAGCACCAGCCCCACGGTGGCGAGCACGGACAGCGCGGAGATGGCGCGCTGGGTGTAAGTATACGTACATAAGATACGCCATGAGATACCCCGCGGCGAGCACCAGCCCCACGGTGGCGAGCACGGACAGCGCGGAGATGGCGCGCTGGGTGTAAGTATACGTACATAAGATACGCCATGAGATACCCCGCGGCGAGCACCAGCCCCACGGTGGCGAGCACGGACAGCGCGGAGATGGCGCGCTGGGTGTAAGTATACGTACATAAGATACGCCATGAGATACCCCGCGGCGAGCACCAGCCCCACGGTGGCGAGCACGGACAGCGCGGAGATGGCGCGCTGGGTGTAAGTATACGTACATAAGATACGCCATGAGATACCCCGCGGCGAGCACCAGCCCCACGGTGGCGAGCACGGACAGCGCGGAGATGGCGCGCTGGGTGTAAGTATACGTACATAAGATACGCCATGAGATACCCCGCGGCGAGCACCAGCCCCACGGTGGCGAGCACGGACAGCGCGGAGATGGCGCGCTGGGTGTAAGTATACGTACATAAGATACGCCATGAGATACCCCGCGGCGAGCACCAGCCCCACGGTGGCGAGCACGGACAGCGCGGAGATGGCGCGCTGGGTGTAAGTATACGTACATAAGATACGCCATGAGATACCCCGCGGCGAGCACCAGCCCCACGGTGGCGAGCACGGACAGCGCGGAGATGGCGCGCTGGGTGTAAGTATACGTAGATAAGATACGCCATGAGATACCCCGCGGCGAGCACCAGCCCCACGGTGGCGAGCACGGACAGCGCGGAGATGGCGCGCTGGGTGTAAGTATACGTACATAAGATACCCCATGAGATACCCCGCGGCGAGCACCAGCCCCACGGTGGCGAGCACGGACAGCGCGGAGATGGCGCGCTGGGTGTAAGTATACGTACATAAGATACGCCATGAGATACCCCGCGGCGAGCACCAGCCCCACGGTGGCGAGCACGGACAGCGCGGAGATGGCGCGCTGGGTGTAAGTATACGTAGATAAGATACGCCATGAGATACCCCGCGGCGAGCACCAGCCCCACGGTGGCGAGCACGGACAGCGCGGAGATGGCGCGCTGGGTGTAAGTATACGTACATAAGATACGCCATGAGATACCCCGCGGCGAGCACCAGCCCCACGGTGGCGAGCACGGACAGCGCGGAGATGGCGCGCTGGGTGTAAGTATACGTACATAAGATACGCCATGAGATACCCCGCGGCGAGCACCAGCCCCACGGTGGCGAGCACGGACAGCGCGGAGATGGCGCGCTGGGTGTAAGTATACGTACATAAGATACGCCATGAGATACCCCGCGGCGAGCACCAGCCCCACGGTGGCGAGCACGGACAGCGCGGAGATGGCGCGCTGGGTGTAAGTATACGTACATAAGATACGCCATGAGATACCCCGCGGCGAGCACCAGCCCCACGGTGGCGAGCACGGACAGCGCGGAGATGGCGCGCTGGGTGTAAGTATACGTACATAAGATACGCCATGAGATACCCCGCGGCGAGCACCAGCCCCACGGTGGCGAGCACGGACAGCGCGGAGATGGCGCGCTGGGTGTAAGTATACGTACATAAGATACGCCATGAGATACCCCGCGGCGAGCACCAGCCCCACGGTGGCGAGCACGGACAGCGCGGAGATGGCGCGCTGGGTGTAAGTATACGTACATAAGATACGCCATGAGATACCCCGCGGCGAGCACCAGCCCCACGGTGGCGAGCACGGACAGCGCGGAGATGGCGCGCTGGGTGTAAGTATACGTACATAAGATACGCCATGAGATACCCCGCGGCGAGCACCAGCCCCACGGTGGCGAGCACGGACAGCGCGGAGATGGCGCGCTGGGTGTAAGTATACGTACATAAGATACGCCATGAGATACCCCGCGGCGAGCACCAGCCCCACGGTGGCGAGCACGGACAGCGCGGAGATGGCGCGCTGTGTGCGCAGCGCCGCGCCCGCGCGCTCCGTCCACTCGCACACCTTCAGCACGGCGCGCCACACCGTGCCTAGCGCTGCCTCGTCTAACAGCTCCTGAGCAACACTCATTATGTTAGTCTATTATAAAATGCAATTTCAGTGGGTTTAGTAGCATTTTCAGAGTATTTTTTTTTCTATTTAAAACTTACTGTCTTAATTGATCTCGAATATCAGTCATCCTCCAGATGGATTTAAAAAGAAATTGCTTTATAATTGCATCTTACGTAAATTAAATAAGAGGGTTCCACAGCTCTTTTTTCCTTACAATGTGGTAGTGTATTGCAGATTTACTCATTTGTAAAAACCCTAGAACTACCTGTAATTTACTTTATCAAAGTCTTGTATGCAACTGTACATAATTAGGTATTAAAACACTCGTGTGATACTATTATCACACGAGGCGAATTCGTGTTTTAATACCCGTTATTATAAAACAGTTGCATAATAGTAGATTGTTCCACTAGTGCATAAAAGAAGCCATTTTACCCCAAGACGCTTATATCCACCCGAGCCGCAGGCGAGGATGGATACTTAAGTCGAGGGGTAAAATGGCTCATTTATCCCTGAGTTATACACTCTGCTTTTCACTTCGATTGCGAGAAAATGAAACAGGCATGAAGTATATGTAGTGTTGGGGATCTCCAGGAAAACTTCAATTTCGTACAATATCCGTTTAATTATTGAATATACCTTCCTCTTATAAAAACACGTCTTCGTTTTTCTTTCGAAATCGCCATCTTCCTTTTTATCCTTCCTTTCACTCGTTCTATCACTCATCCAATCACTCGTTCAAAACATACTTTTTAATAGCTTAGGAACTAGAAGCATACAGCCTAACTAGTACAAATCTTAATTTATTAATCCTACATATATGTACATAATTAATCAAAAATGTTGCAAAGCATAGCTAATTCCCGCCACGAATCTTTTTAAAAGTTTTATTTTTAACACGTGTCATTCGACTTGGGTATTTCATACTGCCAAGTCATAAAAACGTTTCTTTGCGTTTTTAAATAATAAATGGCAACTATTTTATCTGATTTAATTAAATTAACGATAGAAAACACGGAAGTGGTATAAATTAAAGAAAATGAAAAATCACTACTTTAATCTGCGAAGTTTTATTGTGCGTGTGGCTGTTGGGCCTAATTATCTTAGTCTTAGAAAAAAAAATTACTTTATGCACTAGAACATAAAAAGCGATTTTATGTCGAATCACAACATAAAGACGAACTTTTAGAGCATGAGAAGTGAAAATAACTATTATTGCGAAATCAAAAGAAATTAGTTTTTAAGCCATCACTTCGGTGAAATTTCACCAATTAGCGTTCACACTAACCTGTACATGAGCTTCATACGCCATAACCTCGGTCGGTTTCAACAGTCTTTTAATCAGCTGATCTAACGCTCGTTTAGTCTCATTTAACCGTTCATGGTACTTCAGTAGCTCATCCCTCACCGCCGGGTCTGAAGGGAAGTGGTCGCTAGCGCAGTGCGCGTGCGTGCAACTGGGCCACGTCTCGTTGAGCCACTCGTACTGGATGCGCGTCGGCTCGCGACGCCAGATTATGACGATGCGATGCTCCATTGCCGATATATCGCTTCCTGTTGGGTGGAGTCCGATTAGAGAATGATTTTTGCGGTGGTATAGCAGCAAGACTCAAACGAGATTTAAATCTTAATTAGATTAGCCTTCTGGGCGTCAGATACGTCTAGTTAAAATTCTATACGAACTAGTTTATATTTTTTTATGCCCATGGGTTAATCAAGTTCTAAAGTGTGAATCTCACTTTTCTAAAGTGAGATTTTGTAAGCGAGGCTACAGCTGCGTGGTTCGCAATACGGCGTGCGATAGTATGGGACCTCGAAGTAAAGTGCTTGTCGACATCGGTCCGTTGCAAGCCAAGTATGTTATAGGTACCTCGTAACCTAATAACGTTAGAAACAGAAAGTCACCGTAGCCAATATCCGCATGGAATTTTGTGTATATGTCAAAGCCCTCACCTGAGCCGTTAGCCAGCGCGTGTATGAAGGCAGGCTGCTTGTGCGCGTACACGTAGGCGTAGTGCAGGCGCTCGGGCGGCGCGCGCGCCAGCTCGCGCAGCGCACGCCGCGCGCCCGCACCCGCGCCCGCACCCGCACCCGCACCCGCACCCGCACCCGCGCCCGCACCGCACACCAGCACGCAGCACAGGCGGCGCCGCGCCGCGCGCCACTCCACCGGGCACACGCTCTCTAGGATGCTCTGCAGAGTTAACATATCGATTACTATCTCGGAAGGTTTATGGGAGATATCTAAACATATAAAGGCGGTAAACCAGCGCCAGACAGCATACAGCATCTGTCTGTCAAGTTTTCGGCCAGCCGTGAGACGCACTGTTTGTTAAAACATTTTTTTAATTAGTATTTTGTTTCACGAACGGTTGCCAAATAAAATGCTATTCTTTCTTTCATTTGTTTACATTTTCATCAGTCACAAACCTGTGAGGACAGTCTCGGCAGCGTCAGCATCTGGTTGGCCTCGATGAGCTGGTGCAGCGTCTGCGTGGGAATCTCAGTGGTGCTGACGGTTGCCGCGGGTTCTATGCTGTCCTCCTTGAGCAGCACCATGGTGTCTATGTGTCGCTGCACCTTGTAGCGCGCTGTCACGTTTGTGGTGTCGTGGGAACGCATGTCTATGAATCTGAAGAGATTATTGTGTGTCAGGTAGGTATGCTCACTGGCTGGACTTGGGAGGAAGATATATTTTTCATCGCTCGAGATCAGGATCAGTCTATCTGACGAAGTACGTCTTAGCGCTGTTTGCATACAACAGGCTAGCATAAACAGTACTTTTTTTTTTCAATAAATATAGATTTAGTGTTCTTCTCCTATACATGGTGTTTTTGAACACGGATCATTCTGGCAGATGAAAGCTATGCCAACCGTTTAAAAACAGGAATATTCTTAGATAGAAATCTATATAATTTTTGAAGCGTATTTAAAATGCATTTCTGCGAATACGGACTCTCCTACTACTAAGCATAGTGAATCGGTAGAAAAAAACCTTTATACACCAAAAGGTTAGTTTTATACCAAAACACTTATTTGTTTGAAAGTAAACTGTGTTAGAGTGTACTAAAGTAACTTTTACTGAGACATTACGATAGAGAGCGATTATCACTTTTTGTACTTTCCTGTTTGGATTGCGTTCAAGTGATAATATTTTTTTCGTTTCTGCAATTGTTTAGTTTTTACTTTAAAATTTGTTTAAAATTTCTTTAAATAAAAATATTATGAAGCCCTGAAAGTTTGTTTACATTCTTTATCTCGTTTCGTTCGTCTGATTTTTTTTTATACGACAAGACAGTTAACAGGAGGCTTAGTAAACTAAAGGTACTCACCCAAAAGCGACTCTATCTCTATAGTGGAATGCAGTGATGAGGTATCTGAGGCGCATGGTCTGGCGCTCCTCGAAGATCAGCGCCTTCACCTTGTTGTCCTCGAAGTCCGACACGAAGCCGTCCACGTTGGCATCGGCGATCGCGCTTACTAGCTTGTATGGGAACTTCCAGCGCATGAACTCTGTGTATGACGACATACGGTTGAAAATCCTTTAGCTTTTTCAAGTTGTTACCAAATTATATTTTTTTGTTGCGTTTTATATCTGAACTGACTAGATAACAGATAATGGTGAAGCACGTTATTATTTTCTTAAATGAATGAACATCCTAGTACCGTGTTTCTGGTTAATAAATTAGTTTGATTATGACTGATCACCGTTTGGTACATTTTGCTACTTTTAAGGACAACTTTTCAGGATTGCTAAACATCATCTTTCTGAACACAATGGGTGTGGTATATAAGTAAGGAGTGATAAACAGACACCATAGGTTTCTTAAGCTGAAGTGTCATGGCAAACTATATTATGGTCATCTTAAATTCACACAAGCTGACATACCATAAATTTTGTAACAAGAACTCACCTAAAATCTTAGGCAGCGACGCCAACCCCTCCTTATACAAATACACATGTTTGTCCAACACGAAGGTCAGACAAGGAACTCCATGTACCCCCACTCGTCTCGCCAGACTGGCCTCATGTCCCGCGTGCACGGTTGCCATGGTAACGCCGAGCGGCTGTAAAGCTTCCACTAGCCGCCGCCAGGAGGCCGCCGAGCGCACGCAGTCGAAACACCAGTCAGTGTAGAACAGGACTAACGCTGGAGTGTGGATACTTTTCTCTACTATGTTGTTTTCGAAATGGCTGGAATGAAGAGTTAATTTTCGAGTGGGATTCACAGATATATAGTTGCTTTTAATTATACTTTGTAAGAGCAAAGGCCATCATTCACCATCCATTATTTATATCCTTAATTTTTTTTAATGATGCCATTTCAAGTAGAATTATTCTATAATTATAGGTTTGTTTGTTTGGGAATGTTCACTTACCGTGCGGTCACAGAGAGTTTGTGAAACAACGTTATATCTTGGTCTTGTGTTCGGAAATGTGTCCCAAAGAACTCTTCGAAGGGATCGTTACTGCAACAAAAAAACGTGATATGTAATAATTTATTGCACGCCTTATTATTCTTGCATTTCTCCCTGTCGCATGTACTAGCTTCTTGTTTATGTAAGTAAGTACCCGATGCTTGCGAAAATAAATACTTTGTACTTATAGATCAGTGACATGCAACGACGATGCATATTAAAACTGTATTTATTTATATCTCTTGCTCATGATTTCCGTTAACTCCGGAAGCACTGCGATTCCAACTGCATGGCTCACAAAACCCTCAAATTGCAGATGTATGACAACCCCTATGATACCAACAATGACACACTGTATACCATTTATTGAGATGGACAGAAATAGACCGAGAATAACCCATTTACTTTTACACAATATGCGGCGTAAAGTTTGAATCGGTTTGTACCAGCCCGATTAAAATTTTATGGCGGCTCGGAGTATGAGGTGAATCGCTGCACTTTTATAAATTCACGTGTCAGTGGGGGCCCCGCCCCCGCTGGTGAGAGGTGAGGCGCAGCGAGTAGCGCCACTTCAGAGCCGCCATACAGTTTGAATCGGGCTGTATGAATGAGTAAGTATTGCGTTCGCTCACCACATGCTTGGGACAATCGCGTGACTGGCGAGGCGAGTGGCGATTGTATACAAATCAAGTTTCAGAATATCTTCCATTTCAAATCCTTGTTTCCAAATTGTAATACTAGTGTAATCAAGTTGATTTCAGAATGACGCCAACTGAATTTTTATGTGTGGGCTTTAAAGTTATTTTCTCAAACTCACACGTTTGTTTATATGTTTGGAATCTAAATTGCGAACGCAGGATAGGTAGCTTATAAGAATCACAACTGGCAAAGCTCATGCTTGTCCTATTGCGAAGGTTAAGTATTTTCTCAGCCGTTTATGTCCCGCTACAGGGCAACGACCTCCCTTCCCTCCTTCCACTTATTCCTATCGTTGTGTTCGTCCCGCCACCGCATCCTGGGCCTACCGCGTTGTTGTTCGCTGTTGTTCGTGGTTTGCGAACAGCAGCAAACAGCTACTGTGTGGTTACTTTAGCCTATAGTTCAATACTCAATATATTTATTGCTTCCACATGTGAATCTACAAAGGTGGTAGGTAGTCCTTCCGGTTAAGTATCCTCGACTTTATTTCAACACATTAACTTTTTTGGTAGTGCACGCCGCGTGCGCTACGTTTTGCCAGGTGTGAGTTAAACTATTTCTAGATTCCGTAATCCTTCGATAGTTAAGGCCTGCGCAGACGCAATGGGCAATGTGTACGCGGATAAATTGTCCGCAACGATAGAATGTAAGGAAATCCCAGCAGTCGACTTCTCCTTCGACTTCTATCGCCGCGGACAAATTATCCGCGTACAAATTGTCCATCGTCTGCGCAGGCCTTTACACAAATTTTACGCACCATTCAGAACGTACTACTAAATACTATCATAAACATGAATCCAGTGACTCATGAGTAAGGATCGTAAATCTCGTCAGGATTGCACTTTGAATAACATTGTTGTGACTTGTGATTCACGGGTTTATGTGTATTAATAATTTGATGTGAAAACATTATTTTGGAGTTGTTTTCAAAGTACAGTGCGGGGTGTTAACATTTGCGACCACAGTAATTATTTCTTTTGAGGGTAGATTGAAAAGTTTTATGTTTTGTACTTGTTAATGTTATTTGCGTACCTATGAAGTGAAACAAAATCATTCACGTAATAAGTTAATAACAACTTATTACGTGAATGATTTTGTTGTAAAGAAAAACAATAGCTGCTGAGTTTATGTGTCAAAGTTCATATAATATGATTTTAAAAATGTCATCAAGTAAGAAGAAATCTTTGTGATTTCTTATTGAGAAATAAATTTCTTTAACCATAATTTAGTACAAATTCAGCAACACATATTATTTGTTCATTTATTATATTATTATTTTTTTTTGGTGAATCCTATCTTCAAAAATCAATATAATAAAATCAATAGATGTAGAAATAAATTCAAACTAAATGTTATGAGTTAAGTAGCAATTTTATATGACAGGCAACCAAATATGGCTCAGAACAATCAAATTGCACTTGATCAATTTTTTTTTTCAAACTACAACCTTAGAAAATCCATTTTTTTTTATTTATTTAAAAAATCAATTTTATTTAAACCACAATGACCGAGACAATGCAGTAAGTTTATTTTGCAGCACTTGTGATAAACAAATGTGTAAAATAGCAAGAGTTATTGCTTCAGCTGCTACATTGGTCTAGCTCATGAGTGATAAAAGCTTTGGATTGTAAACGGCTGGCTTGAGTTATTGTCTAGATGTCTGCTTATTTTTATATTAGCTCTAAAGATGTTTGAAATCTATGCACTATTTATTTCTGCCTGTTGCTCATGGCTGTAGAGCAGCTAGAATATAATGTTGAGGAAATGAAATACTTCCTCAACCACTGTTTGTTTTTGTGGGTTTTGATCTAAAAACATGGACTGCATGCTAAAGAATTCGTGCTTTTGGCAATACTTGGGAAAGGCTGCTAATTCATATTTATTTGTACACATCTTCTTTTCAGCATATGACAAAAAGCTTAAAAATTCTTGGCCCAAAATTCAGCCGTGCAAATTTTGCTCACGGACGCAGTCATAAAATCATCAAATGCACAGGTGACAGGGCATGCGGCACAGGATCGAAGATGGTGGGAGTTGTACACATAACATAACATCGCCTGTAATCTAACCCCTTTGGGAATTGTGTGATGTTATGTTGCAAAGGTGAACCCATAGTACAGCCATATTTGTATACAGATAGCGCCATCCACGAAGACGCGCCTCTCTTCTTCCTAATCGCTTACAGTACAAGTGTGTGCAAAATTCCGCTAGTGTTTTAGTTTTGTCTATACACAGTAATTACTTATTAGTGGGTAATTAGTGTGTATCAAAAAACTGAAACACTAGTGGAATTAACTAGTGATAACCACTAGCGATTAGTAAGAATAGTGTGGTGCGTCTTCGTGGATGGCACTATCTAAACTTAGTTTGCAAATATGTTATGACTTCTGACTTGTTCATCTTACATACTTTTCAGCACAGCAACCTTTCATGCTGTGCAAACAACACAAAAACGAAGTGTTCATTCATAAATATTTCTTATCATAATTTTTTGGTAAATGTTGTAAATATTATTTTTATGAAACTTACCTAAATCTTGCATATTGACTGTAGTCGTGTCTAGGTTTGTATAGGTGGTCGTCTTCGTTCGTTATTCCATACAAGTCATACGCCTGCCTCCGTTCCGTGTCTGACAACAGTTCATATGCTTGTTTGATCTCAACAAAGCGAGTTTCCGCATTTGGGTCTACATTTTTGTCAGGGTGCCTGGAAATTGACATTATTTTAAATATTGTGAAGTTACCTTAATTTTTACGTAATTACACTTATTGGTCATTTTAAAATTGGAGAGATTTTTTTTATAGAAAAGGAACAAATTTCTGAAGAAATTAAATATGCTTTCATCAACATATTTATTTAGCCATTAATTAATAAGCTTGTAAACACAGTATTCTTTAACTATGTTAAAAGGGTTTTTCCTTAATATGATATACCTTCAGCACAATGTTATTGTATGTCATTTTGCAACCTCTTTACCCTGGTTACAAAATCAGTTTTCTCTGAATCATTAAGGTAAGGCTTAGATCCATGATACAGTATTTATCTCCATAAAAACACCACAGTAAAAGTAAATATATTGTAGAACTTCAGAGTGATAATACACAGATGCATAGTATTTACTACTCGATAAATAACAAGTTTGTACTTTGTAGTGCATGAGTAAATACATACCATTCTTTAGCCAGTTGCCTGTAGGCTTTGCGTATTTCTGGCAGACTAGCCTTGCGGTGTATCCCCAATATTTTATAAGGGTCACCGATCTTCTGAGCTAGCACCAATGGACACAACGCGAGCACCAGTACCGCCCACAGCCATCGCCCTTTCCAACCCTTGTATTTCCATTGCATATTACCAAACAGTTTCTTTAGCAACCCTTCCGAATAAAACCTTCGTGCTCTTCAAGATAACTCTCATAGCAAAATTCCGCACTCGGCCATGGAACGCATGACTGTTGTATGTGAATTTAACACGGAAAACTCAAAAACTGTTATCAGTCATTTGTCTTAAAATAGAACGGCTGAAAATTGGTGAAATTCTAAAATCTCCTCACAAAAATTACAAAATGTCAATTGGGCCAAACCATAGTGAATTTTGTTGTTTTTCTGCGCAAATAGCAAAGACAAAAGCTAGAAAAGCATGGAATCAAATCAATAAATCTTAATTTTTCATTACGTGGTTTCGAATATAGTTTGTTTGAATTTTAGTTATAGACATTATTTTAACGTAGGAATGGGATATTAATTATCATAATTTAAAATTAATTAACCCTGAACTATTTCAATTAGAATGTATGTTGCAGTAAGTTGCAGTCTATCACTTTTTTTTACTTTTATAAATCAAGTATGGTTGAAACGATAGTGGTGAGCAATTCTTTCAAATATTATCGATACTAAACAATTTCTGACAGTCGTGTTGATTTCACGTCCTTGACCATTTCAGCTATACAAAAGTTTCAGTTTTCAGTATTGTCGTGATATCGAATACTCTCACGAATTATTTCTAAAATGCGTTCTAGTAGTCGCAACAGATACACAAAAATGTAAAGTGGATTATTATTCGTATTACTGATGCTTAGAAAAAGAAAACTATTCAACCAAAGTAAATATATTTTATTGGGATCAGTTCAATATAAGACTATCTAGTAAACTAGTCTGTTATGCCGGGGCCACACCAAAGGGAAATGTTGATAATTATCGCGAGAAGATGTCTTTACCTATTGGGACTGTCGCACTATACTGGTTTTTCTGTTTTTGTGATTTAATTGAGATTTTTAGACAGTATTGATTTGTTTACATCGATACACTAAAATAACTTTGACCAACTGAATTATGAAATAAACGATTTTACTTTTACTTTTTACAATCGATAGTTATTTTTTATTTTGGAATCACTAATCCAAGGACCACGTCAGTCACATTCGCCGTTTTCGCCGGCTGTCAAATGTTACGTCAGTGATCTGTCAGGTTTTCAGCGATTCAACATTCAATTTCAGTTCCGTATTTTCCCCCTTGTGTATAGCTGTGTTGTGAATTACTGAATTAACTATCGTGCTAGACAAGCAGCTGAGTTGTAATTTTATATAACTGCCACTTTTACTGGCAAGTATTTTTTACTTTCATAATAATTATAGGTTAAGTATCATAATCATCTGATGTGGAAAGTTCTAAAGTAAATAAATGGTAATGTGGTGTTTGCATTGTGAAATAAGAACTTATGTTTGCGTTATACTTAATATTTTAAACAAAACTAGCTAATTAACGATTTTGAAATGCTAATAGTTACGTTAATTTAGATACATAAAATTTAAAACACAGTCTTCTATCTAAACATTCCCAGTATTCCCACCATGTGAGAAATCTTTTCAAGTTTAATTTAGAACTATGATAAAAGGCCCAAATAATTTAACATGGCTAAAGTGACCGCTTCCCCGATAATTTGTCCTAGAACATAATAATACGAATATTCGAATAGGCTTTACATAACATGAATACTTCAAAAGGCTAATCCATTATCAGGTTTTGTTTATACTGCATTGTCTAGTTAGGCTAAATACATAAGTATAGTATATAATAATAAAGCTGAAGCGTTTGTTTGTTTGAACATGTTAATCTCTGGAACTACCAGTTGGATTTGAACAATTATTTTTGGATTACATAGCTCAATTCTTGAGGAAGGCTATAGGCTATTTGACATCACGCTAGAACCCTAATAAGCCGAGCATAATAATACTAATATTTACTGGACTATGAAAGCTAAGGAAAAGCTTTAGTACATATTTTTTTCCGTATTTTATTTGCTTATGCAATATTATCTTTGGTTAAAAACAGGAAAATATTTTATTTTTACCTGTAGCATTAATTAAATCATTGGTTTTTACAGAGGACATAATATTGTAATTTATGTATTCCAGGTTGGTCCTATTACTTAAATATTTTTGAAGTGAAAACTTCTTTAGGCGCATTGGGCAATTTTTTGAGATGGGAAAAAACCATTGAATTCGCGCCACTGTTATGGTAGCGACACCGCTTTGGATGTATTCGGCTGTCCTCAGGATGTACTCGGTTTTAATGTATATCTGATATGTCAGTGAGTGATGCCAAAGTATTCTGTTTGTGTTTTCTTTTCACTTCTGTCGGCACTCCCGGAGTGCCACTGTATTTTTTTTTTTAATTTCTATTTCCATTTGTAGTTCTATTTATTTATTAAAGTTATTAGTGGAAAAAATAATTATAATTATTCCCCCAGACCATATTTCGGCCATGTCAACCAATCTGAACTAGCCTTTGGTGCGGGAGATATTGTAGTGCACAAATGTTTAGCGCAGACACAGGTACACTCTCCCTTTCCTCACTCTCATAGTCAGATGGGACTCAAAAATAAATAGGTAGAGTACCTACAAACTTATAAACTATTTATATTGACCAGAAAAGAGTTCTGGCTGTTAGTAAGATTAGATAATTACCTGTCCTGTCCTTATCATTCAAGTGTACATAATGTTATAATCTCTATTTGGAATTGGACATGATTAATTTATGGTTATAATAATGTTAATGTCGTGGATTATTACCTATTATTAGTTATGTAGAAAAAGAAAACGAATATTGGAAAATATTTTTGCAAGACAATTTTGGACCCTATCGATCTATAGAATAATAAATGAAATTAAGTGAAAGTGTTCATTCTATAAAATATAGGATATCGGAAAATCATTTTTACACGTCATATTATAAAAAATAAGCTAGTTGGCGTTTCCTATCTGGCACTCTGAGAAGAAAGGCCGAAACAAACTCAGAGGTCATTCTCACCTGCGGCGGCGAGCTGCCCATTATTTGAACGCGCCCCAAAAGGTGGTAGCTGTAAGGCTGATCCGGGGGTACCGCACGATCTCGGGCGAGGCGGCAAGCCTCCTTGCCGGACTGCCAGAATGAGATCTGGAGGCGATAGTCCTCGCGCGCCTGTATGATTGGCGCGCGGAGGCACTACGCCGGGTAGAAACTCCGCTTCCGCGGCAAATCGCGGCGGAGCGGACGGACCTCCGGCGCGATCTCATGGTGGCATGAAAAGAGCGACTTTCGCAACCCAGCGCAGGGCACGCCACGATAGTGGCGAGAAGACCCCTCTTTGAGGAGTGGCTAGAGAGGCGTCACGGCGTTTTCACCTATCCCCTGACGCAGGTCCTCACCGGACACGGGTGTTTCGGGAGGTTCCTGCACGTCATCAGGCGGGAGGAGACGCCCAGGTGTACGTCATCATTGCGAGGATCGCCCAGAGGACACGGTGGAGCATACGGTGTAGGTCTGCGCCGCTTGGGCGGAGCACCGCCGTGTCCTCGTAGAAGCGATCGGCAGCGGCGGCGACCTCTCGCGTCCGGCCCTGGTTCAAGCCATGGTCCGGTGTGAGAGGAAGTGGGAGGCAGTCACCTCCTTCTGCGAAGCAGTCATGCTAGCGAAGGAGGTGGCGGGATGGCTGAGGGAGAGAGCCTTACGTCCCAGCCGCCGCGGGAGACGCTCCGGGCGTCGGGAGCCGCGTGACCACTCCCGGCCACCTTAGGCGCGGGTGGGTAGCTCACCGTCTGATCAGGACCAGGCCCGTGCCGGACGGCGCGTATGTGTTCCACGCGCGCCTCAAAGAGATGTCAGCATAAAGGAAGGGGCCTAGGGCCGAAGCTTGCCGGGGTAGCGGGATTGTCTGAAAGGGTTACCGCTGCCCCGAAACATAAAGGGCTAAGGAAGGAACACGGGTGGGTTTTTTAGTCAGTAAGAGTTTGACACTCCCTTTCGCTCCACCCAGAGCGGTAGGGGTCACTTGATGATTTCCGAGCCACAAAAAAAAAGGTCATTCTCACTCAGATATCCTTTAGACATCTTATTATTGTCAGATCATTATGAGGGTATTAACTCTTTATTGTAATACAATTAAAGTCGAAGACCAAAAAATCATTGTCGCCAGTAACTTAGACAAAAGTTAGGTAAATACTTGTTCTACTTTTACTCAGTCTCATTGACCTGGTTAAGTGGTTAGAGGTTACTTACAGTCTTAAACAAAACAATTTAAACAAAACTATGACTTTATTGTAAAGCGGTCTTACTAATACTGCAAATTTTTATTTTTCGCAATGAAAAATAGTATTATTTTATCCTTTTCTTTTCCTAGATAGCAAAAGCTTAGTTAAAAAAAAAATGGGGTTTGAAGATTTTTACTACTGTCGTGCCAATTTGAAAATGGCGGCCACGCATGAGACCTATGACACAGGAATGCAGGGTTACTTGTACTTGTTGAGCTGATAGGGGGGCCAAAATGCAACAAATTGAACTCACCATAATATATATGTACGGCCGAAATGCATTTGATAGCCCAATTCTTGAGGAAGGCTATAGGCTACTTAATATCACGCTAAGACACTTAGGAGACTAGCAAAAACAAAAAGAAAGAACACAGTAATAGCGCGGGTAGTCGATGCGATGCTACGGCGTGGTGGGTCATGGGAACAAGTGCTAGATACTTACTTACATATTCATGTTTCGTCCAAGTTCTTACATTTTGTAATATCTGTTACTGTTAGCACGCGGCCGAAGTCGCGGGCAGAAGCTAGTGTTTTTTAATACCCTAATTATGTAGATATCCAGAATCCAGACAATGTATTACACGCATACGCCTAATTCAGGCGTTTACAGTACTAAGGAGTGAGACAAATACTGCGTATGAAAACAAAAATGAATTTTGGCATTAGTTAAAGAAAAGAGTTCATGTTCTTTTGTTTATTTATCACAAGAAATGGAAGTTATCGAAAGCTATAAAAATTGATTTGCTATGCATTAATGTGGTTTAAACTACTTTGTATTGTATGTGCAGTTATTGCCAAGAACCAGACACAATGCAATAAATACCTAAGTACCTCCTTCTTGGAAACAATAATGCATACCTACAACATAGAATAATGTTTATCTCGTCCTCTATAGAACAATAAAGCCAGAGGACCCTGAGATAAATCTAGTCAAAACCGAAACGTGTGATACCTAAAGTAGGATGTCTTTCGCACAGTGTTTCACGCGAGTCCATTTGCGCAAATGGCCTTTCGCGTAACCCCCTTGCTAATAAAACGTTGTATAGAGTCTGTATAGTTACATAACGCTTTGTCTTCTTCTTTCGAAAGTCAAATTACTGACGACTGAAAGAGAGAAATCGGTGTGTAACTGTTCATCTCATTCTCCTGCTCTTAACTCAATTTATCAGGGGTCGGCGCAACATGTCTTTTCTTCCATACTTCTCTATTAGTCTTCATCTCGGTAGTCACCCCTTTCTAACCAAATCATCATTTACATCCATCGTTTCTTTGGTCATAATATGTTTGTACCCGTTCTTCTCCATAGGTACCTACGACGCTTTGGAATGGGCAACTAGCTTCATCTTTCTGACTGACCGACCCCTTGACAATTCAAAACTGCTTGTAATTGGTTAAATTGAAATAAATGTGTTGAGTTTCATAGGTACATCGGTCCATCGTCTTTGATAGCTACGGTTCATCCATGCTAACTTTGTAAGCAGTTTTAACGGCAATTAGGTAATTATTTGTTCTTAACATGATGCTGGCAGGCAACCTTGAAACACGTTCGCAACTCCGTGCGCGACCTTTGTCCACTAAATTAGGTACTTACCTGATTTTTTAAGAACACTATTAATATTTTGTGCGTGGTCAGGATCTTGTTAGCAGAATGAGGAAACTAAACAACAACAAAAAATTAAACTACAATCAGCCAGATAGGTATTAGTTAGTGATTGTTTATGGGGCTTGTAGAAACTCGTTGGTGACCATGATTCGAGATTGTGGAGATTTTTAGAAACCCCAGGGTTACTTTTGCTACCGTAGCAGGAAGAATCATGTGGCTTTTGTCGATAGGAGTCCGATATACACAACCCTCCATTCCCGAGACGGAGAGTATTCGTGAGGGCTTTTCTTTCTTCCTTTATTTCCCTACAAGTAAAAAATATTCCTACAATTTCCTTTCTACTCCAAAATCACAGCTGCGTTATTCAAATGAGGTCCTCATAATATTGTCTCAACTCTTGTTTTGGTCGCCTTTGAATTGCCTTCACTTAACGGACTCCGTAATGAAACAATTGGCTATGATAGTGGCTGACGTCACAGCTACTACCGGTGGGTGTGCGCATGACGTTCGGGCAATTGAGAAGCAATTTGTTACAATATAGTAACTAGTGAGCTGTGATTGCTCGTTGTTGAGCGTACTTGCTGGCTGGAAGACAGTAGGGTCATGGACGTGGTTGGGGCCTGTAGAGACTATTTTCCGTTGGTGCTGTCACTGACTTAAATCGATTTGAATAGAGATTAATGAAACGTAATAAACCGCTATTCAAATCGATCCTGTCATCCTCGCCATGCATCGTGATAGTTCTTGGGGAACCTCTTCATGCGTTGGGATTAAAAGTATCTTAATATTATGTGTGAATCCAAGGAATTACACGAATGGATAGAATAAGAAAAGAGTACATAAGAGGAAGTCTGAAAGTGGCACCGGTAACTGAAAAGTTGTGTGCAAATCGGTTGTCATGGTATGGGTATGTGCTACGGCGAAATGAGAAAATTGTCGTGAAGAAGTTTTGAGTATGAATGTCGATGGCTATAAGAGTAGGGAAGACCAACGAAACGATGTATGGACTGATGATGTGGTTAGAAAGAGAGTGACTACCGAGATGACGACTAATAGAGAAGTAGGGAAGAAAATGACATGTTGCGTCGACCCCAAATAAATTGGGATAAGGACAGGAGAATGATGATGATGTGATGATGAGGACTGTGTGCCAAATAAAAATGAGCAATTCCTATAGACCCTGGGCCCAGTGTTGTAGCACATTATAAAATACCCAATCCACCACAAAGATTTATTTATAGGTATTTAGCTGCTCCTTTTCACCTTAGTATGTTTTTTTTAGGATAACCTGTCTAGATCCGCTTTGCATATTTATAGGTAATGTAGGTATGGCATATGCCAATGCATTATAATATAATATGTATGCTTCATTACGTTTATTTTCTCTGAAACCGAAAGGCTTTTTGTAGCCTCCATTAATACCAGTGAAGCGGGTCGAAATCAGCGGGGAACACATACAATGGCAATGCTTTTCATTTTGATAACATTCATTGCGTTATTTACGTTTTTGAGCAGACTTTTTCAAACATACAAAGCAATGGATTAGGTAATTCCTTTGAAATCTTTCGAATTGTGATGGAAATTTTGTTACGCAATTAGGATGCCGGTCTAGTGCTGACAATCTATTCGGCTATCTAATACGATAACATATAAAATACATAAATATACTTACGAAAAAATATGATGCAAAGCCACAAATAAATGTGTAATATGTAGTAAAGGAATTACATCAGGTAGGTAATCTTGATTGAATACTTGCTGACGAAGCATGAAGATGGAGTGACGTCAGCTTTTATTGTAATGAGCGCAGTGACTTGGCATACGGTCCGCCAAAATTAACACGTATGTTTATTGAAACGGATAATACATACGTGGCTCATTAGGAAGAGGTAGGTAACCTACTTGATAAAATCGAATATTCATTCATACACTGACAGATAACACCCAGCCACAGATTACTGAATAGTGACCCAGCCTAGACTGAAATTAGTGGCTGAAATTGAAATTATACGAAAATGAGCACTAAGGAAGAATTTTTGAAAATTCGTCTCCTAAAGGGGTTAAATACAGGATGAACGTGGAAGCTCGTCATTTTGCCGATAGGATATCCCGTTGGGCACATGTCTTGTTACAGTCAAAAATCTAAAATGAAATAAATGGTCCTACGTAATAGTTCCAAGCAATGGTGATCGTAGGGCGGATTGTTTCACTTCCTCTTGTATACCTACGTCAAAAATGGCGCTAACTCGTCAAACCTGAGATCTCGACAATGACATAGGTAGGCTACTATTCATCCTGGGTTTTTTTTATATAAAAAAAAAAATACAAAATACACGCAGAAGAAACCGTGATCAACAGCTAGTCATATCATAATACAATATTTTCAGCAGTATGGCCTGCCGTAAGTAACTGAAGTGGACAGACAGCGCAGTACGTCGGCGTCGTTTGTTTGTCAATAAAGTAGCATATATTTGACCTTGTCCGAATGATCTAGCTAGGGAATATAGTAGAGAGATGCACTTAATGTAATGTCGGTAGTGTCATGTTTCAATTATTGAACGAGGTGCAACTAAAATTACGCGGATATTACGGTACACGCTTTACCGTCGTCAGTCGTGTTGTCGCTAGAATTCACTTGGTCGTCGTTGGGGCCAATAAAATACTATTAAACTTTAAAAATATGAACACAGTTTAGCCAGAAATAGGTAGATTTGGAGACTAAATCAGCTTATAGGTATTGTATTAACTATTTGTACAGATTCCAGCACATCAAGCTACCCGAAACTGTCACCCAATCAACTTTGAACCTTATGCTTTAGCGATAGTTGAAAATCTATTAATGAAATTTGACAGATTGTAGTAGCTTGATGTGCTGGCGTCTGTACATTAGAATAAACGATTTATAGAAAAAAAGCTGACGCGACGACTGTTTTCAATCGACTATTCTGATGCAATTAAATTCGCTTGAAACTGTGATACGAAAATGTTCATTTACGTCATTGCATCATGTATCCACATCTACATAATGCTATAACTAGTAAACATCGTAAATAAAGATTCAGCAAAACATCATGCACACTAACCCTATTTCGGTTGCTTACACAATTCAAACACAAATGCTAATTGTTATATGAATAAATAAATAAATAAAATGAGAAAATCTACAACTCCATTCTCTCAACTCAAGTTCAAAGCATTTATTTCAATTAAACCATTTACAGTTACTTTTGGATTGTCAAGGAATCGGTCAGGGCAGTCAGAAAATTGAAGCTAGTGGCCCATTCGACAACGTGGACCTTTTTGGCGAACGGGCAAGAGACTCCAAGGACACTCTTTTAAATTACGATATTTAACAAACCTGGGTACATTAGTTGAAAGTATTGTTCTCTTGGTTAATAAACTCATCTCTTTTCCTCCAGAACTCATCATGTTGGATCTACTAGCGGACGTTCTGCAGCCCTATAAGGAAATCGTGGGGACCACGGCCGCGGTTGTGACCGTGGGTCAGATGTTCTCTGGTACTTTCATCTGCTGGGATATCGTGAAGCAGGGAGGCACCAGGGGCATTGGCATCATGCCCTTCCTTGGTGGTATTATCATGTGAGTATATTGCTTTATCAAGACAATTTGGCAAAGGATGCTGGAGTTATAGAACTAAAGAAAAAAAAAAAGAAAAGAAAATACATTTATTTGCACTAAACGTGACGCAAATAGTAAACGTAAACGCTGCTAAACGCCGTGCATAATAGACTACTTAAGAGCGTTTACGACGTACGGCATTTCATACAAACTTTCAAGCCCTTATTTTTCGAAATGAATAAACCGATTTTCAGACGCTCCTCAGAAATGAATGTGTTCATTAAAAAAAAAAACCGGTTTCACTTCCCTTTTTGGACTTTTCAATTTTCCTTACAGGAGCATTCTCAACTTGAAATTCGGCTACATCCTCCGCGACGACAAGATGATCCAGGTCAACCTGATCGGTTTGGCCATCAACATCGTCTACAGCATGGTCTACTTCCACTATACTCATGAGAAGATGAAGGTCTGGGCACAGATAGGTCTTTCTGGAGCCTTCTCCGCTGCACTGATTGGTTATGCCCAAATGGAAGACCCGAAGTTAGTGGAGAATAGATTTGGTAGTATCATCACTGCTTTCATGTTTTACTTGATCGCCTCGCCTCTGTTTGGATTGGTAAGTCTATGTTTTCTATAGTCTTTGTTCTGTTAGCTATAGTTTAGTTTCCGAACATGTAAACAAATATGTGTTTTTGGGAAAACAACTTTGATACCCGTACATAAAGTTCAGCTTGCTCTACAACTTCAAACATTTTTATGACATTTTCAATAGTATAAGTCACTCTAAAATTACATACACTTGCATAAAGCTGATATTCGATGTAAATAACATTAATTGCATACAAGAACATGAATAGGCTACTTGATTTTGATGAAACCTTATTAGGAACAGAAACTACAGAGCGCCTACTGCCTTACATACCGTTGTAAGCCTTGAATGCAGATTAGGTATTATCATTCCGAGATACACTATGAATTGTAACAATATGCATAAGTACCTACCTGATATTATTATTATTATAATCAGCCTCCGATTGTGAACAATGAGTAACCGACAGATTACTTTTCGTCATATTGATTTGTAGTGCTTTGCTTAGTACAGTAAATGTCTCATACGAACGTGAACTTTATCCGATTAACATTAATGTTCATATTCGTATAAAACCCTTCCGCACAGCTGCTTAAACGAATGTGAACATTATTGTAATAAGAATAAGGTTCATATTTTTATGAATCGATTGCTGCACTTAGCAAAGTCATAGGGGGTTCTCTGAATCCTTTAATTAAGTAGATATTAAAGTTTTTGCGATTTAGTATGCTTATAATATCCTAATTGAGTCTAGCTTCCCACATATTACGCAACGGTCATAAATATTCTAGTCGATATAATATTACTATGTTATCTAATAATGTAATTACAGACACTTATGAACTTGAGTTTATATAACAATTCTGATTATATCAAATCAAACACATCGTATGATATACTAGGTGGCACAAAAGTCATCAGTCATCACTCTATCGGAAGATACTAAAATTTTGCAAATGGCGGCAAATGTCAATTCTGTTTTGACATTTGTGAAGTAAACAGATACAAAATACACGTCATCTAAACATGAATCGCTATCTTACTCTTAAAGAACACTGAATAATTATTTCGGAATTTCGGATAGCCTAATCTCACGTTTTGGCGTATTTGCACTGGCCGGCAAAACCACCTGGTTTAACCGTTTCTGGCTTCTTTTTGTGGGATTTTTAGAGGGCTTCAAGAGCCTCATGAAGCTCTCAAAAAGAATATCCGTCAAGATTGCAAAGACTTGTCGCCGCAAGTTCTGGCAAGAGTGATGGAAAATGCCATAAATCGGGCCCGAATGATCATCAATTCTGGCGGCGCGGCGGCCACTTAGTCGTATCATTTTCTCAATTAATGAAAAAAAAAATTAAGACATCTAATAAACATAATCCAAAAGTAGAACCATAGTTTTTAATTCATATAAAAAATTACAGTCAAAGAACTTCGGGTGACAACTTTTGCGCCACCTTGTAGTAGTGCAGTATAATTTATTTCCTTGTTGTCATACATTTATTGCTATTTGCAGCTAGAGAAGGGCTGCAATAAATGCTGAAACACCGACCGGGACATGTGGGTTTTTGGAATAGAGGTCACCCACCGCATGCGACCTATCGCCGCACGACAAAAGTAGAAAAATACTCTACTTTGGAAGTCACCTGCGGCTTAGCCAAATTGCGATTTGGACATTCGATTTTCGCTGTGCGATGTGCGGACATGTCATTGTCTCGGACCTCGGTATACCAGGACGTATGGCAGACCTAAGCTAGGGTTACCCTTTCGAAATTTCAAAAGTCCAGACAAAAAGCCGGATATTTGCAAAAAAGTCCTCACTATATTTCGTTTTTAGAATCATTGATTTCATACAACTGTCAAAGAATGGCTGTTGAGATTTTAATATATGGACAACTAGCAGCGCCCCGCGGTTTCACCCGCATAAGTTTCGAAAGACAC
Source organism: Hydraecia micacea (assembly GCA_914767645.1). Taxonomy (NCBI): domain Eukaryota; kingdom Metazoa; phylum Arthropoda; class Insecta; order Lepidoptera; family Noctuidae; genus Hydraecia; species Hydraecia micacea. The sequence continues at coordinate 18,258,002 of OU611782.1, read as the reverse complement.
GTGACGCCATCTATTATCATACTAACACTATTGTTGCTTTCCTCGCGAAAAGCTCTTTTTTCGGGATGAAAGGTACCCTATGGCCGTTTCTATACACCTGACAACGTATATGCAAAATTTCAGGATGATCGGTTCAGTGGTTTAGGCGTGAAAAGGTAACGAAACAAACTTACTTTCGCATTTATAATATTAGTTAGGATTTAGGATGCTCATGCTACTCAATTTGACAAAGAATGAATTACACCGGCTTAATAACGGGTTTCGTGAGGGGTTTGCGTTTGCGGTAGCAAGCGTCAGTGTGCAGTTTGGAAACAGCTTTAATTATAGGTTTAAACAGATTAAGGCGGATCCCGCGAGGAATGTGGCCATGAAATCGCGATGAAATCAACCTTGCCATTGTTATCTAAATCTATTGTAGTGGAGATCATACTGGTCATTCGATTAGAGGGTGTTTAATGACCATAAAATTAATAACAGACTCAAATGTTTGACAGACACGACAATTGTATGCCAACGACCTCGATATCGGCATAATTTGACCTCATAAAAATTAAATGTGCTCTCATTTGCGGTGATATCTGATATATTTAAAATATATAATAAAACCAACATCTATTATTGTATTATGTGGAAGTTTTATCGATAAAATTGAGAGCTATGGCAACCTGGGGCCTATTTAATAACGCCGGCAGGTGACAGGCGTGAATCTGAAAATCCGACAATTTTATAAGTTTCTTTCATAGTTTTCTGCTTTTTAAACATCACCTGTTTTGAAAATGTGACAATTATGTGCATTTTTGACAAATACACTCGAGAACAATGAACACACACTCACACGCACCCTTACACATTTTTAATGAATATAAATACAAAGTGACACATAGATATTATTACTTTCATTTAAGGAACATTTAATTGTCTATTAAACACAATTTATTTAATTAAGCTAGCATTTTTACTTTCCGAGACTTTCAGGGGTCTTTATGTGACCCTAATTCATTGCTCTCGAGTGGTACAGTCTTCTTCCTAATCGCTTACAGTACATGTGTGCAACAAACATATTTTCTTTCTTTCAACATTCCGCTAGTGTTTTAGTTTTGTCGATACACAGTAATTACTTATTAGTGGGTAATTAGTGTGTATTAAAAAACTAAAACACTAGCGGAATTAACTAGCAATAACCAATAGCTATTAGCCGATTAATAAGAAGAGTGGGGCGCGCCTTCGTGGATCTATGTATACTCGTATGTCGCACTATCTATACTAATTAATAATAAAGCTGAAGTGTTTTTTTTTTCTTTCATCGCGCTTATCTGTGGAACTGCCGGTCAGATTTTTTTTTTATCATTTGGTAGCCTAATTCTTGAGGAAGGCTATACGCTGCTTAGCATCACGCAATACCCCTTAGGAGCCGAGAAAAAAAAATAAAAGTCCGAAAGAACGCTAAGCGGCGATAAATCTATCTCTATCTATCTAACTAGTCTGTATGTCCCACTGCAGGACAAAGGCCTCCCTCTCCCTTTTCCACAAAATTCTGTCTTTTGTGAGTCGACCGGCCAGTCCTTACGGTAGGAGTCAAGCTCGTCCCGCCATCTTCGTCGTGGCCTGCTACGATGGCGTCCGTCGTGCGTTTAGTGGGACCCAATCGGTGTTTCTCTTATCCCAATTGTCATCTGACATGCGGCAGACATGTCCGGCCCAGTCCCACTTAAGTTTAACGGCTTTCTGGGTAACGTCTGTTATCTTGGTTTTGGCACTCAGTATTGTGTTCAAACAAAACTTAAAAAAAAACCCACTTAATACTGTACTGTACTTAATACTGTACTGCTTGACATCTGCTTACCTCCTTGGGAAAAAGTCATGACTGTAAATGCGTATTTTTACGTCCTGTGCCAAGGTCGATCCCACTTTTTATATGCCAACAACACCGATATTAATAAACTTGTTATTATGTTACAGAAAGAAATAATCAAGAACAAGAGCACGGAGGGCATGCCGTTCCCCATCATCCTGTCAGGGTCCGTGGTGACCTTTGCGTGGCTGCTGTACGGCATTATACTCAGGAATAAGTTCCTTGTTGTAAGTATTGTCAATCATCACATTAGAAACTGTGTGCCCGATGAGATATCCTGTCGGCAAATATGAACATCTTCTATTTAACCCAATGGGGTTACCCCCGGGATACCCCCTAAAGAGGGGGTGAATACACTTGGGTCCACTTGGAAGTCTCTGAACCGGCTCCGGACACAGGTGGGAAGATTTAAGTCCAACCTGGTAACGTGGGGCTACCTTGACGGAACGGCAGCAGGGTGTGATTGTGGAGCTATGTCACAAACCATGCTCCACTTTCTATCCTGCTCTCCTTGTCCTAAAACATGCAGTTAAATTGACCTCTGCGCTGTCCCCGACAACGCCGTGGAACAGTGGAAGTGGTAAAGTTTTGGGAAAACAAGATTTAAAACACAGTCGTGCCCGCGACACGAAGAAGAAGAAGAAGGGTTGAATTCTAAAAATCCTTTCTTAGTGCTCACTTTTGCTTTATAAGGAACTTTTGTGCAACATTTCGTGCGTACCCAGCAGTTTAGGCTGTGCGTTGTCAGTGAATGAATGAATGAATTTAAGACTTTTATTAAGTATATGATAGTCAACGCGTCGGGCTTTAGGTTCTGAATAGAATATCGTGTTGCACGACTGTTATTAAGTATCCTGCGTTTGCTATTTAGCATGCAAACATGTGTTTTGGAAAAATAACTTTAACCTTTTGACCGCTTGTGTCCTATTTCTGCGACAGAGAACATGCATGATTTTTTCGTTCTATTTTCGTCCTATTAACTGCGTGGTACAACTAAAACCTTTATTAAATAGAGATAAAAACTTTTTAATCGATACAACAACTGCTCCTCCTTATTTATTGTAGGTATTATTTTATTGTATTTTATAGATTTGTAGCCGCGCGCTAGGGGCACGGCAATTGATATTTAATGACCACAAATAAAGCTCAGTATCCGCTACAACTACTAATTGTTTGATGAATTATGAAATAGTTCTAGTCGTTCTGAAATCGACTTAATTTAAACTGGTACAAAGTTGATATTTAGTTGTTAATGATTCGAAACCCATTTATGGACACAACTGAGACCATAAATGGTGGTTTGAGTATAAAGCAACAGGAGTAATTACTACAAATGTCCGCAGATGAAACTCTTCAAGCTGCTTTAAAAAGAAGGTCTTTATTTGATTTTTGAGCAGCTAGACAAGAAGAATATCCCGAACTCTCATGCAAAGCGGTCAATTTCCTTTTACCCTTCGCAACAACTTACTACCAGACTGAAATCGACTTGATGTTGAGTCAGAATTAAGATGAAAATTGACCAAAATTGCTCCTAAAATGACTCAATTTGTATCAAGAATAAGTCCACCCATCACATTAGTATTAATAACATATTTTTGATCACTGTATTACCTTTTCCTATACAGAGCTACATTTTGTTATTTTCTGTGGCTATAAGTTTGAGAAACCCTGACATAACATATCAGATTGATTCGATAACGCCATCGGCGTATCTTACGCCAAAACGCGATAAAATAGCCTATTATCTTATCTAAAATAGTCGTTTACAATGATGATAATAATGTCGGAAGTGTGACCACTATCTTACCTGTCGATATATTCTGTAAAAACTTAGGTGAAGTGAGTTTGAAGTGAGCTGTCAATAGTGTCAACCCCTAGCATCAAGTGGAATGACAGCTCGCTTCACAAACTATGGGTTTTTTCGGACAGGCTGATGTTAACCTACATGTGACTTAGGTATTCCAGGTTAATGTTATATTTGAATTCAGAATGTCAGAAAATTATCAAGCTTTAGGAATACAAACTCAATGTCATACATGACATAGTTCAAGTTCCATTGCAACCGAAATTAATGTAGGACCTTTTTGTTGCTAATCAACAATCAATTTAGACTATAACGCTAAAGTTGATTTAAGTGGTGATGTGACACGTTGGGATTATAGGGATGTACCTTATGGCTTATTAATTCCCGGGCGAGTGCCCATGCCCTTAGCTTTGTAAACGTCGCTCGCCTTTCGACTCTTACAATTTTTTTGGCTCACGATATGACGCGCTCTTTACTTGTGGCAACCAAGTGTAAAAACACGCTTTGAATGTATGCGTGAAGACGAGTTGCGTGGGTAGCGGGATTGTCCGAAAGGGTTACCGCTGCCCCGGAACATAAAGGGCTAAGGAAGGATCACGAGTGGGTTTTAGTCAGTAAGAGTCTGACACTCCCTTCCGCTCCACCCAGAGCGGGAGGAGTCATTAGATGATTTCCCATCCACAAAAAAAAAGACATGTTGCGTCAGCACATATCACACACACCCACACTTCCGACTTCCGAGATCTGCTCCTACAGCGTGTTTTTACACTTGGTGACCACAAGTAAAGCGCGCGTCGCTTCGTGCGATATACTTACTATAAACATTGTTATTGTATTCAAAAAATGAAAAGAAAAATACTTACATATATTTTTAGTACGACTTTTTTTGTAATATTTTCTTTAACATCTTTTACAGGTACAAAATCTTGTTGCTGTAGTACTTTGCGGATCGCAACTGGCACTGTTCGTGATCTACCCTTCGAAGCCGAAAGGCAAAGAAAGGAAACCGAAAGCCAAAAAAGCCGACTAAATGAAATAGTTAGGACGATACACACTGTTGCCTCGCTAGTGAGTAGGCCTAGTCTGGTTTTTCTTAGTTGTGTTGTTATGTAAACATTTTTATATGAAAAAGAAATGCACAAAAAAGTGTATTCGACAGCATTTAGTACACCTAGTGTACATAACACCTTTGAAACCGACACGCAAATCATATTTTTGTACTATAAAAAAGTCAACTAAGAAAAATCTGACTTTAAGTTTAATACTAGTTAAGATTAAAGACATTGAATGGGGTATGAATTGATTGTACAAGGGCTTCTTAACGCTTTCAAGCATTGTCTAACATTGGTAATGTCCTGAAAAGCCACTATGTAACCATCCCCTTATTTTTGGATTTGCGAAAAATCGTTATTTTGTAATTTCATGTGCCCTTAGTATATTTTATTGTTTTTAAATGTTTAAGGAAGTATGGTAGATTTTTATATTGTTACTAATAAGTATAAAATAAATAATACAATGTACAGTAAAATCAAAAATAAATATATTATTATTTACCTTGAATTTGTACTTTCGGTCGTGAGCTTCCATTTTACATAAGAATCAGTTTTTTTTTTAATAAATTTATTAGATTTTTTTTTTAAGATTAATTGATTATTTTATTAATCTGAATAATGTTGTGTGTTTCACCTTTTATCATGTAATGGTAACATTCCAAAGAGATGAACACTACCGAATTAATTAATACCGAAAAATAACATGGCCCCTTTGTCTTTTTTGTAATTATACTTTTAAATTTACTAATTGTGAAACTAACTCTTATAATTAGGGACTTGAAACGTTACTCAAAATAACGTTACGCGTATTATAATTTGTACCGTTCCACCAGGATCGTAACAAAATTAATTCCTTGGCTATAACGATACTGACAAACGGAACGAAATCTTAAACTGTTCAATAACAATATTATCAATATATCGTTATTAGTATAACGATATAATAACGTTATTAATTTCGATACCCAACATTGCCAGCTTCATGACTTATAAGATGACGAAAAAGTATGAAGAATAACATTACAAATGAATCTATAACGTTTCGCCTGTAACGTTATCACAAGCAGATAAACTTAATGTTACCTATAACGTTACTTATAATGTTGTTCTACGAAAATGATATTCTATAACGTTTTCTTTTTGTAACGTTATTCTAATTTTTAGGTTTTAGTATCGTTACAAATTTTGGATCGTTATACGATAACATTAGTGGTAACGGAACGAAATTCATTTCGTTTTCAAGTCCCTGCTTATAATGATGCCGGTCGAGCGGTCTAACCGGAACCCAAGTCCAACATAGCTGGGCGGGTGAAGTCAATGTTGATAATATCAAGTCAATCTATATAGGTATAATAAACACTGTTTTTATCCTTATTTGTAAATGCTCAACAACAAGTATTACTTTTCTGATTCACATACGATCTCCTTACAAAACGAGTTAACTTCTGTCCCAGCCCAAACCATCGGGCCAGTTATTGTATTTGGAACTTTATTCCAACTGCGGTAAAGTTAAAACAAAACTGATTCTTGAACATGTCTAAGTAGACAATATTCTATATGCTGCAATGGGAATAAAGTTTAAAATGCAATAACTAGCTTGATGGTTTACATTTGAACCATGTCAAAAGAAAAAGCTTATTTTGTAACGAGACCGATATAGTTTTAACGGCTCAATTAATTTACATAAAATAGACGAACTTACTCCGGGTTTCTGAAAGACTATCGAGTTTCATCAGTTACAGGACATTCACAGTTATTTTACCTCTGATTTTGCATCACCGTCAAAATCACAGTACCTAGTCTTTATACTCCGTGTAATAAAGTTGATGTTGGATTGCTGCCACTGACAAGTCTGTCAAAATCACAGTGAGCTTTATTCTCGTTATAATAAGGTTGATGTTGGGTTGCTGCTATCAGAGATAAAATAACTGAAAGGTCTGTACTGTAATTACCTACTGTAATTTGAAAACATTGTGAAAGCCAATTATTTTTAAAAGAGTAACCGTGGAGTTTCTTGCCGGTTCTTCTCCATAGGAAACGACCAATTGGAACCGTGCACCTAGCTTCTGACGTTTCATAAGTGCCCATGTAGGTTTATGTGAAATAAAATATTTTGATTTTGACTGGTTACTGTTTTCAAATCTCGTGTCAAATAATTCGATTAGCTTATTGGCTGTGGTTATTTCCAACCAATCATGAGATTTGGCAGCATGTGTTGGACACGTTCAACGATATTTTGGCGCCTGGAAAGGAGGCCAGGAGGGGGCGCTTTTGATAAAAATTTGTGAAATTGTCACAGAATTTGTAATGACAAAACAAGATGGCGGCGTTAGTTCCGACTTTGGTCAAGCACCAAAAGAGCCTGTTGGCGCTGTAGTCAATTTTTGGGTCGATCAGAAACCGGGGATCTTTGACCATTTACCTCTTATGCTGTAATTGTGCATTATATTTAATTTCCTTTGTAATTAATGAACAGTGAACAGTTGTCGTGTTTTAAACTCATCCCAATGTGATATCAAACCTGTGAGATTGTGAATCAAAATGAAATAAACTTTTTCACAAGAAAATCAAATGTTTTAATTAATATTAATATAATTGTTTATTCCATAATAATATAAATATCTTCAATTGCTTCAAAATGCCTCCACCATACAGGGTCACGTATTCTTTCCAAGTCGTGATACGGCGACCGATATGCAGCACAAATGTTTAATAACCTAATGGTGTTTTACAAGCACGGATCAGTATCAGCCAAACTCATTCGTATTGAAAACTCGTTGACGTTCGGATCGACTTCTCGCTCTAGCAAATGACGCCTCTAAAGCTACGGTTTCGTAGAAAAGCAGTGAAGAGTGACCGCACATATCGGCCGCAATGACAGCTGTCATGTTAATGATGACAGCGGCAAAGATTTAAATCGTTAGATACGCCGCGTCAATGTGTTTGGCCAGACTGGGGAGCGGGCGCGGCGCGGTGAACTCTAAACATATGAACTTCCTTTGAGTGTTCATAGTGGGCACGGGGGCGCGGTGAGCGGCGCGGGCAATTCATGCCATAGCTCCCCGCGCGTGGACCGGGGCTCAAACTAGTTAGAGTTTTTTTTCTAGTAAAAATAAGTCTTCTTCATCCATATTATATTTTGACAAACAAACAAAACACGATAACGCAGAACGCAGCCGCGCTCCAGTGCGGACAGACAGACCGCGCGCGTTCCCGCACCCGCGCCCGCGCCCGCCCCGCGCCCCAGTCTGGACGGACCATGGACTTATGTAATATAATAAGTCCATGGGATGGACACAATAGATAGTCGCGTTTAAGTTTCGTTTTGACACACAATGACACAGTGACTTGACTGGATTGTCATGGAAACGCCATAGCGTATTACATATAATACGCTATGTGTGACACTTTTTCGCGTGACTAAGTAAGGTGGGGGCAAATTCAGCGATTTAAATATTTGGGCAGCGGGTTTGACTTTACGGTGTCAAAAACGCTCTCTAGAAAAACAAACCAACCTACTTTGATAGATAACGTTTCTAGTGATGTCATTCACCGGTAAATTGCGGACGCTATGTGGCGGTCACCGCTCCGCTCTAGGAAACCGTAGCTTATGGACGAGTTTCACCAATGAAACTGAACGCGATCAGCATATCTAAAGAGCTGCCAGTGTCATCATCGTTGTGGAATTTTGACACTGACAGCTCTTGAAAGCGGGTTTTTCATTTATGAAAATGGGCCTATTTGACAGAAAGAAATAGAGATAATTAGAATAAAATGCCGATCCGTGCAATTCAAAGTGCGATTTCATGTCAAGTAAATAGGAGTTTCAGTTTGCCTGTCATTATACCATTACTTGAACGTCATTGTATAGTCGAGCTCGTAATTGATTCTTTCTCACTTTTGACAAAATCTCCCACTAAATGAGGGTTTTCTGAAAGACGGTCACTAGGTGGCATTAGTGAGATGGTCCGGGCACCTGTCAAAAGCGTCAAAGCGCAATGTTTTCTTTAGTCGTGACTGAAACGGATGATGAATGTCATAATTATATTTTATATTCATTGTCGAAGTCGAAATTAAAGACCTTTTGTCAATGTGGCGCCAACTGGTGGCGTGAATTTTCATGAAAACCCTCACTGAAACTTCACTAGAGTTGAAATTATGTAACTAGGCTGTCACATTGGTCTTGAAGCAAAATTAAACTTGACGTACGTACAAGTGTCATTCAAACATAGGGTGGTAAAGAAATTACGAATTTGAGTATACATGTGATTCCGCATACCAGATTATTTCCTCCGGGGCTTCTGCTTGAACGAAGCCACAACGCCGAATCGCAGTATTGATTCCTTCGTGTCAGTGATGCTCAGCTCGACCTCAATGCGACCCTTCTCAAAAGGGAACACGCTGGGAAAGTGCTCTGTCGGGGCTGTCATGTTTGTTACACCGTGATAACCCTGGGGATAGAGAGGGGTGGACCGTCATGAATATTGTAAGCACACTCTTGAGGCCACGTTCACGGCCTGACACCGTGACCACGCTACGTTTTTTCGACGCTACCGTTCATAAGGATTTCGCCAATAACTATTTGCCGAGTTGCAGACCGTACCATATTATTTGTTAATGATAACCGGAATTCTGAAGTTTGCATCCCAACCCTACATGCAGCCGGTGTATTCTGTGAAAATCTCACCTTGAGAACTTAGGTGGAGGGAGCTGTCAATAGGGGCAAAATTCCACTGTATACAGTGTGTAGTGTACAGTGTACACTGTATACAGTGTACACTGTGTACAGTGGAATGACAGCTCATCTTCTACTTCACTTCACCCAAGTTTTCACGGTGAGATTTTTACAGAATAGCACTGCAGAGTCGTATCAGTGGCTGAGCGAGCTGTCACTTGAAAATGACAGCAGCGTCTCTTCCTGCGCTTTCGAATGGTTGAGATAAGTATTGATTTTACGAGGGGCTTGTGGCTACTATCTTATATGTATACCAAGACCTCTCCGTGCCTCGGAAAGCACGATAAGCCGTTGGTCCTGGGCCAGGACTCCTGGCTGTCATTCGTGAATCTTTGACAGTCTTTACGGGTCGTCAGAAGCCCCAATGTCTGACTATTATACCAGTCTTACCAAGGGGTATCGTATTACCCAATAACTGGGTTGTGGTGGTCAGTTAGGCAGTCGCTCCATGTAAAATACCGGTACTCAGCTGCATCCGGGTAGACTGGAAGCCGACCCCAACATGATTGGGAAAAAGCTAGGCACATGATGAAGTATTGGTTTTACTCACAGGAGGTAAAGGGCACACCACTCCGGTGTTCCTGATTGCGCCTCCGATGAAGGGCTCCTTATTGACAAGGTCACATAACTTGTGACTCAGCTTCACGAAAGAGGGTCGATACTCGTTGTGTAAGAGCTGACTGACGCTTATCATGACCTGCAATTAAGTGCTGTTTTAGGCATAGCACAGCACTGCAAGTCTGAGGTAACAATACCAATATAAGCTGGCCTCTTCTATAAAAACTGTACGCAATTACCCGGCCTGTCCTAGGACAGACGGGGTAATTGCGTAACACACTCAAATGTCTTTTTTTCCAATCGCAATGGGTTTTATTTTGACATTTCACCCACGTGCATTGCGTTATTTATGTTGTTGAACCTTCGATCTGTTGAACAGACGAATTTTGCAAAGCTATGAAGCAATGGATTAGCAATTCCTTCAAACCACTCGGATTGTGATTGAAACTATGTTACGCAAGGGTGCAGCTTAAGTTCAAAGTCAAATTGCTACCACTGACGTGCAGTGGTACTTATAATGCCTACAGATACAACAAAAGGCAAAAATAAAAGCATACACTTGCAAAATATTGATCTGGCCTTCACTGTACGGAACCTTACAAATATTACACCATATTAATGCTAACTCAGACTTTTGTCACTTTTGTTCAATCTTTGCGTGATCTCTTCTCAAAAATATTGCGCCATATAGTGCAATATCGTATTACACTAATATTATAAAGGCGACAGTTTGTGAGTGTGTGTGTGTTTATATGTTTGTTACTTCTTTACGCTCAAACGGCTAGACCAATTTTGATAAAATGTTGTATGGAGGTAGCTGACACCCTGGATTAACATATAGGCTACTTTTTATCCCGACACTTATGCGGGTGAAACCGCGGGGAGCAGCTAGTTATGTAATGAGTGTAATGCAATATAGGTAATTGGTTGGTTACTGGTAGGTGATCATTATGTAGGCTCTTATTATTGGCTCTTGTCCAATATCTCCGCTGAAGCTACCCTTAAAATCAAAGCTAAGAAAACAAAACTACCTCCGCTTTATTGGCTATGAATGATCAACTCGGATTGTATTACGTAATAACATTATAACAATAGACTCCCTCGTTGGTATAGTGCTGGTCGCAACCGATACTGCTAAGCCGGAGGTTCTGGGTTCGATGCCCAGCAACCTAATTGCGTAACACACTTTCAATCACAGTCTAAATCATTTTCATCATCCATTGCTTCATATGTTCGATGTGTCTGCTCAACGCAATGAATGTTGTTGAACTGTCAAAATGCAAGCCATTGCTACTGTTAGTGTGTTATTACCCTGCTGATCTCTCTTAGGGGCAGTCCGGAGTCTGGATTTATGCCCAGTTGATGGCAATAGACTTGCCCCCTATAACCTGTATTACATGAGACTTAAACATAACTGGCGAAATGTGGGTGTACGTACAGTCAACAAAAGAGATAAGAATGCAGGATCGTCGGATGTAGTTGAAGTTTAGTAAGAAACCGATGGATGTTCTCGAATAAAATTTAATTTTATTAATAGAAAACAAACAGTTCATTTATCAAATTTAATTTCGGTCGACAACATCCATTGGTTTCTTACTAAATACTTCAACTATATCCGACGATCCTGCATACTTATCTCTTTTGTTGACTGTACATACACTAAGATACACCACTGCCTGACCCATCAGGCAATTACAACCTGCAGGCGTGATGTTATGTAGCAAATGTTTTGAAATCTGACCGTAATATTGTTCGCCCAGGTGTGTTTATTGGTACCCATCAGATTGGTGTAGTACCGTGACCTCCTGCTGTAACGCCGTACGTTCACCGTCACGTTCTGGTAAATATATTTTGGGTTTGAATAAGTTATCTCTGCCCTCTCTGGAACCACCTCCAAGCACTGAAATTGAGTGAAAGAGTTTTCTCCATTAGTTTCGAACTCGAACGATATGTCTTTGTCACGCTTTACCTCGACTTGCGACCTCGCTGTGAGATACGCTCATCATGAGTAGTAAGAAGTCCATTCGAGTTAGGAACCATGAGACGGAATAATCCGATATCAAAACAGCGAGGTGCGTTTTTTTTCGCAAAAAAATCGTGGCAGTAGATTTAGTTCAATCTCAGATTTGATTCCACAGCATCAGACTGCGTGAAAAGTGAGCTTGTTTTGAACGTTTTATTTGCGAGGTGTTTTTTTATTTTTTATTTTTTGCAATCTTTTAGGTAAGTCAGGTACTTACCTAAAAGATTGCAAAAAATAAAAAATGTGGAAATTATTTTTTTTGGAATCGTTAACTTTATTTTGATACCCGACATGTTCATGACAAAAAATATTGTTTTTCAAGACATTTCAGCTTAATGGCGTCTGAAATCCGCCATTTTGATTTTATAATAATAAAACCCAGCTTATCGTCTAGATCACACGGTGGTTACCGTGCGATCTAGACTAGTGCGAAATACAAAGAGATTTAAGATTTATAATAATTTAATGTCTTTGGCGACATAGAACCAAAGAATATATACTTACTACTCTCTAACGAGAGCATAACCCTGTCTTATGCTCGTTTTCTGAAGAAACTTTCAATAGCTGTGTTGATTCGACATAATTATCTATTTAAGCGAAATCCTTCCTTATGTTCGGTTTTTGAAGTTCTCAACACAGATAAACCCTCGATAATAATTCACTCGACTTTGAAGCTAAATTCTTCCTTAATGACGTGTTCAGAAACACGATATCGACCAAGAATCACTATCGAATGGACAAACTCCGTTTAAAAATCTCAGAAACCGGGCATTAGCTGACGCGCGGTAGGGTAAATATACGTGTGGCACTCGGGGACTGCCGCGGTAAAGCTATTGCATAGCATACGTCTAGTCGCACGCACACAAACACCGTGCCGAAGTCTGCCGAACTGATACGACGTTAGACGATGCACGGCTTTCAACGCTGCACCGCTGTGCCGGTCGGAGTGGGGGGTGTTAGATTTATTTTCGTTACGGAATTTCTTCATTCGGTCGCCGCGCTCAAAGCCCAAGATAAAAGCTATGCAATAGCTTAATAAAAACCATGAAGAAGATTTTACCGTAATATTTAGGTAGCCAAGGAAGATGCCCCTTTGGTATTATTACAAAGTAGTCATATTTCCTTTAATTGTTTGATTGTTTTTATTTAATTGAATTGACTTATAAGTATCTTCCTTCCTGGTTTTCAGTGATCCAATTCAAGAAGCTCAAATATAGATGCTTGAATGGGCAACGTCGTGATTAGTTAACAAACTGTAGATACCTAATGTTTAAATAAAAAATCCTACTTACTTCAACGGCATTCATCCAAGCCGAAATAGAAAATAACAATAAAATTATATGAAACATGATCATTTCCACCAGGTATCTATATTATATTGACTGAATAGGAAAAGAAAAAACACTGTTTATAAAAGTATTGTAAAACATTTATTTAAAAAATAGTCGATGTTTAGTAATGATAAGATCATATGCACTGATTAACGATACATTAAATAGTAAATAAGCATGTCAAATAGGTTCCTACTATTTATGAAAAATCATGTTTTGTTACCAAAGTAGGTATTTAGGATAGTTTAAATTAATTGTCCACTTTGCCAAAGTACCTAGAAACTAGATTTAAAACGAGTTTTATCTTGCTTCGCGGTGATACTAATCTCTCTGAAATATACAAAAAACATACATACATACATACATAGGTACATACATAGGTACATAAACTCACACCTTCTTTCCATGGGGGTAGACAGAAACCGAACTCCACATGGTACCATCCTGGCTGGATTTAGTAGGTATTGACGCACCCTGACCTTTCTGAAGCACAGTATATATACCTACTTGCTAGGTATATATACCTATATTTTTTTTTAAAGCGGTCTTAAAATAATAATATGTAAATAAAAATAATTTTTTTTTTTTTTATAAATGTCATCTCGCCGGTCAACCTAGGAGGTTGTCGTCTGCGTAACTGGTAAAAGACTTGAAACAAGCGCCTAGGGCGTTGCTGGAGAAGGGCAGCGAGGGACAGGCTGGATCGGATTATTTAGGGACGAATTTAAAGCTACAGACTCAGGGCTCAGCGGCGCCAGCTTCCTCGAGCTAGAGTCGGGACGGACATGGACTGGGGCGTCGCAGCGGGCCTCGGCGACGAGGACGGAAGAACGACGGTCGGGACTTGTACTTTCTGAGAGTACTGGTGGCCTTAATACTCTCCTGGAGGAAAGTGGGGGGACACGGACAAGACCTAAATTTGATGTGGGCAAGATATATTTTGCGAGGCCCCTTGATGGATGACGTAAGAGGACAGATTTTGTTGAGTAAAAAAAAAAAATTATACTAAAATTTTTATTCATAAAAATGCAAACTTCTTCATTGTTCAGCTCTTTATTTATTTCTAATTTTTCAAACAATGAAACGAAATATTTATTCTCACATCGAAATCTGTTGGAAATACACCAAAATATTAGGTAGATGCGTCGTCGCATGATTGCATGCATAGATATATGAAAGAAGATATTTTAAGATTTGTTGTTTTTCATAATTTTAAAGACAAATACAGTAAAATACTTTTACTTATATATGATAAGTGATTCCTTGAGATACGAGGTTTTTATTTTGAATTCGGTTGTTACAGGAAACCACTGGACAACTCGGTATTTTTATATTTTATCACGATCACGGTTGAAAGCGAACTAGTTCGCGGAGACGGCCATTTGCCTAGTAAAGGCCCACGTTGCTCATGGCGCGTGGACACAGACACGCCCCCTTGCCACTTCTCCTATTTTTTACATTTCTATGATTGCATGTGTTTAAACGCGCGAACATAGATGGAGCAAACAGAATGGGAAATCCCCAGCAGGCGAAGCGAGGATTCCCCGCGTCATTCACCGCCCGCAACGCCAGCAAATGTTGCCAGCCTAGATCTTTAAAAAACTGGTAGGTTAGTAGTGCCAGATACTTGCTAGCCGATTTTTTATTATTTTTGCTAGATGAGTAATTATATCTATATTTGCGTTCGCGGGCTTTCGAGGCGCGAGGCCCCTTGGACCGCGAGGCCGTAGGCGGTGGCCCACGTCGCCCACGCCTTACGCCGCCTCTGCTGGAGGAGGGTAGTGGCGTCGTCGGGGATAGTAAGGGTTTGACTCGGTCGGCGAATCCTACCTATGCAGGAGGGAGTGTATCGGGCAGCCGCTGCAATCAGGGGCTTGAGGTGCTCTATAGCAGAATCGACGAGACGCTTGGAGAGGCGTTTCATGAACTACTGGACGGTGGGCATGCTGAAGCACATCTCCAATAAGGTCACTTAGATGTCCTCCTAGAGCGTCTGCCGGCGTTTCCGGTCACACCTGTCATCTGAAATATACTATTTTTAAATATTATAAATTGTTACCTACTCGAACATCATCATAACATTTCAGTCTATCAAAAAGTACTCTGTGATAACATCACTAGATGTTATGATGATGTGTAATCTGTATCTATCTATACTAATAATATTATAAAGCTTGTTTGTTGGTTCGAATTGAAAAATTATTTTTCCCGCGTTAAAGTGTTCATTTGTTTTTTTTTTTCAATAAACAGCTTTCTATTTGCAAGCCAGTTCGAAATTTAAATAAAACCTTTGATAAGTTACATCCTTGGTGGCCATGCTTCGGAGTAAAAGATCGTTCCATTTTTAAATTATACGACAGATATGAGTTTACTATGTAATTTTATTTGGCCGCTAAACCACGACAGATATGGATTGTCATACAACTTTTGCCCTAAATCGAAATTGCTGTACTGGCCAATTACATGCGAATGTATTTGGCCAGTACAGCAATTTCGATTTATCTCGAAGAAGGTTGTCAAAATAATCCTCAAATTTCCAAGCATGCTTGAGAAAAACAATATTGTTTGTGTGATTATTTTTTATCAGTTTTACTGAAATCACTATATTATTAATATTCTGCTTAGCAATATTCAATGGCAGCTACTATAATAGAAGCTAGAATAGAGGCTGTATTCATCAGTTTCACAAATAATATAAACTTGTGTGCAAATTCTATTCATTTTCTAAAAATACTTTTTTAATATTTTTCCTCACAAAATATTTAGAGCAATATTACAACGATAGCCACGATTTTGGGTAATGGTGACCACCAATTATTAATATACTAAAATGTGACATTACTTTTTTTCCGCCAGGCCTGGGTAAATTTTGTATGGGCCGTGGCCCGTCTTCTTTAAACCAGTAAAATACAACAAAAATAAGCATTAATGAACTGTTTGTAGGTAGTTGTTATTTATTTAACAATTAAATGTATTCTAAACATTATCAGAATTTTGACATATCATTGAAACGATTATCAAATTACGGTGCAAGAGCACCAATAATTCTGCGTTATCTAGCAGGAGTCTTATGTTTTTGTTCGTAGATATAAATTTCCTGCCTCTCGAGAACATTCGCTCAGAATATACGAAGCTTCCAGGGAGCGATAAAAATATTCGTGCCAAAAAGATCATGCAAGGGAATTTGTGATTATTATTAGCTCACCGGCCTAAAATAAATGCTTAAATGGTAAACTCTCCATATTGGTGCCCAAGATACAGGCTTGCCTAGTTTGGGGCCAATGCAAAATGTCTGTAATCTTTTATGGATGCCTTTAGACAACAAAACAACTTTCAGACATCTATCTAGTTCTGATTTGACTTCTGCGGGGTAATTGCGTTATTTACGTTGTTGAGCAGACAAGTTTTTCGAACATTTATGAAGCAATGGATTAGCAATATCCTTCAAAATAATTGAGATTGTGATTGATAGTGTGTTACGCAATTAGGGTGCAGGTTTCTACTATATTGGGAAGCTTTGCTGCTGCCAGTTCCATGTAGCGGCTCCAAAACGTTTTGTGTATACGAGCCCCGATGCAAAATAGTTCGTCTAGTGTGAAATTTTCTCTCTGAGATTTTTTCTAACTTATTTTTTTTATATCTATAGGTATAAAATATTAAGCTGTTCTACTATCACATGTCACGTTACTTATGCCATTTTTTAATTAGAGTGCGTTTCACGAAAGAAGTCCCGCGGCAATATGTTGAACTAATTATTATTATATAGTTAGCAACATTCCAACAACAACCCTCCTACCTCACACACCTTTCTTTAAGATTGTGCATTTAATTAAACAATGCCTGTAATATTATGATGATGAGATAAATAATTAAATAAAGATTTATGACTCCTTCGCATACCTGTGGCGCCGCATCTGCGGGACTTCTTTCGTGAAACGCACTTTATGAACCAATAAACTATTTTAGCTTTTTAAATGTATACATACCTATCCTGTTTTAAATTCGAAGAAGTTATAAGCAAAATAGTTCGTCTAATTGTTAATCGATGCAAAAGAGTTCGTCTATCGGTGAGTTAAAGAAAACATTGTGAAAGCCAATTATTTTTAAAAGAGTACCTAACCGTGGAGTTTCTTGCCGGTTCTTCTCCATAGGAAACGACCGTTTCATAAGTGCCCATGTAGGTTTATGCGAAAAAAAATATTTTGATTTTGACTGGTTACTGTTTTCAAATCTCGTGTCAAGTAATTCGAATAGCTTATTGGCTGTGGTTATTTCCAACCAATCATGAGATTTGGCAGCATGTGTTGGACACGTTCAACGATATTTTGGCGCCTGGAAAGGAGGCCAGGAGGGGGCGCTTTTGATAAAAATTTGTGAAATTGTCACAGAAATTGTAATGACAAAACAAGATGGCGGCGTTAGTTCCGACTTTGGTCACGCACCGAAAGAGCCTGTTGGCGCTGTAGTCAATTTTTGGGTCGATCAGAAACCGGGGATCTTTGACCATGCTTTGACCATTTACCTCTTATGCTGTAATTCTGCATTATATTTAATTTCCTTTGTAATTAATGAACAGTGAACAGTTGTCGTGTTTTAAACTCATCCCAATGTGATATCAAACCTGTGAGATTGTGAATCAAAATGAAATAAACTTTTTCACAAGAAAATCAAATGTTTTAATTAATATTAATATCATTGTTTATTCCATAATAATATAAATATCTTCAATTGCTTCAAAATGCCTCCACCATACAGGGTCACGTATTCTTTCCAAGTCGTGATAAGGCGACCGATATGCAGCACAAATGTTTAATAACCTAATGGGGTTTTACAAGCACGGATCAGCATCAGTCAAACTCATTCGTATTGAAAACTCGTTGACGTTCGGATCGACTTCTCGCTCTAGCAAATGACGCCTCTAAAGCTACGGTTTCGTAGAAAAGCAGTGAAGAGTGACCGCACATATCGGCCGCAATGACAGCTGTCATGTTAACGATGACAGCGGCAAAGATTTAAATCGCTAGATACGCCGCGTCAATGTGTTTGGCCAGACTGGGGAGCGGGCGCGGCGCGGTGAACTCTAAACATATGAACTTCCTTTGAGTGTTCATAGTGGGCACGCGGGCGCGGTGAGCGGCGCGGTCAAATCGGGCAATTCATGCCATAGCTCGTTCATACAAGTGGCCGCAGTGGGTGCAGTGGGTGCGCGGGACGGGCGCGGGCGGCCCGCGCGTGGACCGGGGCTCAAACTAGTTAGAGTTTTTTTCTAGTAAAAATAAGTCTTCTTCATCCATATTATATTTTGACAAACAAACAAAACACGATAACACGCAGAACGCAGCCGCGTTCCAGTGCGGACAGACAGACCGCGCGCGTTCCCGCACCCGCGCCCGCGCCCGCCCCGCGCCCCTGTCTGGACGGACCATGGACTTATGTAATATAATAGTCCATGGGACGGACACAATAGATAGTCGCGTTTAAGTTTCGTTTTGACACACAATGACACAGTGACTTGACTGGATTGTCATGGAAACGCCATAGCGTATTACATATAATACGCTATGTGTGACACTTTTTCGCGTGACTAAGTAAGGTGGGGGCAAATTCAGCGATTTAAATATTTGGGCAGCGGGTTTGACTTTACGGTGTCAAAAACGCTCTCTAGAAAAACAAACCAACCTACTTTGATAGATAACGTTTCAGTGATGTCATTCACCGGTAAATTGCGGACGCTATGTGGCGGTCACCGCTCCGCTCTAGGAAACCGTAGCTTATGGACGAGTTTCACCAATGAAACTGAACGCGATCAGCATATCTAAAGAGCTGCCAGTGTCATCATCGTTGTGGAATTTTGACACTGACAGCTCTTGAAAGCGGGTTTTTCATTTATGAAAATGGGCCTATGTGACAGAAAGAAATAGAGATAATTATAATAAAATGCCGATCCGTGCAATTCAAAGTGCGATTTCATGTCAAGTAAATAGGAGTTTCAGTTTGACTGTCATTATACCATTACTTGAACGTCATTGTATAGTCGAGCTCGTAATTGATTCTTTCTCACTTTTGACAAAACCTCCCACTAAATGAGGGTTTTCTGAAAGACGTTCACTTATAGGTGGCATTATTGAGACGTCAGGTCCGGGCACCTGTCAAAAGCGTCAAAGCGCATATGTTTTCTTTAGTCGTGACTGAAACGGATGATGAATGTCATCATTATATTTATATTCATTGTCGAAGTCGAAATGAAAGACCTTTTGTCAATGTGGCGCCAACTGGTGGCGTGAATTTTTATGAAAACCCTCATTGAATCTTCACTAGAGTTGAAATTATGTAACTAGGCTGTCACATTGGTCTTGAAGCAAAATTAAACTTGACGTACGTACAAGTGTCATTCAAACATAGGGTGGTAAAGAAATTACGAAGTTGAGTAGGTATACATGTGATTTCGTATACCAGATTATTTCCTCTGGGGCTTCTGCTTGAACGAAGCAACAATGTCGAGTCGCAGCACTGATTCCTTCGTGTCAGTGATGCTCAGCTCGACCTCAATGCGACCCTTCTCAAAAGGGAACACGCTGGGAAAGTGCTCTGTCGGGGCTGTGATGTTTGTTACACCGTGATAACCCTGGGGATAGAGAGGGGTGGACCGTCATGAATATTGTAAATACACTCTTGAGGCCACGTTCTCGGCCTGACACCGTGACCACGCTACGTTTTTTCGACGCTACCCCCCATAAGGATTTCACCGATACCTATTTGCTGAGTTGCAGACCGTACCAAATTATTTGTTAATGATAACCGGAATCCTGAAGTTCGCATCCCAACCCTATATGCAGCCGGTGTATTCTGTAAAAATCTCACCTTGAGAACTTAGGTGGAGGGAGCTGTCAATAGGGGCAAAATTCCACTGTATACAGTGTGTAGTGTACAGTGTACACTGTGCACAGTGGAATGACAGCTCACTTCTACTTCACTTCACCCAAGTTTTCACGGTGAGATTTTTACAGAATAGCACTCCAGGGTCGTATCAGTGGCTGAGCGAGCTGTCACTTGAAAATAACAGCAGCGTCTCTTCCTGCGCTTTCGAATTATCGAGATAAGTATTGATTTTACGAGGGGCTTGTGGCTACTATCTTTATATGTATACCAAGACCTCTCCGTGCCTCGGAAAGCACAATAAGCCGTTGGTCCTGGCTTGCATTCGTGGATCTTTGACAGTCGTTACGGGGCGTCAGAAGCCCGAATGTCTGACTATAATACCAGACTATTATACCAGTCTTACCAAGGGGTATCGTATTACCCAATAACTGGGTTGTAGTGGTCAGATAGGCAGTCGCTCCATGGAAAATACCGGTACTCAGCTGCATCCGGGTAGACTGGAAGTCGACCTCAACATAATTGGGAAAAAGCTAGGCACATGATGAAGTATTGGTTTTACTCACAGGAGGTAAAGGGCACACCACTCCGGCGTTCCTGATTGCGCCTCCGACGAAGGGCTCCTTATTGACAAGGTCACATAACTTGTGACTCAGCTTCACGAAAGAGGGTCTATACTCGTTGTGTAAGAGCTGACTGATGCTTACGATGATCTGCAATTAAGTGCTGTTTTAGGCATAGTTCGGTAGACTGCAAGTATGAGGTAACAATACCAATATAAGCTGGCCTCTTCTTTAAAAACACCTTACACTCAAATGTCTTTTTATCCGATCGTAATGGGTTTTATTTTGACATTTCATCCACGTGCATTACGTTATTTACGTTGTTGAACAGACGAATTTTGCAAAGCTATGAAGCAATGGATTAGCAATTCCTTCAAACCACTCGGATTGATTGAAACTATGTTACGCAAGGGTGCAGCTTAAGTGTAAAGTCAAATTGCTACCACTAACGTGCAGTGGTAGATACTTATAATGCCTACAGATACAACCAAAGGCAAAAATAAAAGCATACACTTTGCAAAATATTGCTCTGGCCTTCATTGGGCTTGAGGGGCTTGTGGCTAAGTAATATCAGCCGCACGGGTCGATCGATCAGGTTAAGCTACGCTTGCCGCGGTTGGTCCGTGGATGGGTGACCATCTTTACATACCAAGACCCCTCCGTGCCTCGGAAAGCACGTTAATCCGTTGGTCCCGGCTGTCATTCGTGGATCTTTGACAGTCGTTACGGGTCGTCAGAAGCCCGCAAATCTGACAACCAGTCTTACCAAGGGGTATTGTATGACCCAGTAACTGGGTTGTGGAGGTCAGATAGGCAGTCGCTCCATGTAAAATACTGGTATTCAGCTGCATCCGGTTAGACTGGAAGCCGACCCCAACATAGTTGGGAAAAGGCTAGGCAGATGATGATGCTCTGGCCTTCACTGTACGGAACCTTACAAATATTACACCATATTAATGCTAACTCAGACTTTTGTTCAATCTTTGCGTGATCTCTTCTCAAAAATATTGCGACATATAGTGCAATATCGTATTACACTAATATTATAAAGGCGACAGTTTGTGAGTGTGTGTGTGTGTGTTTATATGTTTGCTACTTCTTCACGCTCAAACGGCTAGACCAATTTTAATAACATTTTGTATGGAGGTAGCTGACACCCTGGATTAACATATAGGCTACTTTTTATCCCGACACTTATGCGGGTGAAACCACGGGGCGCAGCTAGTTATGTAATGAGTGTAATGCAAATTAGGTAATTGGTTGGTAACTGGTAGGTGATCATTATGTAGGCTCTTATTATTGGCTCTTGTCCAATATCTCCGCTGAAGCTACCCTCAAAATCAAAGCTAAAAAAACTAAACTACCTCCGCTTTATTGGCTATGAATGATCAACTCGGATTGTATTACGTAATAACATTATAACAATAGACTCCCTCGTTGGTATAGTGCTGGTCGCAACCGATACTGCTGAGCAGGAGGTTCTGGGTTCGATGCCCAGCAACCTAATTGCGTAACACACTTTCAATCACAGTCTGAATCATTTTCATCATCCATTGCTTCATATGTTCGATGTGTCTGCTCAACGCAATGAATGTTGTTGAACTGTCAAAATGCAACGCTCCCTTGCTACTGTTAGTGTGTTATTACCCTGCTGATCTCTCTTAGGGGCAGCCCGGGGTCTGGATTTATGCCCAGTTGATGGCAATAGACTTGCCCCCTATAACCTGTATTACATGAGACTTAAACATAACTGGCGAAATGTGGGTGTACGTACAGTCAACAAAAGAGATAAGAATGCAGGATCGTCGGATGTAGTTGAAGTTTAGTAAGAAACCGATGGATGTTCTCGAATAAAATTTAATTTTATTAATAGAAAACAAACAGTTCATTTATCAAATTAAATTTCAGTCGACAACATCCATTGGTTTCTTACTAAAAACTTCAACTATATCCGACGATCCTGCATACTTATCTCTTTTGTTGACTGTACATACACTAAGATACACCACTGCCTGACCCATCAGGCAATTACAGCCTGCAGGCGTGATGTTATGTAACAAATGTTCTGAAATCTGACCGTAATATTGTTCGCCCAGGTGTGTTTAGTGGTACCCATCAGATTGATGAAGTAACGTGACCTCCTGCTGTAACGCCGTACGTTCACCGTCACGTTCTGGTAAATAAATTTTGGGTTTGAATAAGTCATCTCTGCCCTCTCTGGAAGCACCTCCATGCACTGAAATTGAGTGAAAGAGTTTTCTCCATTAGTTTCGAACTCGAACGATATGTCTTTGTTACGCTTTACCTCGACTTGCGACCTCGCTGTGAGATAAGCTCATCATGAGTAGTAAGAAGTCCATTCGAGTTAGGAACCATGAGACGGAATAATCCGATATCAAAACAGAGAGGTGCGTTTTTTTTCGCAAAAAAATCGTGGCAGTAGATTTAGTTCCATCTCAGATTTGATTCCACTGCATCAGACTGCGTGAAAAGTGAGCTTGTTTTTCAAGACATTTCAGCTTATTGGCGTCTGAAATCCGCCATTTTGATTTTATAATAATAAAACTCAGCTTATAACCACCGTGCGATCTAGACGAGTGCGACATACAAAGAGATTTAAGATTTATATTAATTTAATGTCTTTGGCGACATAGAACCAAAGAATATATACTACTCTCTAACGAGAGCATATTATAACCCTGTCTTATGCTCGGTTTCTGAAGAATTCTTAAACGGAGTTTAAACTTTCAATGGCTGTGTTGATTCGACATTATTATCTATTTAAGCGAAATCCTTCCTTATGCTCGGTTTTTGAAGTTCTCAACACAGATAAACCCTCGATAATAATTCACTCGACTTTGAAGCTAAATTCTTCCTTAATGACGTGTTCAGAAACACGATATCGACCAAGAATCACTATCGAATGGACAAACTCCGTTTAAAAATCTCAGAAACCGGGCATTAGCTGACGCGCGGTAGGGTAAAAAAATATACGTGTGGCACTCGGGGACTGCCGCGGTAAAGCTATTGCATAGCATACGTCTAGTCGCACGCACACAAACACCGTGCCGAAGTCTGCCGAACTGATACGACGTTAGACGATGCACGGCTTTCAACGCTGCACCGCTGTGCCGGTCGGAGTGTGGGGTGTTAGATTTATTTTCGTTACGCAATTTCTTCATTCGGTCGCCGCGCTCAAAGCCCAAGATAAAAGCTATGCAATAGCTTAATAAAAACCATGAAGAAGATGTTACCGTAATATTTAGGTAGCCAAGGAAGATGCCCCTTTGGTATTATTACAAAGTAGTCATATTTCCTTTAATTGCTTGATTAATTGAATTGACTTAAAAGTATCTTCCTTGATCCAATTCAAGAAGCTCAAATATGACTTAGTTAACAAACTGTAGATACCTATACCTAATCTATGTTTAAATAAAAAATCCTACTTACTTCAACGGCATTCATCCAAGCCGAAATAGAAAATAACAATAAAATTATATGAAACATGATCATTTCCACCAGGTATCTATATTATATTGACTGAATAGGAAAAGAAAAAATACTGTTTATATATAAAAGTATTGTAAAACATTTATTTTAAAATAGTCGATGTTTAGTAATGATAAGATCATAATGCACTGATTAACGATACATTAAATAGTAAATAAGCATGACAAATAGGTTCCTACTATTTATGAAAAATTATGTTTTGTTACCAAAGTAGGTATTTAGGATAGTTTAAATTAATTGTCCACTTTGCCAAAGTACCTAGAAACTAGATTTAAAACGAGTTTTATCTTGCTTCGCGGTGATACTAATCTCTCTGAAATATACATAAAACATACATACATGTCATCTCGCCGGTCAACCTAGGAGGTTGTCGTCTGCGTAACTGATAAAAAACTAATTGAAACAATCGCCTAGGGCGTCGCTGGAGAAGGGCAGCGAGGGACATGCTGGATCGGATTATTTAGGGACGAATTTAAAGCTACAGACTCAGGGCTCAGCGGCGCCAGCTGCCTCGAGCTAGAGTCGGGACGGACATGGACTGGGGCGTCGCAGCGGGCCTCGGCGACGAGGACGGAAGAACGACGGTCGGGACTTGTACATTCTGAGAGTACTGGTGGCCTTAACACTCTCCTGAAGGAGGGTAGTGGCGTCGTCGGGGATAGCAAGGGTTTGGCTCGGTCGGCGAATCCTAGCTGAAATATACTATTTTTAAATATTATAAATTGTTGCCTACTCGATCCGTTCTTGAGTCCTTTTTTACCGACAGACTGAGGAAAATCAATACTTTTAAACATTGAGGTCGTTAAGCGCGCTATGGGGCGAGCTATGCTCGGAGTCTCTTTGAAGGATAAAATCAGGAATAAAATTATCCGGAAAAGAACCGGAGTTACAGACATCTTGCAGAGTAAGCAAACTAAAGAGGCGGTGGGCTGGCCATGTCTGTTGAAGGACCTATGGCCGGTGGAGCAGATGAGTCCTGGAGTGGAGACCGCGTATCGGCAAGCTTAGTGTGGGACGCCCCCCAGCTAGATGCACAGACGACCTAAAGAAGATGGCAGGGGTAGACTGGATGCGGAAGGCGGAAGACAGGGTGCTGTGGCGCAGTCTGGGAGAGGCCTATGTCCAGCAGTGGACTACGATAGGCTGAGTTTATTGAAACATTGAAACTGCTTTGCAAGTGCTACTGCTAAGATTTAGATCCTGGGTTCGACTCCCCATTCCGACAAAGTGTTTTTGCTATTTCCATCTGGAATTTCTCAGTAAGGCCGTTTACACATTGCGCCGTAACTGCGGCGAGTGATTCGTCAACGCGTCCTACATGCCTACGACCCATTTGGGACGATTTGACGAAAATCAAAATAAATTTTATTTTCATTCTGCAAGTAGATTGATAAGTATCTATCTATACTAATAATATTATAAAGCTAAAGAGTTTGTTTGTTGGTTCGAATTGAAAAATTATTTTTGTGTTGGATATTCCATTTGTCGAGGAAGGCTATATAACATTACGCTACGACCAATAGGAGCGGAGCATCAATGAAAAATGTTGCAAAAACGGGAAAAATTTGTCCTTTTGAGAACTTCCATTGCGTACGCTGAGTGAACGCAAAAGCAAAAGTAACGCAAAAATCATGTATGACAGAATTGTTCCCCCTTAAAAGTTCTAAAAAAAAGTCCGCGACAGCATATAAAATTATGTCTATATTTTAAGGTTGACTCACTATAATCTTTTTTATGGTAATGAAATTACAGAACAAGAAGTTTTACGCGGACGGACTCGCGGGCAGAAGCTAGTTATAAATAATAATGTTTTATACTAGGTTCTTCCAACTTCCACGATGGAAAGGTTGGGCTTTGATTTGTTGATAAATTGATCTTTTTCATTCTTGATCTATCTTCGATCAAGAATATGGTCGAAGATTGATAATTAAAGTTGATGCATCAAAAAGTTTTTACTTCTAAAAATAAATAAGTATTGGCTGTTATTAAATCTGTAATTTGTGATATAATTTAGTTGCCAAAATAATGACATTTTCTATATAAAAAACCAGAACACAAAGGCGTTCTGTATAGTATTTTTATTGTACATTTATTTTAATTTGATTAAAAATCTTTTGGAAAAATTCATGTCGTTGAAAATATACAAGAATACTTTTTAGAATAAGGTAAGTTTATATTTTTAGAGGGCTTATTATTTTTCAGGCGACTAACTATTTGCTACTAAAAAAGTAACTTGGCAGCATCGATATATATGTCCCAGCCAACTGGTTTAATTCGCCGTTTAGTTAACCGCCTAGCCTTTTAACTAAACGGCGGCCGTACAACTAACGGCCTAAATTATATTCAATTATAGTTTTAGGTTGGAAGTCTGTAACCAATCACGCGTGAGCCGAATTAGTCGCAGTAACTAAGGCAGGGCACCCCGACCAAATGGGTTAGGTTAGGTTAGAACTGTGATCGACCGCGTGCGAGCCGCGAGAGCGAAGCGAGGCGAGCACTACGTCCAAAGACCAGACGGTTAACTAAACGGCTAATTTAACCAGTTGGCTGCGACATCTACGTGACGACGTCGTTTCATTTCACGCTGTTTTACAAAACCGCTAATCGTTAACTCGCTGCATTGATAAATGCAAAACGTTTATGCAATCCTGCGTGTTCAAGTTCAGTAATTATGGGAAACCGCTGAACCTTATTCAGTTGTTTTTGTTTTACATAACGGAGGTGTTTTGTAAAACAGCGGATTCGACAATCCATCTGCGACACACATATTATAAATTATAACGCTTAATTTCAGATTATAATGTCTTTGGCACGATCTTTTATGAGAACTACCCAAAAATATAAATTTGTTTGCAATCCGGTGGTGAGTTGAAACATTTTCTTCATTGACTTAGATACTGTAATGCTATTCTGTAAAAATCTCACCGTGAAAACTTAGGTGAAGTGAGCTGTCAATAGTGTCAATCCCTAGCATCAGGTGGAATGACAGCTCACTGGTAGGGTATATTATGTTCTGTGCAAGGGTTCTGTGCTTTAAGCTCACTCCACCTAAGTTATCACGGTGATATTTTTACAGAATAGCACCGCTGTTTGTTTTTGGTTTCCAATAGATCGCAGGATATTATTTTATTTAGTTATTTTGAGACAAAGATTGGGAAATGGCTAAAAAACAGTAGATAGGTACAATACAACTGTGAGCCTCATATTTGGTGACACTGACTGAGAGGTGTTGTAAGTGTGTAAGTGGGTATAATGATTATGGTTAAAAAACCGTATGCGAATCACACGAGTGGGGGTTCTCTATCGGCCGTAGTAAAAAGTGTGTAGTCATTGGGTGATGCACAGGACTCGCGCACCGAGGGTTCCGTACAAAAGTTGGTCGAAACAAAAATTAACTCTTTAAAGCTTAATATTTCACAAACGGATCCTGAACCGAAAAATGGTTTTCAAAAACCAGCAATATTTTTGAAATACCTATCCATCGATACCCCACACATGGGGTACGAGCAAAAAAAAACATCCCCACTTTACGTGTAAGGAGGTAACGTAAAAAAATTTTTTTTAATGATTTTATTTTAGCACATTGTCGGCGTGATTAATATGTTTATCCATTCGAATGCCAAATTATAGCTATATAGTACTAAGAATCTCTGAGCTAAGCTACGGACGGACAGACGGACATGGCGAAACTTTAAATAAGAATTGTTGACTAAGGACTCCTAAAAAGTCATTGATAGCTTCATCCACGTCGAGAGCCCTAAGATTACTCACTAAGTAGGTACCTAGTCATTTTGCTCATCATGTTTCAGTACCAGCTAATACAACAGAAGGACCTATCTGCGCAGGCCGAATCGTTCCTTTGCGGCGCAAACGCCAATTTTCTCGAGGCCCAGTTTCTGGAGTGGTCTAAATCTAGAGGATCTGTAGATTCAGTAAGTTAATATGAGATGGCTAATGATACACAATTTTAAGAAGACCATCTGGGTATTTGCGTATGGGCGTTTACTCATTAACAGTAGCAATGGTTTTCATTTTGACAGTTCAAAAACAAATTTTTCGATCATATGAAGCAATGGATTAGCAATACCTATCTTTCAAAATCATTCAGATTGTTATTGAAAGTGTGTTACGCAATTAGGGTGCTGGGTGGACGTACTATGCACACGGACTGCTTATAGCAATCGAAAGTACTCTATGTACAGTACAGACGCCAGCACATCAAGCTACTGTCAAATTTTCCCAATCAACTTTGAACTTTATGCTTTAGCGATAAAGTTGGAAATATATTGAAGAAATTTGACAGATTGTAGTAGCTTGATGTGCTGGCGTCTGCACTTAGTGGTAGTGCGGTTGGTAGGCTTCGAAGACTCCCTTGTCTTGCCAACTGCATTATAACGTGCGGCTAGTGCTCATACTGTACACAGCGGCACGCGTGAACGACAGAGGCAACAGCTGCCGTCGACACGCGTCGACACGCGTCGACAACGTGCCGCTAGTGTATATGAGCACCTAGTAGTTAAATTCAATTTAAAGCAGCGCACTACAGTAGTGACGCTTTGAGGACGAGTGTCGTGGCGATGTTGGTGTGCATACACATGAGCGGTACGCGTGGACGGCCGCTGCCGTTGACATGGGCCGGTGCCGCTCGTGTGTACGCGCTTTAATCGCCTCCTCGGAACGGATCACTGTGTGATATCCGTTTTTGCCATGTGGTTACCAGTTCACCGCGACCCACATTGTCTTACATAAGAATATTTTATTCTTTGCAGTCATGGGATGGATTCTACGATAGCCTCTGCGGTCCAGCGTTAAAGATTGAGGAAATGCAAGATGATTTTAGTCCTAAAACAGTCAGTAAGTGGAAAATAATTTGATTTAATTATAATTTTATGCAAGGGCGAATCCAGCCTTTGAGTCAGGGGAGCATTGGCGTAGCTAAGGATTTTGTCTAGGAGGGGCAGCTTTCCAGCTGAACTAACCAGTTATTTAATGAGATGACGCCTAGTATTTATAATCCCCTGTTCATCATGTTTTTTAGAATTCCTTACGTATTTGATATTCATTTCAATTTGTTTGAGCATATGTGCTATAAAAACACGAGGTCTGGATTCTTGATGGATCGGTATCGGTAAGGTGGAAGGCAGGAGATATCTTCAAAATACACAGGCATACGCTGAATACTTTTAATTTAGAAAAGCAACGCGTAAAAAGTGATAGAAATAGTATGAATTAGGATTAAATAAAAAAATTAAGAGGCGATAATTAATACCGATGACAAACAGAGTGACATGTGAACGGATTTTCGGAAGAGCCACAGAGCAGGCTCCTTATGTCACCTATATAATCAATAATAGTGCAAGCCTCTTGACGTAGTGTACATTCATAACACAATTGCATACCTCCACGAGTTGTTGAGAAAAAGGGTCTTGACTAACAGACAGACTGACTGACGGGCAACGAAGTGATCCTATAAGGAGAAGCTAGTAACTCTTCAATACTGTCGATTTTTCTAGGTGTGGGCAAAGAAGATTCTAGTGTGGGCATTGCCCATCCTTTCCATCCAGTGAGGCCAGGCTCCAATCAGTGGCCGATTAAGCCCCGGGCGGCAAAACATATTCATATATTTATTTGCATTCCATAATGTTGTAGAGGTGTTACAATGGCTTAAAACTACGGTAGGTACAGTCGCCATCAGATATATTGTAGCAGACAAGGTGACCAAATACTTCTGAACCATTTAAAATGTCAATAAGTTCCATACACTACAAGTTACCATTAATATCTGAACATTCATTACTTCATTAATATCTGAGCAGATGCTTGTCAATAATTTCTATACAAACAACTAACCAAAAATATCTGAACACTTACAATTATAACGTCAAGCTCAGCGTTAGGTAAGCTCAGTGTTTGTCTGCGTAGATACACTTGACGTTGTAAGTGTTCAGATATTTTTGGTTAGTTGTTTGTATAGAAATTATTGACAAGCATCTGCTCAGATATGAATGAAGTAATGAATGTTCAGATATTAATGGTAATTTGTAGTGTATGGAACTTATTGACATTTTAAATTGTTCAGAAGTATTTGGTCACCTTGTCTGCTACAATATATCTGATGGCGACTGTACATACAATTATGGACCCTGTAGGGCACAGCAAAGTATAAAATTAATTCTTAAAATAAAAATAAATTTAGGACACAAATTAACAATAATAAATAAAAAAAAATATGTTCTCAACGTCTCAGTTTATGTAGGTACTTAGGTAACATTTTGCAAAAAAAAAAAGAATAAAGAAAAAAAAGACAAATATAACGTGCGTAATTATACTATACCTACACCATGGGCCTCACACCCGGAAGGATTTTTTTTTTTCAGGGAGGTGCATTTTCATCTCCTCCCTCAATATGCTATTTAGGATGCAAGAGCGAAGAGCGAGCGAGGCGAGCTCGAATTTTTTTATTTCGTCTCGGAATTCTCGGTTAGGTTTCTATTGAACATTCTTACGGAAATAGGAGTTACTGTATCAACTTATGCAGAAGAAATTGAGAGTCAAACGCATAAGAGCAAAATTTTAGCACCCCATATTTATATTTTGCATACGTCCCATAATTATGTAAAATATAAATTCCCTCCAACTTCAAACTGATCTTACTGAGTATGTTTTGACCGTGATTGTCTTAATAATATAAATAATAATTCCCCCCCCCCCCCTCATATTTGTCTTCACACTATTCTGGGGCATTTAATTTCCACGTCTTGGTGTTCAGCTACAGGGGCTTGTGGCTAAGTGCACAGGCGCACGGGTCGATCGATCAGGTTAAGCTACGCTTGCCGCGGTTAATCCCTGAATGGGTGACCATCTTTATATGTATACCAAGACCCCTCCGTGCCTCCGAAAGCAAGTTAAGCCGTTGGTCCCGGCTGTCATTCGTATCTTTGACAGTCATTACGGGTATTCAGAAACCCGAAAGTCTGACAATCAAGGGGTATCGTATTACCTAGTAACTGGGTTGTGGAGGTCAGAGAGGCAGTCGCAAATATTGGTATTCAGCTGCATCCGGTTACAATGGAAGCCTACCCGAAAATAGTTGGGAAAGGGCTGGCAGATGATGATGAGGTGCTCAGCTACTTCTTTTACGTTTTGTCGGAAAACTATGTCCGACTGTTCCCTTTTTTGTCGTAGGTATTGTATCATTTATAGCAATGGTTCCGAACCTGGGGTAAATACCCCCGCGGGGGTAAATCAGCTATTCTGTGGGGGTAACAAAGAACCTAATAATTAAGACCAATAAAATACCTAGCTAAAAAGAAAAAATGATAGATCGCCGCGCAGTAAGAATCGCAATGGCATCTCTTTCTTCTAGCTGTCATCGCGGTCGCCTCGCCTCGTCTGTTTTATCCTGTTATAACTAACAGAATGCTAATACCCTTTGCCACCACCTATAGATGTGAGAGTGGTTTTTCAACTTTGGTTACAATGCAAACAAAGGCCAGAAACCGTCTCAATGTGGAACACGACTTAGGCTGCGTTTCCACCAGAGATGAGCGAGGATGCGTAGAGAGGAATGTGTGTAAAACTAACTAATTTAATTTAGTTCAAGCTATGAAAATGAAGCGATGTTATTGGTTTGTTTCACACACACTCGTTACGCACTCTCGTTCATATCTGGTGGAAAGATGCGCTTTAAGCGAAACTAAACCTAACTTAAAAAAAACTTGTGAATGCAAAACAATACCACATCATACTATTTTTACTTAATTCATTGTTTATTGATAACATTTTAGGTCAGGGTAAAATCAGTTTTCCTAATAGGTCTAGTGGTAACAATATTGAAAAGGTTAGGAACCACTGATTTATAGCGTCTATTAGTACAGTCAGCAAAAGAGATAAGTATGCAGGATCGTCGGATGTAGTTGAAGTTTAATAAGGAACCGATGGAGGTTGTCGACTGAAATTTAATTTGATAAATGAGCTGTTTGTTTTCTATTAATAAAATTAAATTTTATTCGAGAACATCCATCGGTTTCTTACTAAACTTCAACTATATCCGACGATCCTGCATACTTATCTCTTTTGTTGACTGTACATACAAATTGGATGGGTATCACACATCGATGGCCGCGCTTCCAATCACCCGATGTCGACACGTCGGCGTCGGGCGATCGGAAGCGCGGCCGTGAACGAGTGAGGCGATGAGCAGAATCCCAATGTCGTCGTCCCCCCTCCCCCTGGATCCGCCCGGGAGTTAATGTTGGTGTAAGATTGACCGATTTCAGTAAGCAATGTTTCACAGTTGTTAAATATTTGCAGGACCGAAGTCGAAGTCGAGTGGCGGCTTAAGTGAAACTGAAGTTAGTGAAAAAGTGAAACTAACTATGGCTGTCGCGGGCTTAATTCGGAGTTACCAAGTGAGTGGGGGGTACCCGGCGAACATTATAATAATTATGAATCTACTCAGGGCAAGTTCACCATCCCTAGGAAATGATGAAATGATGCTTTTGTCTAAAATTAAGGTCATCACATAATAAGCTCTGTACCTAACGGATCGGCATCAAAATCAAAGTGCTGAGCCGATTAGATTACGTGCCTCTATTGCGCTTGGGAGGCTTGGGTCATTGGGTGGACGACGAGCCAACGAGGCCAGGTGATCGCGATCCAGTCTTGCGGCTGTAATTTTTTAAGGTCATCATTTTGTAATTGAAATTTAAGCAACGTTTTTTGGTTTGACGATAGTTAGCGCCATTTTTGACGTATAGGTACGCGTGCGACAAGTGGACGTGAAACAACCCGCCCTTAGTCTCTAGAGGCTAAGAGACAGTGAACCACGTACTTAACTGCTAAGGTTCGAATTGCTTCAGCATTCAACTGTGAAATGACTAATACTATATGAAAAACAGTTGTTTTTTGTGCCTATTCAAAGCGCCCCGCTCGAGGTTCTCAGGAACTAAAATTCAAATAAATAAAGTTGTGAATGTTCCATGTCGATAAAGTGTCGATAATTTTCTTCAGACAGTGGGTAATTTAAAATTTACGTCTTTGAAATAGAAAAATGTCGCCAGAAATTTCGGAATTTGACACACAAAAAAAAAAGTTTATTGCAGTACTCGTAACTTCATGTGCTGGCGTCTCTGTACCTACATTACTGCAGTGGCCAGCAAAAGAGGCATTGATGGACGTACGTGTAAATGTGGGCAGAGGCGAAGCCGAGGCACACATACGTAAGTCCATCGATGCCTAGTTGTGGCCAAGGCTTGTATAGTGCTTTTCTCAATTTCCGCGCATAATTTGAGAAAAGCACTTAGTTTTAATAACTAAGTACTACCTAGGCAGAAATTTTTGTCAAATACAATTATTTTTCAAAATCAATGACGAACAACGACCAAAAATAATTTTTCCCGCGTTAAAGTGTTCATTTTTTTTTTTTTCAATAAACAGCTTTCTATTTGCAAGCCAGTTCGAAATTTAAATAAAACCTTTGATAAGTTACCTCCTTGGTGGCCATGTTTCGGAGTAAAAGATCGTTCCATTTTTAAATTATACGATAGATATGAGTTTACTATGTAATTTATTTGGCCGCTCCACGACAGATATGGATTGTCATACAACTTTTGCCCTAAATCGAAATTGCTGTACTGGCCAAATACATGCGAATGTATTTGGCCAGTACAGCAATTTCGATTTATCTCGAAGAAGGTTGTCAAAATAATCCTCAAATTTCCAAGCATGCTTGAGAAAAACAATATTGTTTGTGTGATTATTTTTTATCAGTTTTACTGAAACCACTATATTATTAACTAGCTTCTTCCCGCGACTTCGTCCGCGTGAAATTTCACCCTCCCCCATTCACCCCCTTAGGGTGTGAATTTTGAAAAATCCTTTCTTAGTGCACCCCTAGACCTCATAAGGAACCTACGTGCCAAATTTGGAATCTCTAGACCCAGCGGTTTGGGCTGTGCGTTGATATGTCAGTCGGTCAGTTCTCCTTTTATATATACAGATATTCTGCTTAGCAATATTCAATGGCAGCTACTATAATAGAAGCTAGAATAGAGGCTGTATTCATCAGTTTCACAAATAATATAAACTTGTGTGCAAATTCTATACATTTTCTAATGAAATAAATACTTTTTTAATATTTTTCCTCACAAAATATTTAGAGCAATATTACAACTATAACCACGATTTTGGGTAATGGTGACCACCAATTATTAATTTACTAAAATGTGAGATTACTTTTTTTCCGCCGGGCCTGGGTAAATTTTGAATGGGCCGTGGCCCGTCTTCTTTAAACCAGTAAAATACAACCAAAATAAGCATTAACGAATTGTTTTTAGTTGTTATTTATTTAACAATTAAATGTATTCTAAACATTATCAGAATTTTGACATATCATCGAAACGATTATCAAATTACGGTGCAAGAGCACCAATAATTCTGCGTTATCTAGCAGGAGTCTTACGTTTTTGTTCGTAGATATAAATTTCCTGCCTCTCGAGAGACTGTTCTCGAGAGGCAGGAAATTTATAGCTCAGAATATACGGAGCTTCCAGGGGGCGATAAAAATATTCGTGCCAAAAAGATCATGCAAGGGAATTTGTGATTATTATTAGCTCACCGGCCTAAAATAAATGCTTAAATGGTAAACCCTCCATATTGGTGCCCAAGATACAGGCTTGCCTAGTTTGGGGCCAATGCAAAATGTCTGTAATCTTTTATGGACATTGGCCTTTAGGCAGCAAAACAACTTTCAGACATCTATCTAGTTCTGATTTGACTTCTGCGGGGTAATTGCGTTATTTACGTTGTCGAGCAGACAAGTTTTTCGAACATTTATGAAGCAATGGATTAGCAATATCCTTCAAAATAATTCAGATTGTGATTGATAGTGTGTTACACAATTAGGGTGCAGGTTTCTACTATATTGGGAAGCTTTGCTGCTGCCAGTTCCATGTAGCGGCTCCAAAACGTTTTGTGTATATCTTCGTTTTTGGATGCGCGTTGCTGCGCAGACGATGGGCGGGGTGTACGCACCAATAATTCAAGTGAGCGCGTAAACAAGATTCGAACGTGTGGCTCTCGAGAAAGTGAGAGTCAAAATGGCGGGTGTACCTTAACTAATCGAATCATCCCATTTACCAAAAAAAATTACCTAAAATGTTCTATTTAGTACCTAGGTTTAAAAAAATTGTACCTGCTTCAGAACGAAATTATTTCGAAATTAAGGTACAAGGTAGGTTGAGCAGTAAACTCTGCTTGCGAGATGCAGGATTTCATGACGTCAGTATGACGCGTTTTTCTACTACAAATATAATAAATTATTCGTGTTTATTATAATTTATCCGTAAAATATAAATGTATTTATACCTATATCAATATTTTCATCATAATTATAGTGTTTGGTTCTATAACATGCCAGTTTCCTTACGATGTTTTCCTTCACCCTTTTTTAAGAGCAGTTGTGATGAAATTACTTTCACAAAGTAAAGCGCCTGTCTTGGTTCAAACCTACGACCCTATCAAAATTCGAAGACATGTGACATCTACCAACCGACACTGGGCCCGCGTGGTGGATTACGGCCCACTCCTTCTCACCGAGAGGAGGCCTGTGTCCCAGCAGTGGGAAGATTATAGGGTGACGATGTGTGATCGTATTTACTTATATACGAGACACGGTTGTTTTATTTCTCAGGAAGTATCCAACTGATCAAGTGTTTTTTTTTTTTACTTGGGGTACTTTTTAGGTACAATTTTTTGGTGTAATTATATTTTATGAGTAATGGTTAAATAATAAAATATTATAGAACACCCGCCATCTTGACGTCAATATGGCGGGTGTACCTTAATTTTGAAATAATTTCGTTCTGAAGGAGGTACAATTTTTTTAAACCTTTTGGTACTAAATAGTACATTTTAGGTACATTTTTTTGGTAAATAGTAGGATTTGATTAGTTAAGGTACACCCGCCATTTTGACTCTCACTCGAGAAAGCGCGGTGAAAATAACCGAAATTCGGTCGAACTTTTAATTTTCTCCGAATGGTCGGTCAAAGTTCGTATTCGGTTCAAGACGCGATTGGCCCATCCCTAGATATCGATGAGAGTAAAGCATTAAACATTGTTGCTACAGGCTCGAGGTCACCTGCTCGCGAAGACAGATCCCCTTGGCCTGACGCTGCCAGCCAGGCTCCTCGCAGATTACAAGAATGTGTCTCTCGAAACCAAGGGAATAGAGTCCCAGATAGTAGCCCGGGAGTTGTCCACGGAATTGTGTAAGATTCATTGATTTAATATGACACACATCACGCATGTCATTATGGTAATGAGCCCAGAGGGTTTTTGAGCAAGCATATGTAGGGTGGAAGTAGGTGCGGCATGATGAGAGAACATATATCTGAACATTTTAGATAAAAGCCACTTGGGCAGGTTTCAGATTTCGAAAATGGACATAAAATACGTTCGTTCATAGCCGTTGAATAACAAAAAAAAACACACACAACTCAATCACACTTCAGTTTTTCAAATCTTAATTATTGGGTTAAATCTTTAATTATTATCGGTTTTTGGTATGATCGTGTGCGGCCTAACCCATAATAGGCAAATCTGACGACTTTGAAAACTCAGATTTGGACAAATTTTTAAAGGAATATTCTAGGGATATTCAGGGTGAATAGAAGTTATTCTGTACAATAGTGTTACATGTTCCTGATAGTGAGTACAATATAAATCTGACGGATTGATGGAGCCTTTTGGAAAACATGACGAAATGTCATTAATTCAGACAAGTACCCAAATTCGGGAAAAAATGAACGTGTATTTTCTTGGCAGTTTTTTATGAATTATTGAAATTTGGACAGCACGACATCAGTCGGGTCAGCTAATAGAGACCATATGTTAATAAAAAAACTTCCCAATTTTTTTCTCTAACATTAAATTTCTTTTACACTTTAAGCTATATATTTCCAGTGTCATGTTCGTGAACGGGCGCCGTCAGTGAGGACTGGTCATCTCTTTGCTGCCATGGCTTATTTTAATTTAATTTAATATTTAAATTGCTTTTTTTCTCAACTTTTCATTATGGACGCTTTTAACGTCCTGCATCGTTCTCACATGCATAATTTTTAACATGAATGATGTAACCAAGACTTTGTAAACATATTATTTTGATTTAAAAGAGTGTCCATGGAGTTTCTTGCCCGTTCTTCTCCATAGGTAGGTACCTACGCTTTGGAATGGGCAACTAGCTTCATTTTTCTGACTGACCGACCCCTTGACAATTCAAAAGTGTCTGTAATCGGTTTAATTGAAATAAATGCTTTGACTTTGACTTTGAGTGTTAGCTAACCTCGCATTGTAGGTATAGGTTTTTCGTACAATCAGAAGTCAACTTATACTGGAAATGTGTAGCTTGATGTTTAGCCGTGCGTACTATAAAACAATATTTGAAAATTTAATTATGCTTTATTTCTTAGCTGAAAAACATATGGACATGACATTCACACTGCCTGCAAGAACTGACATTGGCGGCAAAGAAACTTCGTTAACACTCAGGTAAGACGAGAGAATCCATTTCATGGTTATCCATTGATTACCAGACAGCCTGTATACCTATTGATTTATTTATCCATCTGATTAGGGAGATAATCCGTCGTCTTGAGAACATTTACTGTCGATCAATTGGCATCGAGTACATGCACGTGTATGACATAGACGAAGTGCAGTACCTCAGACAAAAAATGGAGAAGCCAGGAGCGTTCGATATGTCCCACGAGGAGAAGAAACAAATCATGCGGCGGCTCATCAAAGCTGTGTTGTGAGTGTTTGTTACGACTAAGTAGTTCGATATGTCCCACGACGAGAAGAAACAAATCATGCGGCGGCTCATCAAAGCTGTGTTGTGAGTGTTTGTTACGACTAAGTAGTTCGATATGTCCCACGACGAGAAGAAACAAATCATGCGGCGGCTCATCAAAGCTGTGTTGTGAGTGTTTGTTACGACTAAGTAGTTCGATATGTCCCACGACGAGAAGAAACAAATCATGCGGCGGCTCATCAAAGCTGTGTTGTGAGTGTTTGTTACGACTAAGTAGTTTGCTTATGTTAAGGCACCTGACCCAGCGCCGACTAGGAAGCGACTAGCTATCAACGATTTTCTTGCTCAAGAAACGTACAAAAGATTAGGTCACGAGTTACATATGTACTTATATTAATTGTTGATCGCTGACTGCAGTGGCGGAGTCAGGCGTCGGCGACGTCGGCGACCTCCGCCGGCCTCGCGCCTCCTTGCAAAAATGTTTTACCAAGTTATTACAAGTTTAGTTATTCGTTAATAAATTTGTTATTTCATCATAATTCTGATGTAGTTTGGAAAAGTACTTCGCGACAAAATGGCCTGCTGAGAAGAGATTTGGGCTGGAAGGCGGCGAGAGTATGATCGCGATGCTCGAAGAGGTCGTTGACACCGGCACGCGCCTCGGCGTGAAGTCCATCGTCATGGCCATGCAGCATCGAGGTTACTTTACCAATATTAAACATAACATAACGTCGCTCCTGTATTCCCCGAACGGTTAGGCGGGTGTGTCTCAAATGTGGGTGTACTATTAAGTATACCCACATTTCGTCAGTTTGTAATAGGGGTAGAGGGCGAGCCTATAGCCATCAACCGGGCACAAATCCAGACTCCGAGCTACTATTGAGAAATTCCAGATGGAGAAACCTAATAACACTTTGCCCGAACTCGGAGTCGAACCCGGGACCACAGATCAGCAGTTGCGTTTGCCGACCACTCCGACCACTAGGACAACGAGAGTAACTTATAATACAGTACACTTATAGTCCGTCCACAGTTGGGTGTTGGTGTTACGGCCTATTCAAACTGAAGCGGTATTCGCTACCGTCTGCAGTAGAGAAAACCGAGTGGGTATGCGGTAATATTACTGTTCACACCAAAGCGGATTTCGCTATTTTTGTGGGTAGAATACCTAATTCGAGTTTCGCTCAGGAAGGTAAAGAAGTTTTTGTTTAGTTATTGTTTCGCCCAACAAGCTAAACAATACCTATGCAGTAGGTACTATACGGCACCAACTATTCCGCTCTAGCCGCGGAACTTGATACTAAATACTTAGTAATTTGAAACAACGCTTTTTTTGGTTTGATGATAGTTAGCGCCATTTTTGACGTAGGGGTATACGCGTGCGTCAAGTGGACGTGAAACAACCCGCCCTACCTCTATGAACTGTATTATGTTTGTCAATTGTTGTACTATTTTAAGAAAGCCGGGCGATTTAGTTTTGTTGACCAAGCTCTTTAAATAAAGATATATAGTAATAAAAGCGGCGTGGATAACTTACAAGTAAACCGATACATAGATTTGGATCCTGTTGTATTTAGGAAGTAGTTTTTGCGTTTAGGATATAATTATAATGTCGTCTGAAAACATCAGCAATGAATCTAAAGTCGTCTGCCACTTTCGAATCTACTTATTCAGTATCTTATGGGTGTTTTTCATTCAGGTCGTCTAAACATGCTGGTGAATGTGTGTCGTAAGCAGCTGTGTGACGTTTTTGCTCAGTTCAAGCCGATGGAGCCCTTGGAAAATGTGAGTACCTACTGAATCATCATTGGTTGGAGACTTTCTCAGAAGCCGAGAATATTACGGCGTTTATTTATTTATCTATTTATTTAAAAATCTCCCTTACAACTATCATTACAGGTAGGTTCCTAATGCGATAGCTCGGTCTCAAAATTAACTTATTTACAATTTAATAACTATGAAAAACAAATAAAAATAAAATAATAGTACTTAACAAAATCTAATAAACTATAATACTTTCCCGTTAAAACGTTCTCTAAGCTAACTAGAGAAACACAGTATTTAAATTATACAACAATAACATTTAGCCTACTCTAATGTATCTATACACCAATACAATCTATTTATGTACCGGGATCGCTTAAAGAATATCTTAAACATCAAGATTGAAGCCCGTATTCCTATCTGGTGTAGACAGGTGTGTACATAGAACAAAATTTGCCTCAAGCTACCAAAAAATTACTGAACTTTGATTGACCTAGGAATCGAACCCAGACCAAGGATTTGATGCGGTTATGGCGGCATCTACATTGCCACATACGAACAACGGATTCGACAATTCATCTACTACGATATATATACTTACAACGTCTCGGCATAAATCGTTGGGCAGTTGCCCACCAGACCCAACATCACGTCTGGTCGTAGACGTCTGGTCGGAGGATCCTCCCTTTTCTATGGAGTATGAGTAAATTTTACACCTGTTCCTCATACCTATACTACTCATACTCTATAAGGTCAAGAGATTGGGATATTTATACTATCTTTTACCGACAGGTATCCGGTGACGTAAAGTACCATTTGGGCACATACATCCACCGGTTCATCCGGCGGACCAACAAATACATAAAGGTGTCGATGAGCGCTAACCCCTCCCACTTGGAGGTCGTGACCCCCGTCGTGTTGGGCAAGGCCAGAGCAGAGCAGTTCTGGAGGGGTGACGAAAAAGGAGACCAAGTCAGTTTTATTTATTTTATACTACTACCCGCCCCACGGGTTCACAAAATATCGCGATTTATGTATAAAAAGTTGTGAAGTTTTGTTGATCTAAGCGGTCACACAGACAGGCATGAAATACTTAGTAGTTAAATGTTTCTCGGCTACACGTTACGTAATATGCTACGAAGACAACGGTTGCGCTACGCCGTAGAAGTCGGCTACGTTATGTCGTAGACGTCGGCTACGCTACGTCGTAGACGTCGGCTGCGCTACGTCGTAGAAGTCGGCTACGCTACGTCGTAGACGTCGGCTACGCTACGTCGTAGACGTCGGCTACGTTATGTCGTAGACGTCGGCTACGTTATGTCGTAGACGTCGGCTACGCTACGTTGTAGACGTCGCGCGTCGGCTACGTTACGTCTTAGATCACGCTAGGCTAAGCTACGTAATCTCATTTTATATTATTTATAATTTATTTATTTTATACTAGCGGCCCACCCCAGCTTCGCACTGGTGCAGTTTTTTTTTCGAATTTCCTATATTTTCTTTCATACAAACCTTGTCTCAGCAATACCGAACACAACAAAAAAAGACTTATCCAATTTGGTGCAGTCATTCGGAAGTTATGCGCGTACATACATTTCGGCGATTCATATATATATATATATATATATATAATATAATAATAATAATAACCCCACCGCCGTATCTCTACGTTGACGTCGTGGTGGGGCTTGTGCGCTCTGAACTCTGGGCCTGTGCCGGAAGAGTTTACTTTCCGGAATGGGTCTAAGGTGAGGAGCCAGACCAAGAGAGATACAGAAACCCGCAGGGCAGCATGTGGCGAGCTGTTGGGCAGTAGCGACCCCACGGACCCTATCTCCCGGGAGAAGTTTTGTTCCTCACCTCTGGCTTGCCTTTATTGGCCGGCTGGAGTGAAAAATGACGAGGAACAGAGCTCCCACCTCATTCTTGCCTTTATTGGCCGGTTTGAGTGGAGATTCGCAAGAGCAAACGTGCTCGGAGGAAGGAAGTATTCCAGTAAGATGCTGGTAGGGATCTTGACCGTACTTCCGGGATTGTCCTGATAGCCGTGGAATACCTCTCCACTCCTCATAAGCACCTCAGGACATGTTGCCCCCTTGTCGCTACGTCACTATGTGCTAGCGACCGTTTCCGGGGGCCCATTATTGAGTGTGCAAGTCACCCCCTGCCATTTTATCCGTGTATATATAAAACATTGATCAGGCAGGGGTCATAGTTCTTCCATAGTTCTTGGTAACCAGTCCACTTCAGCCACCCAAACTGTTGAAAGTATGGACGCCTGCACTGATACTTGATGCAACCTGTCACGTAGCCGTGTTCTGTGTCAAGAGTTTAAATGATTTTTTTGCTTGTTCATCTGTCATCTCGTGTGCTAACATTATCCGGTATGTCTATAAAATAATCTTCCAAATAAATTCGTTATAATAGTTTAATTGTCCTTGTTTATATTTCTTCAGGTTATGGGCCGCCCCGTACCTGCCGTATAGTGTTATCTTTGCAATCTAAACAGTATTTTAAAAGTTTGTGAAAAACCGCATGCATAACCTCACTTTGTTACCGGCATGATTTTAGCTTATTTTAGATAAATACTGTTGGAAATATGGCGAACAGTTCATTGATATCAATTGAGAAACTCACTGGCAGAGATAATTGGGCAACTTGGAGTTTTGCAGTGAAAGCTTATTTACAACACGAAGATTTATATGACTGCATTTTAAAGGAACCCGTATCCACTGAACCCAACTCGATAAAGAAAGATATCAAAGCCAAATCGAAGTTAATATTATTAATTAACCCAATATTGTATGTACACATTCAAGAGGCAGATAATGCTAAAC
Organism: Hydraecia micacea; assembly: GCA_914767645.1. Classification (NCBI taxonomy): domain Eukaryota; kingdom Metazoa; phylum Arthropoda; class Insecta; order Lepidoptera; family Noctuidae; genus Hydraecia; species Hydraecia micacea. The sequence continues at coordinate 18,215,285 of OU611782.1, read as the reverse complement.
AGGTTTGGGAATGTTTAGCAAGGGCATTTGAAGATAGTGGACTATGTCGAAAAGTTGGACTATTGAAAGAACTAATAAACACTAGTTTGGATAACAGTTTATCAGTGGAAGATTATGTAAACAAAATAATGTCCGCGGCACACAAATTAAGGAATATAAAATTCAATGTAGATGATGAATGGTTAGGTACTCTGATGCTGGCAGGCTTGCCTGATATGTACAAGCCAATGATTATGGGGTTGGAAAGTTCCGGTATGAAAATTAGTGCTGATTTAGTAAAGAATAAACTATTACAAGAGGTTAAAACATCAGACACTACCGCACTTTATACAAACACAAAAATTCAACCCAAAAATGATCAGCAAAAACCTAAAAAAGGACCAAGATGTTTCCATTGTAATAAGTATGGACATCTCAGTAAAAAATGTTGGTTCAAGAAGAAAGATGCTAAAACTGATAATAAAACAGGATTTTTAGCAGCGTTTTCCGCATTCACAATGAATGACTCTGTGAACTGGTATGTTGACTCAGGCGCCTCCATGCATATGACCATGCACCGGGATTGGCTCTATGATGTCACAGCTCCACCTGTACAGAATATAAGAATTGCCGACAATAAGATATTGAAAGTTGAATGCTGTGGTAATGTATCTATAAAAGTGAATACAAATAACAGCACCGAGGCAATACAGGTGAGAAACGTTTTATACATTCCAGAATTAAAAACGAATTTGCTATCAGTAAGCAAGATAATAGCAAATAGATGCAAAATCCAGTTTAATGAAGTTGGTTGTCAAATTTACAATCAAAACAATAAGTTAGTTGCGAAAGCAAATCTCATTAATGATACATATCAATTAAAATCTTGTAAGAATGAAGAAATGCAAGCAATGACAGCAAATACTGATTATGATACTTACCTGTGGCACCAAAGGATGGGCCACTTAAATTTCACAGATATTAGTAAAATGCCTAAATGTACAGAGGGAGTAAAGTTGTCACCGGAAAAGGAAAATAGTATTTGTATAACTTGTCTTGAAGGCAAGCAGACCAGGCAACCATTTCCCAGCGAAGGCTCGCGTGCAACGGAGCTGCTAGGGCTCATTCACAGTGACGTATGTGGACCGATGAAACATGTTTCTATTGGAGGTGCCAGGTATTTTGTTACCTTTATTGACGATTATTCCCGTCGTGTACATGTATATTTTATTAAAAGTAAAGGCGAAGTTTTTGAAAAATTTGTGGAGTTTAAGAATAGAGTAGAAAATGAAACGAACAAAAAAATTAAAATTCTAAGAAGCGACAATGGTATCGAATACAAAAATAATAAGTTTGAAGCCTACCTTAAGAACTATGGAATATGGCACCAGACATCTAATCCTTACACTCCCGAGCAAAACGGTCTCAGCGAGAGAATGAATAGGACATTAACAGAGCGTGCTAAATGTATGATTTTTAATGCTGAATTGCAAGATGCATTCTGGGCTGAAGCAGTAGCCACAGCCGCTTATATTGTTAACCGCTCGCCAACTCGTGCTTTATCCGATGTGACCCCACATGAAGTATGGACTGGAGAGAAGCCTAATTTGACTCATATGAGGATTTTTGGATGTCATGCGATGGTACATATCCCTAAAGAAAATAGGACAAAGCTTGAAGTAAAATCACGTAAGTTGATTTTTGTAGGGTACAGTGATTCTAATAAGGGCTATCGATTTATAGACCCTGAAAAAAAGAAAGGAATTATAAGTAGAGATGTTGTATTCTTAGAAGCTACTGTAAAGAGAAACAAAGTCGTTAACATGCAAGAAAAGGAAAAGGAAGAAAATAATAAAGAGAAGGAAATTTGTACTGAAAAAAAGGAGAATAAACTGGAGAACAATGATTTAATAAAAGAAAAAAAAACACTGGACTTAACTTTATTTGAAGATCACGAAGATTCTGGAAAAGAAAACATAGATGAAACACAACTTACCTCTCAAATTCTTGATGTTTCTTCTGATGACTCCGCTCTATTTGAAGATGTTCTTGATGAAACATACTTACCTGATGAAACAGTGGAATCTCTGCCGCAACATAACATGGGTCTGAGACCACTTCCGCATCGAATAGAAAAACATCAGAATAATGATACCACATCATTTATGTGTTTGAATGGTGAGCCAACTATGATTCTATTAAATAGTGATCCGCAGAACCTTGAAGAAGCTATCAACAGTGATAAGGCTGATGAATGGAAAAAAGCTATGAAGGAAGAATATCAGTCATTAATAAATAATAACACTTGGACACCAGTAAACTTACCAGAAGGAAAAGTAGCGCTTCCTTATAAATGGGTTTTTAAAACAAAAATAGATGAAAACGAATCCATATCACGTTACAAAGCTAGACTTGTAATTAAAGGTTATAAACAAGTAAAAAAGAAAAAAAAAATACATCGCTTTGTTCGAGAGAAAATTGCTAATCAAGTTGCTGTTTGATATCAATCAACTACAGACATGGTCGCTGACGCATTAACAAAAGGGTTTGACTTTAAAGCGTTTGCGTCCAGGAGAGGATGTTGAAAGTATGGACGCCTGCACTGATACTTGATGCAACCTGTCACGTAGCCGTGTTCTGTGTCAAGAGTTTAAATGATTTTTTTGCTTGTTCATCTGTCATCTCGTGTGCTAACATTATCCGGTATGTCTATAAAATAATCTTCCAAATAAATTCGTTATAATAGTTTAATTGTCCTTGTTTATATTTCTTCATAGTCAAACTTCAACCCATAGTCCAACTTTTTATTTTTCCATATCCTACAATAGTCCTACACCAACCGGGGGTTATCCTTGGGTGCACTTGCATAGTGCATACAGGGATAATCGTCGGATGGTGCCGCATTTCATTAAAACTTCCTAAGGGGCCTCTGCGAGTTGGCTTCGGCTCCTCGTACGCCTTCCAAAGGACCGGGACCCCATGGTCCCGAGATATGTAAAATCATAAACAATAATAATAATAAGTATCTTGACTTGGCTCGCGAGGTTGTCGACATGTGGGATGTGGACTCAGCGATCATTGTGCCGATAGTCGTGACTGCCAATGGGTTAATAGCCAAGAGTCTCGACCAACACCTAAGGAGGCTCTCGTTGGGCAGCTGGATCAAGGGCTTGATTCAGAGAGCGGTACTTCTGGACACGGCCCGCATTGTCCGGAGGTTCCTCTCTCTGGAGCCCTGACCGCCGGTAGCTTGGACCCTGTTCCCGATACCGGTGGGCTACTATTTTTTATATTTTTAAATGTTTTTCTATATTTTATATGCTAATATTTAAAAATATAATGTATATGTAAATATAATGAAATAAAGGAATAATAATGTTTTATTCATATTAAAATTGGTAAAATTATTACATAAAAGTCTTAGAAATTATTTACAATGGTATAATAATGTTAGATGCCTGTACTAGGATAAACCGCCGGGACAACCCGGCGAACCGGTTTTTGGTAACCGGTGTGTCAGCTTTCTTCGTGCACTCTGACATCGAGTGTCCTTCTTCACCGCAGTGACCACACGTAGATTTTAGCTCTCTGCATGTTTTTGCTGCATGACCATATTGCTGGCATTTGTAGCATCTGGTGACCAAGGTGAAGTCCCTGACAGGGCATGACGTCCAATTCCGTCCGTATTAATGTACACACAGTAAAATACATTGAAAAACGACATATTTTACTTTTGAGTACAAACGTACTGATTACTTCTTAAGAAATATCTTCTAGCAGCTCCGTGAAAGGAGAAATAAAGAAATTTAGACGATAGTGTAACTACTAGTTTAGCTACACTAGGCTACGAAGGCTGGAATCGTTCTCATAGTGTCTCTGCTTCTCACGTGTCCCTTATTAGCACGCTTTGTGGAATGTAATTTTTTTATTACTTTTTATTGCTAAATGGGCCCGCTCTTGACCTCGATCACACCTGATGTGAAGCGATGGATGAGGTCTATGATGGAGCGAGCGTGCCCAGAAGATGCCTGTTCACTCTTGATTTGAAGGCAGATGGGTTAAATGTCGTAGGGAACACAGACGCCGCGCCGCTTTGTTCGCTGTTTATCTTGTTTGAAAAATGAATTGTTTACGTTTTGTTTTAAAAATCGTTTATTGAAATATACATAAATATGAACTTGTATTAATCGCTGTAACCAAATGTATAACCAGGGTTTTCCCTTACGATTAATGGAAAACCAAATTCACCAATTTATAATCTTGAAAGTTTTTCTTAAACGGTCAAATTCAATTCAAAGTCTAGGTTCTATAGGATTACGTGAAAGATGATATGGCTAGAAAGGTGATGACTACCAGGATGGAGACTAAGAGAGAAGTATACTAAGAAAAAGACATGTGGCGCCGACCACAAATAAATTGGGATGAGGGCAAGAGAATGATGGTCAAATCCTATCGTGTAATCTGACAGGTGATGGCGATAGTGATGCACGGCGACGCGGCCATGTGCGGGCAGGGCGTGGTGTACGAGTCGTTCACGCTCAGTAACCTGCCTGCCTTCACCACGCGCGGCGCTGTGCACATCATCTGCAACAACCAGATTGGATACACCACCGACCCGCGCTTCTCCAGGAGCACCCCTTACTGCTCGGGTATGATAAGGGAATGCATTTTCGAATCGAGATTGACCATTCGTGATCTCGCCCGGCAACCAGGCGAGATCTCGTTTTCGAGATCGTGATTTCACCAACTTTTTGAAATAATGCGTTTTTTGAATTTACTTATTTTTATAGACTTATTTAAAATTAAAAGTATACCTGCTTTGGGTATTCGTGTTATATTTAGTTTATTAAAAAAAAAAACAATAGAATCCCGAAACAAAAAAAAATACTTTCATCTGCATTACGCATACATAACGCAACAAAATAAATCCATATTATAAATCCAAATCCATTGCAAATGGCTTCTCAAGAAACGTAGTGTGCTAAGACCATAGAGTATAGTAACTGCTAAGACGCGCGCACTTCTCGACTCGAAATCTCGTTCGAGATTTCAAGATCGAAATTATCTTAAATCTTACCACAAGAATTAATGTCGAAAAGAAGGCTCGAGATCGAGATTGCATTCCCTAAGTATGTATGTTGCAAAATATTCAAACTAGGCTGAGAATCAGCACTTTTCGAACGTCAAAATTACAAAAGACAGTCCCCCAAAACGCCGCCCTTCACCACTTCCTAGTGCTTTCGCTGAGTAGAAGTGGCGCAACAAATTCCCCAGCAGCACAGCTGTCTGTTCAGTTAGCCATCACTCCATCACTAAATATGTAACTAGATTACGGGCTATGATCGTAACGGACCGTATTGGACCGATGTTTTACTTCATTTGCGTTCTTTCCGGTCTAGATATAGCAAAATCCATCGACGCGCCAATTTTACACGTGAACGGCGACGACGCAGAGGCGGTGGCGTACGTGGCGCGCGTGGCCATCAACTACCGATGCAAGTTCAAGAAAGACGTGGTCCTGGACTTGGTCTGCTACCGGAGATATGGCCACAGCGAGGAGGACGAGCCCATGTTCACGCAGCCCTTCATGTACAAGAAGATCAAGTCTATGAAGACTGGTCAGTTCATCAATTGCCGTTTTCCCACATATTTTACTTGGGTTTATTTGATCTCTTTAAGGTCCAACAATATTTGAGTCTAACAAAGCAAACAAATGTCTCTTGAAACTAAAAAACACTAATGTCTGATTGCAGTGGATCTGCTGTACGCAGACAGGCTGAAAGCGGAAGGCGTCGCGACCGACGCCGACATCAAAGCAATGGAGAAGGAGTACTTGGACACGCTCAACACTCACTTTGATCTCGCTAAGAAAATAACCAAGCTCAGTATCAGGGAGTGGATCGACACGCCCTGGACTGGCTTCTTTGAAGCTGTAGACCCTAACAAGGTGCTTAAGTCCAATGCTTTAATCCCTGGAATATTATACGCTCCAAAACTGAAGAATATGTTGTTTTTGTTTGAACGCGCTAATTTCTGGAACTAACCAGTCGAATTTGAAAAAATCCTGTTACATTTAATAGTCCAATTCTTGAGGAAGGTTATAGGCTGTTTACCATCACGTTATGACCCTTAAGAGCCGACCAAAAAAAAAATTTTCTGACTTTTTCTTTTTGCTCGGCTAAGCGAATACGGAGAAATAACGGACGCTACCAACTACGCAGCGACACGGTGGGTCGAGGACCGAAACTTCACGCAGACAGAAAGAAGTCGCGGACGGAAGCTAGTATAGAAAATAATTTAAGTCAGAAATCAGTGCAAACTACCTGACAATGAACTATCTTTTAGTACTGTGTTCTCATAATCTCTGCCACTTTTTCAGATTGGAGAAACGGGAATATCTCAGCTATCAATAAATACCATAGCGAATCACTTCACCAAGCCGCCGGAGCCGTGGGCGTTCGAGGTCCACAAGGGTATAACTAGGATGCTGAAACTTCGAGAAAAAATGGTTTGTCTATTTTTTTATGGCTGAAGTTAGTAGGTACTTGGATGTGTTTAATTTATCTAAATCTCTCATCGTGGATGGGCAAGATAAGGTGGAGCAACAATCTGTAGGGTTGATTTTGACAGTTCAACAACATTCATTGCATTATTTACGTTTTTGAGCAGACAAATTTTTCGAACATGAAGCAATGGATTAGCAATATCCTTCAAAATGATTCAGATTGTGATTGATAGTGCGTGCGTGTTGAGTTGCGTAAGAACGCAATTAGAGTGCTCGTAAAGTCCGAATGAATTCGCTGGATGCGCGACGAACAGGACCGGTCGTTGAAGTGGTGCAAAGGAGGGGCAGTGTCCCGTCCCCTTTGACTGGATGATGATACTTCTGACTCAATGATGATGAGTCTCGTTTAGCAAATGGTTAATTAGACAGGTTGGTATGTGTGTCGTATAGGTGCAAGACGGCATCGCGGACTGGGCGATGGGTGAGGCGTTGGCGTACGGCTCGCTGTTGCGTGACAACGTGCACATTCGCTTTACCGGCGAGGACGTGGAGCGCGGCACTATGGCGCACAGGTACAGTCACGAGCATCATAAAATACCTCACACTTTAATTAGGTTTTTGTTTTAAATTTATTTTTATTTCCATTATTTCAATAAGGGGATAAAGCAGTGTCTTAATGTCGCGGGCGTTATTTTGGATCCTGAACGAAACGAAGGATTGTAGGGCTCTGAGTTAACTCGTTAAGACTAGAATCCTGAGGGCAGTGGGGGATTCAAGCTCGCCCAAGATGAAGTTACCTTTATCCCCGCGGAGAATACTCTACTTTTCGCACCTACTCCGAGGTAATAAAAACCAATTCGACTATCAAATTAGTAGTTTATGAAACTGTTAAATAACCGGGGAATACCTAGTTATGTGCAGTGTCATACACTATTTAGGTACCCGACTATCGACTCGTTTGGGTCTCGAGAAGATTATAGGCTAGGTTTTGTTGTTATAAAATCAAAATGGCGGATTTTAGAAAGATTTAAAAGCTTGAAAAAATATTTTGTAAGTACCATTATTATGTGGGGTGTCAAAATAAAGGGCTTGGTGAGACGATTCCAAAAATATAACACACTAAAATAATTAAAATAAAAAGACAATCAAAATCCGAGTGCAACTGAGATTCAAAACTAGCTCACTTTTCAAGCAGTCTGATGCAGTTGGTAGCATCAAATCTGAGATTGAATTAAAATAAAATACCTACTGCATTTCGGGTTTTTTTTATTATTTTTTCAATCTTATCCCATGCATTTTCATCAAAAACACAATAATTCATCAATGGAGCATCAGCCCAAATCCAACATAATTCTAACGCGGGGGTATACGCGCCACAGCAACCGATCATTTTGTTCGTCGACGGCGATTAAAATCTGGGGGTCTACTCCCTAAGCACGAAGTCCGTCGCTTCGGGCTTCGTCACGGGCGTTTCCTACTCCCTATGACCTACGAACGGATGAATCGTTCGGGGCCCGAGCGAAGAATGAATGACAACGCGATTTGACTGTTGTCCCTACTCCCGATGTGTTTTTGCCCGTCCGAACAGTTGAACATGACACTGGTTTTGACGGATAGTTACGTCAGTTGATACGACATCAAAATAGTTCTCGTGCTACCGACGAAAGTTACTAAAATAAAATAATTTCAAACTATGGCTGCTTTTTTATTGATTGAAGAAGCTTTACAGGAAGAGCGGAGGCAACGTCGATATTATTTACGCCAAAACTTTAGGTTGGCGAGTATTCCCGACGTTGAGTTCATAGGGAACTATAGGCTCACTCGGGAGTTATTCGAAGACGTATGTGCGGATTTAATACCTCTTTTGCCTCAACACATACGCCGAAGTGGTGTTGATCCAAGAATGAAAGTAAGGACATATTAAAGTTTCTGCAACTAATTGAGCTTTATTACCCCTTCCACACCCTTTGCCACTGCTCGACGGACTTAGTGCAACTTCTCATTGAGTTAAAGGAGCTGCACAGGTTTTCCCACAGCCGTTTTGAGCGAACTCTCCCGTCGGCACCCCTCAATAATCCCCGAGCCAATTCTTGGTTCTCACCCATAAAATCGAGAAGGGCCTCAATTTGCCCGTGAGTTGCTGCAGCGGTTGGGGACATTTTACACAATTAACCATGGAATGGAAAGCTAATTAGGATACAGAAAACTTCCCGGCTAACAAAGTTTATGAACTTTTTAAAGTCACTTCTTTAAATAATCATTTAATGGGCTTTTTTAACATACAATGAGTAAAACACATTGTGTACAAAATATAAAAATGGCTTTGCGACTGAGAGTCGCGGAGGATCGCCGTTGTACGTCCGTATTATCCGTTCGCGATTGGAGTTCTCTCTCTCTGTCGCGGCGCACGCGGTATACCCCACTGCGTAGCATCAACATCGTACCTACTATAGCCATAGAAAAAAACATGCTATACTTTGACATTTCATTTGAAAATTTCCTTCAAAAAGTAAATAGGCAAAGGTATTAACAGGATGATGCCGGTTTCCGGACAAAAATGGCAAAAATAATTCAATTCTATATTTTTAAGACATAAAAAAGTATACTTTAAAAAATATGGTCATTTTCTAAGGACAAAAGTATTAATTTTTGTTTAATAAGCTAGAAAATTACAAAATAAGTAAATCGGTAATCGACCGGTAAAATAGTGCAACTCTATCGCCATACGTCCTTCGTTCACGAATATTGTCTATGATTCCGTTTGAAACTGATGAATCCGAAATCGTTAGAGAGTAGGGTTCAGTCCGACGTATCGGGCTACCGTCGGACGGGCCGTTCACTTCGTCGACGGACTTAGGGAGTAGACCCCCTGAAGTGAGAACTCTTTGGTCGGACCTGTACATTAATAGAAAAAAGTTTTTTTTTTTTGTCAATGTTTCCATACGTACAGTTACGTTCCAAATTCAAATTACATTCACCTGCGGGTCATAATGAAATTCAGTACAATATTAATGACCGGCTAGAGCCTAGGGCTTAAATGACTTGCTTTAAGATAGGTTTGCATGACATATCATTTTACTTTAGCGAGTAGGTGGTGTGAAAAAACATTTAAACATATAAAACATACATTACAATATATTTTATAAAAAAAAAAAACAACATTTAAATATACTGGTATCAGGAACAGGGTCCACATTACCGGTGATCAGGGCTCCTGCCTGAGAGTTGTCGAGTACGTGCCGTCTCCAGAAGTACCGCTTTCTGGATCAAGACTGATCCAACTGCCTAGCGAGAGTCTCTCAGATGTTGGTCGAGGCTATTAATTGCTATTATACCATTGGCCGTCACGACTGCTATTCACATCACACATGTCGACAACCTCGTGAGCTAGGTCAGTTTGCTTAGCTTTCACGATGTTCACGTCATTCGAAACCGCTATATCCACAATCATTGCGCGTCACTCTGTTCGATCTATCACCACTATATCAGGCTTATTGGCAACAATAGTCCAGTCAGTGAAGATAGATCGACCACAATATAAAGTGAACATATAATATTAGACTTGCTATGGAGTGACGGCATAGTGTGTGTTTGCTTTGTATATATACATTTTATAAGTAGCATATATATTGCAGGCACCACGTGTACCACCACCAGGGCGTGGACGGCGCCACGTACCGAGTGCTGGACACGCTGTATCCCGACCAGGCGCCCTACGAGCTACATAACAGCTCGCTCTCCGAATTTGGTACAATAACAATATCGACTTACTATGAATATTGCAATACTCTTTCATATTATGCGGACAGGTAGGTAAGTACCAAAAACCAAACTAAGCTACAATTCGCATGCTTGCGGTCAGAGAATAGGTGGCTAAATATAATAACATTGCCGATAACATTATTATAATTTTATTGTGTGCGCTATTTCGTCCCCAGGCATTTTGGGTTTCGAGTTCGGCTACTCGTACTCAAGTCCGAAGTTGCTCTCCATGTGGGAGGCGCAGTACGGTGACTTTGCGGACACGGCGCAGGCTATGTTTGACACGTTCATCGCGAACGGTGAGAGTAAGTGGGTGAGCCAGTCCGGGATAGTGGTACAGCTGCCCCACGGCATTGACGGCGCTGTAAGTATACTACTAGTAATAAATCTGAAGAATTTGTTGGTTTTTGAACGTGCTAATCTCGGAAACTACCAGTCTGATTTGAAACAAATATTTTTGCATTTGATATATAGCCCAACTCATGAGAAAGGCTATTTAACGTCACTCTAGGTCCCTTAGGAGTGGGGCAAAAACAGAAAAAGTGAGAAAGAATGCTAAGCGAAAACGAAGTAATAGCAGACGCAGGCGATGGGATGCGACGGGGTGGGGGGGGGGCAGCAAGAAATTTCACGCGGACGAAGTCGCGGGCAGGAGCTAGTTCCCGTAAAGTGTGCGTTAATTTCCCGGAAACGTGACACTTTATTTGGTTTGATATTAAGTATTATGTTTTCTGTTTGCATTGATGTCAGAGGGGCAATTCTCGTAATTTTACGAACGTTCACAGTCTGTTCTCAGTGTCAATCTGTCAAAAATACGTCTAATTTCTTCTACATTTTTACATGTTTTTGACATTTAGGTATTTGTCGCCGAGATGAGACTGCGACTAGATTTTGAACGTTTAAAATTACGAGAATGGCCTTCTGGTATCGATGGGTACATGCGAGGCCGCCATTTTGAGAAAAAAAAAAAAAAATGGCGCGACGAAGGTAGGTATGCTAAGCTCCGTGTCTTGGCCTCTGGCGGGGTCGCCTTTTATGCCTAGGACATTGAAAACATTACTCCGTCCGTGTGTAACTGATTGTTCACCAGAATCAAAAGCCACGATTCCGTTTGTTCACCGTCAGGGTCCGGAGCACTCGTCAGGGCGCGTTGAGAGATACCTGCAGCAATGTGACGACGACGAGGATCACATTCCGGACCTGGATGACAAACAGTTCGAGTGTAAGGCTTCTATCATAGATACTCATCATTCTCCTGCCCTTATCCCAATTTATTTGGGGTCGGCGCAACATATCTTTTTCTTCCATACTCTCTATTAGACGTCGTCTCGTAGTCACCCCCTTTCTAATCATATCATCATTCACACATTCCATCCATCGTTTTTTTGGTGTTCTGTGCTTATAGCCATCGACATTCATACTCAAAACTCTCCTCACGACATTTTCCTCATTCCTCCGCATCACATGCCCATACCATGACAACCGATTTCTACACAACTTTTCCGTTACCGGTGCCACTTTCAAACTTCCTCTCTTCTATCATAGATACTATGGGGTTTATTTATAATCGAGCAGCGCCCCGAGGTTTCATCCGCATAAGTCTCGATCTCGTGGGAATATCGCGATAAACGGTATCCTATGTGTTATTCTAATGTACTCATATGCTATAAAATATATACCTACCTACTAGTCCTACTACTGTAAAGTTTCATCAAAATCCGTTTAGCAGTTTTGGCGTGAAAGAGTAACAAAAATCCATCCTCACAAACTTTCGCGTTTATAATATTTATAAATAATCTAAATATAGGTACTTAAAAGGGACGTTTAAACGTCAAAAATATATGTTTACAATCAATAATCACTACTTTAAACAACGTTTATGAATAAAGGGGTTCATCGGTAGGTACATAATAATTCCAGCATATTAACATCCATGTCATAAAGGCAGAAAAGCAATGCCAGCATATTATACGATGTGTAATTGAATGAATGCACATTATGAATGTAGTTTCTTCAGAATCGACTGAATCGATTTGTCATAACTAATATCGGCATGTACTTAGGTAATTTTTTAGTCCAAAAATAATTAAAATTACATAAATTACCGCCATTTCGTCCATTTAATGTTAATTCTGTGCTTAACGGTCCGATCCACTTCGCCTAGCAGATCAAAACTAAGTAGGAAATGTAGGTGGTTGTTCCCTCATACCTGTAATCTATTGTACCTACCTAAACAGATTAATTACGTACCTATGTCTTATTTTTAGTGAATCAGCTGCGGTTGGCCAACTGGATCGTGTGCAACGTGACGACCCCAGCAAACTACTTCCACATGATCAGAAGACAGATCGCTTTGCCTTTCCGCAAGCCACTAATCCTCATGACGCCTAAAGTCGGCCTCAAGCACCCCTATTACCGGTCCAAGTTCAGTGATTTCTTACTTGGAACGCGCTTCAGAAGGTGAGCTCATAAGTATTCATATGAATCATTCAATCATCAAGTACAGTCAAGTCTTATAGATCCTCGTCATTTTTCAAAGTCTTTCGTTTATCATGGCAGGTCAAAATACTTTTTGAAGCTATACGATACTGAGCAGACTCTTGCATATATATAATAACTACAGGGTCGATTTAACTAACTAGAGAAATCCCGCAGAAATAGTGAGCCGATTCCGTGCAAGTGTCCTGCTATTGCTACCCTTTAAATGCTATTGTTATCTTGCAAGTCACTTATTGATAGTCCATGATCAAATACTTACAAAATAAATAACATCACAATCAGCAACCTGTGTAGCTATGCTATTCACAATCATCCGACTCGCTAACGTATCAAAAATGATACATTTCGATAACCTGATTTTCCTTGCCCCCGACAGCACACAGCTGTCGGAAAAATAGTGGTCGTCTATTTCATTTATCTGACAAAATTTTCGGGTTTTGGACTAGTGAACATCGCATCGTTTAGAGAGGACTCCTACGACACAAAACAGAAAGGTACAGAAGTCAATCACATAAGGAAAAGAAAATACCTACTTACCTCTCTGAAACAACCGGTAGCTTCAAAACGATAATTCATCGTTTAATGTTGAATTTAAACAACCGTCCACTGAACAGCTGTTAATAATAGTTAACTTTTTTTTTGTTGCTCCATTTTTGCACTTCACAGACGCCTGTCTCAAGCGGATGGCACTCGCGCTCGCACTGGTCCGAACCGGTCCAAGATATCGTGTCCGTGAGCGGTGTCTATGTGTGCGTTGCTCGAGCGCACTTTGTATGTAGATTCTGTACTCTCTGCATTTTGTGCCTACGATAACATTGATGGATGTTCGATACGGTACGAAAGCGTATCGAGTGGTTGTGAATAGGTAGCTATTCTGGAAAAATACAGGGCAATCAGAGTTCACGTAGCCGTTAGGTACTTTGGGTAGTGTCCTACCTATCCTACAACCTACGTACTGTCATACATAATATTACGTTTGCTTTGGACAGAGTGATACCAGAAGAGGGCGTAGCCAGTAAAAAACCCGGAGATGTGAAGAAGCTAATCTTCTGTTCTGGCAACGTCGCGGTAAAGATTGAAGACATACGGAAAGAGGCTAAAGCAGAGGCAAAACTCGCCGTATGTCGTGTCGAACAACTGTTCCCATTCCCTTACGACCTGATCCTCAAGGAGTACTGTAAATACGAGAAGGCGAAGAAGGCCTGGTGTCAGGAAGAGCACAAGAACCAGGGTCCTTGGCTCTTCGCCAAAGTTCGCATGGAGAACCTCTTTGAATCGAAAATCACGTAAGTAGTAGAGAACGGTAGTCATCAAAACGTTAGGATGGAGTCACGTGAACGAGGCTTACCTCGTCACCCGTACCAATATAACATTCTGTGCCTGGCTGGAGAGAGGGTGATGGCACACATCACAACCGCACTGGGACAACTTTCTTAAAACTAGTACAGGAACAATTGTAAGGGCCTATTACTACCTCAAATAGCTTAGCATGATCCGCCGTTATGTGGAAAGTAGCTATTGCAGAATTCATTTTGAAATAAATACCCATATGGTAAAGTTGAGGATTAATGTTAAGTACAATGTTTAGCGAAAACACGATTCCATAAAAAATTTCTCGATAGAAAACAAATACAAAATTACCTCCAAACCGAAAAATAAACCGCTAATATTAAAAAAATACTCCAAATTAGATCATAAAACTTTGCATAAAAACTGAAGTAAATATAAAGCAGATACTGTGTTTGTTATTTTTTTTCAAATTACCATTATTTTCACTGTAAAAAGCAAATACCTACCTAAACTATTGACGCTGCCTGCTGCCCAACACCGCACTCTGTCTCGCTCTCGCCCAGTCCGAGAACAGTATCGTGCGAGCGAGATAAAGAGTGAATTTTAGCTGAGGTAGTATGGGCTCTTACGTATCTGTAGACCTTGTGAATATTTGTTCCGAGCGGAAATCGAACCTCGCAGTGAAGATGCTAATTACCTACATCATTCACACCTAACTATTGCACACATCCGTGCCATATAATTATGACCAGGTGCGAGGGTCTATTGCGCGCCCCTCCACTACGTAAATCTGCTGCCTAAGTACTCATATACATCAACGGCACGTTGCCATCGACCCTCGTCGACGGCAGCCGTCGACAACGTGCCGCTTGTGTACCTATTTGAATACAGCACGTTGCCAACGGCGCGCGCGACACTTGTCGAGGGCGTGCGTAAATGCGTCGACGGCTGCCGCCGACGAGTCCGACGATTGTCGATGGCTGCAGTGCCTCTAATTTCGTTAGGTACCTACAAAGGCAGCCCGTTTCATTTTGACATTTCAACAATATTCAAAATTTCAAATATTTGCATTATAAAATCACTAGCTGCTGCCCGCGACTTCGCGTGAAATCCTATCCATACTAATATTATAAATTCGAAAGTAACTCTGTCTGTCTGTATGTTACCTTTCCACGCCTAAACCACTGAACTGATTTAGATGAAATTTGGTATAGAGATTTTATATAGAGAATTCAATATTATTAACATTTCTATCAACTTTTAAAATGTAAAAAAGTAGTTATAGTGACATAACTTAATAATTGACAGGCCTGATGGTCTAGTGGTTAGTGACCCTGACTGCTATGCCGGAGGTCGTGGGTTCGATTCCCACCCAGGACAAATGTTTGTGTGATGAGCACGATCATTTGTTCTGTGTCTGGTTGTAATTTATCTATAATATGTATGTATTTAGAAATATATAAGTATGTTTATCAGTTGTCTAGTACCCATAACACAAGCTCTGCTTAGCTTGGGACTAGATGGCGTTGTGTGATAGTTGTGGAATATTATTATTATTATTAACTACAATAGTTGGACATATGGTCTCGCGGAGTTTTTTGTAGATATTGATATGTTCTATAATATTGCAGAACATTTTTTTGTTCTATCATCAATACTTTCCGCAGCGCATGCGATGAAAGACATTTTATGCCTAATTTTTTACACCTTGGGTTGGTTTTAGTAGGGATTTCTAAGGATCTCTAATTTTTTTTGTAATAAATATAGCCTATGTTACTCAGTTTTTAAGTTTATTCGTTACATACAAAAATACAAATCTTTCCTCTTTATAATATTAGTGTAGAGTGTAGAAGTGTAGATGTAGATGTAGATATAATATAGTATATAGTATACTAGCTGCGCCCCGCGGTTTCACCCGCATAAGTCTTGTTGCCGTGGGAATATCGGGATAAAAAGTATCCTATGTCCTTTCCCGGGACTCAAATTATGTTCGCATAACTCGTCAAAACTTAGGAAACTGCTGATTCTTTTTTCGCGATTTCAGAGTTGGTCCCATAGTAATAGTGGTTCATAATGATAGTACAGACGCCAGCACATCAACCTACACCTAACTGTCAAATTTTCCCAATCAACATTGAACCTTATGTTTTAGGGATAAAGTTGAAAATCTATTACAGAAATCTGACAGATTGTAGTAGGTTGATGTGCTGGCGTCTGTACAATGACCCCTGAAGAGGTTATCCATTAATTACCGGAAACCCTGTACATATAATATATATATATATACGAGTATATAGGATTCGAATTTACGTTACGTTTACGTCGCACGTTGGTGCTATGCAAGGGTCTTTGAAGTCTGTATATTTAACTACTTTTTTGTCCTCAGTTGCATTTCAAGACCAGCAAGTGCTGCATCGGCGACGGGTATCAAATGGATGCACTCGAAAGAATTGAAAAACCTAAAAGCAGCCATTTTAGATGGCCTTTAGGATGTTGATGTTTTTGATACCTAACCTTATGAAGATTATTGGACCTTACACCACGCCACGTAGGTACATATGTGTGAAACAATACATGAAATGTAACCATAGTTTTTGCGCTTGATGAGTGATGCGATTACACGTCCTTACCTATTTGTGCAAGCAATGTAACATACGACGTAGGTATTGCAACAATTCATTTTATGATACGTTTCACTAATGTGTATCCGGCATTAGAATGCTAAATCGTCTTTTATGAAAATTTATTTGTTACATAAAAGCTGAAAAATTCGTTTATCTGAAAATGTACTGTACCTTGCAAGTGGAATTGTCTGTTAATAAAAATTTACCAGTTGTACTTTAATTTTTATTTTTTTCCATGTGTTTGGTTTTAGAATAGAAGTAAATTAGCTAGCGGCCTAGCCTTTTTACTAAAGCAGGCAGCAGCCTGAAAATAGACATATAACGACACCGACTTCCGAAATTAAAGTTATTTATTACTTTGTAGTATTTTTTTTTTAAGTCTGTTCAGTTCAAGAAGTTATATAAAAGTGGAGGCAACACTAAATACCTAATTGACTGTGGTCGGACACTCTCTTTCTAAATACACACATAAGAACGTGACAGTGATATGTGTTTTGTTCTCTTATAATTCTGAGGTTTTGTTTGTCATATGTATATATTTAGAAAGAGCTTGTCCGACCACAGTGAGGGTTCCGTAGCCAAATGGCAAAAAACGGAACCCTTATGGATTCGCCCGTTTGTTCTCACTAGTTCGATTCATTAGTTCGTGTGTGTCTGTCCGTCCGTATGTCACGTGTCAACCGGTTCGTGAGTAAAGTTAAGAATGTCATCGATATGTATGAATCCGTCGCTTTTTTGTGGTCATTCGAATTTGGTCGGATAACCAGCCGTTGTTTACATGTTATGTTTTTTGCTTATATCTACTGAATGCGAAACATTCCAAGCTGAATATTTTCACTATATATTCTTGACTAGACGCACTAATTTTTGGTTTAAGCTACACATCTTGGGTTGAGCCGATTTCTTGTATTTTGCCGTCAAAGTTACGACCCCGTCGTTTTGACATTAGGCAATATTATTCAATAAAGCATGCACGTACACTTTTGAAACTTGTTATGGTTATTATTAGCATCAAGAAGGACCGAACACAGTTTTCAGCGATCTTATACGTTTTCTCGTTTAGGCGCTGTGACATGTTTTCGCGTTTTCAAAAAAGCGCGATTACTTGAAAATTATAAATATTTTCTTGAATCTAATTCTGTCACAAATACGCACAAATTAAGGGCTACTCGTGTATGTTTATTCTACAGGCGCACATACAATAGTTTTAGAGATACACGATTCTGCAAAACGTCACTCCAGCAGGAAACTCAATATCTCGAAAACCTGAAGACGCACAAATTACATTTTCAGCGCACATTTTTGCACAAATATAAGCTCTCTGCCCATGCACAATATTTCTCTCTCCGATCATTCGTTTAGAATTTTCCTGCTGGAAAAACGTTACCCTAGCAGGAATCGTTTTTTCCGTTTTTTTCCAAAACGACAAAGCGCACAAATTTTTTATTTGGCGCACATTTACAGCAGATTACGCACTAATTATACGTTCCACTCATATCACTCTAGGAGCTACTTTCCTGCTAGGGTAACGTACACACTTTTTTCTATACAGTTGAAACTTGGTAAGTAGATGTATTCTGTGAACCGCATTAAGATCTTCACACAAAATAGAAAAAAAACAATAGATTTTGGGGGTTCCCCATACTTAGAACTGAAAATCAAAAAATATTTTTCATCAAGATTCTTTTTTTTTTTTGGTACTGAGCCGTAAAAAAAATAAAAAGTATCTATACTACATATGTTTATGTAAATATAAAAGGTACCTAAACAAAAAACCACGTGCCTTATAAAAAAAAGGTAATTGTTTCCTGTTGTTTTGGCAGTTGACACTGCTTTTAATTGTTTCCCTTGTTGCTTTGACAGTTGACACTGGTTGACATTGACAGTAATAGAACCACACCCAGCCCGTGGGTATATTATTATGTTCTGTGGTCCAGTCTATCATGACTGTCAATTTGGCTAAAAGGTCCTAGCAACCAGGCCACTAAAATACTTAAAAAAAAAATACTGTCAATGTTTTTTGACACTGACAGTCAAACTGAACAAAGCTGAAACTCCTGAATCCTGAAACCACGAAAAAACCGGCTGTCTACAAAAGTTTACTATGATTTAAAATACGTTTTAATAAACTAAAATGACATCTTCCTACTTCGATTTCTATTGTAAGAACATAGAAAGTGTAGATGCACAGAATGCAGACCACATTACAGGCACCTGTTTCTCAATGTGTCCTGAAGAAGAAATTAAATTGTACGTACACAAACCTTTAAAACTACTCGGACACATGTCATGTTCTTCATAAAGTACACACATCAAAAGTGTCTAGGGATCAACATATATTTTTGCAATAACTTTTCTCCTGATTGATATTAATTAAAATTTTCTTTAAGGATTCATCAAATAAAGTGTTTTCGTTTGTCACAGTAACGATAAACCAAGTCACCTTTGCATTAATAAAGAAATTTGCCATTTTCCTAATAAAGGGATTTTTGACATTTGAACCACTAACACAAAAGTTCGAAAAAAAGACTGAAATAACAGTTTTCTTTAAAATTTTATTGGGTAACTTAAACAATTAATAATCCGTGTTTCTACCGCGAACACTAACAACACAAGAACATTGGTTTGGCATACTCAAAATGAGTTCATCCAAATCACGCTGTGGAATGGCAGCCCATGTTCGTTGCAACAACAAAAAAAGGTCTTCTTGCGACTGGATACCCTCCATATTCGGCAGAGCTCTTCTCTGTAGCATATCCCATGCATGCTCAATCGGGTTCAAGTCTGGCGACTGAGCAGGCCAGGGCAGGACATTGATGTTAGCTGCGGCGAGAGTCTGTCTTACAACTCTTGCGGTGTGCGGTCGTGCATTATCATGCATTAACTGAAATAAGGGACCGATTTGCACTTGTAGAGGAACGATGACGTCTGATACAATCGTCTCAGCATAAATTTGAGCGTTGAGGTTGCCTCTGATCCAAATCAACTCAGTTCTTCCGCCGATCCAAATACCCGCCCATACCATGATGGTTCCACCACTATAAGGATGGACTTCCTGGCAGGATTTTAATCGCTGTTGGCGTCCAGGGGTTCTCCAGTGTCGTATACGTCTTGTATCCGGTCTCATACCAAAACGAGACTCATCAGAAAAGCACACGAAACGCCATTGTTCTTCTGCCCAATTTCTGTGTTCAAGAGCCCATTGATATCGAATCCTACGATTGTGCATTGCTATAGGTTATACCCGTAGCGGTCTTCGGGAATGAAGGTTCACTTCATGCAAGCGGTTTCTGACTGTTTGGTCGCTAATTAAGTTCCCTGAAGAGTGATGAAGCCTCACGGCTAACATCATGGCGGTTATTGTTGGAGCTCTTCGAGTTAAGATTTGAATGTATCGGTCTTGTCTCCGTGTGGTGCAGCGATACCGTCCTCCATGGCGCTCAGCCACGGTACCAGTGCTTCGGTAACGTGTCCAAAGTCGACTGATAACACTCTGACTTGTATTCAGAGCTAAAGCCACAGTACGTTGCCGGGAACCAGCTTCTATCATTCCCACGGCTCTGAGCATTTCTTCCCTGCTTAAATGACGTCGCCGCTCCATAATAACGTTGGTTTTAATCAGTAGTAGGGAAACAGTAGCACTAATAATGTCTTCAATGCGTTGTATGTTTTTATAGGGAAAATATTGACAGCTGATTTTCATCTTTTACTCGAATTTGATTCACAGTTCCTGATTCAAATTATGAAATGCACCAAAAAGGATCCATATAAATTTATAAAATCATAAATTTATTACAAAGCCACATCTCAATCTCAAGAAATCCGCATAAAAATGCTTGATCCCTAGACACTTTTGATGTGTGTAGTACCTAATTTAAGTAACTCATTTGGGGTAAAATGATCCTTGTTTACTTTATTCTTCATTTATTGTTTTGTATAGGTACACATTTTGTAAAAGATTACAAAGTATCTAAAACAATACCTAGTATTGAATAATGAAAAAGGCCTATTCTGGTTGACTTAATTATTCAAGTAGTTAATGGAAGGAAGTAGTGTTCTTTATGGTCTGGTGTTTTTTAAACCTTCACGCATGTGCTTTAAAGTACAGTGAAGCCTTTACTTTAGTTCACTTTGTTAAGGCGCGAGGTGGAGCGTCTAGTCCATGTGTTAGAAGTGTGGGGCAGTGAGAGGAAGCTGGTGAAGAGTTACAGCCGCTCTGCAGCAGACTCCAACATGGCTGTTCCACATCTGTTGCGACCAAACTCCGTGCTCTCCAACACTGTACAGTATCTGCTGATGGAGTAAGACTGTTTGCATTCAATTTTATTACATAAACATAATATTGTGCCTGTATTCTTAGGGTTAGGCTGAGGTGTACCTAAAGTACACCCACATTTTGCTAGTTATTCAATTTCTTTAATTAACCATTATTTATTTATCTTAACACTCCCACCATTCTTGAGGAAATTGATAAACATAAAAGGTGTTATGCTGATTGTCTAGCCACCCACCCAAATCCCCTGGCTGTTACATTGCTGGACAGCAGTGAATCTGTCAGTTGACTTAAGAGAAGTTAATTAATATAAAGGGTAGCAGCGGGCAATGGCCCCTGTACCTGAAATGCCACTTTATTCACGCAACGAAACTGATAATAGTCCAGAAAGGACTGATGGCAGTTATTGAAAGGAAAAGAAAAAACATATATATATACCCTTATGTCTTAGCTAAATGTGAGTAACCTACTCTAACTTAGCTACCTCCGCCCTCTCCTTCAGAAAATACAGGCAGATTTCAAGTCACGAAAATAAATATGCTCTTTTAATTCACAAAATAAATTATTAAAAAGTTTATTACTGTTAAATATCATGCATCATAGCTTATAGCAGTCCACTGCTAAGCATAAGACTCTCCTATTGTAAGCTACAACTTCTGCAATTAATAAATTAACATTTTGCACACTGCATACATAAAGTGCTATGCTAAGCCCTGCATACACACTGTTACGAAAAAGTTCAGAAATCTATACCAATAAATCAAATTGAAACATCTGTTTGTAATGTCAAAATAACAGCTTTTCACTAAATGCATTTGAAAGTAAATACGGCACAGTTCGCGTCAAGTAACTTTGCCGCTTTGAAGTGGGCAACAAATCACTGTGCAGTAGTTAATCGTAGGAATAAAACAGCAGCGCGCTTGCACGGCTAGCGAAAAAGCCTAGCTTCAGAGCGGCCAAGTTATTTGACGCGAACTATATTATGCGTGCCACGAAAGATGAGACTTGACACACCACGTGGTTTGACTTGCGCAGTAAGTACACCATTTTAGGTCTCTTTTGCGGTATGAGGTCTGAGCGCGGGAGGTGACTGGACGTCATAGGGGCGGCTGAAAGAGCGCGGGAGGCGGGGTCAAGTTTAATCTTTCGTGGCGCTAACTATACTTATAACAAAAAAAAAAAAAAAAATTTGTCAACCAGTATGTCTGTTTGTTCTGGCTAATCTTCGAAACAGCTGGACCGATCTTGACAATATTTTCACTAGCATATAGATGATGTTTTAAGTAGTAACTTAGGCTACTTTTATTTTAGAAAAAGAATTGAGTACCGTGAAAAAAATTAAAACCCATCCGACATGCAACAGCTAGTATATATACAAAAATTTTGTAAAACTTATTTCTCCTTGTTATAAAACAATAACAAGTTTCATGTGTAATGTTGCAGTATCACAAGAAGAGTGGATGTGCCTGCCTCGGTGGTGTATGACTATGTCAATGACCGCCTGAGAGCCGTGAGACAGGATGCCACCATACAGAGGCTACCTCCTGAACAATGTGCTTGTCTTCTAGAGCCTATGATCAGGTTTTATGTATATTATGGCTATAAGTAAGTATGTGTTATTATAACTATTTTTTAACAGCTAAAAATAATACCTGCCTTAATGTGCCCCAAAAAATGCGCCAAAAGGGACCACTGCGCTGCCACCGATAACGCCGTGGAAGTGGCGAAGTTTTGAGCCAACATAATTTAAATAACTGTCGTGCCAGCGACACGAAGAACAAGAACAGCTAAAAACTTTGCTTTTTTTTTTAACAGCCAAATGAATCTTGTACAGGACTTTATTATTATTATTGTTTGGTTAAACTCACTAGCAGCTAATTAGCTGATGCGTGTGTATCGTATAGAATAGAATTCTCTTTATTCGAGTATCCAAGACTCAAAAGCTGTTAGTAAAACTTATGACTATGTTAGTAAACACTGAATATACAAACAACACAACAAATAATGGTGGATCATTGCTGCAACAACCCATGAGTAATTGCACAGCAGCAACCCACATAAACACAGTCCAGGCGACTGGCAATCATGCTTAGGATACTGTTGGTGCTGCCCCACACCCTGCGCACCAGGGAAGCGCACCTTTTACGCATTGTTGTGAAAAAACAATCTACATGCGCATACGCGAACATCCCCGACGCACTACACTACTACTATAGCTTGGAGATATTTAGTCTGTCCAGACGATTCTTGAAGCAGTTCAGTGTGGGAGCCGTCACAACATTTTCCGGGAGCCTATTCCATGTGCGGAATTGAATGAGATAAACTTTTAGAAACATAAATTGACGTGAAACTAATCATTAACGGAGAATTTCGGAAAAAAAACTGATATTCGAGACCTTTGACACGATTTCATCAGGGAGTTTTCACACACCATTGTTACTATCATTAGCCATTTACCTACGTCTCACTGCTGGGCAAAGGTTGTCCTCTCTGTCCAGAGCTGCTAAGGACCAATCTTTATTAAAGGAGTCCAGCTCATCCCGCCATCTCCGTCTGGGCCTGCCGCGATTTCGTTGCCATTAAGCGGGACCCACTGGGTCGTAAGTTTGGCCCATTGGTCGTCTGACATGGGGCAGATGTGTCCAGTCCAATTCCATTTAAGCGTGGCAGCTTTCTGAGTGGCCTCAAACATCGTTACCGTCATGATAAACATAATCCCTGTGAAAAACCTCCACTGACACAGATTACTGAATAGTTACTACGTAACAGATACTTCACTCAGTAGAAAATTTCCAATACCTATTACGATAATTGCCTACTCCCTCGCGTCAACAACCACTGTATGCTAAAATGCGCCTAAATGCTCAAGCGTACAGCAGTGATTGCTTCGCACCGCGCGATTCCACAGTAATCGCAGGGCTGCCTCTTCGATAAAATTAAATTAACATAACTTTTTATCTATGTTATTGAGAACTGTGAATATGTTCTGACTTTTATGTGGCAGTTAAAAATTTTATCATTTATAAAATATTTAACCAACTTAAAAAAAAGGAGGTGATCAGACATACAGGCCAAACTGAGAAGTTTGACTTGTATGGTTTGTAGGTATGTATGTTTGTGCGCGATAATCTTGCGTTTGGCTAAACCGATATCGATGCGGTTTTCAGAAAAGGATTTTGTTACATACATTTAGGAGAACGTTTTAAAATAAGTATAATACTTCTTAGTTTGATGATGATCTTCGGAGATGTTCACTAGAAATGAAAAAAAAGCCTTAAAAAAAGAGAATCGACTTCAAATAAAGCACTAAGCCGTAAGAAATAATTTGTTTTTTTTTTTATGTTAGTGCTAACAGCTGGTAATTACGAATCGAAAAAGCACCGACATCAAAGAAGAAATTATTTCTTACGGTTTAGTGTTTTGAAGTCGGTTCTCTTTTTTAAAGTTTGTTTTATTATATTTGTAAGTTTGTTTTGTTAGCACATAAGGCACCACACGGCATCGTAATACGTGTACGAACGAACAGCACTATTAAAATTGAACGGCGTGCGCGCGCTTCGCTTGCGAAAACCGCACCTAATTTGGGCCGCCGGCGGACCGAGACCGCTCGGCTGGGCGGTAGGCACTTATAGCGCGCAAGTACATGGAGTGACGGAGGCCTGCCACTGATATATTTCGGCTTTTAATTTGTGTTATTTTATCTAACAAATGTCTTTTCAATTTTTTCTCATTTTAAAGTTTTATAACGAAATTATTGATGCCATTCCCTCTACAAATCTATTTCAGGTTATCAAGCCATCCCCTAAAGGACTATGACCCAGTGCTCAACAAAAAGTACTTATTGGAATGTATAAAATGGTACCTCTCATGCTGTGACACCATAGCCAAAACATGTGGGAAGATAGACCACCTAACAGGTTTCCTCTCAAATCTAAATTTGAATGGCAAGGATACGAAGAAAAATAAGCTTGCCAATGACAAAGTTCTGATAGAAAGTCTGTACATATTGTGCAATCTAGATGATTTACATCCACTCTTCAGATATGTTAATTTGTCTAAAGAATTTAAGAGGTGAGCAAGCATTAAAATCTTGTGTTTTTTGTTTGTTATGGTTTGAAAATCAATCAGGCAGTCCACGTGGTGGTCAGTGGTTTCCATCGCCTATGGACATCTTCAATACCGAAAGCATCGCAGGCGCATTGTGGTGCCTGAGACAAAGCCTAAATGCCTCATGTGCATGTAACGACACAGGCCCCCATACCCTTACGGGGAGGTGGGACCCGCTGAGGAACAGCGGGTCGAGGCCTGTCGGGGGAGCGGTGAATGCTTATGCGAATCCCGCACCCCCGGCCATAGGTAGAGGTGGAACACCGCGGTGGTTTTAGCCGGTAAGAGTCCGGCATGCCCCTCTGTCCCCCCCACGACGGAGGAAGTCCATGAGGATTTCCACCGCGCAACAAAAAAAAAAAAAAAAGGCCCCCATACCCTTCTAATCAAAACATAGATAAGACCAAGTACTCCTTTGGCAATTTAGTTAAGGTAATTTGTTTTTTTTTCAGACACCCGAATCTTCAACTAGCTTATGACATAGCGACAGCGAATTTTCAGGGCAACTACATAAGAGTGTGTCGGCTGTCAGACAAGCTGTGCCCTCTCACATACTGTGCCTTATGTACCTACTTACCCACATTACAAAGGTAAACATTTCCTTACTTGGGCACCTGTCCCTCCGCCGTCGAGGGAAGCGTCTAGCTATCAACGATTTTCTCGCTCAAGAAACATACAAGAGATTATAAGGTCTCGTGTAAGTAAAAGCTATTCATATATTAATAGTGGATTGCTGACTATTCACACTGCTGGCGAGAATTCTCTCTCTCCACTAGTTTGTCGCAGCGACAAGAACTATCAAAGAGAGGACTCACTCAGCGACGCTCGCTTGGCGGGCAGAACACACTTTGAACTCACGCTTAGTACATACGCACATCAGCGAGTAATCGCTCGTCGCCGTCGCGCACTTCCCGCTTGTTGCTCGCCAGCTCGTTTTTAGTTGCTAGCTCTACTCGCTTCTCGTTAATCGCCGGCGGTGGGACAGGTGCCTTAGCTTTAATATTCTACATCGCAAGACCACTGGCGCCAAGTTAACACTTCCCAGCTCTCGCGATGCAATCCTAGTGAAATGTTAACATTTTAAACTCTTTCAGACGTGCTCTCCAGGTAATGAGCCACGCGTACAACAACAAACGCCTGACGGTGCCCGGCGCGACTCTTGCGCAGTGGTTGTGCTTCAGAACGGAACGCGACGCAGCTTCAGCGTGCGCGCATTATGGGCTCAAAGTAGAGGGAGCCGCTGTGCGGTTCGATAAGACTCAGTTCAAAGCAGACACTGCTTTGGTAAGATTGTATTTTTCCTATTCTTTTTGCTTAATTTGCTAATAAGTACAAACTTTTTATGCTTTTTCTATGGTGCTCTTTGTAACAAGTGAAAAACGAGCTCTTTGATCTGTTTATTTATTTTACCCTTTTAGAACACACCAACACCTCAGGACATAAGGGAAAAGTTTGATTTAAGTATAATGGATATCTTTACCTACACTACGCCAAAATAGCATTTTATTTTTTATAGTACCCTCTTAATATTGATATTATTGACTGTTAAACTGATCACAGAATTAGTATTCCAAATAAAACGATTATATTATAAAGGAATCCTTTATTTGTTTTATTTACATAAGAAAATTCTCCTAATTATGCAATAACTAATTACAATGGACAACAAAATCTACCTAATATCAAATGGTTGCATGGCTCCCAATGTCCAATTCATTTCATAAGTATGCTGTGTACCTTCCTATCTGATACTAATGAGTACGTCACCGCAGTGGCGTCAATACATTTATTTATACTATACATATAACAATATAATGTAAAAATAGCCAAAATGTTAGAAAATATTACACTGTCAAAGAAGTGAGGGTAGTTCCGAAATATAGTTTCTATTTACTTTACATGCAATAATTTGATACTTAATTTATTTTATTCTATAGTTCTTTCTCTTAAAGATTGATATAGAAAAATATGGTGACAGTTCTCTGACAATGTAATGAAGGTAGTGAGGGTGTACAAATTATTAAAACAGCTTTGCCTACAACATTACATTATAACAACAGCCGAGAACCACACTCCACTTCGCTACAACATCATAAATAAATTAATCCTTATATTGAAACAATTTCATAGTACTCCGCAATGTTGACCATGCTACACTTTTAATTAGATTTTTTGCTTATACATGAGTTACCGATACACATAATAAATGCTCCATTTTCAATACACTGTGGTTCCTGTGCAGTGTGCCAATGGATAAAAACAATTTTGAAACAAAAATGAGTAATATCACAGATCATAAAATCATGAGGGCAGCCGCATAGTCGAGATTGCGGAATTTCGATGCGGAGAATGTCGTGAATGGTAACTAATTAAGTTAGGTAGACGCTATCGATTCGTAGATTAAATTTATTTTTAATGAGTACCCAGTAACTATATAAACACTCGCATTATAAATAACCAACATGTTTCAGAGAACTTGTCAAAGCGTACAGTCATAGCGTTGATAAACACACGAATAGTAAATATTTCATAAGATATTCTCCATGTAGAATTTATCAGTAATAACAATTTTATACAACTCGTGTCTAAAAACATTACGTTCGTAAGATTTGTATTTTAATACATCCGTTTGGTAGCACCTAGATGTTCATCTATATAAGGGGAAGGTAAACATTAAAAGTAAATAAAATTATAAATCGTCAGGAACCATGTAAAACTAAAATAAATTCAATACAACAAATGAATGTCATAACAAGTTTTTAGACTTTCGTCTACGCGTGATTTCATTGTGATACAACATATAAAAACTGATAAATAACTTTAAAACAACAACAAAAGCTCTAATGTACAATAGAGGTATATCATTCAACTATACATTGACATGAAACATGTTTACCTTCCTAGAGGTCGTTTGTGGCGAACCTAAGTAGTTGTCATGTCACTGAGGATTAGACTGAGAGCCGTCGAGCAGTGGCGCCGGCGTGACATTCGAGAACCTTCTATAGAGGAGGCGTTAGACAAACCCGTAACATTGATGTTACTACAAATTTAACTTCATACTAGACACATTGAGACGCAAACAATATTTAACTACACACGTACACGCCGGCGACACTGTTCCGCGCCGCACCCACTCACGCGATAAATACACGCACACTACTCACAGCTGACCCTCCTCCCGCAGGCGCAGTAGTGCAGCGCTGCTACTGCAGGCGCCGAGCGTCGGGAGAAGCTTCTTGTACCTTCCACTGAAAAAAAAATGGCAACGCTTTTTTTTGACACTCACTTTTATAATTTAATATTTTTACGCTTCTTGACTTGCGGAGATCATTTTGATGACCTCCTTCACCTCTCTGAGCTCAGAGTCCATTTTCAGCGTTTGGCTGACCCGGAAATCAAACCCAAGACTTCATTTTCAGCAGTAAAGAAAGAAATATTTTTTTTTTAAAGAGACAATTTTTTTTTAAAGAGAATTTTTTTTTCTCTTACCTCGCCGGCCGGCAACCTAGTTGCTCTTGAGGAAGGCGTCGTCGAACAGCTCGAGTTCGTGCGACA
Organism: Hydraecia micacea; assembly: GCA_914767645.1. Taxonomy (NCBI): domain Eukaryota; kingdom Metazoa; phylum Arthropoda; class Insecta; order Lepidoptera; family Noctuidae; genus Hydraecia; species Hydraecia micacea. The sequence continues at coordinate 18,186,691 of OU611782.1, read as the reverse complement.
GGTAGTTGGCCTTGTTGCGCAGTTTCTTGGCGGACGTGGAGGCGTGCTCCAACATCTTGGTGGCTTCCTTCACTTCGCTGAGCTCTGCGTCCATCTCCGTCGTCGCCTCGTCGATGAGCCGGCACAGGCGCGCGAACATTGTGGATAGCTCCCTGCCAAGAACATGTTGCTTTAACATACATGATATAACATCACGCGTGTAATCCCCTAAGGATTAGGCAGAGTCTTATCATTTTAAGTGTTAGGTCCTCTAAACTCTGCCCTTCATCGCGATACACAAGGCGTTTCATTTTATCCCATAAAAAAACAGACTCACCAGTTCATCACTCCACTATTTCATAGTATTCCCCGTTACTTTGGAAAAAACTTGTTTCTAAAACACGGCGCGGCGCGGCGCGGTGTAATGACGATAAGCGGTCGCGTCCCAACCGGTTGGTGAGTGTTACTTATTGCGTAATTTTGTTTGACCATGAGACCACTCGGCGCCACCCCGCACCCTCGCTCCCCTCGCCAACCTGTCCTGTGTGTGTGTGTGTGAGCGAGTGTGCATCGGAAACCTACACTGCGATCATTCGGCCTAGCATGAACGTAAGGTATCCAATTTTCTTTGAGTAATCGGGAACTTATTACAACAAAATTATAAAAAAAAAAACAATCGCTTCTGTTATCGATTCTGGGTCAGAGAAAAAAAAAATGGCTAAGGGTTTCAAAATGTTATTGTATATCAATCCGCCCCTAAGACGACCCAGTGCTGACCTATCATTCTTCTTCTTCTTTGTGTCGCTGGCAGCGCAGAGGCCATTTTGGCTGCATGTTTAGGGCCACAGAAGGCAAGATAGGTGGTGGAGCATAGTTTGTGACACAGCTCCACATCTACACCCTGCGTCCGTCGAGGTAGTCCCACTTTATGAGGTTCGACTTACAGCTTCCCACTTGGGTTCATAATTTATCATTTAGGAAGTACTTACTGCTGCACTTGATGGCTGCAGTTGGCGGAGGTGAGATCGACGATGAGGCGCAGCTTCTTGCTGGCGTGCGCGACGTACTGCTGCTTGAACACGCGTTGTTGCGCGCGCGCAGTCCACGTGAGCCGCTCGTACGCGTACAGGGCTCCGTATAGGGCTCCCGTTACCACGACAAAGCGCCAGCCCACTGTCTTCAGTAGCTGCGAATAGATAAAAATAAATGAGTTGAGATATTCTATTTTATTTTGTAACTTATTTACGGTGTTTAAAAAAATATGAAATTGAAAGCCATTTATTAGTTTCCGCTGATAAATACTAAAATAAAATCGTAAAAGATCGCCACAAAATACCTCTAGCTTAAATTTAAAAATAAAAATTAGATAAACCGTGCCTCCTCCAGCGATGTCGGGATGTTAATTTGACTCTGTAGATAGACTCACCAGTCCAGACAGCAGCAGGCCTCCCATGGTGCCCTGCGACGTGAGCGCTCCCACCGCGACGCGCGCCACGAGGCCCCACTCCTCGGCCGACAGCCCCACGTGGCTGCCCAGCGACGGCCCGTTACTTCGCACCACCTCCATCGACGACGGCACTGAACTCACTGACGGCGGGATCTGGAATGTTCATACATTTAGGAAGTTATTGAGAGGTGTAGATGTGTTGTTAGATTGAAGCACAGACCACCCCCTCTATATACCCCATTGTATGCAGTTTTTATCCTGGGGTAACTGGGGCGGTTGAAATTATGCAAGTGAATGAGGAAATCACTTCTATATCGACACTGGATAAATTCCGTTACGTAAACGTATTCGCGTACAACACACGGCCGTGTTCATGACACAGCCACACCCCATTTTTTGTCCTTTGCGTTGTCACGCTAGTTTCGCAACATTACTGTTCAAGACGATAAATAACTATCGATGTTTTTAATAGCGGTTGCAGTAATTATTGACGGCATGGTTTTTTTTTTTTTTTTTTTTTTTTTTTTTTTTTTAATTTTAATCTTAGGTATTTTATTATTCTATGTTCTATTATTTTACAGAACTTGTTGTTTTTATATTCCACTGTCAAAATTTTTCTTTTATTATGTATTAGGTATTTTTTCATGCCTCCAGTTTAGTTCTTTTTGTTTGTTTTATCGCACGGGGTCCTTGGCCTGTAATTCACATACCTGTGTGTACTGCGGCGGGTTCTTGAGCGCGATCTTGTTGGTGTGCTTGCCCTGGAAGCGCTGGATGAGCGCGGTGATGCCGTACGAGAAGCGGAAGGAGAGGTCTTCGGTGAAGTCCGCGCAGAGGTTGTCACAGTTGAGACGGTAGAGCACCTCGAAGGGCTGCTGGTGAGGGATGATGTAGCTTGCTGCGGCCGCGCGCTTGTGTATGGGCAGGATATTGTACATGCGGTCTGGAACAAACAAAATAAAACTCTAATACTGTACCGAGTATGAAGTTATTCAATACTAAATAATTTTATTGCTGTAAGTAGGCTTATACAAACACTTTTTCATGCCAATCATATTTCAAAAACTAGATGAGGTTGGCGTTTCCTATCCGACTACCCTGAGAAGAAATACCGAAACAAACTCAGGGGTCACAGTCTCTTTTAAAGCCCAGACTTTAATCGTGGTCAAGTAATGTAATTTGCCGCAAGATGGATATAACTTATTACAGTCCGTCAAATCTAAGAAGTACCGTTTGACAGGTGTAAATATGTGTTATTTTGCTTTGTTTGAAAGTTTTCAATTACATTTAGATATTAAGAATTGTACATTTTTAGATGCAATAATGAAATCTTTCTAAATTCATGGTTTTATGAAAAAGGTTATCGAAACTGATTGAAAAATATGAAACGTCAAACGGTACTTCTTAGATTTGACGGACTGTATGTCGTGAATGTTTGAAATTCTGTTTTGATATTTTTTTGTGCCTTTTTTGTTTGATTAGTATTTGTTACTTGTGTTGTTTGTTAATTTTGTGTATTATTTTTATTGTAAGTAAATATGTCTGTCTATATTGAAATTTAACTGTGCAATAACTATGAAATTATGCCTGTAATGTCTGAAAAAACATGCACAATACTTTTCCAAATATTTAAATAGTTTTCTCGCGAAAATAATGCTCTTTTTTAACCTACCAGCCATCTCCTTCTGCGCCTGGTCCATCTCATTCCCAATATCAGCCGACAATCTCTTCTTGAGGCGCGACCCAAGTCCGGCCTCCACGTGCCGATGTAAGGCTCGCTTGTACTGGTCGAGATGAGCGCGTTCCGTGCGGAATGGCGTGTCGTACTCGTCGACGAGCGCTGACAGGCGACGTATCTCCTGGCTTAGGGTTAGCGATACCTGGGAACAAGGTGCGCAGGAGATAAGGTTAGATGATACTTTACACCTTTACTAGGTCGTGAAAGACGTCTTTTTGATGATAAAATGATGAATTTATTCAGAGTAGTCATTCCAAAAGCGGATGTAAGGCAGTTTACGCAAAAAAAACGGAAATCTCAGGGATCAGTATTCCAACTTTTAGGGTTATTTCCATGCCCATTAACACCCTTTATAACATAGGTAGGTTTTGCAAATGCCATGTGAGTTACATGTTTAATGCTCCACATAATTATTTGGGAACTCTGCCTGCTTTGAAGATTTGCTTGTTACAACTGTCATAATAAAAATACATAAAGGGGTCGTCAGACATTCTAGCTTGTGAATCATTCGGTAGTTCAGTAATTATTATGAGGAGATCAGCCGGCAGCCGCAAACATACAATACAGATTTAGCATCTGGATATTCTAGAAGCCAACCTACAAGAAACACTACAGTTGCTGAATATAAATGATGATCGTACAAGCCGTATCGGAGGGTCGTACTCGTCTACTATGGCGGATAGGTCACGGATCTCTTCACATACTATCATGGATACCTGGATGGAAGGTGGTTTATGGTGAGATCAAGGTAATCTAAGAGACATGTTTCGTGATTTAAACGGTTCTATTCATACAGTGGACTTGAAGGTAGGGAAGGGAAAATAGTACAGAAGTAAAATAGTACAGAAGTAAAATAGTACAGAAGTAAAATAGTACAGGGCCCTATTTCTCGAAACTATTAGTTTACTAGTATATTAGTTATTAGTTACTAGTGTAAAAATTACAAGTCCTAATATTTCCTGTTTCTCAAAAACAGGTACTGGACTAATAACTAATAGTAGCAGACTAATAAAAAATATTAGGCTGGCTTGGCTTCCCGCCATTTTTGGATTCGTTTGATTTTGTTGTTTGCACATTGGCGGTAAAAGCGAATTGTTTTATTTAAAGTAAATAATTTAATTAAATTCAATTTACCATGGATCTAAAGCTAATGGTTTTGAAAAGTGTATTAGAAGCAAGATACATTCTGTTTAGGGTTTCTCAAACATTATTATTGTATCTCCTTCACTGCCCGTACGCAAAATACGCGCATTGACGTGGAGTTGCGGACACCAGCCCGTATTACCTATTATCTCCTTCACTGTCGGAAGCAACGATATAGATAGACCTATATAACGCAAGTATCGCGATCTGTATGAAAACCAAGCGCGCCATTTTTGACTACCTACTATAACGTATTTAGATTCAAAGACGCCGCCGCGGGCGGCACCCATCTCGCCCCACCCCCGGGACCTAGCGCCAGCGCTCATGCTCACCCAGCCAACAGTACTACAGGAGTTACAGGACTGAGCGCGAAAGTGGCGGCTTACGATTTTTGTACGCAAGCTGGGCACGCGAAGTAGTTGTTCTTGCGTTATCTAGGTGTACCTACAGGGTTATTGGAAAAACACCAACAACCTCTTAAGAGGTCATTGTACTTATCATAATGAACAACTTTTACTATGGCACCAAACCTGAAATCGCGAAAAAAATTCTGCTGTTCCCTAGATTTTGACCACTTATGCGAACATAAATGTCAGATTTGGTCCCATAGTAAAAGTTGTTCATAATGATAAGTAACAATGACCTCTTAAGAGGTTTTTGGTGTTTTTCCAATAACCCTGTATAGCTGTAGTCGGAAGTGTCCGAATATGACCACATTTAAAAAAAATTGTTTGATAAATTTAAGACTAATAATTTTGGCTAATATTTTTTACAAGCCTTCTGAGACTAATAGCTTTACCAGTGTAATTTACAAGAGTATTTAATAACACATTATTTTATGAAACCAAATTGAATTTACTCTGGTAATTTTAGCCAATATTTATTAGTTGGCAACTAGTAACTAATAGTTTACTACCGTAGCTTCGAGAAACGCACACTAGTAAACTTGTAAAAAATATTCGTTCATGGACTAATATTATTAGTCTAATAAGTTTTGAGAAATAGGGCCCAGAAGTAAAATAGTACAGAAGTAAAATCTTCGCTAACATTGGACATAATCATTCGACTCGCTCGAAACTGTAGTGTAAGGGCATTGGTAGGTGACATTCGGGTGACGTGCTTTGTGGGTGCCACGCATGCGGGCCAGTCCCGTGCGTGAGCCACTCCATATGACACCGAAAACGCCATGACAACATTTTGAGCGCGTAGCCTGTGCTAAACAGTAAAGAAAGAAAATACTTTGTATTTCTTTCTTTCTAGTTTCAGTTCGTAGGTAGTACCTTGTGCTCGACGCTCTCCACCATGCGGTTGATCTTGTCCTTCATCTGGCGCGTGATGGTGGTGAGCTGTTCCTCGATGGCCGACAGCTGCTCGTGCAGCACGCGTTGCTTCTCCACCTTCGCTGCCTTCTGGTCCGAAGCTGTGTTGTATACCTGCAACGTTACGCGGTAAGTTAGTTGGCGTTAGGAAATCGGATTTGAGCTGGCAAATTTAGGACCTTCGCAAAAATTTATAGCATAATGAATGAGTGTATAACGTTCTCATAGCTGGGAGACAAACATTACAACTGCAGCTTTATTTTTCTCTAAATTCGAGCTCATTGCTACTTGGACTACTTTTAGATTCGGTTACCCTAAAAAAAACCTTAACAATAACCTCGTCGGCAGTCCCGGCTGTCTTTTGTTGACCTTTGACGAATCCCGTAAGTCTGACTTTCGACTTTCGTTGTCAGACTTTCGGGAGTTTTGGCTGTCAGTCACACCCAGTGACTGGGTTGTAGAGGTCAGATTGCAGTCGCTTCATGTGAAATATTCTGCTACATACGGTTAGGCTGGAAGCCGACCCGATATAGTTAGGAGAAAGACTAGGCAGATGATGATAGAAGTCTCACCAGTTCCAGAGCCGCCATGACTTCAGCGGCGATGTTCTTGCCGCGGCGCGAGTGCTGCGCGAACTTGGTGCGTACTGCGGACTTGCTGATGCACTCCTCAAACTTGCGCTCGAAGTCAACAAACTCGAAGTAGCGGACTTGATGACCTTCGGCTAGGATCGGCGCTGGAAATAGAAGGTCAAATTGATTATGCTGTCTTTAAATCTGGGCAAACGCCTTCCCCTTCGCACGGCGTTGATCAGTACGATATTTCACCCTGTAATTTTGGGAGCACATGGCAGTTTCATGCTGCATTTACTGTTAACAATACCAACAGTAGTAAGTTGACATGTAATCCTAACTACGTACCGTAAGATATCGTACAGTACACGCGTTGTGAACGGCAGCGATGACTTCCACGGGACGAGCTATTCAAAATATCACTTATAAACCAAGGTCCACACCTATGTGGGCACCTATGTGGTTTTCAGTATGAGCCCTAGCTCATACTGAAAACCGAAACGACGTATGTAAGAATTTACAACCTTTTTTTTTTATTCGCCTTGTTTATAGCTAATATCAGTCATCGCCAGTCGTGGAACCATGTAAGCAGTTAGTATCAAACAAATGCATAGTCAAGTGCAAAGGATATAGCTCTTTCAACCTTAATGACGTTTCAATTTACTGGCAGTTCTTTTCAAGTGGTAAAGCAATTACAAGGTCGACTGTACTCACACGAGACGGGCTTCTCCCTCTCTCGCATGCGCGTCAGCAGCGCTTCCTTGGCGGAGATGAAGAAAATGCGCTCTTCGGCCTCTTTGGGCGAGCATACGCGAAGCTCACGAGACAAGAAGTCCACGCAGCGGTTAGCGTGTTGTGTACGGACCTGCAAAAGAAGAAACACGTGAAAGGAAGGACTAGACATTGAGTTTAAGAGCAAATATAACTTGTTTGGAGTTTACGTTACTCGTTAACTTCGTATTTAGTCGTTGTTGTTAAAACATTAAAAAATGTATTTTGTGTTTGACGAAATGTTGTCAAATAATTATATTACTCTTCCTTTCTTTCTTTGTTAGCGAAACTTTACAAATTGATGTAATGGGAATTGAATAATCTGAAATTATGATTTTCTTCTCATAATTTTAAGGGACTGCAGTTGATTACGGGGTCAACGCCCAAAAACATTATACATCAGTTTGTAAATTCGAAAACAAAAAAGTAAAGAACTAAAGGCCACCCCGCAGTCTGTAGACGCGACCCGTGGCCGATGACGCCATGAACTTTTTACATTGTATCCTATTCTACTAATATTATAAACGCGAAAGTTTATGAGGGAGGATGGATGGATGTATACATGTTTTTTAGTGTTTCACGCAAAACCTACTGAACAGATTTGGAAGAAATTTATTTATTTATTTAATACTTCAAGCATATAAATGTACAGATGCGGACTTAATGTCATAGGCATATTCTACCAGTCAACCTTCAAATTTGGCATACAGATAGTTTATAACCTGGATTAACACATATGATACTTTTTATCCCGGTAGTACGTTCCCGTGGGATCATTTCCGACCTCCACGCGGGCGTAGCCGCGGGCAAAAGCTAGTCATTTATAGTTCTAAATATTTTAAAGTGAACTCACTTGATCCAAATACTCAGGTTCAGAAGCAGAGGCATCCCATCGATTGTTCAGTATGAATATGTTCGGTTGCGATATTTTTGTCGATACTTTGTGAAAGAAGTTCTTTTCCTGTAATTAGAAAACAAACATTAGAGCACAGTTACTTCAGTATGTAAATAATTGAGGTTGTGTGTGACGTGTCACATTGCATGTTACATGTTACGCGTTACTCACGGTGACCATGAGCGTGGACTCTGCGTTCGCGACCAGCACGAACACATCGGCGTCGAGGCAGTACTTGTCGATCCACTCGTCGAGGTTGGGCGTGACGTCGACGCCGGGACTGTCCACTAGCACCACGTCATCGCGGAGTAGGGCACACAGCTCGCGCGGCCAGTACACGTGCACTAGCGAGCACTCTTGCAGCCGCGTCGCGCATAGTGCGTGACCCAACTGGCTTACAGACTGGAAAACCGAAAAAAAAAATTCAAGGACAATGCTACAAGCACCTTTTGGCGCTCGAAAAACTTGACAGAGGGGCTTGTTGGTAAAAATTTGTGAAAAACAAGATGGCGGCGTTAGTTCACATTTTGGCCACACGCCAAAAGGTACAGCTATTATTTAGAAATTGGAAACATTGGAGGTTGTAAAGAACTGATAATATTTAGTAAGGGAAGGAGAATACGGCCTGTAAGGGGCTTCTTCATCCATATTATAGCGGGACTAAGTAGAAAACCATAACATGTAATCTGTTCAATAATAAGCTAATTTCCAGAGCCATCGACGGCGACGCGTAAAAACGACTCTTCAGTATCGTAGTACCATTACACGCGATATTTAACCATAATTACATACAAATAAAAGCTACAATCACCTGCACGTTAAGCTTTTCCTCAGAACCCTCGGTTCGCAAGAAGGATTCGTCGGTGTCTGAGCCCTCGACTTGAAGGAAACAGTTGGTGGTGTGCCCGATACCGCTCGGTAGGATTTTGTCGTGCAGCATGGCGTTGATCACTGTGCTTTTACCATTGCTTGTCCTGGAGAAACAACACAGAGGAACCTTTCAGGGCGGGTGCACCAAGGTGATCCGAGAAATTCAAATTTTCATAAGTTTTTTTTTTTTAAATTTGCAGGTCAGTATCCAAAAATATATATTTACAGAATTAAAATCATCAATACAACTCTCAACTACTGACCTGCAAATTAAAAAAAAAACGTACGGAAATTTGAATTTAGTGGACAACTCTGGTTCGAATCGTGCTTTATGTTTTAGTTTTAGACTTTATTAATATTACACTAATGAAGTTATATTAAACCAAAAAATATTCCTTTTCAATGCCTCACAAAATACATTGTTGGAATAATTAGCATCCTTTCCATGGTACTTATACATAGTTAGCAAATAAATACAAAAGTAATTTCAACCAATAAAGTTTTTTGTAATGGATATTTGGGTATTTTATTTATTTTTTAGGGTTCTGTACCCAAAGAGTTAAAACGGGACCCTATTACTAAGACTCCACTGTCCGTCTGTCTGTCTGTCTGTCACTAGGCTGTACCTCATGAACCGTAATAGCTAGACAGTTGAAAATTTCACAGATGATGCATGTATGTTGCCGCTATAACAGCAATTACTAAAAACAGAATAAAATAAATATTTAAGGGGGGCTCCCATACAACAAACGTGCTTTTTTAATATATATGGTGTTATTAATATTGTACGGTGGTACGGAACCCTTCGTGTGCGAGTCCGACTCGCACTTGGCCGGTTTTTTTATATGTGCGTTTTTTTTTTGTGCAGAATAAACAATTTTTTTTTCTTTATTTGGTTGACTGATAAAAGTACCTTTTTATTATTTATCATTAGGAATATGCTTACCGACCAAAGAAGGCGACTTTCATGTGATCTCGTTTGAGCACTTCCCGTATGGCCTGCACCTTGGATACATAGGCCTCCACGTTAGCCAGGTCCTGGGGCGTCGCGATCCCATTCTCACCCGTGACCGCTGCAACAGTTACACAAACTTTAAACTCATGCCGACTTCTAAACTTGGTTCAAAAAGAGCTATCTAAAGAGACAGAACAAAGTTGTTATAAGGCTGAAATTCTGACAGCAGGTCTTAGTTAAGACATCGTCAATGCCCACTAAAGTTTCGAAGGTCGCATAGCAGCTGCATGCAAGTTGGGATTGGGCTATTTAACAACACTAGCTGCTGCCCGCGACTTCGTCCGCGTGAAATTTCACCCTCCCCCATTCACGCAGACGCTGTGTGTGTAGACTATCGTCTAACTGCTCATCACTGATACTATCTCTGTCAGTCACGATGCCGGGTGAGACAGCGTGCTTTTTGGCCACGCCCACCTTTGAGTTCGAGCTCGCGGCTAGTGTGCTCTTAAACTCAAAATAAAATGTAGAATAAGAAAATGGGAAAAAAAATGTTATAATATTATTTGAAAATTTTGCATGCCGCCGTTAGGTTATTAATTTATCTGTATACCTATATTATAAGTTAATAAATGATTTCTATTTCAGTTCAGCGACCAAGTACGGTAGGAAACTTCACTTCCGAATCTTATGTTTCCTTAGTTAACATTTTTCATACTAGGAGAACTGCTGAATTGAAATGCCAACTCAACCGGGCAATCATTTAGCGGGTAATAAATCGTAGGCATACTGTCGTAATATAAAACGCTTGGTTCCGCCTAGCGTCCCGCGACCGTTTATTTTGATGAGTCAGTACAACTCACACCTCTTGCCTTCAGCACACATTACATATACGCCGTTATGCAACTGTGTAATATACAAACAAGTGATAGTTTAGTTGGAAATACGCCAACACAACAATCAACTCTCAAATATGAAATATCATGTTGGTAGATAAATTGACCGCATTTGTACCTACCTACACGTGGCGGATATTATGATGTATTTAGGGCAAGCACAAAATATTTTACACTTTTTTTATAATTATTAGGACCCTACCTAAACATGGAGTACATGTGGTACAATACAGTGCGGTTCGGCATCGACAGTGCGCGGTTTACGTAAACATTTTTATTTTGTGTATACTGTAGGTACATCTCTGTCTAATCCTTCGGGGATTACAGGCGTGATGTTATGTAAAATCAAAGATAAACAAAGTCGTGTGCATTCTTCCCTTCTGCGATATAAATTAAAAATGCATACAACATTTGACAGCTGTTGCTGTCGCGGTGTGATGAATGCCGTCTTAAACCATTAATATTATAGATTTGATAAGAGAATCAGTAAATAAACAATTTAATGCGTATCTCAATAATCAATAATACGTGATGTCATGTAAACAATTTTTTAAGATTAGCGCGTGCCAGCAGCGAGCGGTCGTCTTGCTGACGGCGCGTTGGCGACAAACGGGTGGATTTTTTCCGAGGCGGTGCCGCGCCGGGCCGTTACTACGCTGGAGCGGTGCGGTTATAATGAGTGATGACCTGATCGGCTTGCGCCCCCTAGGACCCTGCGCATGGGTGCCACGCACCCATTGCACCCCCGGGTAAAGATGGCCCTGATCCTATTGCTAGAACCAAGTTTCTGTATAAGCTACGAAGGTCCGACGGCACTTCGCGACTGGACAAACGACAAGAAAACCATTGTACTTGACAATTCAAGGGTAAAACGAGAACTAGCAAGGACAAGGACTAACTTTATATAGAACCAAATTAAATTTTTCTCTCAAAGTAATTTGGTCAAATATTAATTTAAGGCACGTATTCTATCAGGTACTTCACACGCACTATTGCTCTGGAGTCCAATTAAATATTAATGATAATGACCTTTACCCAAATAAGCCGGCAATAAGCCGTAGTCGTACGTTGGCACGCGACCTTAACCAGGCATTCATAGATCGGTCGTAGATATTGTAACACTCTACAGATAACATGAATTTGATCCATCAATAGAAGACTAAGATATCACTTATCATTAGTGAATATTTTATTTTTATGAGTAAACTAGCTGACCCAGCAAACTTCGTACTGCCTCAGAATCAATAAGAACGAATGTATGAGGAAATTAATAATCTTCATATTTTTTTTATTTCGTGGATTTTTCCCCCGGTTTTATAGTATATATATTTATCCAAAAAATTAATAGAGACAAATCCAAAAAATTAAAGTTCATAAAAATCAGTCCAGCCATTCTTGAGTTATAAATGGTGTAACTAACCCGACTTTGTTTTATATAATAATATATATGTAGATGTCATTCACATTTTTTTGTTATCTTTTTCATTTACATTACTATCTGGGTAGCGTTTAAATGTCATATGTATGTGAGACTTTTATTGATAGTCTTGTGAGATTTGAATTTTTGTCTGCAATTTTTTTTTTGACTGAGTATTTAATTGAATGCCTTCTGAGCTTTGTAAGGTGCACTTACTGCAACACATCTTTCAGTTAGTGATTCCTTCCAGCTATAATATTCACAACCATTCGACAGGCTGTTGTGTCGAAAATTATGCATTTTTGACAACCAGATTTGTCTTGCCCCCCAACAACAAATAGCTGTTGGAAGAATAGCTTGATTTAAACAGAAAAATTCTTTGGTTTTTATTAGATTTGTGAACAGTGTTTAGAGGACTCCATTGATTGATGTTTGATTTGGCATGAAATTTTATCAAATGGTTGTGAATAGCTAAGCAGGTCTGGATGGTTTAACCTTGTTTTTATACTAATTAAACATGTTGACTTTTGCCCTGCAGTGTGACTACACAGTTTTTAAATAAAATAATAGATTCTTGCCAATCCCCAAGGAAAGAGGTATGGTTTGAGTTTGTTTGTAGTATGTAGTAAACTTGTTGGAATCTAATAAGACCAGCAAATAGGATATTTAGAGATCTTTAATGATTGGTTAACTGGGGAAAGACAATGCATATTATTAATGCAGGCTCAGGGTTTATTCAAGTTTAATAGATGTCTTTCAGCATGTAGGACAAAGACACAGACAAGCGAATTTAACAGTGTATATTGTGTCTAACCAAATAATAATAATTCTGAAATTCTAGTTGGTCAAGAATTTGGCTGGTTATTTCAGCAATAATATGGTTTCCAACGAAGAAGTTGTAGAGTTAGCAGTTTTCAGTCAATCAGGAGTATGTTATGGTGGCTATTGATAGTATTCATACACACTAAAAGAAAGAAATGTTTGCTTACCATGCATAAAAGTGACAGCATCCTTGACATAATCATCAATTTCCACAAATATATCATTGATCTTCTTCTTGGCCCTCACAAATATCTGTAGCGGCGAGTCCACATTTGACATGTTCACACGGACAGCGCCATTGTTCAGCATCGCAACGTTGTGGGGCCCGTCGCCAGCCATCATTGATATCGTACGGTTAACATACGCAGCCATACGGGAAGGAAATATTCACGGTTCTCGTTAGGTGGACCTTATGCCGACAAGCCAACAATATAGTCACTGTATCACTTCTATAGTTTTAACAATACATGCACGGTAAAACTGCAACAAAAACATAACAAGGCGTAAAAAAGTGCAAAGAAAATAAAATACTACAGGACCGCTACATTGACTTGTAAAGCTTTATGAACACGAAGCCTGTGAACAACTAGAGAAGCTTATATTTATATTTATTGCCAATATCTACACCTACAGTTATTAAGCACTACTTATTCATTAGACCACAGCTAACTTTATTTCACTTTTCCTCATCTGCTTCAATAACATTGAAATAAATATTTTTTTTGTGATTGCATAGGGTCTTGTAGTAATTTCATTCTAACCATTAGCATTTAGCAGCAATTGCTGATCAATCTGTTCCCAAGTTTCAATTTTATCAGTTAAATGAGACTAGATAGCCTATTAGACTGTGAGAGTAGATAAGCATTTTGTGTTAAGTGCAAGACCAGTTCTAGCCTAGTTGTTGACAGCATGCAGCACAGGTACTGACTATGCTGTGATGGCAAGCACTGGTGCCATGAAAGTGAGTAAGTGGCTAAGCTTATTGAGGTTATGTTTGTGATCAAACTAAGTAAAACAAACACAGTTACGGAAAAACCATTGAGGGTACAGAAGAAGAAACTGTGAAAAAGCAAAACACCAATAAAAAGCTATGAAATGCATGTAATTTGCACCTTATCATCTCGTTGCATCATCGCAATCGATGCGCATCCCTGTAGTCCAAGCCGCGTGAAAATTTGTACACACTTTAGCGATCACATTGGAAATAAATAATTATGAACAAAATAATGAACGATGAGACGTAAAACAACTGACAGCCGCTAAATATAAGTCAAAATTCATTCATGATAAAATTCACAAATACAGCCCATCGCCTATATATTGCACTTTTATACAGCGAGAATCAATAACACAACTTACCTATGTATTAAAGCATAATATTGGACATGTTACTCCTTATTTAAAATTATTTTCGGCAGATTATTACCAAAAAATTTTTTCATAAATTTATTTCCCTGTTTTCAATTTACGATTTTTTTTCTGCCTCTGAAAATCTGAATAGTTCCGTTCCCTATTTCATTTTCTTGGTATTTAATTGGCGCAGACACCGATCAAATAGTTTAGTTATTAGTTACAACCAATAGAATACAAGTATGATTATGCAAGCAAAAACGTTTAGTAATCGCTACTTAGGTTCCATAAAATGATTTAGCAAGAGAAAAAAACCAAAGTTAATATGACGGTCTAGAATTTTTTGTAATTCTCCTTTGATTTTAGCGTAGTTGAAGTAAATCCCATGTACGCGTAATGCCATATTATACCGTTAAACTTTGTAAATTTAAGCCAGATTTTGCAGAAACAAGACGTGCAAACTAGATTTGTTCAATCACGTTTTATTATTTTCCGCAGATTTGTGCTAATGTAATAATGTCTTTTATTTCAAAGAAAATCAGCTTCTTAGACTGTTTTATCCGCTCAAAAATAAGAATTATAACAAAGCTACAATTTTTTTACAAAAATCAAGTGTATGATTACTTCAGAGTTAAACACTTAAAAAGCACAACTAAACGTATCATATTCCTAATGTCAAATTTTACAAAAGTCAATGGCGGATGGCGGATGATGAATGAATAGAGGAAGAAAGCCGCTTGTCGAAGCGAACTCGGTTCAGTTTATTCATAAACAAATATTCTTTTCTATCTTAAAAAGTTGTTACAGATTTCTTTTACTTAAAGCGTATTTAAATAAACAAAATGTCTCGTTCTGTCCGAGCGGAAACTAGGAATCGTGTCAAAGATGATATCAAAAGAGTCATGCAAGCTGTGGAAAAAGTTCGCCATTGGTATGTTGGACATTCGTAGCAAATATTTTCTGTAATTTGTCAAAGTCTATGAAATTATGAATTATTACTTTGTCTATTTTCAGGGAGAAAAAATGGGTGACGATTGGTGAAACGACCATGAAAATCTATAAATGGGTTCCGATATCTACAAATGAGCAAAAGAAGAAACACGCGGCTAAACGTGAGAATAATAAGGAGAACACATTGACGCCGAAGAAGGTGCACGACTCCTCCAACTCCAACTTCGGCATGGCTGAAGACTCTAACACATGTGAGTAAACAATATCCATGACTGCTAATTATAGCAATACTTACTATTTAATTCCTAAAAAAATTGTTGAAGTTTTTAAGATGGTGGATTTTCGGGTCTACGCAAGTAGGTCAGGGTCCACATCTCTTGTTATGAAATCTGCAGTATAGTTTTAAATTTGTTACTTTGTGTTTGAAATACCTAAGTTAAATGGCTCTTATATTTCGAAAAATATTTCTACTTTAATTTCAATGTTATTGTATCTAAAAAAGTTATATTGCTGACCAAGTGATCACAGTAAATGAAGAACTCGGTATTTTTTCAGGTTTCTCAACAGTGAGTGACTCCCAAGGGCCCACAGAGTTCACCTCCACAGCAATGAATTTCTCTGAAGACTCAAACTCTCAGAGTAGCGGCACCACAACACCTGCCAAGCGGTTAAAAACTGACTGAGGCTTGCTCAACACATAAAGTCTTCACACTTAGAGACTGTGCTTACATTGAACAAACATTAAGGACTTGTTGGTACGTGCTGTGAGTTTATTTCATAAGTGTGCATTCAAGGAGTATCAATTCATCACTCATCGCTACAAATGCGTTAGTGTTTTAGTTTTTATAATTTTAGAAAAGTTATGAACATTCATAAAAAAAATGTGTTCTTAATTAATTTTGGTCTCCGACCGAGAGTGATGTAATTTTATTTGAATTTAGCATTTTTATTTACTTTGCTAGGTCAAGGTCTTCTTTCTATTGTAAATATGATTTCAGTTTCATAAAATGTGACTTAATTAGAGTAATTTTAGCAATATAACTAATTTAATATTATTTTTTTAAGTTTAACATAAGGATTGAGATTGGTGTTTGCAAAATGTGATATTTATCACATAAAGTTGTATTTGCATGTTGGAGAGCATAAATATTTTTTTGTACAAGTTTCTTCCTCTATGTGACTCAGTACAAAGCCCTGCAGATTGTGTATTGACAATTCTGCTTATTGCTAAACTCTTACACATTGGTGGTTTTTCTGTTCTGATAAAAAATACATTAGGTTTTGCTGAGCAGTACTAAAGTAAACAGTCTAAGGTCCGGCCGCGCAAAATTTGCCAAATATGTAAACAACAATGGCCTCTCGAAATTGAATAAAATCATTATACAAGAACATTTATTTTAACTAATGTTTATTTTCGTCTAAATCTCCAAGCTAACTAGACGAAAACAAACATTACTTACTAAAATAAATGTTCTTGTGTATCGATTTTATTCAATTTCGAGTGGCCATTGTTGTTTACATATTTGGCAAATTTAGTGCAGCCGGACCTTACATTAATTTTAATTATCTTTTAGTGGCACCTTATAAGAACTTGTTCATCACTTTGTGCAAGTTAAAAGGTTTCCATTGAATATAGAGTTCAATTATTCATGTCCTTTTAAGCTTGGCCTAATATTTGCGTTGTTAGCCTCATGTCATGGTAACCTCTAATAATTATTAATTTATTGACAATATTTTTGAGAATTTCCATCATATTACTATGCTGTGTTCAATATGTTATTTTAAACCATTATTTTTCATAGACATTAATTTTGCTGTGTGAGATTGATGCCATTTATGTTTTAATTATTAATAATGTTTTAATAATTATTGAATTATTATTGTGTTACAGTTCATAAATCACCAATATGTAGGTTATAGAATTCTGAATGTTTTGTTTTTATGAAATAATGCAACAAATTATTGTAAATTTAATGTATTATATATTAATGTAATATAATATTATAGTAAATAATAAGGTAAAATAAAGATATATAACTTATTAATATAATTTTTAATCAGAGTCCATAGATGCGAGAGTATTTGAGGAAGCCATTGATGTACTAGATGGGACAGACCCATTATCTATTTCTTGAATGCCAATTATTTCAGTGACAAAGTGGCTGAAGTTTATTTTCTGAAAAGAGAATATTGTTGCAATTAGTTAATAGTTTAGTTAGAGTTTCTCCTAGAGAGACGACAGTCACTGTTGATTGAAGTGGACGTCGCTTAGTGCCTGCAGGCCCACGATGTCGATAGAGGTCAAAGTTTTTTTTTTTATGGGAGATGAAAGTTTAATATGATGAGTGTGACCCAAATAGATCCAAAGATAATAGTAGTATAGTATAACGGGCTAGTGTCCGCAACATCACGTCAAAGCGCGTTTTTTGCGTACGGTAGGTACCGCGAGGTATAATTCCGTTAACTCAAAGATGTTCAAGTTCGTGCGGTCCGAGAGACTTGTCTAAGTAAAAAGTCATAAATCGAGGTTTTGCTCTCGCCTATTTCCTCCTCCAATATTGGACCATTTTAAAAGATATTTAATAAACTGAATAAGAAGGATATATACTGTGTCCCTATTTTTTTCTTTTTTCATTAATAGTTTTCAAAGTACAATAGGCCTCTGTTGACAGCGGTTTAAATCGGCATTTTTTTAGGGTTCTAGTTCTTCTAAAAATAATGTAAGTATCATCAAAAAGGAAAACATAGGGACATAGAAGTGGTTAATAAGGGAGGGCGCCCACGACCAACTTGTCAGCAACTAATTTGTCTCTCACATCAAGTCTATGAAAGTGCAGTCTTTGTCGCGACGCTACCTGCGCGCACTTTCATACAAACCTGTACCCGACTTGATGTAAGAGACAAATCTGTACTGTGGTAACACCGTAAGTATGTCAGCATATACATACATACATAGTATTTTATTCTATCAATAAGTTGTAGGGAAGTAACCTCTGGTAAAAATGAGAAATCGTCTTCATTCATAAGTGTTCTATCTTCGAAGCTGTGACCGGCGAGGATGGTCAGCAGGTACCAGCACAATTCGCGAGTGAAGAATTCACCTGTTACACAACAACAAAAAGTAAGCAAAAACCTTTTTTTTACTGCCAGATGCAGGGCGGATAGGCCCTATTTCATCTCAGCTTTTGAAAATTATAAGAAAATAGCTAAGCCGACGTGAAAAGTAAGTCCGCCGGTTAACATAATTAATAGCGTCTTTGAAAACTGAGAGGCGCGTGTCACC
The DNA here is from genome assembly GCA_914767645.1 of Hydraecia micacea. NCBI lineage: Eukaryota > Metazoa > Arthropoda > Insecta > Lepidoptera > Noctuidae > Hydraecia > Hydraecia micacea. The sequence goes on along the minus strand of OU611782.1, from coordinate 18,168,286 downwards.
GAAAATCTAAGGGGCCGTCTCCATGAGCGAGAGAATCGCGGCATATTACTAGTCGTGCACGTATCTCTATACACTTGTCTCCACACGGCGATATCATCGCGGCGAAAATTTTATGGCACGGCGAGACTATCGCCGCGATTCTCTCGCTCGTAGAGACGGCCCCTAAGGGAGCCCTCTCGAGAACACGATTTCACACCCACGCTGTCAGTTAGAAATTGAAGCTAGTTACCAATTCCAAAGCGTAGTAGGTACCTATGGAGAACAACAGGCAAGAAACTCCATAGACACTTTTTTTAAAATTATATTGTTACTTACAAAATTTAGTTACATCATTAACCAATTCCGAATTTGTGTTAAACAGTTATCCCTCTTTAGCGGATAAGTGTGTAACACAACTGTTGGGGATCGAACCCAACACAAAATAAATAAAATTGTGCGCGGTCTGCCCGCACAAGCGCAGGCGGCGTGATCAACGCGTCATCGAAACGCTGAGGCTCAGCCCGACGACCACTTGCTTCAACGGACTCCACCGCGGTGAAAGATACTCCTTTAACTCTTAACTTAATTATTAACTGCTTGTCCGAGAAAGTTTATCTTTGTAAGATCAGACGGCACTAAATATGGCCTATTTATACAGTCCAGTCTTTCATTGCTCCCCGTGCTAACACAGCACCTAGGAAGCCTTTGTCTGGTTACAGAAGCTTCACAGGTTCGTGCTCAGTCTTACCATTTGTACAGAGCATTTCGATGAAGTCTTCTCGTTTCATATAGTAATCCTCAGGCGTATTAGCAGCAACATCAGCGAAGGTACGGAAGGCGGAGCGCAGGCGCTTGAAACTCTCGCCGAACACCGGCCGGTGGTTCAGGTACAACATCACAAACTCATCGAAGTCTATCTCTGTCACCGGCTCCCGGAGATACACCTTATATTTAGCTTCGATTATCAGATTTTCTACCTGAAAATGTTATGATTGAAATTAATAGGTAGGTACCTACCTAGCATAATCAGCCTACAATGCAGGTACACGACTACACGTGCCTTCTCTCGGTAAGAGAGAGTGGGCCGTAATCCACCACGCGGGCCCAGCGCGTGTTGGTAGATGTCACATGTCTTCGAATTTTTGGTTCGTCTAGGACATGCCAGTTTCCTCACGATGTTTTTCTTCACCGTTTTGAGAGCAGTGGTGATGATGTTAGGGACATCATATAATCATTCCAAAATAGTTGGTAAACGTTATTTCGAGTGTGGACGCAAGTTAAAACGCTAGACGTAAGAGATAACGTAAGCTTTACACGTGCCGCAACCAGTACCCCACCAATAAGCGGCTAAATGTGGTCGGACACAAAATAGTATGACCTCAAAATTGTTTAGTTACCTCATATTCCGACGGGAAAAATCCCAAAGCCCTCATCAGATCAGGCAGCGAGTCTATCGGTATGTAATCTTTGACCTGCCTCCTCGCCGGGGAGAAGGTGCCTTGGCACAGGATCTGGATGTAGTAGAACAGGTCTCGTATTTCCTGGAACAGCCAACCTGGCCGGCCGTCTTCCACGAGGCAGTAGTAAGGATCCAGGTCTATTCCACCCCGTTTTGTTGTCAGGTCTACAGATCTGGTGATTTCATCTTGGATAAAGGTAACTTTTAAGGTTTTTGGATGGAAGAGCCTCAACTCAAGGATAATATCTAGGAATAGGACGAAAAAATCACATTACACTACGCTAAAAGGTACCAAGTTAAAAAAGAAAAATATTACACACTTGTATTGAACGGACCATTGAGAGAGAATAGTGTCTTTCGCACCGATTGTGAACAGAATCCCAAGGTCTTCGCGGAAACACATATGTAAAACCTGAAAATCCAAAACGCATTATTTTATACATATAAAGTTACGCGACTGGACTGTTGCGGTGTTACTGGCAACATGGTAATGTTCCCTATATTTATCATGGTAAACAAAAAAAAAAGCATCTCGCAACATCAAAGCGGGAACATTGTTTCGTGTACACGCGGGGCTGAACCATTAAGATACCAAGTTGTCGATTTCAGTGAAAAACATCCAAAAAGACTCCATGGTTCTCTACTGTTTTAAATAATATTTAAAACAGTTATGATTACTTTTGATGTTTGTAAATCAATGATAAACGTTATACGGGAACGACGTGGGACCTTCAACTGGAATCGCGTCAATGGCCGGTCCTGCCCTGCCCATATCCACCTATAGAGCTACTCAACCGAAGGGCTTACCAATTTAAAGTAAAAGAAACCTGTATAATGTAGAGATACCTTAGTTGGGTGTGCCAGCAAACCGACATGTTTCCAGGGATTACCGTCGAGCGGCATCTTCTGCAAGCCTACGACTTCTTTGCAAGAAAACAGAAGGTACTCGTTTATCCCATTGTCCTGCTTCCTGGTGATCAGCTGTATCTTGGAGACGGGGTGGTCGTATCGAGGACCCAGCACTGTCGCGAGGGTCACGTTGGTCGCGTAGTTCACTATCTTGTACTTGAACTGTGGGATTTTAAAGATGGGACTTTAGTTCCAGCCAAATCGATGACCTAAAAGTGTTTGTTTCAATTCGCGAAACTCACATTAATAACATTTTAAAACGTAAGTCACGATTGCGAAAATGCACCTCTAAAGTTGTAGTTTCCGAAATAAAACAGACTACAGAGCAAAAACTCCATGAGATCCTGTTAAAAAATCAAATTACCTCATCATTAGCTATGAGTATTATCGGTAAATTAGTTCTATATAACGCAGGGTCTAAGTCATCAGGCGTGGGCCAGACTATGGCAGCCAGTGGCGTCGCACTCTGGTCCACTCGGTCCAAACTGCTGATCTCAAGGAAGCCGTCGCTGCTGGCCCCAATGTCGTACTCCACCAGGCAGCGGTCCAAGCCCAGTGACACCAGCTTGAACTCTCCGTTGTACGTCCTGGCAGGCAAGAAGGTGACGGCAGTAATGTCCTTGTAGTGCGATCGGTGTTTGCCGATGAACTGCCATAGTAGCAATGTGCAGTCGTACTTGTACACGCAAACTGTTCTGTGATCGTCCTGTGATAAGAGATTTTGTATTAGTTTAGCTGTACTAGTGTTTAGTTGTTAGTAAAGTAAATATGCTTGGATTGTATTTATCTTACAGCAGTAGCCATATTTTTGGAGTCTTCACTGAAGTTCATTAAGGTGATAGCGCCATTAGTGTCGAAGAAAGTCGACGAGTTCAGGATCTCGAGTGTCGTGGGGTCGAAGAACAGGATTTGGCCCGTGTTCAGACCGCAGGCGAGGTGCAGACCTACAATAAATTTTCAGTTGAATTCACATATTTTTCAAATCGCACACTATGTTTTGGATTAGGCACCACATTCATTTCTTTTTGTTTTATCATGTTTAGGTATCGATACCCATCACGGCTACACATGGCGCGATTTACTTGCTTGTGGCATATTATAAGTTGACCTCCTCCTCAAGTCGTAGGTACTCCTCATTACTGAGGGTCGTGATCCTCCCTTGAAAACATAATATTTTCCCTGACGATGTTTCGCCATCTCTTTCAATCCTTATTACTATAAGTTGAAGCAACAAATGACTTGAATCGTCTAAACACTGTTTGTCATTTGTTGCATCTGCGGAGTTTCGCTAAATAATTTAATTTTACACTTTATTATAAGCCTTAAACGTCCGGCTTAAATTATGATGATGAATAGGCCTCACCTGACGGCGAGTACTGCAGGCAGGTGACAGATAGTTCTGGCAAAGTGATGTCATAGTTGCAGTTGATGGAGTCGTCGTCAGGTGGCACCAAGATCGAGAAATGGCTCCGAAGGTCGAGCCGCTTGATCAGCTTGTGGCGCTTGAACTCGAACAGCTCCACCACGCCGTCTTTGTAACCCACGCACATCAGGAACCTGCGGGTGGTCAATGATTACCTCAAACAGTAACGGTTTACACATAACTTGCATGACCAGCTCGATTAACTAACACCCATATTCACAAACATTACTATGAGGTCTTAAAGCGCGCGCGGACGCACAGGGTTCCAAAAACCTATTCATAAACAATACTTGAGTGGCGATCGGCACTAAGTATGCGTCCCTTATTATGAATTTAAAGGCTTGTCATAAGGAACGCACTGAGAAATGCCTTACTTAGCATAGTACTGCTACTTTAATTAGACAAGTATAGTTTGTGAATACGGGTGTCTGTTCATGGGGATAATGATCAATTTTTAATTACCTATCCGATAAAAGAGCAGTGGTGGCCAAGTGGTAACGGCCGCGATTTAAGAGTTGCAGGTCGTAGGTTCGAATCCAGACAGGCGCTTTACTTTGTGTAAATTATTTCATCAACACTGCTCTCAAAACGGTGAAGGAAAACATCATTAGGAAACCGGCATGTCCTAGAACCAAAAATTCGAAGACATGTGACATCTGCCAACCCGCACTGGGCCCGCGTGGTGGATTACGGCCCACTCCCTCTCACTGAGAGGAGGCCTGTGTCCCAGCAGTGGGAACATTATAGGCTGATTATGTAAGAGATCCATTAGGAAACGAAAATTAAATTGTGGTTGTATTGATGGTCTCTAAAATATATTATCAGACAACAATTACCTACCATTTCGTATACGAGTAGTTACCTACATCGCTACATCAGTCGCTGGTGGCATCCTATTGACGTACTTAAATCTCCCAACACAAACATTAATAACATAAAGCACACAACTCACTTCTCTGGATGCACTGCGAGGGCTAGGACATATGATTTCTTATTATCCAGAATAGTCTGGTACTTCTCGGTGACAAAGTCCACAAAGCCCACTCCCTGATTATTTGTACCTGTGGACAAATAATAGTAGATATTCACTTTGGAAAAGGAACATGCGGTAGATTCAGTGCTATTTCATTGTTGCTGAAATGTATAGAAAAAAAAGTTTGATTGTGAAAAATTGTGATCTGTTTCTTCGATAAAGTCACCACATAAGGGGTGGCGCGTAGGCAAAAGCTGCGTATCGCTACGATGTAGTATGAGCGTGTGTCGTAGCAATATATAACTACGCGCTGCGTAGCAAGGACACGCGGCGTAGCATAGACGGCGTAGCAAGGGAACGCAGCGACACTTCTTTGCTACGCTGTGGTAGCGTAGCAAAGAAGTGTTGCGTAGCAAGGAAAGGTGCAGGCGTAGCAAGGAAAGGCGGTGTAGCAAGGACGTGCGGCGTAGCACTAATGTTTGTATAATTGTTACGATTCATCTACTTGGCTTCAAACCAACGCTGCGCATCTTATTACCAGCAGACGAACTAACATAATAATGATGATGAAAAATAAAAGTACGTAATAATTACCTACACACTTTGTTTGAAAATAAATGTTAATATCTTACAAACAATAAAGTCCCTGACGAGGAATTGCTTGCAGCCGACGGAGGCGTCAGTCGGCAGGCGCATCTTGATGAGTTTCTGCTTGGTCTCGCCGGTGTCCGGGTCCTTTTGCAGCTCCACCTTCTCCCAGCAGGGGCACGGCTTGTTACCTGTGTTGAACGTCACGACACATAACATAACATCACGCCTGTATACCCCAAATGGTTAAGCAGAGGCGTAGTCGCAAGGGCGACTGCTTGAATTGGTGATCGGTAGTCTATACTATCGAATTATTATTATTAGCCTGTGATGTCCCACTGCAGGGCAAAGGCCTCTCTACTCTCTTTCCACTTCTCTCTGTTCAAAGCTGCTAAGGACCAGTTCTTATTATTGCTTAATTTTTATTCCTATGATGTGACATCTACAAACTCGCACTGGGCCTGTGTGGTAGATTATGGCCCATTTCCTCTCGAAGTGACGACGATTTACAGGCACTATTGAATTGTTTCGGTCAGACAGAAAGATGCTAATAGCGTGGAAATAACGATCATTAACCCATTATCTAGCATTTTTATTTCAAAAACTGAAATAAAGTCCGTAAACATGCTGAATCAATATCTAACGTAATCTTTACATATTCCAGTAACAAAAAATCATACATAATTTATTGTTTGGGTTCCTACGAAGAGATATTTAGGAAAGGGCCATTGACTGCTATTGCCATGCTAAAACGCGACAACTATAGTTGCCCATTCCAAAGCGTAGCAAGTTCCTATGGAGAACAACGGACAAGAAACTTCACTCTTTTAAATTATTGTTGAACCACGCGAGACACAATGGACGTTTCATTTTTTCTGCACTTAATTAAATTTTTTGTTTGTGTTGTTTATGTTTGTTTTGTTTTTGTTTTTTATTTATGGCGTACATAATAAAGAGTATTCTATTCTATTACGGCATTCAACCGTTAATGTGTGCTTACAAACAGGGTCCAGGACCATGAAGCTCCTAGGCGAAACGTTGAAGCTGAGCCCCTTCACGCGGTCCACCGTGAAGCCATGCACCCAGTACAGCAGCTTGAGCTGGTCATCATAGAAGTGGATCTCGCCGCAACTGTTACCCGTCACTATTACTCTGGGGAAGAGAACTCGGTTAGCCTACGTCATCATCATTTAGCTAAAAGATGGCTCTTAAATATGGCCTTCTTTGAGCATCGATATAACGACTACTCTTGTGCCTCTCGCATCCATAGGATTCCCGCGACCTCCAATAGGTCATCCGTCCACCAACCGACACCGGTAACCATTGTAGCTGTTTTTTAATAAATATGACTGTGAACCCGCCCCAGCTTTCGTCGAGTTTATTCTTTACTAAAAATCATGTCAGGCAGAATACATTATCGCTACAGCCCGATTTAAACTTTATGGAGCCATTGAAAGGCGGTGCTCGCTGCGCAGTGCCTCAGCCCTCACCCCCGCTGACACAACATGAAGTTGTTACTGCGCAGCTACTCGCCTCATGTTCCGAGCCGCCATAAAGATTGAATCGGGCTGTCCCAGCATTCAAAAGAACTCGTCACTTTTCTTGGCATTTCCCGTTATTTTCAGTGTACCTATGAATTTTTGTCTAATTTTTTTTTAAACTAACCCGTCGACATTCTTAATGACATGAATCATTTTCTTATTCAACTTCAGCATCTTGATGTATCTCAACTTGTCGATGTCTTCAGGCTCCGTGTTCACGCTGTACTCGATATTGTATCCATACAGCAGCACGGCCCCGCGACTGGTGCCCACTATGATCTGAGAGGTGCTCGTCACGAACGTGTAGCACATCAGCTTCCCATACTCCGGGTTTACGTTCTCTTGAGCATTAACCTTGAGCTGCCAGCGGTCGGTCACTTTTACTAGTCCTCGCTCAATCACTACGATTCTCTGTAATTGATTGGTGTTTTAATACTACTTCTCGTGACAATGTGAACATGATAAGGATAGCTTATGCCGTGCGGTAAAAATATATGTCAGCCTGCAAAATGGGAGCGGCGTTGTCTGGCCAGTGTGCGCTGGACGTATTTTATTTAAGCATCGACCCAACCATCCAGTCAACAAAAATAGATACATACCTAAGCCTATCGTGGTCAGTGCCTATGCCTAGGTAAAAAGATGAAGCTTCTTGTGGTGTCTAGGATTCAAACTTTTGATTCGAAGCTTGCCAAGCCTTATTTTAACCTGAGTGCCCCAGAAGGTGAGTAATGTTTTCTCTACAGAAACAACGTAATTCTTGGGTACTCACGCTCGAATTGCCGAGAGAAATATTTTTTCTGGTCATTATCAGAAATTGATCTGTTCTCGATGGGTTAAAACCTATTTCTACGACACCATCTCGAGATATATCGGCTGTTTCAAATGTCGCTGAAAAACAAATATATATAAATTAACTTATTAACATCACTCATTTTTAGGGTTCCGTAGCAAAATGGTAAAAATTAACCTCAGTAATTTTTTTTCGTGATTTCAGAGTTGGTCCCATAATGAAAGTTGTTCAGTTCGATGGTCTAAAGCACCTGTTAAAGTTTGTAAGGCTAATTTTTTAACACCTTATATAATATGAACACTAACTGCCGCACTCAGAGACGTCACTTAAAATTAATCAATCATTAACTTTTATTAACCAGCACATCTTGGCACTTTCAACAATATGTTTGGCTAAAGCGTTTCAATTTATATTATTTAACTTTAACTGACTAATATAAATTGAAACGCTGTTAGCCAAACATATTGTTGAAAGTGCCAAGATGTGCTGGTTAATAAAAGTTAATGATTGATTAATTTTAAGTGACGTCTCTGAGTGCGGCAGTAAGACATTAATTTAGGTAGTAGGTACTTACCACAGAATAGATAATTTATCTGTTCTGTGGTACTTACGATATGCCGTCGGTAAGGTACTAAGGCGTAAACAGAGTTGACCTTTGGTACACTTCCAACGTTAACCTACCTACCACACACTATGTGTTGAACTTACCGTGTGGAGTATCTTGTCCGTAAGACCATATCCACCAATACAGAACCATCTTTTCAGAAGGGTAAGCTAAACTAAGCATGTACTTAGCATCAGCGCTTACTGCCACTTTAGCGATCTTCGCGTTTCCGTGCGGCGAGAAGAATGTCTTCTGCGGGAACAGGTCCTTAAAATCCCACACTATGAGCACGTTTTCTGGACCGGAGTCCGCTGTCACCAGCCATTTACCCTTTTCGTCAGATGCTATGCAAGTGATCATGTGTCGCTGTAAACAGAATGTAATATATGGCAGGGCCGTCTTAACCATATTGGGCGCCGGAGTGCGAAAATCAGCCTGCGCCCCAATGTTTGTGTTTTATTATTTTTAATTTATTACTTAGTACTCTACAATAAAATTAGGTACATTTTCAAACATCAAATTTAATTTTTCCAGCTTTAAAATCGGCAATCTTTTTTATGATATCGTCTGTTTAGTAATCAACTTTCAATTCGATAGGCCGAATTTGTGTTGTGTAATTTCAATTTCGAGAAGGTTTACGCATGGTACGTGTAGGTATAAGGATTGGCTTGCGCCCCCTAAGACCTTGCGCCCGGGTGCCACGCACCGCTTGCACCTACACGTACCATGCGTAAACCTTCTCGAAATTGAAATTACACAACACAAATTTGACAAAGGGTAAAGACGACCCTGATATATGGTATAAGGTGTAGTTAGAAAGGGCATTATTTTTTATTAATTCAATCATTTAATTCGGAAATCATCCATATTGTATTAGTTAGTATTAGAACTTACAAACTATGTTAGTGTTAGAATCAAAATCAAAATTATTTTCATAGTGCGAGAGAGATGAAGTTATCTGGACGGTTAAAAGCAACGTTTTCTCGCAAGGAAACAACACTTCCCGGTAGGTATAAGCTAACCATTTTTTTTTAAGTCAAGTGAAAGTCAGTGTTGTTTTATTTCCATTAAACCATTTAGGTACAGGCACTTATTAACTAAGTATCAAGGATTCGGTCAGTTAGCCAGAAACTTAAAAACTAGGTGCCCGTTCTGATTCGGTCTAAACATGAGAATTACATGTAGAACAAACTACTAAGGATATATCCGATCTATACGAGTCCAAGAACCCTTACGTGTCCTTGCAACAGCCACATTTGTTGCGTCGTCCAGTTGTATAACACCCCACAGTTTGAGGCTGAGTAGAACAGCGTGGTGCTTCCCTTATCGTTCAAGTTGATGACTCCTACTTTATGGTTGTACCCGTTCATCCAGCGCAGTTTCTGCAGCATAAAGTTTACGTTAGCGTATGTACTTTTCAGTTGTCTTCAAGTCTATTACGTAACGTCTAGTTAATTTGCCAGCTAGCATTGCGCGACCGGCGCGGGCGGCTACGTCTGCCTTGACGACTAGAGCTATAAGCCTGTAGGTACCTACTTAGTTAACGCTGTGATAAAAAAACAGTTAGATTCACTTCAGTAGTTTGTTTTTCCATTAGGAATTTCTCGGTAGCAGCCGATTTATGTCCGGTGATTGCAAAGGCTTGTCTCTATTATATTACCCCTGTACTAGGGATCTATTCCCATCCAATACCAAGAGCTAATACCATTTGGTATTAGTTTATTTCCGATTTTATTTTCTATTCCCAACGAGTACCACATTTCAGACTATTTCTATACCAAATTTCATCTAAATCGGTTCAGTGGTTTAGGCGTGAAAGGGTAACATACAGACAGACAGACTTACTTTCGAATTTATAATAATTAAGTACTTATGGAAGTATGGATTCAAAAAAGCACTTACAAAAGGACTAGGCTTTTGTAATGATGCAGAAATATTAAATTCCTCATGGTATCTTGTAAATAATTTGGACGGACTTTGGAATGCTCGGGATCCCGCCTGCACTGACAACATACTAGAAACTAAAAATTGTTCTCTTGATGGTCTAGAAAACATTTTGAATGTACTCTATATTATGTATCCTTGGTAAAAACGTGCTCAAATTGAAGTATTCACTAAGAAAAGGACTTTTATAATATTGAACACAGAGTATTGTATGATACTGAATCAGTGAATGTATATCAAAAAGTACTCTGTGCAGTGAATTTTTCAGTATATACCTAAAAAGTACTCTTTGAGTGAATTCAACCAACAATACCTTGACAATAACTGTCATTTTGTGTTTTTTTTTATAAGTACTACAAAGGTTTTGGTTTGTACATAGCCTATAATGTTTCCACTGCTGGGACACAGGTCACGTCACGCAGGCCTCCTCTCTATAAGAGGGATCGGGTCGTAATCCACCCCACGGACCCACTACGGGTTGGTAGATTTGGTTTTAGGACACGCCGGTTTCCTCACGATGTTTTCCCTCACCGATTTTAGAGCAGTGGTGATGATTTTATTTACACAAAGTAAAGCGACTGGTCGAGCTGGTTCGCGCCTACGACCTACAACTCGTAAGTCGCGGTCGTAACCACTCTAGGGCCACTTCTGCTCTAAGATGGAAAGTTCGTACTTCTTTCTTATTGGTTTGCACATACAACACTTATACCTATTGCTGTTTAACTCAATGTATATTACGCACACACAAGACAATAAAGCAATGCAATGATACTTCAGTCTACCAACTAATTGTATTGAGAAAGACAGTGGTTCCCTAACTCGAGATTCGAGCATGACCACCACAGAAATGTGTTACAAACCATAGGACGATGAAATTCTTATGCGAACGAAGTCGTGGGAACGAAGCCGTTTTATTTAAGGTCTTTATGCACACGACGTCGGTCAATCACGCACATATATACGCAACAAATACGCGCTATAATGTAGTGCAGCTGTGCAGCTTTTCAATTCTAACAGCGCTGATAACGCCCGAAAAAAACGTCGTGTATATTACTTATATATGAGTCCTTACGATGAATGAGTACCTACTTAACTTAAACATAAATGTATAGTAAATTATCAGTATTGTTTTCTGTACACATGAGTAGCAGATCTTCCGCCGAAGGTCGTTAACCAGATCACCGCGCATATGTACCCAATGATTCATTATCTGAAGCCAAAGGTTGCTCCAGTACACCCCGCTTGACATTATCGCCACTCATTCTTCCAACACTGACATGTACGTAAAGAACGTTTTGTGTTTACTTAGCATAGTTTGCTACACAGTGACATGCAGGACTATCTATGTGGAACCAAATTCGCCGACTGCCGGACAGGTCAGTGTAATCTACATATACCTAGACCTACTTACAGTATCTTTAGACTTTTGTGAACCGCGTGTCATCAAAACAAAAATGTGCTTCGGTAGATAATATTTTGTGTGTACCGAATTATTTGTTTTTTAAATATAGGTATAAGATTTTATTCAATGACTAGTTTTTGCCAGCGGCTTGGGTCGCGTGGGAGGCGGAAATTATCCCCTGGGAAAGTACCACCGGGATAAAAAGCATCCTTTGTTAATCCAACTATATGTGTGCCAAACAAGGATGAAATTTAAACTAAACGGATTAGGAAATCCGTTTAGTAGTTTTTGCGTGAAAGAGTACAAACATCTATCCATGCTCACAAACTTTCGCGTTTATAATATTTATTATAGAATAGGATAGTAGGATGATTTTTATTGGAATGTAGCAACAGCATAATGCATGAGTCATGACACCCTTTTAAGCTACCTAATCAAATACCCAGTGTGTAGGTACTTGTGTAGATACGTAACCTATATACGTAACCTAGCATTTTTAAACATAAGTCGTGACTCAGCTACCTACTGCAGCGTTTAGTAACCATCATAATTATTGCTTAGCGAAACAAAGCAAAGGAGACCTTTTGAACCACCGTCGCCGAGCGCCGTCATTTGCTGGTCATCTCTTAGCTGCAATTGCTTATTTTTATTGTTTGTTATGGAGGCATCGTTCTCACAATGTGTAACTTCAACTTTAATAATGCAACCAATATTTTGTAACAAGGTCGTGGGGGTCATGAACTCATGACCCCCCAAGAACATTCAAGCTGTCGGGAGTCTGAATGATTTACTTGCTTTACTAACTTAAAACTGGAATAATTGAGCCACGAAAACCCCGATGGGCATATTCAAAAACATTAAAAACATAGGCAGACATGGGACTGCTGACTGAAGTAAAAATTTAAAAATATGAAATGACAGTGAAAGATTTTCTTTAAAAAAACCTGTTAAGTATATAATATAGAATCTAGGATGCAAGAGCGAGCGAAGCAAACTCGGGATATTGGGCACCTAGCTCGTACGTAAGGTTCGAATCCAAAACCTAAACTGCTGTAAATCGAGTTTAAGCTTTTCGTCATAATTCGATAAAGTAAGTTCTATTTTTGTATGATGGTTAAAGAAAACAGAAACTATTCAAGGTGGGGTGCTAAAATTTTCAGGCTCGCTGCGCTCGCTCTTGCGATCTACATTCTGTTTAATCTTGAGTTTTTCTTCATAAGTCGACAAGGCAAATAATTCCTAGTCATTTTGGAATGATCGAAAAAAAATCGAACCTATCCGAGAGTGTGCAAAATTTTCGAGCTCGCTCTTGTATTTGAAATTCTGATAGTTGCTTGGTTGATAATATAACTCCTATTACGGCTTGAAAATATAAAACAAAACCTAACCAAACAGATGCGGGTTGTTAAAATTTTCGAGCTCGCTTCGCACGCTCACCCCGCCCTGCATGATCTACCGTTCTAATACATACTTAGACAACATCCATCGGTTTCTTACTAAACTTCAACTATATCCGACGATCCTGCGGTGTTATTCTGTAAAAATCTCACCGTGAAAACTTAGGTGAAGTGAGCTTCAAGTGAGCTGTCATTCCACGTGATGCTAGGGAGTGACACTATTGAAAGCTCACTTCAAACTCACTTCACCTAAGTTTTCACGGTGAGATTTATACAGAATAGGTCTCCTGCATACTTATCTCTTTTGTTGACTGTACCTCCCTTAAAATATTCCTCGGCACTCATGGTGACCCCCCCCCCCCCCAATCTTGGGCTGCGACCGCGCCTGATGCCCATGGAGTTTCTTGCCCTGTCTTCTCCATAGGTACCAACTAAGTAGGTACGCTTTGGAATGGGCAAATAGCTTCATCTTTCTGACTGACCACTCCTTGACTATTAAAAATAGCCGGTATTTTTTAAAATATATAAATGCTTTTGAGTTTGAGTTTTAGCTCTATCATGAACATAATAGATAAGTACGGGTTTTCTCTCTAAAGTTTGAAGATTCCAAACTGTATATTGGGCAAATGACAAAAGATTTAAATGTAGCCTATTCCACACAAGGACTTGTTTAGTCTCTGGGTGTCACTTTTATCTTTAGGTCAGGGTTCCCAATATTTGTATTAATAGACCCTTGAGAGATAAAACATAATGATCACGGACCCAATAACATAACAACTCCTGTAGCTGTAGGTATCCCGAAGGGTTATGCAGTGCTGTACTATAAATACTTATACTTCGTACCTACTCCGTAGGTATACCCACAATGCTCAAACCAAGCATGTTTGAGAAAAATATTTTTCTACCATTTAACCTAGTTATTAACTTACAGCTCAGCTTTCTAAAGAAATATGGCTACTTACCGGACGTGCCAACCGACGCAGACTTTGCCTACACGTTGACCTCCATCTCCGAAGCGTTGAAGAAGATGCAAGCCTTCGCTGGTCTCCCTGAAACTGGCACGTTAGACGATGACACCAAACAGGTATTTATTTGGGAGCAATTGGTGAAGAACAGTAGCAGCAGCAGAGCAGTGGTGGCCCAGTGGTAACGGACGCGACTTATGAGTTGTAGGTCGTCGGTTCGAACCCAGTCGGGCGGTTTAGTTTGTAATTTCATCACCACAGCTCTCAAAACGGTGAGGGAACATATCGTGAGGAAATCGGCTTGTCCTAGAACCAAACATTCGAGACGCGTGTTGGATTACGGCTCATTCCCTCTCACAGAGAGGAGGCCTGTGTCCCAGCAGTGGGAACGTTATAGGCTGATTATGATGATGATGGAGAGAACCAATGACGAGTGGAGGATTTGCTTAAACGACTGTAGTTAAGTGCTAATTACCGTATGTTCGTAAAACTTACACTATGACAAAGAAAATAAAGTGCCATCGAAAAAGCTTGAAATCAATGCCATCAGAAAATCTTTTACTTCAAACCCCTTTTTGGTCTGCGCAGAGCAGAAAGGTATAAAGAAAGCCTAGGGTTCGATTGATTTCAATACTCTTACGTCGATTTCATTGTAACGCCTGGCTTCTAGCTCTTCAAGAAAAAGCGGTGTGGGGTGAAAGATATCGAAACGCCCTCGACATCTGCGAGGAGTCGGAGATATATCCTACAGCAACCGTGGAACAAGCAGTTAATAACGTACAGGTACCTATTTGAGCTGAGTATTTGTTAAGTTGAGCTTATACAGGTTTGATTTTTGAGGTGGGGCAGTAAGGGCACGTATACCTACCTTAACAGTTGTAGCTACAGGTAAACAGTCTTAGAAAGGATTCAGAGATTTAAAAAAAATACACGAGATCCTTTTTTAGGTATAATTTCTAAATAATTGGCGAAAAGGAAAACAAAAGTAAATTGAGCTGTCTATGTCCACATTACAAAGTTATGTTGGATAGGACTTTTTATAACTATTTGTGTGGTTGCAGAGTGGTAAACGGCTCCAGCACTCTGGACAAGAACCGCGTGGAGGAGCTGATGGATTTAGGACTGGCTAAATGGGCTCCCCACGGCAACCTGCGCTTCAGCCCCATAGACCAGGGCCGCGCAGACATACAGGTCTCCTTCGTTAGTGGCGACCATGGAGACGGGTAATACAGTGACGCTTTTGTTAATTACCTTAATTTCTCAATATTCCTAATAGGAATAGTAAAGAAGTTTTATGTAAAATATATTTTACATTAAACTAAGTTTGGAAACCATTTAAGGAGAGTCAAGTTCTTGAATACCACAGTTGAATACAATACATTACCTTATCCCAACTCTTCCAATTCAATTATCCTGCAGCTAGGGAGTCAGAGGGTCCCGAAAAAGCTATGTAAGAAGTTGGCGCGCAGTATGCACTTGCACAATAGCCACCATTGTGTTTATCAATGGAAACTTGTAGGCATTGAATCATCAAAATTCGCATAGTAATGCCGGAGATGCAGTACATTTATGCATATAACTTCGTACATAGGAATAATTACCTAATGTATTATATACTAAAACCTTCCTGAAAGTATGTACTTAGATCACATTAATTAAAGAATTATCAAAATTTGTTCATTAGTTTTTAAGAAAATCGCGGACATACAAACATACATACCTACGGGTCGAACACAGAACCTCCTTTTTTGAAGTCGGTTAAAAATAACTTGTCATAGTAATTTCTTTTACAAATATTAAGTAATTTAGGTATGCAGCTATGCACACTGCGCACCGTTATTAAAAACAAGCCTAATCTAATTATGTGCATCCTATCAACGAAAACATCCGAGCACACTGCCACACAAACACCACCGCAGTAATAAGTACTTACTTCCACAGATTTCCGTTCGACGGCCCCGGCCACGTGGTCGCGCACGCATTCCCTCCCCCGCACGGCGCCATGCACTTCGACGACGACGAGATCTGGGGGGACAACCCTGAGGAAGACGAAGAGGACGCCACGGACTTCTTCGCTGTCGCCATCCACGAGATCGGCCATGCGCTAGGGTTGTCGCACTCCAATGTGAAGGCGTCAGTCATGTACCCCTACTACCAGGTGCCGGTTGATAGTCTGTACATGGACGATATCTTGGGCATGCAGGAGCTGTATTGTGAGTAGTTTTACATTGCTATATGAGTAAACAACTGTTCCCTGTATATCGGCACTGTTAAAAAAGCTTTTATAATCCTTAAGGCGGATCACACACTACGACGCACTACGCGACGATAACGCGCCCCCGCGCGTGATTTTTTATATACAAATTCAATAAAAACGTGGAAATTGGCTCCGTTTCCCGCACCCCGCTGCGTATTGCGGTGCAGTGTGCGAATCGCTTAAGTTTGTTAGAAGTGTAACGTAAAATAAAAATAAGCTTTACGTCGTGCGTCGAGAGTCACTTCAAGTGAAACTCGACGCATGCGCCCGTGCAAAGAACAAGTGAGAAGTGACTCGCTTGTTCTTCCCGTTAACCCAGATTCGAACGGACGCGTCTTCCCGCGGCGATTTCTTTTCGCACACTGGAATTTCGAGAGTTGAAAATCCAACCGTGTGTTTTTCGACGCGCTCTGCTGGATTATCAATGCTCAGCTCGACACCGACAGTTGATAATCCAGTGCGCGATAAAATCCCGCGGCGATATTTTTACGTCTGTGGGAACGTGCGCTTATTTTGATACTAGCTGTGCCCCGCGGTTTCACCCTCATAAGTCTCGATCCCGTGGGAATGCCTGGATTAAAACTATTTTATGTCCTTTCCCGGGACCCAAACTATCTCTATACCAAATTTCATCTAAATCGGTTCAGCGATTTAAGCGTGAAGACTTGAAGAGGTAACAGACAGACACACTTTCGCATTTATAATATTAGTATGGATTTTTCTTGTAGGTAGGTACTGGACAATACCTACCTATGGAGATATTGAAAGTCAAAGTTCAGTTTTTGTCATTTTTACCGTTTAAAAACACTTAACTGTAAATACTTCCACAATCCCTGTACCTTTGCATGCACAATGCTTTTGCGTGCGCTACATGGCGCACTACCGTCAAGAGCGAATTTTCACTCCAAAAATAAAAGTAGTTTCCTAACCAGACCACTGGGAAAAACCTTTATTTTTGCACAAAGTACTTAACTTAGTTTTAGATGACGCGGGTTCATGATTAATCTTTTTACATTCTGTACTACTAGCTGTGCCCGCGACTTCGTTCGCGTGCATGTCGGAGAACAATAATATGGTCTCTTTACTAATTCTTATTCTAAAAGTCTAAGTTACTCCTTATAACATCAGCTATCTGCCAGGGAAAGTCCTATCAAAATCGGCCCAGCCATTTCGAAGATTAGCCGGAGCAAACAGACACAGACACAAAAATTAAAAAAAAATGTTTATTTGTTAATAGCACCGCGTATATTTACTTTCATAATTATACATTTAGTGGCTCTGTTATTTTGACATTACAGACACTTCAATTTTATTTATTTGTATAGATATAGATAGATTAAATCGTTCGCAGTGAAAAAGGACTCAGAGGAGATTGCAGAGAGCACGGAGAGCCCTGAGTCGCATACCTCGCTGGTGCCGCGGTTCACCAAGCCGGGCAGCAACGAGGATGAGAACGACACGCCCGACCTCTGCATGACCAACTACGACACGCTGCAGATCATCAACGGCAAGATCTTCGTGTTTGAGGAGGAGGTTTGTCTACTACCTTTGTACTTCGGAAACTTTTAGTTTTATTGAATAGTTCTGGAATTGTGGCTAAGAACTGAATAGAGCGTTAGGGACTGAGATTCCAGCAGAACAGATTAATTAGACTGGTAAAGGTCGCGGACTCGCGGGTAACCGTGGATGCTCTGAACCAATGCCCCCCTCGTCTCACGACAGAGCAATATGAATGGAAATAGAAAGAAAAAGTTTATTTGGACACAGTTCGTGAAACACAAAATACAAAATTAATAGGCAATATAAAAATAGTGTGCCTCACAGCTGCGCCAAAAAAAAAAAGAATTCCATACTTTACGCAGCGATGGATATTTCCAAGTTTGATAGCAAAGAGTTATAGTAAAGTTACTTTCCACATTCGTTCCCCAGTGGGTGTGGGTGCTGAGCGACAGGCACGAGCTGGAAAGGGGCTACCCGCAACGTTTCCACGACGTGTTCCGACGACTGCCCCCCGACGTCAACATCATCAAAACCATTTACCAGAAACAGGACAGAAATATTGTCATTTTTTCAGGCAAGTAATCAAGACCTTGCGTCATATTGAGGCACATACAATGAGCATCACAAGTGAGACTAAAGTTTCTCGAACGCTCATAGGGCAGACAGCTTATTGCCAAATCTACACACCAAAGCATGACCTGCGAGAAAGTCTAGTCAAATCATTATACCGCGATTCATGTACACAAGCAGTCGCTTGTGTAGATGAATCGCTGCTGCAAGCTTTCCACATCGATGTTGAGCTTGTAGCAGGGTTTCTCATAACTAAGAAATATTGTTACTAACATATTTAAGTCCATTGAAATAAATTTCCATGCAAATGGTTGCATTTAATTATCTTTTCTAGAATTACTCTGCAAATGTACAGACGCCAGCACATCAAGCTACCCGAAACTGTAAAATTTTCCCAATCTACTTTGAACCTCATGCTTCAGCGATTAAGTTGAAAATCTATTAAAGAAATTTGACAGATTGTAGTAGCTTGATGTGCTGGCGTCTGTACATTCAAATGGTCATCATATTAAAGTTGCAGTGGAAACTAAACCTTATGAGTAGGCATTAAGATTACTTTCTATAATCACAGTTTAGTAAAGCTCGTGTTCACAATATGTCACAAAAACAACTCTATTGCAGGCCAAAGCTACTGGGAGTTCGACTCCACATTCCACTACATCAAAAAAGGCGCCATATCTGACTACTCAATCCCTGACGAAGTCCCAGAGCTGACCACCGTCTTCCTCTCTAATTACAACAATAAGACGTATCTGATTGAAGAGGAGAGGTACTGGCGGTATGACGAGAGTAACGGGACTATGGACGCACGGTACCCGAAGGAGATGTCCATGTGGAGACAGGTGCCTTATCCTGTGGATGCTGCTATTGTGTGGAAGGGAGGTAAGACAGATGCTGCGGAATAAACTGGCGGACTAAGAGGGAAAGGGGGCCAGCGGCGGACCACCCCGGGGGTTCAGTCCTAGGAGGCCATCAAATCTTTAGGAATACTTTTGAATCAAATCCCATAAAAAGGCAAAATATTTCAAGTAAGGAGCAGTTTTGAGAGTTGCAAGTTCCATACGTAAGCAATAGATAAATGTAGGGTGCTAAAATTTTCGAGCTCGCTCATATACTTTAGGTAGGTACGCCCTCTTTATCGCTCGCTGTTGCCTTTTTCGTTATCTCCAGTCCCAGTTTCTGCATAAGTAGAAAATTTATAGAACTTCCTATTTACGGATGAATGTTCAAGGAAAACCTAACCTTGCTGAGCCGTAGTCTGAGCAAACTTTTCGAGCTCGCTTCGCTCGTATCCTATACTGAAAATCTTTTGCACAAGTCGACAAAACATATCCTTTTCTGCGGAAAAAATGCCGGCCCACTGTTAGAACGGCAATGGCGTCTTTACTAAAATCGGACAGCGAAGAGATCTTATAAGGGTTCTGTTTTTCTTTTGGTACGGAATCCTAAAAATACAATAGTTTAAGCTTTGTTTACGTTACCACATAAACTCCCTATAGGGTTTTGGTCGGGTATAGTTAGCATAAGGCTTTCGAAATTTCTAACTACTAAAATAGTTATAAATAATAAGAATTTTAGGTGGTATTTGTCTAGACGGTAAGAACATCATTAGGAACCCTAGCTGTTAAGATGGAGCTTAGGATAAACCTAGAAACTTTTCCACTATTCCCTGCAACTCATTTCAATTTAGTCTTTCATACTCTCCTTGCGTTCCAGATACCTTCTTCTTCCAAGGTCCTCGTTTCTGGCGCTTCGACAACGATCTAGTGCAGGCCCACGAGTACTACCCGCTGCCGACGGCGCAGTTCTGGTTTAACTGCAAGTCCAGCCCCGACATGGACCGGTACATCACTAACGATGGGCCCTGAAGAAGAGTCCACTAATCGAAGGACGAATGAGTGCATGCCTTTGCATTTATTATATTCACAGGTTAAGATAGTTCGCAGTTTTGTTTTATTTTATTAGAATGTGTGTAATACGTAATCTAATGCGCGTTTTGATTATATTGCTATGTTAGGACTTCATTATTTTGTACTGTGTGCAACAATGTCCGCTTGAAGTGCTTTTACAAAGTCCCAATTCAATCAATCAAAATCAAAACCAACCCAACTAGTTTTTCATTAAAAATATATCACTTTATTTAAGTTCAAAATCACATAAATTAAATTACACAATAGTATGAAATTGATTGTTTTACTGTTAGCCGACCGGAATGTTGCATAACATCGATTGCAGAGATGAGCATAACTGATAATAACAATAATACTGTACCATTTTATTTTATTCATAGTTACAATACATTTGTTCCTACATATTTTGAGACAATAATGCATAATTTTCAAAGGATTTGTACTATATAAAATTGAAAGTAAATCCATCTACAAGAAGTGTACTAGTAGATGGTAAAGCACCGAAAGGTTGATTTCTGCGACATTGTATGTCCTATCACATATGAATAAGGTAACTGATCAAATATTAACATCCAATTACTCAAAACATTGCAAAATACATAAAAGGTAGTTTAAATTGAATTCAGTAGCTGAAGAGAAGGATTTAGAGGTTTACAAAAAATTACAAAGGGGATCAAAAGCGACGAATATTATTTTAAAAGACTTAATACCTCAACCCAAACATTCCTCACCCCTTACACTTCAACTACAAATAAATCTATAAATGCTAATTTCTTCGTTACAAGGTATAGTTCCAATTTAGTATAGTATATGTACTGCCGAAGCAAGTATCGAAACAATCAATATTAATATCGTGAGGGGCGCACTCTTGGACAGAGTTCATAACAACATCAGTGGAGAAAACTGCCGACAGCGATGACATAGCGAAAACAAATTAATAGTGATGTGAAATATCCACAAATCGAATCAAAGACAAAAAATTCGTATCAATTATTTTAAGATTACTTGCGCAGGTTGTTTTTAGTGAAGAATGGTTATAATTTAGTCAATTTATCGATGTAATCATCGAAGTCGACTTTCAAGACATATATTAGTACAAGTAAGCAATCAGAAGTGCTACTTAAACTACGTGTATTTCGCTATAGAGATGGATGTACAGTCAACAAAAGAGATAAGTATGCACGATCGTCGAATATAGTTGAAGTTTAGTAAGAAGCCGATGGATGTTCTCGAATAAAATTTAATTTTATTAACAGAAAACTCATTTATCTCATTATCAAATTAAATTTCAGTCGACAACATCCATCGGTTTCTTACTAAACTTCAACTATATCCGACGACCCTGCATATTTATCTCTTTTGTTGACTGTACACAGTGCAAATAGCTCCATCCCGTTTTCGCAGTCACAATGATGGTTTTAACTTTTAACACTTTGTAATACGTCATGTTTTGCTATATCTTGCTGAGGACTGGGTGCGTGTAACGTTGACCGTGGAACAGTGTGTCTGGAGCAGGTTCCTAGCTGCAGCAGGAGGCGGGGTTGGGGTCTCGGCCGGAGCGCTTGGTGATGTTCAGGCGCGTGAACTCCTCCGCCACGGTCGGGTGGATGCCCACCGTGTTCATCAGCTGCTCCATCGTGATGCCGCATCTGGAATATAACGAATATTTAGAATACAATATGACCTCCCAAATTCGTTGATACGATTTGACAGCATAATAAAATAGAGGCGTACTTTGGAACTATCTAGTGTTATTTTGTGGTTTAAAATATATCAATTTGCCAACTAAAAATACCGACATCGCTCCCCTAAGGAGGACCGATGACCTGGTAGAGGCCGCGAAAATCAGCTGGATGGATGAATCACAGATGCAATGCGTGGGAGAGGTAGCTATGTCCACCAGTGGACTTCTTTCGGCTGAATGATGTCGATGATGATGGTTTTAAACTAGTAAAACGGTGTAGTACATACTTGACAGCGGCGGCGAAGCCCTGAATGACCTCCCCAGCGACGGGACCCACGAAGTGCAGTCCTAGGATCCTCTGCGGCGTCTCGCGGAGCGCCACGGCCTTCAGGTAGCAGTTCTTGATGTTGCGCTGCGGGATGAAGAATTCCGTCGGCTTGTAGTACGCGTGATAAACCTCCAGGTTATCAGCGCCGTATCTGAAAAGGGCAAGTTATAATTAGCTACATATTTTTTTTTATCTATAAAAGATTGTCAATGGAATTTCTTGCCCATCCTTCCCCATAGAAACCTACTACGCTTCGGAATGGGCAACTAGCTTCACCTTCGTGACCGATCAGCCCCTTGACAATTAAAAATTGGCTGTAATTTGTTGAATTAAAATAAATGCTTAGAGTTTGTTAGGTATAAGTTAGACACTATCTACTAGATTTAAAATACGGGACTGTATTCGTATGTTGTTGTTTGTCGGATAATCTAATCTAAACTCATCTGGAGCTGGTGAAATAGGCTGAAATGTTGTTTATTTGAAAACATGCAACCGTGGCACTCGTTTATTATTCTTCAGTTGTAAACATGTTGTAAATGGTGTTTTTTTAGGCTTGTATAACACCACACGCTAACAGTACATCAATTTTTCGAGTGTCGTGGTCATCAGATAGGAAGCGCCGACCTCATCTAGCTGATGTATTTTTTTATAATGTTACGTGTAGGTAAAAGTGATTCCGTTATCCTATTTACAAAATAATCAACTTCATTTTATTAATTCCAGCATTTATTATCTGGAGATTAGGCTGAACAAATTGCTGTATAGGCTCGCTGTATGGACTTCAAAACGTTGAAAACTGGAATGTGTTCCATTGTGCTCTTTTATAATTTCTAACGTAATTATATTATTGTGGACGTCTACGTCCACGGCACAGCATCACTATAACAAAGGGCACCTGATCCGTCGGTCTCGTGGTTATATACAAACGCGGTTCTGGGTTCGATTCCCAAGTCGGACAAAGTGTTTTTGGGTTTTCCATTAGGAATTTCTCAGTAACAGTCTGGAGAAAGCACGTAAAGCCGTTGGTCGGTCGTGTCGGATTGCCGTCCCATCGGACTATGAGAGTAAAGGAACAGAGTGCATCTGTTTGCGCACAAACTTGTGCACTATACTATATCCTGCGTACCTGGCTAATCTCCGTTGAGATTGGCCACCGTGGCCGAAATCGGTCGCGAGGCTATTATTATTTTTAATATAACACAAGGATGTAAAATGTATGGAATTACATGAAGACGCTTTAAAATTTTCGTCCACGATAACGTTATAACGTGCATGCATTTCTATAAATTTTAATGACGTGGACAGGGACGTCCATGATAATATCGCGAAGTTAAAAATTGTAAACGCGAACATTTTAATTAAGATAGCACCTAATATTTCGATCGAGCAGGTTACCACCTAAAAAAAATAAAGATAGATAAAGACAATAGAGTAATTTAGCTACACACCAGACATTATTAAAGTCGACCGATTAGAGTGCAGACTTTAATGATTTGCTTATCAAGGTACAATCATATAATCCTCAAACATGTTTCAATCAAGCTATGCTAATACCCTTGAATATTATCAATACATTCTCAATTTCTGTGAGATGTAGAGCGATAGAATGTGATCAGTGATGCCATCTCACAGTGTGCATTGTGATGCCGACCATCACGCGGTATTTCAACACTTCAACTTGGATTTAGAAACCATTTAAATCGTTAGATTCGCGTCAAAAGATGGTCACGTTTCTGTTTCATTTAATTACCTCTGCAGAAGCATAATCAGGCTATAATGTTCCCACTGCTGGGACACAGGTCTCCTCTCTTCGAGAGGAATGGGCTGTAATCTACCACGCGAGCCCAGCGCAGGTTGGTAGACGTTACATTTCTTCGAATTTTTGGTTCTAGGACATGCCGGTTTCGGAGTCTGGATACCTCTGACACACACAATATCGCAGTCGCTAAGGAAACGACATATTCGGGATGTATGAGCTCAGTCTTTTTAGTATGGAACCTTCTGCGCGACATAAGTACGGTGAGGGCAATTCTGAAGATTTGAATCTTTGTTAGAAAACACTTTATTTTAAACTAGCTGCGCCCCGCGGTCTCACTCACATAAGTCTCGATCGAGTGGGAATATCGGTAGAAAAATACCCTATGTCCTAATCCAGGTCATGGTCTACCCATGTGCCAAATTTCATCCAAATCCGTTTAGCCGTTTCTGCGTGAAAGCGTAACAAACAGACATACAAAAAATGAAATCTTTTCTTACTAAAGTGATCTTCAATTTTTACTCGATATTTTACTAAACCGAACGTCAAGAGAGTTAGTGTGAGGATACCCTCACTCATAATGAGAGTAACATTATGTCGGACCACGTATTGCTGATAAAATTACCGTATACAATTATTTTAATGTCTTGCTACATGTTGTGTTTACACAGCCTTTTCCTGTACTTAACGGTACACCGTAATATCATGGAAATTAAATATTTTTATATTATAACTTTGGTGAGCCATATTCATGTTTGACACGTTTCGAGATCGAAATTAGTGGAGCAGACACTTGAATAAAACTGTAAATATTGATGAAAATTTAAGCACACTACCGTAAAATAACATGTAGTTTTGTATAATAAATATAATAAAATATGACATGTAGTTTTGTATATCCAGTATATCATATTCGGGGATAAAAAAGTAGCCTATTTCACTATCCATACATAATAAATAGACTATCTCTATGCAAAAATCACGTCGGTCCGTTGCGCCATTGCTACGTGTTAAAAGAACATGCAAACACACATTTGTACACTTATTATTATACATACCTTTGCGTAGCGGTCTCTTCGCTAAGTCCAACGCAACCGTACTCAAGGGGTGTGAAGACAGTCGTAGCAACGTTCTCATAGTCCATGTGCTGTGTGGCGCCTGCGAACATCCTGCGCGCGAGCAGGCGGCCGGCGGCGATGGCCACGGGCGTCAGCTCCGGCCTTCCCTCCAGTACGTCTCCCACAGCATAGATGTTGGGTATGTTGGTCTGTTCGGTCTGAGCGGTGATCTTACCGTTCTCCGATAAAGACTGGAAATGGGGAGGTTTTCATTTGATAAGTTTGTGGTAAATTAAATTCATCGCTGGAGATTGAGTAAAATGGTAAGATCGTCACATCACAACCTCCATCGGTTTCTTACTAAACTTCAACTATATCCGACGATCCTGCATACTTCTCTTTTGTTGACTGTACATTCAACTTCAGACTCGAGGCTGCCATCGAGTCTCTTAACCGGTTGATTGCCGTAACTACAGAATCAATTGAAAAGTCATTGTGTCTCGCGTGAATCCACGTTCGAACGAAGATACGAAGAATTAATGGATTTTTTTTAATCCAAATCTTAGACAAAACTATCTAATTGAACTTTAATCCACCTATAACATGTAGCAATACTTCATATCGTACAAGGTCACTCATTAATGGATTTGATAACAATGATAATACGACGTAATTATCAATGTTACGAGTGTCAGGTACCTGTAGTACAAACAATAACTGTAATACCTGCATACAGCTGAGTCACGGCGCTCATCGATGAATTATAAAATCATACGTGCATTAAGAGTCCACTACTAAGCCCCTTGGATTATTGCCGATATGGCCTCGCCTAGGCGCACTGCGCCCAAAATATTAAGCTTTTTTATTTACTTACCGTGGAGTTACAGTTTGTGAACAAACTATTAGTAAACAGTTGGTTGTCGTACTTGATCAAGCGCTCCTTTGCAGTATTTCTAATTTGATCCTATCCAATCAAGTTAGAGAATTCTATTGTCAGGCTTTGGATCATCTTAGTAATAAGGTGCCTCTACACAGTCAAGATTTGATCAAAAGCGAGCGTTCAACGCACAGATGGTTGTAGCGGCTATTCAAATTTCGCACGAATATGCTGGTGATGTGGACGCGCCTTTGAAGACAGTTTGACTTAGCATCATTATGTTTTTCTACTGAGGCATTATTTTGAGATCCCTAAGTATTAAGTGATTTATGTAAACTCACGGTAACTCCGGCGGCTTCCAAGTGAAGTGCCTTGGTGAGCGCGTACCGCCCGGTCGCGATCAGCACTGTGTCGAACGTATCATCGAATCTAGAACACACGACAATTATTTACTCACCAAATTAACGTAATTTTTTCTATGTCATACTGAATGCACATGTAACTGTCCTCCTATTATATGGCCATCTAAAGTAGGTAAGTACCAGTGCCATCGTCGATGCGTTGCCATCCAAGAGACAAAGCTGAAATTTCTCATGTGCCCGTAATTACACCGGCACACATACCCTTCAAACCAGAACACAAAGCTGCTTGGTTGCTGAAACAGACATGTACTAGGTACAGGTCCTAGACGAGCTCACCTATGCATGCCTTCAAAAAAGTAGAAAATATTCTACTGCTCGACCGATATACGAAAATACATACTGCTCCTGTAATTCCGTGTTCAACCAGCGCGCCTTCAGCTTTCCGCTCGCAAGCTTCTCCACAGACAGCGGCACGCATCTGTGGTGGAACTTGACGCCCTTCTCCTCCATCTCGTTGGTGACCATGTGCGCCATCTGCTGGTCGAAGCCGCGCAGCGGCACTGAGCGGACCAGCACGGTTGCCGGGTAACCCATCGAGTGTAGGAAGCCGGCGCATTCGAGACCAATGTCTGTTGTATCGAGTTAAGAAAGTTCGATGGTGTAGTGTGGGCCTAGCATTGATAGATACTTAAAAAAGTTTCTAACAAGAAGTTTAACAGAGGAAAAAAAGAAACCGAAAAGCGAAAAATAAAAACAACATAACTAAGCTCCTAAATTAAACGCAACGACTTGAAAACCTCTTCGAGTTTTTCGTCTGTTAAAAAGGCAAGTCTATGTTTTTGGCAATTTTTGGGGTTTCGGGTCCAACGGAAACCTAACGCTTGTCACAAGGCTGTATATGTTAACGCGTACTAAGTAGCCAGTTAGAAGATGGAGGGACGAGCTGGACAAAACAAACGACCAGTGGTCCACTTTAGCCCTGGATCGAAAGAGCTGGAAGTCATGGGAAGAGGCCTTTGCCCAGCAGTGGGATGATGCAGGCTAACAGTAAGTAGCCAGTTTATTTTATTTTACACAGAAAACGTGTCATTATCGCAATGGAAAACAATGTGTAAACTATGATAGTTTTTCTTTTCAGTGTGACTAAGTCAATTAATAGAAAATGTAAACGAAGCGGAAAGTTAAATATGAAGTTTCATGTTGACTCAGACCTTATTACCTTTGTACCGTAAAAAATACTATTCATGTTAGCTTGATGGTGATAATATCGGTTTGATTATCGGAATTACATCGGTGTTGCCGATAGCGATTATGTAATTTGAAAATCACGCAATGATCATACGATTCTAAGATGTTGTTGGTGGAAGAACGATCAATACGTATGATATACAGCGCCCTCTGCGCCCTAATTGCTTAACACACTATTACTCTCAATTTTAAACATTTTGAAGCATATTGCTAATCCATTGCCCCATATGTTCGAAAAATGTGTCTGCTCAACAACGTAAATCACGCAATGGATGTTGTTGAACTGTCAAAATGAAACCCATTGCTACTGATAGTGTGTTACGCAATTACCCTGCTGGATGGAAGGGATAATGCCACGTAACCTGTTGCCATAAATTCTGTACTGTATGATTCTGAATCCCCTGCGTTTAAAATGATTAAAAGAAAAAATCCGTTCCATATACGTTTTGACCGCGAAGGTATATTACACTTTTCTACGAAACAGCAGATTTTTCTTTTATAACCGCCAAATAATTTCTGCGCCAGGGTTTCTAGAAACGTGCTGAATTCATGGTTACAGTTTGCGTGTCCATGTCCTTGCCACGCTGTATTTTAGAGACCACTGCGCCGATCCCAAGTAAATTGGAATAAGAGTAAGAGAATGAGTATATTTATAAAGGATACATCCAGCGCCAATAACGAGCGTCTTGCCCGGCGGGTGAGTGAGACTGAAGATGTCGTCGCTGCTGATGCAGTGCTCGACTGCTCCAGGGATGTCCGGATAGTGCGGCCGGCCCCCCACAGCAATCACGATGTTCTTCGCAGTCATCTCTTTCTTAGACCCATTCTTCAGCGTCGCGATAATCGTGTGCTCATCCTTGAACTCTCCCAAACCATTAATATACTCGATCTTCTTATCCCTCAAGTCAACTCTAGTCACCCAGTTGACGGATTTGATGTGGTTCTGTACGGACTCTGTGAGCGCCGGCCAGTTTATTTTGATGTCTTTCACAGCAGGTACTTCCCAGCCGTAAGAGACGGCTTCCTGTAATGTTAGTAGCGAACGTTCTTTTAATGTGATGCGTTCAGATTTAACAAATAAACAAGTTTAATCTTTATGTTCTAATATTAGAATAGAAATCACGTTACAGATATAATTTTCATAGCTTCAGTACCTACACAATGATAATAGTCAGCTGATTCTTCAGACATTGCTTGTACTCGGATTATTCTTGGCGCGCTATTTCCAAGTCATCTGCGTAAAGTATCATGTAATAGGATTACACGTGTTACGTGTAGGTAATAGGTGAGCATTGAATGTCGGAATATGTGAAACAAAACAGTGAAATCTTGATCGTTTTCTGGTCGCACTGTTAATGACTCTGTTTTAGTACTTCTATCACCTAGACTCCTTTCGGAAATGGGCTGAGGTCGGCTCAACCTCGAATTTGGACCAAAGAATGGGATAATGGAAGGAAGGAAGGAAGGGATTTCCTCCCCGTGGTTTTTAAACATTCTGATTATACTTCTCATAACAATGTTACGTTTCAGCTTACGTTAAGCATCAATATCACTTATGAAATTCATTGCCATTGTCCGTCAGTAAAGAGATGTAAGATGGACTAAAAGCCAAAATTCGTCAAATATAGCGGATTTCTTCAAACAATGGATGGAGGTAGACAGGTACTCGTAGTACCTAAATGATTGATAATATAATCATACGAGTGCCTGCCTTGTTAGCTCAATGATTGTTATAATATTATCAGCCACTATACATTCAATAGGGTTTATAATGATAACGAAAGATTATTATAGGAACAGACAGGATATAAATCGAATTAGCAGTTAACTATTTGACACACGAGTTTCTCTTGGCAGACGAGTTCGAAGGGAGACGAGAATGAAAAACGATAGTCGCGAGATTTCACAACACTTCGCAACGCTCTGTGAATTTTAAACACGCTAACGAACGTTTTTCTAAGTCATTGGAAACCTTATGTTGATATGAGCGATGACTTGCAAGATTGGTGCCAATATCGTAGGCGTATGAACTATATCTGTTGTAACTAGTACATGACCAGCCATTATCTACTGGCAGGTCTGGCTGTTTTATTACTGAATAATAATATTTATTGGATATAGACTCTGGACCTCAAAGCCTTTATTTCAATTATAACATTTTCTGTAAACGTTATAATTGAAATAAATTTTGAACTGCCAAGGAGTCGGTCAGTCAGAAAGATGTGGCTAGTTGCCCATTCTAAAGCATAGGTTTCTATGGATCAAATATCCCAAAATAAAGTCCATAATTCATGCACACTACTTACAGGGTCTCTACACCCCCTAGACATTTTAGCGTAACAGTGATCCCATCGCCCAACTCACCGATGACAGTACTGACCATGACCTTTTGTTAGGCCCAGCTAGTTATGCCATGTAACACCGCCAGTCGCGAAAACATTTTTAATTGAATGGAAAATTGCCTATTTACCGGTCTTTTGTTCGAAATTACAATGCCCAAAACGGGAAAACCATACAAAACTGTCTGCATAATATTAGTAGATGAAGTCGGTAAAAAGGGAACTACATTAATATTTAAAGATTTCTGGATGGCTACATCAAATCATAAATCTATACCTAACAGCATATTCGTCTGCGAAACGGGGACACCTAGTATATTAAAAACAAACATTATTAGTAAAGTAAATGATTTATTTTCTTTATGACTTTTTGTCTTAACTAAACTAAACCTAATAACTTTATCACCACGTCTTTGCAATGGATGTATTAGTAAAGATAAAATATTAATCAAAAGTATTGATCGACTGCTCGCTAATGGCATATTATTATGTATATGGGAAGTACGCGCCTGCTATGATCGACCGGTTCGCGACCTTGCGACTGTCTGAGGTTAACGGCTACCAACTGTTAGGTAAGGGCTAGGCCCGAAATAACGTCACGAAAGTTTCGGCCCACTTGAAACTTATGGTGCCTCGTTTAAATCAAGTTTTGCAATATTTTATGGCTTAACACTTTTTTTTTTCATACAAGCCCCGCTTGTAATCGAACATCCGGTTTTAAGATAGAGTTCAGAAAACTATGAGAAGTGAAACTGAGTCCAAGGAGCCATAGGCCCGATTTTAGAGAAATCTCAAAACTATATTTTTGATGAAGCTGCTGGTTCTGGAAATTTAAAAACCACCCTATGCGGTGTCAGGTGTACCAAAAGTTTGTGCCGAATGTAAGGATCAAATCCTACTAAGGAGATATAATTTGGTCCTCGTTGGACCTCGTTTATAATCTTTCAGGATACAAGACTTAGCATATTATTATAAACGAGGACCAAATTATTTCTCTTTAGACTTGAATTGCACAGCAAGAACTTTTCATCTTTTTAATATTATCTAGTTTTCATACTTTTACATAGGTACACAATGTCACCTCTGAATACTTGTACATAAAAGAAATCTATTAGTTCCGGGTGTTATACCATGAAGCTACAGAATTCCACACAAGTTAATGGCGTGAAACGACCACTATCTTTTTTGCTACCATTTTCTGAAACGATGTTTGTGCAACGCAAATTTAAATCGTTAATATGAGAGAAATGAATTTTAAGACAATGTAACTTGAATAAAAACGTTTTGAAGAAAAGGCGACGTTTATTACCCGACTACGGCGAAGCAAAAAGGAGGGTTATGATTTTGACCGGTATGTACGTATGTATACTCATCTGTTCCATCATAACTTCTAAATTACTTGTCATAATTGGACAGATTCAGATTTCAGATTCAGATTTATTTATTTGACATATGAGGTATCGTTGAAAGCGTCTTGATCGTCCGCTGGTTATAGGCTATGTGACGTCATATTAAATTGGATATGGCGCCCTCTAGCGGACAGTCATGATCTAAAAAAAAATTATCATGCCGTATTGGGTATCAAATGAAAGGGCTTAATTAGCACATTTCAAAAATATAAATATTAGTGAACTAAGCCCCAAAATAATTAAATTAAAAAAAAATAAGTTTAAAAACTAAAACCTACCATGCTGCTATAGCTTATAATATGTTAGTACAGCGGACTACAGCGGCATGCAACCACGGGAAGGTACTTTCTTGTTTCATCCTTTTCAGTAGTCGGGTTTTAGTTTTTAAACTTATTTTTTTTATCTTTTGTCTAGGATTCTTGGAACATTGAAGCTTCTACAGAGAGAGAGAGCTGTTTAAATGTGTGTAAAATGTAGAATTCTTCAAAATGTGGGTTACCTCAGAGAAAGGGCCACTAAACTTAAACTCCTATTACGCTACACGATATTTAGGTGACAAGTTTTTTAATAGGGATTTTCCTCCCTTTCTCTAATTACACCATCCCGATTTAGGCAAAGGGTCCCTGAATAACGCGTACTGTAATAGGGCTTATAAACCTCAATCCGTTTTCGTCTCCTTTTGAGAATAAGATCTACCTCCTTATTGCAAAAGATGTAGGCGGCATTTAGGCAGATGCGCCGCAGCGCGCTGTTCACATTATGCCCCAACTCCCACGTTAGTCAATGCAATTATTTATCACAGTGTGCGACGTTTTATACATAAGTATATTCAGGTAAGTAGTACAAAAAGTATGGAATGGAAGTGATTAGTGCAGCTAAACATTAGGTTTGCTTGTAAGTACCTATTATGTTTGCTTCTTAACGCAATCCGTTGACAACCGGCACAATGTGCGCTAATCTAGACTCGTTAACAGTCACTGAACATTGAGTGTATTTGTTAGAGAGAGCTCAAACCTTGAGGTCCTAAGTTCAGTCAATATAATATCAGAAAATGCAATTGAATTTCTTTCTTCCTGCGTCATGGAATCTTTCACCTCAAATCACTAGAGGAGACGTTTGACTCAAATATCTCCTCAAGTTGACTCAAATGATTTGAGTCAAATATATTGCAACATTAGTCATTAATAGAGGAAACCATGGAGCAATTAAAAGTCTAACCCTACCAGGAACAAGAGGATTAAACGGTTTAACCAGAAAAAAATATTAAAAGGAAGGAAATACATATATTTCCTTCCTTTTAATTATTTTTTATAATATCACGATGACGATGACTCACTAAGTTGGAATTATTTACTACATCTACATAGAATGGTGAATTATGAATAGTATGCAACTACGCATGAAACTGCAAATCACTACGATCAATCAAAGTAGGTCTAGGTTCAATTCAAGAGGAAAACAAAAAAAAACTGAATAAAACAGGATTTAGATCAGACCGCAAATATAATACAAGCTCATCTGAAATGTGGATTAAACTGATCAATTTCTGGTCTCAGTGGCTATTTATGTTTCCAGGCAAAGCCAATAATAGATGCTTTTAGGCACAGATCTGTGATCAGGGATGGTAAGGCTAGGTAGTAGGTACAGATGGTAGACACTTGACGCGTGGTTTGCTAAGACTTATATGAGGTGCTTAGGATATCAACTAAGCAAAATGTGTCATGTTATTTTACTTAATGATTTTTCAAAGGCAAATTAATGGTTCTTCAGCTATGGCGAGCAGATGATTTATCCCATTCCCATAGATAAAGGTTGTATTAAAATTAATAATAATAAATACATAATATATTATTATTAAAATCCCCTTTGTGTCTCTAACTCTCCGCTTATCAAAAGCAACTTAGATGTATGGAAACTAGGCTAAATATTCCCAACAATGTTGGTAAATCCAAACATGTACTTAATTCCAGCACACGAAACAATGCACAATCGCACATAACTGTACATGTCCCCCTACATTGTATGAACCATAGATATAGAATTTCCGTAGATTGGGCATGAGAGTGAATGAGAGCTCCCGCTTTAACGGAACTTTGCTGTGTTAGAAAGAGAGAGAAAGTGACGCTGTTAACAGGGCCAAACACGTATTTGCTACCGGCCCATACCGGCCCCGGTGACTGTTTACGTGAGCGTTTCGGCAATTATTTAAGCGAACTAGAGTGATAACCTGTGATTAAATAACCATAATACGATGGTTTCTTGTGCAGTACCAGGATGTGAATCTTCCAAAAAGAAAAACACCCAGGATTACTCGTTTCACCAGTAAGTTTACAATGTGTTTTAATCGTTATTTCTGCATTAACAATGCACTAATAAGCCGGCTATAAGCAAAATATGATGAGAACATTATTATACTTACGATTTAGATGAATTAGCATGCCTAAAACCACCGTATTTAAGAAATAACAAATAGAGAAATACGAAGGAGTTATAACTTCACTTTTTAGTGATGCGATAGCCTAATTTTTGTTGATATCGACAGCTAAGATAGGTAGCTTCATACAAATGCATAATCTTAGAAAAATATTATTTAAGTACTTATTGTAACAAACAAAATATACTTAGATCAACGGTTTTTGGTCTCGTTTGATTGTTGACATTACCAATCTACGGAAATTCTATATCTATGGTATGAACCGACGATGCTCCGTTGTGATGATACGGAGATAAGGCATACGTGCAACGAGCCATTGTAAACCACAATGACTTGTGAAAAATTTTCGCGGCATCATTACATAAGTGATATGTGTATGACTGTTTCTATTTTTTTTTATAAAAATACTGATTAGAAGGACGGTACGTTCTGAGGTTTTTTGTTCTAACTATTATTAATAGTTAAGTCTGTTTCTAAATAAAGTTTAAGCCAATTTGCGTATCTTAATTATTGCGTATCTGGTGTGAGCAGTATTGGGGAAGCACGCTTTTTGTATGTAGGTACTGGCGCCATTGACTTATATATTACTAGCGTAAATCATTGACTGGCGCTTATTCGACTTCGTTGCATATAAAGAGCAGCAACCAAATATAGCAGTGGTCATTTGGTTTAAATAGGTTTTTTATCTTATAAATACTCGATTCTTTTATGTTTTGTGAATGTGAGAACGTGGTAGGCCACTTGACTGTAGATTCGTGGACCATTTTCTATTTTATTAAGTACCTGGTAGGTACTTTTTGACATGTCTACACTGTCCTCTCGTACCTATTAACATTGTAATTTGAAAACATTGTAAAAGCCAATTATTTTTAACCAAATTCAAAAAAGGAGGTTCTGTATTCGACCCGTAATGTATGTGTATGTATTGTATGTTTGTATGTCCGCGATTTTCTCAAAAACTTATGAACCAAATTTTGATAATTATTTCATTAATGTAATCTACATACTTTAAGGAAGGTTCTAGGGTAATTATTCTTACGTACAAAGTTATAAGTATGCATCAATGTACTGCATCTCCGATATTTCTATGCGAAATTTGATTATTCTTCTAGTCGGTGTCTTCAATTCTTCAATGCATTAGTGTAAATTGAATTTGTGTGGGGTAGGTACAATTACAAAGTGAAAAATAAAAACTTTTTTACAAAAAAAAAAACAACCAACTTCAAAAAAAACACTACATAGTGAAAATAACTATAATTTCGGAAGTCGGTGTCAAAAACGAAAATGCGAACCCAACGATACCGACTTCCGAAATAATAAAATTTTATTTTCACTTTGTAAGTAAGTAGTGTTTTCTTTGAAGTCGATTGGTTTTTTTTTAAGTTTTTAAAAGAACAACAGTGGAGGAAAAAACCAATTGGAACCGTGTGTTTATAAGTGCCCATGTAGGTTTATGTGAAATAAAATATATATATTTTTATCTTCCTATCTTAGGCTAAAACTTCAGTTAGGAAAGGCTAGATAGATATTGTGTCATGCCATTTTACTTATTGTCATAGCTACATAGTGATTTGCAAAATACACAATTATGATGTTATCATACTTGTTTATTTTGGATTAATTACAGGACAAAAAATAATAATAATTATCAGGATATCAGAACAAAGATTAGATTAATTATATACATAATTAACAGTATAGATTCGCATTTTTGTCTCATTTTTTTCTCCATCAACTACTGCATTAATTATTATTGTTTGTTTTCCCTTGTTAACTCAAAAATATTAACTACTAGCTTTTGCCCGCGACTTTAGTCCGCATGGAATTAGTAATTTGGGTAGCTTGTTTTTTATCCAATCTGCTTTAAAGATTAGTGGTTTTGATTTGAAAACATAAATAATGTGTACAACCAGAATCAGGTCACAGGTCACTGAATGATTGGTAACTGCGAGATATAATTAACACATTTCTGTAAACTACGTTTAACAAATGCCTATTTGAACCATCTCTAACTACATGTAACAGTGGCTTTACTAAAGTTTCTCATCTATAAAACTGCAGTAACATTCATCATAGGAAATGTATTTTGAGATTCCCTATACAAAATCCCCTCATGTCACCCCCTAAAGGTCCTAATTGGTCAAAAATTCATTATTTCTAACGAAAAGTTAAATGATACAAATCTTATAATAGTCATTTTTTATTGAATCCTCATACAAACTTCCACCCCACTTTTCACCCCCTTAAAGGATGATTTCTGGGATAAAAACTATCTTATGCCCTTTCCTGGGACTCAAACTATTTCTATACCAAATTTCATTTAAATCGGTTCAGCAGTTTAAGCGTGAAGAGGTAAAAGAAAGACAGACAGACAGACACACTTTCGCTTTTATAATATTATAGTATGGTTTCTAACTACGAAATAAAGAAAAAATTGTATAACCACCTCCAAAGGGGAACAATCCAAGTTTCAGGGTTTCATTTAGGATGTGGGTAGGATTCAGGTTATATGTAGCATAGGATAAGAGCCAGTAAACTTACCACCTAGGAAAGAATTATACCTATGTAATTATGATTGAAGCCTTAGGGCCGATTTTTCAATCATTATATAAAATTCATCTGAAGAATAAATGTGAGGTTGTCAGAACAGATTGTCCATAGAAAAATTGTCAAAATGACAAACTTATTCGTCAGATAAAAGTTAACTGGCGAATGAAAAATCGGCCCTTAAAAAAAAATGAAGTAGAAACACATATCTATAAATAAATACTACTAGACAAGGATTCCAAAAGTAAATTCTGTCTTCATGGATGCTATCTAAACAATTTAATTTTACTGTTGCTGATGAATTTAAATGATCAAGTTTTATTTAAATAATTTATTGGGCAAAAGATAAAGTGCTATATCAATTACGTTTAAGGAATTAAAACAGACAAAAACTCACATGAATGCTTTCTCCCAACAAGGCAGCCTGATGCATCAACTTCTTGGGTATGCAGCCTACATTGACGCAGGTGCCGCCTAGCCCCCATTTGGTGCCCTGCGGCGAAGGGGTCACGTAGTCCAGCACCGCGACCTTCGCGCCGAGGGTCACGGCCTCCTTCGCACACGCAAGCCCTCCTGAACCACCACCGATAACGGCCAGGTCATAGTCGAAATATCCATCTAAAATGGACACAATAATCCTGTCAGTATGGATGTTATTGGATGTAACATGTAACCAAATATGTTTATGTTGGACTCTTGTGACCTCAACCTCGACCAGCATTAGGTGCATTAAATTTTAGATGATAATATTTTTATTTTTTTAATGAGGATCAGGCACATGTTTTGCAATACCTACTTAATTATGCAGATCAATAGAAACTACAAAACTATTAATTAATGTGAAAAATATAGAAATCGGATAAGAAATAATGAAGATTCAGCAAATTTAGCGTGCCAGTCTGAAAACGATATTGGGCACTAAGAAGAAAGGTTGAGGTCTGCCTTTTGGATCAACAGTTTGGAAAACTTGTAATAACTTCCCTATTCCTTAATGGATTTTGAACATTAAAAAAGTAACAATATCAGTATTTTATAGTGTACATGGTACCGTCATTATAAATCCAAGATCTTATTTTGCACATGATCCTCATTAGGCATTCAGTTACAGAAGTGAAAATTCCCGCCAATATTGTATATA
Source organism: Hydraecia micacea (assembly GCA_914767645.1). Taxonomy (NCBI): domain Eukaryota; kingdom Metazoa; phylum Arthropoda; class Insecta; order Lepidoptera; family Noctuidae; genus Hydraecia; species Hydraecia micacea. Next base: position 18,130,895 of record OU611782.1, on the reverse strand, counting down.
TCATGTTGAAGTCTCATTAATAGTTCTAGGTATGAGCTGGAACTCAAACAACAGAGCTCCGGTAGCAGAGCACTAAAAGAAGAAACTTCAATCAGTCACAAATGGATAAACAACACTTATTTATTACAAGTGTCACTACATGCAAAATACTATCATATTATGTGAAATGTAAAATAGAGTGCAGAGAAAAATAATAAAACTTAACTACATAAATCAAGAATCGGGAATGAAATTTTCTTTCTAATAACATTATGTTTGAAATATAAATTTCATTTCTGTGACTGAGTGCTTTTGTAATATTTTGTAAACAGAGCGGCAATTCTCGTAATTTTAAGACCTTCACAGTCTGATCTGTCTCAATCTGTCAAAAATACCTCTAATTTCCCTACATTTTGACAAGTTTTTGATGTTTCTTTGTTGCTGAGATGAGACTGCAACTAGATTTTGAACATTTTAAATTACGAGAATTGGCCTTCAGGTACACCACTGTAGAATTAATACAAGGAAGCCTGTTTTCTTTAAGCAATTGATGACCAAACCATTCCCTCTGTATAGCATTTACATTCATGTTGAAAGTGCAAACATTTGAAATTATTTATCTAAACATATATACTCATAGCAACCCATCTTGTAACAGTTGTGACTACTGTTTGTTCCTTCCCATAGATGTGATAGCATGTGCATGACAAATATTACTGCGAGATTTGTCAGAGTTCATACCTTCTGGGGTATTGTCTATAGGAGCAACCAACATGGTATTACGGCTACAACACAGCCAGCCTGATATCACCAAACAAATTCAAACTATAGCATGATAAAGGAAAACAATATGAAATATTTCAAATAAACTATGAACTTGTTACTTATCATGGGTAATTTAATCTGAATATATATATTTTTTTTTTAATGGACTTGCTCTTGACTCTAGTCTAGGTCAAAGGTGACAGAGACAAAGTCGACGATGGAGCGAGCTTATCCAGAAGAAGCCTGTTCACTCTCACTTTGAAGATTTGGGTTGTATGCGTTATTAAGGTCAGTTTCATTTTTGGGGCTCACAGTTACTTTCAAACGCCTTAGCTGTGGTAATAAAAAAAGTAATTAAATATTGTGCAATGGAATATGCTAGACATTTGGATTAATTCCACCATCCCAAGGGTACAAAAATAATTTCTTACAGATTCTGTTTTAGAACAAATCATTTGCTGTTTAACAAACAATAGGCTTGCAATTAACAAGTTTTTAGGAATACTCTAGTAATCTGTAAAAAATCAAGTTACAAAAACTGGGTTGTATGAGTTGCTCAATCAAGTGAGGTTAGACAATTATCTGCACTTCAAGGTTAAAACATTGACAATCATGGACTACTTACGAGAACGAAGTGTTCGTTGGGGCAATATCAACACTCTATCAAATTTAATTATAGGTTTTATCAAATTATTTATCCTTACAAAATTACTTAGTATTGTCATTTTGACGTAAATGTGACAGAGACAAGAAAAATACACACACCGGACCTTTGGGGGTTGTAAAAGATAACTTTCAGTGAATGTCAAGGCGTTAACTAAGTTCAGTTCACAAGATGAAGACCGTATTGATCACCGGTGCCAACAGGGGCCTCGGCCTCGGGATGGTGAAATATCTCACTAAACAGAACACCGCGAAGACAATAATCGCGACGTGCCGGACCGTGTCCGAGGTATGCTAATGTTATTTCTTACTGACCTATAGGTGCCATCACTCCAATATTTGTTTTATAACACAAGTTATATCCACACTTTGTCTACTTTTGATTGTGATTGTAGCGCACTGAAACTGCACGATGTCTCGCGATCAAATACTATTCGATCAAAGGCACATCAAAGGCGTAAAGTGCTTTTTGTAGCAAGCCAACAATCCGAGAGTGTGAAAGAGATAGCGAACTAGTCTCGTTCTCGTTTGAGCGTTTGACAGCGAAATGCTGCGACAGGTGACGTCACCGTCACTGACATTGGAAATAGTGCTGTGATCGTGACGTATCACTTTTTCAATGATGTCATCATCATCACAACATGAGTGAGACTAGACAAATTATTACTAATGTGTGCATGAGTGTGGAGTTTCTACATCGAGATAATTCCAGGATAACAGCAGTAACAGAACTACAATCGTCCCCCTCCAACTCAAACTTTCTACTACTATTCATTCTTATCATCATCATCTGCCTAGCCTTTTCCCAACTATGTTGGGGTCGGCTTCCAGTCTAACCGGATGCAGCTGAATACCAGTATTTTACATGGAGCGACTGCCTATCTGACCTCCACAACCCAGTTACTGGGTAATACGATACCCCTTGGTAAGACTGGTTGTCAGACTTTCGGGCTTCTGACTACCCGTAACGACTGTCAAAGATCCACGAATGACAGCCGGGACCAACGGCTTAACGTGCTTTCCGAGGCACGGAGGGGTCTCAGTATGTAAAGATGGTCACCCATCCACAGACCAACCGCGGCAAGCGTAGCTTAACCTGATCGATCGACCTGTGCGGCTGTTATTATTTAGCCATGGACCCCTCTACTATTATTTCTACTATTCATTCTTATGTTAACAAAAATTCTAAACGTAATATATCATACCTACCTGTATTCCCAGGAGTAGGCAGAAGTTCACCCACATTCAGCCAATTAAAAAATTCAAGTTCCATGTAGTAGCGATTCTAACCAGAGTTCTGTAGTTTCTGCCTACCGCCCTACCCCCATGGGAAGAGCCGAAGAAGCCGTGAATTTATGTTTATATAGGGTGACTGGTAATTAGTGACCGATACCTAAACACGTGATTGTACTCATGATAACAAACAACTTTTACTATGGGACCAAACCTGAAATCGCGAAAAAAAAATCAGCTGTTCCCTACATTTTGACGAGTTATACGAACATAAATGTGGGGAACAGCTGATTTTTTTTTCGCGATTGCACATTTGGTCCCATAGTAAAAGTTGTTTGTTATCATGAGTACAATCACGTGTTTAAATATCGGTCACTAATTACCAGTCACCCTATATATAACAGGCAGTTATATATATAACAGGCAGTGTTATAATAATAAGATTACCTGGGGGAATAGTCATATTAATTAAGTTAAATAACTGATATTTATTGACTTTCTAATGATGGAAGCTACATGGAGCAGACATCGCTTATGTAGGGAGTCTGTTACGTATGTTAGTAGTCCTAACATACGTAACAGACTCGCTACATAAGCGATGTCTGGTCATGTAGGATAGTTCCTATAGGCAACTTACTGCCCTAATTTAACCAAATTAATTTTCAGGAACTGAAAACACTATCGGCAGAAAATAAAAACCTGGTTATTTTAAATTTGGGTAATTTTAAATTTTATTTTACTTTTTTTCTTGTTTTTGTTTTCGCTCATTCATTTATGTATGTACACAAAAAATATTTTAATGTTCCTATTATTTTCCATAACTTTCAATTCATTTAAATCATCATCAATTTTAAATTGGAAATGTTTCAGATGTTAAGAATACGTCGTCTTTCGGCGATTTGTCCACGAAAATAAGCAAAGTTGTTGGCAACCAGGGACTAAACCTGTTGATCAACAATGCTGGTGTTACCACTAAGTTCACCAAGCTGCCGTTCGTGAAAGCTGAACAGTTGTTGGATAACCTGACCGTTAACACGATTGCACCAATTATGCTTACAAAGGTTTGTGAAATATAAATTAAGAACAGATCATTCGAATATTTGCTGATGCTGATAGAGATACTTAGAAGAAAGATTAACTGCACCCTGACCCTAGTTTATTTGGGCTAGCCGGGTAGGCCCTAAAAATTGGGACTTTCGAATATTACTATCACTACATATCACACTAATATTTTTATTTCCAGGCTTTACTGCCCATCCTTAAACAAGCGTCGGACACCAACAGTGACAAGCCCATGGGAGGACAACGTGCAGCCGTCATCAACATGAGCTCTATTCTCGGGTCCATTTCACAAAATGACCAAGGAGGCTTTTATCCTTACAGGTGTTCTAAGGTACAACACTATCACACGAGTTATCCCAATGTATTTCTTTTTACTATGCCTACCACTGTTGGGAATCGAACCCAACACAATACATTGCGCACGGCCTGCACGCACAGGCAACGTGTTCCTGCGCGTCATCGCCGAGTTGAGACGTGGCGCGGCGGCGACACGGCTCGGCCCGACGACCACTCGGTGACCACTCGCTTCCACGGACTCCACCGCGGCGGACGATACTCCTCACTTAGAATAATTTATTGCTTGTCCGGGAAAGTTAATATTGTAAATAAGAACGGCAGTAAACCATTGCCCCTATTTATACAGTCCACTCTTTCATTGCTCCCCGCGCTAACAACCACCTGATCCATTCTTCTTTAATTAATTTCAGGCAGCATTGAATGCAGCTTCAAAATCAATGAGTGTCGATTTGAAAAAGGATAATATTCTGGTGGCGTCAATGCACCCAGGGTGGGTGAAGACAGATATGGGTGGCCGGAATGCGCATCTCGACGTCGAAACTAGCGTCGCTGGTATATTTAAGACCATAGATAAACTTTCCGAGAACGATACAGGAAAATTCCTTAATTATGATGGCTCCGAACTTCCGTGGTAGTTAGTGAGAAATTATTCAGTTATGTAGTTTCAGCCTAAATAATTATATTATTCTATTTTGTATGTATTTTGTTTAATTTTAACCACAAAACAATAATCAGTTTTGTCGCCTAGTCGTGTCTTGCTCTCATATTTTATGGGGAATCCCCCTCTTGGCATAAATATTGTTGGGCATAAATTTTATTAGCATAATAATACTTTGGCATAATGCAAAGGTTAGCATAACTATCATTTGGGCTAAGTAATTTGTTTGGTTGTTGAAGTGTTTTGTTTTAAACTTTTCGTCATTATGACGAAAAGTTTAAACTACACACATCAAAAGTGTCTAGGGATCAACATATATTTTTGCAATAACTTTTCTCCTGATTGATATTAATTAAAATTTTCTTTAAGGATTCATCAAATAAAGTGTTTTCGTTTGTCACAGTAACGATAAACCAAGTCACCTTTGCATTAATAAAGAAATTTGCCATTTTCCTAATAAAGGGATTTTTGACATTTGAACCACTAACACAAAAGTTCGAAAAAAAGACTGAAATAACAGTTTTCTTTAAAATTTTATTGGGTAACTTAAACAATTAATAATCCGTGTTTCTACCGCGAACACTAACAACACAAGAACATCGGTTTGGCATACTCAAAATGAGTTCATCCAAATCACGCTGTGGAATGGCAGCCCATGTTCGTTGCAACAACAAAAAAAGGTCTTCTTGCGACTGGATACCCTCCATATTCGGCAGAGCTCTTCTCTGTAGCATATCTCATGCATGCTCAATCGGGTTCAAGTCTGGCGACTGAGCAGGCCAGGGCAGGACATTGATGTTAGCTGCGGCGAGAGTCTGTCTTACAACTCTTGCGGTGTGCGGTCGTGCATTATCATGCATTAACTGAAATAAGGGACCGATTTGCACTTGTAGAGGAACGATGACGTCTGATACAATCGTCTCAGCATAAATTTGAGCGTTGAGGTTGCCTCTGATCCAAATCAACTCAGTTCTTCCGCCGATCCAAATACCCGCCCATACCATGATGGTTCCACCACTATAAGGATGGACTTCCTGGCAGGATTTTAATCGCTGTTGGCGTCCAGGGGTTCTCCAGTGTCGTATACATCTTGTATCCGGTCTCATACCAAAACGAGACTCATCAGAAAAGCACACGAAACGCCATTGTTCTTCTGCCCAATTTCTGTGTTCAAGAGCCCATTGATATCGAATCCTACGATTGTGCATTGCTATAGGTGGTACCCGTAGCGGTCTTCGGGAATGAAGGTTCACTTCATGCAAGCGGTTTCTGACTGTTTGGTCGCTAATTAAGTTCCCTGAAGAGTGATGAAGCCTCACGGCTAACATCATGGCGGTTATTGTTGGAGCTCTTCGAGTTAAGATTTGAATGTATCGGTCTTGTCTCCGTGTGGTGCAGCGATACCGTCCTCCATGGCGCTCAGCCACGGTACCAGTGCTTCGGTAACGTGTCCAAAGTCGACTGATAACACTCTGACTTGTATTCAGAGCTAAAGCCACAGTACGTTGCCGGGAACCAGCTTCTATCATTCCCACGGCTCTGAGCATTTCTTCCCTGCTTAAATGACGTCGCCGCTCCATAATAACGTTGGTTTTAATCAGTAGTAGGGAAACAGTAGCACTAATAATGTCTTCAATGCGTTGTATGTTTTTATAGGGAAAATATTGACAGCTGATTTTCATCTTTTACTCGAATTTGATTCACAGTTCCTGATTCAAATTATGAAATGCACCAAAAAGGATCCATATAAATTTATAAAATCATAAATTTATTACAAAGCCACATCTCAATCTCAAGAAATCCGCATAAAAATGCTTAATCCCTAGACACTTTTGATGTGTGTATTTTGGACTAAGCCTTATATTGACAACCACGCAGTCAGATACTACCGTAGACAGATAATAACAACGGTGAACCAGTGCAGAGGGTCTGATACAATTACCAAATTATTTATGTGCAAGTACAGGGTTTACAGGAACCTAACACGAAGGAGATGACGGGGCTCGTTGGCTCGCTTTGCTCGCTCACTTGAGCCCCCGGCCGTCACCCCCTTCGAACCTATCCTGTCCGAGTCGGGGTTCCCCAACTTTATTATTATTATAATCTACCATCATATCATACGACCAATTTGGCAGCATTATTAAGTAACACCCCCTCCCCCCCTCCCCATGTAAAAGCTGCGTCCCTGAATAACATAAGTAATGTGCGGATGGTGATGTACATGAACCTTAACATCACGCCTTTAATCCCCAAAGGGTTAGGCAGGGGTGTACCTTCATAATAAATTACACCGACATTTTGCCAGTTATTAAGTGCCATGTAAGAGGGGTTAGCCTACTGCCGTCAACCGGGCACAAATCCTGATTCTGAGAAATTTCTGATGAGAAAACCCAATAATCACTTTACCCGACCTAGGAATCGAACCCAGCTAGGACCTCATGCTCAGCAGTAACCTAACGCTTGCGACCACTAGACCAACGAGGAGATATACCTCCCTTAAAATATTCCTTGGCACCCATGGTTACCCCCCCCCCCCCCCCCAATCTCCCTCAATCTTGGGCTGCGACCGCGCCTGATTATCGCGCCTTCCAGGGTTCTACGTCCAGGCTGAGGGCAGGACAACCTCATCAAACAACGCGCTGCACGCGTATTCTGAACTGCGCGCGGCACGCGTATCTGAACTGCGCGCTGCGCTGCACGCACACGATTCCACGCGCTACCGGCGATCTGCTGCCGCTACTGTTGCGCCTTATTACTCCAATTTGTTAACATAAGGACAGATTCGCTTTACGCCAGATTCGCGTTAGGTCAGATAAGACGACCCACTGACCCTTATCATATTAACTTACAATACCGTCATGATCACTTTGTGACTGGCTTAGAAAATTATTTATATTTTATATAAACGCAAAAATGGAACATAAATAAAACAATCAGTCTACCGCCGTGTAAAGCGCCTAAAGGTTTATTCCAAAGAACATTATGTCTAAAATATCATTATGCGTTTATAATATTATCTAATGTAATTTAACTATCCTGTATTGTCCTACTGCAGCGCAAAGGCCTCCCTCTCACATTTCCGCACAATTCTGTCTTTTGCAAGTTGACTCCTACCGCGTAGGGACTGTGCAAGTAATAGAATGATATAATTAAAAAACCTCTAATATTTAGAAGATATAATAACAACTGAACCTATAATTTTACTTGATATAATGATCATTAATATAATAAACGATTGATATAATTATAAAGTATTTAAATAATTTCTATAAGCATAACAGACAAATTAATATAAAATATGTAGTTTGATATAGGTACCACTCAAAAGACATAAAACCTATTTAGTCCACTTTAATATGATTAAAACTTTTTTTTTGTTATTTCTATCATAGTAACCTGAGTAGATATACGATATACCTAGTAACTGATTACCACCTGCCAAGATAGCTCGACGGAGACCCGCTTCGCGGGGCTTCTATTTTCTGGGTGGTTATAAAAAAAATAACCACGTAGTCAATATGTTGTGCTACAAAAGTTAGTGACATAAACAAATCGCTGCAAAACCGACTCCACGCGTGGTCTTGTCTGCCCTAACCATAGATATATGAACAACGCCTTTTTTTTTTTCGTTGCTCGGTGGAAATCCACATGGACTTCCTCCATCGTGGGGGGGACAGAGGGGCATGCCGGACTCTTACCGGCTAAAACACCGCGGTGTTCCACCTCTACCTATGGCCGGGGGTGCGGGATTCGCATAGGCATTCACCGCTCCCCCGACAGGCCTCGACCCGATGTTCCTCAGCGGGTCCCACCTCCCCGTGCGCCCATTCCTATAATGGCCGCACCTACTCTCGAGTGGCGCACGTAGAACACTGCAATGCCAACTCGGGCCTGTCTGGTCGGACAATGGACACATGTAAACTACCCCTAGAGTGTAATTTAAGCCCGCGTAGGCGCGGAGGGGTGAGGCGACCCGTGAGCTGAGGAGTAGGTGGGTTCAACGCCCGCCGCCACGGCTGAAGCTGGCCGGCGAAGTCGGCCAGCAAGCCGAAGCTGCGGTGGTGAACGTTAAAACCATCTACGACGATAAGCTTGCGTGGGACTGCCGGAGCCGTGACAGAAACCATGCCTGCTGCATGTTGCATGCTCGCTTGCATGATGCATGCTTGCTTGCATGCTGCATAATTTTTTTCCTATATCATTTTTAATCATTAGATATTTTTTTATCATTCGGCATTTCAATGTTAGACATTTTAAGCTTAGGTAGGTATAACAATTTTCGATATTACGATACAATCGATAGGAATTAAATTTTCGATATTTGAACGTTGACATTTTACCCGTAGGTATTTTAATGTTCAACATTCAAATATGTACCCCATATAAATGTTACTTACTTATATGTAAAGAAATTATATCAACACTTGGTATATCTCACGTTTATTATAATCTTGTGAACGTTATGCAAATGAAAATATACCTACCAAATAACTTTATATGATAATATGCCGTCGGTAGGAGTTAAGCTCGTCCCGCCATCTTCGTCTTGGCCTGTCGCGATGGGCGTCGTGCGTTTAGTGGGACCCAATCGGTGGTTCTCTTAGCTCAATTGTCATCTGACATGCGGCAGACATGTCCGATATTATGCTTCATTATTATTATGCCGGCAGTATTTATGGCAATAAACAATCCCAAATCATTTATGCTGGTCATTATACTGAATTTCGTTATGCCAATGTTAATTATGACAATATATTTTATGCTTAATTAGTTAACCTATTTTGCGCAGGCGTTTAGGAGGATTTCATGTTTTTACCGACTTTACGAAAAGGAGGAGGTACTTTGTTCGGCTGTTTTTTTTTTTTTTTTTTTTTTTTTTGGATGTTTGTACAGACGCCAGCACATCAACCTACTACAATCTGTCAGATTTCTGTAATAGATTTTCAACTTTATCGCTAAAGCATAAGGTTCAATGTTGATTGGGAAAATTTGACAGTTAGGTGTAGGTTGATGTGCTGGCGTCTGTACATCGAATACTCCGCCAATTGTCGACGGATTTTCAAAATTCTTTTTTTGTTCGAAAGTAGATAGTTCTGAGGTGGTCCCATTGTCACCAAGTTAGGATCTGATGATGGGATCTTAGAGAAATCGAGGGCAACCCTCAAATTTTATAGGCTCACTTATTGTTATTCGCATATTTTATGAAGTATCTTGTGCATTTGCGTATGATTGTCACCATCTCAGGTAGCTGGGCTGATGATGGAAGGTACAACTCCTTAACAGTAAGAAGTTACTCGAACAGGCAAGGACTGTTTTAATAAATTGTTTTGATGTTTGATAGGGCATTTGCCACATTTGGTCTCATGATCATCAAGTCATGACCTGATGCTGCAGTCAGGATAGTCTGCAGAGTACCTAACTCCTCGACAACTAACAGCAGATATATCGTGTTTAGGCTCATTGATTAGTCGTGTTTGGGCTCGATGTGTGGATAAACGTACTGTTAATGAGGAACACCGAAGTACATAGAGACCTGATGCTGAAGCCAGGAGCATCAGAAAAAGTACAAACCTTGAAATTACAGCACCGTAGTCGTGTTTGGGCTCATTTTAAACAGGACTAAATTTTAAGTTCAATGCAATGTTGACATAAGTTTGGCCTGATGCTGCAGCCAGGATTATCAGCATCTAGTCTAATTAATGAATAAGGTATGCTTCAGAGGTGGTCCCATATAAATTTTATGAACTTTGTTTGGGTAGTTTTGGAATTAGCTTCAACAATAGATACGTTTGTTTTCCACTTAGTTTATATTGATGATGTTTATCTTCCTGTCACTAATATTCACATAGCAAGTAGTGTTATATGAATTTTTATTATGGGGTAGGTACAACTAAAAAGCGAAAAATAAAAACTTTTTTACAAAAAAAAACAACCGACTTCCAAAAAAAACACTACAAAGTGAAAAATAACTTTAATTTCGGAAGTCGGTGTCGTTGGTTCCACATTTTCGTTTTTTTGACACCGACTTCCGAAATTAAAGTTATTTTTCACTTTGTAGTGTTTTTTTTGGAAGTCGGTTGTTTTTTTTTGTAAAAAAGTTTTTTATAGGACCTATAATATACCCAATGACGTTTTAAGGTGACAGGTACATCATTGTAATGTAAGTATATACCTACTTATCCTTACTTACCTTCCCAATCGGCATGCTTATTCCGGTCCGCGGTCAAAGAAGATGGTATAACCTTCCTGGCTCCTTTAGGTGAAACTGCAAACAGTAAGAAAAAGTGGGTTTACGGTTCCGACATAGAATATTCCTCAGATTAACTTATTGGATAATAATAATACTTAGATTAATCTATATGATCTAAAGAATATTCTATTCTCTTCACCTCAAATTTCGATCACAGGCCGACAACCATTCCCAACGGAGATTAACCCAACTAGGTGCGCAGGTATTATAGAGTGAGTGTGACACACACGTACACCTGTGTCCTGTGTCATTGTGTGTGTCACTAGGTGCAGTGTCTTCCCTGGGAGTCTAACCCAGGACCTCACGCACAGCCACGCTTGAGACCACAAGACGAACGATGTAGTTAGGGATCACAAATAATAATCAATTCACAATGAACGTGATGGCGGCGCAGAAGATGTCAAAAACGTGTCAATCAAGAAGTTCCAATACCCAACCAAAGACAGCGGCTTATTTAGTAGTCTACTCTGGACTCTGGACCGTTGTGTTAGTTACTTTCTAATGCTAACTATAGGTACGTTACACATTGCATTTTGGGGAACTGGGATTAGGGAATTCATAGCCAAACGAAATGCTAGCTAGAATGTTATCGTCGAATTTCCGATATACTTCATGTAGTACATGTAGATACCACATGATTTGTTCTAATACATCGACGCATCGCGTCGACTCTGCTCTCCCTCTGAGACATGCGTTTATGCCCAATTGAATAATAACATAACAGAACATAGGTACAAAAGAGCCGGTCTTTGCACCCTATTTGTATGCAGCCGTCACTTTGCACAAGCTCGAATAAAGGGAGACGTGGCCGTGGCTACTTGTGAGACAACAATGTTTCCTGATGCGAATAGAGCGGTGTGCAACAAAGAACGAAAATTTACAGTAATCTTAGATATACCTACTTATGTACTTAGTAAAAATTATTGAACTTTATTTGAACTGTCACTTTTAGCTGCTGACTGTGCAAAGTAGAGATGATTAGTCATCGTGGAAGATTCTAAGTGCGATGTTAGTCATGCCAAGTAGGTGTATAGGTACATACTATTGCGTGTTAGGTAACGATACAAAAATATTATACCTAGTTATATAGGTAAAATCATTATTATAATGCCTTTAGGTAAGTGTTTATGCAAAAGCTTTTATTAAAGTTTGCAGTAGTTTTGGAAACACCTAAAAACTAATTCAGGCCTTTATGCGATTTTAGGAGATTCAGTTGGTATACCTAGAGGTACATTGGTCTTGGCGCAGAATGTCACTTTCCCAAAATGTCATCGTGAAAAATTTGGTCACATTCGCTTATTGTCACTTTCGCAAAACGTCATTTTCGCAAAACTTCATTTTCTCAAAACGTCATTTTCACACAATGCCACTTCGCAAAACGTAATATTCGCATAATGTCATTAAAGCCATTTTTTCTCCGGAGAGACCTAATACTAACACTGCAGAATCGGGGAAGTAATTTATTAAACATCATCAATAAAATTTTTATTACATAAGTATGTCGGCGGCATCGCCGTACGTCATTTCTCTAAGTTGGAAACAATACGTGCACCGATCACGCCATCGACAAGTACGTCACTCGACCTCTCCCACCGCACAGTGGGCCCATACTGAAAATTAGTGGACTTAGGCAACAAAGTTCCAATATCGATGCGATTTTTTTTTATATGACGTGTTATGATATTCCTGACAACTTTTATTCTTATAACATTTCTTCTAAAGTTGATAGTTTGTCTTGAAAAAAATTAATTAGATTATTTTGTATGGAGCGAATCACGTTTAATTTTTTTTCTTCAATTGTACTAATATGTTGGGTGTGTGGCGTGAGTATATGATAGCTAGGGTCATTCTCTATCCACGAAAAAAAAAACAGCGCCGGCCATCTGCGGCAGCGCGAGTAATCATTCGGTAAAAAAAAAATGTTATGTAAGATTTTTTTTTGCCATTTAAAATAAATTCAAAGTAAATTTTTTGTGTCATTAGGCTAATTCACCTTCTCTTTATTAAATATATAGTTTTAACAGCGCATAGGTACTTATAACTAATTATTCTGGTAGAAATTTAGTAATTATTGCTATGTTATCGGTAGCACCTGCATTGTGATTGATGACTCATTTGTTATTGCGCTCGGCTAAGCGCATAACTAATGAGTCATCGAAAAATGCTCGTCTCTGATTGGCTGAATAATTTTCACTCACTGATAACAGTGTCCACTACTTGAGTAATTAACACTGTCTATAAATATAAAGACATTCATTAAGTCCATCTAGTTTCGCTCTTGTCGCTTATTTGTGAACACAGTGAAATACTTTTATTTTTATATTTACATTAGAACTATGGCTGGATTTTGTACCAACCTAGATTTTTTTGTGAAATTAAGAAGTGGCGGTGATCTGAAAAATCATATGTTTCTATATGAAAGTATCATTTCTGTCTTGACTACCGAAGTTTCTGAAGAAGACAAGAACCGAATCAAGGAGTTCTGTCGACTTTTTTGTGTAAATCTAAATAAAAAGTGGATAGAGTCAAGTAGAAACCAAAAAACTTTTATGAATCGTGTAAGTAATCGCAAGTGGTTGGAAAAAAACATCAACTGGCCTGTTTGTGACAGTGTTGACCTGAGAAGTGAGATGGGCTTTTCGGACGCAGTCTTATCTGAACCTGTGGATATAGATTCCCATGTTCCTACTCTTGCAGTATGTACTGCGGAAGCGGGAACATCTACAGAAAAGGAGCACAGAAAACCATTCGAAGAGTTAAGTAAGAAGCAAAAAAAAAGACGTTCTACTTCCATAGTAGAAGAAAATTCCGAAGAAGAGTTGCAGACCTGGTACATAACAAAATTGAAAGACAACGGCAAAACGAATCTGGCAAAAGTGATCGAATACCTTTCCAGTAATCCAGATGCCCTATCCGAAGTAGACGAGCGACTATTCAAAAAGCAGAGCTTAAGTACTGTCTCTGAAGATAACTGTTTAGCTCTTTATACATCACTTGCGCTCTCGAAATGGAAGTACTTAGCTCTTCGACAATTTCTGAAAGAAGAAAACTGTGCTGCCTTTCCATCTTATCCAAAGCTTGTAAATGCCAAGAAAAGATGTTACCCACCACAAGAGAGTATGGAGATTACCGAAAAAGGAGCTCAAATTAAATTGCAAGCGCTATTGGACCACACTGTGGAAAGGATTTTACTAGGTATTAGTAATTCTGTTGATAGGTCTCAAAATAAAGAACTCAAGTTGACCTGGAAATGGGGACTTGATGGTTCTTCGTCGCAGAGCAATTATAAACAGAAAACGTCTACAGAGTTCGATGATTCATCAGTAGTCATGATAAGCATCGTCCCTCTTCGGCTAGTGTCTACTAGCCCATCTTCTGGGAATGAAAATATAGTTTGGGAGAACCCCACACCTTGCTCAACTCTGTACTGTCGACCGGTGAAGTTCACTTTCACTTCGGAGACAGCTGATTTTATAATGTCTGAAGAGTCTGAGATGAAAAAACAAATTGATGAACGAATATCTACACAGTGTGGAAATATTATTGTATCACATGAATTGCATATGACCATGATTGATGGAAAAGTGGCCAATATTATTGCTGAAGTACCATCATATGCAACGTGTCCTATTTGCTTGGCAAAACCGAGCGAGATGAATAATTTAGACGCTTTGACTTCCAAACCACTTCGTGAAGAAATTTACAAACAAGGAATTTCTTCACTGCATATGAAGATTCGGTGTATGGAATGTCTTCTCCATATATCTTATAATCTGGATTTTCAACGATGGACTGCTCGAGGCGAACATAAGGCTTTGAAACAAGCTAAAAAAAATACCACGCAACAAGAGTTTCGTGAGCAAACTGGAATGCTGATTGATATAGTCAAACAGGTATGTATTTAATTTTGGCTCTTTTTATGTTGTTTGTGTATTATATCTCTATGTATTGTATATTACAGTATTGTTTTCCCATTTTAGGGTTTTGGAACTACAAATGACGGGAATACTGCGAGGCGCTTTTTCCAAGATTACAAAAGATCATCCAGAATAACGGGAATTGACGAAAATCTGATTTTCAGATTTTCCGTTATTCTACAAGCCATATCATCAGGCAAAAACATTGACTGTGAAAAATTTAGAAGATACTGCAGAGAAACAGCTGATGTGTACGTGCAACACTATTCGTGGTACTACATGCCAGTTAGTGTACATAAACTTCTAATGCACGGTGCAGACATCTGTAACCACTTTGGTGTTTTGCCAATCGGTAAGTAAAAAATAAATATAGTTTGATGTATTATTTGACTCAATTGCGTTTTGAAATTAAAATGTATGTACTTATTCGTTTTAGGTATCTTATCTGAAGAAGCTTCGGAAGCCCGTAATAAGGACTTCAGAAACGTCAGGGAGTGGCACACTCGGAAAACGGGGAGAATAGCAACAAACGAGGACTTCTAATAAGCTCTGATCCCCACATATCCTACATAAGGCCTAAAATATTGAAACAGGGTCATAATGAGTTGTTGCCTGAAGCAATTCAGTTGTTACAGACTACTGAGCCTCCCTGTGACAGTGAGATTATGGAGGAAGAAGAATGCCTCATAGCAGAGTCCGAAAATTTGCCGGACCCACTAGCACTTCTGGAACAAGAAATAATGTGATCCGGCTCTAGATTATCCTCACAAAAGCCCATCAGGGCTAGGTATATGACAAACAGCCCTTTTCAGGGCTACAATTACTTCACAGTTTCATACGCTTGATTATGTAGATAATTATCAACGACTTGCCCGTACAAATTTAAATTATTTCACCTATCATTAACAAAATTAGTATAACCTGAAACTTATTACGATATTTATTCAACAATAGATAACGTGCAGTTAAAAAAATAACACAGCCAATCAGAGACAAGCATTTTTCGACGACTCATTAGTTATACGCTTAGACGAGCGCAATAACAAATGAGTCATCAATCACAATGCAGGTGCTACCGATAACATAGCAATAATTACTAAATTTCTACCAGAATAATTAGTTATAAGTACCTATGCGCTGTTAAAACTATATATTTAATAAAGAAAAGGTGAATTAGCCTAATGACACAAAAAATTTACTTTGAATTTATTTTAAATGGCAAAAAAAAATCTTACAAAACATTTTTTTTTACCGAATGATTACTCGCGCTGCCGCAGATGGCCGGCGCTGTTATTTTTTTCGTGGATAGAGAATGACCCTAGCTATCATATACTCACGCCACACACCCAACATATTAGTACAATTGAAGAAAAAAAATTAAACGTGATTCGCTCCATACAAAATAATCTAATTAATTTTTTTCAAGACAAACTATCAACTTTAGAAGAAATGTTATAAGAATAAAAGTTGTCAGGAATATCATAACACGTCATATAAAAAAAAATCGCATCGATATTGGAACTTTGTTGCCTAAGTCCACTAATTTTCAGTATGGGCCCACTGTGCACCGCCCCGCTACTCGACTTGTTTTGCTACCAGTATAAAAGAGCGAGCGGCTAAGCGGCGGGGAGAACTTGACCATTGGACATCGTATGGATAACATGTGCTCAGTCAGGAACTGGCTCGCGTTCCGTATCTGGTTGTATCGTGTACCTATAATATGTGATTTGCTAATGTGATAATTGTTCGTGAAATTATAATCTGATTTGTACTGCAAACCGTTTTTTTATTGCGCAATACCAACACTACCCACTGAATGCCCACAGTAATTAAAATATCCTGATAATAACGAGACACATTATAGGTACTTACCTCTTCCGATAAGTACATAACATAATGTTATCATCTGCCTAGCCTTTTTCCCAACTATGTTAGGGTCGGCTTCCAGTCTAACTGGATGCAGCTGAATACCAGTATTTTACACTCAGCTACTGCCTATCTGACTTCCACAAAGCCAGCAGTTACTGGGTAATACGATACCTCTTGGTAAGACTGGTTGTCAGACTTTCGGGCTTCTGACGACCCGTAACGACTGACAAAGATCCACGAATGACAGCCGGGACCAACGGTTTAACGTGCTTTCCGAGGCACGGTATGTGAAGATGGTCACCCATCCACGGACCAACCGCGGCAAGCGTAGCTTAACCTGATCGATCGAACCGTGCGGCTGTTATTAGGTAGTTAGCCACAAGCCCCACAAGTACATAACTTATGTAGGTATGATGTATAAGGTGCTATAAAAATATCTGCCATGGCTTCAATGGGAGACAGTATTTTGTATATAGATTACAGTAGTGAAGAAATTTTGTACCCCGGAATAGTTAAATCAATTTGAGAAAATAAAGTAATTAAATAAACATTTACTCTATTCTGCATAACGTGGTTCACAAACTACGCGCGATGTGTCGTTTCGTCAAATTTTGCGAAATGAAATGATGATGCGGCAACAGCTAATTACTATGGAACGGTTTCATGCAACTAAATCATTTATACGCACATTTTTTTTTGTATGAAAAAATTTATGACATTATGTTCAATAATGTATCTTTACTATTGAAATCTATATACAGAATACCTACTGTCTCCCATTGAAGCCGTGGCAGATATTTTTATAGCACCTTATATAGTTATGTAATAACCATTTGATTGATGATATTTTGTATATTTTTAATAAATTACTTACCCGATTCTGCAGTGTTAGTATTAGGTCTCTTCTGATATGAGAAAAAAATGGCTTGAATGGCATTCTGCGAAAATTACATTTTGCGAAAGTGACATTATGCAAAAGTGACCAAATTTTTCACGACGACATTTTGCGAAAGTGACGTTCTGCGTCAAGACCGGTACACTTTCTACACGACTGCCTCACAGACTAAGAAGAGAAGTACCCTTGACTGCCTGCAGCTGGTCGATGACAAAGCACCCACGTCGCGACGCCCACGACTCGACTCAGGCGGTCAACGAAGTATAAATGTAAATTGATTTAAATTGAAAACTCTTTGTAGTTTTATAAATGGTACGCACAATAATAACACAATAACATGAATTAAGCTATCAGCTACCATCAGTTAGGTAGGCACAAGATGGGTGAATGAAGTCATGAAGTCTACAGACCAGTCCAAGGAAGTAATCAAGTTAACCATCACTCAATATTTGTCTGAAGGTCAATATTTATTTGAAAAAAATCTAGCAACGTGTATTTATCGCACTGCGAGGGGCCAAGCGGATTTGAGCCATGTGTACTTGCAACTACAAGTAGGTACTTACTGCCAACCTGCCCTGCTCTGAACTTAACTGTTCTGAATAAGATTAGGTGTACCGTGTATGGGCCTAGCCACATCAGAGCTATGAGTTGTCCTACTCAGTATGGAGGAGTTGTTTAGAAGGGTGGTAGAGGTAACCGCGTATCCAAAATAAGTAATTACAGTAGTCCCAAACTCTGATTATTGGTAACCACCATTTATGTGTAAAAATATAACAAAAAGTTGACCAGCCCATGATCGCAAATAGATATTAAAACAATGGGAGTAATGGAGTATCAAATAAGGAAATATTTTATTACACTAAATCCTGCGATAATATCCAATAGGTAGAACAATGATCTCTGATAAGCGACCCATTTACAACAAACTGTTAACGTGTTTCATAAAATTTAATGATGATTGTTAAATGAAGCGAACAAATTATGAATGTTCACACAATTTTCATAACATAACTTGTAGGTAGGTGTGGTAGGGTAGGTAGGTACCCTATGATTACAACTCACTTTTGTGTCCTTCCGAAGTCCATTGAAGCGGCTCCGGACACAAGTGTGAAGATGTATCTCCAACCTGGTAGAGGGGGCTGCCTCGACGTAACGGTGTGGTTGTAGAGCTATGTCGTAAACCAAGCTCCACCTTCTATCCTGCCCTCTATGTCCCAAAACAACACGGTCAAAGTGACCCCTGCGCTGCCACCGACGATGCAGTGGAAATGGCTAAGTTTTGGACCAACAACAACACATCTAAAATACAGAGGTGCCAGCGACACGAAGAAGAAGAAGAATAATTATGATGATGATGATGCGAATTCTTTAGCACAATTCGAGTAATGACTATACAACGAAATCTTAAGTTCGCAGCATGAACCTACCCACCACCCATGGGTAGATAAGTAAAAAAGACGACTAGGTATCTAAGTTGGACAGGACTAACCACCCTTCAGTTTACCAGCACGGATAATAATTATATTACTAGCGTGTATCATCTGGGGGCACTACCGTGCCCCCCCCCGCCAAGACGAGCTAAGCGCAGCGCAAGGGCATTACCTACCTTTTCTCGAACCGCTTCGTCGTTTTTTGAACCCTCATAACTTGGGTTTGGATTAAGTATACCAGATAAACAAAATTCTAGAGATATGATGTCAATAGTGAACATATTAAACATTATAAAGTTTCAATTGCATAGCTCTTATACTTTAGATTTTATTGATAGGTATCTAAAAATCCCGATTTCGTCACTGACTGACTGATTAGGGTACTTTCTGAAGTCCTAGAAAGCTAAAATTCGGTATGTAAGGTAAAGGTAAGTAGTATTAGTACATAAACAACAAAAGAAGGGGATGGAAGTTTGTATGAGACTTCCGCTAATTTTGATGCTAGAGATCTGACAATTGATACAGGGACTCCTTGTTATCTATATATATAAAAGGAGAACTGACTGACTGACATATCAACGCACAGCCCAAACCGCTGGGTCTAGAGATTCCAAATTTGGCACGTACGTTCCTTATGAGGTCTAGGGGTGCACTAAGAAAGGATTTTTCAAAATTCATCCCCTAAGGGGGTGAATGGGGGGGGTGAAATTTCACGCGGACGAAGTCGCGGGAAGAAGCTAGTAAATAATAAAATACATATTTCAGGAATTTTAGTAAATCAGCCCCCCAAAAAAAAAAGGAAAAAAAAATTCATACGTAGGTAACCGTAAGCAACTTACAAAAAGATGTGAAATCCCACCAAAAACATTTTCATAGAAAATGTTGCCATGACGAGACCACTTAGGGCTCGCGCTGTAAAAAAGTTATCAATCTCATGTAAAGCCAAGCTTCTAACTCTATAAGCCCTAACTTCACAAACTCTACACCTTAGTCAAAATATGTGGCTTGACCGTTTCGCTACCATCACTTGGGCGTAAGGTGAAACATTTATTCACTGTTCATTAGGTAGGTACTTTTCTGTTATACCTACAATAGTTCTTGTAGTAACGAAACGGCTAAGCCTCATATTTTGACTAGTCACAGAATAACTAATAGTAGGTAGGTACTCTAAGTTGTAGAGTTTATGAAGTTAGGGCTTGTAGAGTTAGGGCTTGTAGAGTTAGGGCGTGTAGAGTTAGGGCGTGTAGAGTAGAGGCTTGGCTTTACATGATATCTGATAACTTTTTAACAGTGCGAGCCATAGATATATATGAAAGTACATTTCTATGGTGCGAGCCATATCGTCGCTAATCTAACTAACTGACATTTTGGACTAAGCCGACCTTACTATAGTAATTTGATACATTTTCCAAGTCGAATCTGGATATCTGATCATGTAGGTACTCCGAACAAAATAAAAACAAAGATCTAACGAAGTGAGGGACACCTCACTAATAATAAATATTTTAACAGATATTATGTTAAAATATTTATTATTAAAACAATATTAACACGATAACAATAGTAGTAATACTGTACTGTAAAATACATATTATGCTTCGAATCAGTTACGTCACTTAGTTACATTAGCGACGATAATTATGTATTATATGGTCTCGTCTTGGCGACGTTTTACATGAAAATGTTTTTGGTTGGATTAAACTTATACGAAATGGCTCATTTAGATACCTACCGTGTAGGTTACCCGTTGGTACAGCTAATAGCATTTTAATACACAGGGACTTGTGTACATAAGTAATTTAATGGATTGTCCTATATAACAACTTTCTTGTACCTACCTATTGCTTATTACATTTTTCAAGTTGAATACAGTGGGAATCTTACCAAACTTGTTGCACTGTTCCTTATTAGGACAAAGACTAGATATATTATTCATATTTATTGCTACTTTTAGTGGGTTATCGTGTTACTGCAAATTTATTTTACAGTAATAGTAATCTGATTTTACAAGACACAACACTGGCGTTTTACCTGTGGCTGTCTATGTGACATGATATTGATTTAACCATAGATTTGTAAGTTATTGGAAAAGGCCGAGTGCAAGGTGCACTCGGTGTCAGATAAACCTGTCAGGTACACCCTCTAGCGTAAACCTGACTCCTGAACTCTATAGAGACACTACACGTAGCGGAAAACCTGTAAGTACAAACTTAGTTGAAACTATGAGTCCGCGTATCACTGGTCAGTTTCCCTCAGTCGTCAGTTTATTTAATTCGCCAGTTTCGTTGATTAGCCAGTTTCACTGATTCGTCATATGGCAGTAGCGTTAATATGTTTATTGTTTGTTTTATTGAAGAAAAGGAAATTTAAACGAAGATACCGTGAACAATGGTGCAGTTACCTACTGCAAAGAAAAAAGTAGGTAGGTACTCCCATGTCAAGTCTTTCCTCTCTAGCAATCACCGGACAGACAACTGACGCCTGTGCAAGCGACCGCCATACACGCTCAGTTTTGCTTGCACAAACTGCACAGGCATGTTACCCTCGGGAAAAAAAATATTATTATTTTTTTGGGTTACCTGCTCAGTTGTGCAACATACACGCTCCGGTTTACCTGTACAGTTGAACTATGCAGGTATACCCTAGTCTATTATTTTTACCGACTTCACAAAAAGGAGGAGGTACTATGTTCGGCTGTTTGTATGTTTTTTTTTTTTTTTTTTTGGTATGTTTGTTCATCGAATACTCCGCCAATTGTCGACAGATTTTCAAAATTCTTTTTTTGTTCGAAAGTAGATAGTTCTGAGGTGGTCCCATTGTGACCAAGTTAGGATCTGATGATGGGATTTTAGAGAAATCGAGGGCAACCCTCAAATTTTATAGGCTTACTTATTAATATGGTTTTTCGCATATTTTATGAAGTATCTTGTGTATTTGCGTATGGTATTCACCATCTCAGGTAGCTGGGCTGATGATGGAAGGTACAACTCCTTAACAGTAAGAAGTTACTCGAACAGGCAAGGACTGTTTTAGTAAATTGTTTTGATGTTTGATTGGGCATTTGCCACATTTGGTCTCATGATCATCAAGTCATGACCTGATGCTGCAGTCAGGATAGTCTGCAGAGTACCTAACTCTTCGACAACTAACAGCAGATATATCGTGTTTAGGCTCATTGGAAAGGGCTCGATGTGTGGATAAACGTAATGTTAATGAGGAACACCGAAATACATAGAGACCTGATGCTGAAGCCAGGAGCATCAGAAAAAGTACAAACCTTGAAATGACAGCACCGTAGTCGTGTTTGGGCTCATTTTAAACAGGACTAAATTTTAAGTTCAATGCAATGTTGACATAAGTTTGGCCTGATGCTGCAGCCAGGATTATCAGCATCTAGTCTAATTAATGAATAAGGTATGCTTCAGAGGTGGTCCCATATAAATTTTATGAACTTTGCTTGGGTAGTTTTGGAATTAGCGTCAACAATACGTTTGTTTTCCACTTAGTTTATATTGATGATGTTTATCTTCCTGTCACTAGCAAGTAGTGTTATATGAATTTGTATGGGGTAGGTACAACTAAAAAGCGAAAAATAAAAACTTTTTTACAAAAAAAACAACCGACTTCCAAAAAAAAACACTACAAAGTGAAAAATAACTTTAATTTCGGAAGTCGGTGTCAAAAAAACGAAAATGTGGAACCAACGACACCGACTTCCGAAATTAAAGTTATTTTTCACTTTGTAGTGTTTTTTTTTGGAAGTCGGTTGTTTTTTTTGTAAAAAAGTTTTTGAGTGGTCATTTCGTATTGCATGATTATAAGTGCGTGCGCTAATAAAGTTAAAACCAGGCGAAAGCGGGTAGGTATACTATATGCACATCAGCGTACTTAGTACTATTATGGTATTCTGTGACATCAGTCAGCCTACCTTTCGGGGATACAGGCAAATATCAGATTAGTGTGAGTAGACCTTTCAGAATATAATTTTGATGTAAGTAGGTATATTCCGTTTGAGTGAGGCCACACGATGCGGCGCCCGGAGCGGTGCCGAAACGTCATCCTACATGCAAATCACTATGCCATGTCACACGATGCGTTGGGCCATAGAGTAAGTAACGTGCGTTGGGCCGCCGCGCCGCCGTGCGGAGGCGCGCCACGCTTGTGACCTACGAGACGAGGCGGGGAGGGGTGATGCGCTGCGGCGCGCACCACGGTAAACAGCGTTATACTGCGGTGCGGCACCGCTCGTGTGGCACCCTGTAGTTCGAATTAATTGCGGCACACGCTACTACCGCGCGTAATTTTCTACTAAAACCTACAAATTTAACAAAAACACTTCCGCGCGTGGAATTTGGTCCATTTTCCGCGCCCCGTCGCGTGGCTCGTTGTAGTGTGAGATCCACGCCACGCCATTGAAGTGAAGTAGTTGACAACAGCATAGCGTCGTTCCTTACCGTTTATGTCTTTGCCTTAGTAAAGAACTAGCCTTTTTTTTGTTGCGCGGTGGAAATCCTCATGGACTTTCTACATCGTGGGGGGGACAGAGGGGCATGCCGGACTCTTACCTCTACCTATGGCCGGGGGTGCGGGATTCGCATAAGCATTCATCGCTCCCAAAAAACTAGAGCCTGGTGTAGGGTAAGTGGTATGATGTTTGTTTTGCCGAGGCCCCTTGTTTTCCGCTTAGAAACAGTGCCCACTGAACGGCACAATAGTCCAAGCATGTCTTTGAAATAATATAAACATACCTATACGTTCGCGAGTAGGTATACGCGAAAACGCTTTTTCCAACATGTAATTTCTCGAGTATTATGCTGCTGTGTGTGCGCTGACCCTTATGAATGTAAAGCGGTAAAGAGCCGTAACAAAATGAAGCTGCTTCGCCTTCAAGACTACAGCTAAACCTACGCCATACCATGGCAAGCCAGTTTTCTAGACTGAACTCTTTCTACTACAATCCTTACGGACAAAATTCTTCAGGTTAGGTTGGTAAATGAAACTGCTTGAATTGGTATCAAAAATCGGATTTATATTTCCGCTTGCTGCAGTAAGTTAATGTCATTAACAATTTGCCAGGTTACAGATGTGGCCGCACAGCCGGTATCAAGCATAACGTGTACTTTTATAACAATGATACATTTTTTTCAGACCTAATAACCTAAAACTTACAGAAACTACCTACAAAGATATACAGGTAAAGCCTAAATTATCTACAATCGTCAATAAGTTATATACAGATATAATAACAATACAGAAATGTTATATACACTTAAATTTAATTAGAATTATCTGTAACCTGAGAAACTTTGATTTTTCCTACATTCGGGACAGTACCATTTGCCTTTAGGCGGTACCATGATACCGACGCATTCGAAATGGAACCATTCGATGGGACAACCTTCGGCATCGCAAGCGATCATCTCCGATACTTCGTCGTACGGACATCGACAGTAACAGTACACGCTCTCGCCCTCGCGCGCCTCCCGCACCGCGGGTCGCTGGAACGCGTACGGCAAGCTGGAGGTGCCCGAATTTAAATAAGTTGGAGGCGGCGGCACGGAGCTCTGACCGCCAGGCTGATATATTTCTAAGTTACCTTCGTCGCTCGAATCAGAGTCACTCGATTCCATAGATTCAGAATTCATTAAGATGCGCGGCGGCTCGGGGTCAGGTATGGGGGCGGTCAACCTAATAGGGTCTGTATAATTATACAATCTGCTAGAAATCACAGTTGATGGTACTTCTTTCTTCGCCTTGTGCGTCACTGGAGATGGCAAATCTTCCTTTCTCCACTCCAGTTTAGGCGGTTGTTGCGGTTTTAATGCAGTAAGTGTTACTGGAGTCAGTTGCGGTGCTTCCTCATCACTAGAGTATCCATAAAACTTGTTAGGAACTCGTCTTCTTTTTGATGCTCGTTTTTTTTCAGCCGCCGATGCTGAAGAGCTCACTTCTGTCAAGATTGGGCTTTGTTTTGGTGCCTCTGGGATTTGTACTGTGTTAG
The DNA here is from genome assembly GCA_914767645.1 of Hydraecia micacea. Classification (NCBI taxonomy): domain Eukaryota; kingdom Metazoa; phylum Arthropoda; class Insecta; order Lepidoptera; family Noctuidae; genus Hydraecia; species Hydraecia micacea. The sequence continues at coordinate 18,105,876 of OU611782.1, read as the reverse complement.
ATTGTAACGATATTGTTATTTTATTAGGAATTAAAGGCGGTGTTGCCTCAACTTCAGATTTCAATATGACATCTTTAGGAATGTTGATTTTTATGGGTCCATGTTTTTTGGAATTCTTAGATTTCTTTTTCTTTTTGCTCTTCTTTTTACTACTGGTTGATTTTACTTTCATTTCAGGCTCTTCTTTAGGCTCTTTTTCTTCCTTCTCTTCTTCTACTTTGACGGGTGTTGTAGGTCGACTTAATTCGCCGGAAATAGAACCGGCCTCCGAGGGCGCCACTGAAGATAGATTCATCAGCTGGTTACGTTTTTCTTCGTGTAACTTGTTGGCTATTCGTTGCGGATGCTCATCATAGAACTCTTCATCTGTTTCACTTTCATCAGTTTCGAGATCTGTTTCCGCAATAGGAGGCTCAGTTTTTTCAGGAATTAATATTGGAGTCTCAGACATGCCCATCACATCTACATTAGAGCCAGTGCTGTATCTCCTATTGGGTAACGTCTTTTTAACGCGCTTGGTCTTTTTCTTCTCTTTCTCATTTCCTGAATCATCCGACGAGTCAGAGTCGGAAGAGCTCGATGATGAAGAGCCACTACTAGATGAACAACTACAGTTGGAGCCACAGGAGCAGCTTGAATCAGAATCACTGCTGCTGCTACTAGTTGATGATAAGTCACCAGCACCACGTTGTTTCTTAGGAGATTTCTTATTTTTCTTTTTAGTATCACTACTGTTGAACAAATCATCATCTCCATTCATATCAGTTGGTACCAAACAATAATCGTGATCAGATTCACAGACATGTTTTCTGATAGGTACTAAAGGAGGGGTTTTTTCTTTTGTCTTTTCAACTTTTGCTTGATATTTTTTGAAGTTATCCCATATGTCTAGAACCTGCTGCTCATTCGGTTTTTCGTAGAGTGGCTCTGTTCTCTCCTCAGCCTTCGGAGTCACTTCAATATCAGCGTGATTTGTTTCCGTTGATTCTGCTTTAGGAGCATCTTCCTCCTTTAACTTTTCTTCTAGTTTCTCAACCTTAACTGTCGGTGGATTACCACTATCCGATTCATCACTGCTATCGCTTTCTGAAAGATTTAGTGCTGGCAAATTCACATCAAGCAAAAGGGCATCCTTTTCTTTTAATTTCTTTTTCTTTTCTTTTTTGGTTAGCTGCTCAGTTCCAGACTCGGCTTTCGGCTCGGAAGTACCAGCTTCCTCTTTTGGTTTAATGTCTACCAAATCAATTACAGGGACAGGTTCCTTAGATGCTTCTGTTAAAACTTCAGTTGGCACAGAAGGCTTCACTTCACTAAAATCTTCAATTATTAATTTCTTCCTATGTTCATCTAAATGTTTGTTAAGGAGTTTCTTAGAAACAAACTTTTCAGTACATGCTTCTTCTGTACAAATGTGGGGGTACTCATTGGTGTGAAAGCGTTTATGAACTTTTAAGTATACTGCTTTTGTAAATTGCAAACTACATTCTTCACAAACAAATATAGCAGGAGGTGTACAGAAGTGATAGACATGGGGCCATTTTTTCTGTAAACATTTTTTACACATCACACTTTCAGTGCCATGTTTCCAAAACAAGTGATTAGTTATGTCTGGCTTATTTCTATATGCAATGCCACAACGGTAGCATAAGTGGTGCAGTTTATGTTTCCAAACATGGTTAGACAAGCGAGCTTGGTTGTGACAAAGTTCCAAACAGACATCACAGGTATTATGAATCTTGCGCAGGTGTACCATCAACCTGAACGGCGATGGGATAGCATCTACATTGCACAAACAGCATCTAAACTTAATTTCATACTCAGAATCATATGTTCCAGGGCATAAATGACATATTAATTCACTATAACTATAAAAATTTGATTTACACATAACACACAGTAAGATAGTTTTTTGATGCATTTTACGATTATGTAAATAGAGATCTTTATGGATAGCAGTTTTGAAGTAACACTGAAAACATTCAAACATATAGTCATACTGCACTTCATCACACTTTTCTACACTGTCATAGGAGTCCAAGTTTATGTAGACCAAATTTAGTTCTGGAGCACCTGTCCTCAATTTAGCTGTTATAGTCTCAGGCATCAGCTCCTCTGCAGTAATGCTGTCTACAGTTGCTGCAAAGCGGTGTTGTGCCACCATATGTAAAGCAAGCTGCTCACAATTAACTGCGATCTTCCGAACATGATTACAATATATGCAATTGTAAATGGTTGATGATAAGAACACTTTTAGTAGATCTTTAAGGGGATATTTATCTAGTGGCTTGTCTAGAGATAGTTCTGTTACAGGGATTGTTGGTTCTTCAACTATTGGCTCAGCAGGTGGCTCTGGTTCCATTTCTTCTGGCTCTGGCTTGGGCTCTGGCTTGGGCTCCTGCTTAATGTCTTCACACTCGTCTTCTACTTGAATGTCTTCCTCTGCTTGCAAAGGTTCTTCTTCTTTCACAGCAGGTAGTTCAGCAGGTGGTGTCAAGGGTTCAATAGGTGGATGCTCAATTAGTGACTCATCTATAGTTTTATCTTGTTCTTCTTCTTCTTTAACAGTGTTATTTTCATCTACTGTCAGTTTATCACTAACATCACTGTCAGAAGAGTAATCACTAGATGAATCTTTATCCAAAAGTTCTTTGGGAACTCTCACGGTTAACTTGGGTACCCTGTTCATTGTATTGATTTCTTCCAATTTGTTATCATAAATTGTAGTTTTAACTGTGTTCTCCGACTTAATTTCAGGTGTTTTAGATACATTTTCAAAGTTGTTATTCAGGAGTGTTTTCATTGTAGTCTCTTTATTATTTTCGAATATGGTTGTCTTAACAAAGGGACTGTCAGCTCTATCACATATTGTCATTCTTATTGAAGGAGTTTTAGGTGTTCCTACTGGCTCAGAATGCGCATCTTTCTCATATCTTTTTGGTGGTCGTCTCACACGTGTTGGAGGTTTGTGTACTTTTTGTTTTCCAATGGTGGGATCTACAGTAGACTTTATAATGACAGGTGAATTTGCATTATTTAAACTTAATTTTAACTTTATACCACATTCTTTTTCTGAAGGAACACCAACTGCCTCTTCTTTTTTAACAGGTGAAGCTTCTCTTATTGGTTCATTAATTTCATCAGAAACCGGTGAGTCACTTTCATCTGAATGTTCTAAGCTCTCATCACCGTTGGGGAGCATGTGTGTGGTTCTGTCCGGGCTAAACGTATTTTGGTGTACCAGAGTAGATACAGGCTTTGTGTCAGAGCTCTCAAGTTCCATTCCTGAATCAGCTGTGTTGTTTTTACTAGTTGTTATAACTGAACTGTCAGAGCTGATGCTTGTATCACTGATAGCTGGTTCACTAGCATTTGCTTCTGGAATTATAGCTGCAGGTTTATGTGTTTGAGATGTAACAGTCTCAAGTTTACCATCAATATCTTTCCGATCACAAGCAGGTTTTATTAAATCTTTTGCTATACTTGAGGGTCCATTGCTTGATACGTCATTAAAAGTTTTAGCATTCTTTATGCTATTTGTTTTGACTGCATTTTTGCTAATAAGAACAGGCACAGGTTTCGGCTTAATATTATTACAATCATGGTTGAAAAAATCATCTTGTTCACTGCATATTTCATCACATGCACAGCACATCAAATATAAAGTACCACTGTACACATTGAAGAACTCTTCTTTACTTTCATAACTGAACTCTTTAACATTGTGTTTGTTTGTTAAGTGAGATGACAGCTTCTCTGCTTTTGAAAACATACCCAAACAAAACAGGCAAATATGTCTATTGTGCACTTCTCTCATGTGAAGAAAGAGATTCCAGTTCTCATAATAAGTTCCACAAGCTGAGCACAAGTATACCTTTCTAGTCACTCTAGAAGGTCCACTGGTATTGGGTTCTGGACATGGTGCTGCCTCTGGGCTCAGTGCAGGCTCTTTAGCTTGTGCTCGACATACCAATTGATGTTCTTTCAACATGGCTAAGGTTTTAAATGACATAGAACAGCACTTCCGACACTTAAACTTCACCATAGGTTGCAGGCCCAAGCTCTGTGCATATTCTTTCAACTGGGCTCCTTTTTCTGCTTTACCTTTTTTGAACTGTAACAACTGGCTTTTAGGCACAAGCCGAGGCACTGGTTTGTCTCGTTCACTGATGGCATCACTTTCTGCTTGTGATGACACATTGTGAAATTGACTACGGTCTAGGTGCTTAGGGATAAGTTTGGGCACTCTGGGCACTGAGTTAGCAGGGGTGCTGCTATCAAAACTTTTATTTGCTGAAGGCTTTCTTTTCTTGCATGTGCTATAGTATTGAAGAGAGTTATCTACAAAAGGCCTTTTACCAAGATGTATTCTAAGAGGGTTGATGCGTTGTTTGAACTTGTCGTCGGCCGAAGTGTCGGCGGGCTGCCGGCACTGCTCGTACGTCTCGTCGGGCGGACTAGACGGCTCGCCAGCGAATTCGTGCCCATTAGCGGTTAATTTCACTGGGCGTTCGCCGTACAAGTTGGTCAATGATGCTGTTGTGTTTTTATCATCTTTCGTATTGACAATATTACCATCTTCCATAGTTTTCTGGAAAAATACAAACACGTGCTTTTGACTACTAGGAAACAAAAGACGCTCAAATAAGAGGAAATCGAAACATGATTCGAATTATCATCGTATCAACAATAATGTAAATATACAATCTTTACCTCGGAATTCGTCCGTCCAGCACGAGTGCAAGAATAAGGATTCGTTTCCATGCATCCGTTTGAACAGAGCAATCCTTACATCAGGCTTACTATTAGGCAGCCGCGGGCTGATCATTCCCGTAAAATGGCGTCACTCCGCACAGCGAGGAATCGTGATATCAAAAGCGTTGTCGTTTATTTGTACCACTCAAATCACAGTTCACAAACATTTTCCAGATTCTATATTACACTATTGAACACAAACAAAACTAAATTAACCCCAATATATTGTTTATTTCCAAACACATTATCGAAAATCGTAGCGTATTACGAGAAGCTAATTCATGAACCATAAACTAAATTTTTACTTCTTAAATTTTATTTTTTTAAACTTCTCTGTTAGAGCATGGCGCTAATCATGAACACGTGGTTTTTAACCATAGACAGATTGAAAATATAAATTACTAAAATAAAATGAACCCAAGATTTCGAACGTAAAAATATTGCTCGAATTATTTGTGAAGCTATTCTCATTTGCTGCATGCATTTTAACAAAAAAGTACGATTCGTCTTGTATTATTGTACCAGCGCGCAGCGCGTATCCGAATTCTAGAAACCTTTCCCTTGCTAGTGGTTCGCTTTGATACTAATTCTTTGTTGTCAGTATTTTAGTCGACTAAAATCATGTTCATATTTTGAATTTAAATCCAATTAAAAAATCTAAAAATACATACATTTTTAAACTGCTGTATTATGTATATGTGTTTAATTTTGTGTTTATTGACTTGCATCTTGTCGATCTTCCCATAACAACGGACCACCCAAAAATTACTAATCGACTAATTAGTGAAGTAGTTGCTGCATTTACCTTTCACTATGATTTTTTTTTTTGCAAATTTGTCAAGGAAGCTCTTCGTTCGAAGTGAGGGTGCTAAGTTTTTATCGTTTTCTTTAGTGAGATTTTCTTTTCTTTACGTTTGTTATGTAGACAATGCAGATGCAAGATGATGTCTGATCAGTTTAGAAAAGTAGAACCATATTCCCCGAAGTCCTCGCCGCGAGGCGCGAGGTCACCAGTGGTTTCTCGTCAGGATTCCTCTGGAACACTCAAAACTACCATCTCACTCGGCAAGAACCCGTCTATAGTGCATAGTGGACCATTTTATTTGATGAAAGAACCTCCAGGTACGGAATTACTCCTTATGGAGACTGTTATAATGATTTATTTACAAGCACTTAACATTATTGACAATATTATTTACAGGAGAATGTGAACTCACAGGAGCAACTAATTTAATGGCTTATTATGGACTTGAGCACTCTTATAGTAAATTTAATGGCAAAAAACTTAAAGAATCCTTATCTTCTTTTCTTCCTAATCTCCCTGGTATTCTTGATGGGCCTGGACAGGAAGATAACAGTACTTTAGGATCAGTGATAGCCAAGAGGCCAATAGGTGGAAAGGAATTGTTGCCACTAACGAGTGCCCAGCTGGCTGGGTTCCGGCTGCACCCAGGTCCATTGCCTGAACAGTACCGCTATGTAAGTGCAACGCCACCAAAGCGACATAAGACCAAACACAAGAAACACAAGCACAAGGATGGAGTCCCCCCAGGACAAGAGACACCACTGCAAGGTGAGCAGCATTGCACATACATGTGTTACTTCTGTCTCACAAATTACACATAAATTATGATTCAGATTTGATAACTATGAAATCTACTTGATATTGTCAATTATTCTACTTTGAAACTTCACTTATTGCCCACAATCTGGAAATGCACTCAGTGTTTTCTGCGCTGCATGGTGCTGTGATTTTATGTAATCATGCTATGCAATGATAATATATTGTATTACCCAGGAACTGGGTTGTGGAGGTCAGGTCAGGCAGATGTTTCATGTAAAATACTGGTATTCAGCTGCATCCGGTTAGACTGGAAGCCGAACCCAACATAGTTGGGGAAAAAGCTATGCAGATGATGATGATGCTATGCAATGATTAACAATTACTGTTTTCAAATTTCTATTTAATTTTTGTAACTAAAGAGGAAATAGTTTTTCTTCAAGTTTTTAAACATATTGATATAGTTTTTGCCCTTCACCACAATCCTCACCAACCTATAGCTATAACTTCGGAATCATAATGCGACTATTTTTTTGACCTTGGTGACTATTTATGACAATTTTTTGCCATTCTCAAAATTGATTTTCATGAAGTTTTCAAAAGTGAGGATTGTGTCGTGAAGGACACTCCAACTCCGTTTTCCACAAAATTCTATCTTTTGCTAGTGCCGGCCAGTCCTTTTGGTAGATTACACTACTGATAGATTTTAAAGCTAAGAATTATTACTAACACTACATTATGGCTATGTGAACCACACCTATTTATTAATAACATAATTATATTGTCTATCATTCCTACTATTATTTTACTCATTGTTTTAAGCCACTACAGCATTATGTCAGACTAGCTTCTGCCCGCGACTTTGCAGCTGGTAGCTTTATTATTCGTATTGATGGAAAGATTTCGCATTTACATTCTGCATAATAATTAATTTCATTCCATCCCCTAAATGTAATAATATCATCACTGGATTGGCAAAATTACTTAACCGCCAAAGCCTAGTAATTTTGCCTTTCCAGTGATGATATAATTTATTCGTAAATATTGCTTAAAGGTAAGTAGTGATTAGTGACTGTGTAACCATAAATTTTTAATGTTTAAACGTCACTCAACTTTAATTGTCGTATATAAATAAACCCCCATGACTGCAATGTCTCTGCCATAATTGAGTGTTGAAGTTCTCTTTAGGCTTCCTCTTCCACAGAGCAGCTATTCTGAGATTTGCAGAAAACTAAATAATATTTATTTATTTATTTAATACTTTAAGCACAAATGTACAGAGATATAATATGTTCATAACTACAATTTAATATTTATTTTCCTGTAAATCAACAGATTCCTCAAACCCAGACACATATGAGAAGAAACACAAAAAGCAGAAACGGCATGATGATGACAAGGAACGGAAGAAACGGAAAAAGGAGAAGAAGAGGAAAAAGCAAAAACATAGTCCAGAGCATGGTGGGCTCACCCCCAGCCAGCACCCCATCCCTTAAGCGATAGTACCCTAGTGTGTAAGTTGAAGCTATTGAGCCCAAAGAGACTGCGCCATATCGTCTTATTACTCAGTTACAACAAATGGGCTGCAACCAAAAATATATTCTCTTGATATATTTGCTAGGGTGGTCAGCTTGCATCATTTTTGGTGCCAAAGCCACAGTTATTGTTAATATGTAGTAACACTCTTAATAAAAGCTTAATGTTTATAACCACTTCATGAGTCTCATCTATCACTGCCATTGTTTTCTTCCGGGTGGCGATCATTTTGTATAGTTTTTTAGTTATAGAATTATTTATGAATAAGGTCATTAGGGAATGTTGATAGTTTGCTGGTTACAAAAAACGATAAGAACCGAACTGATTGAAATGTTTATATTTGTAATAAGTTTGTAAATGGTGACGGATGCTAAATAAAATGGGCTTGATAGAAAATATATTGTATTGTCTGAAAGAATAACTATTTATTTTTAATGATCCCAAAAAGCTATAATTTTACTATTTGCACTATGTTTTCATTTATGTAAGTTTGAATGATAAAAATAAATGTTTTAATTATTTTCTTAATTTATGCCATCACTTGCAATTCTCTGACTGTATAACAGATCTAAATCCAAAATCTTGTTGGGTAAGCAGACTGAAAGGAATGTAGTGTGTACATAAAAAATCATTCATTAGATAAAGCAATTTAACTGATTTGTCTAAACTTAGGATAATTCTCGTCATCTCTTTGGGCTTGACTCTTATGAAATTAAGTATTAAGTAAAATTTATACAGTAATACTTAAACATTTCATTTTACCATTTTGTTAGATTTCTTTCCTTATTTTCATTAAACCGAGATTCATTGTAAATATTCATACATCATTTTGTTTTACTTTATGATTAAGAAGTACCACTCTCATAGACGTAATATAAATTTGATAGAACGTTATGGTGTTGTTTTCTTTATTGAGTTTGGGGAAGTCTACTTGACTCTATTCAATCTACATTATCTTAGGTGCACTATCGTTGTAAGATGGGCCAGACATCTAAGTTGATAGTGGGGTTAACTACCTATCCACAATCTCCGCCAACCTGCACTGAGCAAGCATCATATTGAGATGGATAAGCATATTGGATGAGAATAAGCTTGTGCCTTGGAGTTTCAAAAAGTGTAGCATTTATCTTTATATAAAGATAGATAATATAGGGTGGAATTTTCGAAGCGTACCTGGAGGAAAAGTACTCTAAATACTGAAGACAGCAAATTTTACTCAAAGCAAACATTCCTTAATTTTTAAAAAGAAACAAAACTGCAGTTAAAGATTTTTGAAAATACGCATGCCACACCCGGGAATCGAACCGACTAAAATCCGAAAAAAAAAACATCCTATACTTTTACGGCACCAATCGATAGGGTCAATCATAAAGATCAAATATCAATCACCCACTGCCTATGTTAATAACCATTTTAATTACTGGATTGGTAAAGACGCCAGCACATCAACCTACTACAATCTGTCAGATTTCTGTAATAGATTTTCAACGTTATCGCTAAAGCATAAGGTTCAATGTTGATTGGGAAAATTTGACAGTTAGGTGTAGGTTGATGTGCTGGCGTCTGTACAAACGGCACAATCAGTTGGCCTGTGAAATCTCCAGATCTGAGATAGTCGGTTCGATTCCCGGGTGTGGCAAGCGAATTTTCAAAAATCTTTTTTTCAGTTTACAGCTTTGTTTCTTTTTAAAAATTAAAGATTTTATCCTTTCAGTTTTGCTGTCTTCAGTAGGTATTTAGAGTACTTTCCCTCCAGGTACGCTTCGAAAATTCCATCCTGTATATCTATACACCGTGTTCTTCACGTTATACATAAACTTTGTCAAACGCTTTTATAGCTTTTAGAAATTAAATCTAAAAAGGAAGTAGTACTTAAAAAGGCTTCGTTACAAAGATATTTGTAATTCCATTTAATGAAATTTAATTGAGCTATGCAGTGAGAAAGGATCTTAACTTAGTTTTGACAAGTTTTAGCCCGCCAAATCTTATGAATGAAAATTACGTCGTTGTCAATTCGAATAAAGAGGCATGCATATCGGGTGATTTACGTCAAGGTATTTAGTTTGTATGAAAATTAGCAAAAACTAAAAAATAAGAATTCATTAATGTGTCCATAATGAAAAATGCTTATTTCCATGGTCTGAACATCAGGTCGAAGTTTATGTATATCGTCCGGAACACGGTGTATACATAAAACAAAGTCGGGTTAGTTACACCATTTATAACTCAAGAACGGCTGGACCGATTTTTATGGCCCTAGATTTGTTGGATTTGTCTCCGCCTCGAATAGCAGAATAATTATTAAGAGGCTACATCGAAAATTAAAATCCTCGAAAACCTACTAAGCGAACGAAAGTGATGCAATTATTTTTTGTTAAGTCCATAAATATAAATTCGTGCTATTGGACTTATGCCCAAAGAATATTCATCATTTCCGGCGAAAGACGTCCACTGCTGAACATATGACACCCCCAAGAACCGCCACTTCGACCGGTTCTGTGCTTCGCATCCAGCGGATCAGGTCATCGGTCCACCTTGTGGGAGGCCGTCTTCCGGTATGCAGTACTCCAGAACCTTTCCGCCCCATCGGGTGATTGGCCATCTGTTCAATGTGCCCTGCCCTGCCCACAGCCACTTAAGGTTGGCAATTATTCAGGCACTGTCGGTTACCATAGTTCACCAAATGATCTCTAAATTTCTGATGCAATCACGTAGGGAGTACTCCAAGCATAGCCCTCTCTTCATTGCCCTTTGGGTGACTTTCAGCCTTCTAATGAGGTCCATTGTGAGCAACCACGTTTCAGGGCCATAGGTCATCACTGGTGACACGCACTAGTCATAAACTTTCGTCTTAAGACTGCTTTATGTGAGACGAGAAGATATTGAGTAGATTCCCGAACGCTGACCTCTTTCTTGAAGTTGGACCTACCTAACTGGACAGTTTGTCCTAGATAAACCTTATCGTCCACTACTTCGAGTATAGAGTCACCGATCCGATCCGATCTTCAGAGAGGTGGGTGTTACATTGACATGACCTTCGTTTTGTTCATGTCCTTTTTTAGACGCACGCTTTCGGAAGCTCTACTGAGGTCGTCCATAGTCTCAGCCATGAAAACTATATCATCGGCAAACCGAAGGTGAGTGATGTAGGTAGGTACTAGGTACTTGCCACTGATGTTGATGCCAACCCCTCTCTAGTCCAGAACCTTGAAGACATCCTCCAGGTGCAGTGGTGAACAGCTTCGGAGAGATTACTTTTCTCTGTCTGACCCCTTACTTCAAGATAGGTTTCGAGGTCCGGTCCTGGAGTCGGCCTGACACAGAGCCTTTTCATAATATTCATCACCTCGATGTATCAATCTGGCACCGTTGCAGTACAGCCCAAGTCTACGGAATCGAAGGCTTTCTAGTAGTCCACAAACGCTAAGCAGAGAGGCAAGGTTATATTCTTCGGTCTTTTATATAACCTGCTGCAGTATGAATGTGGTCTACGGTGCTAAAGCCAATACGGCGTCCGGCTTGTCAAACCTGCGCGCAAGACGGTTAGTGATGACTCATGAAAACAGCTTGTTGACAGCTCAGAAGTGAGACGGGCCTATAATTCTTAATGGCATTGTCGCCCTTCGTAAAGAAGAGTACCTACCACCACACCCCTGTTCCATGCATGTGGCGTTTTACCTTCGAGTATGACGGAATCGAACAGCGTCTGGTGAGCCTTTTATCTAAATAAGTGTAATAATATCAATAATTTCAAATGTTTGCATGCCGATTGGTAAAATGTGGCTGAGCTAAATGTAATCTTAAGAACTATTATGTATTACCCATATTTGCAAAATAAAATTCTATTCTATTCTATTCTTAACTTAAGAACAGGTTTTCTACCGGCCCTCAGGAGTTCAGCCGTAATTCCGTCATCACATTGCAGGGCGCCTTGTTGCTTTTAAGCTGCTTCAGAGCCATCCTAATCTCATACAAGCTGAAGTCCGAGATGTCTTCGGTATAGTGTCGGGTCAATCTAGCTCTTGGGTCGTTTGCCAGATTCGTAATGGGGTTACTGGTTGACATGTATAACTGTCCATAGAACCTCTTGATCTCTCTCAACAGCATAGGTTTGGCTGATAAGCTTCTGCCATCATCTGTCTTCAGTTTCGCATAAGCTGGCTCTTGTTCCGCTCTATCGCGTCCTTATTGCGGTCCGTATTAAAGCAGCATAGGTCGCTTTTCAAGGAATTAGAGATCCGTCTATTGAGCTGCCGATAGGTACTTGAGAGCATGTCTAAAAACTACAGGATAATTTCGTGCCTCTTTCCATGAGCTTTAATATAGGATCAGAATGTTTCTTGTTTTTATTTGTACGACGGGTCTTGAAGATCTTAGACCCGACCGTATGGACGTTTTCACGAACCCATAGTAATAATCGTCCACGGAGCACCTTAGGCCCTCGAAGCGATTCTGAAAATCGAGCTGAAAGCTCTCGGGGTTTTGGATTTGGATCGATGCTGGACGGAGAGTAGACTTCATCAGAAGAGATATCTTTCCAGCTTGATATTAAGATTCAATATTTATTTTAATACTAAGAATTCCAAGAACATTAGAAATGTTCTTTATGCCTAATTGGATATTATGACATAATTTATGATAATGTCGCATCGCACGGGGGGCAGTAGTGCACAAGTTTAGAGTATTCAGCTATCTCCTGAATTTCTACCACCTTGGAAAAAAGGTTTGAGATTTATGTGTCTGTATCGAGTGTCAAATATTGTTCTAACAGGAAACATTTGTTTATCTAACAGATCAATACCTACACTCTGTCATAAATATTTAAACAGGATATGCAGCGATCGATGGGAGGCGAGCGGTGGATTCAGGGTCGTTTAGCGTATTTTAAATATAATATCAATCGATATAGGTAAACGGTAGGTACACCACTGCAGCCCTGACTATAGACATGCTTTGCGAGGCTTTCACCGGATTCGACAAAAGGTCGATACAAGTTTGTTATTTAGACTTAGTTACAAGTGTTTAGGATCTACATCGGGGGTTCGTGTGTGCGTAGGTACTTATACCAGATTGGGTACTTGGGTAAGTATAGGAAAGATATGTGAGAAAACAGGGATTAGATAGGTACCTACCTATAGAGAATACATCATCTTTATGTATTGGGAAGGGGACATTCCAGTTAATAATTGCTATTCCGACTTTAAATCGGGACGTGGTGAAATGGAGTAGGTATCGAACTTGGGACCCCGTAGCGCAGAAACCAATCACTCAGTTACAGCCACATTGTACATTGTATTTTATCTATGGTTACTGCGAAAAGAGCCTGTCATTCCCCATTGACATACAACAGTATGGACTGGAAATACCTACGAAAAAAGGGTGCATACCAAGAAGCTTATAGATAAAAGTGGAGGCAACACTCTGAATACCTATCTGAAGCCGACTGTGGGCTAACGCTCTCTTTCTAAATACATACATAAGAACGAGACAGTGATATGTGCTTTCTTTGTCATATGTATGTATTTAGAAAGAGAGCGTTAGCCCACAGTCGGCTTCAGATAGGTATTCAGAGTGTTGCCTCCACTTTTATCTATAAGCTTCTTGGTGCATACCTACAACTGGTATTGTCTCATAAAATGGCTGCCATTGCTAGTGTTGTGTCTATCAAGGAACATAGGTGTTACTATAACTAGTATCGATACTAAATACGAGTCTTACTAGTTATCACGTTTAGATCATACCTAATATTATGTATACAAAGTCCGTTGTAATTGTAACAGAAAAAGATGAGTAGGTTATCTTACTTTCCGTTATCTATAAAAATAAATAAAATTGAAGTGTCTGTTGGTACTGTCAAAATAACAGCTTTTTACTAAATGCTTATAAAAGTGTAAACAGTACTATTAACAAAATGGCATTTTTAAACTATTGCATAGCTTTTATCTTGGGCTTTGAGCGCGGCGACCGAATGAAGAAATTCCGTAACGAAAATAAACCTAAGCATCGTCTAACGTCGTATCAGTTCGGCAGACTTCGGCACGGTGTTTGTGTGCGTTGCTATGCAACAGCTTTACCGCGGCAGTCCCCGAGTGCCACACGTATTTTTATTTTTGTCTGTCTGTCTGTCTGTTTGTTCCGGCTAATCTGAAACGGCTGGACCAATTTTGACGGGACTTTCACTGACAGATATGTTACAAGGAGTAACTTAGGCTACCTTTATTTTAGAAAAATAATTAGGGTTCCGCGCAAAAAAAATGCCATGCATAAATTATTTTTGCGTTTGGTAGCCAGGATGGCTATAGGCTATTTAACATCACGTTACGACCCTTAGGAGCCGAGAAAAACGAACGCTAAGCGAAAACGAAATAATAGCGCGGGCGGGCGATGCAATGCGGCCGGTTGGGGGACGAATGAGTTTTATTAGTGTGGCTGTTATTTTAGTATACTGTGTATCTTACGACTTCTATGCGAAGTCGCGGGGCATAGCTAGTCTGAGAATAAAATCCATGTCATGAAAAAAAAAAACTTGCTTGCAGAAAATGTGCTTTCGCAAAAGCCAATTATTTTTAAAAGAGCAAACGTGGAGTTTCTTACCGTTTCTTCTCCATAGGAAACAACCAATTGGAACCGTGCACCTAGCTTCTGACGTTTCATAAAAGTGTCCATGTAGGTTTATGTGAAATATTTTGATTTTGGTGCTGTGAAGTGTGAACCACAGGCCGGACCTAGCAAGGTCACTTGGACTGAATAAGACGCAGGATTATTTATGTTAACATCGCAGAATATACCGGTATCGTTTCAGCGGAGGAACTAGTTTCGGAAACTATTACGCCAAGTCGGCAACGGTACAACACTATTCCATTATGACATATTATTGTAAACAAACGAACGAATTAACAAATATAATAGAAAGGCCTGTTATACGGAAATGAACCCAAATATCAATACTTTAGCCATAAATTCATGATCACGTTACAATTGCATCATCGAATGTGTATTATTGTATGTATTAACTAGCTTATGCCCGCGGCTTCGCTCGCGTTAAGTATTATTATTAATTAGGTATATTTTTTGCGGCTGTACTGATAGTTCAAACTAATACATTTACATCCTCCATCATCCCTTATTTTATCCCCATGGGGGTTGAATTTATCAAAATCTTATTTAAGCGGACGTCTTCATCATAGTAGCTCCAATCTTTAATTTCAGTTCAATCAGTCGAAAATCTAAGAAGATTTATACAAACTTTCATCCCCTATTTTATCCCCTTAGGGGTGGAATGTATCAAAATCCTTTCTTAGAGGATGCCTACGTCATAGTAGCTATATGCATGCAAAGTCTCAGCCCGATCGGTTTAAAATTGACAAAGTTTCATACAAACTTTCATCCCCTATTTTATCCCCTTGGGGGTAGAATTTATCAAAATCCTTTCTTAGCGGATGCCTACGTCATAACATCTACCTGCATGCCAAATTTCAGCCCGATCCCTCCAGTGGTTTGGGCTGTGCGTGGATAGATCACTATGTCAGTCAGTCACCTTTGAGTTTTATATATTTAGATGCATGAAAACCGGCTACTAACCTGTGCAAAGACAATTGAGGTTGATTTTCATTCTTTCTTGCACCACACTTCACAATACAACACACAGGCATGTTGAATTTCTGTTTTCCAACATTTACGTGCAGTTTTAACAGGTAAAATCCTCGTAATTTTCTCGCAATCCTCAATAATACAAAAAATAAACAACCATTTGACAGCAAAACTACCACGAAACTCATAGCATAAGATGGCTGCTATGGCACTTACCTACAACTGTCACTATGTCACGATAAAATATTGCCATAATGAGCAACAACTTAAATATTGTTGTCTCTTTTATCAAATAAAATTATCTCATTAGAAAGAATGAGACATAATGATATTTCACATTCTGAATCATATTTCACTCATATTTGTATAAGCAAATGTATGTATAGAATAATGCGGCATCTCCATGTTTTATGTACAGACGCCAGCACATCAACCTACACCTAACTGTCAAATTTTCCCAATCAACATTGAACCTTATGCTTTAGCGATAAAGTTGAAAATCTATTACAGAAATCTGACAGATTGTAGTAGGTTGATGTGCTGGCGTCTGTACCTCAATGAGTATAATAAGTTCATGATTGGGGCCATTTAAACCACAGACTACAATATAATTATAATGCAGGGGTTTTAAACTATCGGAGACCCAGAGTACAATAATATATTATCAGAGATGAAAATGTTCTTCGTGAGTAAAGCTGAGCAAATTGACATTTATAGTGATACCTGATTATACTCACTCTCAAACCCTCTAGGACTTCCCAAACCCTCCTGGGTTAAATTGCAATTGGTTATTTACCTGTGTGAGAGGGTGTGTGCTCAGAATAATAACTAAAGCATAGAAACCACGTAAAAATAGCAACTGAAAACAGAGAGCTGACACGTATTTTGCTTATGAGCTTTCGCGTATGGTAGAATGAGACAAAAACTTCACTCTGTTTCTATTATTTTCATGTTGGTCACGAGTTGTAATGTCAACGGACTCCATTGGACACCTTTAAAAACGACTAAATTCAAAATAACATAATTAAGTTCATTGTCTGTCACATTAGCATCTTGCTCACTTGGCCGGGTTATAATGGCGAAAAGTTTTTGTGGCGGAAATGTGATATCTGCGCTGCGAATTAAGAATAAAATTGTGCTGTAATTCCCTCGCGAAAAGGTGTTAACCGGTGTTGTGTTTGTGCGTCATGAAATGGCAATCTAACTGAACAATGTCTTGTGTGATTGAAGGATATAAATCCCATTTAGGACGAAAAGAAAATAGTTCTGAAGAAATTACATTTCATCGGTAAGTTTTTCAATTCTAAGCGCAAGAAATAATCAGAAAATACGTCCTAGTATTATAATAATATTGTCAATTCTATATTGTATTGTTTAAATTTCAACTTATAAGGTATTTTGCTTGAAATGATAATTTTTTCCTTATTTCAAATTAGGTTAGCTTTTTTGCTAGTGATGTGGTAAAATCCATGTATCGATATTTTTTATGGCAGTCATTGGTTTCGGTCA
This sequence comes from Hydraecia micacea, assembly GCA_914767645.1. Taxonomy (NCBI): domain Eukaryota; kingdom Metazoa; phylum Arthropoda; class Insecta; order Lepidoptera; family Noctuidae; genus Hydraecia; species Hydraecia micacea. The sequence continues at coordinate 18,088,928 of OU611782.1, read as the reverse complement.
CATTTTTTAATAATATGAAGAAAAATAATGTTGAAATTTCTTACAGCTTCCCGAAGGATGAAGCAATTAGGAAGGAGTGGATTCGACGAAGTTCCAAGCGACATTGGACAGTAAAATCACATAGTCGGATTTGTTCCAAACATTTCACTGCAGATTCATTTGTGTCGAATATAAAAAAATCTGTAAATAAAAAATATCACTGAATTACGTTTTTCCTTTTCCCAAAACCAGATAATATTTTTCCTCAAAGCTGATAGGAAAACCCTTCGTTGGTTTACGAATTATGCTAAATGGTGCTTTGATCTGTTAAGAAAATATCTGATTTTATCTATCAATCGAAAACCGGATTGACGCTTTTGAAGATCTGTATTCCATTTCAACTATAGTATTTAAATTAAAACTACATCACTCACCGAACGTCCACTGCTGGACATTGGGTAGGGCCCTACCCAATACTGGGCGAACGGCGGAATATATATTTTAGTCATGTCAACCGAATTTTCGGTTATTCATAAACCCAGTGTACATTGGATGATTTTCTTAGGACGAAACATTTTGTCGATAAATATATTTCATCGACATAGTCAATCCCTAGCATTTCAATACCCCGTGACAACCTGCACATTTACGCAAATAGCATCGTATATGCATCTCTTTCTGATGCTTTGACAATGTCATATGTAAAAAAGAGTGCAGCGTATTGTACTTTGTTGTTATTTTTACACGGTTTCTATGCTTTAGTTATTATTCTGAGGGTGTGTGTGTGTTGTTGTAAAATAATATTGTGCTACAGCTATTACTAGCATCCAGGAGACGTGAGATGAAAATAAAACTACACATTCAGAGCGAAATTTATTCAAAATATTCAAATTTATACAATATTAAGTCTGTTTTCGCTTCATATAAAAAGACAGTTGGTCATTCATAGTTAAATTGAAAACAAATAAATTAGTAATGCAGCACCAAAATACATACATCGTACTTAAAACAATTACGTTCCTACTTACAAATTATACTGACATTGATCTTTACTACGCAGGCCGAAGAAACACTGACTGTCTGGCCGTCAGACATCCGCTCGAGCCTGTATGTGGACGTACACTACCCTCATATTACATGGATGACAACTATATAAGTACCGTCTACATACAGACCTAAGGTATATCGAAATGCGCGACGCAATAATAATAACAACTGTGTAAATGTTGGCGAGCAAACACGCAGAGTTCTGGCTTAATATCAGTTTCGATACAAATTGGCGGCTGACTATAACCAGAGTGATAAGTCGGTGGTGTGTGGTTCTTATCTGATCACAGTCAACTTATCTATATCGACACCAATTTGTACAATAGTTTCCTCATGCAGCGAGCACAAAGCCCTGCGTGTTTAAACAAAACAAAATTGACTATAAAGTTGTAATTTAACGCCGTAAGAGAAACATTTTAATAAAAAATCTACAGATATACATACATGTAACACGCATGCGCAGTACACATAAACATCTGACAAGCGCGCGTCTCTACCGCTACCCGCATTTCCAATTCATTACTAGTCGTAACTACAATACACATATTATTGTATTACTAATACATTTTGGTGCGCCATGGCACTGTACGTTAAAGTGAGCATCACTAACAACTATATTTATATATAAGCGACAAGTTCGATAATCTCCTGTACATCGTTAGATACTACTACGTTTTATTCAGTTTTACTCCCTCTAGTTCGAGATCTAATCGAAATGTTCTCAGTATTGTAATTAAAGAATTCCACAATAACAAGATAAAAATAATTTACAATGATATCAGTTAAAACAGCATGGTAACTTTGTAGAATCGTGAATAAAAAATCTCGAAATATAAAAAATACAATGGTCAGTCCCACGAAAACTCCCGTCTTCGAGTCCCTAATCCTATTGGACGTTTTACCTTCTCAATAGACTATCACATACTCATGGGATACAATTTTGAGCAATTATATTACAGATAAAAGCATTATAAATAATTAAAATCGCATGAACGACTAAGTGTGAAGTAATCAAGAGTTGCGTCAGAACTTAACTATCTGAATTTGTGATACCAATGGCAAGCAACAGAGATCGGTCACTCAATTTATTATTATTTATTAGTAACAAAGCGAATGAATTCGGCAAGCTAAATAAAACTCTTACATATAAATACCTATACAGAAAATACGAACATAGTTAAAATAAATAATTATTTATTAAAATTAAACAAAACATTAATTATACACATTATTCTCATATTTTACAGGGAATATTCAATAATTATAAAAGCGATTTACAATAGTTATATAACGGTTATACATAATACAACCATATTATTTGCATTACGGAGGCTATCTTACAACATTTTTGCTTGGCCGTGACGTGCGTAATCCATTGATAGTGTGTTCCAAGCATTTTAATTATGCAAACATGTTGTCGGTAACCATAAGTGTTGGTTCAGACGGGCCAGCATTGCATTCAGTCTGACTCATTTACCTATGTATTCTATAATAACTACCCAAAATGTATTTAGACGCATAAATTTAGTGCGGAGCTTACCTAGCCTTGCCACGTCTGAGCCAACCGAACAATAATATCTTACACACGACGAAAGCGTCGCAGAGCCTTCATCTGAATGACTTATTACAAGTGGAAATGCCAGCATTGTATAGAATAGAACTAATTCACCAAGTATTAGTTGGGCTCATAATATGAATAATAATTATTGGATATTTATATACTTTCTATATGTAAAACTTCATGAATTAGTCTACTTTCACTCATAACAAACATACACATACACGACACACATACGTACCACTTCGTCTATACAAATTATTTAAATCTCATTAAATACACGCAATACCTTCCAGTCATCTCCAGATTACATAGCAGTTCGTGTGAAAATGTATTACGTGCGTCCGACTTTTTAATATCAAATAAAAGTTATAGTTTATTTTATGATCAACATAATACAGGCCGAAAAGATAAAATGTCAAGTTGTTAGAATTCATAAGAAAATCAAATTATTATGTTGAGAATGTTAAATTATTATCCATTGAATACTTCAATGTTATTACGTGGTATTCCGACTCTCCCTCATGCAAATCCTATGAAACATTTTGTAAATGTAGGGTGACTAAGATTTACAAGAATGTTAATGCATTTTTTTCTCGGTTTTATCTGTCAGTACATATAGGTAGTACTCGTACCTCCTACACAGGCAGTCTACATTCCCTGCGTTTGCGCAGTAACTCATCGTATCATTTCATCGTTACATAAGTTGCTTCGTTATCTCTGTCACAGGTCTTTGAGGAGTGCAGACTTCGCGTTCTTGAGTTTGTCGAGTCGTTTCGTGAGGTGGCTGTTCTCAGTCTCCAACTCTTCAACCCGATTGAGTGCTTCCCGAGCCTGCAATTCAATTATAACTCATAGTATGTTGACATAGGGTGACAAATCGCGCAAATAAGGTTGGCAGCGTTATGTACAGATTTATTCGTAAAAACTTGACATCTACAATACGGTATAGCAATATTGAGTTATAGAGCGTTTAATTTATTATAGTTTATAACGCTTTTACAAATAAATGGAAGTTTTATTTTACATAATATAACATGCAGAAGGGGTCAAAACGTTATATTTACATATTATTTAGTACACATTTAGCATTTGATCGACATTGAGCACACAGGAGTGTGGGTATATATTATCACAGTATTATTGTGTAGCGCATTACGTAGGTATCGGTTGCGTGTTTAGGGTAGCACACTCTGTGAGTAAGATATGCGCGACTGTACCGTTAACTGTCGTCATTATTGATAACGGCCCAGAAGTCAACGACTTCCTGAAAATCAAATCATTGCATGTATATTTTGTCGCGTTGCTCTTGAAACCTAGGTCTAGATTGTAACCTGTTTTTAAAGTTCTCTTCGGCGGTGAGACTCGGAGACGAGAATCGCCAAGTGAAAAGTAATAAATCATTGATGTGAAGCGTCCTAAAACACAGCAGACATGACCGTCCCAAAAGCCATTCGGTCGAATGTAGATACGGTGACAGCTAGAACATGTATGTATGCAGGTCGTGTGTACCTCTCGCTGCAGCTTGCGTCGCTCCTGCTTGAGCTGCTCCTCGTGTCCGTCCTGGTGCTCCTGCCGCGCGCGCAGCCTCGCGAGCTGCGCCTCGAGGCGCGCCACATGCGCGGCCTGCAGCGCCGCCTCTGCCTCGGCGCGCGCGGCGCGGCCCTTCGCGTCCGACACCGCCTTGCGGACTGTCTCCACTGGGGATCATTCATGATTTTGTTCATTAAAATTACATTGATAGAGCTTCAAAATCAATAGAGTAACTTAAAATTACACGCGGGCGAAGTCGCGGGCAGAAGCTAGTTTTACAGCTTTTGATGGTTGATGGTGCAGCAGGCCGCGGGAGGGGTGAGAGAGTTGATGGTGCAGCAGGCCGCGGGAGGGGTGAGAGAGTTGATGGTGCAGCAGGCCGCGGGAGGGGTGAGAGAGTTGATGGTGCAGCAGGCCGCGGGAGGGGTGAGAGAGTTGATGGTGCAGCAGGCCGCGGGAGGGGTGAGAGAGTTGATGGTGCAGCAGGCCGCGGGAGGGGTGAGAGAGTTGATGGTGCAGCAGGCCGCGGGAGGGGTGAGAGAGTTGATGGTGCAGCAGGCCGCGGGAGGGGTGAGAGAGTTGATGGTGCAGCAGGCCGCGGGAGGGGTGAGAGAGTTGATGGTGCAGCAGGCCGCGGGAGGGGTGAGAGAGTTGATGGTGCAGCAGGCCGCGGGAGGGGTGAGAGAGTTGCCCCTCTCCTCACCCTTGCGGGTGTACGAAGAGACGTAAGCGCGGGGACGACGAGCCGTAACGCACCGCACCGCGGTTCGTGAGATTGACCCGAGGGAAGGCGATTATGTTACGATTCCAATTAATGTGCGTTGCAGTAGGGAGTTTCATACAAAGAATACTGAAAGACTCGAGTTGATACGGTAACGATCCCTTTGTGTGTGCTATGACTATGACCTATAGTGTTCGTTTGTTTTTAGTGTTTTCATTGATGCTATAATTCTTGTTCTCTTTTAACTCAACAGAACAAGAACTATAGCACCAATGAGTTCAGCATCTTTCATGATGCCTAGCGCATGTCCTTCCATTTTGTCTGACAACCAGTCTCACCAAGGTATATTGTATCATCCAGTATCTAGATCGTGATGGTCCGATAGGCAGTCGCTCCATAAAAATACTAATGATCAGCTGCATCCGGTTAGACTGGAAGCCGAGCCCAACATAGTTGGGAAAAGGCTAGGCAGCTTAATTTTGACTTTACACAACACCTTTTTTAATTCGTAGGCGAAATTTTACAGATGTTTCGTATCACGTTTGTAAAGTTTCACCAACGCTATAAGCCCTCGTGTACCCACAGATATCGCGCACTGGACTTTTCAAAACACTGCTTAGCGCCGAGAGCTGAAAATCCTATGGGAAAAAACCATTGAACTCGCGACACTGTTACCGTAACCGACACCTCTGTGTTAAGTGTTGGCCATTATAAAGACATCAACGCGCGGTACATTATCTTAGGGAAGAATGACCTTCAAACATATTTATAAAATTACTATGCTTTTATGATTAACCAAATAGATATTGAAGTGAAAAGTTCTTTAGGCGCGTTGAGCATTTTCAGAGATGGAAAAAAAACCATTGAACTCGCGACACTGTTACCGTAACCGACACCTCTGTATACAAGTATGACGATTAAAAAAATACATACGTAATTGTTCAGGTTTTAACTTCTGTCGGCACTCCCGGAGTGACACTGTTTTTTTTGAACCGCTAGGATGGTATCGAGACTTGAAAATCCAGTGCGCGATCAAAATTGCCCGTACGAACTTGGGCTAAAAGCAATACAAACAGCTGAGCACGGGGTCGTCACTCGTTGGTACACTCACGTTCATTCTCGTACTCTTGGTCGTGATGGTTGGCGACTCCGTTCTGTCTGGCGGCGCGTTCTTCATTCAACTGTAGTTTCAACTTGCGTACTTCTGACTCCAGCGCCTGCTTCGAGGTCAACAGCTTTTGCAACCGCACGTCTGGAAAAATTATTGATTTTGGTTAATATTGTAAACGATTTGTATAGAAATAGCTGCCCGAAAAGGTATATTTAGTTTCGTTGTGTTCATGTATGTCTGGGGAGTTACATGTATACTTTAGGTGTATGAAGCCAAAAAACTATGTTCCAGTGATATATTACGTACCGAGCGTGCCCTCCCCGGCATCATTGAGCAGCTGGTGCGCCTGCTGCGTGACCAGCGCGAGCGCGGGCACGGCCCCGACGGGCGCGCCCGCAGTGTGTAGAGTGTAGTGTTACGTACCGAGCGTGCCCTCCCCGGCATCATTGAGCAGCTGGTGCGCCTGCTGCGTGACCAGCGCGAGCGCGGGCACGGCCCCGACGGGCGCGCCCGCAGTGTGTAGAGTGTAGTGTTACGTACCGAGCGTGCCCTCCCCGGCATCATTGAGCAGCTGGTGCGCCTGCTGCGTGACCAGCGCGAGCGCGGGCACGGCCCCGACGGGCGCGCCCGCAGTGTGTAGAGTGTAGTGTTACGTACCGAGCGTGCCCTCCCCGGCATCATTGAGCAGCTGGTGCGCCTGCTGCGTGACCAGCGCGAGCGCGGGCACGGCCCCGACGGGCGCGCCCGCAGTGTGTAGAGTGTAGTGTTACGTACCGAGCGTGCCCTCCCCGGCATCATTGAGCAGCTGGTGCGCCTGCTGCGTGACCAGCGCGAGCGCGGGCACGGCCCCGACGGGCGCGCCCGCAGTGTGTAGAGTGTAGTGTTACGTACCGAGCGTGCCCTCCCCGGCATCATTGAGCAGCTGGTGCGCCTGCTGCGTGACCAGCGCGAGCGCGGGCACGGCCCCGACGGGCGCGCCCGCAGTGTGTAGAGTGTAGTGTTACGTACCGAGCGTGCCCTCCCCGGCATCATTGAGCAGCTGGTGCGCCTGCTGCGTGACCAGCGCGAGCGCGGGCACGGCCCCGACGGGCGCGCCCGCAGTGTGTAGAGTGTAGTGTTACGTACCGAGCGTGCCCTCCCCGGCATCATTGAGCAGCTGGTGCGCCTGCTGCGTGACCAGCGCGAGCGCGGGCACGGCCCCGACGGGCGCGCCCGCAGTGTGTAGAGTGTAGTGTTACGTACCGAGCGTGCCCTCCCCGGCATCATTGAGCAGCTGGTGTGCCTGCTGCGTGACCAGCGCGAGCGCGGGCACGGCCCCGACGGGCGCGCCCGCAGTGTGTAGAGTGTAGTGTTACGTACCGAGCGTGCCCTCCCCGGCATCATTGAGCAGCTGGTGCGCCTGCTGCGTGACCAGCGCGAGCGCGGGCACGGCCCCGACGGGCGCGCCCGCAGTGTGTAGAGTGTAGTGTTACGTACCGAGCGTGCCCTCCCCGGCATCATTGAGCAGCTGGTGCGCCTGCTGCGTGACCAGCGCGAGCGCGGGCACGGCCCCGACGGGCGCGCCCGCAGTGTGTAGAGTGTAGTGTTACGTACCGAGCGTGCCCTCCCCGGCATCATTGAGCAGCTGGTGTGCCTGCTGCGTGACCAGCGCGAGCGCGGGCACGGCCCCGACGGGCGCGCCCGCAGTGTGTAGAGTGTAGTGTTACGTACCGAGCGTGCCCTCCCCGGCATCATTGAGCAGCTGGTGCGCCTGCTGCGTGACCAGCGCGAGCGCGGGCACGGCCCCGACGGGCGCGCCCGCAGTGTGTAGAGTGTAGTGTTACGTACCGAGCGTGCCCTCCCCGGCATCATTGAGCAACTGGTGCGCCTGCTGCGTGACCAGCGCGAGCGCGGGCACGGCCCCGACGGGCGCGCCCGCAGTGTGTAGAGTGTAGTGTTACGTACCGAGCGTGCCCTCCCCGGCATCATTGAGCAGCTGGTGTGCCTGCTGCGTGACCAGCGCGAGCGCGGGCACGGCCCCGACGGGCGCGCCCGCAGTGTGTAGAGTGTAGTGTTACGTACCGAGCGTGCCCTCCCCGGCATCATTGAGCAGCTGGTGCGCCTGCTGCGTGACCAGCGCGAGCGCGGGCACGGCCCCGACGGGCGCGCCCGCAGTGTGTAGAGTGTAGTGTTACGTACCGAGCGTGCCCTCCCCGGCATCATTGAGCAGCTGGTGCGCCTGCTGCGTGACCAGCGCGAGCGCGGGCACGGCCCCGACGGGCGCGCCCGCAGTGTGTAGAGTGTAGTGTTACGTACCGAGCGTGCCCTCCCCGGCATCATTGAGCAGCTGGTGTGCCTGCTGCGTGACCAGCGCGAGCGCGGGCACGGCCCCGACGGGCGCGCCCGCAGTGTGTAGAGTGTAGTGTTACGTACCGAGCGTGCCCTCCCCGGCATCATTGAGCAGCTGGTGCGCCTGCTGCGTGACCAGCGCGAGCGCGGGCACGGCCCCGACGGGCGCGCCCGCAGTGTGTAGAGTGTAGTGTTACGTACCGAGCGTGCCCTCCCCGGCATCATTGAGCAGCTGGTGCGCCTGCTGCGTGACCAGCGCGAGCGCGGGCACGGCCCCGACGGGCGCGCCCGCAGTGTGTAGAGTGTAGTGTTACGTACCGAGCGTGCCCTCCCCGGCATCATTGAGCAGCTGGTGTGCCTGCTGCGTGACCAGCGCGAGCGCGGGCACGGCCCCGACGGGCGCGCCCGCAGTGTGTAGAGTGTAGTGTTACGTACCGAGCGTGCCCTCCCCGGCATCATTGAGCAGCTGGTGCGCCTGCTGCGTGACCAGCGCGAGCGCGGGCACGGCCCCGACGGGCGCGCCCGCAGTGTGTAGAGTGTAGTGTTACGTACCGAGCGTGCCCTCCCCGGCATCATTGAGCAGCTGGTGCGCCTGCTGCGTGACCAGCGCGAGCGCGGGCACGGCCCCGACGGGCGCGCCCGCAGTGTGTAGAGTGTAGTGTTACGTACCGAGCGTGCCCTCCCCGGCATCATTGAGCAGCTGGTGCGCCTGCTGCGTGACCAGCGCGAGCGCGGGCACGGCCCCGACGGGCGCGCCCGCAGTGTGTAGAGTGTAGTGTTACGTACCGAGCGTGCCCTCCCCGGCATCATTGAGCAGCTGGTGCGCCTGCTGCGTGACCAGCGCGAGCGCGGGCACGGCCCCGACGGGCGCGCCCGCAGTGTGTAGAGTGTAGTGTTACGTACCGAGCGTGCCCTCCCCGGCATCATTGAGCAGCTGGTGCGCCTGCTGCGTGACCAGCGCGAGCGCGGGCACGGCCCCGACGGGCGCGCCCGCAGTGTGTAGAGTGTAGTGTTACGTACCGAGCGTGCCCTCCCCGGCATCATTGAGCAGCTGGTGTGCCTGCTGCGTGACCAGCGCGAGCGCGGGCACGGCCCCGACGGGCGCGCCCGCAGTGTGTAGAGTGTAGTGTTACGTACCGAGCGTGCCCTCCCCGGCATCATTGAGCAGCTGGTGTGCCTGCTGCGTGACCAGCGCGAGCGCGGGCACGGCCCCGACGGGCGCGCCCGCAGTGTCCCGCGCGGCCGCGTCCAGCGCCGCGGCGTCCACGAAGGCGAAGCCCGCCCCCGCGGCCGCCGCGTCTCGCGCTCGCACGGCGTCTCGTGCCGCGCCCAGCTCGCGAGTTACTGACTCGTGCTCCCGCTTTAGACGCTCGAATGATGAGCATTTTTCTCTGTGTTCGCGCTGGAAATGAGAGTTGTATGTGATATTGGTGAATTTACCGTAATCTGGAGTCATAAAACAAAAATAACATTATAAAGAACAGTGGTTGTATCAGGTCGCTTCTTTGGTTTCTATAAATGCTGTTCACTTCTTACAACTTTTCAGTCTACTCTTAGACAGCCAAAGTTCTTGTCTACCCGAGGTTAAAGTGGAAGAGAGCTTTCAGTAGCAATCTTTTAAAAAAATATGGAATCAGGCGTTACTTTGCGGAAATCCATGACAATCAAAATAATGTTTGAATAAATTGTCTTTGAAAAAATTGCTTTTTCATGAAGTGATAATTCTCAACTTGTTTGAAGGCTACGTAACTGCCACTATATGGAATAACCTCCATTATCACATGTTTGTTACCTGCAGCTGGGCGTACTCCTCGTGCAGCTCCTCTATCCTGTCCTTGAGCAGCTCCAGCTGGTAGCCGAGCGCGGCCTTGTCGTTGTCCAGCTGCGCGTTCAGGATCATCGCCTTGCGGAACTTCTCCTCCACCTCCTTCAACTCATGCTGAAAGCACAAGGAACCTTATGTGTCGAATAGATATTAAATTGGTAAAGCTACTTCACTGATTCTCCAGGGATCTCGAATACTAGATCCGTCTTTAAAAAAGTCGTAATTCTAATACATAAAAGTCTTAAATTCATTAATTCACTGTCAGACAACTGCTGGGTCTAGAAACATGAAATGTTGCACAAGAGTTCAACAGAGACAACGACGGTGAGTACTAAGAAAAGATTTTTGAAAATTCATTCTCTAAAGGGGTTAAATTGGGGATAAAAGTTTGTATGAAAGATCGTCACTTTTGTCGATAGGAAACGCCATCAGACGGAACGCACGGCTTGTAGAAAATAAATTAGTCAAGATTCGTCATCGATTCTCCAAAAATTTCGAAAGCCAGCTCAATCGTAAAAAAATATAATACCTACTAAAAACATTTATGCTTATTTGCGGTATATTCTGATGTTATTATCGTAAGTTTGCGGACCAATATTCGCTTTGCAAGTGAAATGTCAGAACCGCGAAAAACATTCGTAAAGGTGGCAAAAACCGGATCTTGAACCCCCAAGCAAACCCCTTAGACATTGACACATACACACAGTTTCAGGGTTAAGTCTAGTGATGCTACGTACCCTAAGGTCCTTGATGCTGAAGCCATCATCAACGGAGTCTTCAGAGCTTCGTCTCGGTGAGTGTACGGCCGGGCTGAGCGCCGTCAGCCTCGTAGCGCCTCGACGACCCACCGTCTCTGAAAACAGGAACACATCATCGTAGAGATTAGCTTACCTTAAAGTTCATAATAGTCAAATGATGCTGTAATATCTAATATTTCTTACACGATTTAACCGGAAGAGTAAAAAAAACAAAGAAAAAAAATTATAGAAAGATGCTGAACTGTCATATTTTTCTGGTGTCAATGCAAATGTCAAACAACAGCTTTTTTTTAGGTGGCATTTGGTACTTGCATAGTCAGCCAGTCTGATTGATGAATCCAATACAGTGGTGGATTGTGTGAGGAATGATATGAAAAAGGGAGTGAATGATAGCGTGATGGTTGACAGAGGAGAATGGAAGAAGAACACGTGTTGACCGACCCCAAGTTACATGGGACAAGGGCGGGAAGACGAAGATGGATAAACATTTTATAAAATTTTTGCTGAACAAGGAAGAAGCTAGCACATGGATAGTTGTACAAGGATTTTATCAATGTTTACCAACAACGCCTTGTCAACGTCATTCAAGCGCCAAAAGGTCCTGCAGCATTGTATTTATTATTAATTTGAGCATCTGCAAGTTATATCATGGGAATAGTTTAAAAACAGAGGTCGCACAGCCGAACCTATAGGCATACCTGGTGTCTTGCCAGCATACATATCGTATGCCTTGTCGGCATGGTCCTCTTGTTCGCGCTGCTGCCTCTCCAGCTCACGCATGCGTATTTCTCGCGCTTCAGCCCGCGCTGCTCGTCGAGCTGCTAGCCGCTGCTCCGCCTGGAAGAAACACATGAAAAGTTTAGATATTATAGATGATTTGTAAACAATATTACTTGAAACCTTCGGTACATGAGAGTTTAGACACAAGGGTCCACCAAGGAAATGAGGGCTTAGTCAAATTGTTCGGTTGACACACATGGAAAATTAGATAAGACTATTAAGGTTCCGGCATACCTGAACGGTACCTACTTCAGTAATACCTGTTCTGCTGAACGAATTAATTCAAAAACGGCCGCGTTAGTACTAAATTGAATAAAAAGATTAGCTGATCGCCGCTTTACCCAGACAGACGTAGACGCCTCATCGAGCAAACTGAACAAGACAAATTCAGATCATCGATGATTCAAACTAAATCAGTTGGCAGCAAACATTGAGGGTAACGAAACACAAGCTTAGTTCTTAACGGCTGGTTAATTAATTTAATATGATATTTCACACCGTTGCCAGCACTGAGGATACGCTTGCGCAAACTGTGGTGTGGGCGAAACATCGTGGTCGTAAGTTACGCGTCTCCAATTAGCACGCACACCGGTTAGTGTAATCTGTGTTGAAGGTGTTAAGAGTTATTTATGCTATAGTCTTTGCAGATATTCTATTATGTTGTGTCTTAGAGTTGATTTTTCAATAGTCAGATATCTCTTAACTGAAGAGTAATTATTGCCGTTTGACAGCTTTTGTATGGAAAATATATCAAACTGTCATATTTATCCTTCAGATAAAAGTTATCTGACTATTGAAAAATCTGGCCCTTAGTTAACTAGCTGCCTCTATACCTAATGACTTCAATTAGTGGAGGATTTGTTCAGTCTAACTGATCCTTTAACCCAAAATGGACAAAATGTGAAAAGTATTTTCATGGATAAAACTTTCCATTCAGAACTACGTATAATTACTGAATGTTGTTGTTTATAGGCAAGATCTATTGATATTTATAGTTTCCGTTTTGCCGCATGATTAACAAAACATGTTGAATCTATAAATATCCGATGATGTCAATTATTGCTATTGCACAATTATTAATCTGAAACGTAATACTAATAACAAGAGGGCTCAATAAATCAATCAGCCTATCGCATCACTTACAAGCATGGCCCTTCCATCTTTAAGCCCCGAAGGACCAAAGGCTTAGTTTAGACAAGTTTGTACAACTTTCATTGCTCTGATTTCAGGTTCAATATACATAAAATATTATTTCTCTCATCGAAAGTAAAAACGGAACTACATGTATGAATTGTATACGATGTGCTAACGACCTTACATCATTACTATGAAAAGAAGGTGTTGAAAGAGTGACGGAAGCGAGCCATTAATTACACCTCGCGGTGAGGAAGTAAATGGTGAACGTCATAGTGTACTCCAACGTGGAGATTAGCTTGTCATGCTGTCAATCAGGATAGGAGATTTAGTGAAGGAAGTTTTCTAAAGTAGATAAATACAATCTCCAAAATATTTTCGCCATGAAATCACGTCTATCCATATCAAGATTACAGTTACAACAACAAAAACAGCTTCATTTAAGTCGATTTAACAACAATCGCCACCATGTAATGTAGCTTACCTACTTTGAAAACGATGTGATCGCATTTGTAAATAATAGGCAATGAGGAAGAAAACTGCTTTTTTATCCCGTCAGGTGGCGTTTCGTCAACTGTGCCTACTGAGCTGTCAAACCCAATACAAAAAACGTAAACAAAGATAGTTTTTTCGGTTAATATTGCTTGAAATGACTCAATGTTCTGCATTTGGCTGCAAAAACAAAGGGATTCATGTATTTCCTAAGGATTCTAAGCGTCGAAAATTGTGGGAACGAGCCCTTAGAAGAAAAAATTGGAAAGCTACTAATACGTCAAGGCTATGTTCTAGTCATTTTAAATCTGATGATTACTATGGAATAAGTGCTTATACTGGTAAGTAATTTTACACTGAAAGCCTGAAATTACATTAATGAATACCCAGGTAAACAATTGAAAATATAACTATGTTTCATGTTGTTTATAGGGAATGAACCTCTAGCCAAGTTTCTGAAGCGTACTGCTGTACCAAGTGTATTTTCTTTTTCGAAAACTGAAACTCCACTAGCTAAAGAACGACAAGCTCGCATTGAAAATAGAAATCGGAGAAAACTCTTCACGTCCACCGAAACCCCAACTACGTCCACCGAAACGCCATGTACGTCCAGCCATATAGAAAATGTCGAAGATACTATTGAAGTGAGCACCATTGAGGGAATTCATCAGTTTCCTCAAAATATAATTATTAATCCTACTAATGAACAAGGGACTCAAGTGAACATTGAACATGTATATGGGTGCATAAAAAGATTTGTGAATGATGATGGAGCAATCTCATTCTACACAGGGTTTGAGTCTTACAGAAAATTTTATTTCGTTTACTCAACTTTAAGTCCTATGGCTAGCAATATTCAGTATTATGGAAGTAACGTGATCAATATAAGCACAGAGGATCAGTTTTTTCTCACAATGATTAAACTTAGGCAAGATAGATGTAACTTTGAACTAAGCAGATTCTTTAATATAAGTCAGACAACAGTTTCCAATGTTTTTATAACCTTTGTTAATTTTATTCATCAATTGTGGAGTAGATTAAATATTTGGCCTGATAAAGATTTAGTTGAATACTATACCCCTGAAAGTTTTAGAAAGTACAGTTGTAGTACACGTGTAATATTAGATGGTACTGAAATTAAAGTGCAAAAGCCACAAAATCCTGTCTCTCAGCAAGCTTCGTGGAGTAGCTATAAGCACGCTAATACATTGAAAGTATTAGTTGGAGCAACTCCAGGTGGTTTACTTTCCTATGATGATGATGATGATGATGATGGGGCTCCCTTTTCCGCACTTAGACTCTCATTTGGTCCGTTGTACGTAGGGATTCTGGCTAAGAAAGCCAGCCTAGCTCCGCCCAAAAGCACAGAAGCTTCCTGGGAGCTTCGCAGGCTTCACGGAGCGACCTCACTGTTCCGAGGATTTCTTTACGTTGAGAAGCCACGGCCTCGCATTCCAGGATGACGTGGGCGGCTGATTCCTCGGCGTCAAGGCAGCCCCTGCAGAGGGAGCTGTCCGTGGCGCCTATGTTAAAAAGATGTTTGTTGAGGTGGAAATTAAAGTGCAAAAGCCACAAAATCCTGTCTCTCAGCAAGCTTCGTGGAGTAGCTATAAGCACGCTAATACATTGAAAGTATTAGTTGGAGCAACTCCAGGTGGTTTACTTTCCTATTGTTCGGATGCTTATGGTGGATCAGTGAGTGATCGGCAAACAGTAGAGCGAAGCAACTTATTGCAGAAGTGTGAACCTGGTGACAGTATACTAGCAGATAGAGGGTTTAATATTCAAGATTTATTTGCTGGAAAAGATATTACTGTTAACATACCTACTTTCTTAAAAGGAAAGTCACAAATTCCTGGTCTGTGTTACATGATCGTAAGTTAGCCAGTAAGAGGGTCCATATAGAACGTATAATAGGACTAATAAAAACTTATAAAATTTTGAAAAATGATTTACACCATTGCTATATACCTTTAGCTTCTAAAATATTTTTTGTGTGTTTTATGTGTTGTAATTTTAGAGAAACTATTATGAAAAAATAAAACCACTTTTATTATTTTCCTTAGTGTTTTAATTTATTATAATTCTTATACATAACTTTTTCTAAAACACCTTTTTTGAAATGAGTTTCATAATATGTACTTAGTTTAGTTACCATGTCCAAAATAAATGGTTCATCTCTATATACATACACAACTTTCAAACTGATGAAAGTGTATATTATTAAATTACAGTACTTTTTATTTGCACAAAACAGTTGGCCTTGTATTTGGCAATAATATGGGTGATTTTTTTTCAAGAAATATTGTCCATCCCTGACTTCAAGGTATGGTACTGTAATGGGACTGATATCACAATATCGGCTAACATAAGGACACTTTACTTCAATTACTGTTTCTTCACCAAGAAGTCCATCGGGTGAAGCTCCCAAAAATGGATGAGTCTCTGATATAAATAATCCACATGCTTTTACTTCCAAGTCATAATTTTGACAATATTTATGTATGGCTATGGGCTCTTGTACTTTCCCATGAGTAGTAGCCTTGCTCACAAATGGTTTCGGATTTAACAACTTATCACACAAATGTTGTTGAGTCCATGACTTGCTGTGTATAACAGTATAAAAATTGCTTGCTGTTATTCTAAATAACCTATGGTTATGCCATTCTTCGCATTTATGCTGCCCTCTTGTTTCCATTTCAACATCATTTATTTTCTGTATTGTCACATTTTTCAATAGCAGGTCTTCGAGACATTGATCCTGAGAGCTTTTGCTCAAGTATTGATGATCCCACTCTACAGCATATGGGTTAGCAGGCCTTATAGTTTGTAGTATTGGCATTTTAGTATTACCATGTGAGATGGCTAAATTTCTAACATAATCTTCATAATTTTCCATAATGTGTTCATCTTTAAGAGGCAAATAATTTACACTCCTTTTCCGTTTATTAGGCAATTTTTGAGCTTGCATTGGCGAGTCAAAGAACACTTTCCGTGGCCGCTTGAAATTCATTAATTTCTGAGTGCACACTTGGTGCAAAATAATAGTTTTGGTGCGTACCATATCCTCAATCCCATGTAATAACACCATAACGTGTTTGCAATGTGCTTCTACACCACTGCCAGCTGCACATTCACAATGAGTTTGTTCGATTGAACCATCAGGGTTTAGTTTTATGTTCACAACATATGTTATTTTCTTCATCTGAGCTTTACACTGACCCTGAATGAATGTGATATGACCATCGACAGCTACACGAGCAGTCAAAAGAAATCGCGACTCGTACATCTGTCTTCCTTTGAACTGTGCTTGGAATCTGAAAAAAGGTTTTTTGATTTAGTTAACATGTCTAACGAGTACCTTCCAACTGAGCTACCCATGGATGCCAAATGGACATAACCATAGGTAGAATATAGGTAAGTACAAGTCGAATAAGTATACGAATGAAATACATATGGATTTTAATGCACAATTACCTTTCAACAAATGCTTGAATATGCTGTTTTGTCAACTGAGGTAGACATGAGCCAGCATTAATATCTCTGAAAGATTCAGCTGCAGGAGCAGCGTAAACCTCGTCTTCGTTATCTTCCTCTACACCGAAATTTAAATTACGGTCGTATGCTTCCAATCTGTAACAAAAACAAGCTTGTTAGCACTCATGAACGTATAAAAAGCACCTGCATAAAATTTTGTAACAATATAACCTACAAATATTTATTGTATTAATTTGTACTGACCTTTCGATTAAAGCCGCTTTTTTACCACTAACAGAAGCTTTTCTTTTCCGCAACTCGTCTTTTAACTGAATCACTGTCATTGTGGAGTACATTTTCTAAGGTAAACTTAAGAAAGAAAACTCGACACAAATAAACAATACAGTAGGTAATGGCGGAGGCGGTACAGTTGCTGGTGGCGACCTCTGCAATTAGCTTTGCGTTTTGTTCCTCATTTGGTACAATGCCGTTGAATTTGATACGTATTACGTCTGACCTAGTTTTAAAACATGCCTAACTAGTGCGTAGATCAACCTGTTAGAACAATGAGTGTTACGCAAAATTGACATAATTAACACAAACATTAGGGCCAAAAATATTGCCAAATGATCGCAATTAAAATGATTGCGGCAGAAACTTTCAAATCTCCGTCACATCAAGAGCTCCATTAGGTAAATAGTTTGAAAGTGTGAATAATAGACGAAGCTAATTTGAGTGTGTTTTGATGGCATGAGACAATGATGGGGTCGTAAAGCATGGCTCAGCGTGGGTATGAGCGGGGGCTTGCCCCGCTATCGGTCTGCCCAGACCAAGGCACACATCACATAAATCACAGACCATGTGGGATTGGGGAATCCCTGCTCTAGACACGCGTCCATTTAG
This sequence comes from Hydraecia micacea, assembly GCA_914767645.1. Taxonomy (NCBI): domain Eukaryota; kingdom Metazoa; phylum Arthropoda; class Insecta; order Lepidoptera; family Noctuidae; genus Hydraecia; species Hydraecia micacea. The sequence continues at coordinate 18,071,282 of OU611782.1, read as the reverse complement.
TGATTACCTAGTTGTTTATTAATACACTAGCTTCTGCCAGCGACTTCGTCCGCCTGAAAGTTCTTGTTCCCCGACCCACCCCGTCGCATCGCTTCACCTGCTCGCGCTATCACTTCGCTTTCGCTTAGCGTTCGTTTTGACTTTTATTCTTTTCGCTCGGCTCCTAAGAGACATAGCGTGATGTTAAATAGCCTCTAGCATTCCTCAAGAATTGGGCTATCAAATGTAAAATGAATTTTTCAAATCTGACTGGATGTTCCAGAGATTACCCGGTTACCCCCTACAACCTCACAAACTTTACCTCTTTATAATGTTAGTATAGATATCTGTTTAAAATAAGAATTCGCTGTTTATTGTGAAAATTATTTTAGGGACCTATAAATAAGAAGATTTGGAATGTAATAATTACATTTATGCAACTATGAGAGACCAAATAGTACAGGGAAATTATGTTTTTTTGTTTTTGTAGGTAAATCAGCATGTTGCTCATTGCCAGCGTCTAGTTTTTGTTTATTGGTCCTTGTGTCCGTTTCATTAGTCAGTTTAGATTCCATCTATACATCTTGCTAATTGGATATTCAAAATACAATAATAGGAAAGCTATGGGCAGAAAAACAAAAGAAACTTAAACGATTTGGTCTTTTTTTAGGGCAGTGTCAGTTAAAATGAGAATATCACATGTACATATTTAAAAAAATTACAGAGTAAAGTGTTTTGATAGTTAAACTGTTATAATGTGAAAATTATGCGCAGTTGACATCATGCATACGGGCGTGAAGTTTAAAGTAACAGTAAAATGCGGGTGACGGGAAGCGGTGGCAATGAGATAACACTGCCTGCCCTTCCTAAGTTCGCATCGCAGTCAACTATTATTACAGCCTTATCTTGAGTCTTCCGACAATCGCTTCCAACCGGCATGCAAAGTACACTCAACGCGAGAACAGAACTTTTACCATAACTCGAAATAAATCGACACAATGCAACTGCTCCAAGAAGTTGTAGCTCATCTAGACCAAAATTATGGAACGAATAACGCAAAAGCGTACAAAGCAACACATCAAAAGTAGCCAAGCCCAGACGCAAGACGAACAAAATCCCTAAAAACAAAAGATATCACAATCGGTTAATGCACGAATCGATTACCTACAGAATGAGCTCACCAAAGTGTGATAACAAAAAAATGCGATAAAACATTCTGAAGAAACTGCTATTGACATTCTTTACAGAAGTTTTGCAGAAGATTCGTCACGGGTTACGTCATAGTGGCTGCCATCAAATATTTACAATACAAAATATTCATTAAAATGTGATTCACACCACATGGCACAAAGTAAATAAAATGTGTGTAGCCGGCGATGGTGACATCATCCTTGAACACAATGCTTTAAGGATACGACGGTCATTCCCCACAGTCGCCGGTCCTTGTAAACACGTGGACGACTCAATTGGTGAAGCTATCGCGCCAAATGAGGAGCATTCGCTTCAAGGAGGTGACGACTAGGAGGATTTAAACGGTAAAAGTAGCTGCCCCGATATGGAAGATAAATAAATAATGTATGTACTAGTGTTGCGCCGTTAGAAACCAATTTATTAATTGTAAATAGAAATGATAGTTATTGACTAGCAAGGATAAACAGAGGTGTGCCAGTTAAAGGGCGATAATCTCGAGCGCGGGCGTAGCGGCAGGTTGCCAGTCCTGTCACTGGTGTTTACCAATACGTCGACATTTTTATTGCCAATGCACTTCAAACCGATTGGAAGATAAAGCGATTATGGTCCCATTCGACATTCTATTTAGCTCTAATAGCCTATTACCAAGCTGTAATTAGCTTTTAACAACAAAACCGTTGCTAGCTAAATGCTATTTATCTGACAATTTGATGGTTCATTTGATACACTATTTTCATTTCCTGTAATTGTATGATTGCTCAACGAAATGAAATATTTTATTCATACTAATCATCACCTGTTGCATAATTTTGTCCTTTTGTTTCTATGTTAGGAATCCACGGTGACAGAAAAAAAGAAATCTTTACAAATACGTGGACAGAAATTCGTGGCGTCTGCTATGGTACCAATTTGGAATGTCTAGAATTGTAAACACAGTCATTTGACTGTGAAGAATGAATGTCATACTTGAGAAGACAACGGATGAACACTGCGTAACAAATCGTCGCTGTTGCTTAGCTTAACGTTAATTCTTTATATTGTTATACAAACATATAACTCAAGGATTTGTCGGACTCGGAACATGGAAGCGAGCAGTGAGCGAACATACACATCATCAACATGTTGCTAAAGCAAGGCACACGTGTTGAATGAAAACATCCCAGTAATGCTATTGTTAATTCATACTAATCGATGAGATGACACAATACATTTAGTTAAATTAAACACTTTCGCGGATACATATTTAGCACATTATGGATAACATCATCATTCCCTTATCCCAATTTATTTGGGGTCGGCGCAACATGTCTTTCTTCCATACTTCTCTATTTGTCGTCATCTCGGTATAGTCACCTTATTATGGATAACACTCCAAGATTTAAATTAAAAAAAATCATGTTGACGACACCCTTCATTATCATTCAAATCGTTAAAGTTATAAGGACAACAAGGACATAAATATTACGGTTGTGGTTGACCAAACAGTCACAAGATCTGTGTAATTAATACGTCCGCGAAAACTTGTTCTAGACGTTCAGTTATATACTTAATCAAGGCTTAGTTACTTACGTAAAGGATCAAAATACGAGTGGCCAGACAGAATAGTAGCTGCAGCGGTGACATGGTGAGGCTATGTCTGCGCTATGAGGTCACCAGGCGTGACAGCACCATCACACAAGTGTTCATAGCTGATGTCACGTGTGTACTGACCATTTTATTAAACATAATGTATTACAACATACCACAAGTTTATGGAACATATAAGAAACAATACCCCATTAAAATTCTATTGAAATTCGTTGCGTAGTTCATTTATTTAGTTGAAAAGGTGACTTACATAAAGGACGAAGAGTTTGCAGCTGAGTGCTAACAAGCTCTCCGGAAACGTCATATCGATGCAATCTAGCCGCACGAGGTCATCTCACCGCAGCACCGGCGCGATTACGAACATACTATACAATACAGAGCTCTAACCCGACCACGAGAGTATCGTAACAATACAAATTACACAGTCACGACAATATTATACCTTAAGTAACACTTAATGTGCCAACTTGCACTATTTTCCACAAAAACACTTGAATACTACAAGACTGACAAAGTGGGGACTAAAGTAAAAGATATTCACCTGAGACAACTTTATATTAGGCCGCGACCTTCAAATCACACATAACGTAGATAAATAATGAGATAAGATAATACCCAACTAGACGCGTTTGGGGCCATTAACTAAATCAACCTTTAAATTACTTACAAGTACACATACACAATCATATGGTAAGTAAAGGGAAGGGAAGTCATAAGCAGATGGACGTGACTCACCTGCAAATCGTTTTGGGAAACGGAAAAGATTTCGGATATCATGACACAATACAAAATTCAAAGAAGGTTATGAGGTCAACACTTAACAATTTGCCATACGTACATGATTCTGCTGATCGCCGAGAATGCCAACGATTGAAGGATTCTGATCACCGTGTGAATCTCGGCGCAAATCTGACAATACTAAGCTTTGGTTTTCCATATCGCTTGAATGAGCTTCACTATTTTTACGGCCATTTATTCTGGGCTGCTCATCTTCACTACCATTAGAGTGACCGTTAGTAGCAGCACTCTTCTGAATATCATCTTTTACAGCTTCATTGATCGGTATGTGAGCAGGCTTAGCTTCATCAAGGCGTTCGACGGTCGTCTCGTCATCGGAATCACCAAAATCTCCGTCAGTGAAGGCGTCCCCGCTCTCCTCGTCACTATTGTCAGGCGTGGCCACTTCGGAGCGCTGTCCCATGATGAACGTCACTGTCACTGATTACCCGTCAGGTATTGCTGCACTTATTCGTAGAAAACACACAAACGGAGGCACGCGGTGTTTTCGAATTCTAACATGTGCAGCATGCGTCAACAAATGTTGTATGTGCGCAGGCGACTAGATTGCAGCATCGCCTCTGCCGCTTGAATAGAAAGGAAGGACGCAATTTTAGCACTGTGCTCTTCTCGAACTGCACTCTATTGCGAAGCGCGATAACATTTATTGTCAAAGTATTATAGCGTTATCTTATCGGCGATGTTTTCCACTTTATTAAACGCTCCTTGACCAACATTCTTTATTTTAGCTTAGCATCAACCAAACTGCTGTTTGTTTTGATAGCAATAGTTTTCTTTAAAAGCACTTATCACAATGATTGTTTGTGTATGTTTACGTATATCAGAGAACAATAGAATTGAATCATTAAGAGAACGCAACAAGTTATGCGCGCGATCGTTATAATTGCCACGTTAGGGCCACCAGCACGCGTGTGGTTGCGGCGACGTCTGCGACCGACTGCGAGTGACCGCCATGCTTGGGCCGTTCGTCACACCGCACTGTAAGCTATCGCTTTCGTTATAAATCGCATTGTTAAGTACATGTAAAAAATTAAAAATCCCGACAGCGAAGAACTAGAAACTTTGTGAGCAGAAGTTCCTGTTGTCAAACAAACGCGGAGCGAAAGACCAAGTGTACGCCAGAGTGAGTGAGAGCCTAGATCAAATGTGCCGCATTCATGTCGCCGTTTCTCTTTGCTGAAGCATAGCACAATGCATGGCATTCATAATGGGTATTAGTTATGTTCTATATTCTCGAATAACTCTTAACGATGTTCAAGTGAATCACTGCATAGCGAGGCGAACGCTATGCGCAGCGCGCAGCCGGTCCGAGCATTTTCCGCTCAGCAGCGTGAGACGCGCATTAATTAATTGAGCATTGTTTTGGTCAGCAAAACAAATCTCAGCGAGGAAATAATATTGTGGAGCTTAATCACTTAGAAAAATGTGTTCCTGTTAGCAGTAAATAAAAAAAATAACACAGCCGTAAAAAAACCTTTTTCGTTATCGTTTTAAGATTCCGATTCCGATTTCCGTGCTGAAGTAATTCAGTTCGGTGTCATTGAAGCTCTAAAATCATGTACTCAATAGCTTAAAAAAAACTGTACATATAATAGATGTACCTACTTACTTTACATGTATTAAAACCACAATGTTTTTAAATCATTAATCTGACAAATGACATGAACAGTAAAACAATACTAATAATAGTGACATTGAATTTATCACAGGAAAAACTTGTTACAATATTACAATAAGTGCCGATAAGTAATCATAAGCGTGTCATATTTATTTTTATGCATAAAATATATGATTTTTCATAATAAATCTCGTAGTCTCGGATTTCTCCCAATTTTGTTAGGCACTTTGTAAACCAACGATGAAATAGACCAACGATGACTTCAAGGAAGTTCTGATATAATTCTGACCATATTGAAAGAACCCTTAAGAGGCTGTGCTCGGGAATTCCAACATTAGGAGTTACTGACACGTATTCAGAAAGAGACGGTGCACCAAAAAGTGGTAGTAGGGCAGTCTAATAGTTAGTGAACATCCCTCCCAATCGCATGTTAATAAGAAAACATATGATAAAATCCCCAGCTCATCTAAGTAATTGCTTCATCCGGGAAGCTGCAGAAGAAGTTAATGAACACTAGCAGCTGAAGAAATGTGTTTGCCAATAATAATCATTCTAGCGAAACGTCTTGTCTTGTTCTTGTTTAGTTTTTTAGATTGACTGTGTTACTTTCGATTTCAGCAGTAAAATAATAAAAAGTATTTTCATCATGGATTTTGTCGATTGAAACCTAGAATCATGGCGAAACAGAAAGTTGGGTTTTTATCGCCGGGAATGTCGAAACAGGTCGTAAAGACACATATTTTCCAGATAATTATTGAAATATATGCAGTATACCTATAGAAGAAGAAAACAGTCGGAGCATGATGAGAAGACCTTGACCTAGCGTTGATAGATTTACATATACGGGCTGAAGATACAGCTCTCTTAACTAGATGATGATAAAAGAATTCATAATGCCGTAGTAAAATTGTGAGTATCTTTAGGCTGACTAGTCAGTTTCGATTTTCACTTACGATCGGCAACGCATCAATAGTTTTCGTGAGCAGTTGTTGTTTACGAGGTGGCTATAAAATCGGTTAAATTGGTAAAACCTGCGCTTATTACATCAGGACACGCTTCTAGTACATATCGATATCAGCTATATGAAGTAGAAGTACCTAACTAAGCTTGGACAAGCTATGGGTATGTTCTTAAGGAAGTAAAAATGGTGCAATACGGTTACGTATGTTTAGTTGCGGGCTGATTAACCAAGCTGTATGTTTTACGGTTAATAAAAAGACTCATTTCTTAAGTTATTGCATTTCAGCTTGCAGAAGCGAGTTTTAATGTTCTGTTTGTTAGAAGTAAAAATCACAATCAGGTTATTGCTTAATATGGCCCACCTTACCTTTTAAAGCTCAGACAATATTGCAAGAAGCAACCACGTTGGGGCAAAGAGATGGGCGATAGCAGAAAACAGTCTTTTAGGGCCAACTTAAAAAAAAAATGGCGTACTCAAAAATCCAAGTTCTTTACAACCTAAGTCAGATAGGCACTTGTCAACAAAGCCTTCATTTGAATGAACACTCCAGGTTTTTAAAGAAGCAAACCATAGAAGCTGTTCAGGTCGCCCGGTCATTGATTGGACAATTTGGCATTTTGGTCCTAAAATATTCAGTCGAATCTATTGCCACGATAAAAAGAAGCAGCAAAGCACGACTTGCACAATGCCACTACATGGATGATAGTGACATCAGCTAAGGCCACTGCTGCACCCAGCTGTTCAGTAAGCTATTCAGTTTAGTCTAGTTGCTTAGTGCGTTGTAAGCAAACCTTAGCGCAAGTCGTCATGAAATTTGTATGCTTCTTTATTGAATCATGCATTTGTAATCGCAAAAACGCTAAGGTCAAACGTTTAATGCTAACGAATGAAGGTTAGCACGGTGATCTAAAACCTGTTATATTGCGTAATCATTTAAGATTTTGAATACGCATTTTAAAGACCATTTCTTATTTGATTAGCCTATACTGTCCCACCGCTGAGCAAAGAGTCCTCCCCGAAAACCTAGAAACTCTTTTCCCGCGCCACCTTGAACCAACCCTCCCTTATTTATGTAGTTTGTAAAAAATTCTCGGATATAAGGACCAAAAAAAATGTTTTGATTTCTACTTTATTCTATTTCTTCTACTGAATAAAATCCTACGATTTCACTTCCTTTCTACCCAAGTACAACATTATAATTTCCTGTGTGATATAAATAGTACTGTGGACTTGCTCTCGACTCTCGGTCACACAACGGACCTCAAACAAAGGTACAAGGACGTCACGGCTACTCTATCAGACACAATACCCGCCGGCCCTACACTACACTTCTAATAATATACTCTAAGATCTAGCTGCTATTGGTCCTTAATGCCGTTACTGAAGGTGCAATTTTGAACAGTACCCTAACGCTTCTTGGTGATGATAATAATAGTGCAGTGGAAAGGTGAGGATCGACAGAAATGTGAATAATCATTATTTTGTTGGAAAAGCCGAGAACGATTTAGATTCTTACGTAATAAAAAGAAACGGTTCAGTTGTTTTTGACTCTGGGTTATTTCATACTGCAGCTTGCAGCTAGGCATTAATAAACAAATAAAAGTGAAATTATTTTAATATAGGTATAATTTGTGAGTTTGTATGTAGGGGTAATCTTCGGAACCACTGATCCGATTCCGAAAATTCTTTGACTAATGGGAAGCTACAGTATTGCAGAGTGTCATAGGATATTTTATGTTAAAACAATAAATTTCACGCGTACGAAGTTGGGGGCAGAAGCTAGTTCAAAACATTTACACTTATGGACTGTTTTGGGCAATCTGTATATTATGCTTATTATTTCCATATAAAATTACTGCCTGGCAAAGTTTCCTAAGAATAAAATGTATAAAATTATCCGTTTATTTCCGACCTTTAATTTATTTTATGGTCATAGATTATAATGACGGCCATCAAGCGATCGATCACAGTCGACGTTATGATTATGCGCTGGTCGTAATTTTATAAAATGATCGAAAGAATAAATTAGAAACGTTACATTAAAGAGATTTATCGATGTTATAGATTCGTAGCTTAAGTCATAAATAAATAAATCCGGTATAAATGCGTCAATTAACGTGACGAGGACATCACTCATTCTACACTATCATTAATTTGAAATTAGAACCGTTTGATACAGGTATCGCACGCGCATGTATCAACAGACCGCACTAAACCGAACCACAACCCAACTAACACTGATTGACGAGCACTCGGCCAGACGTAAGGAACGCACGCAAAAACTGCGCAAACGCAACTTGACCGTACGCGGGAAAATAATTGAGATAGCTGGCACGCGACTGCCGCAGAGAGATAGGTAAAAACCGATTGCGGACGATTAACTGTTAGGAGATCGAACGGGATCGATGGACGACGAGGAGCGCACGCGACGGTACGCGGACGTAAATATCGTGACATTTGCGACGCATCTGCTGCTATGGAGCCGTCGCCAACGCACGTGAGATGCGCTTTCGTAATAGCAAAGGTGAATGATCGATGTCTCGGCTATTTATTAACGACGATAAAACATTTAATGATATTGAATTATTGATACAATCAATAAAACAACGTCGCGATATTGAAATGGACCATATCCATTACTACGGTGTGCAAAGTCAAGTACTTCATAAATGAAATCGAGAAGGGATAAAGTATCAACTGGTCGATATAACATGAATGTGTAGTATTTCACAGCTTTGGTTTTATCGGTAATATTTAACAACTAGGACACGCATAGTCAATTAACGTTAACGATTATTTCGTTCTAAATCAAAAGAACTGATAGGGGGGAGTTTTACGAGACGAATTTATTTTTAGAATTAATAAAGTGTCCTGTCCTGTGTGATTCATGGGCGAGGCGCCTGTGTTGTGGGGACCACACGCGTTCCTCGCCTGTGTTGAGTTTATTGCAATGAAGCAGCATGCCATAACTTGTAACAATATGTCTTATATTATGCAGATTCTCTGCTTTCACCGCAGTTTGCGGACCGGTCGAGATTCTCTGTGCTACATCTCCAAATCATTAAAGTCCTTATGCAGTCGTCGTTAAGTCTGTTATTGCATAAAACTGTTATAGTAATATGTGTATATCCTTATCCGATGTTGTAATACTTCCAGTTGATTATTGCTGCAAATCCGTCTGCATTTGCAATTAACTTAATGAGAGTGCCTCATTAACAAATGTTTACCTAGCTGCCTACGAGGTAATAAATGTTTACTTAATTAGAACTACTAGAAACGGATTTTAGACTAATTTTGTTTTGGTCTTTTATGTAAATACCGAGTATCCGTATTTATTTATATTTCCTTACTTTTTCCCTGGCAATCTTCAAGGTAACATCAATGATTACGAGTAAATCTAGACAAACAGATTTGGCAAAGAAACATATTTGGTTAAATTCAAGTTACCAGTTTTGCCAATTGAGTACTCACTAATTTAGGTCTAACTAGACAAACAATCGATCGAGCCGACGAGTCTTCGTCGCTGCTGCTCTCCAGGCAATCAGACAGGGACGGCGAGCGTTGTTGCGGCCATGACTTGGGAGCCTTCTCCGAACACGGCGAGGGCAGCACCAGCGGCGGCGGCAGCCAGCTGCCCTGCCCGCGCCACCACGACACCAGCGCCGGCGCCACACCCACTACCATCGCCAGCCCCAACCGCACCATAATGCCGAGTTAACAGTCAAAATCCAAACACAAAACAACTAAAGTTTCACAAGAACATAGTTAACTTTAACGCACTAGGAAGTGCCTGACGCTCGCCTAGAGCATTGTTCTTAAATAAAAACGTCTATTTTAGATGGATGCAGTCTCACAAACTTTCACACATGCAATGTGTCACCAAACCGGCGAGCGGACGCCACGGATTATCAACGTGTCGCCGACAGACAAAACATCTCACGTGCACGACGCTTATTACTCCACGCAAACATGATTAACCAAGTTGTGCAACGTGCCAAATGCCAGGTATACCGACGGTACTATTGTAGACGACACAACCGGCACGAAACGCATCGTGCCAAACAAGTGAGTGTTCGCAATCCACTCGCTAATTTTCACAGACGACTTCACGAGGCACCCGAAGCAGTGCACACGCGCGGAATTGAACGCTTTGTGAAACTACGTTATTGAAAATGTCGAAAGTTGAAAGTTGAATCGTCCGGGTGCAGACGGTGTTCCCTCGCGATCGCAGACAGTCGAGTGGCGGTCGTTGACGCTGGAGCCCCCCGCCGAGCCGCCCAGGCGCCCCTCCAGCCGCCCGCCCATAGGGAACAACCCCCCTAGCCCTACATGCAAGAGAATATCGCGCGAAATGACCGCTCGCTGAAAGGGTTTCTTAGAAATGGATATGGAAGCTGCTCACGGTTGTGTTTATTTTTAATTCCCGCGGCGAATCAGGGGCACACCACAAAATGATAGACTTTCAGTACAGTTAGCGCAATCTGGTGTCGTAAACTAGGTCAGACATGTATGCAATACTCGCAGTAGCCAATAAAGCATTTGGTAAGGAACATTGTAACTACATAAAACAACGTTGTAAAATTGACTTTAAAGAATTATTACATAAACAACGCATTAAAATGGAATTTCTTAAACATGTCCGTAAGTAATGAGGTAACGGACCTATAAATTTGGTTTCATAATGATTACATACTTCCGTAGCTTCCTATAAAGCAAAATCTGCAATATTCCGTATAAATATGTATATATGATTATAATACTTTAGTTACCTACCAACTTTCTAATCAAGTCGATGAGATGAAAGGAGCACAAAGTTGGAGAACAATATCTGCAGTGGGCGTGAATATGCCGAGGGCCCAGTAATGCATACTGCATTCACAAAAGATAGAAACCACAGGATTGGTCGGGAGGCGGGACTGCAGCGAGATCGATAAACATATTGGAATTTTACTTAATGATATGGAAATGGAATATGTACCCAACAGCTGTGACACCAGCAGATGAGGCATCATCATACCGTTACCGGATCAAAACTAATCCACCCTAACTATGATCATGATATCGCAATAAGTTCCCGAGTTGCATCAGCCGGGGCGCGAGGCAGAGGGGGATGGAACCAGACAGATCGATGCTGCTGCTGACGTCAGTAGATCCAGAGTAGAGGGAGGGCAGGCACAAATCCTATTTATATTATAGCTTTCTGAGATTGTATTAACTTTCTTTGTCCCATCGTACACCGCTCAATAAAACAAGATCTTTATGGGCAAGAGATGTTCCTTAGGTAATCCTTTTAGATAGTCAAGGCATCAAGATAGTTAACATTAACACCGACTGATACGTTGGTTTAATTAAATCAAATGGTTGCATACGCGACAACTTAGCGTTGGGTTCTTTGTTTGAAGCTTAGGACAACACTGTTATTGAATTTTTCATTAGGAGTCTCAGTAGCAGTAGTTAGCAGCCCTAAGACCCTGTAAAACTACATTCATTTCATTCGCCGTGTGTAGGCACGGTCGTCAGTGTTGCATGGATCACTATGGAAGCTTGTACACAGACACGTTTTTTCTACGGCGCGGTTTGTACTGTAAAGAAACCGTGCCGTGTACAAAGGGACCTAGACTAGATCTTGAACAAAAATCTTCTCAAAATGCAAACAAAGGAAGCTTGTTGTTGTGGACGAGACGGGTTTAGAAATACTTATTAAAACGTTCGCATAAAATAAACGTTAACATAACAACGTTTAATTTGTTCTATTTTTTTGCAACAACTATTGGGTGACCACTGAAAAGCAATTTGAAACGAAACGAAAATGTGAAGAACTCAAGCTGGATCATTTGCGTCGATAAACATACGAGTACTAGGCCCATACTTTGGTGACAGTTTAAAATAATTGGCCTCGATCCAATTCTCCTTCCTATTCTTCATTGATAAGGATCGTGAGCATGGTGGCCAGCAATGTAAGGAATGTCTTAGCATGTAGTTTTGCTGGTATAAGCGATCCTGCACCCCAATAGCCACACTTCTTAACAATATAAATGACACAATGAAAGGCATTACCGTTGAGTCTCGCAATTAGCCCGCAGAACGGAATTTGTACACTCTTATACCACCTACTCCTAGCAGATTCTCAAGATATTCTATAGGCCCTCCTGTGGAATATCTTTTAGCTTAGCTACCAAAACTGCGGAGGCACATAATAACTATATTATAGTAAGAAGCTACAGTGGTCCTTACATAACTCAAGCAGGAGGAGGGTAGGCCGCTTCCGCGAGGCTGTGTGGAAGTGGGACGCGGATCGATCCGGCACAGGGCGATGAACCCAACCACCAGGTTCCCTCTGACCTATATTTAATATTCTTACTTTACATTAAAGCCAGTTTAAATCGGAACCAATTTTGAAGAATAAAATCTAAAAGACTTTAGAAGATTGGAAGTTGGTTAAAACAGTCTAAATTGGAAAGTATGAATTGGATGTCTGACTGGTTTACTTCAAACCTGAACATTTCCTTACAAATATCGCTTTCAGTTTCAATTACGTTGAACAAAGATACGGTTACATACTTTAAGTCTATTAAAGGTTTAAGCCTTTTAATTGCATCGTGATCGTGACACAAGAGTCAGTTTCACATACAGCTGACGAAGACATTGATTTGCAAATCAGTACCTACACACATCAAAAGTGTCTAGGGATCAACATATATTTTTGCAATAACTTTTCTCCTGATTGATATTAATTAAAATTTTCTTTAAGGATTCATCAAATAAAGTGTTTTCGTTTGTCACAGTAACGATAAACCAAGTCACCTTTGCATTAATAAAGAAATTTGCCATTTTCCTAATAAAGGGATTTTTGACATTTGAACCACTAACACAAAAGTTCGAAAAAAAGACTGAAATAACAGTTTTCTTTAAAATTTTATTGGGTAACTTAAACAATTAATAATCCGTGTTTCTACCGCGAACACTAACAACACAAGAACATCGGTTTGGCATACTCAAAATGAGTTCATCCAAATCACGCTGTGGAATGGCAGCCCATGTTCGTTGCAACAACAAAAAAAGGTCTTCTTGCGACTGGATACCCTCCATATTCGACAGAGCTCTTCTCTGTAGCATATCCCATGCATGCTCAATCGGGTTCAAGTCTGGCGACTGAGCAGGCCAGGGCAGGACATTGATGTTAGCTGCGGCGAGAGTCTGTCTTACAACTCTTGCGGTGTGCGGTCGTGCATTATCATGCATTAACTGAAATAAGGGACCGATTTGCACTTGTAGAGGAACGATGACGTCTGATACAATCGTCTCAGCATAAATTTGAGCGTTGAGGTTGCCTCTGATCCAAATCAACTCAGTTCTTCCGCCGATCCAAATACCCGCCCATACCATGATGGTTCCACCACTATAAGGATGGACTTCCTGGCAGGATTTTAATCGCTGTTGGCGTCCAGGGGTTCTCCAGTGTCGTATACGTCTTGTATCCGGTCTCATACCAAAACGAGACTCATCAGAAAAGCACACGAAACGCCATTGTTCTTCTGCCCAATTTCTGTGTTCAAGAGCCCATTGATATCGAATCCTACGATTGTGCATTGCTATAGGTGGTACCCGTAGCGGTCTTCGGGAATGAAGGTTCACTTCATGCAAGCGGTTTCTGACTGTTTGGTCGCTAATTAAGTTCCCTGAAGAGTGATGAAGCCTCACGGCTAACATCATGGCGGTTATTGTTGGAGCTCTTCGAGTTAAGATTTGAATGTATCGGTCTTGTCTCCGTGTGGTGCAGCGATACCGTCCTCCATGGCGCTCAGCCACGGTACCAGTGCTTCGGTAACGTGTCCAAAGTCGACTGATAACACTCTGACTTGTATTCAGAGCTAAAGCCACAGTACGTTGCCGGGAACCAGCTTCTATCATTCCCACGGCTCTGAGCATTTCTTCCCTGCTTAAATGACGTCGCCGCTCCATAATAACGTTGGTTTTAATCAGTAGTAGGGAAACAGTAGCACTAATAATGTCTTCAATGCGTTGTATGTTTTTATAGGGAAAATATTGACAGCTGATTTTCATCTTTTACTCGAATTTGATTCACAGTTCCTGATTCAAATTATGAAATGCACCAAAAAGGATCCATATAAATTTATAAAATCATAAATTTATTACAAAGCCACATCTCAATCTCAAGAAATCCGCATAAAAATGCTTGATCCCTAGACACTTTTGATGTGTGTATATATAAAGTTGCTGTTGCTATTCTAGGGTGTAGATACTCCTTAAAAGGGATATAATTCAACACACTTGGTATGTTCGCCTTTTAGATTTATTATTAATTTCCGTTCTGTTGAGAAATATGTTGACTTACAGAGAAGCGAGTGCTAATCATTTACTTTGCTCTATACGAAAAGGCGTATTGGTTTATAGAATAAATATTTGTATTTGAAATGCGTTGACGTTGATACTTTGAAGTTTGGCATACTTTGTAGAGGAACCTCACGCTCAAAAGTCTTTCATCAAATCAGATGAGAAAAAGTAGACTGGGGCGGTAGAAGTCAAGGACTCAAGGATTAGGATTATTAGGACTTAATCTGCAAGAAGGCCTTCTGACACATAACGCAATACCAAAAGGACCAATTTCAGTTTTCATGAGATTACGGGCGCCTATTGGAAAAACTATTAAACTAGCTCAACAATACTCGGCAATGGCAATCGCATGTAATCCCATACGAGGGTATCGTAGGAAACGATGCAGTAGGTCAGTTGATTCCGCGAACTAACGGACTTACTTGGCTCGTGCCTCATCTTACTGCATTTTGCATCGTCGACCTTTTTGCATGGACCACGGAAATCGATTCAGACCGTAACACTCCACATATCCGGATGTATAAACTTTGCCTTCTTCTTAGCGTATCCATGCAATCTAATTAGAATCGGCCCAGAATTTGGCTACTTTGGCTTTCAATCATTAACATACTTTCTTTGTGTAAAATGCAAAATCAATATGGTGTACCTGGATTAAAATGGCTTACTATTAAAAAGCTTTATTAGGACGCTTGCTTTTTTTTAGCTTTGATAGGATCACCACACACAACAGGTCAACAGAGGCCATAGGTTCAAATCCAGCTCGATTTGAACTCTCGACCTCTGCCATCAATCAACGTAAACTCATTAGGTCAAGAATTCAACATAGATTATAGTTTAATCGTCAAGCAGTTGAAAATATGTAATGTTCGAAACGGAATTCCTTCCGGGATGGACGTTAAAGCCATCTAACATCCATCAAATCATCAACTTCGACTGTTGATTAGTTCCAACCAGCGAGCTATTATAAAGAATTAGTTCGCATACCTACCAAATCTAACTAATAAATATCAATACGGCTGCCTACGATAGCAAACAAATTCCATCGATCAATGACTCTTGGCTGCGATTGACTGGTTTTATGATCATATGAATCAACATGATCGTCATACAGGGCACCTAATAAAGGAATACACACGTCATATCGATGTTCCATTCGACCCACTCCCTTACATCCAATTAGATGTTTGTTCATTAAAATATCAATAGAGCGATTAGAGGAATACATAACAAAATGAAATGTAAGTATTAAAACACGGACATCCTAGTATAACTAAAAATAGGATGTGTGCAGCGGAGTATAAGATGATTGCAAAATCCCTCGCGAATAGGGGACAATGATGATAGGAAATCTGGCGGGCGTGACGAACAATATGAGGAACCGTCACATGAAGAAGACCAGGCTATAATATTAGAACGACTGACTAGAATTTGTACTTATGCAACGAGTATCAACGTTAATGAAGACGGCGCAGCTCTAGAAACATTCCTGGGCCACAGCGGCCGTAATTAGCTGCAGTAGATAGAGCGTCACCTGCAGACGCAGTGCACCAGATAATGTCGCGAAGGGTCCCAACTCCCGTACTCCGAATATTCGTAAATAGCGCCAGCGACCGGGCCGCATGAGGCCGCATCTATTTCGGCCGCGCGTCGTTTTGTTTCGCACCGCGTTCCGATGCACGCTGTATGCGCTTACGCATAAATATATTCATGTCATCACTCAGGGATGGTAGAAGCTAAGATCTACTTATTTATTGAGAAAAACCGCGTAAATGCCGGAAAACGCAGCGTGGGTGTGGGAACCGCTGGATGCGGGAAGCACTAGACTAAGTTCGTAGTGGCGAATGGCGATGCTTGGAGGATGATGATGATGACGATGATGATTGAGAAAATTACTATTGCATCAGAATAAAGAAGATTCAAAGTAACGAACTAGTAATACAAGTCTGAAATCGCCAATCCGCCTTGAGCAAGCGTGGTGATCAATGCTCATGTCTTCGAGAAGAGGCCTTTATTTTTCAGTGGGGCAGTAAGAGTCTAGTATTAAGGTATAAAGACCCCTTTTGATTTTGTATTGACACACCGTGCTTGCGTGGACATAAAAAAACCGGCCAAGTGCGAGTCGGACTCGCACACGAAGGGTTCCGTACAACCGTACTTACGGAACCCTTCGTGTGCGAGTTAACACTACATACAAATAACGGCAAAAATCACATTTTTTGTATGGGAGCCCCCTTAAATATTTACTCGTATGTTATTCTGTGTTTAGTATTTGTTGTTATAGCGGCAACAGAAATACATCATCTGTGAAAATTTCAACTGTCTAGCTATCACGGTTCATATGAACCGTGATAGCTAGACAGTTGAAATCTCATATGAGATACAAGAGGGGAGGGCGCCACAGTGCCACTGTTCGCATCGAGTCCGTATTTAAAGTGAAAGAAAAAATATAATTCCTACAAATAAGAAGCTAAAAGTGTATAAACGTGTGAAATTGGACCAAGTGTTACTAAGACTATATGGAGAACTAAGTGAAAACCCAGTGAATAAAAGACTTTTCGAAGGGGAAAAAAAAAAAAAAACAATGTTCAACTGTGCGGTGTCATCTGGTGTCAACGGTGTCAAGTGAATCAAAACATTAGTCTGGTGACCTAAGTTACCAGGTTATAAGATTTAGTGCAAGAATTACCTATTGAACTTAAAAATTTGTACATAAAATGCGAAAAAACAAACAATTAGTACAATTTAAAACTTTTTAAACCAGTTACCCTCAAAAGTGCATAATTATCGTCAACTTGGGCAGTACAAGCAACGCCATCTACCAAAAAACTTGAACACTAATGCAACCAAACATCATCGACCTTAATATCCGTTATTGATCGGACCAACCAAGCTCTTAATTCATCGCATAACCACCAGAGGGCGCTGTATCAACTTTGGCCATACATACACGGCACTCCAATCAACGCCATCTATCAATAAACTTAAACACTTCATGTGATACATCGAGACATCGACCTCAACATCTGTTGATCGAACCAACCAAGCTGTCTATTTCACCGAATTACCAACAGAGGGCGGTGTTTACATATGTGACCAGAATAAACTGTCTACTTACAAAGTTTACAAAAAACACTTCTTGGAATCATGGATGAAATAAAAATCATGCTGGAAAACATGCAAAAAGAAATGAAACAACAAAAGATTGATATGCTCGATATGAAAGAAGATATAAAAACTACAATTAACAATAATATAAATGACAAGTTTAGGAACTTGGAAATTAAAAATGAACATCTAGAAAAGAAGTTAGAGGAGCATTCTTCAGCTATCGACAATTTAGAAAGATACATAAGGCGTAAAAACTTGCTTATATTTGGAGTGGAAGAACGGGAAAAATCCTATCACGATCTAGAAAAAACAATAATAGATATAATAAACAACTACTTTAACTTGCAATATGAAAATAGTATAGAAGCTGTCAGAAGACTTGGGAAAAAAGGCGAGAAAATCAGACCTGTTATTGTCACGCTCAGCACAATGGGGAAAAAAATAAAAATCCTGCAAAACCAAAAATACCTAAAAAACTCACCATATTATATAAAACAGGATTACCCCCTAGAAGTCTTGAACAAACGAAGAGACCTACAAGCCCAACTGATAGAAGAAAGAGAGTCGGGCAATAAAGCTTTTATAAAATATGATAAGCTCATTGTATTACCCAACAAAACTAATAAAATTTCACAATACCATACAAACAAAAGAATTTTATCCGAATCACCTGAATCAGTGACACTCGTCAATAGCCCAAAAACCACAGAAACTAAAAAACAACCTATAAAGAAAAGCAAGACAGCTACTATGAAGAACTACATCCTACAAAAACCGAAACTTGTTTACAACACTGAAAGTACTTCGCAAGAACAAGTACCAACGATAGAGCACTACGAAACAAAATAGCAACCACAGAAGGCTCCTCCCGATCTCCCAATCCGGCCGGTCCCCGTGGGAGAAAAAGACCAAAACCCTTCAGAGACAAATACCTCAAACAAGTTTGAACCTGCGAACAATAACCCATTCTATATTGCTACATACAACGTTAGGACTGTATCAACACACGCCCGTTTATTGGAATTATTGGAAGCTCTGAAAAATACTAAATTTGATATAATTGGCTTGTCTGAAACAAGAAGGCTAGGAAATTCAATTCAAGAATATGAAAACGTTATCTTTCACTACATAGGAGAGACCCCAGGCCTTTATGGTGTAGGTTTTCTCGTAAAGAAACACCTCAAAACTCACATAGAGAGCTTCACTGGTCTATCAGAAAGAGTGGCTTTATTGACGCTGAATATCAACAATTTCAAATTAAGTATAATACAAGTGTATGCACCAACAGAGGCTGCGGACGATGCTGAAATAGGACTATTCTATGACACCATCGACAAGGCCCTAAAAATCTCAGAAAAGAACTTAATAGTAATGGGGGATTTCAACGCCAAAATTGGTCAACCAAAACCAGAAGAAAATTTAATTATGAAAAACCACGGATTTGGCACAAGAAACAATAGAGGCGAACGGCTAATAGAATTCGCATATGAAAACAAACTTTCTATAATAAACACTTTTTATAAAAAGAAGAACAAACAAAGATGGACCTGGCGATCTCCAGACGGTTCCACTAAAAACGAAATAGACTATATATTGACTAATTTACAGAACAATGTGCAGAATATACAAGTTATCAACTTAGACTTCCCTACGGACCACAGATGCTTAAGAGCAACTTTTCTCATACAAAAATTAAAGGTACCCAGAAAGAACTATGCCAACAACTCAAGGAGCTCACTAAAAAACGAAGAAGAAATATCAAGATATAAACAATCGCTCAACGAGTACAACGAAGACCTTATGAACTGCCAAGAAATCAACTCTGTACAGGAATGCTACGATAGAATAGTAGACATTATAGAAACCAGTTTGATGAAAGCCCTCATTCATAAGAGAGATAAAGCAAGGAACAGCGTGATATCAACTCATACTACAAAGCTGATACAACGCAGAAGTGTTCTACAAAAAATCAAACCCAAGACGCGAGCTATGAAAAATGAATTGAAAGCACTGTACAAACTAGTAAGCAAATATGTTCGTAAAGACTACTCAAATCATCGAAAACATACCATTGAGAAACACCTTAGTTCGACAGGAAGTCTCAAAAAAGCTTACAAGGAACTGCGTTCTCATAAAACATGGATAGAAGCACTTCACGACCCTCAAAAAACAACACACGACCGGAAAGATATCCTACACATAGCAACTAACTTTTATAAAAACTTGTACAGCGCTCCAGTACGTCAAGAAATAGACCAAAGTGAAACAGCAAATGTTGAAAACGACGTAGAAATAAAACCAGTGGACGAACTAGAAACTATAATAGGAATTGGAAGGCTAAAAGCAGAGAAAAGTCCAGGACCTGACAAAATAACAAACGAGGCCATAAAAATAGGTGGTGCTTTCTTAGCACATCCTCTGACATACCTATTTAATTTGATATTAAGTTCCTCTACAACACCTACACAGTGGTCTGAGTCTAATATTATTTTGTTGTTTAAAAAAGGTGACCCAAAAAACATAGGCAATTATCGACCAATTAGCCTTCTTCCATCACTTTACAAATTATTCTCATCAATTATAGAGAAGAGAATCAGTACTACTCTAGAAAAAAGTCAGCCGATCGAACAAGCTGGGTTTCGAAAGAGCTACTCTACAATAGACCACATCCACTCTTTGGAATTGCTCATTGAAAAGTATCAAGAGTATCAACGGCCACTCTATATAGGGTTTGTCGACTACCAGAAAGCTTTTGATACAATACTGCACCCTTCAATATGGAAAGCTTTACAATCACAAAAAGTGGAGAAAAAGTATGTACAAGTCTTAAAACACCTTTATGAGAACAGCACTAGTAGAGTGAAACTGGAGACCGCAGGACCACCCATCCCTATCAAAAAAGGAGTACGGCAAGGCGACCCCTTATCGCCTCGAATCTTTATAGCAGTACTGGAATCGATTATCAGCAAATTAAATTGGGATAGAGCCGGTATTTGTATAAAAGGGAAACATATTAGCCACCTTAGGTTCGCGGACGACATTGTTCTCCTATCAGGAAATAGCACCGAGCTAGAGTCAATGTTACACACGTTACAACAAGCAAGCAGAGAGGCAGGGCTAGAAATTAACCTGATCAAAACAAAACTCATGACAAATACCGCACAAAACCCTATATGTCTTGACAACACACCAGTAGAATACGTCGAGAGCTATATCTACCTAGGGAAACAAATTTCCTTCCAAAAACTAAGCAACGATGCAGAAGTAGATAGAAGAATAATAACGACATGGAAAAAGTTTTGGAGCCTAAAGGAAATTCTAAAAAGTCAGATGCCGATGAAAATCAAAAGCAAAGTCATGAACTCGTGCCTTTTACCATCGTTAACATATGCTTGTCAAACATGGAAGTTCACCAAAACAGTAAAAAATAAAATCACGTCCTGCCAGCGAAGCATGGAGAGAAGTGTCGCAAAAATCAGGAAGTGTCAAAAAATTCGTCACACTATCATTAGACAAAAGACAGGAGTGAAAGATGCTCTCACCTACGCTCTAAAATTAAAATGGAGATGGGCAGGTCACATAGCGAGAATGAGCGATGATCGATGGACAATTCGCATGACGTCATGGCAAGGTCCTACAGGCACTCGGAAAAGAGGAAGACCTGTAACTAGATGGGCAGACGACATCACACGAGTCGCTGGTAAAAACTGGCTGACAGAAGCCAAAGACCGAGATCGCTGGTGTTCTCTGGAGGAGGCCTTCACCCTCACTACTTGAGGGGTTCATGCATGCTATTCATCATTCAAAAAATACAAATGTATACATTTTAACTATTATTATTATATTTTAATCGTAAACTGAAAGAAAATGAAAAGATATTATGGAAAATTATTAATCAAATTATTATGTAACGATAGCAACAACTATTCTATCAATTATTTTAAATCATTACATTATATTAACATACACAATACCATGTAAAAAAAAAAAAAAAAAAAAAAAACGTTTGAACCTAATGAATGTCAAAAATCTTTTCTATTCTAATGCATGAAATATAAGGCTTTTTTATTTTTTTTATTTTTATTTTTATTTTTTATTTTTTTTATTTTTATTTTTATTTTATTTATGAGATACAGCCTGGTGACAGACAGACGGACAGTGGAGTCTTAGTAATAGGGTCCCGTTTTTACCCTTTGGGTACGGAACCCTAAAATTGGACTTGATATTTTGCTTGTAAGACTAAACTATAGTCAGATGCTGTTGTTTAGACTTAGATAAATGCGTATAAAAATTTAGGTTAATTTATCTTATATCATGTCCAGTATGGTCTAGTAGTGTAAATAGTGTTTTCAATTTTATCTTTGTAAAAATATATAAAGATAAAATTAAAAAGGCCCCATTCTAAAATGTCCACATAATATAATAATCGAAGTTACATTTACAATAGTTTGTATGATTGTCTTAAAACAAGCATTTTCAGAAGTTAATATTTTGATAAGAGAGTCACTAATATTTCCATTAATGCTGCATGTCACAAAACAAACACTAGATGATGTTATACGACATTAACAACGTACATGTATGTATAAAATTCAGTTTATGAAACATCGAAGGTGAAGCGACTGTTTTGTTGTGGACATTCTAGAAAGAACCTGTTCAGTGTTCAATCTGCTGCTGCTTGAGGTTCAATCTCTATAACTGAACTGGTGGCCTACCATGATCTAGTTAAAAACGATTCCAAAACAAGACATTTCAGTTTAGGTTCCTAAACTGCATCGCTTGAGCTGCTCTATGGACGTCATGGTACCAAACAATTATGTATGAAACCAAAACTTGCGACTCAGTTTTGGACAATCGCTGTCAGCAGATGGCACGGCCTAAACTGAATCGTTAAACTGACGTCATGGTACGAATTAGAAGAACAGTTCAGTTTAGGTCCTAAAATGGATCGCGTTAAGAGCTTGTCGTAGGCCTCCTGAACTGCGTCTGGCTAAAACTTATTCTCTTGTATTCGATAAAAATCAAAATAGTTTTTTTCCCCGTCAACCTTGTGGTGGTAACCCTATTGAATTCACAGCTCATAAAGCAATAATCATCGGATTAGATGGCTTCCCGATACAGTCGATCAGCTCGGCGGTATTTCGCGCACACATTCGACTCAATTTGCGAAATATTATATTGGATCAGTCGATACCCCGCAATGATACATCACACTTAATATTATAAAGGCGAAAGTTTGTGAGTGTGTTTGTATGTTTGTTATTTCTTCACGCACAAACGACTGGACCAATTTTTATAAAATTCGGTATGGCGGTAGCTGACACCCTGGATTAACACATAGGCTACTTTTTATCCCGATATTCCCACGGGATCGACACTTATGCTGGTGAAACCGCGGGGCACAGATAGTAATTTATAGTTTCGATAATATTAGCTTACGTTACGCATCGCTGTTATTGACCACCTACTGAGCTTATGTTTTACTTTAAACGGCTATGTTTATTTAATTTTCGCTCTACTAGGAATATAAAGGTCATTATGCTTTGATTTATCTTTACATAGGGTTGTTATGTTCCTTAGGCTCAAACAAGAGCAATGGGCTGAAACAGATTATGAATTTATGGTTAGAGTATATACCTACGCCTATTGTTGGTTTAATAGTTCCCTCGTATAATAAATCAGAATCATGTACTGAATCCATGGTAACAGGTGCAGGTGTACCTAAATAATGCCACTGATGCCGCAATCACACTGAGCACAAAGTATATAAAAAAACCGGCCAAGTGCGAGTCGGACTCGCACACGAAGGGTTCCGTACCACCGTACAATATTTAACACTACATAATTATATAAAAAAATAACGTTTGTTGTATGGGAGCCCCCCTTTTTAGTATTTGTTGTTATAGCGGCAACAGAAATACATCATCTGTGAAAATTTCAACTGTCTAGCTGGACAACTGTAATATTCTGGACTTCTGGCGAAGTAGTGAATGGGTTAAGCCCTTTTCCATAGAAGTATCCAGCACCAGTCAGATAGATCGACTCTCGCCACATGCCCATCCTGATTCTGACATACTTCTTTTGCTTCGTCCACGTTTATATTTCGTCAGTTAATGCAAATGAAAATAATTAGTTTCAAAAGAGTCGTTAGCGAGTTCCCTGCGTGTGATATCAAAGGCGACATCGGTGAAGTCAGTCGGTCGCTGAGGTGTCGCACGCGGAAGTCTATTTCGATCGCGACTTATTTTACTACCTCCATTAACAGGTGGCAAATTACACAGTGCTTCGAGGTGGGGCTTCATACAGAGTTTGAACTACTTTTTGGTAATTGGAGGGCTTTGGTGGAAACATAAGCTATTTTGAGGTTCTGCGAAATCTAGAAGTTTCTACCGCCTTAAAACAATAATGGAATTGCTATGGAAGGAATCAAAAGAACGATATCAGTGCACAGTACGCACTGTAAGCTATGACCAGTCATCGTTATTCTAATTTACCCATCTTTTTCTATCTAGGCCGCTTCCAAAATTCTTCCAGAAATATAGTTTGTCCGGTGCATCCAAATTTTACGGTCATATCAATTTTACTGCTACCCTAAGCAAGCAGGTCCAATATTTATAAAATATTTTGACAATGACAAATCAATGCCAATACAAATAGCGTACTCCGTATTTTTTCCAAGAGCCGTCCGTAGTTGGCACAGCGTGCGGAGTTTTGGTTCGCCGTTTGCGAGGCGACCCGTCTGCCAGGACGGCCAGTCAACATTGTGGATTATATTCGACGGTCGGACGAGCAGGTGAGGCGAATTGTGCAACATAAACACTCTTTATTAGCAATCTTAGTGAAGTGTGTGCTATCAGTGTCCTTATCTTACGAGTTATCACAAGATAATCAAGTGTTGTTTCGTTAGTCATCATTATGGATGTGATTGGCACTTATGCTTTGTTTTGTATCACGTTTGCAGTATTGTGCATTGATATTGGATATTTTATTTAATGTAAGTAGTGATGTAAAAATGTTCATTTATTGTGATAATAAAAATGTCAAGTAATGTGAGCAACCTGTATAATCGAAGTTCAAGTAAGTTACTTGTGTTATGTTATGAACTAGAAAGTATAACAGGTAGTGTGAAACTTCTGACTAGAGGCGCCACCTGTTGACTACTTTAGACAACATGTACGTTTTTTTACAAACAATAAAATTAATGTCAGTGCATAAAATTAGCAAGATTCGTTGATACAATTGACCTCTACTCACGAGTCCAAGAGGCTTGAGCACTTGTAATTGGCTCAGACTTTGAGGCAAAGAGATTAATATTCTAGACAGAAAGAAGGATTATCATAAGTCACAGGGGCACTACACATGACATTAATATGATTAACTGTCTATATCGAGACTAATCCATTTACTGGCATGCATTCAATGTCACACTAATCTTGTTCTTTTCAGTATTAGACAAATGGTGGAAAGGAGCCAGCAGTAAGGTATGGACATAATTCATTATTTTGATCCTTGTTTCCTTCTTTAGTTAAGTATGTCAACCACAACAATTTGTTTATATAATTAAAATTGCACTACAGGTCTACACTCCACAGGCAGTATATCTCAGGCATTTGAACATGGCTGATAAAGCCTCCAAAGCCTTTTGACCAAGTTTTTAGCGGAAGGCTTGGGTTGTAACAATGCCTAATATCTTAAGTACATGTATAGCAGTAGGTACTCACCTCTCTGGCGATCTGGTCGAGGGCCTGCTCCTCCGCCGTGGCCTTCGTCTGCGTGCGTTGGCGCCGCGACGGATCCATCCCGCACGACACACTTCACACTCTGCACACAAAAATAAAATCTATTTAGACACATAATACAATTCTAGTTTATGTATGAGGTATTGCCTGGCCTAGCAAATAGGCCAGGGCCAAGCCTCTAGTCTATTTATTAAAATGGATTAGTACAGAGAGGGATAACAATGAAGTAAGCTTTGTTGAATGATGATTACCTATAATTTCAACTAAATAAAATATGTAGGTAAGCTCTGATACTTAAGTAAAAATACATAGAGGATAAATATTTTGTAATTTATCCCTGTTGCCAACACCTTGATCCTACTAATAAAGTATTAAACATAACAAATTAAAATATCAAATTAAAACTGTTTCAATACATGAAGACAGTTTTTATAAACTTATAATAATACCCCTCTGTTTTTGTTGGAGGTTAAGAAAGTACCTTAGAACAAAAAAAAAACTTTAAACATAATGTATTAAACAATTAGTTATTATTTGAAATAATAAGTAAACACCAGTGATAAGCAACAGTGTGGCATGCTGACGTAACCTTGGATTAATGGATGGAGCGACACCAATGTGTCAGACGCATGCCTTATCAACAGGAGCTGCCAACGACAAGGTTATCTTTAAACGAGCATTGTTCTGCTACTGTTTTAATTACTTATTATTTCCTTCAGACAAAATAGTCAGTTAGTTTGTACTTTATTTAACTTCTACACTGCTAATAAGATAAAATGAAAGTTTTGGATGTTTAGGGCAAATTAGAAACTGTAAAACTAAATTTGCATTTCTTATAATATTCATTCACCTGCTGAAGATTTAGGAGCCTTTACAAATAAATCCCAAAGTACATAAATGAGTTTTCTATAAAGAACTTGAGCTTTATTATATTGATTGGATTATTAGCTAGATAATAACACAAGAGTTATTTTTAATTCTTAGATGTGTTTATAATAGGCCTTTAAAAAAAGCTTATCAGTAATATTTTCCATAAATTCTATTTACTAACAGGCCAATCTCTAGCTAGCTACGGCTCAATGTTGATAGACTGAATAAAGTGATTCATTTATTTTAAATATTTAAGATACTAGATTATCCTGTCATTTGTTCCTTGAAACCAATCTATTAAACATAAACTATTTGAAAAAACTAATAGTTCACTAGATTGTTGATAGTATCACAAAATAAGATGGAATTTGGTTTCAATAGACATGATTAGATAAATTTGTTGACACATAGACTTACAGATAGCTAGTTTCTAAGATGCAGATGTGTTGCAATTGAACACTATTATTTGCCTCACACTATAACACTAGCTAGAGTTGAATCACAAGCACCACAACCAATGACCTACTGGAGGTTCTTACCTAATTCTATTTATATGGAAACACCACTATGTTGACACAATATTATAAATATTGTTACACTCATCAGTCACATAATGTATCACTTATAACAATACAACCGCCGTGCGGGTATTTTACAACTAATATTCATAAACAGTGGCCACTAGCCGGACACAATCACAAACTAATTAACATAAATTTTAAAACAGGTTGTCTATAACCTAAGGGGTTCATTGCGCTTATCCCACATGCTTGTTTCCTCAAAATCGTATTGGAGTCACGATCACCAGGAAAACGGGTGGGCACAAAGCCAACACAGTTTTTTATGGTAGTCACCACAATGACATCATTGCATACTTACTGCGACAGTTACAGATGTAAACACATCACTGCAAAGCTCACTATCACCTACTTATCGGTCATCAGTCCCGACAAGATCTCACAATTATGCTAATCAACTCTAAAGCGCAAAAGGAACGTAAAAAATTTGCAATATTTTAAGAAATACGGCGACACCAATTCACTGCCTACACGAATCACATTGATTATGCGTCAATTACACACTATACACTCAAAGTTTTATGTTGTTTGGCACGGATTTAAAGTCATATAGTCAATTCTATAGTTTATTTATCGTTGAAATCGTAAATTATGCCATTTTTACTAAAATAAATTTTTACAAAAGCCATGTATGACATGCATGCCATTGCCATTTAAAACCGTTGCGTTCGAGAATAGCCCGTTGGAATGTCAGTTAAATTTATGGAAGCGTTCAGTTATTTATTACTTTATTCAAACTAAAACCAAATAAATATATCATTGACCTCGTTTTTCGTAGTGCACACAAAGTAGTAGAACTCGAAATAAAATTTATAAAGATATTTTTGTTATTATTCCATTCTCTTTTGATGCATTATTTTCAAGTTGGACCAGTATCGCGGTGTTGCCATGTTTTTATGGTCCATTGCGTTTCCGAATCAGAAAGAGGTAGGTAGGCAGAGATAGTGTGTGTGTGGTCGCATAAATGATATTCAATCAAGGAACATATCTCCCGTATTCAATTCACCGATATATTTTCACAGGACTGCCAGATACGAGGGGGCGTTTTTATGTTCGCGGAATGGAGGGGTTTGAGAGAGGTTAGGGCTCTCATTTGTACCTCAACGTGTTGAGTGATTCACTATTAGCATAAATACAAAATTTTATTACAGTCGGCTAATTAGTCTCTGAACTATCACCAACCAAACAACTTAATCGGGAAGACAGCGTTCACAATGGAGAAAATCGAGCACCGCGCCGTTATAAAGTTCCTTACCAAGCAAGGATAAAACGTCCAAACCATTACCAAAGAGATGTCCTGCATTTACGGAGACTCTTGGCCTTGTAAAACAATGGTTTACAAATGGTATCGTCTATTCAAGCAAGGACGAGAATCACTTGAAGACGATCTCCGGCCTGAACGACCGTTTTCTTGGAAAACCCCTGCTGATCCCCTTCCTGCTGATCGATTATAAGGACAAGGGCGTTAATATAACCGGAGAATACTACGCGTCAATTCTGAAGCGTTTGAGGGGAAGCAATCAAAGAGGAATGACGAGGAAAATTGACGAAAGGTGTCTTGCTCTTGCAAGACAATGCGCCTGTTCACAAGAGTCGTGTTGCCCTGGCTGCCCTACACAAGTCAGGCTTCGAAATAATTAACCACCCACCCTATAGTCCAGACCGGCCCCCTGCGATTATTATCTATTACCAAACGTGAAAAAGAGCTTCGTGGCAAGAAATTTTCAAGTGATGAGGGAGTGAAGGACGCAGTTTCAGCGTATTTTGAGGATAAAAATGTTTTTTTTTTTTTTCGATGGTATGCATACACTTATTGAACGATCTGAAAAATGTATTAGGCTAGCAGGTGAATATATAGAAAAAGAAAAATATTTGCGAAGTTTTATTTACCCCCTTACCTCCCATTCCACGAACTTAAAAACGCACCCTCGTAGCATTTACTCCTATTTACATTATTATCGTTTAGTACGATCTACTTCTATACCATGTCCGTGACCGTGACTACTGCCACCCCACCAACGCCAATCACTTCCATATTTGGTAAACAATAAAATTAGTACTCGAACAAAAAAATTGGTACCTTAGTTGGTTTCGAGAAAATCGATTTTGAAGGTGGTCCGGCGGTAGTCACGCTCCCTTCAGCAGGACCACCATGAGCGCAGAAAATGGTAGCATGCTACAGCTATTCTAATTATACAAACATTCTATCAAAAAGTACTCTGTGCTATTATCTTCATTACATGGTATAAAACAAAGTCACTTTTCATGTCTGTTTGACCACTACACTACGATCTCGTCAACTGCACAATGGATTTTTTTTCTTCTTTCACCTATACCATTTATAGTTTTTATGCAGGATGGTTTATGTGTATAATACATTAATAAGTAAATTAGATTTAGCATTGACATCTCGAAATTGTCGAAGCAGAGAAAGAAAACAAACATTAGAAATAAAAAACACATAAGTAAATTATGAAAAACTGTAATTCACATTTCAAACATTA
The DNA here is from genome assembly GCA_914767645.1 of Hydraecia micacea. Lineage (NCBI taxonomy): Eukaryota > Metazoa > Arthropoda > Insecta > Lepidoptera > Noctuidae > Hydraecia > Hydraecia micacea. The sequence goes on along the minus strand of OU611782.1, from coordinate 18,041,994 downwards.
TAAATGCAGCCCACACTTCCATACATTCTTATTACAAGCTTTTTTTTAACATTGTGCTTCTTAGCACACGGAACTATGTGAATGAAACCTAAACTAGAGTAGATCTACTCGCTCTTAGTCTTGGGCGTGTCTTCCTTGTAGTAGAGGAACACGAAAGAGAACAGGAACACGCCCACCATCATTGAGAAGGCGCTCACGTAGTAGGGGTAAGCGCTCGGGATGAAGCGCTCGTACTGTGTGTGTTGGAGGGGACGCACGGACACCTGGGATACAAAAATAAAAATTAATTTAGATCCTAAATGTTATGTATCTTTATCTGGCCCAAAAATCAACCCAATGTTGATACGCGGAAACGCATGTCCGAGAATTCACCCTAACGGCTTGGCTACGAACTCGCCGCTATAAGCGGCAGATTAGCGCGGGGCGGCGAGCGATAAAAACAAATATACTAAAATGTATAAACCATGCCACGACGCACCACTCGCAGCGTCAACGCTAGACAAAAGAAACCGCGCCGCTTGCCGCTAAGCCAAAACTCGTGGCCGGGCGGTAAGCCTATAAATTCCGTTTATCCAACTAGGTTGGACATGCATTTCCGCGCATCCACTTTTGGGTGGATTTTTTGGTATATAAATGGAACAAGTTGCTCAATCCTGTACCTTACTGATGAAAATATTTGTTAAAAGTGTGTATTTATTGGCATTTTTTAATAAATAAATGAGACAATATTATTGAGTTTTTATTTTTACTCAATGTAAGCGAGGTATACAGTGATCGAGAATAGTTCTGAGCTGGGCAAAGGCCTCCCCCAAATCTTTGCATAATATACTCTTTTCTGACGCCACTCAGAACCAGCCCTCGCATTTACAGTAGTAAGTATATTTTTTTTTTGTTATATTTCACATTTCTGCATATCCCTTTCAACTTAACAAAGAAAGCAATGAAAAAATATAGCAATCAAACTGACCTGCGTCGAGTGATACAGCCTAGTGTATCCAATTCTGTCATAATCAACCTTGAACTGGTAGACGCCCCAGACATCAGGCACCTTGAAGATAGCCTCATACACTCCATTGGGCTTCTTCTGTAGTGTGGTGCGGATGAAGGGGTCGATGCGCACGAACTCCAGCTGCACATCAGTGGCGTCGAATGGCTGCCATTTACCGTTCTTCAGTTCTTCAATTTCGATCCTGTATACCTGGGTAAATTATGCATGGTTGATAATAGTATAGTAATAATAGTATATAGTAATTATATAGTATAGTAAGTAATAATAGTAATAGTAATATAGTATAGTAATAATAGTTAATGTACTTTTCCCTACATTCTTTTTAACTTGACGTAAATTTCATCATCATCTGCCTAGCCTTTCCCAACTATGTTGGGGTCGGCTTCCAGTCTAACCGGATGCAGCTGAATACCAGTAACTTGACGTAAATTTAACTCCATTAAAATTAATATTTTTATAAATGTCTATTGTGATCATTCCAGAAACTTTTGTAACTTTTCTCATGTAGATCTTTAGTTCCTGGAAAGACCTTTGCTCACTAGGGCAAAGAGTAATGCTTAGTTAATACTATAATCATCATAAATACTCACAACAGTATCAGTGATAGTGTAAGTGTTAGTAGACTCCTTCTCTCCCTTGCGGTTGTGGTTCACGTTGCGCACACGCAGACGGCCGACCTCGCCGAACGACCACTCGCTCAGACGCACTGCTAGGGCTTTGTTCCCAGACTGGGCGGAGCTCACCTTGTCACCCTGTGTGAAAAATTTGGAATTAAAAGAAATTATCATTGTAAAGCAAGAACAGTGCAAGTGTGGTGCTTCTGATCAGAACATGTCCCACTTGCTGGAGTGTCCTAAGTGACTGCCACTGATGCCGTAATCAACGTGGCCACCTACTGGGCTCAAACAATATAATAAAAACTTAGCAATAGAAACTTACATGAACTTTAGCAACGGCAGAGTTGAAGGCCTCATCAGAGAAGAAGAACAAAGAGCCACTGAACACGATGCGCGCGTTGTTCCTCGCCTGCAGCGCGGCGATCAGCACGGTCTTGCGGCCGACGGCGTGGGGGTACTCCTTTACCTATTAAAAAAATTCATGTTTAGAAAGGTGCTAAACTCATAGCCAAATGCTGGGCGGACTCAATTTAGGTTACCATCAACATGCTAACTGGACGACCATCCATTACATATTGGAACCCATCTGTGTTTCGGAATAGAATAGAATCTATGTTCTATGTTCTATGTTATAGGTTTGGTTTCCGCACTTAGTCCCTCAAATGGACCATTGTGCGTGGGCCATGGCGGCCGTTGTTGGTCATTTGGTTATTCCAACCAGCCCACCTCCCTCCAGAAGCTGACTAAGTCTCCTGGTTTATTAAGAACGTCTGTGTATGATTTGGGTGTCCCGAGGGTCTCTGATCGAATTTGGGTAACGCCTGTGCACTCAAAGAGCACATGCGCAACGGTTTCCTCAGCCTCCATGCAAGCCCTGCATAGAGGACTGTCCGTTATGCCTATGGTGTGGAAGTGTTTGTTCAGTGAGCAGTGTCCGGTGTTCAGTGAGATGGTGGTCCCCGTCACCAGGCGCAGACCTTTCCTGTCCAGTCGTAATAACCGACTGGTAAGCTTGCCATTCAAAAATGGCATGGCTTCCTTGGATTGCCTGCAGCCCGGTGACGACGACCACCATCTTTCTGCTTGTGTGTGGGTGTGCTCCTGTAGCCACCTGCATAGTTGATTAAAGGGGATGGGTACAATAGGTTCCGGTCCACAAACTGACATACTGGATGCCCTTCTGGCCAGTTCGTCAGCTGCGTCGTTTCCCAGTGATCCACTGTGTCCTTTTATCCATTGAAGTGTCACCATGTTGCGGTTTTGTACGGTTACCCGCTCAAGCGCGTTGTGACATTCTAGTATTAGGCTCGATGTGATGCATTTTTTATCTAGGGATTGGAGGACTGAGGCGCTGTCAGAGAGTATGCGAATATGGGAGTCCGCAACTCTCCGGGCTGCTATGGCATTAGCCGCTTGTATTATGCCCACACACTCCGCTTGGTAGACCGTGTTGAGCATTCCCAGCGGTTTGGATATTTTTATGTTTAGGTCTTGTGAGAAGACTCCGACTCCAGTTCCGCAGTCGGTCTTTGAACCATCTGTGTAAACTCTTAGTTCCTTTGAACCTGAGTAGTCGCACTGCTCCTCCTTAAGCACTATGTTATAGTGCTTTTGAAAGCAGTATTTTTTGGGGGCTTTATCGCAGGGCGATGCCATCAATGGCTGCCGCTTGATCGCATCTTGTTGTAAACGTATGTGTTTGACCCTAGAGTCTTTGCTCAGGGTTCCTGATATATGGAGCCTAAAGGCAGCCAGGGTCGCCTCTTCTCGCACTATGAGGTGTAGTGGCGGCAGTCCAAGCATAGCCTGTAGGGCGGCAGTGGGTGTAGTTCTCATGCAGCTCGTGATTACCACACATGCGAACCGCTGTAGCTTTTCAAGGTCTCTTTGAGCTGTGCTCATGAATAGAATAGAATACTCTTTATTATGTACACCATATAAATTACAGACATAAATATAGAAACTTTACAATGGGTGACACAATGGGCAGCCTTATTGCTAAGAGTGATGCAATACAAATGTTAAGCCGTTTGTCCAGACTGTTAGTCAGCATCCTGAAAGTCTGACAACCAGTCTTACCAATACCAAGCGGTATTGTGTTACCCAGTAACTGGGTTGTGGAGGTCAGATAGGCTGTTGCTCCATGTAAAATACTGGTATTCAGCTGCACCTGGTTCAACTGGAAGCTGACCCCAACATAGTTGGGAAAAGGCTAGGCAGACTGAATTAGAACAGTACAGAAATAAATCAGCATAGTCAATGGTACAATGCTTATGCAGCTGCATTTCTATTAAAATTAGTTTGATTAGCCTGTGTGATAAACATAAAACAAACAAACCAGAATCAGCTATTGTTTTATGTGACTACATACCTGGCTCTTAGGATTGTAGCTGTAAGCAGTAGAGTCAGCAGTTAGGATAGGCAGAACCAGGCTGTTGTCCTTATCCAAGATGAGACCGGTGCCCTCAAACAGCAGGGGCTGGGTGTTCTGTGTTCCAACAATGGTGGGTGAGGAGATCAGGTTCTTGGGAGTAACCACGATCCTGGTGTGCTCACCATCATCAGACGCATCATAGTTGAAGTGGTCAATCACTGCAGCAGATTCTTCATCCATCTAGAAAGAGAGAATATTGTTTCAATCTAGTTTTTTTTTTCAGAATTGCATGGACCATTCTATGTGTGGACAAAGTAAATCAGGATTACTGTGTATCAAACTCAATGTTAAACGAATTATTATACAAAACAGCAAATTAACATCTAAGTCAATAATAACATAAGGATAAAAAGGTACATAAAGGAACTAGATAGCATAAGACCTAGCTTTATGAGCTTTCATTTTTGTAATCATAAGAGATCATAAGCAGTATAAGTCGTTTACCTCAAATCCACATTCAGAAGCGATCTCCCTGTACACGTCGCCGGCGGCTGCGTTGCCAGCCATGAGAAGGTTTCCGCCATCGTCGATGAACTTCGTGATAGCCTCCGTGTCAATCTGACCTCCGAACTCGAGCACCGACGGCGCGAACACGATCAGGTTCTTGTATAAGTACTCGCCATATTTTGATAACACTAGGTTAGGGTCGTCAGCGAGTTTGTATGTGAGACTGTAGCCCCTATCTGAAAAGAGGAGATTTGGTTGCTAAGAAATAACTCAGTAAACATTTCTTTGACCTTATGCGGACTGTGTGTTATGTAGATTTAATAGATTCATGCTAAATTAGCTTCAAATAGATGATATCAAAATAAATTACCGGCATTTCATTGCCTTCATCGATTCTACTTACCCTGCAAAGATTTGAAGAACTGTGAGTGGGTTTCCCTTATGCTTAGATTATCAACAAGAACTAGTGTTTCTTGTTCAGCTAATGCTAATGAAAAGCTAGCTATTAGTCCTAAAATAAGTGAAATCTTCATTTTTGTCTTGTATTTTTAGCCGCACTACAAAACTCAATCAATGACGTGTACGTAGATACTATAGACAATACGGGGCGACGAAAAATCTTTGTATGTCAATGGTAAAACCATAAAACTCTCTGAAACACTCGGCGTGTCAGTGGTGGACAGATGCAAAGAGTACTTTCAGACGTCAGTGCTATCAACAATTCGCTGAACCTCGCTACTCGACTCGCCCACTAGTACCCACTGGCTCTGGGGACAGAAACATTGGTATGCTTATGTGTGCAACTCTCTGATATATTCGATGATTCGAACCCTATCCGCCGTGTTGATAGCATGGGCATAGCTTAGCTAGAAAGTATAATCAAGTACCGTAACTGCTTTGTTCAAGTGCAAGTAAAGGCGTGTCCTCACTAGGGCCGCGCGGTCTCAAAGCCTCGCGAGGCTTTTGCTGTTGTTTCCAACGCGTCCCCATTATAACGGCCTGGTCACGACCTCGCCGCTATCAGCGGCCGGTTAGCACGGGGCGGCGAGCGGTAAAAACAAATACACCAAAATGTATGAACCATGCCACGACACACCACTCGCAGCGTCAACGCTAGACAAAAGATACCGCGCTGCTTGCCGCTAAACCAATAGTCGTGGCCAGGCGGTAACGGCCTGGCCAAGACTTCGTCGCTATCAGCGGCAGCTTAGCGCGGGGCGGCGAGCGGTAAAAACAAATATGCCAAAATGTATGAACCATGCCACGACGCGACGCACCGCTCGCAGCGTCAACGCTAAACAAAAGAAACCGCACCGCTTGCCGCTAAGCCAAAAGTCGTGGCCGGGCGGTAAGAACTCACGAGGATTGACCCAAAGAGTACTATAAGATACCGGATTGACCGCGCGGCTCGGCCGGGCCTCACGGAGCACAGTGGGCCCATACTGAAAATTAGTGGACTTAGGCAACAAAGTTCCAATATCGATGCGATTTTTTTTTATATGACGTGTTATGATATTCCTGACAACTTTTATTCTTATAACATTTCTTCTAAAGTTGATAGTTTGTCTTGAAAAAAATTAATTAGATTATTTTGTATGGAGCGAATCACGTTTAATTTTTTTTCTTCAATTGTACTAATATGTTGGGTGTGTGGCGTGAGTATATGATAGCTAGGGTCATTCTCTATCCACGAAAAAAAAAAACAGCGCCGGCCATCTGCGGCAGCGCGAGTAATCATTCGGTAAAAAAAAAATGTTATGTAAGATTTTTTTTTGCCATTTAAAATAAATTCAAAGTAAATTTTTTGTGTCATTAGGCTAATTCACCTTCTCTTTATTAAATATATAGTTTTAACAGCGCATAGGTACTTATAACTAATTATTCTGGTAGAAATTTAGTAATTATTGCTATGTTATCGGTAGCACCTGCATTGTGATTGATGACTCATTTGTTATTGCGCTCGGCTAAGCGCATAACTAATGAGTCATCGAAAAATGCTCGTCTCTGATTGGCTGAATAATTTTCACTCACTGATAACAGTGTCCACTACTTGAGTAATTAACACTGTCTATAAATATAAAGACATTCATTAAGTCCATCTAGTTTCGCTCTTGTCGCTTATTTGTGAACACAGTGAAATACTTTTATTTTTATATTTACATTAGAACTATGGCTGGATTTTGTACCAACCTAGATTTTTTTGTGAAATTAAGAAGTGGCGGTGATCTGAAAAATCATATGTTTCTATATGAAAGTATCATTTCTGTCTTGACTACCGAAGTTTCTGAAGAAGACAAGAACCGAATCAAGGAGTTCTGTCGACTTTTTTGTGTAAATTTAAATAAAAAGTGGATAGAGTCAAGTAGAAACCAAAAAACTTTTATGAATCGTGTAAGTAATCGCAAGTGGTTGGAAAAAAACATCAACTGGCCTGTTTGTGACAGTGTTGACCTGAGAAGTGAGATGGGCTTTTCGGACGCAGTCTTATCTGAACCTGTGGATATAGATTCCCATGTTCCTACTCTTGCAGTATGTACTGCGGAAGCGGGAACATCTACAGAAAAGGAGCACAGAAAACCATTCGAAGAGTTAAGTAAGAAGCAAAAAAAAAGACGTTCTACTTCCATAGTAGAAGAAAATTCCGAAGAAGAGTTGCAGACCTGGTACATAACAAAATTGAAAGACAACGGCAAAACGAATCTGGCAAAAGTGATCGAATACCTTTCCAGTAATCCAGATGCCCTATCCGAAGTAGACGAGCGACTATTCAAAAAGCAGAGCTTAAGTACTGTCTCTGAAGATAACTGTTTAGCTCTTTATACATCACTTGCGCTCTCGAAATGGAAGTACTTAGCTCTTCGACAATTTCTGAAAGAAGAAAACTGTGCTGCCTTTCCATCTTATCCAAAGCTTGTAAATGCCAAGAAAAGATGTTACCCACCACAAGAGAGTATGGAGATTACCGAAAAAGGAGCTCAAATTAAATTGCAAGCGCTATTGGACCACACTGTGGAAAGGATTTTACTAGGTATTAGTAATTCTGTTGATAGGTCTCAAAATAAAGAACTCAAGTTGACCTGGAAATGGGGACTTGATGGTTCTTCGTCGCAGAGCAATTATAAACAGAAAACGTCTACAGAGTTCGATGATTCATCAGTAGTCATGATAAGCATCGTCCCTCTTCGGCTAGTGTCTACTAGCCCATCTTCTGGGAATGAAAATATAGTTTGGGAGAACCCCACACCTTGCTCAACTCTGTACTGTCGACCGGTGAAGTTCACTTTCACTTCGGAGACAGCAGATTTTATAATGTCTGAAGAGTCTGAGATGAAAAAACAAATTGATGAACGAATATCTACACAGTGTGGAAATATTATTGTATCACATGAATTGCATATGACCATGATTGATGGAAAAGTGGCCAATATTATTGCTGAAGTACCATCATATGCAACGTGTCCTATTTGCTTGGCAAAACCGAGCGAGATGAATAATTTAGACGCTTTGACTTCCAAACCACTTCGTGAAGAAATTTACAAACAAGGAATTTCTTCGCTGCATATGAAGATTCGGTGTATGGAATGTCTTCTCCATATATCTTATAATCTGGATTTTCAACGATGGACTGCTCGAGGCGAACATAAGGCTTTGAAACAAGCTAAAAAAAATACCACGCAACAAGAGTTTCGTGAGCAAACTGGAATGCTGATTGATATAGTCAAACAGGTATGTATTTAATTTTGGCTCTTTTTATGTTGTTTGTGTATTATATCTCTATGTATTGTATATTACAGTATTGTTTTCCCATTTTAGGGTTTTGGAACTACAAATGACGGGAATACTGCGAGGCGCTTTTTCCAAGATTACAAAAGATCATCCAGAATAACGGGAATTGACGAAAATCTGATTTTCAGATTTTCCGTTATTCTACAAGCCATATCATCAGGCAAAAACATTGACTGTGAAAAATTTAGAAGATACTGCAGAGAAACAGCTGATGTGTACGTGCAACACTATTCGTGGTACTACATGCCAGTTAGTGTACATAAACTTCTAATGCACGGTGCAGACATCTGTAACCACTTTGGTGTTTTGCCAATCGGTAAGTAAAAAATAAATATAGTTTGATGTATTATTTGACTCAATTGCGTTTTGAAATTAAAATGTATGTACTTATTCGTTTTAGGTATCTTATCTGAAGAAGCTTCGGAAGCCCGTAATAAGGACTTCAGAAACGTCAGGGAGTGGCACACTCGGAAAACGGGGAGAATAGCAACAAACGAAGACATCCTCCATGGACTTCTAATAAGCTCTGATCCCCACATATCCTACATAAGGCCTAAAATATTGAAACAGGGTCATAATGAGTTGTTGCCTGAAGCAATTCAGTTGTTACAGACTACTGAGCCTCCCTGTGACAGTGAGATTATGGAGGAAGAAGAATGCCTCATAGCAGAGTCCGAAAATTTGCCGGACCCACTAGCACTTCTGGAACAAGAAATAATGTGATCCGGCTCTAGATTATCCTCACAAAAGCCCATCAGGGCTAGGTATATGACAAACAGCCCTTTTCAGGGCTACAATTACTTCACAGTTTCATACGCTTGATTATGTAGATAATTATCAACGACTTGCCCGTACAAATTTAAATTATTTCACCCATCATTAACAAAATTAGTATAACCTGAAACTTATTACGATATTTATTCAACAATAGATAACGTGCAGTTAAAAAAATAACACAGCCAATCAGAGACAAGCATTTTTCGACGACTCATTAGTTATACGCTTAGACGAGCGCAATAACAAATGAGTCATCAATCACAATGCAGGTGCTACCGATAACATAGCAATAATTACTAAATTTCTACCAGAATAATTAGTTATAAGTACCTATGCGCTGTTAAAACTATATATTTAATAAAGAAAAGGTGAATTAGCCTAATGACACAAAAAAATTACTTTGAATTTATTTTAAATGGCAAAAAAAAATCTTACAAAACATTTTTTTTTACCGAATGATTACTCGCGCTGCCGCAGATGGCCGGCGCTGTTTTTTTTTTCGTGGATAGAGAATGACCCTAGCTATCATATACTCACGCCACACACCCAACATATTAGTACAATTGAAGAAAAAAAATTAAACGTGATTCGCTCCATACAAAATAATCTAATTGATTTTTTTCAAGACAAACTATCAACTTTAGAAGAAATGTTATAAGAATAAAAGTTGTCAGGAATATCATAACACGTCATATAAAAAAAAATCGCATCGATATTGGAACTTTGTTGCCTAAGTCCACTAATTTTCAGTATGGGCCCACTGTGCGGAGCCGCTCGGCCGTGTAGTGCGGACGCGCCTTAACACACCCAGGCTACACATGAAACACCCCACCCTTTCCATAAACGATAAGAAAATTGGTTTGTGGACTGTACTGTACTGACTGCTACCTTTAATAGATATTTTTTTGCTGCAGTTGGTAGCTCTGGAGATTTTTTTTCAATCTGTGGCGTCAATTTATTTTGATTGACGTTTCGTAAAATGATTTATTTTTGTATCGAAAACCTGCTCTTGGATTTAGCTAAATAAGTAAAGTCAGACGTACGGAGTGGTTATTTCATCAAGCAGTCTTCCATAAGTGTTTATAAAATGATCATATCGCGGTCTAAGCACCGCTCATCGGTGGAAGTGTGCGCGGACTGCGGTGCATCAGGTCAGGGCGATGTTCCAGTTTTAGAATTAGTTTTAATAGTTCCGGTACTAGTTGTTAAGTGTTTTTTGTGTTGTTTGCTGGTTGTAGATCCGTCATGGGCATCGATCAACCGTGGGCTGCTGCTGTGTGCAGAGTGCTGTAGCGTTCACCGTAGCATGGGACGACACATCTCCCATGTAAAATCATTGCGGCAGGGTTCTTGGCCACCATCGCTATTGGCAGTATGTATCATTATTTTGCTAGCACCCTAAGATGACCCTCTGATCAGTCATCAAGAAAGGAAACATTGCCCTAATTAGATCAACAAATTGTATTAATAGATGTGGTTTTAATTCAGTGCTTAGTCATCTGGATTACAATGAGTTTAATTGACCAATGAATTCAACAATAAGCTTCTGAGTAGGAGGTAAAATTTAAAGACATGTCTTGCAACAATTTCAACCAATTAAACATAAAGATATAATGTAACATTTCTGCATAAGATTGAAACTTATTTAATTTCATTCTATGAGTATATGTAATAAGAGACATTTACTGAGTTTTTTATACTGTTTAGATGGTGCAAGCACTGACTGCTCAAAACGTAAATTGCATTTGGGAACATTCCTTATTGGACACATCAGCCCCGAAGCATCTCCGCAAGAAACCACAGGCCAAAGACCCACTACAGTAAGAACAATCTCATTTAACTTAAGTTGTGTTAATTACATCAATCAAACTATTAACTCTCTGATAAGTTATCTCTGTGCTCAAAAGTATGTCAGCCTAGATATAACAAAGAGCTGCAAAATTATCTGATTTGAAATTAGAGCAATAATAATTGAAACTCAATTTATTTGGAATAACTATTGAGGAATACACTATACCTATACCTACCATTGAAGTAGTAATAATACAAAGTTACTAAACCACAAATATCTACAAAGGCCTATATTCTTGGTAAAAAAATTCTTACCAACAATGTTGAAGGCAGCTTCAAATTCATATCATCCTTTGTTGCCCTCACAGTCAGTCTGCATGAGCCCAGGATCTTGTTTAAAACATGTTGCCAGCAAATTCTGTTTCACATGTCTGCCTGATAAAGTAACATGTTCCAAGCAATAGAAACATTTACTCAACATTTGTTTGCAAGGAATATGGATTGTAACCTTACAAAAGCTAATTTTGAAATACACTTTCAGCCCAGTAAAGTCAGAGTTCATTCTGGCAAAGCACTTGAGGCTAGCGTATGTGCTGAGAGCCCGCAGAGATGAGCCCCCCAGTGAGTTGGGGAGACAGCTGCACAGTGCAGTCAGGAGCTCCTCGTTAGACACCGCCATGAGGCTGCTGGCTCAGGGAGCTGATCCTAATTATTATAATCAGGTGAGTTAGACTGTAGAATGTTTCATTTTACACATTTGATCACCAGCGACCATTCATCATTCACAATGATTAATGACTTTTGTGATGTGAATTTAACATCACTTGCAAATTACCTAAGTGTGAATTGGATACAATTCATACTTCACATCAATCAACCCAATAAAAATAATTGTATTGGCCATCTTGAACAATGGGTTAAAAATCTAAATAAAAATAGGACTAGACTTTAGTTCAGTTGTAAGATAGTAGTAGCATAGTATCAATTTTATTTTTATCCATTCGGGGAACCAAGCTGATGAATGTAATAAAATAACGCAGTATTTTGTATATTATATAGTTTGGATAAATTACAATGAAATACAGTTAGGAGACATTACATTATCCTTCCTCAAATAAATTTATACAATTCATGGAAAATATATTTATTTCTTACTTATAACAACATTATAAATATAACAATTTTTAATTGAGTGAACAAACAGGAATGTTTTGCCTTTATTTTGCAATATGTCCATTGTCTAAGGCTCTTTGTCCATATTTTGTTACAAATGTTATAATATTGTTTTGTCAATTATTTTGAATTGTAAATATGATAACGAGTAATAGCCATAATAATTAATGGTAGCCAAGGCAGTAATGAAATAACACAACAACCAATCAATACTTGATATCTTTGGCTAAAAAAAAATAGAAAGGGTCTTTAAATACTTTAAAGGCATTTAAAACTGTCAACAATAATGCTAACAACAGGGAATGTTTATGAGGCTAAGGTTTCCCTTTTTATATTTCACAAATCACCATTGAAGCCACCAATCCAACTCATGAAATAAATTCGTACAGGAGAAAGGCACAACATGCCTGCACGTGGCGTGCCGCGCAGGACAGCCGGCGCAGGCCGAGCTGCTAGTGGCGTGGGGCGCCGAGCCCACCGCGCGGGACCACTCCGCACACACGCCCGCTGATTGCGCCAGGTAAACTATTATAACATTATAGAGGTATGAGGAACAGGGTGTTAAGTTCACTCATACTTTATAGAAAAGGGAGGATCCTCCGACCAGACGGGTGTTGTGTCTGGTGGGCAACTGCCCGAAGATTCATGTCGGGCCGTTGTATCTATGCCAGTTGCGCGGTAAACTCTGCTTGCGAGATGCAGGATTTCGTGACGTCAGTATGATGCGTTGATCGCATGTGGCGTTGTAGATACCGCTACAACATAAAATAACATCTCGCCTATAATCACCGAAGGATTAGGTAGAGGTGTACCTATAGTACACCCACTTTTTGCCAGTTATGTTTCAAGTCCCATGTACTAGGAGGCGAGCCTATAGCCATCAAACAAGCACAAATCCTCTCGCCCGTCTCGTTGATTTGCCATCTCGCCCAGTTTGTCCCACTTGGTCTAGTTATTAGAGCACAGTTAATTGATTAAACTTGTTGTTAGGTTAGTAATTTACCATGACTTGGCCTTTTACTAATCCGATCAATTAGTGTCAGACACACTTCTGTGGGAGTTTGGACCAAGTAATCATGCGTCACGAATTTAGCCATGGATGGTAAAGGATAATTACAAGAGCGATCACTGAAAACTTCCATAACATTATTACGAACGTATTGTCTAAATCTTAACTGTTCAGGATGTGCATGTTTGTAAACACCTTGTAAAGAATTACTGGGGTTTGTCTCAATGGCCACTTTACCGAATTTTCTGGCATAACACAAAATGGGTATATTTGTGGCAATCTTTGGCAGCATGGACATATAAAGACCGCAATCTTTGGGAGCATGGACTGTCGCATAAAGCCTGGTCGGCTAAAAGGCCCCAAAACTGTGAACAGAGCTTTATACATGAACGAAACTCATCTCATAGAGTTCACATAACCATAATTCATCCTACAATGATTTAGTGAAGACTGTTAATAGATCCTGACCTGCTTTGTATTATTTCGGAGCTCATTTATCATCTGCCTACGTGATCATAACAGTAGAATAGACGTAACCTTAAGCTTTGTTTATCAATATGGCTGAAGCAAGGTCTTCACTGCAGTTTTACACCTACAATGTTAATATATGGAGCTTAAAAAATACTTTTGAAATGTTAATGTGATGCATTATGAAATAAAATGTCAAATTCGAAGAGCTTAATGGTATAATGAAACTTAAATGAAATATTTCATTTTATAGCTTAACATTTCTAACATAGGTATATCTGCAATAAGAGAAGAAGTGATACATTTCTGATGGGTATTGTGTTTCGATTAGAGGATATTATTTCTAAAGATTATTAACAATATTTAAGTAACATTTCCCACGGATTATTGAAAGGAACATGGTTAAATAATCGCCTACGATCTTCGGCTCACGCAAACTTATCAGTATCTACTCGTTTTTTTTTTCATATAATTTTAAGAAGTAATAGAATTTAGACTTTCAAGTAAACGATTACTTGAAAATCTAAATTCTAAAAATCAATTCGCTCAGTAAAATTGTCGAGTTTTGATCATTATCAGTCTGTATGATAACATAACATAACGCCTATAACCCCCGAAGGGTTAGGCAGAGGTGTACCGAGTAGGTACTCCCACATTTCACCAGTTATGTTTAGGTCCCATGTAATAGGGGGCGAGCCTATTATCATCAACCAGGCACAAATCCTCCGGGCTGCTACTGAGAAATTCCTAATGGAAAAACCCAATAACACTGGCCGACAATTTTGCCGAGCAGTTGCGACCTCTAGACTAAGGGGCACTCAGTATGGTGGAGTCGGAGTCTGTATGATGTGGAGGGTTAGGCGCCATCTCCACGGGCGAGAAAATCGCGGCGATATTATAGTCATGCGGTTCCATAAAATTATCGTCGTGATGATATCGCCGTGTGGAGATATTGATTCATAGAGTTTCTATTGAATTTGATGCCACGGCAAGACTATCGCTGCGATTATCTCGCTCGTGGAGCTGGCGCCTTAACCCCATTGTTCTATGTAATTTCTTCAGACAGGGCGGCCACACCGAGCTAGCGGACCGCCTGACCGAGCTGGTGTACGAGGCCACAGACCGCATGATCTACTTCCTGACGGGCGAGAAGCCCGACCACGCGTCCGGCAGGCACTACATCGTGCCGCGCGCCCACGACACGCACGAGATGACCGACGTCGCCAAGGCCGCGCGGGGCAAGCTGCAGCTGGTAAGTTTTATGTAATAGAATTTTAGATAACTGAATAAGATACAATCATTCATTCGGATCCCATTTGATTCTATAGTCTGTTCCAAAAGTGTAAACAAACCTGTTCAGGTTAAATTCTAATATCATTTGTATTTAATAGGTTTCGACTTTTTATCTGTCTACTTTTTCCAACACAATTATTAATTGAATTACATTTTTAAATTTTAATGGAAAAAAATGAGGTTATAAAATTAACCTCAATTGTTAAATAAAAAATATCGAAAATGATGAAAAACTTCACACAAGGTTACTTAAAATTTGAATATCCGGTTTGAGTGTTCAAATTATCCAATCAAAGCACTCAATTTAAAAGTGGCACAACAAATTGGCATCCACCGTGACGTTTTCTGATCCATTTGTTTACATTTTCATCAGACACTTTTGGAACAGACTATAGACTCGATCTGTTATGGATTAGTTAGGCATCCTGTATAATCTTTTAGTAAAATGCACATTAGATGAAACTTTACACAATATTTTTGCAATTTAGTTTTTTGTGTTTTCAGCTACCAAATCATCTATTTGAAGAACTCGTTATGGACATCTACGACGAAATAGATCGCAGAGAAACAGAAGCCAGTAAGTACAAAATATTTCTTGCACAAAAAAGTCAACCTATTAGCATTCTAGTTTTTTATTTTTAAATTAGCCTTTCTTTTTGACTAAGGGGCTTCGGGGTTCGACCCCGAAATACAGATTAACAGTCTACTCTGTTGCTCACTGACAACTAACCCTACCATAATGTAACCAAATTGTAGGTAATATATTAAACCACTTCAGACATCTCAATTGTGTTTAAACCTTTGTACTTACTTACTTATGTATGTACTTGGATAATAGACAATTTTCAATTTCTATTTCAATCTATGACTCTCCTGTATTGTAGTTGCCTTTTCAAACACAAATCTCACAAACAGAGACAACTAGATCTAGAACAATTATCTTTAGATTATACAATTGTTTGTTTACTAAGCCAATGGTGCCGTCATTTTTACTGTCTGTGAGTTAATACTAGTTTATATATACTACATCATTATGTTTATTTTCCCTTTTTGTCTTTCAGTTTGGCAAACAAGCGCGACTGGGCTCGAGCGCTCCGGCGTAGTATTCTTACCAGTGAACCCCGCGCTGTCGGCGCCTCGCAACCAAGGGCGACAGAAGTTAGCCAGGCTGTCCACTGCAGAGATGGCTACGCTGCTACGAGACGTACTCGTAGACGCTACGAGAAGACAACACATTGCTACGTTACAGCCGAGAGGTAAGTGTTAGCTACTAGCTTTCGCTCGCGATTTCGCCGGCGCGGCGTGTATTTTGTATTTTTTTTTTTTTTTTTTTTGATAAAAATGTGCAGGTTGACGCCATTATCATTTTCCAGGTCCCAGGATACCTATCTGTCCAATTTAATAATGGTCGGTTCAGTGATATGTTAACATTGAAAGTTAAAACCAGGCAGACAGACAGAGTTATTAGACTGCTTTTGTGATAAATGATCATACATAAAAAAATAAAAATTACGCGTCTAATTGATAACCTCCTCCGTTTTTTCAAAATCGGTCACATTGAGTAGAATTACAAGAGTAGAAGTACAATTTTTTATTTTTTTTATTTTTCTGTGTGTATACTGTATATTTTCTATTATGGTATAATAATAAGTTATTGTTCCAGCGCCCACGTGTTTGTTAAACCCGCTGCTGTCTGCAAGCCATCTGAAGCATTTCTCGCAGATGTCGGACGACGAGCCTTTGTACGACTCAGTGGCTTCAGATGAAGACTACGCCGCACTAGCTCCTATAGATTTAGATGTAAGTACTATTTTATTATATTGATGCAGTTCTAGTTGAGATTAATAAAAAGAAATAACTAAATTATAAAATAAAATAAAATGTGCTTAGTAAGTTATCTGGAGTTAGTGACTAGGCCACAATACTCTCAATGTGTTGTATAGATTGGTCATTTCTATCGTCGTGCTTGCTTTTGCATTAAAATTTTTGACCTAATGTGAATGGACAAAAAGTTTATCAAATCGGTTTGCCCTTCAACAGTTATCGACAGTGGTGCCCCGTGCAGGTGAAACAGTATCTTCAACATACAACCCATCGCTGCCCATAGAACATAATTCTATCATAGACATGCGTCACACACAATCGCCAAGCAGCCTCGCACACTCCGCCATACCCGCACAGAACCCTGAAATCGAAACCTTAAAGAAAGAAATACACACAAAAGATTCCACCATTACCGAACTGAAGAACCAGTTGAAGAGTTTACAAACAATTGTTGAACAACTGACAAAGGAAAACAGTGTCCTGAAAACTACAAGCAGCGTTGATGATGATCAGAGTATGACGTCACAGATGTCGATAAATGACAGCTCTAGCAATGTTATAGAAGCTTCCAAAGCTCAAGAAAGAGGGAAAAGTCTAGAAACAGAACATTTTTCTCGGTCAGATGAAGTCGATGCGAAGTTATTAAAAGCCGCGCAACGACCGGTCAGTATGTTTGAGACTAGGGAGGGACCAAAGAATAACTGGCAGGTTACTAAACACCAGGTACTAATCGTTATTAATTACACTAACTTACTTAGAGCTCGTACTAACTCGGTAGTATTATGGTGATAAGAGTAGTCGCTAGTTTCATTAATATCAGTTTAATTGAGTTAACTTGTAGAAGATAATTCATTAATATAATTATAGGAAATATGAGTGAGAAGTTGTCTCTTAATAATATCTAGGTAAAAGTCCAGTCGTAAGAGGCAAGAACGAAAACATCACGATAATTATAGTGATACATAAGAAAATATATTATATCTGGGCGTTGGGCAGTAGATTGCTAACAAATAAAAATTGACTGTGAAATTATGGGTACCTACCTTGATAATATTAGAAGTAAACGGTTGGGCGCTAATAATTTGATTTCCTCGGGCGCGGTTTATTATGGCTTATTCCATGCCGATACTTAAACCGTTTTTTCCTAATTCACTATTTTGTCCAACAAATAATAATCCAATTCAAATTACCAAACTGAGATGCGGTGCACGCCTGCATGCATTCATCTAACGCGTATCAACCACACTAACCCAAGTTTGTTGATCAGCTGACAACGCTATCAAGCCTGGAGCGCTCGCTGTCTCCGCTATCCCTTGGGGGCGAAGGGGCCGACGTGGCGGAAGGCGGAGCCCTGCCGCGCGCGGAACTGGTGCAGCGCCGCGCGGAAGCTGTGACAAGAGCTATCTCCGAGTTGTGGGCTGCCGCGCGTGACCAGCACCCGAGACTGCAGCAGCGTGGGGATTCTATCAGACATGCTGTCAGGGCACTACTGGCGCTTTTCCCGCAGGCACGTAATATTCGATAAAAAATCAAAAATATTAAATCGCTCTCACGCACAGATTCGAGACGTATGACACGCCCAGTTTCTTTTCTATACAGTTTTCTTCCCTCTATTAGCCATAGAGGGTCAATTGATCGTAGGCATCCTAGAAAGAGGTTCATCGTTGGCTGTTCATCCAACAACGCAGGGTATATGATAATTGATGAACGTTTGAAACTCTAGGAACCTAGATGTTGTAGAAACGTGGTTCCATTGTCTTTAATAAATAAAATAATGCTCATTCTGTT
This sequence comes from Hydraecia micacea, assembly GCA_914767645.1. Taxonomy (NCBI): domain Eukaryota; kingdom Metazoa; phylum Arthropoda; class Insecta; order Lepidoptera; family Noctuidae; genus Hydraecia; species Hydraecia micacea. The sequence continues at coordinate 18,023,578 of OU611782.1, read as the reverse complement.
CAGTCCCACTTGGGCGCCAACAGTGATATCGAAACTATTGGCGCCCAAATGGGACCAACAGTGATATCTAAACTATTGGCCCCCAAATGGGACCAACTTAAAATTGCAAATATTCACATAAAACATCTTTTCCTACAGACGAGCTCCGACCGTGAGCTGATGCTAGTATTAGGTGAGTTACGCACAGCCTGCGAGGAAGTATCCCTCGCGTGTTCAGCGCCCTCGCCCCTCAACGAAGTGCGTGCAGCCGCGTACGACCTCGCCAAGGCCACCAAACTGTTAGTGACTCACTTCCAACCCGACTCATAGCGTTCGCCCCTCTGCTACTACACCACCGTGTAGGGCAAGACTTCAGTATTTCTCAAGGATTTAAGTAAGTGACTCAAAGTGTTCGTGTTATTATTGTGTTAAGTGCAGTTATAAAGACTATAAAAGTGTCAAGAATTCTAAAGAAAAGTGCAAAATGATTTAGGTGAAGAATAATGTTACATTGTCATCTGTTCGTCGGCTAGTATTCAAGTGCGTGTGCGCAAGGAGATGTAGCAATTAGTATTGTTAAAGATTAGCTACTATTACATTCGAGCGTTGCACAGAAACTGTCAACCAATACATTTTGGAATGCATTTTTGAGGGTTTAACAATAAACAAACTTGTCTATAAACTGGAATTTGAATGAACATAAAAAAGAGGAATTTAGGTCATGTGATCGACTTACAAAAGTATACAAACAAAAATAATTAACGTTGTCTAGTTATTAAAATCGGAATTTAAAAGTATTTTACGTTGTTTGATCGTTTGTCTTCCTTTAAGTCGGTTGTAAATCGCAGCTCAACGTCACCGCAGCTAAGGTTACTCTCTACTTAATTGTATTATTATAATTATAAATGATGCGTGTTTAAATGAAGTGGAATATTGAATATCGGTTTACAAAATCATTGCTAAAGAAAGACTAAATCAAGTTATTTCACCCAGATGCAATAATTGGCAAGATATCTCATAAGTTTTACGATTATGAAATGTAGTCATAGCAGAAGTTAGTGTTACATTACATTTCAACCAATTTAATATGCAAGCTAGTAAAGACCATGTGCACCGTATATTCCATCAGGACTTCCTCCTCGAGTAAAGTAAGGTAAATAAATTCCTACATTGAGGCTAAACTGTGTCTTAAGGTCTTAGCATACTAGCTCATTATCACTCAAAAGTGTTCCAATATAAAAACCAATGAGATTCTAAATGCCATACGGAGATTAACAAATATGAAAATATAATGTCTCCAAACCACTCCTTTAAATCAGATAGAAATATAGAGATTTATATTACGATTCTAAATGACTTCATAAATAAACAAATGGTACAGTATATTATGTAATAAGTAATTATATGATCTCGAGAACTGACAAAATATAATAAATATGAATATTATGGAATTTAAGAGTGTATATAGCGCATAGTTTAGGCAAGTCTGCTATTTTGAGCAATTTTAACAAATTGTAACTTTGGCTGACTTGAATAAACTGTGTGCAAGTGGACATGGCTCTATTATTATTATTTATTTACCATATTTCGTCAAATAAATGGCTAAAATGTATCTACATAATAATATTATTCACATAATTGGTATTACGTTTTAACAATTATAAAATAATGACGAAATAATACAAAATGCTTGACGCTTTCGATGTACCTAAATGTAATTGCGGCGCTTATTAGCTAGAAGAAATGTATAAAAATATTAAGTTCAAATATGTACAATCTCGTTGAAAGTCAAGGGAAATATGTAATTTTGAACCTTATGACTTTAGCTTAAGGTCGAAAATTATATTAGGAGCCTAGTTATATGAGGCTAGGTAGCAAATGAATGGTGTTAGTGATGTATTTAAATAATTAAGGATCGCGTTATACATTAAAGAATTTGAAAACGAAGCAACAGTATAACATTTCTGTTGAGTTGTGCGACAAGTATTAGACGAAATTATTGAACTGTGCTTGACTGCGCAGGCGCACTTATTATTAAATGTTTTAAAATTGCAAATATTTTTGAAGGTTTTCAAACAAAGCATTGTCCAACTAAACATGTCGCGACTAATAAAAATAAAGTACCAAAAATTACTTTTCGCGACTGGCATAATTTTCCAATTGGCTTTCCAAAGTCTTTTGTATTCTTTAAGTAGTGTCTGAGCGCGCGCAGTCGAGTTATGTGTTCTAAATTGTACCACGATGTGATCATGTTGTGGTGAACCCAAGTGCCATGCCCACAGGGGTATTAAACATTTTCACTTGTTTCAAACTGGTATGACCAAAGCTTTTTCTTACTTCGTTATTCCTCCACTGTCACAAATCTGCATTTCTTACTTACACTGTGTCATTCCATTTGATGTGTTCTATCGTATATTGTAATATTTCTAGATATATTCATAATACTTCCACTTCTTTATGTTAACTTTATCTTATTACAGTATTTTTGTTCTACTTAAGTGTTTGGTTGCTTTGGGATATCGCGTAATTCCAGATCAAGAATATAACGACTTATGATTTTTTTAAATGACAACTGATTAATATCATATCATATAGCGAGGTATCACAGGGTTCTCTTTGATACAGTTGTATATATAGAGTGCTAGAAGGATCTTTTGGTACCTGAATGACAAAAACATTTGTGAAATTATCACAGGAACGGTATTGAAATGTTATTTTCTTACTATTTACTGTACTCTGGACGCTTTTAACGCGTCTTTTATTTTTACATCGTTCTCACATAAAATTATAAACTCAACATAAATGATGTAACTAATATTTTTGTAAAGATATAATTTAAAAGAGTGTCCATGGAGTTTCTTGCCCGTTCTTCTCCATAGGTACCTACTCTTTGGAATGGGCAACTAGCTTCATATTTTCTGAGTGACCGACTTCTTGGCAATTCAAAAGTGCCTGTAAATGGTTTAATTTAAATAAATAGTTTGAGTTTGAAAAAACAATGGCGGCGTTAGTTACGATTTTATCCACGCGCCAAAAGAATCTTGTAGCGTTGTAATTATTCTTGTCTTGTCATACGTGCTTCCCAAAGCAGCGAGTTTCTACACGATACCTACGTAGAGGTGCTTGATACGTAATAGTTTCTCCATCCCAGTGCTCCTCTGTACCCAGTACACACTGAACTTGATAACAAATTGTGCCTAAAAATTTTATATTCATACATTTGTTAGAAGTACCTAGATAAGTTTATCGGTTCGTAGATTTTATATGAGCGTTTAATAATAATCTATATTACGTTGTTAGATAGGTATTGTATAGTTAACAAGGTGGATTTACTATTGTGGTTATTATATTATGTATAACAATATTAGCTTTCGTACTATGTATGGTATGTTTAATATACGTATGAGTATTATGTGATCACTTTATGTGCCAATGTTTATGTAAAAGACGTAGAATAGTAAGTGGTACTCGATGGGATCCTGTTTCTGTATTTTTGTACATATTTACAATATCCCACCAACACGACATAGCTTTACTTTATAATATGAAACTACGACGGTGTGTGTGAGTGCGTACGACGATGGTGCGACGCCATGAGTGACCGTGACGAACGCTGTAATTACACTCCCGGGCTTCTATATCGAGCCACCGTGCATTTCCACTTAGGTATAAAGACTTCAAACATCAAAAAAAATAATGACGGTTATTCCATTTTTTCGGATACACGGAAACGCATGTCCGAGAATTCACCCTTAGTGTCCAAACACACTATGCCGAAGCCGAAGGTACGCGACCGAAGTAAATAGTATTGCAGGCGTAATCATGCCGAACTTCGGTCGCGTACTTAGGCCTAGTTGTATAAACGGAATTTATAAGTTTAGGGTGGATTCCCCGACATGCGTTTCCGCGTATCCACCTTAGTGTGGATTTTTTGCGGTGGATAAACGGAATAAGCCAATAATGATTGTGTCAAAGAAAAAGTTTTTATGTAGTTTTGGCCTTCATTTGGGTGTAATGCAATTCACGGCCATTTAAAAAGTTACGGACCATTTACAAAAAAAAATGCAGGGTGGCTCTATTTAGGAGGCCGGGAGTGTATTAGCTACCTCAACAATGGCTGCCAATCTGCCATGTCTCATTACGAGTCTGTAACAGCTAAACAACCTTGACGAATTCGTTAATCGAATAATTATGGCGTGAAGTAGTGTCCTCGCTTATTTGTAGTACGTACTCATACTACTCATGCAGCACCTGAGCCACACGTTGGATCACAATAAAACATTTAAAATAATGAAAAAAAAATGCAATTATTTATATAGAAGTTCGTAGGTACTAATCACTGAATAGATATCAAACTAGCTACGGAAACATGATCTCAAGCTGATTCGTATGAAATTTATTGAAATTTTTAACGTTTAACATATTAAAATTTATTATATTATTAATTTTGAAATCAGTTATTTGTTTCATTTCTCTAATTTCAATGGTAACGGCCAAATGGAGGTAGGTAGGTCATATTGAGTTTTGGGTCCAGAGGACAAAATAAGGTAAGTACAGACAGTCAGCAACAAAATTTGCTAAACGCTTCGGTCTTTTGAAGCGCAACATACAAAAAAATCGTCGTCGTTTAATTCAGATATTAGAAACTCTTAGCCATTACATGAAATGCATGAAAATAATTAGTGTATCTAATAATTTTGGGTCTATTTAGATCACATGAAAAAATGGCGGAGTTAATCTACTTGTTTTGCTGACCGTACAGGTAGCGAAGTATAATCCAGAACGCTTGTCTCCACCCGGTCATGCGTAGTCATTCGGCGATCGTATTCGCAGGACAGGTAGGCGTGTCCGCGCGCCCGCGACCTCTGCCCGCGATTACAACGATGACGTAGCAACGTACTATACTGCGTAGCTATAACTGCAGGTACCTCGATGATCTCACCTTAACCCCGCATTATGCGTGCCTGCATCAACGCATTGTACTGTGTACATACTTATGTGCAGGAAGTCAAGTATGGCTACGCTAAAATCGCATAACTTAGCAGCTTACCTACAGCTCTTCGCCTTAGTGACATAAAAACGAGTAAGTATCCGGAAAAGAAACAAAAATGACGCACAGTGCGCAGCACACGGTAATTAAGCAGTTTCATGTACACATAGTAGGTAGGTGCCTATTACCTACCACGCTAGTTTACATTTAAGGTGGAACTAGTCGCGAGCTCGAACTCGCTGGTGGTCATGGCCAAAATGCACGCTGTCTCACCTGACTTCGTGTCCGACAGAGCTAGTATCAGTAGGTAATGAGCAGTTAGACGATAGTCTACACGCACAACGTCTAGTAATAATAATTCTTATGCACAGAACCAGAAGAATTACGGAAATGTTAGGTATAGAATGTGGCAACATTATATTACAACAATCCTGAGGCTAATCAGACAACAACGATGTATAATAACAAAAGCTAATTCAACACAACCAACGACCCCACGAAATGACACTTCATAAATGAAACAACAAAAAATTTAAAATATTCTTTATTCCATTATAAAATTTTCTCACGCCCGTAATAGTGTATTTTTAAACAATCATTAGAAACACAATTACGTTATAATCAACACAGGTATGTAGGTAATATGGCCTCGATTTTATTTTGTACATTACATTTCAAATGGCGTGTCTTGTTAAAATAAGTAGAGGAATTACAGCAAAAAAATTGTATGTAATTGACAAAATTATTCTTTAGCTACTCTGATTGCTATACTCATTATGTCGTTACTCAGTGAACAATAGGATTGCTGGTGTTTACAATTAGTATACTATACACTCTCAAGGCTTTATTGTAATTAACAAAAAAGTTTGGGAGTTAAAAATACTCGTTCGTTATTATTCCGAAGGTACTCGTACTAACAATCACAGCGTTCAAAGTATGGACACACAAATGATTTCATTAAGTAAATAGGTACACATTATTACTTTATTAGATAAGTATCATGTTTGACCTTGACTTAGTAATAAAAACACTATTGTGGTGAACACAGAAATAAATCGCTTTTCTCAGTCACGTTTTAATTAAATGGGTTTCAAATATCTATAGGTAGGTACTTACTTCTGCAAGGTCTACATTCGCTGTGCACCTCAAGTGAGCATTATTTGGACTGAACTATATTGTGGCCGAGCGGTGTGCAACGACTAAGGTAAAGGGGTTAATGAAGCTCCAACTTACCTATTTAGGCCATTTGTCTCTGGTCTGAGAATGAATATTTTTTAGGGACCGCCGCGCTTTAGGTAAAGCGACCTTTCGCAAGACCAACAGACGTATCTAAATGAAAATAATGTTATAGATGTAGGTAAGGACTAATGTGCATTCAAGGTGATAAAACTGCGATGGCCATTACTCAACAATAGAGTCTATCAACCTACGTCGGTATCCCACTGTTTATTATTTGTATTGTACCAGTGAATGCCGTCATTAGCAATTTTCAAGTACCAACCTAGAACTTACGTTTGCCTTCTAACTTTAGTATATACTGATATAAATAAGATAAATAATTACTCCAAAATAAAAACTGGAATAAGTACCTACTAAAATGTTGGTTTGATAATAGCCCAAAAAGGCGAAAAATAATTTCAATTTTCACATAATTTTTTATGTGGTGCTAGTAACGAGTATTTTGGCTCTCGTTCCAAATCGCATTGACCCCGTTTGTTTTACAACATAAACGCATAACTGACGTATGACTATGTATGCCCAACACTAGTCGAGAATATTTCTAATGTTATCTCTACAAACACTCGAGCCGTTAAATGCGTGAAGATTTATTGATCATTGAACTAAAATTACCGGCCAGAGAAGCTGCCATCACTAGTAACTATCTGGGTGGTAGAAGTAGAACTGTTAGAAAGCTGGCGTTTTTTATGTATCCCTATTTTGTATGTATCTAGATAGGTATGGCTAGCTAGCCAACCAAACATATTTCGAGCTACATAGCATGTAGCTCGACATATGTATAGGTTAATCTGTCTGGTTTTAGGGACCATCGCCCTCCAAAATCTCCCTAACAAATCAACCGTGTGGAGTGCAAATTACTAAACGACGCTGTCTGGCTCTAGCGACTCTGGCCCCTGTGCCCTAGGGTGGCACGAGTGTGGAGGGTTCATGGCGCGCGTCGCGTGCTTTCGATTTATTGAACCTATTACATCTGAACACATGAACTACCTATACTATAGGTACCAATAACTTGCATTTGTACGCGACGGGAGGCCATCCTATTGTTTTAAAAGAAAGAAAAAAACCCGGTCAAGAGCGAGTCGACACTCACGCACCGAGGGTTCCGTACCATCATGTTTTTCAATTTTCATCAGCGAGGCCTATATATTCGTCAGAGAATTTTAACACTGCGGTGTAGAATATTGCAGTTTTTGGTCAACGCCATCTCTTGACTGATAGTGGAACTAATGTAACTTCTGTTGATGATTTCTGAAAAACTGTGCTATTTATAGACATCGTTTTATTTTTCCTGTAATCTTTACATAAACTTCTGTCACGTAGAATAAATTCAGATTTTTCTCTATGCAAACTTCGGAGATAAGGGGGGAACGGTATTTTTTTTTACATTTTTCATCAAAAGTCAAAAACTATGCGGCCATAAAAAAAATTGGTTGTCTGTAAAGTCGGTTTCCGGACGATAATTTTACGTGATAATGTCATACGAACGCTTAGGCCGATCGTGCCTCTCTATCGCTTGTTCCACGCTCTCGCTTGCACGCTCGGCTCAGGCGAAACGTTCCAATGAGTCATGCTTTTTCGTGCGTGCAGCCGTTCATCGATTTATAAGACGTTATCACGTCAAAAAAGAAAAAAATGTTTAAGAATGTGCAAACAGCTAGCGCTCTTTCATATGATATCCCATATGCCCTAGTAGCCCCACTTCGAAATTTTAAGACCCCCTTTCAGTCCCTGTTGCAAAAAAACATATTTGTATTTCTTTCTTATTTGCAAAATAAGTAGTAGAGCCAACGTCATTTAGAACTGTTCCAAACAAGTTGATAGCATTAGTAGTTCTTGAGATATCCAGCTGTGACAGACGGACAGACAGACAGACTGAGTCGTACCATAAGGGTACCTTTTTACCATTTTGGTACGGAACCCTAAAAATGACATTTTTGATTCATTCAAATTTAAATTTTTACGGAAATTGACTTTCGAGCATTCATTAGGTAGTTAGCCGTTAGGTAGGTGAACTCTTAGGTACCTACATTTAAAACTACAATAAAGGCTAAACTTGCATAACAGCAGGCACGTGAAAAGAGCCCTAACCCGGCTACAGAACGTTTTCCGCGTGGTTTCTTTGAAATATTTGTGAAATAAAAACTTAGCTTGCGTGTGAAGAACAGGACACGGCGACGTCAGCGCCATTGTTTTATTGTAAAACGTGCTCACTTTCAGTCTATCAAAAAGTACCTACTCTGTAGTCCTCACCTTTCTGGACCTGAATTTTTACGTTTTTTACAATCGGAAGAAATGCTTTCCCAATCAACTTTGAACTTTATACTGTAGCGATAAAGTTAAAAATCTATTAAAGAAAGTTAGTAGCCTTGGTGTGCTGGCGTCTATACAAATACAATATTTATGTAAAGTAAAGAAGTATGCAAATCGATTAAACGGTTTCACAAACTAGACCCGTTGTACGCGGTTTCGAAGACAACTTACATTATTGTACAGAATCGTAAGTTGAAAGACACTGATTGGCATTAAATCTACATTAGGTAATTAGGTAGTGTTTTCTTGTTAAATCTATTGGAACCGTTCCCATATTCCCATTATTTGGTTGTATACTATAAAACGTAAACTATTCACATCCGTAAAGAAACTAAAAGTAGATAGATACTTCTTCGGTATATCATTTGGTAAGGCCATAGAAATGTAAAAATATATGTATGGGTAAGGCTAACTAAAATTACTGAGATTTTCACGAGCATTTCCATATGCAGATGGCCTGGTTTCCTCCGAAGTATATGTAGCAAATGTTGGTGCATTCATAGGTGATTTCGAAGCCGTAGCTCTCGCCCACGACGACGTGGAAGGCTGGGCCGAACTTCTTATCCATGGACTCCTTCACCATGCGGGCGGCCAACTCGTTGTTCGCCGAGAACTTTTCGCAAGCTGTGACGGACAACTCAACGGCTTCGATGCGCATCTCCTCTGACATGTCTGAATGCTGTGGACAAATGAGTTAGTTAGACTTTTCTCGAACCCTTTTGGTTTAAACTGCCGAAGCGATCAAACTACTTATTCGCAACGAATGATTACCCTGACACGGGAATCGAACCCGTAGCGCGGCGATAAGCGCTCTGCTTCGTTTCCGTTGCTTTGCATATTGCAATGTCTTCAATTTTTTACTGTAAGTATAGGTATAATTGTTTACTTCTGACCTAATATCGCCTACCAGTTCCCTTACTTACTTAAATAAAAAATGTTTTACAAAGTCGTAGGTAACCGAACTAATTCCTTCAAAAAAACATATTTCCCCATTAAAATTTCACGCCTCATCAGTGCCATGTCCAAACGCAAATGCATTACTAAAGAAGTTGTCTACACTTTAAAAACCGATTGTCCAAACACGCGTAGTATTCGGAGATAGTACGAGATTGGGTCCACCTGCCAAAACAAACAGATAGAACATCGCGATCGAACACTCTGAGAGCTGTCGGCGAACAAACAAATGTGTTTACTTACCGCCAGCCGGTAATTGATAGCGATATTTGGACGAGAGAAATTTCTTACCGAACGTTGACTTGCAAAATATAAATAACGATTTTAGAATTGAGAGACGATGGTAAATAGTAAGTACAAAGAAAAGCATACAAAGTTATGACACATTGGAGGATTTCCTAGAAACTTTTACAGTGGTGCGATGACGACTTGAAAAGTAGTAGTTACTGAGATAGGACTGGGTTAGGCTGGATGCGTAGAGTCGAAACTTGTATTATGCTTGATAGAGGGCCCTTTTAGGACTATACTGATTACTGATAAGCAGCAACGGACTGGAGCTTCAAAAAGCCCTTTCTGCGACAAAGGCTGGACTGGAGTTAGAAGTAGGTACCTGTTTAGGTATTTTATAGGTTCTTTTATTCATCCATCACTGAGATCATTGGACGGTATATGTAACTCTATAGCCAAGGGTTCCGGTCGAGTGATGCGTTGCACTGAGCCAAGTCGTGCCGCTCTCGGGCCTTGACTCCGCCGAAATTTAATACCTACACATCGTTGATCAATATCACGCTAATAGGTATAGGTACAATGATTTAGTAGTAGGTAGGTAATTAGATAGAAATTAAGTATATTCAATTTAGAAAGTTGGTACCCCTAAGGGCGCATTTCACTGTTTCATAAATATGTTTAAGTCTTGTAAAGTGTCTCAATGATTTGTTTCATAATTATTATGGATGTCAAAAGTTCACAAGTGTACCTAAAGGTTTATGACCGTGTTTTGGGCTAGCCCGTGTGTAGTAGATATGCAGTTATAGTAGATACTAACAATGATATTTAGTTTTATTATCGTTGGTAGTAATCGAACCTGGCATAACCTAGGGAATAGGTACAACCGACTCAAAAAAAAAACACGCAGAGTGATAAATAACTATCATTTCGGAAGTCGGTGTCGTTGGTTCCGCATTTTGACTCCGACTTCCGAAATTAAAGTTATTTATCACTTTGTGGTGTTTTTTTTTTTGAAGACGGTTGTTATTTTTTTGTAAAAAAAAACACTTTTTACAAATTCAATTAACACTACGCACTAGTGTTTACATTCTCTTTGTAACATTTGTGCATTGAAGAATTGAAGACAGCGACTAGAAGAATCATCAAAATTCGCATGGAAATGCCGGAGATGCAGTACATTTATTATGCATATAACTTCGTACATAAGAATAATTGCCTAATGTATTATACACTAAAACCTTCCTGAAAGTATGTAGATTACATAATGAAAGAATTATCAAAATTGGTTCATGAGTTTTTGAGAAAATCGCGGACATACATACATACGGGTCGAATACAGAACCTCCTTTTTTTAAGTCGGTTACAAAGGACATTCATCTATTGAACCAATGGGGATTCACTAATATTATATTTAGGTACCCACTTGTAAGTAGGTATGTCCCAATAATTATATTTAGGTATGTTGTATAGGCAGCAATAGATAGCAACGAACAATAACATCATGACGAAGAAACGCTGATGTATAAAGAATTCATATATTATTTTACCCTTATGAGAGGATAGGTATGTATCACTTTCTCTGTTGTTAACGCTGTAGCTGTAGTGCCCTCCTCTGCCATTGTCCATAAAATTCGCAAATACACACAAACACAACACAACACAAAATTGTCGAAATACGACACGTCTCTCCGTGGACCGTTCAATGCAACGTCTGGCAACGTCTCCCCACTGTTTACCCGTTGCCTTGGAAACGGTCGGAGGCGGGAAGATTCTGATTGATTTTTCTCAGCGCAGTGCACTGTGGCACGATTGTGCGTGGCCAGCCACTGTCGCAGGTTATTAAACTACTAATAGTAGTAAATAATGAGTATATCCTCCAAGTTTGCGCGTGGGAGTAACTGGCTAAATTTTAACATAGTTGGCACTTATCTTCAACCTTTGGATAAAATGACATAATTAGACTAATAGGTAGATTTATCAACTTATTGGAAGGTACCAAAACTGGTATGCAGTGATTATGTAAGTAGGTACTTACTTACCTAGTTATAAGTAGGAAGTGAAGCTAGTGAATTTAAAATATTATTTTTTTATGACTTCCGTATGATACGCCATGGCACGTTCTATTATTTCACTTTTAGCCCTTCAGTTGCGAATCAATTTTTTTTAATATGTATTGTAAATACAAATAGCTCTTATGCTTTGCGGACAGTTTGTTTCACTAGAAAAACTTTAATTAGGTACGTAGAAATTCAACGTTAACACCTTGTAGTCGTAAATACGCTTTCAAAAAAACTAAATTTCAACTTACTCAGCAAATTGTTAAGTTTCATCAATATGCTGCTTAAGTGGACATTCAGTTATAAGCTTCTTCATCAGCAATTCCGCACCCAATAAATTAATCTACCAAAATATATATAAATACAATACAATATAGTAGAACATTAATTTACATCGTAGCAATATTGGCTTCAAGTCAGCTGTCAGCCTGTCAATCATCAATCAATGTCAAAATCAGCTGTGTGTTTGGTGTTCCGCAAAAGCAAAATATACTGAAACAAACTCAAATAAAAGTATTTACCACATTGTAATTAAGAGAATACAGATAGAAATTATGGCTTCCCGCTTTAGTGGTGCGTTACAGTTGACCGACCTCGACGATTTTATAACACCTTCACAAGTGAGTAACATAACATAACCTATGTTATAAACAAATAAGTTGTTTTGTTACAATTCCTGTTCGATTCTGCTTTTTTAAATATGCGAGTGTAATTTAATACAATTTAACATTGACATAAAGTAAAAGAACAAGTCATTATTATTTGGCCTTAACAAAAATAACCAAAAAACTCTAAAAGGGATGTTGTTTGCATATTTTTATCACCTAACATCGTGATCATTCTCGGTATTTCAAAAGTCTTCTCTCAACAGGAATGTATAAAACCTGTAAAAATCGAGAAAACAAAGACGAAAACTGGTGCAAAGATAAAGATTGGTGAAGATGGATACTTTGATGTGTCAAGCGGGAGGGAGCAGAAACTACAGAAAGTGGAGATTACCCTGGCAGACTGCTTGGCCTGTAGTGGATGCATCACGTCTGCTGAGAGTGTACTGGTCACCAAGCAGAGTCAGGAGGAGCTGTTAAGGTAAGCCTTGTAATCTCACAGCATTTATGAATAAAGTGTGAAGCTTCTGAGCAAATATCTGATGATGATGACACAGTAATAATATTGTCACATTTTATTTTATCTTAATTTTAATTTAATGTTTTTGTTAAATTGTTATTTATCATCATTTATTTTATTTATTCATTGTATAATTTTTCTCAAGAAGAAACATTGAATAAAAACGAAATTAAAAGTGTTGGAGAATATCATATAATATCATTGTGAATTATTTCTGCTCTTAATACTTTGGTTTATATGTTTCTAGAGTATTCTCTGAGAAGAAGTACACAGATAACAAGGGAGTGAGTAAAGATGTGAGCCTGATAGTGATATCTTTGTCACCACAGCCGACCCTCTCCCTCGCAGTGCGGTACAAGCTAACACCAGAGGAGGCCACTCACAAGTTAGCAGGTGCCTTTATATTTTATATCTAACAAAAATCAAAGTAAAATAACTGAAATTACCAAAGTCTTCATGCCATACTGCATATTTTAAAATAATAATAAAATGTGTTATCAATATGACTCAGCAAAAATATAAAATGAAATTCAGAATTATTTCATGATATCAATAAGATAATAACCAAATAAAACTGAAGTTTCTAATTTTATTATGGACTCATAGACTGAAAAAAGAACATTATAATACATGGTTGGACAACATTGAATAATCACTTTAAGTGTAAAGACATAAAGTCCAAAGTTGTACACCACTTTTTTTTGTAGGAAAACCTTGCTAAGAAGAGTTGCTCCTGATGAGGATATCAGGAGCAGCTCTCTACAAGTTACCTAATCTCATTGTAGGATGCTGCATCTTTTAAGTAAGTTATACAAATTGATAAAAAACTTTATGTGATTAGAAAAAATCCTCAGGTCTGTGCTCCACTCACTCAGTATGTACAGTGTTTTGCTTGTATTTAAAGGCTCATTTCATCTGTTCAACAGACTGTATTGCAAATTTTATGAGACTTTTAATAAGTGCATGTGATAGGTCCACAAGATTTTGCATGATTGTACTTACAAATTTACAATATAACTTGCCGTAACTTGTCTAGGGTACTTCAAGAGCTTAGGTGCCGACCTGGTGCTGGACATGACGATAGCGGAGGACTTCTCACTCCTGGAGGCACAGCAGGAATTCCTGCAACGCTATCAGAACCAGCAGACCGACCCCACCTCTAAGAACATGCCCATGCTTGCTAGCTCTTGTCCAGGTAAGTAGCCATAGGCACAGGAAGATTGGTTATAACTTTGCAAATTGCTCTTTTTGCACTAAAAGTAAGCAGTGGTGGCACCGTGGTAACGGTCTCGACTTACGAGTCGTGGGTTTGAACCCAGGCAGGCGCTTTACATTTGTGTAAATAATTACAACACCACTGCTCTCAAAACGGTGAAGGAAAACATCGTGAGGAAACCGGCATGTCCTAGTACCAAAAATTCGAAGACGTGAAATCTACCAACCCGCACTGGCCGCGCCTCTAGAAGAGAGGAGGCATGTGTCCCAGCAGTGTAAACATTACAGGCTGATTATGCTATTACTACAAGGTAGATCTAAATGTCATAGTCTAAAGACGCACGTAAAAACTCCAACACATATATAAAACTGGTTGTGGGGCGTCTTTGAGTAAGCTCACGTTATTTTCATTATCCAATGTACTGTTTTTTTTTTTCAGGATTACATGTTAGTCAACAGTTTACATAAATATTCTTGTGTACAGTGATTGTTCAAAGACCACAGTATCAATCATCACAATCATAATCGTTTATTTGCCAAGAAAGTAGGTACAGTCAACCAAAGAGATAAGTATCCAGGATCGTCGAATATAGCTGAAGTTTAGTAAGAATCCGATGGATGTTCCCGAATAAATTTTAATTTTCTTAATTGAAAACAAACAGCTCTTTTATCTAATTAAATTTCAGTCGACAACATCCATCAGTTTCTTACTAAACTTCCAACTATATCCGACGACCCTACATACTTATCTCTTTTGTTGACTGTACATAAAATAAAGGTGTTTACAAAACTTTGTAGTTACTGTACAATCTACCTTAAATTAAAAGAAACGAACGATTTAACATTTTTTGCTAACTGTACCTCAAACTCCATACATACAGGTTGGGTATGCTACGCAGAAAAAACTCACGGCAACTTCATCCTACCATATATATCGAGTTCCAAGTCGCCGCAGCAAGTGATGGGCTCCCTAGTCAAGCAGTACCTGTCCAAGTGCAGAGAACTGAACCCGGGGGAGATATACCACGTCACCGTCATGCCGTGCTATGATAAGAAGCTAGAGGCGTCCCGGGAAGACTTCTACAGCGAGATGCTCAGCTGTCACGATGTGGATTGCGTTATCACTGCAAGTATGTATGATTATGCTTTTTTTTGTAAAGGACCCCGCACAAAGTGTTAGTTAAAAGCCGATCGGCGAAATAGGAGATTTTGATACAGAGGCCAGCACGTCAAGGTACTACAATTAGTCAAATTTCTTTAATAGATTTTCAACTTTATCACTGAAGCATAAGGTTCAAAGTTGATTGGGAAAATTATACAGTTTCGGGTAGCTTGATGTGCTGTGGCGTCTGTACAATATTATAGCCTATAACATGCACTTCAAGATAGAAATGGCTATAACTCTCAAACTGGCCGTTATATTTTTTGCGCCCTATAGACTTTTAATCAGCATGTTATAGGCTATATTGTACCAAAACTTCAGCCAAATTTGCCGAACGGTTTTTTCGTAACACTGTGCGGGTTCCTTTAACCGGAGAATGCCGTAATTACAGAAACAATTTGTAAAGCCATTGTGTCTCGCGTGGATCCACGTTCGCAGTTTGCTTCGAATTCGAAGGATTAATTAAGGACCTCTATATTCGCAGTACGACAGACCTATGACAGTCCCATCCATCATACCCTAAATACACACACTCTTCGCATCATCACCATTTAGATGAGACAGGATTCTATGGAATGTGCCTGTTTATCCTCAAGACCCCAAGATTATACTTAAATTCGGGTACTTGAGATGGGCAGGACATGCTACCGCCACTTATTCTACTATCGACTTTAGCGTTATGTAATCTACGTTTATTTTTGAGTGGGTAATAGAAAAAACCAATATAAATTTTGCAAATGCAATGGAATTTGAGCTTTGTTATAATTATTAAATTGAGTTTGTGGTTCCAAAACTTATGTATGTCTTTCTAACCCTATAATTTCTGAAACCCCCTCTAGTTGAACTAGAACAAATGCTAGACCTGAGCAACAAGTCCCTGAGTGACGTCACGGGGGCGGAGCTTGATTGGCCGTGGGGCGCCCTGGGCGAAGCCCCGCCGGCGCTCCGCAGACACATTGGAACTGGGTCGGGAGGATACGCAGACCATGTGTTCTTGTATGCCGCGGAGCAGCTGTTTGGGGAGAGTAATGCGCAGCTCGTCTATAGGAATTTGAGGTATGGCACGGTTTTTTTTGTTTTCTATAATTTTGCGTTTCGATCGATCAGGTTAAGCTACGCTTGCCGCGGTTGGTCCGTGGATGGGTGACCATCTTAACATACCAAGACCCCTCCGTGCCTCGGAAAGCACATTAAACTGTTGGTCCCGACTGTCATTCATGGATATTTGACAGTCGTTACGGGTGGACAGAAGCCCGAAGGTCTGAAAACCAGTCTTACCAAGGGGTATCGTATTACCCAGTGACTGGGTTGTGAAGGTCAGATAGGCAGTTACCCCATGTAAAATACTGGTATTCAGCTACATCCGGTTGGACTGGAAGCCGATCCCATCATAGTTCGGAAAAAGCTAGGCCGATGATGATGATAATTTTGCCAGAAAGACTCATGATTGGAGTATTTCATCCCTATTCCACTTTACAACTTTCCTGGTGAAGACGCGTGAATTAAGGCCTAAGGCCCCTCGCCCACTGCGACTTTTTGTAGCGATGCTGTCGCGCGTTCGCATCGATACAGTCGCGATGCGGTCGCTAGCTGTTTGCCCTCGCCCACACCACGATTCTCAGTCGCGATGCAAACGCGATACTGTCGTGCTTCTGTCGCGATGCAAACGCGATTGTGTTGCACTGGTGCTCGGTTCTCCACTCACGCTCCACCCTCCCTCCGTTCTCTCCCTGATGTCGTCCGACACGGTCTCGCGTTTGCATCGATACAGTCGCGATGCTGTAGCGCATTGGAATCGCTTCTGTACCGCGTTGCAAATGCGCCTAACGCGCGTTAGAAGCGATGCTGTCGCACGTTTACGAAACGCGCGACAGCATCGCTACAAAAAGTCGCCATGGGCGAGGGGCCTAATATTCCGATTTTTGTTTCTCAACTTTGTAGGCGTGATTGATATGTATAACCACGCCACAATAAGCTTTTAATACCAAAAATGTCTGAGTTAAACCGACGATACACAGACAGGTAAACACACTTGGCGAAACTATAAGCATTCCTGGTTTTACTGCGGAACCCTAAAGTGTAAAGTAAGTCAAAGAATATGAATGTAAATTACAGAGACAAGACTGCGTATTTAGTAATGATCCCTATGTTGATATGTTGCAACAGTATCGTACGACACCCAGCGTCACAGTTCACAGTGTGACCCCACACATAAGTGTGCCATTGTGTGGTGTGCCACTAATTAGTCAATGGCCAGCCTCGCATTGTTTGCAGACTGACGCAAACACTGCACTCGTTTTTCTTCGAGTTTAGTGCATAACTATGTTACGTGACCTAAAAATGTAAGACCTTTGCTCCTGACCTGTCGCGATCCCACGCCGGGCAAAGAATTACGTAACAACTGTAATTATATATAGAAGTCGAAACAAAATCTTCCGTTAGATTTTCGTAATCTAATTTCGGTCACAAGCGCGGTTGCTAAGCCTGTCCAGTGACGTAATTGCGTAACACACTTAAAAATGACAATAGATCGCAATGCCTTTCATTTTGACAGTTCACCTAAATTCATTGCGTTATTTACGTTGTTGAGGACACGATTTTTTCAAACCTATGAAGCAATGTACTATAATGAATTTCCTCCAAAACCCCTTTTTTTTTGGGGATGGGAAATCATCAAATGACCCCTCCCGCTCTGGGTGGAGCGGAAGACACATTTTTTTTATCGCAATTCAAGGGTTTTTTCGTTTCCTCCAAAACCCTTAGATTGCGATTAAAAATGTGTTCCGCAATAGGGTGCTGATTTTGATCCCCGGGTCCGGCAGTGCTATCAAATTCTCTTATTATTTAATTCTCAGTAGCAGACAGCCTAATATTTTGCATTTGTGCCTGCTTTCTCGCCTTCAGGGAAATGTGGGTGTGCTGAACGATACACATCTGCCTACCGCTTCGGAATTTGAAAGCGTGGCTTTATACTAATGTTATCTCCCCAGGAACCCCGACTTCCGCGAGGTGACGCTAGAGAAGGACGGCAAGGAGGTGCTGCGGTTCGCAGTCGCCAACGGCTTTCGCAACATTCAGAACTTGGTGCAGAAGCTCAAGCGTGGCAAGTCGCCCTACCACTACGTAGAGGTCATGGCGTGCCCCTCAGGTATGTAACTACTTCAGTTTAGTTGGCATTTGAGGTAGAACAGATATTTCATAAAGAAAAGGTAAATATTAGCTAATAAATAATCGATGTGATGGGAGCAGTGGTGGCCAAGTGGTGACGGCCGCGACTTACGAGTTGCAGGTCGTAGGTTGGAATCCAGACAGGCGCTTTACTTTGTGTAAATTATTTCATCACCGCCACTCTCAAAACGGTGAAGGAAAACATCGTGAGGAAACCGGCATGTCCTAAAACCAAAATTTCGAAGACATGTGACATCTGCCAACCCGCACTGGGCCCGCGTGGTGGATTACGGCCCACTCCCTCTCACTGAGAGGAGGCCTGAGTCCCAGCAGTGGGAACATTATAGGCTGATTATGAATCGATGTGAAAGATTAAAGGTTCGATTGTTCTTTGGCAAATGGCTTATCATTAATTTGCTAAAGTACAATCGAATCTTTCACATCGATTTATTTTTATAACATCGTTAACCAATGATGCCTTGTCGTATCGTATATACCTATGTAAAAATATTGAAGTTATTGCCAATGATAGGCGGGGGCGGGTAATTTAGAAAAAGCCAATCAAACCACTCATGATGGTAACCTATACCTTCAACATTCTAGGATGCCTGAACGGCGGCGCGCAGGTCCGGCCGGTCAGCGGCGAGAGCGGCCGCGAGCTGGTCGCTCAACTGGAGACCATGTACTCCGAGCTGCCTCTAGCTGTCCCATCAGACAGCAAGCTGGTTCGCAAGCTATACGCCGAATGGCTGGACGGCAAGGAATCCGACAAGGCGCGAGCTATGCTGCACACTACCTACCATGCCGTCGAGAAGTCAGACATAGCGCTTAATATTAAATGGTGATCGGTTTTGAAAATGTATAACGGGTGTAAAAAGGTCCTTAACGATGCCGACAGTTATTTGAGCTCCCCACCATTATGATCATTGTTTGTATTCGACCATACATGGAAACCTTCTGGCTATGGAGATATTGAAGGTCAAAATTCCAACTTCATTTTGACATTGTTTTTTTTTACTAAAACCAGTGTTTTATGTTATAACATGACTACCGTTGCCTGCACTCATAAGCACAACGTGTTGCGTGAGTTACATTACGCGGTACAGCAACAGCGCTTTTTCACATAAAAAATGAAGTCGTTTCCCAGCTATTATTTTTGTACAATGTTACTTAGTTTGATGTAAGTACAGAATTTGTAGGTGATGGCTTCGTGGTGGGTATTTTTACACCCTGTAGATAATGACATTCACGAGAGCGCATCTTGTGATTCTTATGTCCTTGTAATAAGGTATTAATTGGAATGATTGAAGCGCGTTTGTGGAATGCAACAGCTGTACAGCCCGATGCATACTTTATGGCGGCTCTGAAATGCGCTACTCGCTGCGCAGTGCAGTGCGCAATGCATGTGTCAGCTGATACATGAATTGTGTGAAATGTTACTGCGCAGCGACTCGCCTCATGTTCCGAGCCGCCATATAGTTTGAATCGGACTGTACCCGGCGTTTAATTTGGTCTACCGAGCGTTAGAAAAAGTTCAGTTTTGTATAGAGTTGTCGCTGGTATGACCTGTGTGGACAGTCTCGTTCTAAAGCTCGATATGTCAAATAAAGTCTCGGGTACCACCTACTTAAAAAAAAAACTTACCTTCCCATGCACTTCGTTTCCGGTCACCTGGCGCCCGGAGTCTGTAATACGGCACTGTACGCTACGTGTGTGTTACAAGTAAGCAAAATATTTATACTGAACTTCCTGATTCTTGTTTTTACACCATTCATAATTGTGTGATGAATGTGTTATGAATACATTCATCAATCCATGTAATTTGTTCGTCTCACAACATTGCTATCCGATCATTTATAAAAACTTAAACAGGGATATTTTAAATTGGCTACCTAAACTCCGCACACGCGATGGGTATCAATATCTAAACATAATGAAACAAAAGATACATTAATTAGATCCCTTTTTGTGGGGTCATCGGCCGCAGTTAGCGAAGTCACTTAATTTCACTTAAAAAAAATCTTTTTTTTTTTTGTAAACTTCATAGGCGTGATGGGTTTCGATATCTAAACACGGTAAAACAAAACAGATTTTCTCAAATTAAACTAAGTAACAAAACTACCAGAGGTCGTTGACCCCCAAAACATCAAATTTATCTTTTTTTTTAACGTGTTTAGATACCGATACCCATCAAGTCTACAGTTTAGCTAGCTTATTTAATTTGACCCTGTATATTTTTTTTTCTGCAACTCATCATACTTATTCCATAAGAGCTAAACTATAGAGGCTCAATGAAAGTTCAGTAAATATGTTAAGATGAAATAATCGAGTTGTTGACTATACACTATGATTGTATAATATTTGTTTTGTTTCGTCTCTAGTTGTAAGCTATGTTGTGATATTGTATATTTGCTTATAGAATGACATATAGTTGTAAATATCACGATCTAATTGTAAGAACAATACACTTGTTTGAAAACGTCGTGTTTGTGTCCACTACTCATTTGCATATATATACGTACAACTTATTGACTAGGTATAAATATTTAAAGGTACCCTTTATAAGTGGCTGTGGGTAAATTGATGACCCTCCGTGTCGCAACTACGTGCTGCTCATTTCTTTTGTGATGCGATTCTCCCATTCATGTTAAGGATCTCCCACACTGATGCCAATGATTTACTTCATGACGTCCATGACGAATTAACGAACCCCGCATAAAAAAAAATTACAGATAAAATTGCAATACAACCTACGCGGTCAAAATGTATGTGTAAAGTTTTTTTTTTAATAACCGAAGAAAAATTTCAAAGCTTAAAAAAGTTTCAGAATCATGCACTGAATCCATGGTAACGGTTGCGCGTCGATGTCTCTACGACCCTGTAAAACGAAAATAAATATTTTATTTCAAAACATATTCAATTCATATTCGGGGAAGACCAGCATCCTAATTGCGTAACACACTATCAATCTCAATTTGAATTATTTTAAAGGATATTGCCATTGCTCCATATGTTAGAAAAATGTGTCTGGTCAACAAAGTATATAACGCAATGAATGTTGTTGAACTGTCAAAATGAAAGCAATTGCTACTGATAGTGTGTTACGCAAATACGGGGGGTATTTGCGTAACACACTATCAGTAGCAATGTCAAAATTATTGATACTCGCACAGACCAGAAGCATGGCAAAAAAGGGAGGTGCCATATTATACTCAGCAGTGGGTAGAACAAGGCTACCAATAATGATGAAAACATATTCTTATGACAGATTCGAACGAAATCTTCGAAAATGTTACGTTACATACAAAATTTAATTAGTGTGAAAGAGTTCTTTACGAAAATTTTAATTCCAGAAATAACTGTATTTTGTAAAAAGCAATCGTCCAACATTCACTCACTCACTTTATGCACACATGCAATTTTGACACGCTTCATAACTTGATTACTAAATATATAGTTAGCTTACCTGACCGTGCCTAACTCATCCTAGTTGCGAAGTTCTAATGCGTTGATCACAATCAGTTACGTGAACTACGTCACGCTCCGTTACCGTGTCGCGTCCGTCTCGTAACGTTTGAGCCGGCTCGTGAGTTAATGAATAACGATCGCAGCTATCGATCGTATTCCGTACAGTGGCGAGTGCGGGCGCGGCGGCGACTAACTAATCTCGTGTTGTAAAAATAATGTCTAGTGTTTACATAACAAGTGTTGAACTGCGCGACTGAACGCTCTTGACACGCGGCACTAGCGCGCGATGGAAGGCTCGAGCATCACCGCGACCAGGATATACTGTGTTCTGTTCTGCACCATTATCAAGGCCGTGATCAGCACGGGGCTGGGCAAGTGCCCCGTCTACCCGCCGCTGCCCAGCTTCGACATCCAGCGGGTGAGTAGCTCCACATTCCACATTATCACGTGTCCCGTGCATTACAGTGCATTTTTGTATTGTAACGGTAACATTCGTAAGCGTAGGTATTTGCTGGCTTGAAGTTATAGAGAACTTGTGTTCAACAGAGTTCACTAAATAAATATGTAAATGAATTTACTCCACTGATGTTTACACATATCTACACGCATTATATTAGTAGGGAACTGTTAATCCCTAACACGTTGATAGGTATTAGGTAGATATATTATTAACCCCTAAAACTTAGAGAGACACTTCTCATATCCGCGGCAGTATGCTACTGATTGTCTAGCGTCCTAACAGACTCCAGCATTCACATTATCATCTGCTTAGCCTTTTCCCAAATGTTCGCTTCCAGTCTAACCGGATGCAGCTGTGCAGTATCTTTTCTGACCTCCACAACAGTTACTGGGTAGCAGTCTATTGTAAAATATCCTGCTTAAATGTAGATTGTACTTGGAGGCCTAATATGCTTCTGCTTGCCCCCTAACTCGTGTAGTATACATTCACCTCATGGCGTACTTTCTATGATATTTCAAATTCTAGTTTTAACCACTCCTACTAATAAGGTTGCATCTCAATATATTTTAACCACTCCTACTAATAAGGTCGCATCTCAATATATCTGTGCCAAAAGAGTTCATTCCGCTTTTCATGTTTTCCGAATCGGAAAATGTTGGAACCGCCGAAGTCACACGTCTTATTTATCGGCAACGCTTTTACGTATAAGGGCTTTCTAAATTGGACCCCATTGGTAGAATGGTCTGATTTGGTACTTCTAGATAGACCAATTTAGACCCTATGGTTGCTAGTCGGGTTATATTACTGTGTAACTTGTGCTTTTACCCAGACCCATTACTTGGGGCTGGACAATTGGCAATCCATGACTACTTTTGTTAGCTTGGGTCTTACCTGTAGAAACAATTGTATGTGTGCTAATGAATAAAATAAATATTATCTGGGCTATGGCCTTATTAGAATTTAAGGACCGTCTACTCGTTAAATTTGTACACATCGGAACTGCTCCCGACATGTCTAAATCTAACGCGTTGACGCTCCGTCTGCATATATTATTCTGATATTGTAAACAGTCACCTTGCAACCTGCTTAAGTCCGAATGTCAAGCGGTTAATACGCAGCTATGCATACGTTATCATAATGCATAACACTCTCTAGGTACCCACCAGGTAAATCGGGAGGAAGCGACCAGAATTCGGAACGTTACACTATCTATTATGCGCTAGCAGTAAAAAACTTAATTGTTAGGTACACGTACATAGGTAAGGTATAATTCAAGTTAGTACCATAAAAATATATTAGTACGGTCGTTGACCCCAAAAAAATGTCATCAATTTTTTTTTTTTAATATCGATAGGTGCATAAGTATTACGCCTGCGGAGTTTCGCTAACAATTTTAATTTGATCCTGTATATTGTTTTGATAGAAATAAATGTTAATAATGCGTAAATGAATGCATTCTGAAAAACAACATGCGACTAATGTAATAAATTTAGAATGTATTTACGAGTACGTAAATTGTGTCTACGAGTATATGAAGTAACTAAGGAGAACTTGCTGGAAATTAATGGAATTGATTTAAGTAATTACTTACTAATTAGCGATAACCTTTTCTCCGCTAAGTATCGCAATTTCCATGGAAAAGATACTAATTATGTTAATATTTCTCACTAATAAATGATAGGTATTTTCCTCAAAAACGTGTTCACGAAATAGATCTGCCTGAATGGTATAAATATTCAATTAAATCGTTGGTCGACGAACTTTAATCATTTAAAATTTAACTAGCAACGATTACTTTTTTGACTAACAAAAAGACTTCCTCGTTTTCCTACGTCGAGTACCTAATAAAATCAATATTATCTCCCTGCATTCCCAGGCCAATAGTGTATCAAATTAATTTCATAATATCGGTTTCAAATACGTTTTTAACCATAATAGGAGTTCTTACTGTGGCAAAGTTGGGCATGTGTCGCAAGCGGGTCGGGCGTTACTGTCCGTGATATTTAGATTTTAAAAGCACCCATCACGAATCTGGAAACATTTCCAGTGTTGGACAACAATTTTCTAGAATTTAGGGAATTCTTAATCTATCTATTTACTTATATCTTTAATCCACAATCATAGATATTATAGATATACATTTCTATGTTCACAATCTAATCTCAGATAATTTACATTCCATAGCCTACTCACTCAACTATCAACTTTAGCGTTATGTATTCTAAGTTAAATTTTAGGCGACATGTATAAAAAGTTCCTCAAAAAATTGGTTGCAATCGAATTAGAACTTTGTCATGTATTGAAAAGATATCGAAATTGTTGTTCCAAAACTTTGTAATTATCTGAGACTCTTTCATCCTACATAAAAAGTATGAATTGGCAACAATGCGATATGCGACATGACTTTGTAAACAAAAATGTTTACCTACAGGTAACACGATTGTTGTGATACTCGTATCCATAGAAAGGTGATTGTCGACAGGCAGGCGATGCTAGGTAAATGAGATGTGTTTCTGCTTACACTGCCTTGAAAAACTTGTCGGCACTGCACTGCGCTAGGGTCGCAGGTTCGCCTCCCGCACGAATAGAAAATAATACACTTTATTACAAATACTGGCTTCTTCTCGCGACTTCGTTCGCGTAGAACTCGTCAGATTATAATCAATAACCTACCTATACTTACTAAAATATCAGCCGCATTTTTATAAAACTCCGTCAGCCCCCGACCCTCCGCGTCGCATCGCATGTTCCTATTACTATCGTTTTCGCTTAGCGTTCTTTCGGACTTTTTTCTGTTTGCTCTGCTCCTTAGGGTCCTTAGCGTGATGTTATATTTAACAGCACACTAGGCCTATAAATTTTCTCATGAATTAAATGCAAAAATAACTTTATAAAATAAACTGGTAGTTCCAGAGATTCAAGCAAACAAAAAACACTTCAGATTTATTATTAGTATCTATAGATCAAATCCAGTGTAAGCAGTTGCTTGCAGTTTAGCCCAGGATTTATCACAAAAAGTAATTGCAGTAACGTCGGCAAAAGAGATAATGTTACGAGAGCTCAGATTCATGTTGCGCAGGTCGTTTATGAAGACCAGGAACAAGGTAAAGGTGCCAGAGACGAGGCATAGGTTGAAGATATGGCAAAGTAAGGGGGTGAGGATTACAGAGTACCTTTTTATCGTGGTTGTAGAAATGCTATCAAAGCCTACTGCAATATTGGTATTTAGAGATCCAATAATAAAAGCTATCTCATCATAACAAGATTCGTTTCCAAGAGTATGGAAGAACTCAAACTATTGCAGGTATTGAACTGGGAATGAGGAGGGCAGCTATCCTGTACATTCCGAATACGATCAGCAAGATCTTTGCCTATATTTATAAATAATGAATTAACATGAGAAGCGGTTTCCGAGGAAAGTAATTCCGTGGGAGAGCGAGTAGTTTTAGTAGTGTTTGTGACTCACTTGACTGTATCCCACAACATCTTTGTGTTACGATCAGCTTTGGCAATTTCATTTGAATCGAACTGTCTTTTCTAAGAACCTTAGTGCACTTTAGAGAGATTGTCTCTTTAAAATACTCCCCAAAGTAACAGCGTCACTGACTTTCAATTTTTATTGTAAGTACCAGTAGGTAACACTTTACACCAACAACATGCCCCTTTTGGGTAGGTGTTGAGTAGGCAATTTTTGATGTCACAGCACCGAATATCCTTAGGTACTAATCCGTACTCCGTACTTATAAATAGAAACCGTATACCTATAATATTATAAATAGTAAGCACCTCGCCAAAAACCTAGCGTCAGTTTCGCTGAGATTCATCCTCATGAGTATAAGGAGGAATCTCAGCGAAACTGACGCTTGGATTTCTTTTCGTTGTTCTCAAAGGTTTCAATTTAATTAAATAGTAGGCAGTATGTACAGACGCACAGTGTTGTAAGATCCCGATTTTTGTGTCATCGTGTTTTTATTGAATTAATCGATAGAGTCTACAATTCTGAGGATTAGAGTAAAACTCCGGGTTCGCTAAGACTTGTACCTTTTTTTAAAAAAAATGACAAAGTTTCGGATTATCCGACTATTGAAAAACGAAAAAAAAATCATTATAATTTAACGGAAGTACTTATTAAAGAATTAATTTATTCTATCGAAAAAAGGTATAATAGCCAATCCTTCCACCAATTTCTGTTGCTTTAGTATGAATGGGTCGAGAGATATGATTTTTTTTCTCATTTTTCGTTTTCATTTTTTTATTCATCTAAACCGCCGTAGTAGGTGGTCATTCCTACATTGAAAAATTGCTGATACTTTCTATTATGTGTAGTATTTTTTCCAAAACCTAACTCATTGGTTTCCAGGAGTTATTGGAAATTTTAGTAATATCCGAAATATCCGCACTTAGGGCTGCCACTTCAACCAAAACATAATTTGTTTATTTTTATTAAGTTTTAGCTTTCTTATCGCGACCATAAAAAGATATCATTGTTTTGTGGCTTAAAGTGGCACACATTGAGTGATTTTATAAAGGATATTAAAAAACAAATGGAGAAATTGGTATCATGTTGATTGATACACCTTTTTTGGAAACCGTCTATAAATTCAAACCCAAAAGACTCAACTAATAGTTAGCTTTAGTCTCATCGGATCCAATTATCTCTGGGGCCCGATTCTGTAAAATACTAACTTGTCAATCGTGTGTCGGTAGTGTGTCAGTAGTGTCTCAATAGAATAGTCATTGACATTTGGCATTCTACAAGTTATTTATTGGTCATTAACTTGCCACTGTGGTGCCATTGAAACGCCACAGTAAGACTATTAATACTATTGGTAGTCTGTAATATTTTTAAGTGTATTTGACACTTGTGTCTATCGTGTTTGTATAGTATTTTGGCCATCGAACCGCCATTATGAAGCCATCGAACAACGACACCTCTTTCCGCTATTGTTGATTTGGTTCAATTTGTTTATTTTTTTTAATTTAAAATAAAGTGTGCATGTAAAAAGGTGTGGAATAAAATTAGTCGTCATGAATAGAAATTCACACCAACACCTCGATTTCAAGTGCAAAAACTACTGTATCTTTTTTTTTCAATTGCTTATATCTCGAAAATGGTGTGTCCTATCGCAAAAATAATGAAAATTTCGACCCCCTTTAGAAAACCCATAAACCCCTAAAACTCAACATGTAGGTAATAATTTTTTATATTTTCCATACAAAAAGTGAAAAATTCCTTAAAAAACACTGCAAATCCACACCATGCGCGCCTGCGGCTCTAAAAAAAAATTCACGGGATAGGGCAAACAAGTACTTACCACGTGTCGACGAGTCGCGATTGTCAAATTCCATTTTAGTTGTGTCAAAATTATTTTTAAATTTAGAGAATTTTTATGCAGATGGTAGATTTTTGTTAGCAACACTGAAAACTATTGTACTGCCACACTATCGACATACAATCGACACACTACTGAGACACCACTGAAACTTGTAGAATACCATAATATGTCAATGACTATTCTATTGAGACACCACTGACACACCACACGATTGACAAGTTAGTTATTTTACAGAATCGGGCCCCTGATTACAACCTCTTAGAGAGAAAAAAAAGGCTAAAAAAATCCCACTGCCACCAGCCGCATTGTCTTTGTTGAGACCTGTTAATGAAGAAAATCTAGCCATCGATGATTATTCGCATGTTGAATTAATTGTAACTAACAATGAAGATGATTTTTAGTTCGGTTAGCCCACATAATATAAATTTACATACATTTTCCTTTCGAATAGCCAACTGCATATTAGTTATTAGAAAGTATTTAAAACACCTTCTTTTTTTTTTTCAAATAAAATATACTCTTGTTGCTTTTTTTCGGATACTTGAAAGTGACAACCCTAAGGAAAATTTTGAATTTTCAATAACTCCTGGAAACCAATGAGTTAGGTTTTGGAAAAAATACTACACATAATAGAAAATATCAGCAATTTTTCAATGTAGGAATGACCACCTACTACGGCGGTTTAGATGAATAAAAAAATGAAAACGAAAAATGAGAAAAAAAATCATATCTCTCGACCCATTCATACTAAAGCAACAGAAATTGGTGGAAGGATCGGCTATTATACCTTTTTTCGATAGAATAAATTAATTCTTTAATAAGTACTTCCGTTAAATTATAATGATTTTTTTTTCGTTTTTCTATAGTCGGATATTCCGAAACTTTGTCATTTTTTAAAAAAAAAAGTACAAGTCTTAGCGAATCCGGAGTTTTACTCTAATCCTCAGAATTGTAGACTCTATCGATTAATTCAATAAAAACACGATGACACAAAAATCGGGATCTTACAACACTGTGAGACGCCAGCACATCAACCTACACCTAACTGTCAAATTTTCCCAATCAACATTGAACCTTATGCTTTAGCGATAAAGTTGAAAATCTATTACAGAAATCTGACAGATTGTAGTAGGTTGATGTGCTGGCGTCTGTACATATAGGTAAAGTTTTTTCATAGTTTTGTGTGTATGGCAAAGGTGTGTTTGCTCAGTGGTCGCAAGCGCTACTCCTGTGCATGAGGTCTTGTCCTGAGTTCGATTCCCAGGTCGGAGAAAGTGTTATTGGGTTTTTCGATGTGGAATTACTCAGTAGCAGCGTGGAGTCTGGCATTGGACTTAAACATAATTGGTGGGTGTACCTACCTACTATATAGCTAGCTACTCCTCTGAATAACCTTTCGGGGAAAAGTATGATGTTATGCCATGTCTGTAATGTTTTGTAATAGTTAAATCCGCCATGTTCCAGATGACCGGCACTTGGTACGAGGTGGAGCGATCGTTCTACCTGGTGGAGATCACGGCAAGCTGCACCGAGCTCGACGTAGCGCTCAACGAGCGGGGCTACCTGCTCATCACTATCAATACAGTTAACAAATGGTACCTAAGTCAAGTTTGTTACTTATTTCCTATGCAACTTATGTGCACGTTGATGACATTTCCTATCGGTAAAATTTCATTAAAACTTTCATACTCATTACTTAGTGGTCACTAGCTCTCGCTGTATCTATATTTATTATATAAAATTCAAAGTCCTGACTGACTGATATATCAACGCACAGCCTAAACCGCTGGTCCTATAGACATGAAATTTGGAGGGTGTGTTCTTTGTGAAAAGTAGGTATCAACTAAGAAAGGGTTTTTCGAAATTCGACCCCTAAGAGGGTGGCTGAAATTTTACGCGGACGAAGTCGCGGGCAGAAGCTAGTCCACAAATAAGGTAGGCACTCTTTCTTGTGCAAAATATCATGCTTTTAGACCCAGAGGTTTAGGCAGTGCGTTGTCTGTAGGTGAATTAATGAATTTAAGATAGATATGGATAGTACTTAGGTAAAACCTAAAGAAGAAGCTGTGTGGGAATCGGTTGTCATAGTGAAAGATTTGAGTATGAACGTGAATGTTTATAACTACAAGAAAGAGCAAGACTAAAGAATCGATAGATTGATTGTACAAATAATTATATGGCTAAGAGGGTTTCTGTTCTGGTCTGTTACTTCTGAGTTTTTATTTTTATATATGGGCCTGCTCTTGACTCGAGATGACGGCAAATAGAGATAGTGAAAGAAGTTTTACGCTGCGCAACCTCCTTGTGATTCTATTCAAAAACATTTTTCTATCCTCAGGACCAACGGTCCATCAACGACGCACGGCATCGGCATCCCGAGCCACAACGCGTCCTCAATCTTCCGCTACAAGCTCAACAACCGCGTGCCGTACATCATCGGCCGCCTGCTGCCGGGCGCCGGCGTCTACCACGTGCTGTTCACGGACTACGATCAGTTCGCCATCGTGTGGTCTTGTACCAGCGTCAGTATCGCACACTCAGGTATTTTGTCTATTATAATAATAGACTACCAGTCTGTGACTGTTCCACTGCAGGTCAAAGGCCTAAGCTCTCCCACAGAGAAGGGTTTGATCATTGAGAAACTGAACGCTTTCTCGAGACGAGTTGGAGGTTTCCTCACGACGTTTTCCTTCACCGATGTCAGTGATGGTGATGACCAAGATAAATTTAGAAAGTACGTATATGAATTGAAAGTCACAATGGTACTTGCCCGGATTTGAACCCACAACCTCGCTATTGGTTGAATGAATTTGTTGATTTCCGCATTTCTTCTCAAAGATCGTCATAATATGACATACTTACCGAACGATGATGCATTACCAGGTGGACTGGCTAAGTACCTACCTACATTTTTTTTCTTTCATAAACTAGTAACAGTTATTAATCACTATAGTAGGTATATACCTACACAAAACGAGTGTACCTAACTATTTACCGTGATAATATGTGCTTCGATCAACAATACCAACAAAAAGTTGTGGTGGAGGTTTACTTTCATCGGCTCGATCCATAGCTAAGTCATTTAGGCATTAGGTATTTTAAGACATTTTTTTGGCCCTTTAAAGTCTGTATTTACCGATGGAGCCAGAACCTTAAAAAAATAGAATAGAATAGAAGTCTGTATTTTCGTTTCTCATGTTTACAATGGCAGGGACATCGACGAGTAACCTGTTACCATGTATTCAGAATATGTTTCTGAACCCTTTATGGATGATTTGTGAACGCACCATTATTCGGCCAGACTCAGCGTTTGCGCACACGTGTACGATCTTTAATGTCGCGTCGCGCGTACCCACCATTATAAAATGTAAAGTGCCGTCTCATATATTATACAATATAAATTAACCACAAGAAGTTGAGACAGAGACAGTATCATTTCACCCCTCAACAATTTGAAACCCGATTTTTTTTTTAATAGGTAACCGAAGAACAATTTCAACGCAGGGTTGAAATTGTTTGTCGTTTATTAAAAAATAAATTAGCAGTTCCATAAATTTTGATTTTGTCGATGTCCCTTACTCTGTATAGTTTTTAACTGATTACTAAAACTCTGTGGCTCATGGTTGCCTGAATAAAGAAATTATTATTATAGCTGGGGACCTATTATCAATAGCTAACGTGACTCCATTATCTTCAGATCACATCTGGGTGCTGGGTCGGCGGCGCGAGATCGAGGCGCCGGTGCGCGCGCAGATCTACGCCATCATGGAGGAGCTTCACCTGGACCCCGACAGACTCATCATCTCCAAGAATAACAACTGTACTAACGTCGCTGATAATAAAGTTTAGATTTATATCTCTGTCTTTTATTGGGACACCGTACTAGCAAGATATCGAATGTTCGCACACAGCTGACAGCGCGAATCATTTAGGTATAGGTAGGGCCGGCGGACATTACTGGCGGGCTGTAACGTATTTCAATACAAAAAAACGCGTTGCAGCCCGCCATTAGTGTGCGATAGTTCATACAAAATATACGAGGAGGATTATTGCAATGCGTCTGCCCAAATGTGCGTTGCGCTTTACATTGCCTTCGCCGAAAATAAATAACCCGACTCTAAGAAAAGCGCCTGTCTTATTTTCATTGCAACTACCTAGTGCAAGGTCGATATTCGTCGAGCAGAAGCAGCAGCGCTGCGCCTCGCCTGATGTGTCCATTAATTCTCAAAGACTATCCATTTCGGTCTTTCTCTTTGATGCAGCTTGTGGACTGTGGTAGGAGTAAACTGGTAGAAATCGTAACGTAACGAAAAAGTTCATGGTTTTCGAGGGTGCTTAAACCGATAGTGATTCGAGGTCAAAATTAAAATCCAAGATGGCGGCTGTGGCCACACCGCGAGCTGGCGGCCGGCGGTCGAGCATCGTTTCACCGTTTTTATCATCACAAAATAAGAACGGCTAGTCAACATTCAACAAAGCAAATACCAGCCCGCCCGCCTGCCAGCTCGCGGTGTGGCCTGCGCTTCACGCTCGGCAGTTGCACTTACTCGTACGACCTCTAGACGAACGAAACAGTATTTGATTTGAAAGTCACTCAATCTATAACGGTTGACTTTTCCGATTAGAAACAGACAGATTGTGGCAACATCATATGTTTCGTATTATTACAACCAGTAAATATGTGGGAGAATTTTAAATAAAATAAAACAATTCCATCATCACACTTTCTATTTTTTTTGGAAAAATATCTTATATTTACAGTAAAGTTTAATATAGTAAAAAACTTATGAGAAGTTCAATAACGATTAATTTGAAATAATCATCATCCATTAGGAATTTGTGACGGACATTTGCTGAATGAGGCCCTGTTCAATGTCAATACTTTAAATTCAGATATTTCAATAGAAAAAAATCTAACTTCAAAAAAGATGGCATTAAATTGTTTAGAATATATTTTACATCCGGTTTGCGCTAAGTTAGCCCCTGACGATGTGACGTCACTCCAAATCCAAATATCGAGAAAACTGAAGAATATTAAGGTGCCGAATAAGTAAAATAATCACACGTGCTTGCGATGGATAGCGTTGCTTATGGTACGGAGAGGACGTTGCGTATGGTACGGAGAGGGCGTTGCGTATGGTACGGAGAGGGCGTTGCGTATGGTACGGAGAGGACGTTGCGTATGGTACGGAGAGGACGTTGCGTAAGGTACGGAGAGGGCGTTGCGTATGGTACGGAGAGGGCTTTGCGTATGGTACGGAGAGGGCTTTGCGTATGGTACGGAGAGGGCTTTGCGTATGGTACGGAGAGAACGTTGCGTAAGGTACGGAGAGGACGTTGCGTAAGGTACGGAGAGGGCGTTGCGTATGGTACGGAGAGGACGTTGCGTATGGTACGGAGATGGCGACTGCGGTGCGGTAGGCCGATTGGGGCAGGGCCGCGCATTCAACGGACCGGCAAACTTAGCGCGAAAGGGTAGTATTATAAACAATCTAGTTTTTATGTGAACAGAGCTCATGTGATGATACGTAGGTATTTGTAAAGATGTTAAACAAGACGAGACAAATAAAATGTGCTATAAAACTAAGTAAGTGCCTTCAGAATGTATAAGTAAACACTTAAAGTAAATAAACAACAAAAAATAGAGTTAGAAGTTATCTGTAACAACATTAATCTATTATTTTGGCCAAGTTTTCTTTAATATAGAGTGAAACAGTTTGGTTATCATATTTGGCATAGTATTGAAACAGTATTACAACATTTAACAGACATAGTATCAATTACTATCACAACTATTTATTGCTGTCTCTGCTTTCTATTATTATTTTATTAAAAAGATCAAGACCTCTAATAGTATTGAAACACTATGAAGATGCGATGGCATATATAATTTTACAGTCTTTAACATATTGCTATAGAAAGACCATTATTTAAGGCAAGATCTATCTAGATTCACTAAGTTTGTTACTATTTGTAACCTTAGGCCTTATGTAACACGAAAATATAATTAAATAAAAACAACAATATGCTGCAATCTTCAACATTATTTGTGCAAAACAAAAATAAAGTGCATATAAAAACAATATTATTATTAATAAATTAATTTGAACAATACTTTGTTAAGTACTGAAACAACAGACTGCAATTATGTCTAAACAGCCAGATTCCTTACAAGATACAAACCAACACCAAACCTTATGAAAGTATCTTCTCAATAGACAACACACATACAGTAAAAATCTGTGAACACATTATAAATTGCTATATGGTCACAAGCAGTCTGTGGAAAGTATTACCAAGTCTAAAATTCACGCATTAAAATCATTTTCTCCACTGGCAACCATGGTCCTCACTTCTGTCACTTTGAGGCACTCGGCGTCACGATTTCTGTAGTCGTAGTGTGATAGTGAGGACACACTATCATCAGGGCTGTCACACTGATTGTCAGTCAACATGATCCCAGGGTTCTGTGGAGCCTTATTGTTCTGTACCGTGTACTGGTGCATCCATAGATGCTTCTCTTCCACCTCCCTGCTCACCACAACAAACAATTCCTTTTCTTTACTATCCAGTTGCTCTTTTAGATACGCTATGAGATCACTGCTCTGAAAGTTGAAGGGAATAATTTTACAAATAAATATTTTTCTTGAAGTCTGATTTGATTAAAGTATTATTAAGGGGGAAGTGCCAGGGTAGCCCGCGAAATTCAAATTTACTTACGTTTTTCGCAATTTTCAGATCAGTGTCAGGTTGTATTTTGATCAAAAGTTGATTCGCGACTATAACAGGTACGTATTTACTGAATTATAATCATTCGAATCATTAATACATCTTTCTAAGTTAGATTTGTACCACGACAACAATTAATCTCTTATGGAAAACTGCTTAGTGGTACAAATCTAACTTAGAAAGATGTATTAATGATTCTAATGATTATAATTCTATAAATACGTACCTGTTATTGTCGCGAATCAAATTTTGATCAAGATAAAACCTGACACTGGCCTGCAAATTGCAAAAATCGTAAGAAAATTTGAATTTCGCGGTCTACCACTGCGCATTCACCTTAAGTCTTTTTGTCACATTAAAAACCTTTTGCCCAACAGAGAGACTTGTCACATCAATGAATAACAAATACCTTTATAAAAACATATAATAATTACCCTTCCTATTAACTGTGGTGCTTCAAGCTTGGAGTCCAGGTTATAGAAGTTTCCCTGTATCTGCCGGATGGTGATCCAGTGACGGCGCCGCAGTGGCAGCATCACAAATCCCAACTTGTAGTCCGATGGCACATTCAGGATAAAGCCACAGATGTTTGACAAATCCAAACAACCTGGGTCCCTGAAACAAAGAAAATGGTTGTTAATTTTCCCCAATTTTTTTTCTACATGCAGAATGGGGTTTGAGTAATTTTGATTGTACACACGGCTACACATCAAGCTATAAATTTCCAGTGTTATCTGACCTCCCATTGTATAGGTTTTTTGTACAATCAGAAGTCAGCTTATACTGGTTATGTATAGCTTGAGGTGTAGCCGTGCGTGTGTACAATGGCATGTTTCTTTTCAATGAGAATAAATTCTTATAATCAACTTGATAGTACTATAACATGGCATTGTTTCATGCTACAAGTACCTAAATAGACTTACATCCACTATTGATTAGTGGGTCAACAGATTCATAGCCAAAAGTACCGGTTATTAAAGTATACTTACTTCCTCTTATCAAACCAGATAGCTTCACAGCCTTTTTTCTGTAGAGCTGCCATTATCACATTGATATCATAGTTGCCAAGCCCCAACATGGAGCGGTGCGGGTTGATCCACACATTTGGTGATAGCCTGCTGCATATTGCATCTAACTCTGTCTTTGAATATGTACCCCGCGTCTGGAAACACAAAACAACCAATCGTAACATACTTAAGTACACTATTTACTCTAAAATACAAGTCAAACATAAAATCATCATAACAACGTTTGACTTTGAATTCTGTAACAATAGCGCGCTTCAAACTTGACGAGTTATAGTAGCATTCATTAAAATTCAATAATTACCTGGAATAAGTTGTTAAGCGCGTGTAAAGCGCATAACTCTTTAACCTGTTTTTCATGATAAATTGTTTGTTTCGAATTCATCGCGTTTACGTCCCATTCAAAGAGTTTCTTCTGAACCAAGCCTCATGGTCGTCCCAACCAAACTTAATTATCTATTAGCAGACTTGTTTGCTATTTATATCTGTAATACGTAGAATAAAAATGTTTTTGTATTATTTTAATCGCTGAATTTAACGCAACTTGACAATTTTTTTTGACAACAATCTTGACAGCTGTTCCCACAGAACATATTATGTTGTTTAGAGTTGGGTTTGGACAGGGAACGCGAACACAAAATATTATTTAGTATGTTAAACTCTTCAGTTTTATGAACTAAAAAAAATATGCGAGGGATTATTTATTTATTTAATATTATTTTTAGCCCATGCAGGACAAAGGGACACGCCTTGCCCTGCAGTGGGACCTGTGGGACTGTGGGACAACAATGACCTTTCTCCTTTTCACTCCTCTCTGTCTTGAGCTAATGAATGTGGACCAATCTTATCTGTAGGCGCCTTCGATCAACAATAGGCGCCAAGTTCGTCAAGCCTTCTACACTCTATGCTTCTACATTATAAAATGCATGATGAGAATGAGTGGGATTTAAAAGGGTAGCAAAAAATAGTCTGCCACTAGCAACACATAAATAGACACTGATGCGAGAATAACAGCCAATATCGGATGGGTCAAGTATCATTTATGGCGGGAAATGTTTTTTGGTTTTATATATTTGAGTTTGACACTTGACAATTTCACAAAAATATTTACATTACAACAGACTATTAGAAAAGTTTCAAATTAAATTTAAAATAGATATATTCAAACGGGCTGACCACACGAAATAATGTTTGAAACAGATCAAATAGAAGGTTTACTCCCTGAAGATGAGCTTGATAACAACTTATCCACTATTAATAAATCATCACTGCAACAGTACAAACTTTCTCTACCTAGGTAAAGTTTTCAGTCATACTTTTAATTTATCAGAATAATTTAAACTCTAGTTGACCATTATTCCCTATTATTAGATCGTCAAATGTAGCATCTACTGTATTACTGAACGACATTTGGAATACCAATCAAGAGTTGTTAAATGATGGAGCTGTTAACCACATTCTAAACTCAGCTAATGTTCTACTACAAAATGCTGACACAAGCCAAATGAAAAGTTGGAAAAGTTGTTTAAAGTAAGTATTATTACTGGTAGGAACTAATTGCTCTAATTTCAACATTCCAATAAAAACTAAATATATATATTGTTTACAGCAATTTTGATGCAGAATCTTTCTTTGAACAAACATTATTAGCTTGCGATCAATGTAATTCCACTACAAAACACGGCTTAAATGAGTTTCAAAAAAACAATTGCATGTGTAACCTAGGTTTAGCTGATTCAATTGATAAACCTCCTAAACAAGTAACAGAGACCAAAGGAAGTTCATATTTTGTAAAGAATTTGAATTCAGAAAACTCAAGTCAAGAGTCAAGATCTGGAGATGACCAGAGACAAGTTTTTAAGCCAAGGTTTGGGCGGCCAAAGCATGTAAATAAGAATGCCAACCAGCCAGTAATATCAAGTACTCCCAAAGCTGAGGAAGTTGACTTTGAAAAAGAAGATGAGGAGAACAAAGCTCATAAGAGCAATGTGGCAAAGATTATGTTTAAGACAGCCAAGGAAGCATTGCTAGCTTCTAACCCTGCAGCTAAAAGAACATTAGGGACATCAAGAAAAGCTCAGGCTAAGTTTGTGTCACCTATGATTGGAGCTCAGTAAGTCAAAATTTCCCTTAAGAAAACCTGATAATGTTTCAATAGTTTTATTTTATTTTTATCTTATTATAATATGTTTTGAATATGTACCTATTTTCTCCAGAGACAAACAAGAGACAGTTGAGCCAGAAGTAACTGATGAGAGACTCAAACATATTGATCCAAAAATGATAGAGTTGATTGAAAGTGAAATTATTGATAAGGGAACACCAATAGGTTAGTAGAAAATAAACTCGATGAACTGTTACTTTTCAGCCCAATTAAAATTATTGATTTATTTTTGATTTAGATAGCAAGCAAAAAATTTATTTTTTTATAAACCTGTTTTAACAAATTTGTAAAGATTTTTTTTTTGTTAAATAAACTATTTACATCATTGTTTCAGGA
Source organism: Hydraecia micacea (assembly GCA_914767645.1). Classification (NCBI taxonomy): domain Eukaryota; kingdom Metazoa; phylum Arthropoda; class Insecta; order Lepidoptera; family Noctuidae; genus Hydraecia; species Hydraecia micacea. Next base: position 17,985,633 of record OU611782.1, on the reverse strand, counting down.
TGGGACGACATAGCTGGTCTGCACCATGCCAAGTCAACCATACAAGAAGCAGTTGTATGGCCTCTGCTCCGTCCTGACATTTTCACTGGACTGCGGCGGCCTCCTAAAGGAATCCTCTTGTTTGGACCTCCTGGCACTGGCAAGACTTTAATAGGTAATACTCTTTAACGAAACTGATGTACCCTCCATTAGTGCTACTTTTGTAAATGTTTTAGATGGCTTCATTATAACTTTTGCCTAAATCTTGTGTAAAAACATGTTCACGATAAGGTATAGTCTCCCTCGTATTGCTTTATCACCCTAAGGCTCAAAGTCACTTGCACGTCAGTAAACAACCAGGTGTCTTGTGACAGTTTCCACCTTAGTAAAGTTTCCATTTACTGAGCATTGTTATCAAAAGTGGTAAAGTAATAATGAGACCGACTATACATACGTTTTGCTAAACCACACGTCATTGTATTTCATGATTCAAAGTAAGTAAAATGTTCGTACAAACTTACTATTAAAAGCAGTATTTTAGTATTTGAGCACAGTGTAAATTATTATTTCATAAAGGTTTCTATGTATTGCATGTATGTGTTAGGTAAATGTGTGGCGGCGCAGTGCAACGCGACGTTCTTCAGCATCTCTGCGTCGTCGCTCACGTCCAAGTGGATCGGCGACGGAGAGAAGATGGTGCGCGCGCTCTTCGCCGTCGCCAGGTGTCACCAGCCCGCTGTTAGTATTGAAAGGCCTTAATTTATATACGTCAATGTAGAGAATCACACTTGTGAAGTCCACTGCTGGGCTCTAGAAAGCAGCCCAGTAGCCCATTGTTTCATCCTATATTCCTATTGTTACCATAACTATGGAAGCAAATTATCAACCTATACTTACTTTGGCTAATGACTTCCAGTAATAATAAGAAAACCACACTAGCTTGCTAACAATTTTGACATTTTTGTAATTTAACGTCTGCCACTTCTCCCTGCGTCTTTAGATGAGAAAGGGATTAATAAAAACACATAGAAAATATTTTTTTATGATGTTTCAGGTAATTTTTATAGATGAGATAGACTCTCTGCTGACTCAGCGGAGCGACACAGAACATGAAGCTACCAGGAGGATCAAGACAGAGTTCTTGGTGCAGTTCGACGGCGCAGCGACCGGTAAACTATAATAATATGTAACTATAATTATAGCTCAGTATTTTGAGCGCATCGAACATGCGATCTACGATATTCGGCTTGAGGTTTTAAGCTCTGGCCAAACAAGCGAAACCCTAGCGTGATGCGGGACGAGATTCGCTCGCGCCGATTGTGACAACTAAGTATGGAGGTATTCAAACTGGCGCGAATAGACGCGAGACTTCTTAATCATTAAGGCTATCGACGCGCGCAGACTCGTGCACGTCTCGCGTGAGATTTCACATGAAAATCATTGTCTTATCGGACTTGCCCCAAGTATCGCCCAAACCGATCTGCCACAGCCCACATCCAAAAGGCTATAACAATCCTAATCATGCCTTTGCCACACCTTACGAAGTTTCCTGATAATCACACAATTTTAATATCTGATATGTTTCAGCTGAAGAAGATCGTCTGTTGATAGTGGGCGCAACAAATCGTCCTCAAGAGTTGGACGAGGCAGCTCGTAGGCGACTCGTCAAACGATTGTACATACCACTACCTGATGCTGACGTGAGTTTGTTATGACGTGTAGGCCCTGAAGTTAGTAGCCATTGAAGATTACTATATAGAACCTAGTGTGTTTTAATTAACCATCTTAAAAAAGGGATACTATTTTTATTGAGAGGAGGCCTGTGTCCCAGCAGTGGGAACATTATAGGCTGAGTATGTAATACAGTAGATAGTTATCATGTTCTTTGTTCAGAGAATATTTTTTCTAGTTTCACCAAGACTTATTTTAATAATAATACCAGCCTGTAACTGTCCTACTGCAGGTCAAAAGCTTCTTCGCGTACAGAGAAGGTACGAGCACTAATCATCACGCTTACTCAAGGCGCGTATCGGCGATTTTGGACTTATATTACAGGCTCGCTTATTTTACAGGCGCGCCATCAGATTATAACAAATCTTCTCGCAAATGAAGGCAACGACTTGACACCACAGCACATATCTGAGATCGCGAACCTGACGGAAGGCTACTCGGGCGCAGACATGAAGTCTCTATGTTCGGAGGCCGCCATGGGACCTATACGCTCCGTACCGCTCTCGCAAATCGTCAGCATTGACAGGAATAAGGTAGATATGAAAATGTGTTTTAGATAAAAGCGAAATCGCTATCGCGCTTGGTAGCGATACTGCTTCTGGTTGGACCAAGCGCGACAGCGATATTGCTTATATCTGAATAGGCCTTAAAAGTCCAGTTTGGGTATGACTCCCATAGAATGAATACCATGGCTTGGGACCTTAACACAGTGCACAATTTTACAGATATGCAAAGTGTGTATATCTGTAAAGCAAGCGATTTTATACCGTATTGTTGTACTGTACCGTGTTGATTTGTCCACTAAGATCGGAATCAAAGGTTCGAATCCTATTATTAGTGTGGTAATTTAATATTTAAAAAATGTTTTCAGGTGCGCCCCGTTTGTATACAAGATTTTGTGAATGCCTTACAAAGAGTGAGGCCAAGCGTGTCGCAAGATGACCTAGGACAGTATGTGAAATGGAACACAACTTATGGCCAAGGATTTTAATAAATTACCTATTCCTTTCATTATTTTTATTTTATTGAAATCTATCCCCATATTTCCTGTATAACCCAGGCTACGCAGCCTAAGTCCGACATAGCCATTAGCTCTAAGAACATTAAGAAAAAGAGAACAACATAAAATCTTGGTGTGATCCTTTCAAGACCATTATTTTACATCTATTAGTCATGCAAAAGAGATTTTACGTCTGCCGCATACTGTTTGTTTCTATGCAGTTAGTAACCTTTCGTCTGTCTATGTAAATCTTAGAGTAAGAAAGCTCTTTGTCTAAGGCTGCTATGTATGACTTTCTAGCTGTCATGCTCACTGACCGTACGTTCCGAATTGCGAAAATAGCGATAATATCGCGAATCCGACCAACGCGCAATGTCACAATTATTACTCAATAGCCCTTATATTTTGTGACTATTAAATTTGGTCGGATTCGCGATATAATCGCTTTTAACGCAATTCGGAAGGCGCCCAGGCATACTACTGTCAAATCAGTTGCCAAAAGAGAAAAAAAAAAATACTGTCAAACATTTGACAGAAGTATTGTAAATGTCAACAATCAGCTGTGCAGTGTTTTGGCGCGTACCCGTACAGACGCAGATTTATTTAAATTAACAAAAATCATTAAAATTATTCGGGGAGCTTTGTTAAAAGTCCCCTAATCAATTAAATAAACAAATTTCTATAAGATGCCATAAGTTAGAGTCAAAATGGATCAAGATAATCGTGTTGTAGTGCTCATAGACATGGACTGTTTTTATTGCCAAGTAGAAGAGAAAATTAACCCAGAATTAAGAGGAAAACCTATTGCCGTAGTACAATACAATCCTTGGAAGGGCGGAGGGTAAGTGACGTACAAAAATATGTAACAATTTCCATGTAGTAACTGTTACATACCTTGTTGTATTTGAATGCTGTTTTATTAGTCCTGTTGCCAATTTGTCAGGATCATAGCCGTGAACTACGTCGCTAGAGCTCAAGGCGTTGGCCGCCACATGCGAGGAGATGAGGCCAAGGAGAAGTGCCCTGATATAGAGCTACCAGTTGTACCATGCCTTAGGGGCAAAGCGGATATTTCCAAGTAAGTAGATTGTTCGACCAATAATAATCTAAGTCCAGTACTTCCAGTAGTCTTATTGTTTCTTTCGTAGATCGTCTATAAACTTGCACTACTACACCAGTAGTTTAAGCTTCCCTAATTTAGGTTACAAAAGCTAACTACTTACTAACTTCAAGGCCAAGAAATAGTTGTAATACGACTATGGCTTAATGCTGTCACCACATTTACATAATTGTGTTTTTTAATAGAGTTTACTGTTTGGTTTATTTTGTTACTTAATAGGCGAGATGTACAGTCATTTCTCATAATAATTCTATTTCAGGTATAGAGAAGCGGGCAAAGAAGTAGCAAGAGTGTTACAGAAATTCACACCACTCTTGGAGAGAGCTTCAATTGATGAAGCTTACCTGGACATTACTGCTACTGTTAGAAAATCAATATACTTTTAATCTTTCCCCAGAGTGGGTCATATAATACCCTGGTTTACGTCCTAAATCCGCCCCTAAGACGACCCACTGACCCGTACTATACCTATGGCAGCATTCTTGCTATAGTGTAACAAGTACAGACATGTTTTATGATTTCACCATACTATGCAGTGTTTTAAAAATTTCACAAATTTTGTATTCCAGGTGCAAGAGAGACTAAAAACCCTCAATGTGAACACAGTTCACACTGACATGATGCCAAACACATTCACCCTGGGTTATGACTGCGTGGAGGAGTTCCTTGCAGATGTACACACATGCGGCATAGAGAACATTGAGTTTGACTACGAACATGCCAAGCAGTTGCTTATAGGTGCCGTCATAGTCAGTGAGATTAGGGCTGCTGTTTATGAAGAAACTGGTAAGGCTACCTAGATAAAAATTATCAAATTTACCTAATAGGAGTCCCAGATTCTTTAAAGAAATGTTCATATGATTTCATCTTTATCAATCATGGGGGTTGCGGTTGTATTGCAGGTTACAGATGTTCAGCTGGCATAGCTCACAACAAAATATTAGCTAAACTGGTGTGCGGTATGAACAAACCTAACAAGCAGACAGTTCTACCGAAACATTGTATCTATATACTGTACAGGTACGTATCCTGGTGTTTATAAAAGTTGCGAATAACATACCGAAGGCGAAAGCGACTGGAGGAGACTTGCGTGACATCAGCATCATGCAATAGAATTAATCTAAATTAAACCAATCATTAACAGATCTATTTACTTAAAATATCTGACTTTCAGCACATTGCCATTGAAAAAAGTGAAACACCTTGGAGGAAAGTTTGGGTCTACTGTTTGTGAAATGTTGAAAATCGATAAAATGGGCGAGCTTCAGAAGTTCACTGAAAAAGACCTACAAGCAAGATTTGATGAAAAAAATGGGTAGGTACACTGAATGGGCCTAAGACATTAAGTCCGCCGTTGTACCTTATTTGTGCGAAAAGTTTAAATAAATAAATGGGTTTTATTCTTATTGGCGACTTATTCCTTTCTTTCAATAAAATGTGCTGTTTAATTTTATAGAACATGGCTATACAATATCGCGCGAGGTATCGACTTGGAACCAGTACAAGCAAGATTTAACCCTAAAAGTATTGGATGCTGCAAACAATTCCGAGGAAAGGCTGCTCTCCTTGACTTGGAGAGCGTTCGGAAATGGCTCAAAGATCTCGGCGACGAAATAGACGACAGACTAGATCAGGACGCGTTGGAAAATAACAGAACGCCGAAACAGATGGTCCTTAGTTACTCTACGCAGCTTCCCAATGGCCGAGATAGCAGCAGTTCTCGTTCTTATAATTTTGTGGCTGATGACGAACTATGTGGCGAATTATTTTCAAGCAAAGCTTTAGAACTTCTCTTAGAAAGTTCTGAGGGAGTCAAAGAAAAAGGTAAATTTTCCAGATTTCATGTGATTACCAAGTGCTGATTAGGGCGTATGCTAAAACTCGCGCGAGTGCCCACGCGTGACGCTTTGGAAGATACAGCTAATCTCTACTTAGTAACTTGACACGGGGAGGCCTGTCGACTTGTCGCCGACGTTTGTTTTGCCATATAATAAATTAGCGAAAATTCCAATAAGGCAGTCTACCCGATACAACTTTACATGTTCGATCGAGGCCAAAAATTGTTCTAGCGGCGCTGCACGAAGCGGGCCCACGGTCCGGAGCGGACACCCGCTCCATGTACCCGTACCCGCGCGCATTAAAACGTACACCCATTGTTTACGACCTAAAGCAATTTGTTTTTCCAGAAGGTGAAGGCAACAGGAGATTGAAAGCACCAATAAAATTCCTAGGAATAAGTGTTGGAAAGTTTGAAGATCATACAGAAGTAAAGAAGACTAAGAAAATATTAGATTATTTTTGTGCTGGATCATCTAAAGATATCGCAGATAAGACTAGAGACAGTATTAAACAAGAAAAAGCTAATAGTGAACAACCTGTTGTCAAGAATGAAACTACCGCTAAGAACGATGGCAAAGATTACATCATGCAAAAATTCTTCCAAGTGTGTGAAAAACCTCAAATGAGCGAATCTCAATCTTTAGCAAAGCAGAACCTCGATCAAAGCAATAAAACAAACGACGCGGTTATTATAGAATCTAGCTTAGATAAGCAGGAGTCATTTTTTGCAAAAATATTGAACCAAAACAAGAAGGATCCCAGTGTGAGTAAAATACAAGATTCAGAATTAGATTTCCAAAAAATACGGACAACGACGCCCGTTTGTGATGTGGTCACTTTTGGGGAGGATAGCAATGAGACATATTATTCAGGATCAACAATTGTTGACGAAATAAACAACAGCGTGGCACTGTTCGAAGACGACCCGCAGGACGTTGCTCGTGTTACTAGTATAAGAGAGTTACTGAGCAGCTCCAGAAAAGGAAAAGAAGATGGCTCTGACACTGTGTCAGAACCAGAACAAAATACCGATGCAGTTGCACCTGTCGTTCCTCAGAATGTACCACCACAGGTTGAGACGATCAACTGTCCTGAGTGTAGCAAATCAATACCAATGGATGAGATCGCCGAACATTCAGATTACCATCTTGCTTTGAAGTTGAGAGAAGAAGAAAGGCAACAGGCTCGCAGAGAAATAAAAGAAAAGAATAATTTCGTAAAAATTAAACAGAATGAGGAAACAAAGAAGAAGCAACCAGAACAACAAAACAATTCAAGAAATGAAACTACATCTTCCATTGCTAGCTTTTTAGTAAAAATCGATGAGAATGTTCCAACAGAGACCTGTTCTGAATGTGGTAAAAAAGTTCCCCTGGAAAAATTTGGGGAGCATCTAGATTTCCATGAAGCACAGAAGTTGAACAGAGAATTAAATAAGAAAACGAATCCCTTGTTTATTGGAAGTAATGTAAAAAGAAAACGGAAATCGAATTCCCCAGTAAAGAAGAATAAAATGGCATGTAGAACTATTGACTCTTTCTTTAGATAATGACATGATATTAAATGGAATAGAAACACAGTTTTGTTTTTTTTTAAAGGTGTATATTATAGTGTTAAAAAGATTTACACAGCGTAGATCTCATTCTGGATCTTTCTCCAGGCGTCAAGGGGTCCGTGCTCGGGGCGGTACTTGACGTTGCAGCCGTCGTTGGCGAGGCGGCCGTCCTCACGCAGCTTCTCAAACTCCTCACGTTCGTACTTGGTGAAGCCCCATTTCTTGGAGACGTAGATCTGAAATAATAAATCGTCAAATCAGAACTGAAACTATCTTGCAGGTGTAAGTGGTCCAAGTATGTTTTAAATTGACAGCCCAAGTTATAAACAAAAATTATTTAAAAAAAATTTTTTGGTTTTGAAAAATCATAAGAATTGTCCCCTAAGACAGGGCAAAAGCAGTCTCTATTTCCACAATTTTTTCCAAGGGCTTACAATAGAGCTCTTAGAATGCAAGTTGTCTTCTCTGAAAAAGGAAATGTATATGGGCGAATATGAGAATAGCATACCTTCTGGCGACCGGGGTACTTGAACTTGGCACGACGCAGAGCTTCAATGACCTGAGCCTTCCAACGGTCGCTGGAGCGCACGGACATGATGGGTTGTCCGATGCGCACACGCGCTACGGTACCTTGCGGCTTGCCGAAGGCACCTCTCATCCCGGTCTGGAGCCTGAAGAGAAGATTTTCAACATTTTTATTTATTACTTTATTTCCTAGCATTTTGTAGCAGGGATATACATTAATCAAAGTCAAGCACAGGCCAAAAGCTTCACAAGTCCATGGTGCATGCTAATATACAGGGTGATTGGAAGATGGGTGCAAAACTTCAAGGCGAACATACTACAGAGAATTTAGAACCATTTAACCGTTTGCATGTCGTAATTACCGACACAATTAAAAAGCGGTTGTGTCTCGCGTGGATCTACGTTCCGGCATACGAAGGGTTAAGCCATGGTTGTCTAAGACGAAGTCTTACCAATTTTTTTTTACCTAATATGTATGTTTTTTATGTCTAACTAGCTTATACCCGCGACTTCGTCCGCGTGAAATTTCACCCTCCCCCTTTTCACCCCCTTAAAGGTTAAATTTCCAAAAACCCCTTCTTAGTGCTCCCCTACATTATAATAGGAAGCCGTGTGCAAAATTTCACATTCCTAGCCCCAGTAGTTTCGGCTGTACGTTGATATGTCAGTCAGTCAGTTCTCCTTTTATATATATAGATGAGTTATGACACAGAGGCCTAAAACATATATTTCTAGATTGCTTACACATTACTTTAATTAAATAAAATAAAAATTAATTCATTTATCATTCAATTTAACTTATTCATTGGGAATTTTCGAAAAAAAAAAAATGTAGCTAAAACAAATTAGACTTCGTGTCTAAGACAACCAACCAACCAACTTAAATTAAATGGTTCCAAATTGTCTATACTATCTTCGCCATAAAGCTTTGCGCCCATATTCCAAATTGTTTAGACACTACAATAATACTTAATAAATCCTGTTACGAGTTTCTACTAAATCCTGTTAATAGTTATAATAATATATTGACTCATTATAATAGGAAAGAATAGTCATCTTGCTTTATCTTAGAAGACATTTTTATAATTTGCAAGTCACCGTGAGGACTATTGCTATGACCTATGAGTAATACTACAGGATAACAACATTGGCATAGTATTAATGTTCAGTTCGAATATCACAACATTGTGCAACCATGACTTGTAACATTTTGTTTATCACTGTTTACTGATGACAATCAAATTTTAATACAGGTTTATCTAGTGCTTGTAATAAAAAGATCTGTTTTTTTCTGATAAAAACACCAAAGTAGAGACTCACTTATGAATCACGGTTAAATGGGATAAATAAAGATGAATTGATGAATCATGACAGCTTGTAGCGATATTCCCATGTATAAAATACATTCAATGAATCATGGCTGTATCTTTGACAGTCATTACAGCTAGTCAGGTGACCAAAATGCCTGAAAATCAGTTGTATAAAGGGACATCATGTTACCCAGTAACTGGGTAGCAGAGGTCAGATAGGCAGTTGCTCCATGTAAAATACTGGTATTCCGCTGCATCCAGTTAAACTGGAAGCCGACCTGAGCATAATTGGGAAAAGGCTAAACAGATTGATTGAGGAACCAAAATAATGGTGAAATGACGCGATTGTGAGTGTACATGCACAAAAGTTGGGAGAGTATGTGCAAACGCCATGATTCAATGGCAGTATTGAACCAAATCACCCCATTTTAAGTTTACCGAGGACTGCAATTATTAGTCTAATTGGCCGAAAAGAGGCACACCTTCTGAAAATCATTTTAAATTGTTCATGACAAAATTCAAGAGCAGGCACACTCGGGAATAAAAAAAATTAAGTTTCTAAAGTAGGACTTTGATGCGTTTTGCCATGATCAGGATAAGAGACTAAACCGGTCAGTTATCTGTTCAAAATACCGACATACAACATTGAGTAGTGAACTTCCTAAGATATGTATTTTATTAGCCCCTAAGACGACCCACTGACCTTATAACCTAACTTCATCATGTCAGTTAAATGCCTTGAGATTGTCCCTTTCTATTGCATTACAATCATGATATATTATCAGTTTTTGATTAAGACAACAGACCAAGCTTATGGGTTATTCCCACATGTGGATAATAGAATAACTAAATTCTATAATGCGCAACACTGGCCTGGCCTATAGTATATATTTTAATCTATCTGAAATAGTAAAACTGCATTACATCTGCATGCAATTTTAGAAAGGTAGATAGAATAAGTTTTTATAACTGGCTAGAGAAATATCTAAGTAATATTATAAAGGATGCTTACCTATCAGCTCCAGCGCACGATAACATTTTGTTGATGCGGATAACATGGAATGGATGCAGCCTCATGCGGATGTGGAACTGATCCTTGCCGCAGTTCTTGACGAGGTACTTGTTGCAGCAAATACGGCCTGCTTCCAGAGCCTCAGAGCTGAGCTGCTCGTACTCGTCAGACACCAGGTGCACGCATAGCGGGAAGTCGTCCACCGTCGCCCTCTTCTTACCCAAGTCGAAAATACGGATCTTGGGGTCGGGGACACCACGACAGAACCGTGACTTAGGGTACGGTTTGTTTTTACAATACCGATAACTGAAAAACACATTTCACTCGTTAAAACTTTGTACAAGTAATGATCATAACACAACTTTTGAGGTTGTAAATTATTTACCATCTCGCTGGCCGGCGCCCCATTGTGATCTGAAATAAATAAAAAATTAAACTTAGTAAGTCTTACACTACACGTCTTTGTAAATTCACGGAATAATATTCATCACTTTTCAAGATTACATTAGATTTTATATTGAAAAATTATCAGCACCTTCACAAAGTGACACCACTTCCACGAAAAGACAGACGGAAGTTGGTTTGACGTTGACGTAGACTTTTTTTTTAATAATCTTTATTCATGACCATGGATACAAGTCCTTCAGTCGTAGTCACTAAACATACTCTACATTTATATCTATCTACAAGTACATGAAAAATAACAGTTCATAGTATGAACTGTTATTTTTCATGTACTTGTAGATATCAAATAACAGTTCATAGTATGAACTGTTATTTTTCATGTACTTGTAGATAGATATAAATGTAGAGTATGTTTAGTGACTACGACTGAAGGACTTGTATCCATGGTCATGAATAAAGATTATTAAAAAAAAATTAAAAAAAAAGTCTACGTCAACGTCAAACCATCATACAAGTTTTTACCGCTCTGAATACGAGCTAAGCACATCTGAGTGACAATGAAATTATCTAAATTAACAACAAAAAATTAAGGAAGTAAACATAAAAATAAATAACAAAAAAAAAACCAATTCAATTGACCCCAAAACAATTAAATTTTTTCTATAGTATTCAATATATATCTAAATAATGGATTAAAATAAACATTTTTGGAAAGTAATTCCTGAACGTGGCGGGGAACACTTAAAGAGTTTTGTTCTGCAATGTCACTAATTTCACTGACAAGTATTAGTCTTTGCATGGCAAATGATTCACAGTCAAATATAACGTGTTTTATATCCGCATTTTCCTCAGAGCAAAAAGTACACTTGCTTTCACTGATGATTCTCATCCTGTAGAGATGTGCTGGGACTAAACAATGGCCAAAACGCAAGCGATTAATGACGGTTATGAACTTTCTGCTAGAGTGTTTTTTTAGTGTGGCAAGCTCAAAAAAATATTTATTAAAATAGTTATAATATGGAAAATATCACCTTACGTAGTGTAGTGCTCTGCGATTTCTGCGACTAGTGTGTGCGCGTCTTACGTAAGGTTCTATAATGCCCAGGCTACACAAACGGGAAACACCGATAATTATTGCGATGACGGGCGTTACGGCCTGGCCACGACCTTGCCACTATCTGCTTACTACGGGGCGGCGAGCGGTAAAAACAAATATACGAAAATGTATGAACCATGCCACGACGCACCGCTCGCAGCGTCAACGCTAGACAAAAGAAACCGCGCCACTTGCCGCGCTGCTTGCCTCTAAGCCAAAAGTCGTGGCCGGGTGGTTACGGCCTGGCCACGACCTTGCCGCTATCAGCAGCAGCTTAACGCGGGGCGGCGATCGGTAAAAACAAATATATGAACCATGACATGACGCACCCCTCGCAGCGTCAACGCTAGACAAAAAAACCGCGCCACTTGCCGCTCTGCTTGCCGCGCCGCTTGCCGCTAAGCCAAAAGTCGTGGCCAGGTGGTTAATCGTAGGTGCAGCCACGACTTTTGGCGATAATTATCGGTGTTTCCTGTTGGTGTGGGCCGGGCATAATACGGTTTCCTTTCTGCCATGGCGCCATGTGCCACCAACTTACCTCCAGGCCACGAATTTTGGCTTAGCGGCAAGCGGCGTGGTTTCTTCTGTCTAGCGCTGACGCTGCGAGCGGTGCGTCGTGGCATGGTTCATACATTTTGGTATATTTGTTTTTACCGCTCGCCGCTCCGCGCTAAGCTGCCGTTGATAGCGGCGAGTTCGTGGCCAGGCCGTTAGGCCGATGTACACACATGTTTTTTTGCCGTATAAAACTACGGTTGATTCGCCGTGTTTAGGCACGGTCGTCAGTGTTGTACAGATTACTATAGCTAAGTAGTTTGTTGAAATGTTGACAGACACCGCATGGCGCCGTCGCCGTATGGGTCCTCCGGTGGTTTGCCGTGTTATATACAAGCTGAGACGATTATATTAAGGTGCGGCTTGCGCGGCGTACCATAGGAAACCGACAAACCGTGACGTGTACAATGAGCCTTATCCTTGTTACAAGTGTTTCTGAACTAGAAGGATAATTTTGGTGTCTCATTTCCGGTAGTTTCTAGACGATTTTTAAACTGTCAAAACTTTGATGAAAAATGTCAGCTGTATTAGAACAAAACAGACGTATTTTTGCGTAAAATTAATCATCTAATGAGAGTATAATAATAAGTGATTGTTCAAAATGGGTGCTTTAACAAGTAGGCAAAACGCTGGTGTCGAAGAAGCCGATGTAGTGTCCAATCATGCGTATAAATATCCGCCTAGATCAGGTAAATGGGCCTTCTCTAATTCGATTACCTATTTATTGTGGTGTCGTATTCAATAACCCTGATCCATTGTCATTCTAAATGTTTATTTTTACTATTTAGTTTATTTAGATAACTTGAGCAATGCAAATACGTGGATTTCTTGATTGGTTTAACTTACCATGACTGACAGTGAGAATCAGTGTCCAATTTTGTCGTGTAGATCGATTTCATAAATGAATAATCTTGAGTAAACTGTAAATAATTATTATCGGTTATCAAATTACATCTTGATACAGACAGTTTGATGAATAAATACTACCATTACATACATTTTCACATTCTATTTTCTAAGTAAGTTAATGCTATAAGGAACATTTAGAAACTGATGATGCAGGTAATTACTTCGGGAGCCACTTCATCATGGGTGGCGAGAGATTTGACACGCCTCAGCCGGAAGCATATTTATTTGGAGAAAATGCAGATTTAAATTTCCTAGGCAGCAGGCCCACACCTGTAAGTATAATTATATTGAACTAAATTCATTTATTCAAGCCATCAAAGTTTTATGATATTTTGAAATGATTAAAGTGCTAAATGTGTAAATAAACATTTTAGAATATCCTAAACACGCTGTCACTTAGAATTTCAGTGACACAATGTACCCTGGGTGCTTTTGAGATAAATAAGAATGTAAGTCCACTAAGGTCATCTAACTAAAGAACTTCATCAAAAAGATTTATTTACCTGATTCTGAAACTTACAAGGAAAATTGAATTTAATTACTTAATGATTAAGCTAATAGGAATAAATCTATGTATTGTTCTGTCATTACCTGATTTATCACAATTAAATTAATAACAATTGACATGTCCTCAGTTCCCGTACCCCCCGCCACAGTCTAATGAGCCTACTAAAACATTAAAAAGTCTAGTAAATATACGTAAGGAATCTTTACGTTTCGTACGCTGCCCTGAGCCCATGGGCAAGTTGGCAGAGAACAAGATTGGAGATGGCATGATCAAGTCTGTGGACAATAATGGCAAAGGGACATATTACAATATTGAGTTCACGTTTGATTGTGACGCAAGATGTGCTATCACTGTATTCTACTTTTGTACTGAAGAAGTCACTCCCACTGGCGTTGTGTAAGTACCATTTTTATTATTTGTTTTGCTACAACTGAGCTATAGTAACTGTCATTATGGCTGTCTTGGCTTGATTTGAACACTGTGAGACACTAAATGCCCCCAGACGTAACAACAAGAATTTTCTATTGTGTCTCGTTCAGTGTCCTTCAATGGGTTAATCAATGGTGATGTGACCTTGTGTCCATAACACTTTATTGTCATTAAAAAATATTGTAATTTTTTAAACATGACAGGAAAATGTTATCTTATCTGTATAACCATCGGATGATTCATAAGTTCATAACCTTTAATGTAGTTTAACAACAACACAAATCTATATATATAAAAGGAGAACTGACTGACTGACATATCAACGCACAGCCCACACCGCTGGGTCTAGAGATTCCAAACTTGGCATGTAGGTTCCTTATGAGGTCTAGGGGTGCACTAAGAAAGGGTTTTTCGAAATTCCACCCCTAAGAGGGTGAATGGGGAGGAGGATGAAATTTCACGCGGACGAAGTCGCGGGCAGAAGCTAGTGAAATCATAACATCCTTAAAACATCTTAAGCTATTTTAATGATGGCTGCAATAATCAGACAGTGGGATAAAGTCTACCTTTGTGGTGTATTAACTTTAATAAATAAATAAAGTCCATTAGAAGGAAAACTTAATGTTTACTTGATGAATATTTCCTGCCTTTTCTGCCACAGTTACTACCCGCGCGACCCTGCAATGAACTCCCAGACGTACCACTACAAAAAGGGCGCAAACCAGCAGTTCTGTCAGATTTCACATGTGTTTGATCCTTCTAAGCATCCTGAAGAGGACCTGGTGTACAACGCGGACAGGGAGATCATACCTATCGCTATATACTGTGTCGTGGACGAGGGACAGGAAGGTAGGCATCTAATTACTCTCTTCATGGAGTGATTTCTATTCTCTCTAATAAATTCGTCTTCTAAAAAAAATATGTGTCCTGTTAAATCTTATACAATTTCTTCATCATAATCTATTGACTAAAGATTAGCATGACACATTGCAAAAGTAAAACCGCAGTTTCGTTTAGCAAAAAAAGCGCGCCTGTGACTTTATTCAATTAGCTTTCAGTTTTTCATCAGTTATACTTTAAACAATTGATTATGTTACTGCGTTGAAATGAGATTTTAATCGGAATCTCGCGGGCGTCTGTTTGCGATTAAAATTAAATTACAGTGCCGGTTGACGTGATATGCAGGTGAGGTCAACGACAACTGTTTCTTCACGTCAACGTTTAGGTATTCAATTACTTATCATCTTGTTGCACCAGCACTCCTCTATTATTAAATAATGTGGATCCACTTTACGTCAAGATGACGCGATAATGGTGGCTGTACTATACTATTTCGTCCGATGTAATTAGACTAGTCTGCCTGTTATTATAGGTACTTACACAATAAATGTTTGAAGTTGTAGCGTAAACTGAACTTAATTGTGTAGGAATTAAAGCTATTTTCTATAAACTCATATTTGTTTACATTTTTGGCAAATAAATCGCGAATGCAGATTAGATACATAAACTCGCATGCCTTTTTCCAATGGGGGTGGGCAGAAACTACAGATCGCCACCTGCTACGATCCTTACATACTCCTTTTGCTTCGTTTACATTCTGTATCTGCTCAAACACGCACGCATTTAAAAATTTTCACCTTTGAACATTCCAACATTGTTTTTTTTTTTTCAGCTGAAATAAGGCAGTCCCACACGACGATAGCGGTGGTGGAGAAGCACTCGGACGGCACGTACGTGCTGAAGGCGCTCAAACAGAAGCTGTTCGTGGACGGCCTGTGCTACCTGCTGCAGGAGATATACGGCATTGAGAACAAGAACCTCGACACCAAGGTAAGTAGCTGCCATACTATGTTAGATGGAGTATTATAGTGCAACTAATACAAGTATTATAGAACAGGTCCTTAACTAAAACTAACATAACCACAAAAAACTGGCGGTATGTGGGTGTACTAAACATCTCTTCTTCACCTTTCAGGGATACCGGCGCAGTATTGTGTTTTCAAAATCTATAGAACAAATCCTTAATTAATTTTATTTACATAACATATAATCAGCCTATAATTTTCCCACTGCTGGGACACAGGCCTCCTCTCAGCGTGAGGGAGTGGGCCGTAATCCACCACGCGGGCCCAGTGCGGGTTGGCAGATGTCACATGTCTTCGAATTTTTGGTTCTAGGACATGCCGGTTTCCTCACGATGTTTTCCTTCACCGTTTTGAGAGCAGTGGTGATGAAATAATTTACACAAAGTAAAGCGCCTGTCTGGATTCGAATCTACGACCTACAACTCGCAAGTTGCGGCCGTTACCACTTGACCACCACTGCTCTAATTTTATTTACTTGTCCGAAATCAAAATTAAAAGCCAAATCTCGGTAGAACTTCGTACTTGTTCAACAGGACTAGGAGGCTCCCAAATCCATTCACATATTTTCCAAATTAAAATTACTTCTATCTCCTTCACAAAAAGCCGAGTTCAGACGAGGAAACCGAAGACGGTGGCTCAGAATGCGTGATCTGCATGTGCGACGTGCGGGACACGTTGATCCTGCCGTGCCGCCATCTTTGCCTGTGCAACTCATGCGCTGACTCGCTGCGCTACCAAGCCAACAACTGCCCCATATGTCGCGCGCCATTCCGTGCGTTGCTGCAGATACGAGCCTTGCAGCGGAGAGCTGATAACGCACCCGCTCTTCCTGCTGCGGCCAATGATGTAAGTCACATTTTGGAATCCCACTCAGCGTATTAACCCTAATACAAAAGCTTCTTTGTAGAGTTATACCTATGTGGTGAGAACTCTCATAGTACAGACGCCAGCACATCAAGTTACTACAATCTGTCAAATTTCAATAGATTTTCAACTTTATCGCTGAAGCATAAGGTTCAAAGTTGATTGGGAAAATTTGACAGATTGGGTAGCTTGATGTGCTGGCGTCTGTACACAGACACACAATACGCGGTAATACGGAATAAACCCTGTTCGTATTGGAATAAAGTTCATTTCCCAAATTATGACAATATTTTATGCAAATACGCCATATAAAATGGTAATCATAATCATAAAGTTTAGTGAAACATAGGTATACAATAGGTCATACATATAAAATAGTATGCTATGTTTTGTCTTAAGACATACAAATATGGTAACATGCAAAGTCAATTATATATATGCTAAAAAACACTGTATACTATACTACTACTGCTAATACTACATTT
Organism: Hydraecia micacea; assembly: GCA_914767645.1. NCBI lineage: Eukaryota > Metazoa > Arthropoda > Insecta > Lepidoptera > Noctuidae > Hydraecia > Hydraecia micacea. The sequence goes on along the minus strand of OU611782.1, from coordinate 17,968,446 downwards.
ATGTATGAATTATCTGTGCTTCATTGTGGTGTTTTCATTCAAATCATCATTTCAAATTATTTTTGAAATCTATGGATTTTTTAGTAAAACAAATGTGAATAGTAATATAATGTTCATACAGGGCAGCACAGAGAACATCCCAGCAGGCTACGAGCCGGTATCACTTCTGGAGGCACTGAACGGGCCGCATCCCGCGCGTGCGCTTCCTCCTCCACGACCAGCCCCCGCCATCGCCAGCCCAGATACCGATACTGCTTCTCAGGTATGTTCAGTTTCACAACTTTTTATACACTGTAAGTATAGATAAATAAACCATTTATTAAGTGCATATAAAAGAAACAGCACACCACCCAAAAGTACAATTAAATGATAACAAATTACATCTATAATATGAATATAAATAAAAACAAAGTGGCGCTTCCAATATTAAAAAATATATATATGAAATGTTTTTAAAGAAATACAGTGACACTAGGACTATGACGCACTACACTACACAACTATGCTCAATACCACACATTACAAACATTAATGTTGTAAAATGTTTACTTTTGAGTTTTGACAGAGTAGTGAACAAATGGAGTACTAACTACTAAGTCAGTCCGACGTAAAAATGAATGACCTCTGTAAAATGTAAATTGGAATAACCTTGAACTAAGTTTTATGTGAAACTATTTCTGAAATCAATTCAATATTGAAATATTAAAAAAAAACATGTTTGCGTCTACACTGTATATCACGCTAGCAAGACAGAAAAGTACATCTAAAACTTTTTTTTAAATATTGTGTTCAATTTCCTAGGCAGCAGAAATCTTGAACCGCTGCAACTTGGAGCGTAGTTCGTCCACGAGCTTGGGCAGCAGCGGCAGTAGGAAGGCCAAGAGTGGCTCCAAGGATGATGTCAAGAGTGTGCGCGATAGATCCGCGGCGCAAACTGTCACACCTGAGGTATGTAGTGATTTGAGATAGAGTGCGATAACGATCTTTTGGTGCCTGGATGACATTGACAGGGGGCGTTGTTGATAAAAAATTGTGAAAAGAACCTAGCAACGTTGTAACCTAGTACGTCCTTCCTTAGTTTGAAAGCGGAAACCACGGTTTTTCTTACGGTTCCAATGTTCATTCTGGTTGTTTTCGTTGCGAGTTCAAAGACAATAGAATAACTTCCGTAGGACTGCGTGTAAGCTTATTCAGCTTATTGTGTCAGTGTTTTTCTAATTGGCCGCCAATGTAGATCTGGCTTATAGGAGTTGCAGTGGAAAGGAAGAGTGTACTAAAAAATAATAAGCTTTTCTTCTGTTCTTTACTCGCACTCGGCTTAATGCAAAATCATTAAGCTTTGACAATATCATACATAATAAATGTTGTGTATATGTGCAGTTCCGCATGTCAGTTCTGCTGGCTCGCGAGGAAGAAGCCAAGCGCGCCGAGGAGAAAGCTGCCGCAGCCAACAGTCCGCTGCTCTACAACCACAAGATCGTCAACGGAGACAAGATCTCTAAGGTATCAATGTGTTTTTTTCACACATCAGGTCAAGTTGAGAACCAGCACCAGGCACTACTTAGTTGTCTGGCATTTTTGCTGAACTGGGCCTCTTTGGCGCAGCCGTGAGGCACACTTTCCTGCTAATTTCTTACATCGGACTTTACACTTTATTTGATCTTTTATTTGTTTTTATCTAATGTATCTAGTGTATTGTGTGTCTTTTAGTCTGTGTTAAATTAATGTATTTTCTTTCTTTCTTTTTTGCGGTACACGAATACACAAATAGTTTTCATTAATGGGCATCAAAATAACATGACCCGTTTTGGATCTGCGTGTAATCAAAATTAATGAAATACCTAATTATGTTATATGTTATGATTAATTTCTTGTTTACAGTCCTCCCTAAGCCTGGAGTACCCTGGCGATATGGAATCCGTGCAAGAGGCGTCGGGTTCTGACGATGAGGCTCGTGCGACGCACCCGGAACCCGACAGTGACGCCGAGCGACTGTCGCCGCTGCTCACACACCCTACTGCTAACGGGGTGAGAATACTTGACCGGATTTGAAATAACAAAAATCATGCCGCCGTCTATCTAGACGACGGCGTAACGAGTCTTGTAGATTCACAGGAGTTCCTGAACCTATGTACCATCTCTCGCTTTATGATCCTGATTGTTAGTATTATCATGATGGTGGTGTTAAACTTCCTCTTTCTCTTGTCTCTCTTGAGCCGAGCTTTGAAAATCCAACAGAGAAGATATAAAATTTTATTGAAATGTTGACGTAACAATGCATTTGTTTGCGCACCACCTTGAAAATTTAGTAAAAAAAAATGAGCGTTTTTCTTTACTTGATATCGCAGGTCAATTACATAGGTTTCACCTACGATATCAAGTAAAGAAAAACGCTAATAAAATAATAATATTTTATTAATAATAGGTTGTTTTTTTCTTCTTCGTTGTGGTATTCTGCTTATAAACGGTTTAATATCTATAGTAATGCCATTAGAAAACTATTTTATGTTAGATGCTATATTTCGGTATCGTTTTTTTTCCTGTTCTCATTTATTGTAAGTGTACAATATTGGTCGTAGGGTATTTAAAACATACTTATGGATTGCTATCACAGACATAGATCTACATAGATAACGCAAATGCATGCACTTCGCGTGTCTGAACCCCGGCCAAGCGTCGAGGTTGGTCGCCGCTAACTTCAGTCCCGCGCGTCCGTTGTTGCAGCCGAACGTCCGCAAAAAACTAAACAAATGCCTCGTTGCATGATAATTAACTGCAATAGCCCAAAAATTTCGAACACCCAAAGGCAGGAACATATTTCCTATCACAGGTAAGTTATTTTAAAATTATATTATGCGTAAATTCATATTAAAACTATTTTTAAGTATTCCAAGCTGCGTGTCGTTCCAGAATATTCCTAACTATAAATTACCGTTAAGTAAACTTTATTCACATTACATTGCCGCGTTTGCTTTGGACGTTTGATCTGACGTTGTGTGTTAGGAGACGATGAATATCGCACAAGCGATACTGTCGCGCATCGCTTCGACTTCGTGATACAGGCAATTTGTCATTCGTCTGTCAATTGTAGCAACTAGTGCTGTTCGTTCTACAACATATATCAATAATCGATTTTAATCGATATCGGACTGACGAATGATATAAAGAAAGCCAATTTAGTAGATATAACAAGCTCATATGCATGACCTAATTTTACAGGACTGCTATAAAAAGGAGGATATTTTTTTTAGGGTTGATGTATTTAATGTGTTTTTGTCTATCCTTTCAACATTATACGACTATTTTTATATATTTAATGTGTTTATTTTCTATTGCATTTAAAAATATTTTTTTTTAGTTTCCCACATGATCCAATCATAAAAGAAAAATGGATTGCGGCCATGGGACGGAAAGACTGGTTCCCGACTAAACACAGTACTATTATTTGTACTCATCTACTCACGCTTATACAACAAACTATATCTGTGCAACAAACATCCAGCTTGACCAATTTGCTTTATTCATAGGATCCTTTGCCTCAATATGTGAAAAAAGTTGGCTACCTCAAAGATGAAACGCCATGTAGGATGTGGACTGGTAATTCCTCGAAACTCTCCCATTCAAATATATCATTCGTCTGTCTATGTATCATTCGTCTGTCTATATCATTCGTCTGTCTGAAAATCGATGTCATTCATATTAATCGATTTGTAATTTTTAGGTTATCTAAACTACTGTTTCTTATCTTAATCATGCATGTCTATACTAATGCTTTGTGTTTCAAAGAAATATCAACAAATATATTTTAGTAAACTTACTTGAGATTATGCGAAAGTATCCAAAATGTAGAATTAAATTGCTCTAAAGCGCGACGCGACTGCTCACTTTTAAACAACTCGGCGTACTGACGATTGCTGTGAGAGCGAGCGGGACAACAGATATAAAATATATGAGTATGAGCGAGACGATCACGGTGGCAGCTTCAGTTGAATCGTAGCGGGGCGAAGGGGCATCGGCGGCATCGATGGCTTTGAATCGGTTTGGATGTCCCGTCACTAAATTGCAGCTGTGACGTCACAGTAGGTATAAAAAAGTCGGCACGCTTGGTTTCAATACAAATCGTAATAATTGCGTTATCTATGTAGATCTATGTCTGTGATTGCTATTTTGAGCTTAAAAGCATAATTTCTTTGGCATAACGCAAAATTTAGATAATTAGTTACTTACCGCTTTACTTGGCATTTTGTTGTTTTTCAATCTGTATATTTTGTGTACCATTGCTACTACGAGATTCTTGTCTGTGTTTTTTTATATGTAAAATTTAATAAGCAGTGAACTTGTATCATAAATTAAAAATCAATTTTGGGACCTTTGACAGTCCGTTTTTTTTTTCGCACTATTTATTTTTAATGAACTTTTCACACAGAATTTCTAATGCCCGAGAAAAGATAATACCGGAGATAAATCTTAACTAGGATTTATTTCGCGAAATTAAAGGCAACTCGCCTTTAATTTTACTTATTTTCCTGGGTTATTCGCTGTGTCCTTGACATTCACTTCGGGAACTTGACTCTATAGTTACTTACCTTTTTATTAATTTGTTATGCAGACAGTATCAAGTCTGGGCAGCGGGTCCCCGGGCACCCTGCGTGCTGTGAGCTCTGCGCTGCGCCTGTCCGCGCCCGCACTCGCGCACATCGACGACACCGACACGGACGAGCCCGACCACAAGCACAACTGTCAGTATGCCAGACAGACATACGCCCACACTGCCCACACATACACATACATACACCCACACTGCCCACACATACACATACATAAAATAACAAACACACGGTGAGCTCTGCGCTGCGCCTGTCCGCGCCCGCGTGGCACACATCGACGAGCCCTGCACGTCACTGTGCCAGTCACCCTATCAAATATACACCAACACATACATACAGACATAATTACAATAAAAACCACACATCTTTTTGGTGTCACGGGTATCCAAACGTTTGCCAATGTGCAAGTGACTAACTGGAAATATACTTTAAACCTTTTGCATGGGACGTTAAAATAATTAGTAAAATGTGGGTGTACCTATTATACACCTCTGCGTCCCCCATCGGGAAATACAGGCGTGATATTATATCTAAATAAGATCCACGAATTAACATATTATGACATCTCGTCTTTGCCACTTTCACTTCCGCCTTGTCTTTGCATATTGGCACTCCATCTGTACACTACTCCCTGTCCACCCAACACAATGACACCCTACTAATACAATATCTAGATCTCTCATGCTCCTATAGTCATGTAAATTCAAACTTCGAACGACCGCTAGTAGGCCGCTATTTATTTCAACCAACTTTCAATTTGTAGATATTATTACGTGGAAGCTTTGCTTGGAAATAAGGGTGATATTGTACTAGCAGCCAAGTGGACGCTAGTATGATTTTGCCCTATATGCCCATTTTGAATGTATAGAGGTGATTGCTCATTTCGTTATTCAGTAATCGTCCTGTCTGATATGGTTTAGGATAATTAGTTAGGTATGATTTTAAAGTGAATTTTAGATAAACGCAATACTCTGCTACTAAACTAAAGTCCGGTCGCGCCAAATTTGCCAAAGATGTAAAAAACAATGGCTGCTCGAAATTGAATAAAATCGGTGTATATCGATTTTGAAGAACATTTATTTTAAGTAATGTTTGTTTTCGTCTAGTTAGCTCGGAGATTTAGACGAAAACAATCATTATTATGTTCTTGTATATCGATTTTATTCAATTTTGAGCGGCCATTGTTGTTAAAATCTTTGGCAAATTTGGCGCGGCCGGACCTTACAGACATTATGTTAGGGTAGCTCTTTCCCCATACATAGTGTGTTTAAAGCATGTTTAAACTAAACCACACTGATTTAGATTTTCATCGATAGTAATGTCTCAAACGATTTGGTAATAGAATTAATGATTATAGCATATATATGTCCATAAAAGGTGCTTTAGTTAAGCATACCAATAATAGCAGTCATTCATAAATTCGACATGCTTATTATTAGAACTTACCGCATCCTATCAGAAGGGAGCGCGTGTGGACCTACCTAGGGCATACATTAGCAAAGACAGGAGTAGTGTCATCGTGAACAGTTGATAATTGGGTGTAAAATCGCACGCAGCGAGCGGAACACAGTCTCGTAACGATGTGGAGTCGCCGGCAGTCGCCGAGGACTCAGATTATTTCACGCCGGAAGACACCAACACGACCATTCTGACCGTTCCTAAGACGAACAAACTTGCAGTAAGTCCGCCATCTTGCATCAGCTGTCATCGTAGTCGTGACGTCATCATTGAGCTTTGTTTGTGTGCGTGTGAATTCGGTTTTGGTTTACGCGATGTTCTTTTATTTTCCGCGTCGTGTTTAATTTGCACATTCATTATTATCATATACTGCATCCGTATTTTATGAATGTTGTTGAGGTCACACTGGCACGTTGCAGGAGCCAAGCGATGCACTGCGTTAACCACATAACGTAGCTTGAGGTCAAGGCATTGCGGGGCTTTTGAAACGCAGTTACATGTGCATATTAATGCCGGACTAAACATTACACAATGTAACAATTTCTTAACCAAGTGTCTTTTAAACAAACTTCATTAGTCTGGCAACAATATGCGCATGATATTAGAAATCTGGCTTTTACATCTGCATCATTATGTCCTAATATAAGTATCTGTTACAGGAGCCGACTAACAATGGAGATTGTACTCCCCAGCGTTGGGCCTTACCGCATCACGTCACGTCATTGCCTGGTATGTAGCTTGTAAATATACTGTATATATCTTTCTTCTCTCATATGTAACGAAATGTGCCTAAACGTGACACGTCCTTGAAATTTCACTTAATTCTCGTCCAATTATCGAATCGCCGCCTAAGAAGTTTGATGATTTTATTTTGGGGGCTCAGTGATCTTCGATAAGCTATGGCACCACTACATCATGTAATATTTATCCAGGAACACCCTTGAGCCAGTCGAGCGTGCGCTCGTCGGGCGACTCGTACAGCTCCACATCATCCACCCGACAGCTGCTGGCGCCAGTAGCTGGCTCGCCGCTCGCGACGGACACCGCTTGCTAGCGACCACTGCCGCGTCGCAAACCTCATCCGTACCAACCGACACAGTTATACAACCACGTCGAGTACACGCTGCCACCTTACTAAGGAATGCTCCAAACTTGAGCTTCCTTGTGACTGGTCGACTGATGTGGCTGCTTCCATTCAATAAAGCCACATTAAACGTGTGTACAACACCTAACGCAACGGGTTTACGGTGAATAAGCGATCGACGATCTTACAAACCTAAACGACGTATGCAACATACGTACGTAACATTTCGTAAAAACAGTATAAGTAATAAGTTTATAATAATAATATTATATAAGTGGCGTTATTTAGTAATAAGCAAATTAGAATGTTGATTCGCAGCTATATTGCAGGTTCTATATTATTGTATGTATTGCTTTAGGTATAAGGAATAAATAATAATATAAATAACATGTATAAGTGGGCCCCTGCCAGAGGCCCCTGAGACCCCTTCCAGAGGTTTTTGTTGGAGCAAGCAATTTTGCCTCTTCATACAAAATCCACTTGGGGCCAGTGCACATCGGCAGACGGCACTGCAGAGGATTTTGTAATACTAGCTTCCGCCCGCGTGTCGGAAATTATCCCACAAGAACGTGCTACCGGGACAAAAAGTAGCCTATGTCCTTACACAGGATGCCATCTAACTCCTCGCCAAATTTTATCGAAGTCCCTTCACTGATTTAGACGTACATACAAGTTCCTTTCGAATTTATATCCTTATCTAATCGAAATAAAGTGTATATTTCAGTACTCCTCAAAAATTCGGAGGTTATTCTTTCTGCTGCCGACCGTACCGTGTGCGCTGGCCTTTAGGCTACTGGCCGGGAACTAACCTTGCCTCATTGGTGTGAGAGCCCAACTTGTATTGCTGAACTGAAGTAGAATGATTATTTATTACACCTTAAATTGGGCGCACCGAAAATAATGTTATTCAAATTATGTTTTCTTTGTTTTGCATAATAAGTTGCTTCTGGTTTATTAAGTCAAGCTATGTATTAAGTACTTTTTAATATTATGACCGCATGGTGACACCGTTTTTGATTTCGTAACTGAATAAGGTATAAAAATTTAGTATGCAGGATGAAATGCTGTTTACTCCTTGTCACAAGAAAAGCTAAAAATTATTCTGTGGGGTGAATTTTTGATCATGTTCTGTATATATTTGCAATCATAGCAGTACCCACATCCGTCCTTTTTTGTGTATTTGCTGGACATAGCAATCTGTCTTGACTATTTCTCAACACTATTTAATATTATGCTCAATTTTTATATTTATTTTTTCCTAATAAGGCAGCAATTTATATCCAATATTATTTAGAAAGTAAGATGTCAAAAATCTCTAAATGTAATGAAAAAAAAAAAACGTTGGTGTATAGTAGTAATTTCTCATAGTAAATTAAAATATAATATTAAAAGTTTAAGGTACTTTAAAAAAAAAAAAATATTTATGAATGTTGCTGTAGCATCTATTTGACTACAGGTCCAATACATTTTCATGTAAAGGTCTGAAATAAGCCCCAAAATAATTAAATAAAAAAAAATTTAAAAGTAAAACCAACTACTGAAAAGGATGAAACAAGAAAGTACCTTCCCGTGGTTGCATGCCGCTGTACTAATATACATATTATGAGCTATGGTAGCATGCAACCACAGGAACGTACTTTCTTGTTTCATCCTTTTCAGTAGTGGGGTTTTAGTTTTTAAACTTTTTTTTTTGTAATGAGTGCATAAAAATGCACTAAAAATGAAAATCATAAAAATGAATAATTATTATTGTACAAATACAAGAACTGTAGTGCTTGCATGAAGTGTGGTATCAGCAATGGTGTAGGTAGGAAGTATAATGTGAACATGTAAGATATTTGATATAATAGGATGCAATGTATTTGACTATAAAACTAATGGGTAGGACATTCATAGACTGATTAAGAACATTCCTTTAATTTCATCTGCAGAATCTCAATGTATGAATTATGTAAAAATATTTCTGCATAGGTATATATACTTTTTTTGTGTAGTCTCACTAACATTTTCTTATAAAAAGTGTATTGTTTGATTAAAATAAACTTTAATAATGTTCAAGAGACTTTTTTCTATAAATGGATAACATAAGGCAGAATAAATTTTAAATGAAGCTACCTTTAATATAAAAGTTTATTGTGATGATGTTGCACTTATAGTTTAATAAGCTGATTAATACAAAACTACAGCAGATTAATAAAACTAGAAAATAATAAAGGCTTTTAAACAAAAATCTATATCTATTAGACATAACACTAAAATATATCTATTTACATAAATCCATTTTGTGTAAAAATCTGTATAAAAGTAATCAAGTCTGTATTCTAATAAATATGATTATGATAATTGACTTGAATAAAAGTATTCTCAGCTTTGGTTAGGCATTGTTTGCATATTGTAATTTGAATTTTCTGAATGACAACCATCAGAGGTGCTGGGAGCAGAAACTTTCTTCATGGCTTGTCGCCGAGCCGCATACGCAGACATTCTGGTTAATCTGGCCTGCCTCTGCTCTGGTGATTCATTGGCCAGCCTTTTGGCAGCATAGGCAGACATTCTCGATAAGCGTTTAGCTCTCTGTTCACTGGTCTCCTTGGATAATCTTTTAGCTGCATATTCTGACATGCGCCTCAGCCTGCTGGCTCGCTGGTCAGGGGTTTCGTTAGCAAGCCTCTGTGCGGCGTAAGCAGACATCTTTGCCAACCGCGACGCTCGCTCGTCTGGCGATTCACACTTAGGACCCGAATCTCTGCGACGTCTCCGTTTGCCGGGTTCCAGCAGCATGAGCGGGTCCAACTCCTGTGTCGATGACATCGAATTCGAATCATCCATCTCATAATTTTTATCACAACTAGTTTCATCATACTCTTTTTTTACATTATCATAAGATATTAGTTCAGGTTCAGAATTCATATCTGTAACGGTAAGCGTGTTGTCCATTTTGTTATATTCAGATTTTACATTAGAGATCCACTGATTATTTGCTTTCGCTATCACCATTTTCTTCCAAGAACAATCAGATGAATTCAAATCACCCATATTGATTGTTCAAGGATAGACGTATCCATAGAACCATAACGAATTCGACAATATAAAAACTTATTCAAGGTACCAAATACACTATCAGATCTTTATTTTCACTTCACAATTGCATAGATATTACAATCGATTCTGACCGAAATAAAAAAAAATAGAGACCGATGGCGAACGAATGGCGACGAGCAGCGATGGGTGACAGTGACATGACATGACAGCGCGAGAGACGAAAAACTACGGTAGAATGGTAAGATTGTTGTAAAGTTGATAAAATTAAATACGGTAACGGCAATGGTTGTGCTAACAATTAAACGAATCAGTCAGGCTTGAGAACAATATGAAATAATTCATCTGCCTAGCCTTTTCCCAACTATGTTGGGGTCGGCTTCCAGTCTAACCGGATGCAGCTGAATACCAGTATTTTACATGGAGCGACTGCCTATCTGACCTCCACAACCCAGTTACTGGGTAATACGATACCCCTTGGTAAGACTGGTTATCAGACTTTCGGGCTTCTGACTACCCGTAACGACTGTCAAAGATCCACGAATGACAGCCGGGACCAACGGCTTAACGTGCTTTCCGAGGCACGGAGGAGTCTCAGTATGTAAAGATGGTCACCCATCCACAGACCAACCGCGGCAAGCGTAGCTTAACCTGATCGATCGACCTGTGCGGCTGTTATTATTTAGCCACGGACCCCTCTAACAATATAAAATAATTATGAACAATAATTCCGTCATCCTCATCATTGGCAGCCTTGTTACAACTATTGCTGAGTGAGCCTCGCCTCCTCGCGTTTTTGGCATATTCCGTATTTAGAATAGCTATTCTAATTATAGGTGAGGCCGGAAACCTGAATCATGAATGCCTTTCTGAATTCAGCAAGTGAATGATCCGGAAGTTTAGATACACCTTGGCTCCATTATACCATCGCTCGACAATCGCCAGGTGTCAGATTATTCTGAATAATTAATTAAAAGTACAATCCAGCTAGTTGTGTAACGCGTATAGGAAATGGAACGTTCTGGTTTCAGTTTTTACGCCCTGCCCATGTTTCTAAAGCCTCGCACCGTCTTAAGTACTAGGCATTTCAGAGCGACATAATCATTTCACAACCCCATTTTTATCGGCTATTGGTTTTTAGCGAGACATCAAAGGCCAGAGACATTGTCACGAGATTTGTCTTGCATGTGGTGGACGTGTTCCTTGACATAGCTAGTTACACAATGCAGCATAAGCACAACACAGTGAACTAGTACTTCTGCCTTAAACATTTTGATGGCAATGTGGACGGTCTCAGAACAATCATCGTGACGGAGACGTACCTGGAGACAAGATGCGATACATATCTCGCGATATTTCATAAGCCTGCAAGGCTTTAAGTCTAGGTACTTATTTTGGTTGTTTGATTTTTCTTCTTCCTTACCGCAGTTCCTTCCTTAGGAGGAAGACAATTTGTGTTGCTTGCAACACTAAAAGTAGTTGCCAGTTTATTTTCGTTTACAGATCCCCTTGGAAAATAAACAACAATTTTATTATTTCAAATTCGTGTCTTAGATCAATAAAATAAAATATGTCGTTTTAAAGAATATAAAGATATTAAATCCTCTACAAAAAAAAAAAAAATATCATTTATAAACCATAATAATGATTTATTTTTATATTTGTTCAGATTGAGCTCATTTATTTAGCAAAATACTAAAATTTCTAGCAACACTTAGCATGTGAGTTGTCAAAAAGTTGGCATTTATTCCATCTGTTAGTGTTTTATTTAGAAAATCTATTTTCAACTCGTTCTGCGGTTAACAATAGGGTATTTATTGTATTTTATTGAATATTAATATGAAAATATACATTATATTACAACCGATCCTACAAAAGCTGTTATTTGTTTCATAAGATCATTAAATTCCATGGAACACGTAAAGCATCTGTGATCAGAATTTGTAGCTATTTGTTTCACTATTTTCATCTTTTGTTGTCTTTGTGTTAAATTAATCTCGCGTTGTTTTGTTTCTTAGGAACTGTAAACCAAGGGAAGCGCTCACGATACAGTAACGTGATGACATAATGGCGTAATAGTTTGTTGCTGTTGTTGTCGATTGTCACTAAACATGGATAGTATACCCGAGTCACCAGTGAAAATGAGCCCTCTCGTGGAGCCCGAGAGCTTCCCGGAGAATGAGACGGATTATTCGAGCATTAGAGGAAAGGTAAGAAACATTAACATTGTCTTTGTTTATCAACATTTTAGTTCCCGCGAAAATTTCGCCTATCCACATCTCCCTGCTAAATGATTGCATGAATGCGATGAATTTCTTGGTTCTCAAGCTAAAATTCACATAGGAACTTTATTAGATCTAATACATTAAAGTAAAAAAAAAACACCCTTGTTAAAAATACCTGTAATCTGTATACTTACCTATAAATAAATAAAATTATAATTTCATAACTAAAAACACATTTTTCTGTAATGATTTATCAAAAAGGTTAATAATTATAATTGTATTAAATAATGGACTATATGCATTATTGCCAAACAAGTTATTGCACCATAACAATATTGCATCACTTTGTTTAAGAATTGACCCATCCTACTCACTGCAAAATATGTGAAGAGGATCTTCAATGAACTAGTTATCATTATCAATCAATACAACTTGACACTATAAAGATAGATATAAATAGTTAATTACAGCACCCTAATAATTGCGTAACACACTATTGATCTAAATCTGAATCACTTTGAAAGATATTCCTTATCCATTGCTTCATATGTCGCAAAATGTGTCTGCTTAACTACATAAATAATGCTATGAATGTTGTTGAACTGTTAAAATAAAACCCATTGCACTGATAGTGTGTTACGCAATTACGCCAAAGATCTGACCACAGCTCTATCAATGTGAATAAATGTTTAATTACTACCACTACTAACTACTCTGCAAAATCCCATAAAAAATACATAGTTAAATATATCAACAAATCAGACAAACTGAAAAAAAATTGACACTGCGCATAGACAAGTAATACCTAATATTTCAATTTTATATTACCAGATGCAGTACATAATATCCATCTATCTATCTGTTTAACACGTAATGTCCCACTGTTGGGCAAATTAGATATTTTTTTAACGTTTTTAACATGCGGTCTTGTGACCCCCTCATACTACGATAGAGAGAGAGAAAGTCGCATGGAGAAGGCATACTGCTTTTTAAGCATTACAATTTCTACTAGTTAACTCCTACCACAAGCCGCCATTAAGGAACTTCAGTCCAATAATTCATATTCAAATTAGTCCATAATAATATTACATAACATATTTATAAAAACTGTCACTATATAAGACAGGCTTGCTTTGCCTGACTTGCTTAAGTAATATAACATTATTTCTTTTAGATGGTTCTTGTGAGCCCTACAGCGGATGAGTATGAGCTGCTCCGCAAGCAACTGCTGGAGAGGCTGGAATCAGGCAATGGAGAGATAATATACGACATAGGGCAAGGAGAAGGTAACTATTAATTTTATAATACGTAATGAAAGTACATAGAAAAGAAAGTGTCAGATAACTTTTTTCTGAAGAATAATTTTGACAGTTTGACATATTTTCTATACAAAAGCTGTCAAATCGCAATATTTATTCCTCATATAAAAGTTATCTGACTGTTGAAAAATCAGCCCTAAGACTAACTAACTAATAACAGTGTAGCTGATAACAATACGGAATGACAACCACAAAACAATTATAGTTCCTGTCTCACAGTGCAATAGAATTAATTGTTTTATAATTGTATGTAAACAAATATAATTCAATCAACATATTGTTGTGATTTAGCATAGTAGGTAGGTACTTATTTTTTTGTCTGAAGCTGTTACAATACTGGTCAATATTTCATCATTAAGTATATTTATGTATAAATAAAATAGGTATTGCTCAGTAATTTATGAGTATGTGTATTTTTTAACATTTCATCATACTACCCAAGAGTAGCAGACCACACAACAATAGCTGTGTAGCAGTCAACCAAATCTGTGAAAATATTTTGATTCCGCAAATCCTCGGCTGGAGTTAAGAGAATTCTTGGAACCATACATTCTTTAGGACTGCGCACACCTGCCAAAGCGCAGTACATCGCGCCTTTATTTAAAATGGGTGTAATGTCAAAATCAAAAGTCATTTATTCTAGGCTGAGAATTAGCGCTTTTAGAACGTCAAAATTTCATACTTAACACAGTCCCCCAAAACACCCGCCCTTCACCACTTTCTAGTGCTTTCGCTGGGAAGAAGTGGCGCAACAAACTCCCCAGCAGCACAGTAATGTTGATAAGTATTACGTTCATGGCAGTGAAAACCTTGTGTACTGGCCCTTAGATTTAGCCACCATCGCGGTCTTAATTACGTCATCAAATATTTTAATGATTATCAAATATTTTAATAATGAATCAAAAGATAAGATAATTTATAATTTCATAAATAGCATGTAAAATCAGATAACACAGATGTTCCAACTTGCAAGTCTATTATCTTATCTAAGTGATCAGTCGGACGCACGTGCATGCGATAATGTGGTAATATCGATTACTCTTAATAGTGCGTTGAATGTTACCGCGAATGTAATACTAGTATGTGCGGGAAATTGATTGAATGATTCACACACGATTTAGTTTAAGAGCTTCAAGAATACACGGTGTTAGGGATTTCGATGCGCATTTTTTTTAAATAAAATAACCGGCAAAAAAATTTCAACGCTGGTGGATCTAGAATCATATACGGAATTCATGGGAACGGTAAGTGTGTCGATGTCCCTAAGGGGCCGTCTCCACGAGCGAGAGAATCGCGGCGATAGTCTCGCATCAAATTTTCGCCGCGTTGTTATCGCCGTGTGGAGACACGTTCTAAGAGAGTGTATAGAAATACGTAGCACGACGATAATATCGCTGCGACTCTCTCGCTCGTGGAGACGGCCCCTTACACACCCCGTATAAGCCTTGAACTTGGTAAATCCAATTTATAAACCTTTAAGAATTCAAATATTCTTTAAAATTAAATTTACTCCTCTGCAGCCGTCGACTTGTAAACGTATTTTCTTTTCTACTATAGTACATGGTCTTGTTGTAAAGTTAAACATAACACGCGACGCGTGTCAAGGGCATAGATACCTAGGTATCCAATCTGTACAAACATTAAACAAAGTTAAGTGGAGCATGCTAGACCTAGCAGCCGTATCATTTTAATTTCATTTTTGATAACGTCTATTTGGTTTCAATCAATAAAACAAAATCCTCTTTCCAAGCGCCTGTAACACTTTAAGAACTAATTAGTTTGCGTATGATAGGTATTTTCTCATAGGACACACTTATCTCGTTATGTCTGATTACGTACTTAGCCCTAGGCTACACTAATGGATAACGAACGATCGCGAGCTATCGATTGCGATTATTCGTTCTCTAACACGAAGTTACTTAGTGGCCCCACGTCTTCGATCAATAAGCCCAAAGTTCTAAGGAGCACCGCTCTATCGAATAAGTTTAATTTATTGACAAACGATTGGCTCACAGTGGAGTTTCCCTAACCACGTGAAACCACGCTATTGAATGTTTATAAACGAACGCTCGTAAACGCATGTTCGCGATGGTGACGCTTCATAGTGCAGTAAATGCTGAGAAGAAGCAGTCAAAAATGAGATTAGATTAAGCAAGGTTTTTGTGGTGCCCTGACCGTTGGTTATAATGTCCTCATGATCTGTGCAGATGGGCGTGGCTTAACAGTAGACGAGTACAGCGCATCAGTAGCGACGCTACAGTCGCTGGTCAGCGGCGAGCGCGTGTCATGCGTGGAGCTGCGGCGCTGGGAGTGCGGCAGCGGGCTCACCGGCCAGTACCTGCTGCGCGCCGAGCTCGACCACACCGACTTCATGGAGATCAGGTGTGACTGAATTGAAATATGATGGTGATCAGCAGTAGTCAGGATCTTCGTGGAAGAATTCGTCCCCGGAAATAGTGTCACCGTACCTATTTCTGCCGCCAAGCAACGTTGCTGTGTTCTGATTTCAAGGATCGATACTATGCCCATCAAATCGGAACGCTCCACGGCCCTTGACCTCAACGAGCCTCTGTAATTACAACCTGTTAAGACATTTCAGCGTTATCTTTAGGATGGAAACGCACCTGCCATGTGATAACTCGACTGGCATTGCAGACGACCATAGGCGCCTTTGTTTGTCAAACTGTAACATAAAAAAAGGAAGAAAATGTCATAAGCAGACTGATTATCTGTCTTCTTCTTGGTCTTGGAGATTTCCTTTTCTGCCACTTCTTGTACTAACTGCGTTTACCATGAATGAACCAGTTCCAAACTAGATATTTTTCTGTTTCCACCATACAGAGTGGCAGTAGTAGGCAACGTGGACGCGGGCAAGTCAACTCTCCTGGGTGTGCTAACTCACGGTGAACTGGACAATGGACGAGGGTACGCGCGACAGCGGCTGTTCCGACACAAGCACGAGATGGAGAGCGGGCGAACCAGCTCCGTGGGCAATGATATACTGGGCTTCGATAGCATGGGTGAGTGAAACAAAACACGAACGGAAAATCTAGATTTATTTAAGAATGGCTTTGCTTCTGGCATTGTAACGTCCTATGTCGTCGCGTTGACGCGGCGTTAACGCAGCGTATGTGTTCGACGAACGCTTACGCTGGGTGTGGAAGGTGACTAAATAGTTTGCATTAAATTGTAGAATGTTATTCTTTACTAGTTTCTGGAGTTAAAATCTCCGCGTTTGCGGATTTAAAGAAAATCGTCGTCCCAGTGACGACGCTGTATGAATTGTAGTTGACTGCTTGAATCGCAGCTAAATCTCATTGTCTGCACAAGCGGGACAAGGCTAGTGAAGAAAAGTGTTCTTATAAAAATGTTACGTGCGTTTAATGAAATACTAAAATTGCTGGTTTATTTTCTAATCATGTTACTTTTAATTAAATCTCACAGAGTGTAGGTACTAGGATTTCACAACACAAAAATTAAAAAGTAAAACTTGTTTGGGAACTTTGGATCAATGATTACGATAAGAACACTAAGTACAGTCAACAAAAGAGATAAGTATGCAGGATCGTCGGATATAGTTGAAGTTTAGTAAGAAACCGATGGATGTGCTCGAATAAAATTTAATTTTATTAATAGAAAACAAACAGCTCATTTATCAAATTTAATTTCAGTCGACAACATCCGTCGGTTTCTTATTAAACTTCAACTATATCCGACGATCCTGCATACTTATCTTTTTTGTTGACTGTACGTCGTTGTAGTACGATAGGTACATCAACGACGAAGCCAAAGTACCTTATCTAATAAAAGTAATAAGTAAATTAGTCATGCAATATTGCATTTTTACGTCTATTTAGCGAATTTTAAGTGGCAGTTTAGTTTTAGCAATAAACTTTACAATAACTGAATTCTACAGAAACCAGCTGCGTGCTTTTTCTAGGCTTAGATAAAGCTATCCAACACTCAAGGCTACTATGGGTTTATATAATTATGGCTGCAACATTCTCATTGTGTACAATACATTACAAAACAGCGCTATCTCTAATACGATGTCCAATCTTGGTATTTAGACAAGTTTAATCATGCACTTTCACTTCGCATCGCTTTTAACAAACTTTTATTCAATTCAATCTTTTTTGGGATCCATGAAGAAGCCTCAGTCAGTGACAGTCACACCCAACACCTTATTGGACTGGCCAATTCTTCCCTTGCGGTGGTAGGGCTCACGCCCGCCTGGTTTGCGACCACCCTCCCACCGGAGTCCGGCGTCAAGCAGCCAGCTGTGTTTCGTCGATGCGTGGGAGTTCCAGTGCCTTGGGCATCTTCTGGGCACGCTCGTTTCATCGTAGACCTCATCCATCGCTTTCCATCAGGCGTGATCGAGGTCAAGAGCGGGCCCACTCAGCAATTAAAAAAAAAAAAGTTTTAGCCTGATGTTAATAACAGACCAATAAAAAATATGTAGTTTTTATAATAATTGCCACTCTTCGTTTTGGCGTTGGTACTCTGGTAACAAAAACATATACGCGTCATCTTGAGATCGTGATTCTTTTTTCGTCAGTTAAATACTATAATGACACGTTGTTTCTATCGAGATGTTCAAAGCGTTACTATGACGTAATGTTACAATAATTGGATCGATGTTGAAATTCGCTTGTAACGCGATGTATACTTTGCATATTTATATTGGTATAATTAGCTTGAACGATCACTGATAAATGTATCATACTCAGGCTAACTCAGCCTATAATGTTCCCACTGCTGGGACACAGGCCTCCTCTCTTCGAGAGGGAGTGGGCTATAATCTACCACGCGGGCCCAGTGCGGGTTGGTAGATGTCACATGTCTTCGAATTTTTGGTTCTAGGATATTCCGGATTCCTCACGATGTTTTCCTTCACCGTTTTGAGAGCAGAGGTGATGAAATAATTTACACAAAGTAAAGCGCCTGTCTGGGTTCGAACCTACGACCTACAACTCGTAAGTCGCGGCCGTTACCACTGGGCCACCGCTGCTCTCATAATAAATGTAGTTAGTACTTATCTAGTTATGCAATTAACTTATGTAACCGTCCGATAACAGTACTGTTGCGTTGACATACGCTATGAATGAGTACCTATACCTAATACATAATATACCTACTTTGTTTTCTGCACTATTTCTTTCATTAAACATAACATAACTGGCGAAATGTGGGTGTATCTACTATAATTACACGTCTGCCCCACCCTTTTAGAAAACAGGCGTGATATTACATGTTCTTTCATTGGAGTCTCGTCCGAGATAGACCAAAGAGTAGTAGAACAAGGGATTTCCTCCTATATCGACTAGTGTTAGCCCCATCTTCTGAAACAAGGAAGGCATTTGCACAACATGTAACTGAATGCTTTCTAATTTCATGATAACAAACTAGAAAGGCATGTAATACATACAAATTACTTTCACTTTATATGAGCAAGGCTTAGAATTGCATGAGTTTTAGAATTGATGTTCTTTTGAACGTTTGTTTAGGGTTCCGTACCCAAAGAGTGCCACCGAAACCCTATTACTAAGCCTCCGCGGTCCGTCCGTCCGTCCGGCTGTCTGTCCGGCTGTCAGTCCGTCCGTCCGGCTGTCAGTCCGGCTGTCAGTCCGTCCGTCCGGCTGTCTGTCCGGCTGTCTGTCCGTCCGTCCGGCTGTCAGTCCGTCCGTCCGGCTGTCTGTCCGGCTGTCAGTCCGTCCGTCCGGCTATCTATCAGCGGGCTGTATCTTATGTACCGTAATACGTAGACAGTTGATTTTTTTACAGTGTATAGTACACCCACATTTCGCCAGTTACCGTGCACAAATCCAGACAGCTACGGACAAATTCCTTTTGGAAAAACTCATTATCACTTTGCCTGCTTGCGCCCACTGGATCAACGAAGCAGTCTCAATTATTAGCATAAAAGACGTCGAATAATGTTACAATCCTACGTTGTGTACAGGTAACGTAGTAAACAAGCCAGACCACGGCACCCTCGATTGGGTGAAGATCTGCGAGAAGTCTTCTAAGGTCATCACGTTCATCGACCTGGCGGGCCACGAGCGCTACCTCAAGACCACCGTGTTCGGCATGACCGGACACGCGCCCGACTTCGGCATGCTTATGGTGAGTAGAAAAGCTTGAAAAATGTGATGTCGCTCGTACAATCATTTCACAGTTATTTTAAAGAAAGAAAGAAAATAAATTTACTTGACCCAGACTAAGACACACAATTACCTAAGAACACAAAAAAAAACTATCAGACAGACCGTATTGCGGCCATGGCAGCCCGTCTCAACCGAGTCAAGCCTTCGACGCGGGAGATATAAAAGGACAAAGAAATAACGAAAAGACTGAAAGGGAAAAGGAAATTGCTGTAGTAGTATGTTGTTTAAATAAACTGTAGAAAAGGACTTCCCAAATGTTTATTAGATATCTTTTTTCAATGATTACTATATTACTCGGTAACTCCTGGTTTTGATTAAAAAAAAAACTTTTCGAATTGAAGATATCGTATCAAACATCCTTGTTTTCTTTATCGACTGCACGTTTGGTACGTTGTTACAATTTGATACTAACGAGGCCTTTATGTCGTAGCAGTAAGGACTACTCTCGTAGTTCATGTGTGTGTTACCACTACCGTGCGCTTGACCTATGATGGGCGGCAGACATGACTTAATATCCCTAAAAAATCTTCTTATTTTATCCATTCCTGATGACGAGTTTTACTATTTTAATTTAATATAACAGTTTGACGTATCCTTCCATTTCCTTAGATCGGTGCCAACGCAGGTATAGTGGGCATGACAAAAGAACATCTAGGTCTTGCGCTAGCCCTCTCCGTGCCAGTGTTCGTGGTAGTCACCAAGATCGACATGTGTCCCCCAAATGTTCTGCAAGACAACCTCAAGCTACTCATCAGGATCCTCAAGTCTTCCGGCTGCCGAAAAGTACCTGTCATGGTAAAGACGAAAGATGACGTCATTGTTAGCGCTACCAATTTTGTGTCACAGAGGTAAGTTGGCAAAACAATGAAAAAATAATCACAAATGTACATTGACTCGCATTAAACCATTATCTTACCTCAAATTTCGATGTTAATTTTGTTAGTGTTGTAACACTTAAAAATATCAAGCGCCACTTGGTAATATTATCCGTGTTCGAGGATGGGTGATCATCTTTACATATCAAGATTATTTGAGACCCCTCCGTGCCTTGGAAAGCACGTCAAGCCGTTGGTCCTGGCTGTCATTTGTAGATCTTTGGCAGTCGATACTGATCGTCAGTAGCCCGAAAATCTGACAACCAGTCTTACCACAGGGTATCGTAGTACTCAGTAACTGGGTTCTGGAGGTCAGACAGGCAGTCGGTTCATGTAAAATACTGGTATTCAGCTGCATCCGGTGAGACTGGAAGCCGACCCCAACTTAGTTGGGAAAAGGCTAGGTTTTTTTTTACTTGGAAATTTTATGGAAGTAGGTATTTTTTTACTGAAGTAATTTAAAAACAAAGATAATTGTGTCAATAAAGTAAATGAAAATATAGTACCGCACGTGGATTCCTGAAAGACGACGAAAAAAAAAGTGTGTACCTACTAATTTGGGCGTTTCAGAATGTCTTCAGCAGTTTCTATACCAGCTAGTGTTATTCCAGGCTATGTCCAATCTTCCAAGTATCAAACGTAAGTGGTGAGAACCTAGAGCTGCTGACGATGTTCCTAAATCTGCTGAAGACGAGGATGCCCTCACAGGACGACAAACCCGCCGAGTTCCAGATCGACGACACGTACTCAGTACCGGTACGGTATACATGCTCACATTGAATTAGTTGGTGAAACTACACAACGCGTATGAAGTTTCACGAGCTAAATCTTAAAAAGGTTCCGTTTTCCTTTTAAGGTCGAAACCGTAAAAAGTATTATTTTAAACTCGGAATAGAGTATATGACTACTATCAAAAATATACATAAATTAATCGCTTAATCACCGCTAATGAGAATGAGACACAACACAATTGATTTTCTATTGTAATGGGCCGCAAGCGGCCCGCGCCGGGACGGAGCGATTAATACTTATTTTAAAGATGTTACTAAAAAGACGCTTTGTGAAAAAAGTAATAAAAACGGTGGAACATTGAAGTTACACGCCTTTAGAGTTTATCTTCTATCCTTGTCACGCAAAATGATCATTGTACTGAATGGCGCGAAGTTACTACGGCGGAGGTGTTCCTGTGTTGTGACGTCTGATGGCAGCAATGCTGTCTCTGTCTGGCATAGGCTTTATACGCATACAACTTCGGCATTTTTTAAAATATTTAGTTGCTATAAAAATATCTGCCACGACTCCAATGGGAGACAGTATTTTGAATATAGATTACAGCAGTGAAGAAATTTTGTACCCCGGAATATTTAAATCAATTTGAGAAAATAAAGTAATTAAATAAACATTTACTCTATTCTGCATAACGTGGTTCACAAACTACGCGCGATGTGTCGCTTCGTCACATTTTGCGAAATGAAATGACGGTGCGGCAACAGCTAATTACTATGGCACAGTTTCATGCAACTAAATCAATTCAAATTTATACGCACATTTTTTTTCTATGAAAAAAATTATGACGTAAGATCAATAATGTATCTTTACTATTGTAATCTTATAGAATACTGTCTCCCATTGAAGCCGTGGCAGATCAAACGCGTCAATATTATCACCAGCGTGATTGATCCTCTATTCTCTAAAAAGTTTTTCCTTCTTCTCCCAGGGTGTAGGCACAGTGGTATCAGGCACGACACTGGCGGGTGTGATCCGCCTCAACGACACCCTACTCTTAGGGCCCGACCCGCTCGGTCGCTTCCAGCCAATCACCGTTAAGAGCATCCATAGGAAAAGGATGCCTGTTCCGGAGGTCAGGGGCGGACAGACAGCTAGCTTTGCTCTAAAGAAGGTTAGTCAAGAAAAATACTATAATTATTGGGCATTTAAGTTTTTTTTTTTGTATTCCATGATACTGTATCAATTTGTAATTTTTTAGCTAAAATGAAGTAGGTAGTACCTAAAATGTGTAAAACGTTTTCAAACTAAAAAAAAAATGTTGTGGAACAGGTTTAGTGAAAAATACTTATTCATGATTTTTTTGTGGCTACACATTGATACAATATTGTGAATCAAAGCTGGAGACAGTTAAATGATATCTGTTTGAGGTTGACTGTACTTCACACTGCACTCCAAAAGCTCCGCAAAGGGAATTCCGAAGCATAAAAAACAATCAATGAATAAATTAGTTAGAATGGGATTCGAAAACATTATGTTATAATATTTCCGGTATGACATCATCAATAATGTTGTCGTACAGATAAAGCGCTCACAAATCCGCAAGGGCATGGTGATGGTGTCTCCCGCGCTCAACCCTCAAGCGTGCTGGCAGTTCGAGGGAGAGATCCTGGTGCTGCACCATCCTACCACTATCTCCTCACGTTACCAGGCCATGGGTACGTAACCATACGGGGTAGAATAGCGAAGCAGACAGCAAAACTTTAGAGAAAGGAAGAAACTATATTCAACACACTATAGTCAACAAACTATATTCTTTCAATGTTAAAATCCTTTTAAAGTTTTGTCCCGATTCACCCCTGCATCCCTATTCACCTCGTTTTACGGTATTTGAAAATATTTATATCGTCTTTTACCACATCTGGATACACTCTATCGCGGATCTGTTGGCGCTTGAATGACATTCACAGGGGGGCGTTTGACGGTAAACATTTCTGAATTTGACTGCGCGCCAAAAGATCTTTGTACAACTATAAGTTCCGATTAACTTGTGTGTTCCATTGTTTTATTTATTTTGGAGATAAACGCTGACAATGAGTCCCTGTTTATTTTATGATAATTTGTACGATACTGACGATATGCCTATTCAGAGGGATAGCGAACCCATTTTGACCGACCCGACTTCGTTGTAGAAACAATCACCCATACTTATACAGGGTGTAAAAAGACCCATCACATAGCCTTTATCTACACCAGGGATGGCGAACAAAATAATTTGGGCACGGCAATATTTAAAAAATGTAGGTCATTGTAGGTACCCAATTTATCTAAGTAGTTTGCAATAGCAACATTCGCACTAATTTGTCATTTCATTTAAATAAATATAAAACTGTTAATATTAACATAGCCCTACACCAACCGGAATTGTCCTTAGGTGCACATGCATAGTGCGAACAGGGATAATCGTCTGTTAGTGTCTCATTAAAACGTCTAACGGGCCTCTGCGAGTTGGTTCCGGCCCCTCGCACATCTTCCAAAGGCGTGGGACCCCAGGGTCTCGAGAAATGTCAAGAGAGATTAAAAATAATAATAACAATGCGAAAGTATATCGTTTTTTTTTCAGTAATCACTAAGCCAAGATTGTTTGTTGGCACGTCATGGCCGCATGAAATATTTATTTGGAAAAAATGGCACGTGGATGTATAGAGGCTCGCCATCCCTGATCTATACATTCTGTATATTCAACTGTTGGGAAATGGCTTTTATTTTTGGTGTGAAAAATCAGTGTTTACGTCAGCGCGCAATGTAACGCATGCAAAACATTGTGCTTATGGGTCCATGCACGGTGCAGGAGTTGTGGGGTAGGTATTTAGTTTTCTTGAAAAAAATTGGAACATTGACCTTCAATATCTCCGTAACCAGACAGTTCCGAAGAATGGTCCAGTACAAAAAAAAAAACAATGGAGTTCAAGTGACTCTCTGCTTCGTTAACCATCTTTTTATACCGTTTATGTTCGTGTTCCTTAGTGCACTGTGGCAGCATCCGGCAGACAGCATCGATCCTGACGATGTCTCGCGACTGCCTGCGCACCGGCGACAAGGCGCTCGTGCGCTTCCGCTTCATCAAGCATCCCGAGTATCTCAAGAGGGGGCAGAGGATGGTGCGTGTATTTTACTGCCATGGTTAAAACTTGTATAGTCAACCTCGTAATTTATTACCACTTTTGACAGATTCTTCTAGTAAAATGAAACTTCACTAAGATTGAATGTAACGTTGCTCTTAAGGCGAAAGCGCCTGGGTAGCCCCGTAAATCAAAATCTCTTTAAAGTAATAGAGTATGGCTATAAAAATACACTCATAAATTATAAAATAATTTTTGAACGTTTCTAAGTTCACTTTATCGAAATCGTATGTGGGGTTAATGTTTTCTATTTAATTAGTTATTTAATTGGATTTTATTGCATAGTTTTTTTAAATGGCGTATTTTAGTAAATACAGTGTTGCCAATTTTAAGAATCTCCCCATAATCGGTCTTAACGGATAGTAGACAGACCAAGACAAACGATAGATGCTGAGTGTTAAAAATAATTTCAACTATGACATTCTTCCTCATTATGAATGTTTTTATTTTTGTTAACATAATCAAAATAATGTAGTTTCTTAACTCATCATCTGCCTAGCCTTTTCCCAACTATTTTGGGGTCAGCTTCCAATCTAACCGGATGCAGCTGAATACCAGTATTTTACATGGAGCGACTGCCTATCTGACCTCCACAACCCAGTTACTGGGTAATACGATACCCCTTGGTAAGACTGGTTGTCAGACTTTCTGGCTTTTGACTACCCGTAACAACTGTCAAAGATCCACGAATGACAGCCGGGACCAACGGCTTAACGTGCTTTCCGAGGCACGGAGGGGTCTATCTACTTTGTGACCTGTGCGGCTTTTATTATTTAGCCACGGGCCTTTCTATAGTTTCTTAACTAACATCTTTAAAATAATATTAAATGAAATCCATTTATTTCAGACTAATTATTTGTCCATACTTGGTAGTATAGTTATATTACTTTACTAATTAAAAATCTTTCCTTAATTGACAAATCACTTATGGTCAAGGTAATTAACTGCTGGTAACACTATCACGGGCAATGTGAAAGGTGAACTGGCGAAAGTGTCACTCACTGTCAATTAAACAAAGCATCGTGTCGGCACGGGCACTCGGCAGCGAACTTTGTTTTTACATACGAGTATGCATTGATAGTTGTTGAGTTTGTTGTGCTAGTAAATAACTTATCATTGTGTTGAGATCGTGTCCAGTCGAGTCTTCAGATTCCTGCACGGTCAAGAACTCTTCGAAGACCATTGTACTGTTTCTGTGCTGGTGGTGTGGATTTTGTAGAACGTTTTTCGACTACGGCCCGTGTACTCTGCAGCATGATGCTCAACAGTTCTTGGAAAATTTACAAAATTATAATCATAAAAATGTTAATGCAACTATCATTCTTAGTTGAGCAAAAATTATCTTTACGTTTTATGACGTGAAAAAGAAAGTGACATTATGGTGATAAAGTAATTACGAGGTCGACTAGACATTTATAGAAAGTGGACGAAGAAGTTTGCGACGTTCCTCACAAGTTCATAACATTGATGTGTCGTACAGGTGTTCCGTGAAGGTCGCACGAAAGCAGTCGGCAACGTGCTGCGACCAGAACCCGCCGCCGTGAAGACGCAGCCGCGCACTACCAACACGCGACACGACCGACGCGCGCAGCAGTCGCACGACAAGCCCGACACGCACGCCACGCATGTGGTAAGATGGCGGCCCTAATAAGTCGCATGAAATCAACTCGAAAATGCTTTCCTTAACTTTTTGAGATAATTTCTTTCAAATACTGTGAATGCAGTTGAAAATCATCATTCCCCTGCCCTTATCCCAATGTATTTGGGGTCGGCGCAACATGTCTTTTTCTTCCATACTTACTTCTCTATTAGTCGTCATCGAATGCAGTTCAAAATGTCGCAAAAAATGAAGGACAGTCTCCTAAAACTGTTTTCCTGTAACTAAACTTTAAGGTCTTCCCTTACAGCCCCGTTTCAAAAATCAAACCCTGTTTATGATATGAAAACAAAATATGCGAAATATTGGTCTACAATAAATGTGTAAAATACGTGAAAAGCCAAAGCGTTTAGTAGTAGAATCCGTTTTGTGTTTTTTATGTTACAGCAAGAGAGTGACGTAACAGCGACAGACTCTCCATTCGAGGTGCAGGCGGACAAGCGCGGCGCGGGCGGCGGCGCGGGGCGGCGGCCGCGCAAGCGACACGACAAGCCGCCCGACGCGCCCGCCGTCACCGCCGCCGCCAACTAGCGCGCGCCACCCATCCACGACCAGCTGCCAGTGTCTGTCAGCCTGCCACTTGCCACTCCCTCTACACGGCGCCGAGCGGCCCGAACCGGGAGGTTTACAGATATTTTCTAGCAGTACAAGAGACAGGCGCTAGGGAGTTTCATTCTTAATATTCTCCGTATTTATGTCGATATTGCCAGATGTTAATAAAAATTCAAAATTATAAATGTCAACAGTGTGAAACTTTGAAGTTTGAAGGTACTCCTGTAAATATTTTCTTTATAGGTCTAAGAAATTATTTTTTAATATTTAATTAGCTTCCCTAGCGCAGCTAATTCGGTCCAAAAGCACTAAATCAGAGTACAAGGTACTTAGGTCTCATGTCGATGCTGCGTTACTAGATGTAACATACGCGGCACAATTCTATATCTAACATAGTGTGTTTACTGATTAGTACACACTCTTGGACAACAGTTACATATTTTTGACTAAACTATACTTATAACTTTATAGATGGTCTCTATCTTGTAAGGTTTCTGAAAATTCGTCAAGTTTATAATAAATATATTTTTCATAGTTAAACAATATAAGCGTGTGTGACATACAACAGTACAACAGGAACAGAATATGCAGGCTTTGCATATTGATTTTCTATATTTTTATCAGAATAGCTATTTTTTGTTACTAAAATTCTAATTATTTTAAGCAAGATTCTTGAGGATTACTGTTGTTTTGGAATTTATAGCTTTATTTTAATTTGCTTGATTATACTGATTTCAATGGGATTGATATTTTCATTGAGCAGTCTAGGTTCAATCAACATGAGTGTTGGTCATTTAGTTACTTTGAAGCAGCAGTCAGCGGTGACAGAGGGATGAATCTGTTGTACTTTGTAGTTGGAACTATTACAAATAATGCAATAATATTAGTGTTAGTGAGGCTAGCTGCTCTACTCCATATCATAACTCAGTATTTTGATTACTTCACAGTACCATAACTATGTGATTTTTGTAGTTTAAGGAAATTATTTTTATGGTTTGTTCAGAGTGAGTGAAATAAAACTAGCTCGGATTAACTATGCAGTATTATTTAATGCCTACAAGTGAAAAAGTAATGGCTAAATACACAAGTAGCAGAATTTTAGACTGAACTAAAATTATTTCTTCAATTGTTTCTTAGCATCCTGAATCCCTTCCTTTAAGTTTTCGTTTAATTTCTTTATGAATGACATGATTCTGTTAACTTGTTCAGGATTTAACTTATCAATGTCTCCGAACTTCTCCTTGTTCTTGTAGAACATGGACACTGCCATCTGAGCGGCGCGCCTTACTGGGTATGACTCTGCTATCTTTTGCACAAGGTGTTCATTATTGGCAAGGTATCTTAGTAATGTTCTGAGAGGCATAGTATTGAGATAAGTCACTTGAATGAAGTTTCAAATGAGCACATATTACGATACTTCTGTAAGAGCTCTCTTTTCAGCCTCAGCTGTGTTCTCAGTATTTCAAACTGTTTCAACTGGTCCTGTTTGTTGTAATCTATGCCAGGCAACCGCTTTATCTGGAAAAAACCATAGTGCACAAAGTTTTATATCAGATTGTTATGTAAACTAACCTACAATATTGATAATGCCAAATAAATTCGAACCTGAAGAGATAGTATTATGAATGATTGAGGAATTACGGTCATTATTACCTGAGTACGCGCTATATCAAATTTCTTTTGCAATTCGAGCACCCGTTGACTGCAGTCTTGAGATTCCCTGGCTTTGGCAGAGTTGTCGTGGAAGTCCCTCTCAACACTAAAATAATATAAATATTTACAATACATAAGTCTATCTAAACAGTGATAGAAATGATGACGTTTATCTAAAAATAAGAGCACTTTAAAAAGTACCTTCGTATTATTTCGTAAACAATCGGTAAGAAATCTACATCTACGTCTTGCACAGCTATAGGACTAAAGTTGTTTTGTTCAGAATGATCTGTGTTATTTTCCATCGTATGAAGGTGGCATGAGCTGTACACAAATGAAAAAAACGCACTTGCCTAAATATAAACGCTATCAATAAACTAAACCTAATTTTACAAATAAATAATACCAATGGGACTGGGAGACAGACTAGAAGACAAATAATTTTTCTCTATGAATAACGTCAATGTCATTCATATTGTCATTTAGGGTGCGTTCCGAGTTGGGAATGTAATCTATTTGAGCGTGCCGAATTAGAATTAGCGTGGATTAGCCATTGTTGTCACTGTGGTCCACTCGAACAGAGTGTTCTCAGTCAATACCAGTCAATACAATCTTATTTTTCGTAAGTGGCAAGCAATGCTGATTTTTTTGGGCTGGCTTGAGCTCTTAGAGGAACTTTAGACGATCAATCCGTTAATCTGTTTCAGGGGGCTTACCACCAGCTCTTATAGCAGGGCAGAAGTTGAACTGCATTGCTTTTTTGTACTATGACGTCATATTAGCAGGCCTGCAGTAGGCCTGCTACGTTGACGTTTACAAATACTGTTCACTGCTGTTCACCTTGTTTTTTGTATAGAATTTCATACCATGACGTGCTAATTGACAGCAGCAAAACGACTAATTGAACGCCTGTAATGTCAAAATAACCCGTCTTGAATAAGTTACTACTAGAGCAACTTATTCAACATTGTTTTGTAATTCAGTGCCCAATATACAACACTAATTTTTATTATAAGCTCTCATTTTGTAGATGTGTGACGAGCACGAAATATTTGAAGAGTGAATATCGAAAAGAAGAAGAGAATAAAGAAGGAAATAAATAACCCTTTTGAAATAAATAAAGGGAATTTATGAATTAATGTTTTTCTTATTTGACCTAGTACTAAAAATAAAATAATAGTGATCACACATAGTAATTAAGTAACTAATGCAATCAGTGTACCGTGTACCCCTATGCTGCTTAACATCTACCTACACTAATGGTCAACCGGTGAGCCTAAACACAATCCGCTTTCTGTACGCAGACGACCTGGCAATGGCATTAACTTGCCAAGCCAATGACTTTGAGGAGATTGAAAACAACCTTTCTAGCGCCCTCTCAGATCTCGGCCATTATTATGCTGAGAACGCCCTGAAACTAAATCCCTCTAAAACGCAGTCTTGCGCATTGCACCTTCGTAACAGAAAAGCGGGTCGAACACTGAATATCTCATGGCAAGGGGTTCCAATCATCCACAGTACTCACCCAAAGTATCTTGGCATCACTTTGGATAGGTCCCCTAACTTCCGGAGAAACTGCGAAAAACAGAAAGTGCATACCTACCAGAAATCACTTATACTCCGTCGCCTAACATCCACCAGATGGGGCGCATCTGCTCAAGTCCAGCGAACAACTGGAATGGCGCTTTGTGTCTCCGCAGGCCTGTCCAGTATGGGACCAATCAGCCCACGCTAAGTTAGTGGATACAGCTCTAAATGAGACATTAATGATTATTACTGGTTGCTTAAAACCGACCCCGTTGCGATTGCTGTATCCACTGACTGGCATCGCGCTTCCAGAATGTCGCAGCAGGACTATAGCCAGCCGCATCGAAAGGGCGAAGCTACACGCTACCCACGCCACTCACTCAATGCACAATTTTAATTCAGTCACAGTGGCTTAAAAGCCGCATGTTTATGTTCCCTAGATGTGATTATAGTGGTACCGTAATAATAGTTAAATTTCGTCTAACGGGAATACTACTGAGAAATACGATCATACCTCCCGTATTATTATTAAACTCTTTGGATCACACCCTAAAACAAACTAAAAGAGCTATCGTTTAGTGAGTAGTTCGGTCTCGGTTTTATAATTTAGTAAAATAGTGCACTGTTCAGTAATAAATAGTAGGAATTAGGTAGTGTACGGTTAACGGTTTATGAAATCAAAAATCACATAATTTTCAAAATATTTTTATTACTTCATGTACAGCTTGGCAAAAAAGTCGTGAAAATAATGGTGGCGCTACTATCGTGCATGTTGTAACCCTATATAGTACGACGAAAACGGTTTTGATACTTTTATTTATTTTATTGAATTCAAAATAATCTTATTAGGTATTTCAAAATACCTTGATTTCAACTAATCCCACATTATGTAAGACAATTTCATATTTTACAAGACCTCAGATTAATTCAATAGGGTTTAGATCACAGTGACAAGTTGGAAGCTTTACTACTGTGTGACTGTATCCCACGATTCCAAGTTCTCCTCTAACCACAGGCAAAATGTTCCATAGTTGGTGTTCTAAACAAAAACTAAAAAAAAAAATAATCAGAATCAAAAATTTTAATCAGAATCAAAAATGTTTTTCTCTAAGTATTCATCCATGTCTTGGTGTGAGCTTTTACCAAAACTCTGCTGGCTACCTGCAGATGTGTCGCTATTGCTGCTTTCATCTTGTAGGTTTATGATATTTTTTCAATGTCAATACAGTTTGCCCCCTTCGAAAATAACCTTTTTCTATTTTCATGACATATTGACATGATTTTTTCCAGTCGTCAACTGAAATGCTCTGAAACGCTTGTTCAGCCACTGCCTAGAACAATAAAATAAAAACAACTGAACAATATTAACCAAAAGTATCAAAACTATACGAATGCGCTGCATTCTGAATGTGTTTTGTAAACATAACCTTAAATTCGTAAATGTACATTTCAATAATTGTATGAAAGGTTTATACTAGATATTGCACCTTGAAATACACACATTACATCTGATTACATGTATAAATATTAATTTTACCTGTCATTTCACCGGTTCTTTTATACACATCGTTGAGATTGGATAAAATTTGTCCGGCCTCGAGTTCCGACAAATATCTCACGTACACTACAAATTATCGCTCTTGCGGAACTGCGAATAACAGATCTGTTCTTTATGTACACAATGGGTCACCAGTATCACCACAATAACGCAAATAAATAAAAATAAACACGAGAAACAGTCACCGATTACAAGAAATGACAGAATATGTACCTTACTCGACGAGGCAAAGCGAGTGTTGCCAATGATTAAATATTTTAGTTCCGTTTCAGGACTTTCTTGCCAAACTGTAGGATATCAATTTCAACGTCAGACGACATAAAAGTAAATAAGAGTCCGTGGGTCGTCTTAGGGGCGTAGTATTTCATCTAAAATTATGCAGGTCGCTCCACTTCTCATCTTGATACCATGTCCAAGATCTCTACATGTGCACAACAGCCAAACGCGAACAATGTCCTCAAACATTGCCTGGAGTAAATGCTGTACCGTCTTGAAGATTCCATGTTCATTAAAATCCTTCAATTACACACGGGAAAACAGAAATATCAATTTCATGCAATTTGAAATAAACGGAATAAATAAATTAATGAAATTGAAATGTTGTTGTCACTTGACAGTCTTGACACTTGTCTTTCTGACAGTGTCAGATAGTGCTGAGGCTTGATTATATGTAACTCGTTACTCTAAATAAAATAAAGTCTGGAGTTAATTTTCTCTCGATTTGATCTTTCGATTTTTTTTGTGTGCGTTTCAAATATACGAAGCTGCTAGGTATGAATTTGAGGTAGGTACTGGAGGGAGGTAGTACATATCTAAGATATAAGATATGATATCTTATATTCAACTTTTCGAACTACATAATCGGGACGAGTATACAGGGTTATTTTTCAAAGACCAGCCAAATTTAAGGGAGTGGTACAGGTACAGACTATAAAACTGAAGAACTTTCTCTATGGGACCAATATCGAAATCGCGAAAAATTTATCAACTGTCCCATAGAAAACTTCAATAGGTACTCGACTTAAACGTATGGGACGGCTGAATTTTTATTCGCGATTACGATATTGGTCCCATGGAGAAAGTTGTTCAGTTGTGATGGTCTGTACCGCACCCTTAAATTTGGCTGGTCTTTGAAAAATAACCCTGTATAATTATGTTCTGTGATCGGGTCAATCGAGTGCCTGACCGTTAATCACAGAAGTACTAGTATGTAGCAAATGACTGAGTAACCACACTAGTCAAACTGACAAGAAACCAAAAACTGCAATCCGTTTCACGTTGATTTTTAAACTACTTTACGCGAGAGTAAGCAAATATAAAAATGGGATTAAACACAGGAGGACCTACTGTAGCGTCAATGGTAAATTTTTCTACTTAGTTTTGGTTTCCACCGAACTGTAATTAGGTATATATTATTTTTTTATATATTAAGTCGTTAAATACGTTTCGATACACGTATTTATTACGCTGACGACATCTGGAATATTGAATCAATTGAGTGCATTATCAAAAAAAACATTTTCTTTTTATTACGATTTCGTGATCCCGGTTAAACTTTATTAAAAAAATCGATCATTTTAATGATAATACGGTTATTTTTTTTAGGTATAATATAATTTATTTGGCGCGCAAAATTTTTTTTTAATTGTTGCATGAATTATCTACACACGTTCAAAATCACGTTGAGTCTTTCAAAGATACAAAGTTGTTTTGACCGTGAAATTGAGCTTTATAGTGCTTTTAGATAATGTATCAAGGTAACTTGTTATACATAATCATAGTTAAAATATGTATATACCCAAGAAAATCAAGTTTCTATTATTAAAAAAAAACCGGTAATATGAAAATAGACTTAGATTTAAGTTTTTGAACGATGCCTATTAAAAAGACAATAGCATTAAAGCAGGCCACAGACAAGCATTACCATTCAACTTTGGTGAACTTCGTTCAATAGTCGTTAACTTTTATTACTCTCATAGTACGATTATTAGCAGGGCAGAAGTAGGCCTGCATTTGAACTGACTGGAAATTGAACGTTTCTGTAAAAGGTCATGGTAAGCCCCCAGATGATTCAATGTACGCTTTGGAATGGGCAACAGCTTCGTCTTTTTGACTGAGCGACTAGCGACTTTTTGACAATGAGGATAAAACTGAAGGCTCGTCATAGGTGGTGGCAGCACCATTTAACGTCTAGAAGCCGCCATTGTTTTGTTTATTTTTACTATTAAAAGACGAGCTAAGGAAGAGGGAAGCGTCTACCAATGGTAAAAAAGCAGCTAGTGGAAAAGATAATTAATTATGAACGTTTTTATAATTTATAGGTTACGCTGGAGGCGTACGACAAGAATAACCTGATCAGTTGAACACCAACTCGAGGATCATCTTTCTGTCCGAAAAACTTCAGAGATGTTAATTCTAGTATCTATTAATATAATATAAACACTCACACACACCTTTATTATAATTTATAATAGGCATGGCAACGGGAAAAAATATGAATTTAAGCGTAAAAGAAGTAACTTACTTACAAAAAATGTATGAATAGTGAGAACTAGCTGTGAAATTCGACGTTGGTTAGCAGCAATATCTAAAGTGAACAAGTGGCAGTTTTATCCATATTCAAAAGTGCCCGTAAATGATTTATTTGATGTTATGTATATGACATGAGTTTTGTGAGATTTTGCGTCAAGCATCAATTTTGTATTACAGTTTGCACCACTGGCACGACGATCAATATGGCAATAAAATAACCAAGATCACGGATTAAACAAAGTCAGATTGATCGTCTAGAGTTCCCACACTGAAATTTCAATTTATGGTGAAACTACTTCCATGCGCTTCCATTGGACAACTCTAGTATTGACATAGACAATGAAAGAAACATGACTATAAATATCTATAATTTAAACATGACTTGACTTAAAGGCCTCAGTAGCCAGTTCTTTAAATAAAAAAAAAATAACATGCCAACGCTGTCATTTTGACAACGTTTTACTTAATTTTTTTTGACAAGTTGAAGTTGGTTGTAAAGCATTGACATACAACAGTATGGACTGGAAATACCTACGAAAAAAGGGTGCATACCTACAACTGGTATTGTCTCATAAAATGGCTGCCATTGCTAGTGTTGTGTCTATCAAGGAACATAGGTGTTACTATAACTAGTATCGATACTAAATACGAGTCTTACTAGTTATCACGTTTAGATCATACCTAATATTATGTATACAAAGTCCGTTGTAATTGTAACAGAAAAAGATGAGTAGGTTATCTTACTTTCCGTTATCTATAAAAATAAATAAAATTGAAGTGTCTGTTGGTACTGTCAAAATAACAGCTTTTTACTAAATGCTTATAAAAATCTAAACAGTACTATTAACAAAATGGCATATTTTTTTTTTTTTTGTCTGTGTCTGTCTGTTTGTTCCGGCTAATCTGAAACGGCTGGACCAATTTTGACGGGACTTTCACTGACAGATATGTTACAAGGAGTAACTTAGGCTACCTTTATTTTAGAAAAATAATTAGGGTTCCGCGCAAAAAAAATGCCATGCATAAATTATTTTTGCGTTTGGTAGCCAGGATGGTTATAGGCTATTTAAAATCACGTTACGACCCTTAGGAGCCGAGAAAAACTTTTGAAATTTCAATGTTAATAGATAGGGGAGGACAGTGTAGGCCTGTCAACAAGTACTAGGTACTTAACAAAATAGAAAACATTGTAAAAGCCAATTATTTTAAAAGCGTAACCATTGAGTTTCTTACCGTTTCTTCTCCATAGGAAACTACCAATTGGAACCGTGCACCTAGCTTCTGACGTTTCATAAAAGTGTCCATGTAGGTTTATGTGAAATATTTTGATTTTGGTGCTGTGAAGTGTGAACCACAGGCCGGACCTAGCAAGGTCACTCGGACTGAATAAGACGCAGGATTATTTATGTTAACATCGCAGAATATACCGGTATCGTTTCAGCGGAGGAACTAGTTTCGGAAACTATTACGCCAAGTCGGCAACGGTACAACACTATTCCATTATGACATATTATTGTAAACAAACGAACGAATTAACAAATATAATAGAAAGGCCTGTTATACGGAAATGAACCCAAATATCAATACTTTAGCCATAAATTCATGATCACGTTACAATTGTATCATCGAATGTGTATTATTGTATGTATTAATGCATGAAAACCGGCTACTAACCTGTGCAAAGACAATTGAGGTTGATTTTCATTCTTTCTTGCACCACACTTCACAATACAACACACAGGCATGTTGAATTTCTGTTTCCCAACATTTACATGCAGTTTTAACAGGTAAAATCCTCGTAATTTTCTTGCAATCCTCAATAATACAAAAAATAAACAACCATTTGACAGCAAAACTACCATGAAATTCTTCGCACAAGATGGCTGCTATGGCACTTACCTACAACTGTCACTACGTCACGATAAAATATTGCCATAATGAGCAACAACTTAAATATTGTTGTCTCTTTTATCAAATAAAATTATCTCATTAGAAAGAATGAGACATAATGATATTTCATATTCTGAATCATTTTTCACTCATATTTGTATAAGCAAATGTATGTATAGAATAACGCGGCATCTCCATGTTTTATGTACCTCAATGTTGTAAAGTGATTAAATGGTGTGCGTTGTGTTTATTATGAGAATTTCTAATTAAAATTCACAAAAATGGATGAGGTTGCTAAACTAGAACATCTCTCGCTTGTGTCGAAACTGTGCACTGAGCTGGACAACCATTTAGGATTGAATGATAAAGATTTAGGTAAGTTTACGTCTAAACATAATGGTGATGCTTCGTAGTGCTTTTCTTCCTCATGCAATTCAATTTTACCTTTACTGGGCTTTTGTTTGTGGATTCAGCCCATGCACTTAGCGTAGAATTTCCTAATTTCAATCTTGTGCATGTTTATTCAAGAGTTAGAAATTAGAAACCATTTATTTGCCAATAATGTAGGTGTACAGATATGATGGTTATTTTGATGAGAATCCCCGCCCCTAAGACGACCCTCTGACCACATTTTGCCTTACGGCATGATAAATTATTTAATATAATACATTCTGACCACATTTACTAGACAAGAAAAATAAAAAAAAGCATTCTATTCACTAAGCAACATTACTATCATTATTAAAAATACTAATATTATTCAAAAACATTCGGAATTAGGCACACACAATGCCAAAAATTTGAATTTAGAAGTTAATCTGTGTTGAGTTCCACTTTATATGACTGCCATCCGCCACCGCATACCTATTGTCCTGGTGGCTGACACATTTCTTTTTAATGAAATAAAATTCCTAAATTTATGCTTTTTCCATGGGTGTAGGTGAAAACTAACAAAATACCACATCCTTTTATAGAAGATAGATTTTATTAGAATTGCGATTAACTATTAAAGGACAATGCCCATTTTGTTAGGAGTTTTGGGCCCCTAAAAAACGTCGCATGTCACGGTGGTTTTAACTTGGTTTTGTAGACCTGGAATTACCTTTTCATATCCTGAAATCGATTTTAAATTTTTCACCCTAGTTTAAGAGAAATCTAATTTTTTTCGGATGCTGAAATTGAGGTTATAAAACAAGTTTTTTTTGTTTTAAACATATTTGAAATTAAAATAATAATATTGTTAAGCTCATGACCGCTTGTGTTGCATTTATGCGACACATATACCGTGTCCCTACCGCTCGTGTCGTATTTCTGCGACAGAGAACATGCATGTTTTTTTCGTTCTATTAACTGCGTGGTACAACTAAAACCATTATTATTTAATAATGCTTTTAGTTGTACCACGCAAATTAAAAGTTTTTGATAATTATTTAATTGATACAACAATTTCCCCTTATATATTGTAGGTATTATTTTATCGATTTGTACTTTGTAGCCGCGCGGTGGGGGCACGGCAATTGATATTTAGCCAAGCGCTTAAAAGGTTAAGTATTAATATTGATTCCTGAATTTAGAAAATACTTACTACATAACTTCTCTTGCTAGATATTATAAAGGCCCTCCTTGCCATTCCGTGCCGGCAGGCTGTGCCCTCACCACTAATAGGTAGTGTTTTTTTAAATAAATACTTACCTACGACTAAAGCCTTAGGTTAGAAGAGCTCATGGCTAGGTTACAACAACCGCACGGATCCATCTCAAGTTAACCTAAGATGCTCTATGGCTGCTTACTTTAAAAAAAAACAACAATAAATAGTAGGTATAACATTTATTCTTCAAGGAATATATGGTCTAGAAATTGCGCTGGGGCGCTTATATCATTAAAACAAGCCCAGCTTAATTACGAAAATACGGTCATAGTACGAGCGTAGCACCCTACTGTACGATTTAACACTAAGCAACTAAAATAATAAGCAATGATACTCTCTAAAGAATTTGCCCTATCTTGCTCTCTACTCATCAAAATCAAAAGTCATTTATTCAAACTAGGCTGAGAATCAGCACTTTTCGAACATCAAAATTACAGAAGACAGTCCCGCCAAAACGTCCGCCCTTCAGCACTTCCTGGTGCTTTCGCTGGGGAGAAGAAGTGGCGCAACAAACTCCCCAGCAGCACAGCTGTCTGTTCAGTTAGAAAATACATATAAATAAATATGTATAATAAATCCTGCTACTCACATGTCTTGATATAATTCTAGCCCTAACTAGATAATTGTTTTGACATGTCATTGAAGTCTAACTGTTTCTCAGTCGCTTTTTCAAGTTTTGTGAAAATATCATCTACCTACTTAAAATCCAGTAAAATCTGAATATGGGGCTTCTAGTTCATCCTAACGATTGCTATGTAAATGATATCTGCAGATTCTTGCAGTGAAGGGAATATATACTTTTTGATGTAACAACAAAACTTCTTTTATAGTGCCTGGTACTAACAGACGTTCAGTGTTCGCACAACCAAGGAACAGGCAATGTCGTTAACTTGCCGAAACCCGTTTGTACTTTAGTTAATTAATTTTTGAAAATGTTCGAGGCAATTGTTGTTCCTGAGGTGGTGGAACCAGCAGTGGTAGTGGGTGTGGTATAGGAATCACAGCATCTGCGATGTTATCGTCCATGTTATCAGTCACTGGCGCAGACTCCACAGTGGGTTTGTTAACACCACCAATGGCCTGGCTCTGTATTCCTCTCGATGCAGACTCCCAACAAGCACAACAAACTCGTTCCAAATTCAAAACCTAAAAATAAGAAAATATTATATATAAATACTACTTATTTTTGTTCAATTAGTTCAATCATAATTATAATGCCATGATTAAAACACTTACGTGATGAGCTGGTGTCCATCTTAGTATAAAGTTCCTTTGAGGACAGTCTTGACTAACCCTATGAGTTCTGCGACTTGCAATTGACATGCCACATGCAAAACATATGTTGAGGTGTCCAAGAGCAGGGGATACAAGGGATAGAGTTGTGGTTGATGATGTCCGGTTTTGTAATAATACAAAACATTCAACACACAGGATGTCATCAGAGGATATCTGAAAAGATAACAAAAGTAAATCAGTGAATTCCTAAATAGATAATACGTACATTTATTCATGTGCTCATTGTAATGGTCTAGGTTTTCTAACAGATCACCATACACTGCCTAAAACGTTAATTTTTGTTATAGTGAAAATAATAGATTTATGTTGACGATGACCCCTTGATTGACCAAACACAGGCATCCTAAATGTTCGTATAAGTCTTGTAAATGACACATTATACACTTACCTACCGGTGTATAGGTGTTACCAAGGATCTCAGAAGGATAAGCATTGGTTCATCTAATTCTTCGATTTGACGTCTACGAAGATTAGGCGCCAAACGTAGGGAGCAATTGACACATCGGCGAGAGAGAGGGCGGTTTACCCGACCTCTACATCAGGGGTAAAATAAGAGTCCAAGGCTCACTTAAAAACTAGAATAGAGTCAATTTGTTCACTTATCACTAAAACAAGAGTCCAAAGCTCATTTGTCACTAAAACAGGAGTCCAGTATCTCAAAACAAATCCACTGGAGAAACGTAAACGCTCAACTAGACAGCTTTAAATTGTAACGAATAAACGAACAGAATTAAATACGGAGGAATAAATTCAACTCGACGCAAAACGAACAGCACGAAGCAATTTGATTGATGCATTGATTTGACAGTTGATCTGTCAAGTGTGACCATGTTATTAAATATTTTGGTAATCGATTTACCAAATCGATTTGTTATTCATAATATTATTTACATAATTAATTAAAAGATAATTATAAACGCTATTTAGGTATGTATAGGAGGTACTAACCTGAGTACTAACCACAATAATGTCTGTGGTACCAACTTTTGTTTAGAAACTAATCAGGCATGAATGTAGCGTAATATTTCTGACGGTAGGAAATACCATGATACCTATGATAATATTTTTTTTAGTTTATTTACTACTTCTATTTTCTTTATTTGAGCCCGCCCATCGTCTACTTCGCGCCTAATCAGTTACATGAGAGTGTCAGGAGAAAAGCTATATTGTAGCCTATCTCCGAT
This sequence comes from Hydraecia micacea, assembly GCA_914767645.1. Taxonomy (NCBI): domain Eukaryota; kingdom Metazoa; phylum Arthropoda; class Insecta; order Lepidoptera; family Noctuidae; genus Hydraecia; species Hydraecia micacea. The sequence goes on along the minus strand of OU611782.1, from coordinate 17,928,264 downwards.
CATTTTAGTCGGCGGATTAGTAAAATATCGATATTTTCAATCGATTACAAATATTTAATTGACATAGTCTGTCGTATGGCAACATTCCGGTTAAGTTTTATGGCGGAACTGACATAAATTCAATAAAATAAATATTAATTTTGTTTTCCAATGCTAGGGTAAAAGAAATGTTGATAAAAATAACTTAAACATGTAAAAATACTACTTAATTTTTGAGAAGTAAATAGTCTTGACATGGTACCGAAACTAAGGGGCCCATTGGTGGTCATTCTCCTTTTATCATTACTTTTTCAGCTGAATTTATCATTGACATAGCTGACAAGAATCCTACATTTGACTGTTTCAAGAAGGCACTCATTGAAAATGGAGCTGAGTTTTCAGATTCTTTTATGACTAACTTATTGCGTATCATACAGCACATGAAACCTGCCAATAACACCACACAAAAAGGTGAAACTAGCTATGAAAGTTCAGACCCATTGGCTAATAAGTTTCCAGGTCTTGCTATTCCCAATGAGAAGCCTCCCACATTCTCATCAGATGAAGAGAGTGAGGAAGAGGAGGATGATAAGAAAAACAAAAGACTAACAGCAAAAGAAATATTTAAAGATGAATCAAAGACTAAAAAAAATGATGCTGTGGTTGATCAAGCTATGGCTGAGTTGGAAGCCCTGGCACCATCCCAAGGTTCTCTTACAGCTCCTATAAAAGAACCTTTAAAGAAAGAAACTGTTAAAGTTAATGTGAAAAAAAGAGAACAAAGCCGCAGTCCTGAGCATAAGGACATAAGTAGAAAAAGAGACCGATCTAGAGACAGAGATAGGGATAGAAAAAGTAGGTCCAGAGAGCGAGAAAGGGATAGAAAAAGTAGGCGCAGCAGAAGTAGAGATAAGAGGAGCCGCAGTAGAGACCGTAGGAGTAGAAGTAGAGATAAGGACAGAGATAGAAGAAGACGATCCAGGAGTCGCCCCACCTCTAGTCGTCATAGGTCAAGAGACAGGCAAAGGAGATCAAGATCTAGAGGAAGGAGATCCCCATCTAGAAGTAGGACATCCCCAAGTAAAGGGAGGTCATCCCCACCTAGAGGAAGGGGATCCCCAAGTAAAGGCAGGTCATCCCCGTCTAAACGAAGGTCATCACCTCCAAGAGGGAGGGGGTCACCCTCTCATGATAGAGAACACAAATATGGTGACTATGGCAAGAAGTTCAGGAAGAAGAGTCCTGAGGTTGAAATGAGTGATGACCCTGAGCCTGGGAAAGTAAGTACCAGTATTTTAAGTATTTTTTATATCTTACATGATGATTATTATGCTGAAGAAATTTTGTCTGACAATTCTGACAAACTTTATCACTTTTGACACTATTATTTGTTGTTGATTGAAGATTCGACCTTCTATATTTGATCATTTGTGAACAGTAGTTTCACCAGGTCTATTTAAAATACCCAGATTTTACTAGTTATTTACAGTTTTTTTTTTTCAGTGTAACCTGCACAACAATAACCTAAGGTTGACTGGTACAAAATTCCGCCTTTGTACAGTTTTTTTTTTTTATTTGTGCACAAAGTTTTAATAAATAAAATCTTTTTCTCAGATCTACAGTGGAAGGATAGCGAACATAGTGCCATTTGGTTGCTTCGTACAAATTGAGGGTGTGCGGAAGAGGTGGGAGGGTCTTGTACACATCTCTCAGCTGAGGTCCGAGGGCCGCGTCACCAACGTGTCTGATGTTGTCAACAGAGGGGATAAAGTTAAGGTAAGATATAAGAATAGCTTTAACAAAGATTTTAATTTAATCAAGTAATTAAATTTGGGTTTGAAAATTGGAGGTAAAGTACTTGTTTGATTGCCCCTGCTGTGCCATGTTTTGGTGATAATGTATTTCTTATTATTGCATAGTATGAGGTAATCTTTGAAAGTCATAAGCAAGGATTGTTAAAAAAATCTACCATTTCTATATGCTACATTGAGTAAAAAAGTTATCATCCTAATGTTTTGTGTTGTTTCAGGTTAAAGTGTTGTCAATGACTGGACAGAAAGTGTCTCTTACTATGAGGGATGTGTGTCAAGAAACTGGTAAAGATCTGAACCCAGCATCACATGCACATTTGGAGGTAAATATAAAGCACTAGCTTCTGCCCGCGACTTCGTCCGCGTGAAATTTCACCCTCCCCCCCATTCACCCTCTTAGGGGTGGAATTTCGAAAACCCTTTCTTAGTGCACCCCTAGACCTCATAAGGAACCTACATGCCAAGTTTGGAATCTCTAGACCCAGCGGTTTGGGCTGTGCGTTGATATGTCAGTCAGTCAGTTCTCCTTTTATATATATAGATAAAACTGTATTTAAATAAAACATTTATTTTTGATCAAACATTTGTAGCCCACTAAACTGCACTAAACAGTTGTTGTGTTTTATAATTATATACTTTTATAAATGTATTTCTATATGATTGTCTATTAAATGAACATTTTCCTTATATTAGGCTGAACGCGAGGGACGCAATCCAGACCGTCCCCCTCCAAACGCCACAGTGTTGGCAGGCCTGCAGGGCGGTCTCGATCCTGACGAAGACTCCAGCCGGAAGAGGGTCACCAGGATCTCCAGCCCTGAGCGATGGGAAATCAAACAGGTAAGAAAAACTGAAGGAACTTCTCACTCTTCTTGCATTAATGAAAAAATTGGCCAAATGAGAATAAAAACTGCCACTACCTTACTTCAGATGTCTCGGCTTACTATCACTAGTCTATGAATTTGACTGCTAGATGTAACTATCCTTTTTTTTTTTTGTTATCAAGCTACTTCTTGTACGAAAAAATATCAAATACAAACCTTTGCACAGCTGCTAATTGCATAAATACGGAAATCCATTTAAATCACATAAATATATCAATAAAAGGCACAGGCGCAATGAGAAAATCTTTTTTTTTACTAATGTTAGACAATGGTTTTAATGGGTCACTCTACAAGCCACACACAGTTTTCAAAACTACATATCTACAGAAGCATAATAATGGCAGACAATGTGCTGCCATCACACGGACAAGCTCTCAGTTTTTAACCCCATTGAATTAATAAACTCATTTCTACCCCACAGATGATATCATCAGGTGTCATAGACAAGAGCGAGTTGCCGGACTTCGATGATGAGACAGGTTTGTTACCGAAAGACGAAGACGGTGAAGCTGACATCGAGATTGAACTTGTAGAAGAAGAACCTCCGTTCTTACAAGGTCACGGCCGCGCGCTACACGACCTGTCACCTGTAAGAATTGTGAAGAACCCAGACGGTTCCCTCGCACAAGCCGCCATGATGCAGTCGGCGCTATCAAAAGAGAGAAGAGAACAGAAGATGATACAGAGAGAGGCAGAGATGGAGAGTGTACCAATGGGGCTGAATAAAAATTGGATAGATCCTCTTCCAGAAAGCGATGGTCGAGCTTTAGCTGCCAACATGAGAGGGACGGGTATAACTCCTCAAGATCTACCAGAGTGGAAGAAGCATGTGATTGGCGGGAAAAAGTCTTCTTTTGGGAAGAAGACGAATTTGTCTCTTTTGGAGCAGAGGCAGTCGCTACCCATCTATAAGCTGAGGGATGAGTTAACTAAGGTTTGTATGAGTGAACTTTTTATCTCTCATAATTGAATTGCTTTTAAATGCTGTCTGTATTCCTAAAACTAATGGGTTTGTATGTTCTATGTAACTCTGAAACATGCTTTTCGTTTAGGAATATCTATTTCTATAGCTCGAATTCAATAATATTGACCAAGAAATCCATAAAAAAAATTAACATTTTTTCTTTACACCACACCCACCAGGCTGTAGCCGACAACCAGATCCTGATAGTAATCGGTGAGACCGGGTCAGGCAAAACTACCCAGATCACTCAGTACCTCGCGGAGTGCGGTCTGACCGCTCGCGGTAAGATCGCGTGCACGCAGCCGCGTCGTGTGGCCGCGATGTCTGTGGCCAAGCGAGTGGCGGAGGAGTTCGGCTGTCGGCTGGGGCAGGAGGTCGGCTACACCATTCGGTTTGAAGACTGTACGAGTCCTGAGACTGTTATCAAGTAAGTGTATGCTACTTTTGGCATCTTTTTACATAAAATGTCACTGATTCCTCAATTCGGCAGAGATTACTGATTGCAAAAAATCTGCTCGTCGTACAATAGTAAATTACCTCGTTTGTATAACGTTAATAACTGCAATATTTACATTTCTATATCGTCTGAAAGTATAAATGATTTATTTTCCGTTAGTAGGGTTGTACAAACACTTTTACACGTCAATCATATTTTTTTTTATGCTTGATGAGGTCGGCGTTTCCTATCTGACTATTCTGAGAAGAAAGGCCGAAACAAAATCCTCAGAGGTCACAGTGTCTTTTAACGTCCAGACAAAATCTTGGTCAGATCGGTAGATTGGTATTTGAAATGGTCTTTTGAGGAAAGAAACACAGAGATTGAGCGGACCTGTCCAGTCAGTGCACGCATTTGTCAAAAATCGTGCAGTTCAAGCCTGATATCGCCAATGCGCCATGAGTAAGCATGGGGATCAGTGCTCATTACTTCTCTGTATGAGAAGAGCCCTTTATCCTGTTGTGGGACAGCACTAGGATCACAATTATTTTATTAACCGACTTCAAAAAAGGAGGTTCTGTATTCGACCCGTATGTATGTATGTATGTATGTATGTATGTATGTTTGTTTGTCCGCGATTTTCTCAAAAACTAATGAACCGATTTAGATAATTCTTTCACTAATGTGATCTACATACTTTCAGGAAGGTTTTAGTATATAATACATTATATAATTATTCTTATGTACGATGTTATATGCATAAATGTACTGCATCTCCGGCATTTCTATGCGAATTTTGATGATTCTTCTAGTCGGTGTCTTCAATTCCTCAATGCACTAGTGTTATTTGAATTTGTGTGGAGTAGGTACAACTAAAAAGTGAAAAATAAAAACTTTTTTACAAAAAAAACAACCGACTTCAAAAAAAACTACAAAGTGATAAATAACTTTAATTTCGGAAGTCGGTGTCAAAAAACGAAAATGCGGAACCAACGACACCTACTTCCGAAATTAAAGTTATTTATCACTTTGTAGTTTTTTTTGAAGTCGGTTGTTTTTTTTGTAAAAAAGTTTTTACTATATCTTTTTGTTAATGTGAGTGGAAACGCCAGTAGGGGAGCCCTAGAAGGGCATATAGTGAACTTATTAAGGATGTTCTTCAGAAAGATCAGGTGCGTAGTATTCGCGACCGGCGTGCGTGTATGACCAGATGACTGTATGAACGTAAACGAAGCAAAACGAGTACATATGTAAGGATCGAAGCAGGTGGAGTTCTGTAGTTTCTACCCATGGGAAAAAGGCGTCTGTTTATATGTGTGTATGTTCTTAATTGTTTAATATTCCTTTCTCAGGTACATGACAGACGGTATGTTACTCCGCGAGTGCCTCATGGACCTGGACCTCAAATCCTACTCCGTGATCATGTTGGACGAAGCTCACGAGCGCACCATCCACACGGACGTACTCTTCGGCTTACTCAAACAAGCCGTGCAGAAGCGACCAGAACTCAAGCTGATCGTCACATCAGCTACCCTAGACGCTGTCAAGTTCTCACAGTACTTCTTTGAGGCTCCCATCTTTACTATCCCCGGTAGAACTTTCCCTGTCGAAGTCATGTACACTAAGGAACCAGAAACTGATTATCTGGACGCGTCATTGATTACGGTGATGCAAATACATTTGAGGGAACCTCCAGGAGATATTTTGCTATTCTTGACTGGTCAGGAGGAGATTGATACAGCGTGCGAGATCCTGTATGAGAGGATGAAGTCTTTAGGCCCAGATGTGCCAGAACTCATCATTCTACCTGTATATTCTGCGCTACCTTCTGAAATGCAGACGCGTATCTTCGAGCCCGCACCCCCCGGCTCAAGAAAGGTCGTCATAGCTACCAACATTGCGGAAACTTCGCTGACCATAGACGGAGTTTATTATGTTGTCGATCCTGGTTTTGTGAAGCAAAAAGTTTATAATTCAAAGACTGGAATGGACTCTTTGGTCGTGACGCCTATTTCACAGGTAAATATATGATTATCAAATTAATAATCGTGATCGTGATAATAAAAAAGTTTTTAAACTGATATTTTCAAGACCCTGTATACCTACTTTTCGCTGTTTAAAATTTTATCTTCGTTTGTTGAATGTTTCTTTGTTTGGTACAGGCAGCAGCAAAACAGCGAGCGGGTCGCGCAGGTCGGACGGGCCCCGGCAAGTGTTACCGACTGTACACGGAGCGCGCCTACAGAGACGAGATGTTACCCACGCCAGTGCCTGAGATTCAGCGCACTAATCTTGCCACCACCGTATGTATTCACAACTGATTAAACCGCCATTACTCTAACTTGTCGCTTTTACTTTCACTGATACAATACAGGGGGCCTACAACCACCTCTTTAGTGTGGAGATATAGAGGACATATAGTTTTGTTGTTTCATTTGAATAAAATAGCTCCATCTCTTTCCGAGACGTGATCCAGCTCTCTCTTATTTTATTTAGACTGTCACTTGGCTAAAGTTCGATTCCCCGTTCAATAAGTCTGTTCAGAAAGTTTGATTTTTCCCCTCATCTTCTATCGTGTCGTGTCGGCAAGCACTAAAATAGTTCATATTGTTGTGAAAAGATTAGAAGTCAGTATGAACCTCGGAGAGAACTGGATTCCATACCAATCCTTTTCATAACAGCCTATAAGTTTACCATGAACGTCATGTTCTGTAAACAGGTGCTGCAACTAAAGACGATGGGTATCAACGACCTGCTGCACTTCGACTTCATGGACGCGCCGCCGGTGGAGTCGCTTATCATGGCATTGGAACAACTGCACTCCTTGTCCGCGTTGGACTCGGAAGGATTGCTCACCAGGCTTGGTCGAAGGGTAAGTTATTCTTATCTAGCAGGTTCTAAAGTTGTCATTTCTTTTGGAATGGATAAATATCGTTTGGTGTGAAGCTACGTTTTTTGCATTGACGCCTATTCTTATTGCTGCAGCAAAACTAAGTCCTAACTAGTATGAAACAGAGCTCAAAATGGAATGCATGCAAATGGCATTATCATAAAGAAACATGTAATTCAGTAAATATATATTTTTTACGGTCGTGCATCATATTTGATCAACATACAATCTGATATTGACCTGCAAATTGCAAAAAACTCCAATAAAATTATTTTCGCGGGCTATCCTGGCGCTAATGTCTCTTTTTAGCATACCCAACTAAGAACAATGTTGTCTAAAGTAACATATTTCCATTGCAGATGGCCGAATTTCCACTCGAACCAAACCTCTCAAAAATCTTAATCATGTCTGTAGCATTACAATGCTCAGACGAGATCCTGACCATAGTGTCAATGCTAAGCGTCCAGAACGTGTTCTATCGACCCAAAGACAAGCAGGCACTGGCTGACCAGAAAAAGGCGAAGTTCAACCAGCCGGAAGGCGACCACCTGACCTTACTAGCCGTGTATAACAGCTGGAGGAACAATAAGTTCTCTAACGCATGGTGTTATGAAAACTTCGTCCAGATCCGCACGTTAAAACGAGCTCAGGATGTTAGGAAACAACTGCTTGGTATTATGGATAGGTGAGTTGTGATAACGGTCCACGGTATCACTACAGGTCGGCGCAGTTTCTCCGACTTTTTTTTTTGTTGTTGTATTGGCCCGCTCTTGACCTCTTTCCTGTCAGCCGCCACCTTATCGTTCACACTCAGTTCATCCATGTCATGCCTCACACAATTCCACTAATAATATAACATGGAAATTGAATGCTGGATAAGGTCTGAACCAATTACTGTTAGAACACCCGATTTTTCGCTTTTCTGCATCTAATCAATCACCGCTATTGTTTATTAAATAATACTTCATCTGAGGCTTTCATTCATTGTTTCATCACAAAATTAAGCAAATCTAGCACTATCTCGAATTTAAATTCCTATTTATAATTTCGCCAGGCACAAATTGGACGTTGTCTCCGCGGGTAAGAACACAGTGCGCATCCAGAAGACGATATGTTCCGGTTTCTTCAGGAATGCGGCTAAGAAGGACCCACAGGAGGGATACAGAACCTTGGTGGACAGCCAGGTGGTCTACATACATCCTTCTAGTGCGCTCTTCAATAGGCAGCCGGAATGGTAAGATTTTAAGGACGCTATCACATTTTTCCACGAATAACAGTGCTTTTCAGGTACCATTTTAATGAACTTGGAGTCGCAACTGCAAGGATATCTTGGTTTCAAATTAAAGATAATATATTCATCTCCAGAATGGCTCCATAACAATTAAATAGCCCTATACAAAATTTTCACACAAATACGTTTTTACCATCACAGTAATCGCAAAAAATTTAATAAAAAGGGGTTTGAATAAGTACCTATATAGCTAAATCCACTGCATATTTTAATTTAAAAATAAGAAGCTATTGTTGCTTATATAGTCCTGATACGACAAGCTAAATATTTTGTAGATAAATAAATAACTTTTTCATTTATGAGACAAATAAGAAACGCTCTCAAATTTCTCCATACATTTTCTACCCGCGGACACTTGCGGTTCGTCATTCCGCGCTCAGAGGCGCTTGTGGAAGCACGTCTGTGTCGCTTTCTCGCAAAAAATAATTACGTAAAAAAGTGAGTTCCGAGTTGTGTACTGAGGTCGGACGAAGTTGATACTTTTTCGGACCGAAATAAAATTAAGTACGATTATTGGTATTTTTTTCAGAAACAAATACTTAGTTGTAATTTTTACAAGCTTTTATTTAACTTGCAATGTATGTATGTACGAGTATGTATGTATGTAACTATGTTTGTTCGGGTGGACTCTTGCAACAAATTTTGAACCAGATATCTTCAACCGATTGAGCTGAAATTTTGTATGCACTTTTAGTTTGGATGACAATGCATGGTTAGCTGTGTGACGTTATTCTAAATCCAAAATGGCGGAACGCCCAAGATGGCGGACTACTTATTTTTAAGGCACTCCTACAATATGGATATCAAATGAAAGCGATTGCTGAGAATAACTCGAAAAATAAAATGACGTCACTCTAAATCCAATATGGCGGACTTCTAAAGATGGTGGACTAGTTATTTTTAATGCACTCCTACAATATGGGTATCAAATGAAAGGGATTGCTGAGAATAACTCGAAAAATAAAGTGACGTCACTATAAATCTAATATGGCGGTCATCTAAAGATGGTGGACTAATTATTTTTAATGCACTGCAACAATATGGGTATCAAATTAAATTACTTGCTGAGGATGACTTGAAAAATAAAGTGACGGCATTCTAAATCCAATATGGCGGAACACCAAAAATGGCGGACTAGTTATTTTTAATGCACTTCTACAATATGGGTATCAAATGAAAGGGCTTGCTGAGAATAACTCAAAAAACAATGTGACGTTACTCTAAATGCAATATGGCGGACTTCTAAAGATAGCGGACTAAGCTTTTTATGCTTTCCTACAACATGGGTATCAAATGAAAGGTCTTGCTCAGAATACGTATGCGAGTTAAACTCCACAAAAAAACCTGTCCAGCAATAACTAAAAAGTAAAAAACAAATTAAAAGTAATTTTTTTTTTAAAAACAAGCTTTTAGTTAAATGCGCTAAAAAGAATAAAATAAAATTGTCCTTTAAAACTTTTACTATCAACTTATAACGTCATTAAGTACACAAGTTATATATGATATAAAAGCTTGTTGCGAGATTTACCTGTGTAGATAAACAAGTAAATAACATGATCTGATTGATTTTCATTTTTTTAATTTTCAAACTAAGTAAATACGAGTACTTAAATCTGAAAAAAACTTTTTTACTTTTAATTTATTTATTTAGTGGATGTAGATGACGGATAAAGATTGTACCTATAAATATTTATTTTATTATTTTATAATCAAATTAAAATGATGGAAATGTTTTTTTTTGACATTCGATATTAATAGTCGATTTTGGGGTTTTTCGGGGTGATGATTACGAATATAACATCCAATTTTTATTCAAGGTGGCGGATTTTTGTTTGTGACAAATCGACTTACGGCCAATTTCTTCATAATACCAGTATATCCAGTTGTCATGCTACGTCACAGTTTTACTCTTCAATTCAGTAATTTTTTTAGTGAATTATAATGTTGCTATATTGAAGAATACAATTGTGACGTAGCATGACAACTGAATAGACTGGTATTACGTTTAGTCGGTTAACAAAGTCGCGTGGTTTTTTTGTTTACCTTTATTTAGCTACCTAAACCTATGGAGTATAGTAGTAGTACAATGAAATATTTTCTATGTGAAAAGACAGCTGTGCTGCTGGGGAGTTTGTTGCGCCACTTCTTCCCAGCGAAAGCACTAAGAAGTGAAGGGCGGGCGTTTTGGGGACTGTCTTTTGTAATTTTGACATTCGAAAAGTGCTGATTCTCCGCCTAATTTGAATAAATTACTTTTGATTTACTTTTTTTTAATTTTTAAGTAAATAAAATACTTACTGTTTTCATAAGGGAATGATTATTATTAAATATCACAACGAAACTCTACGATAAACTCCCAGGCTAGTATTTGATTATGTAATACTCCAACAATTGACATCAAAAATAATATTTAAAAGTACTTAGGTACATCTTTTCAAACTAACAGCAGACTGTGGTATAAATGTGGATGTTCCTTGTAATACTAAAATGTTAAGGTCGTTTTTGGGTACCTAGTAATGAACATATTGACTGATGAACTTCAACAATACTAAAAACATGATTATCACGCAGATAGTAAGTACTAATAACACTTACCAAATTCGATTGCGAACTTAAAACTAACTTTACTCAATAAATACCAGCAAAATTAAAAAAAAAAATCTTCAAGTACCAAGATTAGTTAAGTTACGTATAAAAATCGAGCGAACAATGGTTTCAATGTGTGCGTGCGCGTAATGTTGCTGTGTTGCGATTCAGATACCTAAACTTGAGCGAGTTCAAAATGTGATAGCGTCCTTAAGATACTTTTTTTGATGTCCTGGGTTCGTTTCCCATGTTGGGCAAAGTGTTATTGGATTTTTCCATCTGGAATTTCTCAGTAGCAGCCCAGAGTCTGGATTTGTGCCCGGTTGATGGTAATAGGCTCGTCTCCCTATTACATGGCACTTGAACATGACTGGCGAAATGTAGGTGTAACTATAGCTGCACCTCTGCCTAGCACTTCAAAGATTACAAGCATGATTATTATGGTATTTTATTTTCCAAAAATGTAGTTTTTTTTTGGAAATGTTTGCAGCTTATTTTTTGGTCACCTAAACATATTTTTACTGGCACTTAAAATATTAAATTCAACAATAGGTACACCCTTCGGAGATTACAGTAACAAATTATTTAAAAAAATCTTAATAATTGATAATATAGCTTATACATCAGAATAACACATGTAATACTTAATGTAATTTATGCGGGGGAGACCGCGGGGCGCTGCTAGTCTTAAATAATTTCAACTTAATCAGTCCAGTAGATTCGGAGCAAATTGGCTGTGACAGACGGACAGACACACAAGTGATCCTATAAGGGTTCCGGTTTTTCATAAGGACGTACGGAACCCTAAAAAGAACACCATGTTCATCATATCTTAGTCCTGGGTTTTTTAATTTCGCATCCACGCCTTTAAAGCCCTGACGTGAACCTATGGGCGAATAAACCTTCTATTATGGTTTCCAATATTATAATAATGTAAGTTACATACATAAACCCACGCTTTTTTCTAATGTAATGTTTTTATCATAATCAGGGTAATCTACCACGAGCTCGTCCAAACTACGAAGGAGTACATGCGCGAAGTGACCACCATAGACCCGAAGTGGCTGGTGGAGTTCGCGCCAGCATTCTTCAAGTTCTCCGACCCCACCAAACTGTCCAAGTTCAAGAAGAACCAGAGACTAGAGCCGCTCTACAACAAGTACGAGGAACCGAACGCCTGGAGAATATCAAGAGTACGCAGGAGAAGGAATTAAACTGTGCACTGCCAATGCTAGATCTAATTTTACTTCAAATTATATTGACAAGGAATGCGAAATGTAGTTTTCTTAATGTTGTTATTATCCATTTATACTCATCTCGTATCCTACATCTTCCTATACGATCATAGAAATGGAATCCCTCCCCGAACATGCCTGAAAACAAACTAACTGACGCGATATTACAGTCGGGAACTGTGGCCCTGCCAGGAGGGGTTCCATGATACGTCTTACTAGCAGGGTAAGCCCCTATTGGACATTTTGGCTATCATATATCGGTCACTCTCTGCATCAGAGAATAACAGGGATTTATTAACTATAAAAATATACAAGAGGTATTATTGTTTGAAGAATCGTTTTTGAGGGTTTTAAAGCCGATAGTGAGAGGTCAAAATGAAAATCCAAGATGGAGGCTTCATATATTTTCTAATTTTCCGTCATGGGTGGCGTTTTCATGGTTTTCGAGTGTGCTGAAGCCATTATAGAGGTCAAAATGAAAATCCAATATGGCAGCAACTTCTTGAGAGTTTCTAATAACTTATACTATGCGCAGTTGTAGCCCGCGAAATTTAATTTTTCTTACGTTTTTAGGGTTCCGTACCCAAAGGGTAAAAACAGGACCCTATTACTAAGACCCCACCCTCTATATTACTTTACTCTTTGGACCCCACTGTCTGTCTGTCACCGCTGTATCTCATGAACCGTGATAGCTAGACGTAGACAGTTGAAATTTTCACAGATGATGTATTTCTGTTGCCACTATAACACACGTAGGTACGCATTTACAATCAAACTACACCTCACTAAGTGCACACATGTTTACGAAACCGGCTTCACTTTACTGTTCACAGAGTACTTTTTTATATAGTTAGATACTGTTGATAGCCCTCTGTCATCATCATCTGCCTAGCCTTTTCCCAACTATTTTTTGGGGTCGGCTTCCAGTCTAACCGGATGCAGCTGAATACCAGTATTTTACATGGAGCGACTGCCTATCTGACCTTCACAACCCAGTTACTGGGTAATACGCAAAGAGTAAAGTAACTAGTAATACGATACCCCTTGGTAAGACTGGTTGTCAGACTTTCGGCACAGATTACTGAATAGTTACTACGTAACTTTCGGGCTTCTGACTACCCGTAACGTAACGACTGTCAAAGATCCACGAATGACAGCCGGGACCAACGCCTTAACGTGCTTTCCGAGGCACGGAGGGGTCTCAGTATGTAAAGATGTTCACCCATCCACAGACCAACCGCGGCAAGCGTAGCTTAACCTGATCGATCGACCTGTGCGGCTGTTATTATTTAGCCACGATGTCTTGGTTTTTTATTTGGTCTCGTATTTACAAAATTATTTAAAATCATTAACACATCTTTCTAAGTTAGATTAATTTTAGGAAGAATGGCCTACCATAAGAACAAATCTCTTATGGAAAAGTTCTCGCTCCATGCGACTTCTTAGAGAGACAGTTTTCTTGATTTTGGAAGGTGCTAAAGCCGTTAGTGAGGTCAAAATGAAAATCCAAGATTTTCGTTTCGTTGTATTTATGCTTTAAAATATTCTATGACATTGGTTGGATTGATGTGTTATTGTAACGAAACGTTAATGTCAAAGTCAAAAACTCAAAGTGAGAATCCGTCTGTGATTGGGGATTTTTACTAAAACTAAGTAAATTTATGGAATAAAATGAGCTGAAACAGCGTAATTAGTTACGCAATACTTCTGATAATTTATCGTAAAACTGCACAAAACAAATTTGAAGAGCCATGGACTTCTTTTCGGAAATAATCGGCGAAACAGTGATCCTTGGAATAGATACCCTAATATTAGGCTTTTGTGTGAAACAGCTGAGCAAATGTAAACATATCCTGAATGCTTTGCAGGTAAACACAATACCTTTGAGTACTAGGATTGGATATAATCTGTAACAACAGTTATAATCTACCACCTGGTAGAAACCTTGGTTATATCACATTGCCGATAGGTTCACGAAAAATTAGACATTACATACGTATATGGATTTTTTATTTCCCTTCCAAGAATATTTGTAGAATCTCTAGTTCCCTTAGCCTGTCGTTTATTTTCACAAAAACAAAACCGGTTATACAAGTTTTAAAGTTATTCAGTATCATAAAAACATTACAGACAGCTCCTGTGCTGGACATAGACTCGACGCTGAACAAGGAGATCAACAAGTACTCCAACAACACCATCCCATATGTGGTGATCAGAGGACTGGTGAAGCCACTCGGCAACCCTATCACCAGTAACTATAACAACTCTGTGACAGGTGTGGTGCAAAGGTAAGGATTAAACGCCATAGTAAAAAAAAAAACTTAAGTAATTTATTTGTCAGAAACACTATTCATACATTACGAAAAGGTCTACATGTTTCAACATTAACTGTTAAACAAATATTAGTTACAAGATTTCAAATAAATGAGTCAATAAGAAAAAACTTACTTAGATTGATTAAAATTAATTGGAATACATTAAATAATTATATTGGCACCAATGAAGTTTATATATCATTGATTGGCACTCTTTTGTTTAAAAATAATCCTTATCCCTTTGCAATATTGTCAGTTACAACAATGTCAATTATGTTTTATCCATTTGGGTCTTATCAATTTTATGTTTCTAAAATATGAAGAATTTGCATGTAAACCTCATACTATCATGCAGTTATAATGTTATAATTAGCTATATTGCATCCTGTAGGAATTGGTGTTTGTTTTATCTTTTCATCTGCATGAACTACATGAGACTTGCTCATGCTGTGGTTAAAATGTATGCCAGTCAGCAAGGCAGTAACAGCGCTGTCTGCTAAAATAATTGTATGTGATAGTTACTATTATTGTGATAGAATACATCAAAATAGTGAATGAAATAAATGTTCATGAACTAATCTATTTTGCACTTCTTGTAGCACAAGACTGAAGTGTGTTTGTAATAAATACATATACCATATTTATGTTAAGACTTATGAGCATTTCACATGCCTCAGTAAAGTGTTATCCAAATAGATTAATTAATCATAACAACTTTTCTTGCAGAAAAACAACTATAGACCAGCTTTACTTAGTACTTACCTGTTACAAACACTTCAAAAACTATTCTGTTCTAATAATGCTGATATTTTGCACATTTATTATGTTGCTATTTTTTAATTTTTCGTGTCATTATACTTTGAAAGAAAAATTATTCATTGGGACTTGCCACAGAAACATAAAAAAAAAAAACAAAAGTAATCTGAAATTAAAAACAGTATGTCCTGTACGAGACCAAAAGGTATCAGCATGATACTGCTACATTCATTGAGATCGTTTTTTTTTTCATTCATTTCAGGCTCACAATCAAAGAGCATGTAATAGCCAGGACATCAGCAGGTTTCTGGTCGGACCAGACACGCACCATTCATGAAGTGTGCAACTGCACACCCTTTGTCCTCAACAATGGGAAGTACAGCATCGAGGTGGTGGATGCACTCACTGCTGAATTGCTTGGTATGTGAATTGTTTATAAAATATGACAAATGTGCCCATGTTTTACCCGACTGTGCAACACAAAGGAGGGTAATGTGTTTATCACCCTATATATGTATGTAAGTTTTTTGCTTGCCAAGAAAAACTCATGTCAGAGTTTGAGATGAAGGATTTGGGACCTGCTCATCAAGTATTGGGTATGAGAGTATTTTGTGTCTCACTTCTTAGGCTACAAAACAGAGGCAAGTTACTATTTTGTGCAATTTCTGGCAATGTTTACCTTACAAATATAATCCAGATCTTCACGCCACCTGGATAAGTACACATCTTACCTACATTTCTTTTCATGGTCAGGCAAGGCATCCAAGCTTACCTTATGTTTATTCTTCCACAGACATGGACGTCATCTCGGATAAGTTTGAGCCGATGTCGCCCGGTGTCATTGACCACGTGTGGGGATTTTTCTCTGGGGTCCGACAGCGTGGTCTCCAGACCATGGAGGAGATGCTTCGGGACGGCTCCTACATCACGGCCATAGGAGAGCTCAGCCGGAGTAACACTGGCGAGATGAGGATACAGCCGCCTAAAGATGGCCTCCCTTTGTATCTGACAACAGCTACCAAATCAAGTTTGCTGAAACGGCTGGCCAGCTCAAGGGACTTTCTAAGGTATTATTATTATTCATTTATTCCAGGCAACTGGGCCCATTGAAATACAATAAATAAATAATATGAAGAATACTTACTTATAAGTCAAATTAAATTGTAGCTGGCGAAACTCCGCAGACATGATGGGAATCGATATCAAAACATGATAACACAAAGAAAAAATTTATTTGATGACAATTTATTTTGAGGTCAACGACGTATGTAGACTCCATAGCTTTAGCAGGTAGTTAAATACACTATACTTAGTGTATTTGCTTGAAATATCAGTTCAAAAACCTCTTTTTGTACATTTCACAGACGTGATGGATATCAATATCTAAACACTTAAAAACTGATTTTCTCAACTAAACTTCATGTAATAACACTACCAGCGCTCGTTGACCCCAAAATAATAATAATATTCCACAACTATCACACAACGCCATCTAGTCCCAAGCTAAGCAGAGCTTGTGTTATGGGTACTAGACAACTGATAAACATACTTATATATTTCTAAATACATACATATTATAGATAAATTACAACCAGACACAGAACAAATGATCGTGCTCATCACACAAACATTTGTCCTGGGTGGGAATCGAACCCACGACCTCCGGCATAGCAGTCAGGGTCACTAACCACTAGACCATCAGGCCTGTAAAAAAATAATAAATAAATTACGATTATTATTAATAAAATAATAAATTACGATGGAGTCAGTTTTTTTTTGTTTTATCATGTTTAGATAGCGATTCCCATCACATCTGCAAAGTTTCGCTAGCTAATCTAATTTCGCCCTGTATAATATGGATTTGTGCCCGATTGATGGCATTAGGCTCGCCCCCTGTTATATGAGACTACAAAATCTGGTGAAATGACGGTGTACTATACGTACCTCCCTGCCCAACCCTTTGAGAAATACCATCGTGACGTTATGTTGTAAAACCAAACATTAAACTATTGACTAATGCCCGGTTTCTGAGGAATTGTTAAACGGAGTTTAAACTTATTTAAGCGAATTCCTTCCTTGCTCGGTTTTTGAGGTTTTCAGATAAACCCTCGATAATAATTCACTCGACGTCTTCCTTAGTGACGTGTTCAGAAACACGATATCGAACCAATAATCACTATCGAAAGGATAAACTCCGTTTAAAAACCTCAGAAACCGGGCATAATATGTTAAGTCGGTGACGTATTTGTATGATGTACATGGCGATTCCATAGATAGTGATAGATGTGATAAGCAGGAAAGCGCCAAATGAGCTACTTAGCAATAAAATTTGTCTCGTCTAATTCACAGAGTACTGTTAGTAATTTTCGGCACGGTAACAGCAGCGGCGTCGTGTCGCGTGGCTTACAAGTACATAAAGCGTCGCCGGCGCCGCGCGCTCGAAGACTCCATGAAGAAACAACTCGCGGCAGGGCGCCGGGAGCGGCGTGCGCATGCGCGGGAGAAGAACCTCGCCGATGTGCAGCTGTGTGTCGTCTGCACGGAAAACCCTAAAGAGGTAGGTACCACAGAGTACTATAGGTCGTCGCGCCAATAATTACGCGATCGTTTACCTGAATAATGACGTAAATACGCGACTTGATTGATCGTCTTGGTATGTATTCATATACAAGAGCGCGGCGATCGCTTGCGGCTAGAACTCTTCCTTACGCAGGGTTATGAATGATTTTGTGTCCACTTAGATGAAATCTAAAATTGCCAGTTTTAAATCGACCGTAACTGTTTATGTAGGGCGGCGGAGCCAAGATAACAAATAAAAAAACTTAATCATAATACTTTTTCCAGATCATCTTGCTTCCCTGCGGCCATGTGTGCCTCTGTGAGGACTGTTCAGACAACATCACAGACCACTGCCCCATCTGTCGCGAGAGGATAGAGTCCAGAGCACCCGCCTTCATTACGTAGACGTGAACATACCATAAGCACGTATTATAGTCATTTCATTTCACGAGCGCACGTCATGTGATTCTTCTTTATCTATACATATTATCAATTACAAGTCGCTTCTCGTGTGTCTGTGTGACCGCGTTGTTCTTCTAAACCACGCAACGGATTTTGATGCGGTTTTAACCACCATTTCGAGAATTTACTCCGGAAGGTTTAAGTGTAATATACATTAATATTAAACTTACATGTAATAAGGAAATCCGGCTGTTTTGTCAAGTCGTAAAAACCATGCGAAGCAGGGGCGCAGGGCGGGTAGCTAGCATATCATAAATTACGATTTTCGCGCGTTCGTGAAATGTAACGACTATGACAGTTTGTACAGCGCAGATTGATATATTTTAGTGGTACAATTTCACAGGCTGCACCATATTTTGGGTAGGTGCAATATTGATTCTCAGTAACGGCATAATCTATTGTTTATAATATAACAGATTCTTTACATACGTTATAAGTATTAGAACCATTGATCAAATGTGTATTTTTAGTATGAAATTGTAATGTTGTAAGGTAGACATTGTGTCAGTGATTGTACAGGTATTATTAACGTGCCTAGGTGCTCAGAGCTAGAAAAGTCTAATGCATTTGCCTTGTTTGAAGTGTGTCTAAAAATAAATTTACAAGATTTGAACCTTGAGGGTAGAAATAATACTGTTAAGTCTAGTGGTGTATTAAAACAAATTAATTAAAGTTTGTAAAATATTTTTGTTGTTTTATTGATGTCAGAAACCTACACTGATCCCACCGCATGAGGCCGAACATGTGTCGTCTTCCTCCTGTCCGTTGAAAGGAGTCTCATCATCTGAGTGATCTGATACATTTGTATCCTTCACTCCATTTTCCTTACTAGGATGTTTGTCTGCATTTGAAGTCTCATCTAAACCATATTGTTCTAATAACATATCAAGTTTCTTATTACTAGTAGCTGGGTCAACATTAGTTTTGCTTTTACAGCTTCCTCCACAACAATTGTTTTTATTACATGTACCATTATTGCTTGTATTCTCTTTGTTTGATTTCTTATTACTGATTCTCTTATTACTATCTACTGCTATACTGGTATCATTCAAATCTTTAATAACATCCTCTAGTGCCCCATCATTCTGTGCCTGTTTAGCATGGTATTCCTCAAGCATCCTCTTTGCTTTGGAACTCTTGCCGATCCCAAGCTTGGGTAAGCCTTTGTTGAGTCCTTCAAGGAGGACACATGCCTTGCACACCTCCTGTGAGGACACAAACTTGCATCGACTGCATATCCTCTGTGTGGGGAGGGAGACCTGCTCCTTTACTGACATGGTTTCACCTGGAAGTCATAATTATATTGAAACTTTAATATGAATGATGATTTGAATTAGTGTTTATAAAATGTTGTTATAGGTTTTCAGAACTTAAAATATTGCAAGATGGGAAGAACTTTATTTATAATTTAAGCAGTGATGAACCTACCTGAATAAATAATATCCATGATGCAAGCAGGCCTGATCTTCTCCATATCCTTAAGCAGTGCCCTAGCATGTCCCCTGTAAGCATTGGGAGCAAACACACACTCTGTGGAGAAGTAGACCAGCTTCTTGTAATGTGCATACATCACAATCTCCTTCTCATACGTGTACTTGAGGGGTTTTACTCTTGGTATTGTGCCCTCACTGCCCTGGAAGAGAAGAAAAATAAAATAATTTATTATTATCTGTAATGGCAAAGGAAACATGTGATGTGGTAAATAAATAAATGTTAGATAGGTACATTTGGATAAAGAATGTAATTTTAATCACAGCTTCTGTTATTTAAGCCCTCTAAAACTGCTAATAAGGAGAATATTGTTCTAAATTTTAATTCAGAAAAATAATATTCTCAGGTAGTTTTGTTAGTTTTCTACCATTCCCAACATTAATTGTTTTAAATAATGTAGAAGTTATAAGTTGGTGTTATATATTTTTATGGAATTTATCACTGAAAGACTTACAGTAGCTACAGCTGTGCACCTCTTCAACCTGGCAATGTCCCCTCTGAGGACATTCATCAACACAGTCTCAGCAATATCATCAGCATTATGTCCTGTGGCTATACACTTGACTCCCAGCATGGCCGCTCCTCTGTCTAGTGCCTGTCTTCTGAACACCCCACAGAAGGTGCAGTTGTTCTTCCTGCCTATCTGAGCCACTATCTCATCCATGGTCCAGCCATACAGGTCTTTGTATGATAGTATCTTCAAAGGCATCTCATAGTCATCCCGATTCTGTTTGACAGTCTCAAGACTATCATCTCTGTATCCTGTGATACCCTCATCTATTGACAGCAACATCAGGTTCAACCCATAATTGTATCTTTTATTTAAAGTCTTGAGGACATATGCAAGTACTGTTGAGTCTTTCCCGCCAGATGCGCCTATAGCAACTGAATCCCCTTTGTTGAACAATTCTGCTTTTGTGATGGTGTAGTGAATTTCTGTTTCAAATGCCCAGAAGAAACATTCTTTGCAGAGAGCATCGCCGGTTTTTGGTCGCTAGAATAATTCAAACAATTAGAAAAGGTCAAGTACTTATGACTTACTGTTTCTAAGTACTACAGGAATATCACACAGTTACCTTCAAAACTGCATTGTTGCCACATCCTCTTCTGCATGGCACAGGCATTATAATAATTAGTGAAACGATACGATATTATATAGTCGCAAATTATAAGTTTCACTTGATTTCTTATATAAAAACAATAAGGATAATGTAAACAAGAGATGACAACAAGATAACAACAAACTTGTAGTGACGAGGTATCGTCAGTATTCAATGCTTAAACGTTTATGTATTGTAACTAGAAGCTGAAGATACTTCACACTTTATTGATAACAAAATCTCTTTTTTACATTTTTTAAAATTATTGGTTTCACCAAAATAACCTCAAAAATTATAAAAATGTGACATATGACATGGCGACAGCGGTCTTTTGACAGGGCTAGTGTGGGGCTGTAATTGGCACTCAATATCGATTTAACCGCTCCAGAATTATTTTGAGCTCACTTCGTTTGCACACTTTTCTAGCTAGCTTTTACATTCACTTAGCAGGAATTATTATTAATCTAACCTTCCAAGTAGGTATCCAATTTTAGATACTTTGTGAAAACATTAACAAATTGGAATAAGGACAAGAGAATGATGATGAAATAGGTTCAATTTTTATTATATTTTTTATATTGCCACGACTGTATTTTGATCATCGTAAAAAAAGTTTATCGATTATCGACAGGGTTCAGCCTAGCTGATAACCCGTATTTTAGATTTTAGTTGTTTGCGTGTTCATTTTGTTGCTTCAAATGCCAGTGTTTCGCGTCACCAAAATTCCAATGAACCTAAATATAACCTATACAAGTTCATTGACTGATTGACAATCATATTTCCGAACGAAACGAAACGTACTTCGCCTGCACTGCATTGCATCAAAAGACCACTTATTTCGGTGTTTCGCTCAAACTATTTTATTTTTATATATTCGTACAGCTTCCTAGTGAGTTATGGGACGTTAAAAACCAGTTATATATGTTATGTGTGTTGAGTAATAGTTTTATGGTGGTTGTGTAGTAGTGGCTGTTGATGTGTCCATTGATGGACCGTTGTAGGTGAATGTTGTTTACGGTGCGGTGAAGGCGCGTCGAGGCGGAGGTGCAGGGGCGGCGGTGCGATGCACGAGCTACTGAAGCATGTGCTGACGGAGCGGGACCTCACCCGCGCCGGCGACATCTTCGCGATCCCCGACGCGGACATCGTTGACGACCTCAACGAAGTGGTGAGCCTTACCGCTAAGTACATAGAACTGGTACAGCCTGTTCGCTTGCGTTACCAAGAATTAGAAAAGTATGTAAATTACAGCTGGGTCACACCTGCAAAGTGCTATATTATATCCTTAGTTAGACACACAAGTAGAGTCAAGTATTAGCCAAGGTAGTGACTACTACTTGAATAATAAAAGTCATGAATCATAAACTCTGAGTATTTATTCAATAATAAAATAATAATTGTTGTTTACTATAGTTTTATTCCTGACAATAATCATTTTCCTGTAAAGCAATTGCGTTTATATTTATCAAGTTACATTATTTATAGCTAAGTCAGTCACCTATGTCAACAAGTAATTAAAAATACACTTAATTGTGGTTGTGTTATAATAATTAATCTTAAACAAGAAATGCTATATGAAGATTGAAAACAGTTGCCTATATTGTAATACGGAACCACTGTACCTCTTTTTTTTGGATAGAATAGACCCTTTTTAGTGTAAATTTGAAAACCGCAAATTTTGAAAAACCATAGGGGCTGAGAAAAAAATTCCCAAAGTTTTTTTTTTTCATTTGCGGGGCCCCTATTTCTGTGTAACCTAACCTCAAAAAACAAAAAAGTGGCTTAAAAGGCGTAGTAGGAGTAGGGTCTAAAAAAAAAATAACCACGAAGAGGATGGCGGGGTCTGTTCGCTCGCTTCGCTCGCTCACTAGACCCCGCCATCCCCTTCTAACCTAACCTGTCCGAGTCGGGGTGCCCCAAGTCCCGAGCTCGCTTCGCTCGCTCTTGCATCCTAAGTTGTCATTACTAATGTGTTATTTAGTATATTATGTTGGTTTAGTGTGTAGTGGGTGTGGAGGTACAGTGGAGCCTGTAATACTAAGTCACTGTTGCATCAGAGCCAATATATTTACAACAACAACATATTTTTAACAACTAATATCATCAAGATAGTCTTATCATGACAGTGCATTTGTCGCAAATCATAGATTCATGTCACTGTTGATAAGATAATATAATTACAAATACCTACCTTATCGGTCTAGTGGTCGCAAGTGCTTCTGCTAAGCATGAGGTCCTGGGTTTGATTGCCAGGTCAGGCAAAGTGTTATTGGGCTATTCCAATCAGGAGTTTCTTAGTAGCAGCCCGGAGTCTCAATTTGTGCCCAGTTGATAGCAATAGGTCCTTCAATTGTTCCCTATTACATTGACCTTAAACACAACTTGTGAAATGTGGGTGTTACTATAGGTACAGCTTTACCCAACCTTTCGGGGAATTACAGGTTATCCATACTAATATTATAAATGCGAAAGTGTGTCTGTCTGTTACCTCTTTATGCTTAAACCGTTGAACCGATTTAGATGAAATTTGGTATAGAGATTGTTTGAGTCCCCGGAAAGGACATAGGATAGTTTTTATCCCGATATTCGCACGGGAAACTTATGCAGGTGACCCCGGCGCGCTGCTAGTGTATAAATAAAAATGTACTTACATATTTGTTGCAGTTGAAACAAGTAACTGAGATTTCTTCACGGCCAGACTATTGTCGGAACGACCGAGACCAGGCTCTGATAGAAATATGTGTTGCAAGAGTTACGTCATGTGTGAAAGAGACAGTTACTCTGGACAAGTACTGCGGAGCCCTCGTGGCTCTGCTGGAGTCCTGCTTGCACCACAACCTGATGCCAACTGGTCACCTCCGGGATGATGATCCACCTCATGCTAAGATTGCTTCAGACATTATAGCATGCATTGTTTTGGTAAGATATTATGCTATTTAAAATACATGAGATGTATTTATTCTGTTATCTATATATATAAAAGGAGAACTGACTGACTGACATATCAACGCACAGCCCAAACCGCTGGGTCTAGAGATTCCAAATTTGGCACGTACGTTCCTTATGAGGTCTAGGGGTGCACTAAGAAAGGATTTTTCAAAATTCATCCCCTAAGGGGGTGAATGGGGGGGTGAAATTTCACGCGGACGAAGTCGCGGGAAGAAGCTAGTATAATATAAAAACAAACCATCTCAGAATAAAGTTAACAATTTTTTTTTTTTACTTAATTTGTATCATCCTTTTTTTACATTATACATATTAGCAACATTTTTTTCTATCTTTTCCACTCTTCCCATATACAAAGTCTTCTCCAGGTATCATTCCCGCTCCAATCCGACAAGGAGAACTACGCCAACAAAAGTGTGATGGAACTGTTCTTGCCAGTCGCGGTGCAGTTCCTGCACAAAGGCAACCGCGAGATATCGCGACATATGGCGCGGTACCTCTCACTCGCGGCTGTCCATCATGCGGTGCTGCTGAAGCCACATGTGCAGACTATCATGGATTCTATCATGTCAGGTTAGTGGATAGATATTGAATGTTTGGAATATGCGGTTAGAAAATGTTTGTGTTATTCTGAAACGAAAAATGTAAACAGCTTGTCATCCACCTAAGCAAACTTAACCCTTCGTATGCCGGAACGTAGATCTACGCGAGACACAATGGCTTTTTAATTGTGTCTGTAATTACGACATTCAACCGGTTAATAAAAAGGGCCAACTGATCTGGACCTACTTTTGTATTGTCTCTCTCTCTCTCTCATGAAAACTCATACAATCACCTCTCATCCTAGCTAAGCAAATATAACCCTATATGATCTACTTGTTGAAAGTTACCATTATGTTGTCTAGGTAACTACCCCCTCTGTCGGATCCTGACCAACCTCTACGAGGTATCTCCAGAGCCTCTCGAGGGGCACGCCCCAGCGCTCGTATCACTCCTGCCCCACGCAGAACCCGTAGAGAAGAGCTCTCTATTCGCACTGTTCGAGCACATCGCGGCTCGCAAGCCTGACTCGTTGAAGACGTGTGTGCCGCAGCTACTATCGTACTTGTGTCCAAATACTGCCAGTCAGAACGATCCGGGGTGCATGTGTGTTGATATCCTGCAGGTTAGTCTCAATGAGTTTGTGTTTTAAGAAAAGTATATTAAAAAATCTGCAGTAATTAACTCGTCTGCAGAGAATCCAATTCTGTTAATAACTTCTCATTCCTTTTCAGTGCAGTTAATATGTGTGTATATTGTGCAGGTGATAGCGTGCCTAAGCCGAACCCGCGTGACACTAGTAGTGGAGCACGGCTCGCTAGTGAAGCGCGCCGCCCGGCCGCCGCACGCCACGCCGCACGCCGTCACGCTCGTCGCTAACATACTCACGCAGCTGGGGTATACTGGCAGGGTATGTATGTCACAGTGTAGCAACCCTCGCACCGCGTGCCACTGGTAGTTAAGCACGGCTCGCTGTGAGTCTGATGCCCTTTATATTGCAACTCCAATACCATCACATTTGACTGGGCAGGACCGTGCACAAGAAGCGCTGAACTTCGTGCTAGAGCGCCTGGCGACGGCGGAGCGCGCGCAGCAGGCCGCGCTGCTGCGGGACGCCACGTCGCTGTGCAGCGCCTTCCCCGCGCTCTTCACTGACAAGCTGCTCACAGCCGTCAGGGCTAACACTAGGTAATGCGGTGTAACATAGCAGTCTCGTGATCTTGTCTTGACTGTGTATTTTTGTGGGAAACAGCTTATATTTTTAAAATGTTTATTGTATAAGTATAACATAACAAAATTGTAGCGGTATCTACAAACGCCACAAGCGAACTACGCGTCATACTGACGTCACACGAAATCCTTCATCTCGCAAGCAGAGTTTACCGCGCAACTAGCATATACAGGGTTATTGGAAAAATACCATCAACCTCTTAAGAGGTCATTGTACTCATCATTATGAACAACTTTTACAATGGGACCAAACCTGAAACTCAGACCAACAAAAAAAGATAGACAGCGCGCCGCGAACATTAAAAGTGAAGCCACCTTTTTATCTATGTGTGTATTGAAGGGTTGCCATTTGTTAAATTTTTTCCCTATAATTTGGGGATATTTGTGTGGGTAGGAACTAGTATAATATTGTACGAGTATTGTTGAGTATGGTATAGTACCTCAATTGTTTAGATTTTAGAAGGACTTCTATTAAAAAAAACAACTCATATTTTCAATCAACTTTATTACACATTATTATATTATTTATTTTTAATTTCATTATTAATTGGAAACCTAAAATATTAAATACATATAAAAGAAAATGGGAATATAACTCGAAGTAAGAAATCATATTTATATGTATACTTAGATTAATCGAATGGGGAAATTTTAAATCGTCTTATGGCAACTTCCGCACTTTATGTCACTGCTTTCGTTCGTTGAGGTTTTTTGTTCCAAGTAACCTAAAATTCATAGATAAATAATAAAGAAACGATGTTATTTCAAGTACTTATAAGTGAAAAGCGATTCCGTGAGACTTTTTGTGTGATTTTGCAACTTATCACTACACAGGAAGGCATAATTATATTTTTTAAATCTATGTTATCTTGACGACGACTTGTGACAAACTAAGAGCAATGAGCATGGTTTTAGTGTAGATGTGTGCGTGAGCGTGTATGTTTACTTGCAGGAGCACGGTTTTATGGCTTCACTTTTGATGTTTGCGGCGCGCTGTCTATCTTTTTTTGTTGGTCTGAGACCTGAAATAACGAAAAAAAAATCAGCTGTTCCCTACATTTATTAACCGACGAAAAAACGGAGGAGGTTATCAATTCGACGCGTAGGTATATCGCTGTCATGCTGCCAAAACCGATTATCTGCAATTTGGTCAATTTTGTGTTAAAAATATCAATCGATTCAGTTTTTCATTTCTGTCATCTGCCAATATCGGTTAAACGCAGAAACCCATTAGTTGCAGAGATACTCTGTGCATAATAAAGGGTAATTGATCAATGTCTGTAAAAAGTCGCCAGACAAAAACGATTAAATTTGTTTAATGATAGGTTTTTCGATATTACGCTTGCTAAATAATATTAAACTCGTTTAATCGATTTTCTCATTTACGCACTGGAGCAGGTCTACAGATGATTTATTCTGCCATAGTATTTCAAATGCCGTTAGCCGGTTTTGGAAAAATATTTACTTATTGAAAACTTTAATAACATACGTCAGCAAAAATTAAATTATTAACTTTAACTCATTTTGGCCCGCGCCCTTAACATGCAAGATGAAATAATGTTTTTGTGAAAAATATAATTATATGCATTTAATTGATTTCGGGTATACTTACTACGGGTTCTATTAGATAAACGTCTCTGCAGCCAAAAGCGATTAAATGATGATACCTATAGTTGCCAGGGATTCGCGTTGGCGCGCGGCGCAGTTAGTTCGTCCATTCATTCAATTTTCATTACGACGCGGCACATTCGGCTCGACGAAACTCAAACTCAAACCATTTATTTCAATTAAACCATTTACAGGCACTTTTGAATTGTCAAGAAGTCGGTCAGTCAGAAAAAATGAAGCTAGTTGCCCATTCCAAAGCGTAGGTACAGACGCCAGCACATCAACCTACCCCTAACTGTCAAATTTTCCCAATCAACATTGAACCTTATGCTTTAGCGATAAAGATGAAAATCTATTACAGAAATCTGACAGATTGTAGTAGGTTGATGTGCTGGCGTCTGTACCTATGGAGAAGAACGGGCAAGAAACTCCATGGACACTCTTTTAAATTATGTTTTTACAAAAATATTAGTTACATCATTTATTTTGAATTTATAATCATATGTGAGAACGATGTAAAAAAAGGAAACTGTAACGGTTAACCAACAGTCGATTGGCCCATGAACCATTGGTCAACATTATCTGTAAACCTTTAACTTTTCATCCAAAGGATTTTACACCCATGAACGTTTCGCTAACATAACTCTATGTTAGTGAACGCTTAACCAACATGATGTTTTGACCAATAACTTTTCACCCAAAGAATAAGGCCAACAGACAGCGGGAAAGGTGAAAGTAAATAAAGGCTTGTAAAAATAATAAAAAATATGATAGTTTTTAAATACTATTGCTCCGCCCCGTGGGGAAGATCACGTGACGGGTCTAAGTTGGTTTACAAGCAATAATAAATAAGACATAGTCGACTATTTCTGTGAAAAGGGTTTAATGTAACCTAACCATACCTAACCTCGGGGTGCCCTTCGCTCGCTTTGCTCGCTCACTTGAACCGTTATCATCCACTTCGAACCTAAGTCCGAGTCGGGGTGCCCCAAGTCCCGAGCTCGCTTGGCTCGCTCTAGAATCCTAAGTTCTATTTGACATGGGTCAATTGTTCTTTGGGTGAAAAGTCATTGGTCAAAACATTATGTTGGTTGAGATGAGACTTACGCGTTAAAAGCGTCCAGAGTACAGCAAATAGTAACAAAACAACAATCCAAAATAAAATAATTCAAAATAAGCCGAGGCAGCTAAGTGATGACCAGCCCCAACTGACGGCGCCCGTTCACGAACATGACGCATAGATCAGCACCATTCAGCTCAACCATTTTGAAGGGAGCTAAATGATCCAACACACACGCCACCGTCAGCGAGACATTTGTGTGAGCATGACATACTATCAGCCGCCAGGGCTCATTCAAGTCAATGAAAGACATTACCCGGTAAATGGTAGCACTATAGTACATAGAACTCACATCTGTGCTATGCAATTATACAATACAAAGAAAATTGAGTTTATACAATGCAAAGATAGTCTTACAATCTTCAGCAGCTCCAACAGAATTTTCAAGTGTTAATCAATTAGTTGTGGTTGTGGAGCAGGACCAGCATTGAGCCAGGCATTTTTATCAGCGATGTAGTCTAACCTAACCTAACCTAACTTATAATATGCCTGCCTGCATAGTGTGCGTTTTATACAAGACTTGAATTTTGTCTCATTCAGTTGAAGAATGTGGGGAGGTATTTTATTATAACATTTTAAACAGTACCCCATAAAAGATGAGTCTACTTTAGCCAGTCTGAAACCTGGTTGAACTAATAGGTCCCTATTTCTAGTACTATAATTATGTCTTTCACCTCTTTTGTTAAAATGATGTAAATTTTTCCTTACATACATTATGTTTTCGTAGATATATTGACAAGGCACCGTCATGATGTTAATTTCCTTAAACAATTCCCTTAGAGAATCACGCCTGCGGAGATTATATATGGCTCTGATGGCTCTTTTCTGCAGAATAAAAATAGAATCGATGTCTGCAGCCCGTCCCCAAAGTAAAATACCGTAAGACATGACACTATGAAAGTAACTAAAGTAGACTAGTCTCGCGGTATCTATATCAGTGAATTGACGGATTTTTCTGACAGCAAAAGCTGCTGAACTTAGCCGTCCTGCAAGAGATGTTAAATGAGGACCCCATTGTAGCCTTGAGTCGAGCGTGATCCCTAGGAAAACAGTTTTATCGACGAATTCTAGTTTCTCTTGATTCAATATTATCTCATAATCACTACCTTTGACATTTGGTAAAGAAAATCTTATGCACTTAGTTTTATTTCCATTTAATATTTAATTTCCATTTAATTAAACACCTCGTAACAAACAAAAACTCGATTACCAAGTAATTATTTACATTGATCTTTTAAAATCAAGCTCAATAGCAATATCCAGCAGTGGGTTATAAAGTAGCCTGTGTTAATCCTGTGCCTTATCTATCCAGCTACCAACTTTCATCTAAATCCGTTCAGTAGTTTCAGAGATTAATTTTGAAAGAGACCTGTGTCCAGCAGTGAGATACAAAGTAGCCTATGTGTTAATCCTTTGCCTTATCTATCTACTTACCGAATTTCATCCAAAACCGTTCTGTAGTTTCGGATATTAACGTGTACAGACAAAATGTATAGATGAGTATAAAAAGAATAAATGAAAAATTCTTAATTTTTTCGTCAGGTAAAACTAGCTAAAATTATGTCTAACTCTTTTTTCTGTTCTTCTGATAACATTCAATAGACACAACATTTTCTACATTATGTATAATTGTACAATGAATATCTGCTTCTATGGATTATTAAAATTGTAAGACTTAAAGGTTCAAATTTAACAAAAAACTATTTTTGATAATTGGCAGCCAAAATTGATTAAAAGCAGTCCTCTCGGAGATATTTTTTTATTTTTATTCGTTTCTATAAGGATAATCGAATCAACTAGTCTTGCTTTCTACAGAAGGATAAATAATGCATCGGAAAAGAACTAAAAATATTAATGAAAGCTAGTATTTAACAAAACAATCTACAGTAAACTTTCAAATTGATTTATCTCTAATTGCATTATTGTGCATTTAGCTAACTTTGGCAGCATGACGACGATATATATATATATATTTTTTTTAATGTATGATCACGCATAACTTCTTACAGAGCAGTCCGATTTTGATAATTCTTTTTTTATTGGAAAGGGTATACCCCGAGGGTGGTCCCATATAAATTTGGAAAAAAATCCTACCTTAAGAGTGGGAAAATAGGGATGATTTATTGTTCATACACAGATTTTAATGCTGAGTTGTGTTAAATAAAAAGCCTACCCATGTTGGTATATAAAGCCTGTTTTTTTGTTAAGTACTTTATTATACAACAAATAATAGTTAAAGTAGAATTATATAACAGTTAATAGCTAAAGTAAGGTAGGTAACTATTTTAAAAGTAATCGTAATGAAGCATGTAGTAATTAGTAAATTATAGCCTCAAAAAATTATGAAATAAAAACTTTTTAACAAAAAAATTAAACCTCCGAAAAAACTGAAAAGCAAAAAATAATAAACCTTTTTTATTTAACCTTAATAAACAGTTCTTAAACTAATGTAAATATACCTAAGTAATTTTGAGTCGGCGCCAGTTTTTTCGGAGGTTTAATTTTTTTGTTAAAAAGTTTTGTTCGCATAACTCGTCAAAATGTAGGGAACAGCTGATTTTTTTCGCGATTTCAGGTTTGGTCCCACAGTAAAAGTTGTTCATAATGATGAGTACAATCTCCCATTTCGGTTTGTCGCATGTTTTAAATTTCATCCTGTATAACGATGGTGAGCACTAAGAAAGGACTTTTGAAAGTTTGTGTGGAAGTTCGTAATTTTTCCGATGGGAATGCCATGCCAATGACTTGTAGGGTAATAAATTGAAATACGCGCATTAATATAAGCACCATTTTTTTCATTTTCAAACTACAGCAGCAACCGTCCAAAGTCCGGCTCAAGCCAAAGCGAAGTGAACCGCACGTCGACGGGCGTCACCATCGTGCGCCTGGGCGGTGCGCACGCGCAGGCAGGCGGCGCCGGCGCGCCCAGCAGTGCCGCGGGCAGTACGACAGGTTTGTACTCATTACTTTCGAGTTATATCTTCTGTCTGTTTTAATGTTATTCCACGTTACTTGTATACTTTATGTAAGGACTATGTATCAGTTAAATAAATGGAAATGTGTGTGAAAATGTGTTATGAAATTTCGCTCGCTGTATGGAGCCAACCTGCACCTATATTTTCTGTTCATCATTCTATCCATCCATGTATGTAATTTGTCTACCCCGCCTCCAGGCAGCAGCACGAGCGGCGCGGGCGGGTACGCGCGGCGCGCCAAGCTAGGCGACTCGCGCAGCACGGGCCGCCTGCACCCCGGGCCCGCGCCGCACCGCAGCATGACGCGGCTCAATGTGGCGGGTGAGTGGCGTGCTGACGATATTTTCATATCATCATTTCAACCTGGAATCACCCACTTCTGGCCTCCCCTCTTTCCTGCCACGATTCCCGGTTCCGTGCGTCCCTCGTTCAGGTGTTTCCCGAGACTTTGACGATATCATCAACCCAACGCGCCTTTAGACGGCCTTGCTTTCTATGGCCTGGCCTTGGCCCCCATTCGGTCACAGCTTTACTCTATAAAATATCGGCCATCTCGACGCGGAGATGGCCGATATTTTATGTAATATTAATAATGTTTGAAAGCCAAGTATTTTTGATGATGTTTTCTGTGTATTCTTACCAGGTGGTTCAGTGGGTGGTCTACACAAAAGCATGACGCGATTGTCGTCTTCCCAGCAAATCAACACACCTCCAAACGGGACCACTAATACAGGTAAATAAAAAATTGGTTGTCTGTAAAGTCGGTTTACGGACGATAATTTTACGTGATAACGTTATAAGAAAACATCAGATAGATGCGTCACAAGCCGAACGCTTAGGCCGATCGTGCCTCTCTATCGCTTGTTCCGCGCTCTCGCTTGCACGCTCGGCTCAGGCGGAACGTGACAATGAGTCATGCTTTTTAGTGCGTGCAGCCGGCGTTCATCGATTTACAAGACGTCGAAAACGATTTTTTATTTTTATTTTAAAATTAATGAATAAAACACATGAATGAAATTGAAATAATTTTGCACCTTACGATCATGAACTGTATATCTACGCTGTATACACACAGTATCAAACAGCAAGCCGTCATCGTCATCAAGCGGCGTGGTCGGCAAGTGTAGCGGCGCCATCACCGTCACCAGCACATCTCCTCCGCGCGTGCTGCGGCCCACGCCGCGCTCGCACCATCACCACAACATACTTATTGGAGCTAATACCTGTGCTGTAAGTCAACACTCTCATTAACCCTTCGTATATCGAACATGGATCCACGCGAGGCGCAATGGCTTTTTAATTGTTTCTGCATTCAATCGGTTAACCATGGAAGTGACATCCATATTAAACTATCTGTGTTTAACTTCAACACTTTTATCCCATGAAAATGACAACCTTGATCGCTATTTTATATTAGGGCTGTCATCTAGAATTTGTGAACTAATCTCTGTGGTTTTGAAATCAGAAAATTAAGTCTAAATTAAAAAATAACTAAATTCATTTTTGTTCCAGAACAACCAAACAATAATATCAGGACCGCCTCTAGCAACACAATCAATATCCGTCAACCCGCTCACATCCGGCAAGTCATCGGACGGACTCACTCCGATCACGTCGGCGGTGTCTATCCAACACTCTAACACCGCACTAGGCACCGTATCGGTCGTGACATCCAACACGCCAGGCTCCGGACCGATATCGGTCAGTCCGACCAACCCGATTTCAATATCCGGACCAGTGACTGTCACGTCACGGCGTGCGAACAATACGAGTGTGACGATGATAAATACGAACAATAGTAATAATAACACGTCGTCCAACCATCGGATCAGCGTGTTCGAGCCGTACCCGATGCGTGATACTGTGCAGCACTTCTGTGAGAAGCACCTGGATAAGATCAAGGCGTATATGGATAACGTGTCGCTCAGGTTGCCGCCGCCTGCCAAGTGTACTATTGAGGGTGAGTAAATGAATTGTTATTTTTGTGGTTGAGTTTCAGAAATTTTCTCGTTGAACCAAAATAAATTTGAAGGCATTGGGTTCATTTGTATTATAAGTGTAACTGACCTTGATTTTACTAAAAACTGTAAGTTTTCCGAATAAAATAAAAACACTAGCTATGGTTTGGTAAATCTAGCGGCTATGGCTAGATTAGGTTGGGTCGAGATTTAATTTGTTATCGTGTATTGACTGCGTCGACAGTCAGTGGATCACGTATAACCAGTCCCTCCCCCGCAGAGCGCCGCTCCAAGAAGCTGGCGCGCCTGCAGCTCTAGTAGGTCACGTATAACCAGTCCCTCCCCCGCAGAGCGCCGCTCCAAGAAGCTGGCGCGCCTACAGTTCTAGTAGGTCACGTATAACCAGTCCCTCCCCCGCAGAGCGCCGCTCCAAGAAGCTGGCGCGCCTGCAGTTCTAGTAGGTCACGTATAACCAGTCCCTCCCCCGCAGAGCGCCGCTCCAAGAAGCTGGCGCGCCTGCAGTTCTAGTAGGTCACGTATAACCAGTCCCTCCCCCGCAGAGCGCCGCTCCAAGAAGCTGGCGCGCCTGCAGTTCTAGTAGGTCACGTATAACCAGTCCCTCCCCCGCAGAGCGCCGCTCCAAGAAGCTGGCGCGCCTGCAGTTCTAGTAGGTCACGTATAACCAGTCCTCCCCCGCAGAGCGCCGCTCCAAGAAGCTGGCGCGCCTGCAGTTCTAGTAGGTCACGTATAACCAGTCCCTCCCCCGCAGAGCGCCGCTCCAAGAAGCTGGCGCGCCTGCAGCTCTAGTAGCTCACGTATAACCAGTCCCTCCCCCGCAGAACGCCGCTCCAAGAAGCTGGCGCGCCTGCAGCTCTAGTAGGTCACGTATAACCAGTCCCTCCCCCGCAGAGCGCCGCTCCAAGAAGCTGGCGCGCCTACAGTTCTAGTAGGTCACGTATAACCAGTCCCTCCCCCGCAGAGCGCCGCTCCAAGAAGCTGGCGCGCCTGCAGTTCTAGTAGGTCACGTATAACCAGTCCCTCCCCCGCAGAGCGCCGCTCCAAGAAGCTGGTGCGGCTGCAGTTCTAGTAGGTCACGTATAACCAGTCCCTCCCCCGCAGAGCGCCGCTCCAAGAAGCTGGCGCGCCTACAGTTCTAGTAGGTCACGTATAACCAGTCCCTCCCCCGCAGAGCGCCGCTCCAAGAAGCTGGCGCGCCTGCAGTTCTAGTAGGTCACGTATAACCAGTCCCTCCCCCGCAGAGCGCCGCTCCAAGAAGCTGGCGCGCCTGCAGTTCTAGTAGGTCACGTATAACCAGTCCCTCCCCCGCAGAGCGCCGCTCCAAGAAGCTGGCGCGCCTGCAGTTCTAGTAGGTCACGTATAACCAGTCCCTCCCCCGCAGAGCGCCGCTCCAAGAAGCTGGCGCGCCTGCAGTTCTAGTAGGTCACGTATAACCAGTCCTCCCCCGCAGAGCGCCGCTCCAAGAAGCTGGCGCGCCTGCAGTTCTAGTAGGTCACGTATAACCAGTCCCTCCCCCGCAGAGCGCCGCTCCAAGAAGCTGGTGCGGCTGCAGTTCTAGTAGGTCACGTATAACCAGTCCCTCCCCCGCAGAACGCCGCTCCAAGAAGCTGGCGCGCCTGCAGCTCTAGTAGGTCACGTATAACCAGTCCCTCCCCCGCAGAGCGCCGCTCCAAGAAGCTGGCGCGCCTGCAGTTCTAGTAGGTCACGTATAACCAGTCCCTCCCCCGCAGAGCGCCGCTCCAAGAAGCTGGCGCGCCTGCAGCTCTAGTAGGTCACGTATAACCAGTCCCTCCCCCGCAGAGCGCCGCTCCAAGAAGCTGGCGCGCCTGCAGCTCTAGTAGGTCACGTATAACCAGTCCCTCCCCCGCAGAGCGCCGCTCCAAGAAGCTGGCGCGCCTGCAGCTCTAGTAGGTCACGTATAACCAGTCCCTCCCCCGCAGAGCGCCGCTCCAAGAAGCTGGCGCGCCTGCAGCTCTAGTAGGTCACGTATAACCAGTCCCTCCCCCGCAGAGCGCCGCTCCAAGAAGCTGGCGCGCCTGCAGCTCTAGTAGGTCACGTATAACCAGTCCTTCCCCCGCAGAGCGCCGCTTCAAGAAGCTGGCGCGCCTGCAGCTCTAGTAGGTCACGTATAACCAGTCCCTCCCCCGCAGAGCGCCGCTCCAAGAAGCTGGCGCGCCTGCAGCTCTAGTAGGTCACGTATAACCAGTCCCTCCCCCGCAGAGCGCCGCTCCAAGAAGCTGGCGCGCCTGCAGCTCTAGTAGGTCACGTATAACCAGTCCCTCCCCCGCAGAGCGCCGCTCCAAGAAGCTGGCGCGCCTGCAGCTCTAGTAGGTCACGTATAACCAGTCCCTCCCCCGCAGAGCGCCGCTCCAAGAAGCTGGCGCGCCTGCAGCTCTAGTAGGTCACGTATAACCAGTCCCTCCCCCGCAGAGCGCCGCTCCAAGAAGCTGGCGCGCCTGCAGCTCTAGTAGGTCACGTATAACCAGTCCCTCCCCCGCAGAGCGCCGCTCCAAGAAGCTGGCGCGCCTGCAGCTCTAGTAGGTCACGTATAACCAGTCCCTCCCCCGCAGAGCGCCGCTCCAAGAAGCTGGCGCGCCTGCAGCTCTAGTAGGTCACGTATAACCAGTCCCTCCCCCGCAGAGCGCCGCTCCAAGAAGCTGGCGCGCCTGCAGCTCTAGTAGGTCACGTATAACCAGTCCCTCCCCCGCAGAGCGCCGCTCCAAGAAGCTGGCGCGCCTGCAGCTCTAGTAGGTCACGTATAACCAGTCCCTCCCCCGCAGAGCGCCGCTCCAAGAAGCTGGCGCGCCTGCAGCTCTAGTAGGTCACGTATAACCAGTCCCTCCCCCGCAGAGCGCCGCTCCAAGAAGCTGGCGCGCCTGCAGCTCTAGTAGGTCACGTATAACCAGTCCCTCCCCCGCAGAGCGCCGCTCCAAGAAGCTGGCGCGCCTGCAGCTCTAGTAGGTCACGTATAACCAGTCCCTCCCCCGCAGAGCGCCGCTCCAAGAAGCTGGCGCGCCTGCAGCTCTAGTAGGTCACGTATAACCAGTCCCTCCCCCGCAGAGCGCCGCTCCAAGAAGCTGGCGCGCCTGCAGCTCTAGTAGGTCACGTATAACCAGTCCCTCCCCCGCAGAGCGCCGCTCCAAGAAGCTGGCGCGCCTGCAGCTCTAGTAGGTCACGTATAACCAGTCCCTCCCCCGCAGAGCGCCGCTCCAAGAAGCTGGCGCGCCTGCAGCTCTAGTAGGTCACGTATAACCAGTCCCTCCCCCGCAGAGCGCCGCTCCAAGAAGCTGGCGCGCCTGCAGCTCTAGTAGGTCACGTATAACCAGTCCCTCCCCCGCAGAGCGCCGCTCCAAGAAGCTGGCGCGCCTGCAGCTCTAGTAGGTCACGTATAACCAGTCCCTCCCCCGCAGAGCGCCGCTCCAAGAAGCTGGCGCGCCTGCAGCTCTAGTAGGTCACGTATAACCAGTCCCTCCCCCGCAGAGCGCCGCTCCAAGAAGCTGGCGCGCCTGCAGCTCTAGTAGGTCACGTATAACCAGTCCCTCCCCCGCAGAGCGCCGCTCCAAGAAGCTGGCGCGCCTGCAGCTCTAGTAGGTCACGTATAACCAGTCCCTCCCCCGCAGAGCGCCGCTCCAAGAAGCTGGCGCGGCTGCAGTTCGCGTGCGGTCGGCGCGGCGCACACTGCCTGTACGCGCGCGCGCTGTTCTCTATGCGCACGCGCGCGCCTCGCGTGTGGATACACCTCATGTTTCTAGGTATTTTAATTATAACACACTTATTGAATTATTGTCGTTTTTGCTATCCAAAGATTGTCTGGCAGACTTCGCTATTATCATGCAATCATACTGCGGTCACTCAATCGATTTATGCATATAAAAATAAATAAAATAATTTCAATATTCCATTTGATTACCGATCGATGAACGGCCGACCGGAACAGTCAATCGTTACGAGTTGTGCAGGCAATGATGCTCGATGTGGGGCGATGAATGGAAGTCAATAATTAAAAAAAATAATTAAACATAATGTAATTCATGTAAAAATCGTAGCTTAGGTGAAAAAACTAAAGAGGGCGCGCCTCGGTTACGCAGACTTATGGAATCTTCAAACGCTAGAATTCCAGGAATTCGGCACACCATCGAATGACCTCAACGTCGATCGACCGTAATCAGGCTGCCATGCACCACACTAAATCACCTGAAGGGTCGGTTTCATCGATCAAACGCAGTGTGATAGTTTAAACCCCGTACTATTGATTGCGAAATTATTTGAGTTACAATTTTGGTGCATATTCTATATGTTTTATCTATCTATGTATGTAGCACTACAAGCCCGGCACGACGCCGCCCTGTCCTCGCGCGACCCCACCGTGGCCTCGCTGAAGCACTGCTGGGACATCCTCAAGTGTGAGAACAAGACCTTCCTCACGCTTGTTACTGGCGCCTTCCCTGGGATCAAGGTATGTTCTAAAATTAGTCTTATAGGTTGCAGTGGCGAAGGGTGAATTTATGACAGAGGTAGGCCGGAGCAAAAAAAAAATTAGCAAAAGAAAATTTCAATGATGAATTGACTATAGACTCTATAGTCAATTCATCATTGAAATTTTTTTTTTTTTTTTTTAGAGTGGTTATGTTCTGAATTTTCAAAGGGAAGCCGGTGGGAATCGAGTTGTATGGTACCTTCGCCACTGATAGGTTGTTTCAACACTTTCGTACAACTTCCAGCAGACTTATCTGGCAACTAGTTCTATAAGAACACGGCTACTTTTCGAAAATCTTGGTAATACAACACCGTTTCCAAAATAGGTTACTTTTTATTACTCCCTATAATTTAAGCAAGAGAAAAGCGGTGCAACAAATTGTAGAACCATAAAAAAAATCTCTTAAAAGTCCATTTACAATATTTTTATTTAGTACCGCTACCGGCGATTATTTGTAAAAATCATTGTTTTAAAAAGTAAAGTCTAAACCTACCCCCGTGCCCAAACGAAATGTTTCACACTAATATGAATCATATTCTACTCAGGAACAAGAGATGTTGTTAAACGAGCTGCGCGCGGCGGGATTCTTCGATGTGTTCGAGGTAGTAGCGCGACGGAACGACGGCGCGGCGCTGCCGCCCACACAGGCGACATGGGGCTGTTTTCTCTGCACTCACCCTGAACGGGCAGTAGGCTTCCTAGCCGCAGACGGAGTTCCCGTCATCGAGGGTCAGCTCAAGGAGAAGAAGGGACGCTGGAGGCTGTTCCGACGCTGGCGAACGAGATACTTCACGCTGTCCGGAGCACACCTCTCCTGCAAGGGATCTGTGAGTACTCACTTACTTACATAGTGTGAAGTGTCAGACACTCACGACTTGCTGCTATCAAATTGCAAGAGAGTGAATGTAATTTGATCAAGTGTCATACACTGGCGTTCAAGTGTCAGACGCTCGCAAGTTACGTTTCATGAATCTGTATAAACCCGGCATTAGACACTTATGATCTAGTGTCAGACACACACGATAAAGTGTCTGAATTTCACTGTGACCATTATATATTGCTATTGTGTTACCTCTTCGCTCCATGAGCATCAAATCAACTAGATCACTTGCATTCCAGAGCGGAGGCGAAAGCATCGACATAAACCAGATTCGCTCAGTAAAGGTCTCCCGCGGCGCGCGCAACATTCCCAAAGCGTTCGAGATCTTCACAGGAGACCAGACTCTCATCCTGAAGCCAAAAGACGGCAAGAATGCGGAAGAATGGGTGCAGTGTCTTAGCATTGCGGTGGCACATTCGCAAGCAAGAGATGCGCCTGCAAAAGCGAATAGCTTGCCAGCCAGGGGACTCACGCTCAAGAGCTTCTAGGAGTTTCTAGGTAATGTAAAGCCTCGTATTCATTGTCATAAATGATGCAATTCACGAGCGCGCGTCTTGTAACACTTATGTCATTGTTCAAATTTTATCAAATAGTCTCTATTAGCAATCTTTAAAAAAATATTTAAACAATATATTTAAATTAAAGGTTTACACATCAGAAATATTTAGATTGCTGTGCTCTTTAGCATAGGCCTCCCCCAGGCTTTTCCATAGCTCACGAACGTGAATTTGTCTCCTCCATGTCCCTC
Source organism: Hydraecia micacea (assembly GCA_914767645.1). NCBI lineage: Eukaryota > Metazoa > Arthropoda > Insecta > Lepidoptera > Noctuidae > Hydraecia > Hydraecia micacea. The sequence goes on along the minus strand of OU611782.1, from coordinate 17,889,005 downwards.
CCGCAGTAGTTTTCAGGTCGTTGTCCCATCTTTGAAATGGTCTTCCTCTTTCCTTCTCTGGGATACCATTCTGTTACTTCTCTGGCCCATTTTTCGTTTTTACCCCTGATGGCGTGAGTTGCCCACTTTCATTTTATCTTTTTAATTGTGTAAGTCAGACTGCGTTTGTTTTGTTTTAGACGTATGTCATACGCAATAACTTGTCAACATATTTTTGTGTTGCTGGCAACATTGCATGTGTGTGAGACACATTTCCAGTGACGAGAAATGTTGCGCAATTTCTATTTTGAATACGGGGCTTAAGTTGTACTTACTCAATTTTGCTGTCCGTGAAAAACATCTTTATTACGGAGTTTGACCGCACCGCGAAAGCTTCTAAATCATAATAATCTGTGGAACAGGTCTATAAATGAAATAGGATTGCCTTTTTCTATTATCACCTTTGACTTGATTTAGCGCTGAGTTAAATAAGTTCTACGTCATAATAAAGATCAATACAAACAGTAGATCAATCTTGCAGAACTTACTCATTTACTTTCAGCCTATATGATTAAATATCTCGTCTGTATAAGTGTTCAATAAAATATAACAGCAGCCATATACTGAAATAAATACATATAAACTGTGACTGAAAATAAGACTTGTATTGAAACGTGCATTTGTATACATATTACATTATATTACTATGTAAAAATATTGAAAATGTTCAGTAGCATTATGTATGCTGCTTGTATAAGTAAGATATTTTGAAATGCATAATGTTTCAGTGGTTCTTAAATTATGTAAGATTTTGAATAAGCCGGTTATATTATACATTGGCGGGTTTTATAATCGTCATTTAAAATTGGTTGACGCCACAGGCTGCTTAGTAAGCGGTCTGCGTATGTCAACTTAAGCACGTTATACACGTACCTGTAACTTTCACAAAAGCATGCAAGTTACTTACACAAAATACTGCAAGTTACTTGCACAAAACTATGCAAGTTACTTGCATATTAGGGAAATTAAGCAATCAGAAGTTGTTATGGCACAGCATGTGCTTGCAAACTTTTGTGCATGTTACACGCACGTGTATATTTGCGGCTTTATGGTTGTTGTGACGGTACAGTCATGTAGATAATTGAAAATGCTCACAAAGTATATAATAATTTTTAGAATATTTAACCACATTCCTTTCAAAATCGGGAATGACACAAGGTTGTTTTAAGACTTTTTTATATTCGTCCTTATTTATAATGAAATTATTGAACGCATGCATACAGTTTGCAACAAAACTCTAAGTTGTACAGTCAGTTTTGAGCAAAAGGATATTACGAGTATATTGTGTTGCTAGCTGTACGTTTTTGCATGATTATGTACTTATTTAGTATGTAGTCTCTTATAAATAACGCCTTTATCAATCGCTTTTGCGGTAAAATATTTAATTGCATATGGACTACGTAAAGCTCTATGGCCTGTTTATAGATTTTTGTATTAACTTGAATTTGCTTTGAAATGAATTTATGACCACAACATTAGGTCGCAGTTTGGTAGTTATGAAGACGGTTTTTGCATGTGAAGGTAAGGTGAAAATTCTGTCTTTATCAGTGTTACGGAATACAGGGTGACCCCCATCGACGCACAAACTGCAACCATAAATTCAGCACGTGATTCTACACCCCCATAACATAATTTTAGTGCCGGTTATAAAAAAAAACTGTTGTTTCGTAGAAAATTGCAATACCTACGCGGTCAAAATGTACTCAACAGCAATTTTTTTTTAACAACCGGCTACAAATTTCAGCTCGGGGGTTCAGAATCGTGTACTTACTGAATCCATGGTAACAGTCTGCGCGATATCGAGCCAGCCTGTATATCTGAGTGACACTTGTTTTCATGAAGTCAATTATTTTATTAGTTACTATATTTTAGTGCCTTATACATAATAAGTGTTTGTTTTATTGCGCTGAGAGTACAATGAACATTTACAATTTTGTTTAGTGGTAGATATTCAGAGGAAACGAGCGGAAGTAAGAAACAAAGTTATTTAGTAATGTAGGCACTTTTTATTTGAGTTAGTTTTGATTAGGTTAAGCGGGACACAGAATCCGTCCGTTTCGTTTGAGGATCGGAAAAGACGCGCAGAAGGTCACCGCATATTACAAAAAATATTTAATTGATTAAAATATGACCTTCGCAGAGCCGGAAACTGTTTCGGGACATTGACATTATACACTTGACGTAAAACGATGCACTACGTGCGTACACGCATATTGAAAAATGTTGACAAGCGAGTAAGACTCGTTTTCTTATTTAATTTATGTTAATTCATAATTTTATTTAACATCTATATATACTGAATAATTTATAAGATTTTTTGACAAATTGAGATTTTATAAAGAAATAAAGCTAGAAGACTGAAAGCTGGTCAATGGTCATAGCTACTTATTGTTGCATGTGTGAGGGACTAATACAATACTAAAGAATTAACAAACTACGTTTTGGACATTTGTGAAACCAATTTGATGATCGAACATGATTTGCCTCACCTACAGTCTGATTCAAACTTTATGAGGCGAGTCGCTGCGCAGTAACAACTTCACGTGTCAGCGGGGATGCGGTATTGCGCAGCGAGAAGCACACTTCAGAGCCAAGATAAAGTTTGAATCGGGTTGTACTAGAGCAAGTCCTATATTATATATTGAGGAGGGAGGGATCAGAATACACATAAATTAATATTATGTTTCGTTCAAGAATTTGTGATTCAAAATTAACATTCCCGTCCTGTTCAGTGCTTCGAAATAATAATAAAATTATTATGTACTGTTGTGGTCTCAAAAATCATTATAAATGGTTGTAACGCGAATGACATTAGTCTTAAGTAGTTTTTAAGTTGACTAATTACAAAATGGCGAAAGTGACTAGAAAAAAAAAAGAAAAATGAGATATTTTAAAATTATCGCTTGCTTTCACCGCAGTTTTACTTTAGTTTTTAAATTTAATCCAGTACTTAACTTGCCATCTCGCATTTTGTGAAAGCACAATTTTGTCATGATTTGGAATACCTAGTTATTAGTCATGTCTGCTTTTTATAAACGTTAGTTAACTGTCACTGTCTTAACCTGAGGTTGCTGTCACCAAAAAGTCAAGTGTTCATTGGTAAACCAAATTGTTTCTTTGTTAGGTACTATGTTTAATGCTACGTAACATAACGAGCTTGCTTAAATTGGGGCCCAATGTTGAATGGACCTGACCGGAAAGACATATGGCATGAATAGTACGTGTGTTCCAAATGCCTAATATATATAGAGGTGTGAGGAACAGAGTGTAAAGTTCACTTATCCTCCACGGAAAAGGGAGGATCTTCCGACCAGACGGGTGTTGTGTCTGGCGGGAAACTGACCGACGATCGATGTCGGGACGTTGTAATATGCTAGTTGCGCGGTAAACTATGCTAGCGAGATGCAGGATTTTCCGTGACGTCATTGTGATGCGCAGTTCGCATGTAGATGCCGCCACATATTCATTATTCGGTATTGGGCCCCTACTTGTGCTTCTAGGTGCTTCAGAATTATATAATAACTTATATAAACTAAAACAATAACGTCCATTATAAAAGTTATAAACTATAATATAATTTAGATGTAAATATATTGTATTGTTATCTAATTGAATCAGATTTTATTGAAGAAACGCCTGAAATCGCCACCGAATTTAAATGAAATATTTAATGTATTACTTTAGATGATGAACTGCAAACAGGAGAAATCTTTGTATGATTATATTTAATACAGTTTGTAGTAATATATCTCCACTGAATACCTTCATGTATACTGCCCAGTTAATTATAAGAAGTCTTAATCATCATAATGTTATAGATACACGTATTGTTAAGCCAGTGTCCATTCTTGTACAGATTTGTAGGACGTCACAGCGGCTTTATTACGATGACAAGTAGTATTATGGTGAATGTCTAACTTTTGTATATTAACGCGGAGTACTTTATATCGATATGCCTCATCATTATGTCACCCAACAGACAATTCCTTTTAAGATTTTTAAACGAATTTTGTGATGGACAAAAGGTAGGTATAACTTACGATTTCAGTCAAATTAATTTATTGACCGCTTTGTTTTGACATTGGAAATGTCTTTTCGTTCGCTCCAGTATAGGCTCCGATTTCACGAAAAAGTGCGATCCCCTTATATCTCGAAGGATTGTGAAGATATGATATTCAAAAAAGGCTCAAAAGACGCGTATTCACGAGAGCTGTAAGCTGCAAAAAGAATTATTCGAGAAAGTCCAAAACGAAAAATGTTATGGTCGAAATAGTGAAAAAAAAAACAATTTTTTCCGGATTTTTTATTTTGGCGCTCGATATTTTGATAACGTAGAATGATATCAAAAATTTGAGAAAAGCTCCTCTGGCCAATTTAGTCAGCTACAATTTGAGCCTAAAACAAAGATGATCGGGCACGAAAATTTATCCGATCCAGCCTGTCCCTTGCTGCCCTCCCCCAGCGACGCCGTAAGCCGAGGTCCGTACCCCAAAGGGGGTTCCCTTAGCGTGTAGTCGCTTAGTTTTTAAGCCCTGGCTAGAGACCTTAATTTATTGAGGCACCCACAGGCAAGCCCTGTTAAGCAGCCGACAACCTCCTAGTTGACCTGCGAGATGACAATTTGAAAAAAAAACGGACCCGAAAACATTTGTCGTATTAATCCGACTGGGGCGGTCAATAGGTTAAGTAATATTTTTCATTGAAGAATTCAGTATGAACTCGTCAATCTATCTTGACACCAAACAAATGAAAATGCTAATTGTAACGTGCTACAACTCTGTCTATAGTTTAAGACCGTACAGTTGCCAAAATAAATGATAATAACAAATAACATAGCTTCTATAGCCAATATAAACAATTGTACATACAAATATTTATATGAAACGTGTTGATTAAGTTTAAGTGCTTCGGACAACTTATGAACTTGGTGCTACAGTAATAATAATAATAACTTGTAACTAAAGTGTCATGGCTTCCATTCGTAGGGCCGTATGTTATACACGCATTTTGGCTCATGTACTTAAAACTGCCCTAATTATTAGTTATTACATTAGTTGTTTGTATATCGTGTTTTATTTTGCTCCCATTAGAGTTTCGACTGAACACATGTTGAGGATGTTGAGGAAAACATCGTGAGGAAACCGGCATGTTCTAGAACCAAAAATTCGATGACATGTGACATCTACCAATACCAACCCGCACTGGGCCAGCGTGGTAGATTACAGTACAGCCCACTCCCTCTCGAAGAGAGGAGGCTTGTGTCCCAGCTATGGGAAGGGAATCTCCCTTCTTTCAACAAGAAAAGGGAAAAGAGAATTTAAACCCGCATGTACCACAAATCACTGAAGGCGTTTAGCACTAAACTAAATATGTTTAAAACATTATTCTGTCTCTTTCATCTTCAAACAATTAAAGGAAACAGATGTTTTGAATATGTTTAGCGCTAAACATATTCAGTGATTTGTGGTGCAAGCCGGCCTTAGTCATGGAAATTACACAAGTTACTTTTGTTGTTGATCAATTTTAAAAATATATTACATTTTTACAGTACTATCTACATCAATACTACATTTCTTATAACACAACATTCAGTTAACATTTTTATAACCTAAGCAGTAAAGTCTAAAATTGCACAGCAGTTCTAAACTATTTCACCAGGCTTCATAGTTTTCAATTGTTTCTTAAACCCATCATTGGGTTGTATAGCCGGCCTTCTACCCTTCACGAAATCATAGGCTTCTTGAAACTGCATCCTCTCATAATGCATTAAATAAGCTATAGCAACCATAGACGTCCGTGAAACGCCGGCATTGCAATGAATAAGACAATTCTCTTTGGAGTCCACAGCCTTTCGAATGAACGGCAAACTAACTAACAAAATCTCTTTGATATTAGTTTCTGGTAAATCTAAGCAGTTAATAAACTTATTGTTGACTGCAACTTCAACATTGATACCTAAACTTAGCACTTGTTTGATGTTATACGCTTCTATTACATTATTTGCAGTACAATCTTGTGACCCTATATACACGAATTCAGTTATTAATACTGGAATATTATCGGGTTTCGTATCGACCACGAATCCGTAAGTGTTCGGACTTATAGCGGTAACTATGGAATCTTTCTCGACGTAACGTTGTCCGTCGACTTTTGTAACAACAGTTTCTGTTCCTTTCAATTTATTTCTTTGTTTCATTAGTTCATTGAGGAAACTCATTGTTAAATATTTTAGATCTATGTGATGTATGTTAAATGCAAAAAAATATTGTTAAAATAGTTAAATGCGAAAATGAAAGATTAAAATTGTATCTATTGACTGTCTAGCTTTAAAAACCTTATACTGGGCCTCTTTTTCCTTAGGCACTGCTTTCCTTCAACCTTTTTCACTACAATGTCTATCTTCCTTGCCTACAATGGTCCAAAACTGGCCCTTATATCTCCCAAAGTATATTTTCTATCTCTCTCAGTCACACTCACTATCACCATCGTCCTCCTCTCTTCCCTCTTGACTCTTCTCCGGGTCGTAGACGAGGTCCTCAGGCTTGTAATGCACGTCACACAGGTACAGACCGTCGGGAGGACCTGATTGGACGTTGTTAGGCCACGTGTGCTTCGAGGGCACTTGTAGCATCACCTTTATTTCTTCAGGAGGCAACTTGCCTACGGCTACGGAGTTTAGTGCTCCTACCATGCGGCGTATCTGGAATGGATTATTTTGATGTAAAAGATTTTTCCTAAATTTTTTTAGTTTGATGGATTCGGTACTTACCTATATTGTTCGACAATTTGGGGAAATGGAAACCGAAGGCACGGCGCGTATGCCACAGTGACCACAACTTTATGCAATTAGTAAGCAAAGTACTAAGTTACTACTTAATACTTTGCTTTGTACTGGTAATGTTTGCTTTTTAACCGAATGTCCTCTTCTAGTTTCGGCCGAAACCGAACCTTATGAAATTAAGTAAAACTGGATTAAATAGAAATTGTTTTTTTTTTTATTGGTTTTTGCAATAGGTATCAGATTTCTTTTACTCAAAAGATAAAATTGACAATTGGAAGACTTAAATAAAGGCCTTAGCTTGTGTGGCTGAGGTCTAAATACCTTATAATTTTATCCGAGTCGCCAAAAAACGATGCAGCTTCGAAGTAATCGCTGAAACTAGTGATTTTGCTATGGCCTATGACTACCGAACGCAGAGCTCCATTTATAAGTAAACACTTATTTTTTTTGATTTTGTACAAAAAGGTTGAAAGCTGGACTCCATTAGGTACTAAGTCTACGCCGTCTGTATATCTGTTATATATTTTTGTCTTATCTATTCTATCAAAATCGACAGCTCACGAACGCCACTTTCGTTCGTGCCGAAAATTTGACAATTTTTTGGACTAAACCGAAACTGCAGCCGAAACCTAATTTTATGGCCGAAACTGGCTGAAACCGAAACCGAACCTCGGTCGGACACTATATTTAATGTAAATTGTAAGTAAATGGCTACCTGGTTATGTACAAATCCTCTCCCTCTAATAACAATATCCCAGTAATCAAATATGCTGTCTTGTTCTAAAGAGTAGCTGGTGAGGAGTGGCTTCCCCGGCCTCACTTCAATGGACTGCACCTCTCGTCTGTTGTGCTTGGTCTGTTTTAACTTGTCAAAACGCTTGAATGTCGTGAAGTCGTGGTAGCCAACGAAGTATTTGGCGCCTTCTTTGAATTTTTCTATGTCGAAGCCTGCTAACCTGAAAATAAGGTTAAAATCTTGTATATTTCGACTCCTAATAACATTTTCCTACAGTAAATGTATTAAACAGTGTTTTTAGGATTTCCCAGGTAGAGTTAAATCCCAGATGCTAATAAGGCTTACATGGGTATTAAAAACTACCGAACAACACACTGCAAAGACAACATAGTGAGGTGAGTTTAACGTTAAGCTATCACAGAAAGACAGTCTTTCAAAGACTATAATATCATTAGCTTACCTCGCAAAATGACATCGCTTCCACTCTTCTATAGGGATGTGTGAAGCTATTGATGTTTTCTCAGGAAAAACTATGTCATCCTTTTTCACTGCCAATCTGAAATAGTATGAATTTATTATTATTCTGAATTTATCAGAGAATATTATGTTTGTGTCCAGTACAGATCTCAGGCCATTTAATTAAAGCCTATTAATTCTATGAGTTTCACGTCTTGTTAAGGCTGTTCTACATTGGTGTCAAAGACATTACAATTTAGTTTCCATAAGGGATATTTCTATCTTTTCAAGTTCCAACATGGCTATCATTCTCTCTTTTACCAAAAAATACTAGCTCCAATATGTCAGAATGGCTATTGTAAAAAGATTCTTAACCTTTTGACCACTTGTATCGTATTTATGCGACACATATTTCCGTGCCCCTACCGCTCGTGTCGTATTTCTGCGACAGAGAAAAGCGTAATTTTTTCGTTCTATTTTCGTCCTATTAACTGCGTGGTACAACTAAAACCATTATTAACTAGAAATAAAAAATTGTTGAGTATATTTTAATCAACACAAGGAAATGTGGAAGAAAATGGGGGAGGCCTTTGCCCAGCAATGGGAAAGTACAGGCTAACGGGAAAAAAAATACATATAATATTTAATCGATACAACAATTGCTCCTCCTAAATTGTAGGTATTATTTTATCAATTTGTAGCCGCTCGCTAGGGGCATGGCAATTGATATTTAGCCAAGCGCTTAAAAGTTTAAACAATGTAAACAATTCTAATAATAATACTTACCTGTACAAGTATGTCCTACCAATAGCATTATATCTAGCACTGAAGTTGTCTGCAACTCTGATAACCTTTTTAACATAAATGCTATTATTGTGTTTGTAGAAGAATTTGTTTAGGTTGTAGGCGACATGATCTGGGTCGTATATTTTAGAGCCGTACTTCTCCAAGTCAAAGTGAGCAGTTGTGTTCAGTGCATGGACTCCACCATCTGTACTGTAACAAGATATATAACAGAATAACTTATTTCCATGTATTTTTTTAAATGATCCAGGTACTTAAATAAAAAACAAAGAAATGCTATTTGATGGTAACAGATCACTTGGGAATGGCTGGACTATTCAGCTTTTTTTATTATTAAAAACTTTTGTAAAAATCCGATTAAGGTTTTTAGGGTAAGAAAAATTTTGTTTTTTTTTAAATTAATTATTAATAAAACTTGTATTTAATTGGAAAGTGCATCTGTCATGCATAATAGTAATTTAGCTGAGAGAAGTTAGGCACGACAAAAGAGATCAGTTAGCGGTGTAAGCCTGCGTTTATTCAATGACAGGCAGTCGAGTAGGGCTCACTTACCGGCTCGAAAGAACAAAGTTAGGGTAGTTCAGCGATCTAAGTTGCAGAAGTGCTAGTTCCATCAAACCCTGCACACTTTCTGGATCTGGGTGATTACGCCCTTCTTTAAGCCATATTTTCTCCGAAGACCTGCAATACAGTCCTAGTGAAATTGTTGTTATTATTGTGCATGCAAATAAACGTTAGCAGCTAGCAATCTGACAAACCTGAATGGCGTTCCTATGTAAGAGAAGAATGATAAATATCTGGCTTTCATTATATTTCCCCTCAACGGTTTTAAAAAAAATGTTTTCATTCAAAAAACTGAAAGTTTCAATATTTTAATAACATGAGCCAGAGATATGAGTAATAAGATATAGGTTAGCTGTCAGTGTCAGCTGTCTGTCATTATTCGTTATCAGCAAGTAATCAGCTTGATATCAGTACAGCGCTTTTTTAACCGACTTCAAAAAAGGAGGTTCTTTATTCGACCCGTATGTATGTATGTTTGTATGTCCGCGATTTTCTCAAAAACTAATGAAGTGATTTTGATGATTCTTTCATTAATGTGATCTACATACTTTCAGGAAGGTTTTAGTATATAGTACAGACGCCAGCACATCAACCTACTACAATCTGTCAGATTTCTGTAATAGATTTTCAACTTTATCGCTAAAGCATAAGGTTCAATGTTGATTGGGAAAATTTGACAGTTAGGGGTAGGTTGATGTGCTGGCGTCTGTACATTAAGTAATTATTCTTATGTACACACGGCTACACATCAAGCTATACATTTCCTGTTTTAGCTGACCTCGCATTTTATAGGTTTTTCGTACAACCAGAAGTTAGCTTATACTGGGCATACTGGTTATGTACAGACGCCAGCACATCAACCTACACCTAACTGTCAAATTTTCCCAATCAACATTGAACCTTATGCTTTAGCGATAAAGTTGAAAATCTATTACAGAAATCTGACAGATTGTAGTAGGTTGATGTGCTGGCGTCTGAACCTATAGCTTGATGTGTAGCCGTGTGTACGAAATTATATGCAAAAATGTCCTGCATCTCCGGCATTTCTATGCGAATTTAAATGATTCTTCTAGTCGGTGTCTTCAATTATTCTTCAATGCACTAGTGTTCATTGAATTTGTGTGGGGGTAGGTAGTACAACTAAAAAGTTAAAAATAATAACTTTTTTACAAAAAAAAAAAACAACCGACTCCAAAAAACAAACACTACTGACACTGACTTCTGAAATTAAGTTATTTATCACTTTATTGTATGTTTTTTTTTAAGTCTGTTGTTTTTTTTTGTAAAAATGATTTTTTTTTACTTTTACTACAACTTTTTGAGTTTTTTTTATGTAGAACTTACTAATTCCGTGCTTTTCTCGGAGTGGTTTCGTCGAAATCCATTCCTATCTACTTAGGTCCAAATCGTCACAAACACTTTCCAAAAGTATTTATTTAAAATTTTATAGAAAGAAAAAGTTACTAATCAAATGACTGAGTTAAAAATCGAATAAAATGAAACTTAAACTACTTGAAAAATCAACGATTCTTCACGATTTCTAAACGGAAGCCTTTCACTTTGTTGACAATAAAATTGTGTACGTCCATGTCATCGAAATGTCAATTTGTTTTCCATTATTTCAGTCAAAAATGGCACAACGGACGTGGCATATGTTTACGGTGTTAACTTTAATATTTACAGTTTTATCACTTGTTGGAGATGTATTCTCGCAGTCGCCGGCACCGTGGTACGAGAACATGCCTGCGGTGACGATGGACTACAAAGTTCACATCGACGCGGGCAAAGAAGACTGTTACTATCAATATGTCCCGTCTGGTGCTACATTTTACGCCAGCTATCAGGTAATTAATTAAGGTTTTCTGTATCGAAACCTATGCAGCAATTTCAGATAACGATTTTAATGGCTTGGAACCATGATGACGGAACATTTTTGGGCTATAGATTGTGTATTTCACTCATAAATAGCTTTAGTTCTCAATGTTTTTTGTCAACAGGTGTTGAAAGGCGGCGATGGCATGTGTGGTTTCGCCGTGCGGCATCCTAACGGGCAGATAGTGCACCCATATGAGTGGCGGCAGAGTGCCGAGTACGCGGACCAGTCTTCTTCTGGAGGATATTATGCAGTGTGCATTGATAACCAGTTCTCAAGATTTGCAGGGAAACTAGTCAATTTATATCTCTCAGTGATAAGATACGATATGTGGGAGAAGTACGCCAAGGAAGTGGAGGAGCTTGACATGAACATAAAGAATTTTACTGTAAGTTTTTATTTATAGACACTGTTATAAAAAAAACTTTAAAACAAATGCTTACTACAGTCAAATAATTGAATTGAGTAACATTTGGCTGTTTGCTCTGAATCTGTAGAAAATTCTGTCCTGTTTTTTAAAACATTACACATTCATAATGTTTAAATTATGTTAAATCATGTAAAACAAAGCTAAAAATTGTTCTTTTTAAAACTGGGTGTGGTATATTATTAAGTAACTGCTATCAAAATTAATTATAGTTTAGTTTATAGTAATACTAGCTGTATCCTGCAACTTTATATATGATCCAGGATGAAAAGTAGCCTATGTCCTCACCCAGGTCATGGTCTATCTGTGTGTCAAATTTCATCTAAATCATTCCGCTGTTTTAGTATGAAAGCGTAACAAACAAAGCCACATTCGTATTTTTAATATTAGTTAGGATTATGATGTAAAATTTTTGTATTAGAGGTAAACCTTCAGGCAAAGGAAATTGCGTCCTATAGACATTTCTACACATTTGTTCAATAAACACTAACAATTTGCATGCTACTGCATGGAATTATTCTACAATAAATATTCACTACATGAATATTGTAAAATATAACATCATATTATACAATAATATTTACATGACAAATAAATTATTTCTATCATATTCCACCATTTTAGAATTATTGCTTAGTTTGTTTTGAAATGTCCTGAAAGGCACAAACCACCTGGTAATAAATTCTGGCAGCTCATACTGCCAGATGGGATGGCGGAGAATGTTTAATTTATCAATGTGTATTTTATGCTATTCCAATTGAAATACTGGCTGGCAGTTTGTGCTGACCCTAAGAATTTGTATCCAATTATCCACCAGATAAGTTAACTAGAATATGACAGAAAGCAGTAGAACAAGCCATTATTCTTTGCCAGAACTAAGTTTATTCTCACTGTTGTTGCAGACCTCTATCCAGTTTGTGGAGAGGAACATCAATGACATCCTGCAGTACCAGTACCACTCCAGGGCCCGGGAGTCCAGAGACTACAACTTGCTGCAAGACAACAATATCTATGTGCTCAGGTATTGTAACTACTTAATATTAGGGAGTAAGGGTCAGAAAGAGCTTTATGTTAATGCAATAAAACAACTTTTGCCTTGTTTCGGTTTAGACGGCTCGACAGTTTGGTGTACTGGTACAGTCAACAGCAAAAGTAGATGATGATGATGATGTTGAACTTTTGGAGTCAAAACTGATCATGAATATATGGCAGCTGTACTAGTAGTAAATGTTTGGTATAATTTACAATCACATACTTTTGAATCACCTCGACGCCACACAGTTCTGACGCGAACACCGTTCGTTAGTATTGGATTTCTGATTTTCATCATCTACTTTTGCTGTTGTCTGTACATATTACAAGCCAGAAAAAAAGGAGACGGGGATTTCTGGGCCTGATTGTAATAAGTTGAGGTATGGATTAAAAAAAAGCTTATATTTTTCTATTTCAAAGTGTGAAAAATCAACTCAATTTACAATCTGGAAAATGAGAAATCCAATAATTAAGTTAGGGTTACGAAGTAATTGGAATATCGATTCAATTATAATCGATTACCGTTACAGAGTTCATACTATTTACGAAAATGCTTTCACCAGATGATTAATTCAATTAAAATAATTAAATCTATTATTATCTAATAGGTACGGCATAAACAGTAGGTAATAATATCACTCGCCCGACCGACTGCGCGTCGGGCGAGCGATAACTGTTGAATGGCGGTGCATGTCAAAGAGAATGTAAACACTAGTGTTATTGTGCATGTGTGCATCGTCTAACGTGTCGTTTCAGTTCGGAACGGTGTTTGTGAGTGTGAACTAGAAGTTGTGTGTGTAGACTATCGTCTAACTGCTCATCACTGATACTATCTCTGTCAGACACGATGCCAGGTGAGACAGCGTGCTTTTTGGCTACGCCCACCATCGAGTTCGAGCTCGCGAAGTGTTCAGCCTTAAGAGTTTAAACTAATTAAATACCTACATAATTAAGATAAATCAATTCATGTTTACTAATCGATTATTGTATTCTTAACCTGTGCTAACTCTGACTTGACATGCATGACATGATATCGACACTTGATCACACTTGTTCGTATCGTCTAGTGCGTGCATAGAGTAAGTAACGTTCGTGTGCGTTTTGAGTGTGTTCCTCCCATATTTTTATTGATATTTTCCTCGACCCCTGCTTTTCTACATTCTTCCTTCTTGTACGACCCTTGCCTTGCTACCATACCGGACTCGGAGAACCCCGCATAAACGTTGAACTTGGACTTGTTATTTTGGATTCTACGAACGACCTACCGATTGGATATTGATTTATTTACATCATGGATCGTTGTAAATTGTGGCAACCATTTTTTTTTTAACTATTTATTTTGATACCGCACACGATCAGTTTGGAAAAAAAAATGAGCCCCCCACAATCCTATGGCGCCCAAAAGCCGCCATTTTTTCAATTTTAATGTAGCTAGTGACACTTGCAAGGTTAAGACGAATCGATTGACGTAAGAATCATCAATATCGGCTTACGCGTTTGGTGTCTAGAACGCTGCAGAGGAACAAACATACAAACAAATAACAACAACACAACATACAAATATAAATACGTATACTGATAAACCATTCACCGGTAAAAAATGACAATCGCACTTCAAAAATCAGCTGTTAAGTACAGACGCCAGCACATCAACCTACACCTAACTGTCAAATTTTCCCAATCAACATTGAACCTTATGCTTTAGCCATAAAGTTGAAAATCTATTACAGAAATCTGACAGATTGTAGTAGGTTGATGTGCTGGCGTCTGTACCTACAGATTGTTACGTAACCTCACTTTTCCTAAATCTCTTTTATCTCAGCTCTCAGGTTGCCAAAATCTGCAAAATTTTCAGTGATTGTTTTTTAATATAGTAGCTATCAATTGACACCAATTTCATCTTTTTAGTTTTACATCCAGGCCCAAAATTGTATGAAAGCGCATCCGTCTCCTTTACTGTATTGTCAAATGTTCAAAGAAAATACTTATTCAAAAATATTTTATAAAAATGAAATAGTATCATGTTAAGACAATCTAAAAAAGCTCAAAAAGTATTTTTCGGGGAATTCAATCAACTAAAGGAATAGGTACCTAAAAATTATTCCACTGAGCCCTGCATTTATTTTTTAATTTATTTAAAACTGCAAAATTACTTTTATGTCAGTAAACATAAGTAATACACTGAAAATACTACATATAATCCTGTTCATTGATTGTTCATGGAAATAGTCATTTAATAGGATTATATGAACTTAGAGGGTTGTATTGATGATTTTAATGATTATAATTCTGTAAATACAATACTTGTTACGGTCGCGAATCATATTTTGTTTAACATACAACCTGACACTGACCTGTTATTATAATAATTGATTATAATTACAAATACGCAATAACATTTGAATTTCGCGGGCTACCCTGTCGCTTCCCCTTAAAAGAAAATTATTCGGTGGAGCAAAACATTTGGTATAATTCCAAAAACTAATAAGTACTTAGTATTGATTGAAAAAAAATATTTTTACAATAAATCTTTTCTTTAATTTTTTTTATTGTTTTTTTTTCAGATGGTCTATCATCCAAATCCTGGCCATAGCAGCGACAGCAACATTACAAGTGTACTTCGTTAGGAAACTGTTTGAAGTCAAGGAGAATTCTTCCAAAACAAGAATTTGATCACATCACTACGGCCTGTGAAGACGAAATTGTTTACTAACTGTTACTGTTCTCTGACTGATCTTCCATTCCACTCAAATTAATTTTGATCTCTCTTCTTGTTCCATCTTTGTGTTATAAGCTTATTGATTGTTTTCATTGGTGCATAATATTAGGTTAGCTCAAGCTCGGTAATATGTAGGAGTCATAGTAGGTATGTTATTAGTTATTGGGCACAACTATCTAATTTTTTCACTTCAATGATTGTTTCTGAGATTATTAAGAACTCGAGATTCTTTTCACTAGTTTACCTTTTAATCATATTTCTTTGAATATTTATCTGTTTCTGTGAACATCCAGGCAAACTAAAATGCGCACAAATATATTTTTTTAGTTATGTTAAATCGCTTTTTGCATTTTTATACAAAAAAAGACATTAAATTGTTTATAAAAATCAATTTAGAATTCATAAGTTTTAATTTTCCAGAGTTTTTTTATTTAATTAGGCATTTAAAGATCTGATAATAATAACGACATTCATAAATATTTTCGATAGGATTTGCATTTAAAAAATATTTATTTGCTATTTGACAATTATAGTTTTTTATACTTTTTTTAAGTTTTAAACGAATTTGAATATTATTTATGTAAGCAAAGACATACAAGCAGCGTGTTTGAAATAATGAATGACCAACATAATTTTAATAAACTGAAATGTTAAGTACTTAAAGCTCGTCTTTTTTACTATCCCTTGTTTCACGTCTTTCGTCTTCTCGTGTGGTTATCGCGGCTCAGAAGGACAATTCCCGTAATTAAAAACCAAAGAGATTTAAAAATTGTGCGTCTTGTCGCTGCGTCTAGACGCAGGGCTGGCGTTTGCGTTTGCGCCTAGTCGTTACGACAGCGTGCAGGAAGCGATCATTTTCTTTGAATATTTGATGCGTTTCGACGTCCGCTTTGAAAACATCGACATTGAACGCATCCATGTTTAGATTTGAAACACAAACACACATGAACCTTTTTCCTCAGCGCTTCCAGAAAGACTGACGCACAGAACACAATGTACAGACGCAGCACATCAAGCTATCAGAAACTGTAAAATTTTCCCAATCAACTTTGAACTTTAGCGATAAAGTTGAAAATCTATTAAAGAAATTTGACAGATTGTAGTAGGTTCATGTGCTGGCGTCTGTACCTACTCCTGACAAAGGACTGACGCTGACCTCATAGGTAGTCATAGGGGGTATGCAATGGCACCGTGCGTCTAGTCACTGCGACAATTAGCGAGGGCGTGCGACACCCCTAGCCTGTCGTCGTCCACACTGAGCCTATAAATTCCGTTTATACAACTAAGCTTACGCTTAGCATGTGGCACTTTTAACCATTCATTTATTACAAACATAAGCATAGCATAATCAGCCAATAACGTTCCCACTGCTGGGACATATGCATCCTCTCTGTGAGAGGGAGTGGGGTGTAATGCACCAAGCGGGCCCAGGGGGTCTACTCCCTAAGCACGAAGTCCGTCGCTTCGGGCTTCGTAACGGGCGTTTCCTACTCCCTATGACCTACGAACGGATGAATCGTTCGGGGCCCGAGCGAAGAATGAATGACAACGCGATTTGACTGTTGTCCCTACTCCCGATGTGTTTTTGCCCGTCCGAACAGTTGAACATGACACTGGTTTTGACGGATAGTTACGTCAGTTGATACGACATCAAAATAGTTCTCGTGCTATCGACGAAAGTTACTAAAATAAAATAATTTCAAACTATGGCTGCTTTTTTATTGATTGAAGAAGCTTTACAGGAAGAGCGGAGGCAACGTCGATATTATTTACGCCAAAACTTTAGTTTGGCGAGTATTCCCGACGTTGAGTTCATAGGGAACTATAGGCTCACTCGGGAGTTATTCGAAGACGTATGTGCGGAATTAATACCTCTTTTGCCTCAACACATACGCCGAAGTGGTGTTGATCCAAGAATGAAAGTAAGGACATATTAAAGTTTCTGCAACTAATTGAGCTTTATTACCATTCCGTCCCACCCATTTACTGTGGTTTTTGTTTACTTTTAGATCCACACCCTTTGCCACTGCTCGACGGACTTAGTGCAACTTCCCATTGAGTTAAGGGAGCTGCACAGGTTTTCCCACAGCCGTTTTGAGCGAACTCTCCCGTCGGCACCCCTCAATAATCCGCGAGCCAATTCTTGGTTCTCACCCATATAATCGAGAAGGGCCTCAATTTGCCCGTGAGTTGCTGCAGCGGTTGGGGACATTTTACACAATTAACCATGGAATGGAAAGCTAATTAGGATACAGAAAACTTCCCGGCTAACAAAGTTTATGACCTTTTTAATAAAGTCACTTCTTTAAATAATCATTTAATGGGCTTTTTAACATACAATGAGTAAAACACATTGTGTACAATATATAAAAATGGCTTTGCGACTGAGAGTCGCGGAGGATCGCCGTTGTACGTCCGTATTGTCGCGGCGCACGCGGTATACCCCACTGCGTAGCATCAACATCGTACCTACTATAGCCATAGAAAAAAACGTGCTATACTTTGACCATAGATTTTGACATTTCATTTGAAAATTTCCTTCAAAAAGTAAATAGGCAAAGGTCTTAACAGGATGATGCCGGTTTCCGGACAAAAATGGCAAAAATAATTCAATTCTATATTTAAGACATAATAAAAAGTATATTTTAAAATATGTTGTCAATTTCTAACGACAAAAGTATTAATTTTTGTTTAATAAGCTAAAAAACTACAAAATAAGTAAACCGGTAATCGACCGGTAAAATAACGCAACTCTATCGCCATGCGTCCTTCGTTCACGAATATTGTCTATGATTCCGTTTGAAACTGATGAATCCGAAATCGTTAGAGAGTAGGGTTCAGTCCGACGTATCGGGCTACCGTCGGACGAGCCGTTCACTTCAAAGAGTAATATAATATCACTTCGTCGACGGACTTAGGGAGTAGACCCCCAGAGCAGGTTGCAGGTGTTTTTACAAATCCAAAGTTAATAAAAGGAGGAAATTTTTAAGCTAAATTCTGAAAATTATTCTGTGAATTCAGCACATAATTCTCCCTGTCATACTCAGTAGAGGAAAGAAAACAACGCCATTATATAATTATATTTTATTATCATACCATAAATATATAACATCCATGATTTGTTACATTTGTTCCTAATTCTATATACACAATAATTTACTTAAGTACAATACAATCGTAACTTGATTTAATTGTTAATGATATGGTGCAAAATTATAGCCGGAATTACATTCACTTGTAGATATGGCCGTGCTTCGTGTACCGATATTCAATGAGCGGCCAACTAGAGCAATGTAATTCAGACTAAGTGCTAGCCAAGGAATGTTGACTAAATACTTGATAATTTCATGATCAACTCATCCGCTCGTTATGACTAGGCAATTTTCGAATACAGCGGGCAAGTGAAGCGTTACTTGATGATACAATATATCTTAACCTAATCAGTAAATGTCTTACAATGTTATACTGTACAACGAACTGCTGCGAATCTCATACGTAACTGTACACTTGACGATTATAACTACGAACTAAACTAATGTAAGCAGAGTCCACTCGCTTATCAATTTGATTATTATCAACTATTTTCTATAACACGCGAGCTAACAGTCTGCAACAAGATGCTGCAGCGGACCACGTCCCAATTAAATGTTACTACAATAAAATATAATTAATAACTGATTCATTATTTATTATCGGTATTTAAGTAAATATAATATTATTAAATCAAGTGAATGTTTCATTAAAATAATTTTATAGTATGTTTAAAAAGAGCTGTTACATAACTCGATTTCGTAGAATTCTAAATGATTTTGTTCATCGAATAGAGCGGAACTATCACAAGTAAGCACCTTAGAGTGTGTCAGATCGTTTCGATCCACACAAATCGTTCAATAGTCCATAAAACAAACACAGTTTCTCCATATCATTATAAAGGCAGTGACTGGACGGACCACGTCTTTTTACAAACAATACAATTTCATAGACAGTAAGTCGTGTCTATGACTGCTAATACTCTTTTAACCATCTGTACAGTAACAACGCAAGGAAGAAGTTTTCAGACTCCTAACATTACTGTGAGATTCTAACAACAACTGTGATGATAGCGAACAACTTCATACTTCTATATTTATAGTCTTTTCACATTCAATACTTTCTTCAACATTACCTAACCCCGTGATATCAATGCGGCTGCGCAGTAAATGCATAAGAGATAGTTGCCAACGGAATGTAGGCAGCTTCAGCACCTTTATTGTGACGTCACACTTAGCCTCTCACTCGAGAACGACGCATGCCTGAATCAGTTCTCTAATCTGTCATTTATTTAAAAAAAATCATGGTTCAAGGCAAGATCCATCCTTGAGCATCGTTTTGGAATAGGGGTCATAGTTGCGAATTAATAAACCGTCATTTGAGTGTTCACCTCAAAAGACAAGAATTCAATTTAAAAATGCTCTATAAAAACAGTTGAAATGATTTAGAGAAAAAGCGATACGATACAACACTGAAACAGGCCTTGTTAATACAAGATTAGTGCTAAGACGACGTCATAGTTCGAAAGTCTAGTTTAATCTGTCTGTTGGGGTATTATTTCGTCCCCTTTTAGCGCGTGGTGCGGTGTCATACATGCACCCTCTTCTTCTGGCCGAGGTACGTCCCCGACAGCGCGAGCAGGCGGTAGCGCTGGCGCAGGTTGCGCGCGCGCACGTGCGGGGACGCGATCTCCGCCGTGTAGGCGCCCGGGAACCAACCCGCCTCGCCGTCGCGGGTGCGCTCGCCGTAGTACCAACCTGGAGGGGAAAATATTCATTAGGAAACGGCTAGGAATAGTATCCACGAATACCAGGCAGATTAGACCAGTTTTCAATAGGAAAAACAACGATAATGTAATCAGTTTGTTTGGGACCTATGATCTGGTACAGGATAGGACTTTAATAAAGCTGGCTTTAGTGCTGTAAGTTATTTTTGATAAAAACTTCTCTTCTACTGCAGATTATAAAAGAAGTTTTTCACGGCCAGCAAAAACACAAGCGTAAAATTGTTTTTATAAGCCTTACTGTGTAAATATTAGTATCACACATAGACTACACCACCCCAATACACATAGAAACAGTTTAACTAATAAAGAACACTCCATACCTTCACTAGTCTTCCTGGTAACATTAACCACGTCGCCCTCAGCGAGCGTGAGCTCGTCGGGCTGCGCGGGCGCATACGCGTAGAGCGCGCACACCTGCGGACAGTCCCAGCCGGCGTACACCGCCTCGCCCTCCGCGCCCGCGCTGGGAGGGAGCAGGGCTTCCGACCAGCGCGACCATTCTGTCTCGCTCGGACATGACATCAGCTGTGGGACAGGAAATTATTTTATTTTATGGTAGAAAAGGTAATCGAGGTTTGAGTTATACGGTGTGCGATTTTAGAGTTCTATATCGTCTATAGGCCGATGACTGAAATATAATTTTATGTTGGGAAAAATTACTTGTGTCTCCAAACATGAACCACATTTTTCAAATCAAATCAAAAGTCATTTATGCAATTAGGCTGAGAATCAGCACTTCTCGAACGTCAAAATTACATAATACAGTCCCCCGGCACGCCCGCCCTTCACCACTTCCTAGTGCTTTCGCTGGGGAGAAGAACTAGCGTAACAAACTCCCCAACGGCACAGCTGTCTGTTCTGTTAGAAAAACTTACTATACAATAGTAGGTATGCAAAGTAATTGTCATTACGAGACACAGAACATGAGATTAAATTATTTGCTATATGTCAGCTAGCCACACCAATCACATTAATATTACAAAGGCGAAAGTTTGTGTGTTTTTATGTTTGTTACTTCTCTACGCACAAACGGCTGAAATATAGTTTATAAGCAGGATTAACAGGATTCTTTTTATCCCGATATTCCCACGGGATCGGAACATATGCAGGTAAAGCCGCGGAGCGCTGCTAGTATACCAATAAATACAATGAAAAAAGTGTGGTAAAGGCCAAGAAAGCAAAACAAAAATAAGTCACCTGTTCTTCGACTAGCACAGGGATTTTTTTACATAAAAACCTGGGTGATGGCATTACCAGTAAGGTATATTTCTAAACAATCATCGTTTGGAGATAGCGAAACAAAAAAACCATAAGGTAAGACTAATCACTCGTACCAATTTCAAGTGGTTCGAAGCTGATTCTGAATATTAGTTGTGACTTAGTGAGTGAGTGTTGGATAACATACCATTTCTAGCGTTCTCCCTTCGTGGTTCTCTAGCAACGTGATAAGAAGCGCATGCTTGGCAGTAGCCGCGCCCGCGTCGCTCGCGCACACCTCCAGCAGAGACCGCGCGCAGTGGTCCACGCACACGTATAACTCCTCGCTGAAGGGAAAATATTACATAATGTTAATGATTTCAAATACTTTGGAAATGGATTCTCAAAACTACGTAAAAATTTAATTTTCAATGGCCGATTTTTCAATCTTCAGATAACTTTCTGAGGTAAAAATTGCGATTTG
Organism: Hydraecia micacea; assembly: GCA_914767645.1. Lineage (NCBI taxonomy): Eukaryota > Metazoa > Arthropoda > Insecta > Lepidoptera > Noctuidae > Hydraecia > Hydraecia micacea. The sequence goes on along the minus strand of OU611782.1, from coordinate 17,867,077 downwards.
ACAGCGTTTGTGTAGAAAATATGTGAAACCGCCATATTTATTATTGTGATAAAATCGAATTTTGAATGTTAATATGCATGGAGATTAGCCATTGTACCCGTACCTGGGCTTAGATACGAGTGAAATAACTATTTTTCATCGATTTAAAAAAGATCCCATACCTCTTCTTCTTGGCGATGACGAGCAGATCGTTAAAGAGGAACAGATGCAGCGGCAGCTTGTGGAACTTCTTGCCGAACGTCAGCTTCAGCTCGTCTGACTTCCAGATCAGCTGCGTCATCTCGCCCGAGCGGACCAGCCAGCGGACAGGTCTAGAATGCAAAGAGAATGTTGGTTATAACTTCAATAATTTTTTTCCTACTGACAGCGATGCGGAATTTTTTTTTAATGCCCTATGAGCTCTACTCCAGTTCTATATACTTGTACAGTCAACAAAAGAGATAAGTATGCAGGATCATCGGATATAGTTGAAGTTTAGTAAGAAACCGATGGATGTTGTCGACTGAAATTTAATTTTATTAATAGAATCAAACAGCTCATTTATCAAATTTTAATTTCAGTCGATGACATCGCGGTTTCATCCGCATAAGTTTCCCGTGAGAATATCGGGATAAAAGCTATCCTATGTCCTTACCCGACTCAAACTATCTCTATACCAAATTTCATCTAAATCGGTTCAGCGATTTAAGCGTGAAGAGGTAACAGATAGACAGACAGACAGACACACTTTCGCTTTTATAATATTATTATGGATTATAGATAGTGCAATCCACGAAGACGCGCCCCACTCTTCTTCCTAATCTCTTACACTACAAGTGTGCAACATTCCGCTAGTGTTTTAGTTTTTTCGATACACACTAATTACTTATTACTTAGTGGGTAATTAGCGTGTATCGAAAAAACAAAACAATAGCGGAATTAACTAGCGATATTACAATTAGGAAAAAGAGTGGGGCGCGTCTTCGTGGATTGCCCTATCTGTAGTAGGTTTATTATAGTTATGAAGTCTTTATTTACCTTCGGTCTCGCTTGGAGCAGGCGGGCCCGAGCGAGGGCGCGTCGCGTATGTGTGGCGGGAACTCGATGATCTTGCACAGGCGGTACATCTCTTCGATGCGCTCAGTGTTGCGCGCGCCTTCGTTACATTGGGATACGTACTGTGAAAGAGATAAAGAAAATAAAATGTAATAAAATGTTATTCGAAGAATAATATGAGACACTGTTATTGTAGAGCAATGCTTGAAGAAAACAATTGGAAAAGCGTTAGTTCCGATTTTTGCGCGCCAAAAGAGCCTTAATATGTAGGTACTCACGTTGTTGAGCGAGACGAGTGCGCGTGCGCAGGCGTGGTACTCCAGGTCCTCGCTGTTGAGGTTCTTGAGCACGGCGTCCAGCAGGAGCGGCAGGCGCGTGACGCGCTGCATGGGCAGCATCAGGAACGAGTGCAGCGACAGCGACTGGCATGACGGGTGACTCTCCAGTCTGTAGCGATGTCAAAGTAGAGTTACAACAGAAAAAAATGTTCACAAAGCATTTTTTTATTTATTGCTTTGGCTATACTAACTAGTTCCAAACTTCCAACAATAAGTATACTTACTTCTTCAGCGCATTTGCGAAGGCCGGTCGAGCCTGCAGCCGCTGCAGCGCTTTGACCATGAGCGCTTGATTCTCGCAGTACTTGACATAAACACTGAAGTGTTGCTCCGCATGCTGTCTCACAATGTCACAGATGCCTTGCAGCAGGATGTTGTCCTGCCAGCACTTCTCCAGCTCGTTCATTAGGAGTTGAGAGCATTTGCGAACTGTGGGGAAAGAAAATGAAGAATAAGAATCATGGACAAATAAACATTTTTGCTTGTTGACGTAAGGGTGACTGCTGAGCGACAAGTTCCGGATTCGTTACCTGGGTCATGCAATTTAGAACTAATTCGTGAAAAATATCTCAGCAACAGACCAGAGTCTTCTGTCCAGGTAATGATAGCACCTACACCTACGCAAGTGAAAAAAAAAACTGCTGTGTGTACTAATCAACTCTGTCCCTGCTTCAAACTTCATCATCCGTCATACTCCTATATTCACCAATGTACCCCACATTGGGGAATATAGGAGTATGAAACACCTAGTATTTACTTGAATATCAGCGGTTAGCCGGTTTCTTGAATACTTGACTATCAGAAGCTCCATAGGTACAAGACTTACCAGGTAGTATGGTAGCGAACAGGGTCTCCCAGTCATGCCGGGGCATCACGTGCGGGTCTCTGAAGGCGGGGTGCGCGATGAAGTTAGCCTCCAACACGTTGAGGGAGTTCAGGTACGACGCCTCTGACGTCAGCAGCTCAAACTTCGCTTCTTGAAGGCGCTTCTGTGCGGGCGCTAGAGAACCTGTGAGAGAGGGGATATTTTAGACACAAATTGCTAGGATTTACTAAGGAGTTGTTTCAGTCTCTGGTATCTGCTTGTTCATTATTCACCACATAAATGGCATTTATCCGGAGGTGTGAAATAAGACGCAAATCTTCTAATTATGTCTGTCTGTACCCTTATCAGTAAGTATATTGGGTGTACTTATTTTCAGACAGTATGAACACGCAGCGAATTTATTAAATTCAGTACTTCGAGGACAGACTAGCTTTATAAAAAAGAATACTTAAGACTGTTATGAACCGAAAAAATACGTTCTACGTTGCAATACTTTTTGAATTGAAAGAAGAGCGGGTGCTACGCTGACATTTATTTCCACGGAGGCACACAATTTTTTTTTTTTTTTTTCTATAAAGTGTGGGTAATTCTATAAACACTTACTAAGCACAGCGGAGTTGAGCACCTCGGGCACCTCGCACCACAGCGTGCGCGAGGGGCCGCGCGGCGCTACTAGCGCCATGGCGGACGGTCGCGACGGCGCCGATGTTTCACTCACTGATGTGCTGGCGCTGCGTTGCGACCCCGGGTCGTAGGCGTCCGAGTCTGAGTCGCCGGTCTCGCGACACACCGACTAGAAAGAAATAATAAGATTAGATACTAGTAATCATCAGCATACAGCAGTCTACTGGCTTTTCCAATGGCGCGCCATTAAACTCGATTCTCGACAGCTCTCATCCAGCTGCTACCAGCTACCCTGCGAAAATCATCGCTCCAACTAACCTGAGGGGATTTCTACCTCACGTTTGCCGATTTCGCAATCTCCACTCAAGAACACGTCTACGGTCATCGGTTCTACGGCTAATATGGCCGGCTTCGATAGGTAGTAATAATGCGTGCATGGGTAAAAAAACGCTGTCCGATCCGAAAGGAGCACATAGGTCAAATATTACAAAAACATATTGGAAATAATACAAAATAAATATTATTATTAAAAATAAAAAAGTTATTGCTATTTCAGTACCAAAATTATGCCAATTTCATAAAAAAAAACACTTTTTATCAGAGGTCAAAAACTTAGGACGTGTAGACACCACGCAACACGACGACGGCCGCACGCGCCCTGTGTTACCAGGTAAAATTGCCCATTTTTTAATTTGGGTGTCACTTTTTTTCTGAAAATGACCACATAGACTTTTAGCACGACACTGAACAACATCCTCACGGATCGGACAGGATTTTTTTTACATCTATATCTAATAATAAAGCCGAACAGTTTGTATGATAATCTCTGGAACTACCGGTCGGATTTGAAATATTCTTTTTGCATTTGACAGCCCAATTCTTGAGGAAGGCTAAAGGCTATTTATCTTCACGCTATGACCCTTACTACCCTAAAGATCGCTAAGCGAAAACGAAGTGAAAGCGCGGGCAGGTGATGCGATGCGGATGGGTCGGGGGAGCAAGCGCGGACGACGATTAAATAAAAAAATATATTTTTGAATGGGCCCGTTCTTGACCTCGAACACGCCTGATGGAAAGCAATGGATGAGGTCTATGATGGAACGAGCTTGCCCACAAGATGCCTAAGGCACTGGAACTCCCTCGCATCGAGGAAACACAGCAGGCTGCTTGACGCCGGACGGGTAAGTAATATATGATATAATTACAAACCCTCTAATATTTACAAGATATAAAAACTGAACCTATAATTTTATTTGATATAATTATCAGTTTATAATACACGATTGATATAATTTTAAATTACTTAACTAATTTCTATAAGCCTAAGAGGCAGTTAATATAAAATCGTTTGATATAACACTCTAAACACATACAACCTATTTAGTCTAATATGATAAAAACTTTTTTTTTGTAATTTCTATCATAGTAGATATACCTAATAATCATTACCTGATTACCACCTGCCAAGATAGCTCGACGGAGCCCCGCTTAGCGGGCTCCTATTTCTGGGTGGTTATAAAAAAAATAACCACGAATGCTAGCCTTCTAATCTAACCTATCCGAGTCGGATTGCTCTGAATCGGGGTGTTAACCATAATGACGATATCAATATATATTTTAGACGATAGACCTAATGATTTTCGATTAAATAAACGTTATATCCAATAAAGTTATACGAAATAAGTTTTAGAATATATAAATGTTATATGTAAAGAAATTATATCAACAGTTGGTATATCTCACGTTTATTACCTATATCTTGTGAACGTTATTGAAATGAAAATATACCAAATAACTTTATATGGTATGAGACGCACCCCAAGTAAGGTGTTGGGTGTGACTGTCCAGGATGCGCCGAGCGCTCGGTTCAGTTGAGAAACTGGCGGAACAAACTACCTTACACGAGGAGGCTTCTTCATGTATCCCAAAAGTCGAGGGCTAGTGATGTATAATGATGTTATCATATCAGTCAAAGAACATTAGCTACTGGACACTGCTGCTACTGTAAATATGCTTGAACAGAACTACTGAACCGCATGCAGAAAACTAGACACTTGCACTTGCTTCAACACGTGTCGGTTTTAGACTAATGATCTTGATGATATTTTACCGAATTTTTAGATTAAATAAACAATCCTATTGTATTATGTACTTAGTTTCATTGAAATCAATAGTAGGTAATATGTCCAAGTAATTAAACTAACATTTTGGTTCGGTCAAGAGATTCGTAAATATCCTCGCAATGACAATAGAGTTTTTTCTTGGAACGCACAAGCGAATAATGATACAAACACTAATTGTCGATGAAAATGTTTACAGAAAACATTTCAAGAACACGAGACAAAGCGATGGGATTGTTCACATGAAATTACATCAATTTGTTTTCCTTTGAGACGCAATATTTTATGAATTTGGTTCACCTGAATCTTGAAAACAAAAAACGGTGCTCGAAATCAAACTTCACTACGGAAACAATATATTACAGACTACGGGCAGAAATTCGTGACAGAAAAAACAAATAACTTAGCCTGTCTTGGGAATCGAACTCCGTTCCTGCATGCACAGCACTCAGCAGTAGCGCTTGCGACCATTACCTAGTCCAACGAGCCAGCACGGAAATGATTCGCAATAAGACGGATGACCGCTAGGTATTCGCACTGCTGTTAGGTGTCAGGTCATGCAAGTCAAAGTCTAGTCTGTTCTCGAAGGTCACTACAATTATGACCAATTAGCGGCAGAATTAGCGCTGATCGTTTACACGCCGCCTCTAAAATTGGACACGAGTTGGATATGTGTAATTAAATTGTTTACTTCCTTAAACATACGTCAGTGTTGTACCTATCTATAAATATATTGTGCGGGATACAACAGAATCCCGGGAAAACAAGTGTCGTTTTTGGGAAATTTAGAAATAGGATGATCATGAGTTTAATGACGTATGTACGTCATGTAATAAAATCCAGTGACTGTTCTTATTTTACGTCACTGGATTGACTGGCTTGCAAACTCGAATTCAAACTCAAAGCATTTGTTTGAAACTAGCAGCGTCCTGCGGTTTCACCCGCATAAGTTTCGATCCCGTGGGAATATCGGAATAAAAACTATCCTATGTCCTTTCCCGGGACTCAAATTATCTCTATACCAAATTTCATCTAAATCGGTTCAGCGGTTTAAGCGTGAAGAAGTAACAGACAGACAGACACACTTTCGCATTTATAAATTAGTATGGATATGGATAAACCAATTACAAGCACTTTTGAATTGTCAAGAGGTCGGTCAGTCAGAAAGATGAGGCTAGTTGCCCATTTCAAAGCGAAGTAGGTTCAGTCAGCAACAAAAGTCGCTGTTATTTTACATGATGTTATTAAATTGACAACATTATTTTTCACACAATAGCATCATCATCTGCCTAGCCTTTCCCAACTATGTTGGGGTCGGCTTCCAGTCTAACCGGATGCAGCTGAATACCAGTATTTTACATGGAATAGCAAAGATATTCTAAAAAAAATTCTTCTGCTGCAATTTTGAACAAATATTTTGCTCAATAACTAAGATTTAAAACACTGAAGTGTTAATCGACTTTTGTTGCAGACTGTACCTATGGAGAAGAACGGGCAAGAAACTCCGCTTGAAAAGGCTTGCCAAAGAAAACACGGAAGGAGGATGATACGGCTAGCATGAACACTAAGATGACGTCTGGTAGAGCTTTATAGCATAGCATACGTGAAAATAGGAACGTCTATAAAATATTTCCTACACAAGTTGTTACAAGGCAGTTATTGCTGTCGCAACTAGCTGGCGTAGTGTCCTCATTATTTATGGTGTCAAACAACTACAGACTTAGGTACCTAATGACAATGGCTAGTTGAGGGAAGACCCAATCGTCGCCGGCGCCGTTCTAATGACAACGTCATTACGTTTTATATTGGTAGTAAAAGGTGCTGTAAAGATTATGCATTGCGTACGTTAGCGAGGCTTATCGATTGCGGGCTTGTAACACATTTCTCTAGGTGCCTTCTTCCGTGAGATAAGAAAAGCGTAAAGACGGCGCTCCATAGCGGCCTACATCTAACCTAGGCACGTGTTCTTAGCTTCGCTTTGTATGAAAATGTAGGCGGGATCGTCCACTGCGACTCAGGGACGTGGTAATCCATAGATTCGTGAGTAAATCACGAAAGTGTGGCTGGAAAACAAATGAACCGCGCAGCTAATGTGGCATTCCTCTCCGTGCACATCCTACGTAGCAGTGGACGGTCGACATTTAGACTGTACATTAATGGTCTGTGAGCAGCGGGGAGCGCACTAACAGTAGCAATGGCTTTCATTTTGACAGTCCAACCACATTCATTGCGTAATTTACGTTGTTGAGCTGACAAATTTTCGAACATATGATACAATGAATTAGCAATATCTTTCAAAGTGCAGGTTCTTGTTATGAGTGGTTATGACAGATATAGTCAGCTGGTATTATTGCCATTGCTAGGACTTAGACCTGTCTAAGAAAGGAGTCATCTACATGTGTAGGTTGTTTTTACATACCTACTTATGTATAACGCCTTTGTGAATTTTAAGTAGGTAAAAGCTAAGTATACCAAACAAGTTGTTAGTCGTTTTTTAGGCTTTCATGAATAAAACATCCTTTAACTAATATCTGAATCAAACTTGAATGAATCGAGGGCGAAAATATTCTGACACAGACTAATTAATCGTCGAAAAAATGTTGTTTTATCGAATCGAACGGAAAATTCCTTTCCACTTTTCGAAAGGAGTTCTCCCAAATAAGTCCACATTATGGCACTGACCTCAACTTTGGCTGCGTTGTAGAACTGGTAGAGCGGCTCGTGTGTGAACAGCGAGTGGGGGAGGGGGCTGGCGGGGTGCGAGCCTGACGATGCACCTGATGATGACGAGATGTTTCCAGCCTGGTACAGACCTGCTTCTGCGTACCTGTGGGCAAAAGAAATAGGGTATGAGACCATAGCAACAACAACACGCCTATATTTTCCGAAGGGGGATGTTTATTGGCATGCATAAAATACTTACATACAAAATAAGTTATAAAAAAAAAGTGGCACTCCGGGAGTGCCGACAGAAGTGAAAACTTGAACAATTTCAGGGGATCAGACCGGAATAAATCGTATCTTTTGAATCGTCATTATACAAAACACAAACAGAATACTTTGCCATCACTCACTGACATATAGGATATATGTATATTAAAACCGAGTACATCCCGAGGACAGCCGAACACATCCAAAGCGGTGTCGGTTACGGTAACAGTGGCGCGAATTCAATGGTTTTTTTTGAGATGGGAATCTCAAAAATTGCCCAACGCGCCTAAAGAAGTTTTCTCTTCAAAAATCGGTAGGCAAGCGTTGTGATCAATGCTCATGCCATCTCTGTATGAAAAGGCCTTCGACCTGCAGTGGGACAGTGAATGGCTGGACTGCCTGGTATTAGGCACTTAGGCCAAAAGGGTCTTAGCTCAGCATAACGTCAGATGGCAACACTAGGTACGACCCCTTGACGCTTTTGGGTAGTTGCCTCACAGGTGGAACATCCACATTTCGCCAGTTACGTTTAAGTCCTATGTAAGTACTTAACAGGGGTCCAGCCTTGTCATTAACTTAGCACAAATCCAGACTTCAGGCTACTACAGTGACGTTAATAACGGACAACTTGACCAACGAGGTAGACAATAATATTTAGCCTAATCGGCGCGTAATAACACACTATCAGTAGCAATGACTTTCATTTTGACAGTAAAACAACATTCATTGCGTTACTTATATTGTTGAGCAGACAAATTTTTCGAACTTATGAAGCATGGGATTAGCAATATCTTTCAATTCAAAATGATTGAGTTTGATAGTGTGTTACACAATTAGGGTGCCGTTGTAGTAGGACACTGAACGAGACACAATATAAGTTTTTTATTGTTATTACCTACGCCTATGGGCGTTTAGTGTCCCTCAAAGAGTTGGGGAACAAGTTTGGGAGAGGAATATCTACGTCCAGGTAACATCCATACAGTGGAGTATAGATAGGTAAGTAAATAAGTATAATACATAGATACATATAAGGTCCGACCGCGGCAGATTTGCCAAAGATGTAAACAACAATGGCCGCTCGAAATTGAACAAAATCGATAAAAGTAATGTCAATTACCTACTTAAAAAAAAAAACTTGTTTATCGATTTTATTCAATTTCGAGCGGCCATTGTTGTTTACATCTTTGGCAAATCTGCCGTGGTCGGACTTTATGTATATGTAATGTAGTTATGTAAATAGGCATACTATAGCGTGAGAAAAATCAACGCTGCAAGGTCTTTAGATAAGAGTGTCGTCATTCTATGGCCTAGGATTTATTATGCATTGGTAGTGCATGATTGGCGAATAAATCAGATGTTGATCGCATGATTGCCATGTTATAATATGTTTAATGTAAATAACGAGTCGAAATTTCCAACATGTTAACTAAGTAATAAGCGAGATAAGAGACGAGGAAACTTTTTTTTTTTTTTGGGAATCCCAATAGGATTGATAACGGCTTATCAAACAGCCTGTAACTACTATATTAATGTGATGTACAATACCTACATGATAAAGAAAATATAATGTCGGCATTATCGTTAATGTACAGTAAGGCATCAATTTTGCATAAGCATATTAAAGTTCAAATTGCTGTGATAATACCGGCCGCCTCGCGCCGCAGGCCACATCTGTGTGTGTAAGTCGAACACGCATTGGCTAGCGTGAGCGTCACAGTATAAATATCTTTCTACTGTCCTAGCGTCGAACGAAACAAAACATATCGTCGCTTTTACGCACACGGTACTACGTAATTACACATAACCTTGGTGGGTTCATACTACTGCTCAAATTCACTTCATCATAGCAAGTATAGATAGCTGGTAACGTAACCTAATGGTTTAGCAAACGTGAAAGTCTGGGTTCCAATCTCGAGATGAGACTATTATTTTTCTTTTCAACAATTATCTTTTTCGTTTTTTTTTTTTTTGTTATTCAATAGAGATAATAAAAGAGAATAACAATGTAATAATTTTTATGTTTTTATTATTATATTGTTATGTTTATGTTATATGGGGTTAAAAATAAAAATGTTTTATGCTTAAGTGATTTCAAAATGTTTATTCGTTATAAACAGTCATATTTATTAGGACTTATTGCGGTTATAGCTTAAGTATTCATTTTCATTATGAAAAGAAGATTGAAACTAAACCTCAAAATAATCCTTATTAATACGGATATGACACAATTTTATTTTAATATTACTAAAATCAATTTATAACTTAATACTTTGTATAAATGTTCTTGTTTATTATTTCCAATCAAATATTATGTTTTTGAGCTGGTTTTCGTTTGCACGGCGAACGCTTCGTAAACACTTGTTGAATAATTCGGCAAAATATCTCGGAAACCAATTGTTTCATATTCACTGACCAGCTGGGCCTTCCACTTCGCTTTCGACTGGCAAGGCTACCCTCTTCCTTATATCTTTTGACCCTCCGACTCACAGTAGGTAATTTCTCTAAAACAAAAAAGAAATACTGTTAAGCTACTAGCAAAATTATAAAATATTATTACTATTTTGAAACAAAATTATTTTGAAAATAGAAATGTTACAAAATGATTATATATTATAATATTATGCTTAATATTATATTCATAATTCCAAAAGTAAATAAATAAACTTTAGGAAATATATTTTTTTTTTCTATTTAGGGCTTATGGTAGGTAAATATAAAACGTTTAAAAAAATAACTACAAGGATCATCATTTATACTTTAATTAGATAAATGTTCCATAAAATAATGAAATCATAATACTCACAGTCAGTCCGGTTTCATCAAATATTTGTGATATAATAATAAGTCCATATTTACGCAGCGCGATAATATCAGCAGCTATCATCTCGATATTTAAATTTGCTTGCATTTCAAAATGAACTACAACAACGCTAATAGATTAAACACACTTCACATATCAAATTATCCACCAACCAAGAAGCAACAACATTCTATTTAGTCCGGGACTAGCGGTGAATGAGTTAAGCATCTGTCTACCTTATTTTTTATTTATTTAGATTTCTGTGGGTATAATCATAAAGTTTTATGAACTATGTGAACAAGACGAACATGACACGGAACTATATTCGAGTAATATGCGAATGTGTGTGTCTAATTACTCATTAAAAGAAGGTCGTAAGTCAAACTAAACGTCAAGCTATTGCTTTGTGACTTTGCCTATGGACTTTTGGAGCCTACTGTACAGTGGCCTCCAAAATTTAGTTGAAATTTTTCCACTTCAGCTATGCTAGACACCACATATCGATTTAAAATTCTAGTGATCCAAATGTATGAACTGCTATAACGTTTTTATTGGTTAATTTGACTTATCAAAATATACACCTATGACTTATCTTACTTATAATAAAAAATAATCAAGTAAGTAATCTCTTAGGAGTACCTACCTGATTATTTTTTAATTTTAAAATCATGACGTGGGGCATCACAACTGAAGTGGAAAAATGTCAACTAACTTTTGGAGACCACTATGTAGAAGCAGGCATGAGGTAGAAATAAGTGTTCTGAGTTCGGTATAAATCATTTTATAATGAGTAGGTAATCAGCTGTGACGAATCTTATAGGTAATGAGTTATTGTTAGTACCTACCTAAGATTACTGTGAATGTGATGATGTAAGGGACATCCTGACAGCTCTACGAAACAATTTCCTTGTTGTGACCCTCTTACACGAGTACGTTCCAAGAAGGTTGAATATTATAGTAATATTGTTATTGTTTTATAAAAAAAAAAAAAAAAAACATTTGACTGTGCTATTTCGGTAAGAACTTGAAATGCAATGATAGAACAGTTATATTTTTAAATGTTATTCCAAGGTGACATTGATCTCAAAACCAACAAACGTAGCAGGTAGGCGTTAATTTTGGTGCACACACCTGTGGGTTGCATCAATACTACAAAAAAGCTCGGGTAAGTATACGTTAAAATGATTAATTGATTACCTTTGTTTATCTTTCCATCAATTTAGTAGATAACATTTGACACTCATTTTTAACATAATTATTTTATCCACTATCAAAACACACTTTCCAGTAATCACATAAGTAGATTTTTCTTTTTCTAAACGCACAATAGGTATTTATTAGCACAAAATATATTTGCGCGCTAAAAGCCGCGAAGCAACGGATCCGATTCAAATCCCACCAACGTCCTTCTGAGCATGCGCATAATAGCGGAGTTAAAGTTATGAGGTGTCCCAAGACATAGCCGACGAGCGAGACAGAAACAAGCACATAAATATGTGTGAACTGCTATTTGATGAGCGATTTACAGGAGTCTGAATACCAAAAGAGTTAATAAATACGAAAAATAAACTGAAACACACTTGATTTTCTTAAAATGTATATGAAACAAGGTATATTGCCTGAATAGTTACTGAACTGCTCTCTAGATATCGATTTGAGGCTTTAACGCACAGGTGTAAGTAATGTTAAATCGCTTGCGCTTGTGCATTGGGACACAGCGGTAACGGTGGTACGGAAAACTGGCTTGTGAGTCATCGGTTTCGTGGATAATGGCGGACGTCATGCGTTCGCGCCGCTCGCGCTACTGACTAACGTCTGGGCGAAGATCGCAGGTATCTCCCAGGAACATCTTTCTGGGTCACTTCGGTTGGACTACAAGCATTTTTATTATTAAGCGCTCTTTAGTCGTCGCAGTTCTTCGTATTTAAATAAAAAGAAAATTAAGTGCCCTATATTGATTTTAACTTTACTTGTCCTTGTGTTAGGAAATGACGAGGGATACCTCTTTTATTACCCGACTGCGGCGAAGCCCAAAAGGAGGGTTATTTATTTCTGGACTTAGAATGAAAACCTCTTTCTATGTAATTTTCAATAATTATGTTGTAGTTATGTTTTATTGATCTTTGTTTTCGACAGGAAGATTCAGAACTACCCACGACACCTCTTACTGTACTATAGTTAAGACTTTCATAGTTTTTTCATGCTTATCGAAACCGTGTTGCAGTAAGTGGGTTATGTTTGCTTGAATTTCTCCAAGTGGGACAGGGTAAGATCGTCGCAGTTGACCTTTGTCTTGAACTCGCAGCCGGCGCCGCATGCCAAACGGACCGCAATCGTAACTGTAGCATAAATGTCGCGTCGCTACGCAACCATGCACCACGCCGCTTTTACCAACCATATTGCAATGATAAATTACTAGCTTTTCTCCGCCGCTTCGCCCGCGAGGACTTCGGAAATAAATACCTGCCTATGTCCTAACCGTGCTCAATTTGATCGAAATGTGTTTCATCGTACTTTTATACCTAGAATAAGGACTAAGAATATATTTTGAATTTTTGACATAAGTACTAGCACTGTCAGAATGTTGGGAAAAGACTAGGCAGATGATGAGCAAGTGGCTATTGCGCCGTCTTCCCAGAGGTCACTCGACCCCACTAAAATTTTTACAAAAAAGTTAGCTATAGGTTGGTCAATAAAAATAAAGGGAAATTCGCTGGAAATAAGTACCTATACTTAGTAGGTCTTTTGCAGACTAAAGTTACACACAAGTTACAGTTGGGCTTAAACGGAAATTCGCTGGAATTCTGATCAATGAATCAAACTAAATGTCGGTGTGAGTAAACTTGTTCTGGGACAATATTTACGTAGACACGGGAAAAAACACCGTGTCGTTATGAATGAAACAGGATGTAGCAGGAGTGTCGGATTTACCTACACGTACAGTCAACAAAAGAGATAAGTATGCAGGATCGTCGGATATGGTTGAAACCGATGGATGTTCTCGAATAAAATTTAATTTAATTAATAGAAAGCAAACAGTTCATATATCAATTTAAATTTCTTTCAAAAACATCCATTGGTTTCTTACTAAACTTCAAAAATATCCGACAACCCTGGTTACTTATCTCTTTTGTTGACTGTACATAGTTAGTTACCTAGACTACTTAGGCCGAGCCCTGTACAGGGCGTGACTAATTAGATTGAATGTGTTCAGGATATCCTTTATTAGGGTTGTCAATTTCAGAAACTACAAATATTTTAATCGTATTGAGCAGTTTGGTACTTATAGTAATAATTTATTAATTTAATAAAAAAAAAATAGTTTAGATGCTTTTGAATGGACTCCTTTAGTAAAAATAGGTTCTTGGCAGCTCTGGACAGAGAGAGGTGGAAAGAGAGTATAGGTCTTTGCCCAGCTGTGGGACATTAATGGCTAAAGATAAAAAAAGAAAATTAATAATAAAATATTGAAAAGCGAGTACCTATAGACTGAGATTGAAAGAAAGCAAATGCTGGTATGTAGGTCGTTCAGAGGTCAAGGTCATGGTCATACTTGCAATGTAAATACTGCAAAAAGTCAGTTTCGAACTCAGAACCATAACAAAAAGAAACATGACAACTGACAGTGAAGCTGTGAAGTTACAGTCCTTTCTTTCCACAGTCAGTGAAAGGATTTTTGATTCACAGCGTATTTTTCTCGTTGCTAAGAGGTCAGAGGCAAAATAACTGTAAAAGACTGTACAAAGTGGATACTTTAATTATTATTTTTCTAAAAGAAAGAAAGAAAGTTGTTGATATTCATTTGCGGTAAATATGACGCAGAAAACAAACACAAAAAAGATCGGAACAAGGTGGGGGGAAATATGCGTCTCACGCGAAACGACCATCGCCAATCGCAATCGCAACTTGAATGAAGAGGACTCCTTAAATACATTCAAGGAGACCTCTTCATTCAAATTCAAGCTGACTTCCTTAAACCAAAATAAAAACATCTACTTACCAAGACGTGTTGGAGGTGTTAGGCGTAGTGTTGGCCGAGGTATTGGGCGTAGTATCCGCACCACATTCGGCGTACCACGAGGTGCGCGCGCGCGGGCTCTTGTCCTTGCGCGACAACGTCGGCAGCAGCCGCTTCAACTCTGCACACCAACGCGTTACGTCATCACCTCATCGTCACATCATACGGTCTACCTATTCTGTAAAAATCTTATTGTGAAAACTTAGGTGAAGTGAGCTATCATTCCACCTAACACAAGGGATTGACTCTATTGACAGCTCACTTCATCTAAGTTTTCAAGGTGAGATTTTTACAGAATACATCAGCATTAATGTTTACTTATAAGTATGTATAATGGCGGTAGAAATGGCAGTGTTGTTATTATTGTTGTTTGTGAGTAAGAGGTGAATATTGTAGCCATTCCTAATGTACAGATGCTTGACTTCTTTGGTAAATAATAGGAAAAAGTTAAGTTTGAACGATTTGGGACCAATTTGTTACCTATGGTCTTCGGGGGAATATCAAACCTGATGCATTTTTTTTGTATCACTTTTTGGCAGTTTTTGGAAATTGACCCTTTTCTGCAACATTCGAATTTCGAACATCGAATGAAATGAAACGAGACTTCTTCAGAGAACCCCGTACTTCCCTGTTGATTTGTTTGTAGACAAAAGTTATATGTACATGTGTGCGTGTGTCACGAACGTTACGCGGGAAGTGAAGCATCAGTACAGTAATTTATCTGCGTCACCTCCATGTAACCATAATAATGAGTACTATAGTTGCATGCAATCGTAGCGTTTTTTGTTGTTTCAGTGTGCTGTCAATTACAAAGATCGTGAGGGACACTGATGAACATCAAATTAAAAAAAAAACAAATTAGCAATTGTTTGCTGACTTATTCTTCCTTTTTCTCATTCATTCTAACTGTTCCTTTTATAACTGATTTTGAATGGTTTGTTTAAGCGTTTCTTTATGCACTGTAAAATATTGCAGTGTATACAAAGAAAAGAAACAGTTAAAATTGCATTCAACGTTATGTGGGACGTGAACTTGGAGTTATAAGTAACACGATGTTATCGTAAGTGCGACTATAGTTCACATAATTATAACAAAAACACTGATGTTATAACTAGAATTATGCGTAGGCAGATTATGCCAAGTGATTATCGTATTCATCATAATACGTTTCGTGTTAAGAGGACTACATGACCTAAAGCGCGGTCTTTGTCGGACTGCATAGAAAAGAAAGAGAAGCGCGATGCCAAAACGCTGGTAATTTCTTGCAAAATATGAAGCAATTATCGATTTACGAAAAATCTAGTGTTTGGACAAAAAAACTAAAACACTATAGTTTTAGTATGTTGCTTGTAGAATAATCTGACAAAAAATCATAATAATTGTATGTATATTAGTATGAATTTTGTTGTAAATAAAAAGTTTTTAGAGGTATCTTCATGATTTTTTTCTATCGTACCAAATAAGTTGTATTATGTTTTCAACACACTATCATCCTAGCATTTATCCTGAAGAATATCATATATTTTTTTGGTTTTTTTTACTGTAGTCTATCATATACTTTTGTTGTTTCTAAAACTTGCGTTTTTTGCGTTTAGGTCTTGTAAGCCCCTTAAATAAGACATATCCGTGCGTAAATTATATTAAGTACAAAACATGCATAATAGAGGAAGGGAATAGAACTCACTACCCATCACACAGTGCAACACATCACAAGAGACGTACGAATTTACGAATTGCGCGGGAGTAAGGCTTTTAGCTTTAGACACGGGTTACTGCGCCGGCGCTCACAGATGACTAACCTAACAGACTATGAAGTAAATTGCACAAACCCGTGCACATTGTGTGCAGAGGTCGCTAGCGTCACCACCATGGTATACTTAAACATCTTTATACAATATATAATATACAATAGTGTATAGAGCCCATAGAAATGAGACCCACCCATCATCACCAATGGATTGTTACCCCTTTGTTATTGAAATAGCCAACATACCTACTTGGTGACAAAACTCCTGGGTAACTCACTGGGATTTTATATAAAATAAAACTGGCAATATTTATTGCAATTTCATAAAGCAGTACCAGTCCGTGCCATACAGGAGGTCACTTCAAGACTGGTTTGGACCATACATAATGTTAAATACATGTTCTGCTGTAGGTAATGCGTTTTATTATGATCATTTATGATGTAAAATGGCCCAGATTATTGAGAATATGACAATTCACGCTCACTATTAGTGGGATTTTGTCATGTTTTATTGAAATAAATTGCTTAAGGAGGTACTCTAATGGTAGGTTATGTTCTAGATTTTAGAATGGACAACTGCGTGGGGTAAATAATATAATGATTGGAATACTGGCACTGACAATGTGGGCACACTTTGGCGTTCTCCTTTAGGAACAACAAAATAAGAATTGTTTAATGACATTGGTTCCTAATGAATAATCATAAATCTTTCTTTATCATAACATCATATTACAGACACGGATTAATAGAATGAACAATCTTAAACAGAGAAAGTTGTCTGTCTGTAGGCGGGTCCTGAGTTACAGATCACCCAGCTCTCTTAGATAGGACATGTTATTTTACAAAACGGTAAGTATCAAGATATTAAATAATTAAAGTTTATACTTCAAATTTAGTTTAAATTGATAGAATAGATAGCTTGAATTGTATTGCAGAAGCAGTTTATACAGTATGTTTGGTGTTTATTTTTATTAAATCACTAGGTAGGTTTACTCTATAACTCTAGAATTTACTTCTAGTTACTTGGAGAATGCACGATGGCAATCGGGACTATTATTACAGTCAACGACCGTCAGGTAGGTACTTACTTAGTCTTTTTTATAACTTTGTGAAGAGAAAAATAAAAATCTAAGGTACTTGAATGTGTTACAAGCCTTAACCAAGTGTTACTAAATAGTTACCACAAGAAAAAAAAAATAAACATGGCTCCAAAACAAAATGGCTTGACTTCGCAACCTTTTATTTAAAAAATAATTCGACTATTACGCCATTTTGTACAGGAACTCGAGTATTAACACAATAGTTAAAAACGCAAGACAGTGCAAACATAAAGACGTGTACAGTGCAGAATCCTCGACCTCCTCGCTGTGGGAATAACTATTTATTTTAAGTAATAAAATCTTTATCAAACTGACTCAATACGTCACACTGACTGTCTTGTGGTTAACCACCATATGATAAGAATGTTAAAATAATACCAACATTTGTAATTTTTCATAGAACTGATAGAATCTAACTTTTTGATACCGATAGCCTTGTTTTTGTTTTGGCTTAACGGTTCAGACTGTAAAACTGTTTTATTTTTTCTTACTTTGAGAAAATTATATTAGTTTACCATTGAGAAAAAGAAAATATGTTTTGCGAAATTAATTAAATGTAAAAATAATCAGATTATCTAATAAATAACAATGGGCTGTAAAATATATATGAGTATATGCTTAACGAGTTTAAAAACTAAAATTATTTTTACATTTAATTAATTTCGCAAAACATATTTTCTTTTTCTCAATGGTAAACTAATATAATTTTCTCAAAGTAAGAAAAAATAAAACAGTTTTACAGTCTGAACCGTTAAGCCAAAACAAAAACAAGGCTACCGGTACCAAAGAGTTTCTTTAGAAATAATGCATGGTCGTAATTGAGGAAAAAAACAAAGAAAACTTGTGCAACGATCCTTGCAAGTACATGCTTGCATTAAGAACAATGTTCTCGCGGATAACGTCAGTTCTTTACAAGACGAAGCGATTACTACAAGGTTGGCAGCCTACAATACTTAATAGTTATGACTTGCGGAAAATTACAATAATTCGCCGCGTTGTTTCTAACAGGAATATCTTTCAATTATGTTCAGACAAAGTGACTAAGTAGGTACACTAAGCTATTAATAAATGGCTACAATATGGAGGAATTGATCAATTATTTTCATTAATAAGTACTTCACTTTGATTTTTTGCTAAATACTTAAGTTTTTGGAAGGCAATTTCCAGTAGGTATCTATTGGACTGGGACAGCATGCATTTCATCGTTGTTGTACACGCAAATGCACATTTTGAAGGAACATTTTTTAATGTGGTCTACAGGACAGTTAGGGTCAACAATTTTGGGGTAATCTACCTAACTACTTGGTCAAAGGTTTTTTATCAAGTATTTGTCTTGTAGCGATTAAAAACAAATTTTTCTGCGATATTATTAAGCCTAAACTTTCCTTATTTTGATAATTATAGTAGTGTGCTTTAACAAAAGTTGTGCAGTTTGAATATCTTATCATTAACTAGGTAATTTTAATTCAGTTCATAATGCTACCGATAAGTTTTTTTAAAATAGTTATTCCCACCATGTCGTAAGCACTGACCTCAGTTTAGCGCTGTCTTCGTCGTCAGCCCAATGGCCTCGATAAAACTATTCGGCCAAACCATAGTCATAGTCTATGGGTTAAACCATAATTACGCGATACGGACAGACGTCAACTGAAATATCTATTTACATGGCATTTGGAATATAGATATGAGAAAAATACGAAGATAGTTATAGATGATTTTATTAGAAAAGTTTATTTTTAATCGGGCACATGGGAGTGTGCCGGGCAAAGTTCGATAAGTAGTAAAAGCATAATTCAGAAGGAGAAAATAATAATAATTTTAATCATAGTCAATCTTATATTATAATTAAATAATCTTAAAATGCATATTATCTTATTATATCAAATCGAACTAACATCATCATTAGAGGCTGAAAGTGGCAACACAGCCGATAGGTGATATGGATAACGTTAATACCATCCAAGTGACTTCAGAAAAGTTACCGGTATTTCAGTTCGTGCCGTATTTCTTTCTCGTAGGACACATACCGAGGACTGCGCGCACGCATAGTGTTGGTTCGATTTCCAATAATAATAATAAGTCTTAAGGGTTTCCCAAATATAACTTTAAAAGGAAACAAGCTCCATAATTATCTACAGCTTATCAAAACCTTAGCATTAAATATAGTTAGTAAAGCGATATTGAAAATTGTAACTGTCACTCAGCAAGGGTCAAAAGATAGCAAATGATTAGCGCTACACCACCCCGGGTCCAGTTGACGGCTGTGCGTTACCTTCGTTGACAGCGCTAAAGTCGGTTGCGGGCGGTGAGGGCGCGAGCGGGGGCGAGGGCGGCGCGGGGGGCGCGGGCGGGGGCGGGGGCGGGGGCGGGGGCAGCGCGGGGCGCGCGGGGAACAGGCAGGGGGAGGAGTCGGCGAGGCGCCGCCTACCGTCGCGCCGCTTCGGGCCGCTAGAGGGAGACAGCGTCTCCGTGCTGCCCGGCTGGCCGTTGTCGCTGCTGTTCAAAAAACGAATGCATGACATTTTGAACATGAATGCTTACGTACTAACAGGCTAGTTGGGTCTGATTTCCCCAAAATAATAAACATGATTAGAACTTGGCAGGACACTGCCGTGTACCCGGATTAGATATAACGAAATTGGAGGCAGGAGGTCGTCGCTAGCACCAATATGCTAATAAGTTACACAAAACAAGCAAAAATAAAATAAATCTGTAAAAAAAAGTAATCGATAAATCAAGTTTTGTTTCTACTGCCTCCATACTTATCTAAGAACTATGAATATGTAGGTATAAACTTAGTTTTGTGAAGGTTTACGTTAGACTTATAAAAGCCGTATTCAAGAATATCCTCAGATCTTATAAGGTCTCTAATACTATGGTATGGTGTCTGACAGTGCGCTCGAACCATAGAAATGTAAAAAACAGGAGAAGTGGCAAGGGGGCGCACAGTGGGCCCATACTGAAAATTAGTGGACTTAGGCAACAAAGTTCCAATATCGATGCGATTTTTTTTTATATGACGTGTTATGATATTCCTGACAACTTTTATTCTTATAACATTTCTTCTAAAGTTGATAGTTTGTCTTGAAAAAAATTAATTAGATTATTTTGTATGGAGCGAATCACGTTTAATTTTTTTTCTTCAATTGTACTAATATGTTGGGTGTGTGGCGTGAGTATATGATAGCTAGGGTCATTCTCTATCCACGAAAAAAAAAACAGCGCCGGCCATCTGCGGCAGCGCGAGTAATCATTCGGTAAAAAAAAATGTTTTGTAAGATTTTTTTTTGCCATTTAAAATAAATTCAAAGTAAATTTTTTGTGTCATTAGGCTAATTCACCTTTTCTTTATTAAATATATAGTTTTAACAGCGCATAGGTACTTATAACTAATTATTCTGGTAGAAATTTAGTAATTATTGCTATGTTATCGGTAGCACCTGCATTGTGATTGATGACTCATTTGTTATTGCGCTCGTCTAAGCGTATAACTAATGAGTCGTCGAAAAATGCTTGTCTCTGATTGGCTGTGTTATTTTTTTAACTGCACGTTATCTATTGTTGAATAAATATCGTAATAAGTTTCAGGTTATACTAATTTTGTTAATGATAGGTGAAATAATTTAAATTAGTACGGGCAAGTCGTTGATAATTATCTACATAATCAAGCGTATGAAACTGTGAAGTAATTGTAGCCCTGAAAAGGGCTGTTTGTCATATACCTAGCCCTGATGGGCTTTTGTGAGGATAATCTAGAGCCGGATCACATTATTTCTTGTTCCAGAAGTGCTAGTGGGTCCGGCAAATTTTCGGACTCTGCTATGAGGCATTCTTCTTCCTCCATAATCTCACTGTCACAGGGAGGCTCAGTAGTCTGTAACAACTGAATTGCTTCAGGCAACAACTCATTATGACCCTGTTTCAATATTTTAGGCCTTATGTAGGATATGTGGGGATCAGAGCTTATTAGAAGTCCATGGAGGATGTCTTCGTTTGTTGCTATTCTCCCCGTTTTCCGAGTGTGCCACTCCCTGACGTTTCTGAAGTCCTTATTACGGGCTTCCGAAGCTTCTTCAGATAAGATACCTAAAACGAATAAGTACATACATTTTAATTCCAAAACGCAATTGAGTCAAATAATACATCAAACTATATTTATTTTTTACTTACCGATTGGCAAAACACCAAAGTGGTTACAGATGTCTGCACCGTGCATTAGAAGTTTATGTACACTAACTGGCATGTAGTACCACGAATAGTGTTGCACGTACACATCAGCTGTTTCTCTGCAGTATCTTCTAAATTTTTCACAGTCAATGTTTTTGCCTGATGATATGGCTTGTAGAATAACGGAAAATCTGAAAATCAGATTTTCGTCAATTCCCGTTATTCTGGATGATCTTTTGTAATCTTGGAAAAAGCGCCTCCCAGTATTCCCGTCATTTGTAGTTCCAAAACCCTAAAATGGGAAAACAATACTGTAATATACAATACATAGAGATATAATACACAAACAACATAAAAAGAGCCAAAATTAAATACATACCTGTTTGACTATATCAATCAGCATTCCAGTTTGCTCACGAAACTCTTGTTGCGTGGTATTTTTTTTAGCTTGTTTCAAAGCCTTATGTTCGCCTCGAGCAGTCCATCGTTGAAAATCCAGATTATAAGATATATGGAGAAGACATTCCATACACCGAATCTTCATATGCAGCGAAGAAATTCCTTGTTTGTAAATTTCTTCACGAAGTGGTTTGGAAGTCAAAGCGTCTAAATTATTCATCTCGCTCGGTTTTGCCAAGCAAATAGGACACGTTGCATATGATGGTACTTCAGCAATAATATTGGCCACTTTTCCATCAATCATGGTCATATGCAATTCATGTGATACAATAATATTTCCACACTGTGTAGATATTCGTTCATCAATTTGTTTTTTCATCTCAGACTCTTCAGACATTATAAAATCAGCTGTCTCCGAAGTGAAAGTGAACTTCACCGGTCGACAGTACAGAGTTGAGCAAGGTGTGGGGTTCTCCCAAACTATATTTTCATTCCCAGAAGATGGGCTAGTAGACACTAGCCGAAGAGGGACGATGCTTATCATGACTACTGATGAATCATCGAACTCTGTAGACGTTTTCTGTTTATAATTGCTCTGCGACGAAGAACCATCAAGTCCCCATTTCCAGGTCAACTTGAGTTCTTTATTTTGAGACCTATCAACAGAATTACTAATACCTAGTAAAATCCTTTCCACAGTGTGGTCCAATAGCGCTTGCAATTTAATTTGAGCTCCTTTTTCGGTAATCTCCATACTCTCTTGTGGTGGGTAACATCTTTTCTTGGCATTTACAAGCTTTGGATAAGATGGAAAGGCAGCACAGTTTTCTTCTTTCAGAAATTGTCGAAGAGCTAAGTACTTCCATTTCGAGAGCGCAAGTGATGTATAAAGAGCTAAACAGTTATCTTCAGAGACAGTACTTAAGCTCTGCTTTTTGAATAGTCGCTCGTCTACTTCGGATAGGGCATCTGGATTACTGGAAAGGTATTCGATCACTTTTGCCAGATTCGTTTTGCCGTTGTCTTTCAATTTTGTTATGTACCAGGTCTGCAACTCTTCTTCGGAATTTTCTTCTACTATGGAAGTAGAACGTCTTTTTTTTTGCTTCTTACTTAACTCTTCGAATGGTTTTCTGTGCTCCTTTTCTGTAGATGTTCCCGCTTCCGCAGTACATACTGCAAGAGTAGGAACATGGGAATCTATATCCACAGGTTCAGATAAGACTGCGTCCGAAAAGCCCATCTCACTTCTCAGGTCAACACTGTCACAAACAGGCCAGTTGATGTTTTTTTCCAACCACTTGCGATTACTTACACGATTCATAAAAGTTTTTTGGTTTCTACTTGACTCTATCCACTTTTTATTTAGATTTACACAAAAAAGTCGACAGAACTCCTTGATTCGGTTCTTGTTTTCTTCAGAAACTTCGGTAGTCAAGACAGAAATGATACTTTCATATAGAAACATATGATTTTTCAGATCACCGCCACTTCTTAATTTCACAAAAAAATCTAGGTTGGTACAAAATCCAGCCATAGTTCTAATGTAAATATAAAAATAAAAGTATTTCACTGTGTTCACAAATAAGCGACAAGAGCGAAACTAGATGGACTTAATGAATGTCTTTATATTTATAGACAGTGTTAATTACTCAAGTAGTGGACACTGTTATCAGTGAGTGAAAATTATTCAGCCAATCAGAGACGAGCATTTTTCGATGACTCATTAGTTATGCGCTTAGCCGAGCGCAATAACAAATGAGTCATCAATCACAATGCAGGTGCTACCGATAACATAGCAATAATTACTAAATTTCTACCAGAATAATTAGTTATAAGTACCTATGCGCTGTTAAAACTATATATTTAATAAAGAGAAGGTGAATTAGCCTAATGACACAAAAAATTTACTTTGAATTTATTTTAAATGGCAAAAAAAAATCTTACATAACATTTTTTTTTTTACCGAATGATTACTCGCGCTGCCGCAGATGGCCGGCGCTGTTTTTTTTTTCGTGGATAGAGAATGACCCTAGCTATCATATACTCACGCCACACACCCAACATATTAGTACAATTGAAGAAAAAAAATTAAACGTGATTCGCTCCATACAAAATAATCTAATTAATTTTTTTCAAGACAAACTATCAACTTTAGAAGAAATGTTATAAGAATAAAAGTTGTCAGGAATATCATAACACGTCATATAAAAAAAAATCGCATCGATATTGGAACTTTGTTGCCTAAGTCCACTAATTTTCAGTATGGGCCCACTGTGGGGCGTGTCTGTGTCCACGCGCCATGAGCAAATTGAGCCTGTACTCGGCAAATGGCCGTCTCCGCGAACTAGTGCGATTTCGACCGTGATCGTGGTAAAATATAAAAATGCCGAGTTGTTCAGTGGTTTCCTGCAAAAACCGAAGTGTAAATAAAAACTTCGTATCTCACGGAATCACTTACCATATGTAAGTAAAAGTATTTTCCTGTATTTGTCATAAAAATCATAAAAAACAACAAATCGTAAAATATTCCTTGCTTTTACTACGTTATTTTTGTTTTCAAATATCGCAGCGGCTGTACTATTTTTGCATCAAATACATTGCTCCTTAACCACTACCTTAAGGATTTCGCTAAGCGACTCGACAAGCAATGTAAAAATAACAAAACGATAATTTATTTATGCGGAGCGTCGCATGGTACGGCCGCTGTGTCTTGCGGCGAGACAGTGATGTAGTTGTTAACATGTTCTTGTGTGAGTAAGTTGTACGGTGCTTGGTAAATGCACGCTGTGTATGACGAGTTAAGGTTTATAATTGATTGTGTAGTACGTTCTGATTTATGAATTGCAAGTGTGTGCGCGACTTTGTATCTATTGCTTTTACTGAATTACATGTGTAGTAGTGGCGCGGTGGTGGGGCCAACCTAGCGACATCGGGTTCTGATACATTTTCAACTACCGGGCATATCTCCTTCTTTCATATATCTATGGCTCGAACACACAGGGTACGGAAAACCTATTCAAAAGCAGACAGGTGGCCTACCATGATCTAATTAAAAACGATTCAAAAGCAAGACATTTCAGTTTAGGTTCCTAAACTGCATCGCTCAAAGTCGTACCATGACGTCCATTACGCTCAGCGGCATTTACTTTTAACCCAAAACATGCGACTCAGTTTGGGACAATCGCTGTCAGATGGCATAGCCTAAATTGAATCGTTAAACTGACGTCATGGTACGAATTAGAGGAACAGGTCAGTTTAGGTATTAAAATGGATCGCGTTAAGAGCTCGTGGTAGGCCTCCAGGTCTGGCTAATTCTCAAATAAAATCATGCTATAAATCATTATTAAACAAGGAATGTTCGACAAACTCACCAGTTGCTAAATCCGGAGTCACCATCCATGGAATCAGTCAGGTAGAAAGTCGAGTTGGTGATCTTCAGAGCACTGGGAATGTCCGAGTTGATGTCCACAGCCAACGAGGTGGCCCGTCTGAACCGAGACTTAAAAGAGAAGTACGCTTTCCTTGACAGAGTCCCACTATCCTTCTTACTCGCCTCGCTAGTGGGAGTCACTGGCTTCTCAGGAGCAGGTTTCTCAGGCAACGGAGGAGGTACATCCCCATTACTCGCCCGCTTATCCAAAATAACAGTCTTCAACTCATCCTTCAACGAACCATACACCTTGTTCAAGGGAATTTCAGTCTTATTTAGCACCGGCCGCGTGTCGTTAAAGTTGATGTTAGTGTACACGGGCTCCGGTGGCTCGCAGTTGGCGTAGATCGGAGACTTCTTCTTAGGAGTGTCGTAGATCTGGTTCTGGTTGTTTGTCTTCGTGAATGGTTTGCCGTCCATCGCCACTGTAAACAGAATGACTGATTAATAAAATGTCTTTGTTTGAGATGATGAAAGTATGTCAGCGTTTATCTTTAAAGATATCGACGGATAGTGATATTGTGTGGACTGAATTTTATTGTGATTCAATGTTATTGTAGATAGTGACTTTCTAGGAATTTCGTTTTTTTTTTTTGCATTATTCAAGGCGAGTCGAATGTTGGGACATTGTAATTTATTTAACATTTAATTTTTTTTTATCCTTTGTTGGTATGTAGGTACCCTTTGTTGTTTTTATTTATTTGTTTTACAATTTTGCTTTAGTTTTTTTATATGACTTGCAAAGTTACCATTATGATTTCAATGACAATAGTGTCATGGCAATTTATAACCCAAAGATTATTATAATTGAATAAAAAATATGGCTTAGTTATTTAAAAGTAGCCGGGGAGAACTTACGGCTAACAATTTCGGCACCATATTCAATATCCGATATGGTCTAGTGGCTAGGATACCTGGCTCTCACCCAGGAGGCTCGGGTTCGATTCCCGGTATCGGAAGATTCTTTTTGCATTTTTAAATCAATTTTTGCTTACCAGAATATCTTTTGGTGAGGTTTCTCTTGATTTGCCTCATCTTCCGTTGAGCAGCGCTGGCTATTTTGGTCAGAGTATACTGTCCACCACCGGTCGGCGGGTTGGGCAACCTCGATGCCGGCAATGTCGGCGCTGTTTGAGCGTACGTGGACTGAAAATAGAATAAAAACAAAAGAATTAATAACAATAATTACAGATATTGTGACAATATAAGAGAAATTAATCGGTGTCTTAACTATGTATACAATGTGGCTATAGTTGAATTTATAGTTCATTTTATAATTTTGGTACCCACTTTTATTATCTTCGTAACCATTTTTTGTAGGATATAAAATTACAGTTTGCGTGCTAGCCGAATAAAAACAAGTCATTATAAATGAAACAAAGAATTTATTATAATAATATAAAGCGAGTCTGCTCAAAGTCAGAACGACACAAACTAATCAATGCAATGACATATTGTAACAAACATTTAAAACACAGTTATTATGTAATGTTTTCCCTAAAATGAGACATAAATAAATGTCACCCTGTTTTTTCCTCAAACACTTGGATAATAATTACATGTCTGGATTTCCAATGAAATAATATTTTATGGCATAATTATCTTCAGACGTCGCACACAGCTGACACAGTTTGAGCAATTAGTTCATACATTGTCCTTCAGAGGGCGCTGCACGTTAAGGAACTGTTTTCTTGGATGTTTTACAACATCCACCGGTTGTATGTTCATTGTTTTAAGATATCAACGCATTTGATATTGATTAAAAAAATCAAAATAAATAATTTCAAATGATGTTCGGAAATTAATTTCAGTGTTTCTTAGGAATGTATTGTGGGTACAGTCAACCTTACGTCCTTGGTGACAATATGACTTTGACAGCGCCTTTATTTCGTAACAGTAATGGAAGTGTTCATAGTTCAAGTGATACCAGTACTATTGAAGTGCTGTTCAAACAAATAAAACTCAACATACCTTGTCGTGATCATCAGTGTCACTGTCACTATCGAAGGAGTCGAAGTCTTCTTCTAGCGGAAGGGGTGGGGGTGCGTGAGGGGGATGTAACTGCGTAGGCGCCGGCTCCAGCGACTCGTACAGGTGGCCCGAATCGCTACTGTCGCATTCTGTTGACAATGAGTTTGTTTAGAAAATGGTTGAGGTAAAATTGTTTGCTAATTGCCTAGCACGTAACTATAGGTTTAATTGATTTTGGCTTAAACCAATGAATTCTTTAATGTTACGAACATTTGTGAAGTTCAAATAAAATAATGTCTTGGTGAACGGTCTTTATTTACAGTATTCCTTATTTATTTCATCAATTATGGTGTAAGGTGGAAATATCCCACGAAATTCGAATAAACATGGGATTATGCTAGTTTCCAAGCATAATTTTACAAGGAATTATTACTCTGCTGAAGCAGAGTATTCAAAAAATATTATAGACTCATTTGAGTGTTCCCCTCCACGGAAATCTTTAGTAAAAGGCGAAAGATTTATGCGTTTTGAAGGGAAACCAGAGATACGCAATTTTGTTTGGCCGGCTTTATATCATTCGCGCTGTAACGAAACCATAGCGCGATTCAGAAACGAGTACAGAATGCACAACGCCATCTATCGAGGTAGCGCAAACTAATATATTTTTACGTTGTGTCGCTACTCGCCACCCGACGCTCATGTTGAGGACTAGTCCTTTGTTAAATACTAGTTTATTACATGGATAATTTCAATTATCTACATTATGTTTTAAGCACGGTTTCATGATAGTAAGTTCTTGTCACATGGAGCCTAATATCGTCATGGGCAACTTGTCGAAACAGAACCTGTAATCGCACAAACACAAGTACATTATACTTTTGTGAAAATCTGAAATTCTGGTAAAAAAATCTTGGAGAATTGTGTTTAATGTCAGATAAGAAGCTAATCATAGTAACGGTAGTGGCAAACTCTCTCTCTGGATCTCGAAAACATTCAGAAGAAAGTGGATCTCACAAATAGATTCGATTAATCAGTTAATCACATACAGAAAATCATTGCAAATTATAAAAAGAATCCACTTTCAACAAATTAAAGATTTCACTAAATCGCAAGGCGATCAATCAACATGAAAATACATTTAAATACCAAGAATATGCAAAGCAAACCATACAACTGACATCTATATAATATTATAACAGTAAAAAGGCGGGTAATGTATGGTCAAGGTCTCCCGTGACCCTCGTTACATAACCGATGTGTCGCATCCGGCCCGCAGGTTGGCATGACAGCTTTTTGCGCAAGAGTGGTTGTTGAAACCGTCATCCGGAGTCTGGATGAATACTTGATTGGTTACAAAGATAACGTTGGTAGAGAACATAGATGTAAGATATTTCTATGGCAGAGAAAGATATTAGGTATTTGTAGAGGTATAGAAATTCGAAATACACTATTACTACTTACAATATACGCTGCTTTAGCTTGTTGCAAATTCAGTTGTGTATTAATTTATATTAAGATATCATTTAAATTTATGCTGGGGCATTGGTGGTCGCTACAGTAGATATGATAATTTATTCGTGTCTAAAAAGCAGACAGAAAGTTCGATCTCCGGAGAAACTAAAAAAATACTTGTGCATCAGTGAAATAAAACAAATGAACAGTAGAAGCGGTGAATGTCAAGGTCTCTGGTCCCTTCGTTACATAAGCGTATCGCCGCGTCTGTCATGTTCGCTTAGCAACTCTTGCGCAAATTGCGGTCGATGAAACACGAGAGCGAGTAAACAGTTTTCAGTGATTGCATTGCCTCATGGATTCGTGTCATGTGTTGTTGCATTGCACGAACAAGTTTTACCAATTATTTGAACACAAGGAAATATTAGAAGACCGGTTGAGATATAGAAGTAATCTAAGTTATAAGGAAGGAAAATTAAAATATCCACCGAAACCATCCACTGTCACTCTTTCAATGAAGGTGGATAATAAAGAAAGAATTCGGATGAACCTCGGAATCCGAATACGTCTAATGTCAAGGTAAGAATCCTTTCAAAATAATATACAATGCTAACGGAGTCATCTGGCGTGATGAGCATGTTGAGAGGAATCCATTGCAGAAATGAAATACCAACAGACTCGGTATAAATATGGGATTTTTAAAAGACTGAAGAAGAAATTAATCAACGTCAACCACACTGACCCAATGCCCCTATTATACACAACATTATCGCTAGCAAGTTTTGAATACACTTTCGCGCAGGCTGCATCAAAAGTCAAAACTCTTGAATCTGCATCGTTTTGTACTAATCGGTATTTTTGCGATAAATTAAGCGGAATAATTATCATTCCGGATTAAGGAAAATAGAAGAATAAAACCGGCCAAAATAGCAAACACAAAATTCATCATCAAAGGACATTAAAGGCCTCCCATATGAATTGGTCACCGACAGGTTCCGTTGCAACTGTTGCGCAAACTGCGGTCACATGTACCGACGGTCGTTACAAAGTTACGAATAACAAGCGTATGACTGATTGAGTCAAAGATTTGCATCATGTGTTAGCTCTGTCGATGTGTAATGGATGGTGTACTGGAGTTATGTTAGTTGGTAGAGTTCCCGCATAACAACCCACTCAGCTACATCAGGGCGGAACGTATCGTCACGGTAATAATATTCACGCGAGAAAATAAACAAATAAAAGCTTTTAAAACCGCTCTAATTTGGAAAGAAAGTTGGTCATTACGCGTGATTACGAAATTATTGATTACATCATTTCGCTAATCAGTAGTTGTAGGATCAACATAATTATTATGATATGAAATAAGACACTGGGCCTATTAACATTTTATGTAGTAATCGAGCCCACTAACATGTAATTGAAAACTATTAAAATGAAGTGCGGAAGAGCTTTAATAACAAATTGCTGTACAGACATAAAATTCAAGTTTCCCATTATTTAATGGATGAACATGACTCACGAATCCGATATAATTGCCAAAAAGTTAAGGTAAACGCAAATATAAATTGAAGATAGTTCTATATTAAAAAGTAAAAGTAGAAAATCAAATGGTAGGATATTATCAATTTAAATTTGAAAAGTAATCTGCAGATTAAGAAGGTAATGTCACTGGTAATGTAAATAACAACTGTTCTAATGATAACATCATTAGGCAACTCAAAAGCCCCAAGCAATGTGATCAGAATAAAAACGTTTTGGTTATCGAATGACTAGCGAATAGTTGCCCAATTGAAAAGATACGATCGACTTAATGAAGCATTGCATTATTATTTATATTAGGACATGTTTGAGTCACACTCCAAAATTCTTATGGATGACATACGCTGTATATATGCTTGCTTTACCTACAATATTATGTATATGTATGCTTTACATGTTGCGGCCAGGGTTTTTCCAGGTTATTGCCAGGATTCGCGTCGTTTTATTGGCCAATGTAATTTCTTTTTCATCCGTCTTAAGCAATATACCATGACGTGTTACTTTCCCATTAGAACTTGCTATCTTCATAACCAGGTTTTTCAAGTGCACAACTATAGCCCTGAGTGACCTTAAATATAATTACTGCTTGTTATGAATATATACTAATATCCGCAATATAAATGTTTGCATGTAGTATTGCTTGAATGTTTGTTCATCCCGCAATGGTAAACGACCATGGAAACAACCACAAATATGCTGTAGAGCAGCATGAAGTACGTAATACACTTATTCTATCTGCCCTTGCGCCTACAAATACGCTAGAGGAAGTGGAATGACTTGATTGGAGCACGATAATGATCTATGCCTTTGACATTTACAACCGGTTCAGACTACAGGTACTGAACATGACTTCATTTAGGTATTGAAAGTAAGACTAGGTACTACTAACAAGTGACGTCAGAGAAGTAGAAATCGAGAGACATCCCAAACAATTTATCATAGGTCTCGTCGTTTCAAATGTTAAGTTGAAAAACGCGAGAAGTGACATCAAGTTGTGATTGTAAGTAATAACTTAAGTATACGTCATGTATGCGTTTTTGTGTTTTCACTTTCTTGTCAGTTGTAGTTGGAGAGACAACTGTGTCTATTATGCGAGACACGCGAGCGAATGATTTAATTATAGGTATTGAACTAGAAACTGTCTACGTGAATTAGGGTGAGACAAATAGCTTTTAATCCTAGCTGTTTTTATTTATGTACCAGTTTTATTTTTATTTGTACCGGTTTTAATCTTTTCGCATATCAACCCATAGTCTAGTTATTATTTTATTATTAGCCTGTGAATATATTAGCCTGTCCCACTGCAGGGCAAAGGCCTCCCTACTCTCTTTCCACTTCTTTCTGTTCAAAGCTGCTAAGGACCAGTTCTTGTTGAAGGAGTCCAGCTCATCCCGCCATATCCGTCTGGGCCTGCCACAATGTCGCTTGCCATTAAGAGGGAACTATTGGGTCGTAAGTTTGGCCCATTGAGTCTAGTGAAAGCGAAAAATTTACATTTAATATTTGGAGACCCAAAAAAATGTCAATAGTTTTCTATTATGACAGTAAATAATTTAAAAGTAAAATAAATATTTTCGAAAACTAGCATATTGAAGGAAATACTGAAACTTAGTTCAATGTAGATAGAATTTAAAGTAGTAAAATGAGGGTTATGGTAAGATAAGAGAATATATTATATTTGCTCAAACAGATGAGGGCAACTTGTTATGCTTGATGTTTAGAAATTCTATAACGTCTGAAGCCCACGCTGGACTAATTCTTTTGTTTCTTTCGGATGATTTCATCAAAATAACAGTTATAAACAAATGTGTTTATCACACACTGGTTATCATAAATAATAGTTTTTCACCACATGATCCAGAAGAGCACGTCTATCAAGTAGAAAGCTAGAAAGTGCACACAGTGATCGAGCCGAGCCGTTCTATAGTTAATGACACGGTACACGGTGTTATTACATGCACGTAAAGACGACGCCACACAATCCCGACATCCGAGGGATGTTGAGGCAATAATATTTAGCAATATTTTTCCAATTGAAATTGACCCGTTGTTTTGATTTCCGATTGGATTTTTTTTGAGCTTACTGCCTGTACCATCTATGCTGAGTGTCTATTGTTGCTACTCTTGCACATAAAGAAGTTTGCAATATACATCGAAAACGAGATGGTAATGTTTCAGCACTAAAACTAACATCAGATGAGAACAACAAAACAGTTAATACCAAAAAATGCGATGAGATCTTGTATTTCGATTTCTCCATCTTGTAGCACGGTCCTGATGTTGAGCCAGCAGGTCCGCTCCAGCACATCGATCAGCCTCACTCTGTCGCCCAGGTCCTCCCGCGGCCTGCGCGGGCGCTCATCGTTCTCACTGTAGTATGAGCACTTGGCGCTCGTGTCGATGTACACCTTCGTCGGTGAAGTTACGAACACTATAAAAAATGACGATCGAAGTCACAACAGGCCAAATAACCCCAGGTCAACAGATTCATGATCACGACTCAAGATACTGTGAAATTGACGCGGTCATGGTAAAAATTATCGAAGCTTTTTCAATGCCAAAAAACGAATGCTAGTAAATAATATTTTATGGTAATTCAAGTATATTACGAATTTCGCGAAACATGCTATGTATTTTAAACAAACACTTTTTTTCTACTTCAACGCAAGGATTTTTGGCAATTGAGAATAAATTCAATCTTGAGTCACATCAGAATCGTTAAACGGTTGACCGTGTATCGAATAATAATTGGGATTATTAATCAGCCTGGTGCACCTTGATCGCCGCAGTTCCTTCGGAATGTCCTCAGCCTCGGCGGCGCAGGCGGCCCGACGCCACCGTTCACCTGAGGCCTCTCGGAGATCATTGTTCATCATCACCGGATCACTGCATCACATCGCTTCACTTTGATTCACGAGCACTTTGTCGAACAAAGAACGTTCGTTCAGACATCCGCTTGCACTGTCAACGAACAACGTACCACTTTAGAGTTTCGTTCATACTGTTGATTTCGCTGAATCACTGAATGTCCAATTGAAGTATAAGATTAAAACAGGCTTCCTTAACTCAGCCGCACGATCAAGTTATAAAAAAAAGCGAAACAAGTCGTCGGCAGCTGCGTTGCCGGCCGTCTCAGGGTCGACTGGTCCACGATTGTACGGATCGACGTTTGCATCGCTACTAGAATCGAGAACCGCTGCTTTTTTCGCTGTTTCAATGCTAAGCGCCGCGGTATCGCAACGTACCAAATAACATTAATTTGTAACAGTTCGGCTGACATTGGTCGTCGTTAATGCACCTAAATTGGTATTTGAAAATCGTTAGCTACGCCTCAGTGAACAAAATGTTTAGTTATAAAATATTATTGTTTTGTAAACATCAAAGTTTAAACGCTGTATGGCCAGATCGTATGACGTGGTATATTATGACGTGATGGTCCTCACGGAGAACACTTTTCATTTTTCTATTTCGGACAGAAGGATGTTACGAGTAACCGGAGAAACTGCTACTTACAGCTATTAGATAATATTTATGACTTTAAGTTATGGTGTAATTGCAAAACGAGTTGTGTGTTTGTATGTATGGCGTTGCAATCAGAGCATTGCGGCTTGCGAAACAATGAAGGCCTAGCGCGGCGCATAATCTGTTCCGCGGAAAGAGAACTGTAGCATTACAGAGTTGCATGTTTGAGCAGGCTGCAAGGAACGCGAGCTAGTTACTGCAGTTACTGAATGACTTGACGCTATCGGGTAATCAACATGCAATCTGTGTAATAACCGAGAGGAATGATCGCAAGAAACTAACGGCCGATGATCGCCATGACACTGCACTTAAAGATAAAGATGTGTAACAAGATGTAACGGTAGGCGTTGCAGCATTATCATATAAGTAGACAACTAAGCAATTGCACATAACAGCACTTAAATAGCTTCAATTATCGAGACATTACGTCTAGTCGGAGACACTTTCTAGATCTAGATCAACAGATAGAATGACAATACCAGCGTTGTCTTGTTTTTTGCCGGGGAACGCAGCGAATTGAAACAGTTTAATCAAGAATATTAATGCGAAAATGAAAATAAATTAACTATGGAATCAAATAAACTTAGATGTTTGTATAGTAGATTGTGCAATGGAATTTACTAAGATATACAATGATATTCAGACGACTGCCATTAATATCGTTAAAGCGATTGTAAATACGACCGTGTCTAAGTTGCATACTTGCAGCTCCAACCGATTGTTTCAAGCTATATGCAGATCGATTAACGCTGTATAATAGTTGGGTAATAGAGTCGAATATTAGAGGTAAATGCAGTGGAATGCCACGAATGTGGATTAACTAAATACTCGTAAGGTAGCATTTGTAAGTGGAATTCCGTTGAGCAGTTGTCACAGTTCCGGCTGGGTGCAGACACCGCGGGTCGACGGTCTACACTCGCTCACGACACACAGATCTCCTCTACGATTGTTTTTAAAAGTAATGTTTTAATATGCATCTAGTATCGTGTAAGGAAAGCACTGAGAACCACATGCACTCTTTAGGAGGTTCTGTTTTAACATTTTCATTCTCCTCATATTAAAGATCCTCCTCAATTTAGAAGATATTGGAGACTTCTTCAAACCATTCTTTTGGTATATCAGTGCATGCTTAATTTTGAGGAACCGGTTTACTCGTATCATCTTCCGTATTCATTAGAACAGTGTTATTAAGAAATTTGAAGCTGTACATCTGATTGTTGATATAAAATTAGCGTGAGAAGATTTAACATTGATGGACATTGTTAAATTAAAAAAACTTATCTCAAAGATAATGTTACGTAAGCTGCTGTAAAAATGTGTATGTATATTATTAATAGGATTGCAGAAATACGACATTTTATTCATGCATATGAAGCAAAAGAGTAAAAGGATGACTTTAGATTGACAAATTGTTAATTTTAATTAGATGTCAAATGAAAGGATATGTAAATAGCAAGTTGCGACACTTCAAGGTGGACAAGCGTTTAGAATACATGAAAACTTGTGAACCAGCCGCTTGTAACTCTGTCTCTGTTGACTTTGATGGAGCCGCATGAAGCGTGACCGAAGATAATGTGTTAAGTAGCGATAAAGAAACACTAGAAAGTAAAAAACTATATAACATACAAACTAATTAATATTATTTTATGCCCAGCGTTTCATAGTAGTAAGTTTTCGCAACAGTTGTCACGCTTTTTGTTGGGCAAAAAAGTGACCGGCCGGCTGAGCTAAGTGTACGCGGATGTCGTACGTTAACCAAACAACAGTATGAACGAAAACAATTTAAACACGATTGTTGATTCTGAAGTTTACAGTAATAGGTTTTCATGAACATTCACAGTATTAACAGTCCGTAAACACGAATGGAGCACTTTCACTGTCGCGGGGTGTGGAGCCGGTGGCGGCAACGCGTGCGCTCAGCTGCGCGGGCGCAGGGCTGACTCGCGCGCGCGCCGCCATCACCGCCGTCCCTCTCCCACGCAAGAACCTTTTGTGGCAACTGTAGCAAACGTGTAGGTGTACCAGAAACGCCATTTAAGTAACACCCCTAATAATGTACGAGACAAAATGATGCAGAAATGGACATACGTCATCGAGGGCCTTAAAAGTGCTTATAACGGCAAGAAGGTCGTTTGGATTGTAATAAGACAAAACAGCATGCAAAAACTGTTTGATTAAAAAGATATCAGTGAACAAAGGCACAATTATAAATAATCATAGCCTAGAAGCAACATCTACTCCAGATATCTCGTATACTATCTAGACTAGAGCCAGCAACAATAGGGAGCAAACTGATTCAGCAAAAGCTACATTTTAGAAAACTGGTCCGGTGAGTCTGTCCATGAGAATTTAGGGCGATACGCTATCAATGAAGCTATAAATCAGTGTTGCCAGCGAATAATGAAACCGAGATATCGATAAACAATGCTGTAATGCAACTTGGTTAGATCGGTTGAAAAACATGGCTATGCTGGGTAAATAGTCGCTAATTGTGCGAGAAATCTAGAACATTGCACTCGTTACTGTAGTGACATAACTTTGGAGTAGCC
Source organism: Hydraecia micacea (assembly GCA_914767645.1). NCBI lineage: Eukaryota > Metazoa > Arthropoda > Insecta > Lepidoptera > Noctuidae > Hydraecia > Hydraecia micacea. Next base: position 17,830,506 of record OU611782.1, on the reverse strand, counting down.
ACAAGTGGAGCAGGTAAATAAATTGATCCCACGTTCGACTTCATCAGTGATTTTGACTGCGTGTTTTGCAATTACATTACAAAATTGAAGATTCTGTGCACTTAAGTTTCCTTGAATTTAGTTCAGGCGTGTGACGAGTGATTGGCTTTTCGTGTGTTGGGCAATGAAGTTTACCAGTCCAATTGGTGATAGCATCGCCTTTCGGCTATAATACTTAGAACACTGCGAAATATTTCGATACATTTTCTAGCTCAGTAAGCGTTGGTTCATCGTTGCATTTTTGTAACCTTGGTTTTTTAACTCGAAGGATATTTGTATCAACCATTTCAATATTTGGGGCGTTGAACACTTGCTGTAAATGTGGGAGGTGCGTAAATGTCGTAAATTCGGAAATCACACGGTTTTGCTAACAGTCGTAATGACCACACACGACCTACACAATGATAACTAAATACAACCTCATGCAACGTAACCGATGCATTGTTATCTGCATACAAAGATAATTCCCACAATTACGTCTTTATCTGTCATTTGTTAAAATTGTTCAGTGAAAGCCGCAATAATGGCTTCAAATTATTTTCGCAATTTTTACGACATCGTGTAAAATTCTGAAAGTTGTTCCTTTATCCATCACCTCTGAATCATTGATTCCGTTTTCGCAAACAGCGTATATCGTTAACACCATTTTATTGAAGTTTTCCTCAAAGACACAAATATTAATAATTCCCGCGTATTTGTTGATCGTTTATCAGTTTTTCTCCGACATTGTGTGCATTTTCTCGGTAACCAGTTCCATAAAGTGTCTCGCAATTCACAAGATCGCAAATACAATAGGATTTAAAAAGTTGTAAGCGTTAAATACACTTTTGAAAGTGCCTTTCATTAAAAAATCATTCTATGTTACATTCGTGTTATAAGCATAATTTATCTTCTTACCTTTACCACCATTAAATTGAGTGTAAAGCTGATATGTCTACTTGTTCAATTTGATTTGGATTGGCCACCTGAGCCTTCAATGCGTGTTAAATATCCGTATCATCACTGTAACACTGTTATGATGAAAATCATCTAAAGCATCCACATCTAGATTTCCTTTGGCATTAGTTTCTTTAATAACTTTAATACCAAACTTGTACAAAGCAGGCCTCGGCAGTTCTCTTCAAAATGGCTGCATGTGAGTTATATATTAGCTTATATATTTTTACGGTCAAGGATGAGTAATAAGTACTGCACGGCGCAACGTGAGAAGGTACGTTTGTTATGCGTTGAATGACAGTACTTGACGAGGAATTCTTTTGTCGTGCGGATTTGTTTGATAACATGTATGATCTTATCTCATTCGCCTATGTTCATGGGTACTACTTTACTTCATACGTAAACAAGACGGCATTTTTGTGTTACAGCTTACGTCATCTGTCCTCGTCGTGGTTTTAAAAGTGCAGTGCAGTATTGGAACTCGTTAATTTTAATTAATTTACAATAAGTGCACCTGCTGTTTTTAACTGGAGTTATAAAAGCGGAAGTCATGAGGAAATAGTTGTTGTGAAGAACGTGAATCCAGTTTGTTCCGCAGAGAAAAGTACTTCGCAGTGCAAGTAGAGCGTGGCTGCTGATGCTAATACTGGTTCCTGACTTACACACGAACTTGTTGAGCAGGAAGAAGCTAAGCACATGACCACTGTTCGGCTCCATAAAGTAATGAAGTGGAACTTCAAGCTTGATTGGATGTGTCTACATATATCATCTTAGACATCTTCCTTCCTAGATGAAAGTGGAAAGAGTTACAGCTATAGATGAGGGACTTGATGTATGCTTTGGCTAAGGTAAAAAAATTGCCAAGAATCCAAAATCAACTTGTTATACATAAGGTCAATACAAGATGACCTAGACATACATATTGAAATGTTTGCAGATGACACTATTGCGATATAATAGAATGCCGAATCATGTTCGTGTTCATGTGACGAAAATTACAATCTTTTATTAAGCTGTGCCGTCTAGTACTATTATATATTCTGTGGCTGTGCACAGACATCGTAAGCATGCAATACTCCGCTCCACACGCCTTGGTAGACAAAGACATGTTTTGTTGTGGCTGCTGAAGGGTATGGTATATGGTAGTAAACAGCATCTGTGGTCTGCTGTTAAAATGAGGTTTTAATGATATATAGTTGGCTTACTCTGAAGAGTCTTTACACCAGTCACTTTGATACATGTTGTGTTGACCCTTGGTGTTTAGAATTTCTATAGTAATGTTTATCTATTTCTGGGTGGTAAAAGCCTCCCTACGTCAACAGCAGAGTTCAGAGAGGCAAGTGAGGTTAACGTTTCAGGAAAACTAGATGTTGATCCCAAGTTGCGTAGGATCAGTAAACAGGTTCATTCAGAACCCAGTTGAGACATAACTAAGGCTTTCGAGCAGGCGGTGTCTATTTATGGCTTAAACGCAAGCGTGTGCTGATGCGTATCATCATTTAAACATGTAGCCAGCCGTGGGCTGAGTTTATTGCATCGTTTCGGACACCGCGCGCAATATTAAAGAGTACGTTTAAGTACACGACAGAGATATATGGCACGATGAAGTATTTGAGAAATATGGGCTTGCAAGTAAATACTTATATACATGTAGGTACGAGTAATGCCAACGAGATAAGAGCAAAGCTTTTAAAAAGAAGATCTCATGTAAATGGAATGTTGTAACTAGTGGTATAGTTATTGGGACAGGAGTTGTTCTATTATAATCTTCAAACAAACGAGGCAGGAAGCCAATAGTGACTTGAAATTAAATCGACCATTATCTCTCTGTCATGTGTAGAGTGCTGCGGACTGCGGATCAGTGCGCAGAATGTTATTGTTAGGAGATGTTTAAATATAGTACACAATCATGGTGCTGCTAAAACATTCATCAATGAGCAGGCCTTAACAATAACTGTAATTTTACAGTGTTCATCAGTCGTTGTAAACAACTTTAAACAAGTAATTGGTAGCAATGACCACTAAATTAAGCAATTTGACTGAACAGCTTTCCTCAGTCGACGCACAGCCTCGAATAATAAACCAGATAATACCAGAATTCAGGTGACAATTTGTACCGGTAACAATGATTCAGAGCTGATTGCGACATCTGTTTGTGGTGAAAGTACTCATAAAATGGACGAATCTGATACGAACAAGCTTAACAATATAATTTTAAAGGAGCCGACATAAAGTTGTCAGCAGAAGACAATCTTGGACAAGGCTGACAATCTTCTAGATTTACATTACATTTGGAACAAGAATATTAGGAGATAGGTTGGCAAAGAAAATAAACATGGAAATTGGAAAACTCGACGGTGAAAAATGTTCTGCTGCTGATTAAAAAACAAAGTATAAGTCCTGAGTCGACGAAGAAATTGATTTGTATTTTAGCACTACCTAGACGAACATGGATGAAAAATCTTGTTGCGCCATACTTCAAGAAAGGATTGGGACAAGAGAATGGTTACTGGCGACAAGAAATTTTCCGTCATCTATTTAGTGGTTGAAGAATGGTGAATATTTGGCAACCCTGATCAGGTCATAAAGTAGCCAACTGTCTCGCATCTCGTAACAATGGCTTATGGCCTTATAGTCACGGCTTGTGCGTACGTACGGGTCGAAGGGCGGCTCAGCGGCTGCGCCCAATAAGGAAGTCTACTTCACTCGCTTTGCACAATGACTACGTAAAAGATATATTATCACTGCATTGTTGAAAACATTGTGTTTGCGCTGTAATTACTGCTATTGTTGACAGATTGAATTACCTATTTTAGGTGTTAAATGTATCTATTGTAAACTTTTGTAGTTTTATTTGGCTTTTGGGACTGTTTTCTCTTTCTATACGGTGTTAGATTTCATTGGTGGCAGATTTTTTGCCCGAGTCGTTAAAATGAAAATCATTTATGTATTGCTTTTATCACCGAGACCCTGACGTGTTAAAAGTTTGAAGTATATTGACAATAGAAAATCTTCTATTATCAAAATACTTGCAAGACGACTATCTGCTAGGGAATACTAGAAGACGAGGAGGAGAAACTAGGAGAAAGTTAGCAGTTATAAAAAAAATGCAACAAAAGAAACGATAATGGCAGAACAAGATATAAACCTATATACCTATACCACCTATACTTGGCTACAAAATACCAGTGATGTTATTGATCTCTGCATATAATACGCACCTACTTAACCAACCTGTGGTATTATGTTTTATACACAGACCATTAGACCTTGACAGGTACGGAGCTTTCTATTTTAATTCACACTTGACTAGCTTGCATACGAATAAGAATGATTTATTTTAGACTGCCATGATTGTTATATCTATTGATTTGTGCGAGTGATTATTGAGTGACGTGTGGTGATGTGTGATGTGCATAGTGGCTTGCCTATGAGAAAGACTTTGATATGTCACAATGTCTCTCTTGAACACAATGAGATGAATTTGTAAAAGCCAAAAGCATATTATATTGACTGACTGTACTGCTTGGACTACGTTCAGAATTGTTATTTGTTTCAGACCTCTTTTTTATTTTGCATCTACCGATCCTTTTGCGGAATTTCCTTTTCGTTTTTATCCTAAGTCATGTCTCTCTCTTCTTCTTTTTAAGACAACTTTAATGTTGTCTATTGATATTTACAATATTTCCGTCATTAATGTAGACAGTTGATGTTTGGTAAACATCTGTTCTTAAAACCACAACAAACCCTTTGTGTGAGTTAGCCCCTTCGTTAGTGAATGAAGACCCGGCAGGATGTATCATGTTTATACCATAACACGATATACTTAATGGATATATGCCCGTTTTCACTAACACTAGATGACACCTAAATAAATGCCTAAATCATTTTCAACTATTGGCGCTAAGCCGAGCGTTGAAAATCCAATAGTGCGTTATTATTTAGGTAATCATTTAAGTGTTGCCTAGTGTTAGTGAAAACCGGCAGTAAAGTAATAGTAAAAGTTACTTATTGTGCAAAAATCCTAATAATGGTAAGTCGGAAGACATTAAAAAGTGAAGGTGAAAATTAAAAACATTTAGTACGATTGTTAGTTAGTTGTGATGTGATTGTCGCGAAGCAATTTGTTTTAATAATTATGTTCATGAAAGTAAATGGTTGTGCATACAATGTAATGGTCGCACACTTTGGCAAGTAATTATTAGAAAACCTACATTAATTTATTGACTTTTACTCATTTGGTTTGAATTAAGGATTTTCTTTATTTCCTTTTACTCATTTAGTTTGATTTAATGATTTTCTTTATTTCCTTTTACTCATTTAGTTTGATTTAATCGAAGTCAAATCATTTATTTCAAATAGACACACTAAAGGCACTTTTGAACGTCAAAAATTATAATAAAAGGAATTGATTCTAGTCGCCCATTCCAAAAGGTAGTTTTCGTATGGAGAAGAATGGGCAAGAACTCCACCGTTACTCTTTTAAAATTACTTGATTGACTTTTACTCATTTGGTTTGATTTAATGTTTTCAAGGAAATGTTTTTGCTGTTTAACTTTTCAAACCTATCAAAAGCTGGAAAAAGGTATTGAAGTTACTAAAGCTTTGGTTTCCTAAGAAAGCGGTGAACGGTCAGACAAATACAGAGCGTTTTGTGACACCGTAATGTCAAACGCAGGTGAAAACGACAGATTTCCATGACAGCCGTTACAATATTACGGCCAGCGCTCTTCTAGGAAACAGTACTTTTAGCTACAATTAAGTTGCTCCATGGCAAAGTTCTCTCTCTCTGTAGTCGGTCACTTACGTCTGAGGATCGTGGTCAGCTTCGGAGCTGCATCTGGAGCGAATGATCCGCCTCCACCGATTTCTGTCCAGCGCATCCCTTACCATCGTGTAGAATTTAGAGGACGAATGATTCCTTCACCTGACCGGTCCATCATGTTGGTGAACGACCGCGCGATAGTTTGCCTTCGGTGTTCCCAACCACAATAAGTTTTTCGAAACTTTTGATCGCCTCTGCGTACTATGTGGCCGAAATAGGAGAATGCTTTGTTGACATGGCAAAGTTTAGCCCCAGCAAATAACTTAGTTAACTTTAAAGCTTATAACACCGAAGCTTAGCAATATGTAATACATAGTTATCGAAGTAGGCCGCCTGCTATCATATCGACCGCTTCAACCACCCTATGTGAAAAATCAATAGTTTTTACTGGGTCACCGACCGGGAACTATAGTTTCTGCACCTAGCTATTGTCTTTGTGAGTGTACTTCATAGGGCTAGGTATACCTGTCTCTTGGAGAAGGAAGCGTCGGGAAGGCAACCGCTTTGGCGCCTAATACGGCGAAACCCGCTTACCAATCAAAGTAGGTGGACCTTTGGGGTCGCGGGCGCACAGAGTGGGGGGTCTCTGTACGCCCACCAAATTACCCCAGGGAAGACGGTGGCACAGTAGTCATGTGCTGCCGTGCATAGCGAGGCTCAGGGGAGGCCCCTTTTCAGTCTCCCCAGGGATGTGCCTTACAGGCGTTGCACAGGGGGGCTCCGGAATTGGTCTCTTAAGAGGAACCGGGACCACCCCCATGTGCTGATGGTGATCATCGGGGTGGTTTTAGTGAGGTAAAAATGCCACACTCCCCGACGTCCCGCCCCGGAGGACGGATGCCTTTTGAATGCGCCCCGAAAAAAAAAAAGTATACCTCTGAGCCTCTGACTAACCCTTCGGGGAAAATAATCGTGATGTTGGATTAGCAATTTGCTTCAAAGTGATTCAGATTCCGATTGATAGTGTGTTACGCAATTAGGGTATAGGTCGTGGTCTACCTATGCGCCCATTGAAATCCGTTCACACGTCAAGGCATGAAAAGGTAGCAGACAGCGGTCTGTCTGTTACCTTTTGGAAAGTAGGTAATTCTGTAGTTATTTTCGCATTTATTAGTTATTTTTATGGATATCTAGCTGCGACCCGCGGTTTCACCCGCGTAAATGACGATCCCGTGGGAATATCGGGATAAAAAGTAGCCTATATGTTAATCCAGAGTGTCAGCTACCTCCGTACAAAATTCTATCAAAATTGGTCCAGTCCAGCCGTTTGAGCGTGAAGAAGTAACAAACATATAAACACACACACCCTCACAAACTTTCGCCTTTATAATATTAGCGTGATGTAATAGTATCGCTATCTATTGCTACCTTTGTTTATTTGTTTTCGGAAATTATCCCACGGGAACGTGAACTTAGCGAGATAAAAAGTAGTCTATACTGTCCTAAATGTCATCATAATCATAACGGCCATGTTATGTGTGCCAAATTTCATAGAAATCCTGTTAGAAAAAAATAGCTGTTCCATACATTTTAACCGCGTAGTTATTCCACTTTTCTATGAAACAGTTTTTTTTTTAACCGACGATAAATGTTTACGCAAGTGGGTTCAGAATGTACAGAATGCATGGTGGTTGCGCGTCGATGCTGTCACCATGCATAAATATGGAATACCTAGAATATATAAACATTTACAATGGTATCTCTAGAAAGAAAAGAAGAACAGACTGAATGACGTAAAAGACTTCGTTAGAGAAAAAGTTTTGGAAAGAGTTGACCTTTTAGTCAATCAACTTTTTGCCGTCTGCCTGTTAATAGAATGCAGTTTTTCTGCGAATAGAATGTAAAAACCTCAAAGACTGGCAGTTCTCGTAAAATGTTGAGGACACAACATTATGAAGGTTACCGGTGCATTTATGTGTACAAAAAGACCAAATAGTTTTGACATATAATTTAAAAGTAAAAATATCTTTGCAAATTTAAGTTTCCTACACAATACATGAGTAGGTACACGATATAAGGCAACAAGGCGGGCGGCGCGTGCGCAGGAATCCGGTAACAATTAGCGGCCGCCCACCGGCGCGCGCGGTTCATGAACTTGCAGCTTATGTAGACCCACCCACACTTGCCATTGTTTAGTTGTATTTAGACAGTATTTCATATACACGTGGCACTTAGAAAAGAGCTAATCGTATCTCTGGACACAGATATAGGTACACGACACGGATATACACCCTATATAGCAGAACCAAATGGAAGTTACTACTACATTCTACCTAATATTAAGTCCCAGCAATCTGTGAAGGCAAGTGCATTTCTTCAGAGCAACCCAAACTGTCGCACAGCAATTTGGGAAATAATTAACAAAACTCAGAAGTGTTGACATTCTCACATTCTAAACGATGGGCGATCAACTAATGTAGGTAGCAGTTAACTGTGGTTCGGTTCGTCGAAAGCATTGACCAATGATTGTTCATACTTAATGGAATTGATTGCGGTGCGTTCGGAGGTTGCAATAGCGGGATATTGCAATCAAATAAATGCGACAATTAGGGCTAAGTAATTTATAGGTATTTAGCTAACGAAATCCTAGGAACCGCAATAATTTCTATAATATTAAATTGTGGTTTTGTTCTCAATGTTTAAATCGAGCCAATAATGCAAAAAAATGGTTACTGGAGCTTCTATTATATTGATTGACGATGACGGTTTGAAGGTTTGCTGTCGGTACTGCAGTAGAATTATACCCGATATTTCTGTTGCCATTTTAGAAAGGGTAAACTAATAATTTCAGTCAAAAAATATACGTATCAAACACTGAAACTACACAGATCACCATTTAGGATTCAAAGTTTAGTTAAATATTTTGATCAGATACATTTTCACCTTGGATTTAAAAAGTTATATCTTAACTGAATTAAGAATACACCAGTTACCACGTATGAGGGGTCCGTGGCTAAATAATAACAGCCGCACAGGTCGATCGATCAGGTTAAGCTACGCTTGCCGCGCTTGGTCTGTGGATGGGTGACCATCTTTACATACTGAGACCCCTCCGTGCCTCGGAAAGCACGTTAAACCGTTGGTCACGGCTGTCATTCGTGGATCTTTGACAGTCGTTACGGGTAGTCAGAAGCCCGAAAGTCTGACAACCAGTCTTACCAGGGGGTATTGTATTACCCAGTAACTGGGTTGTGGAGGTCAGATAGGCAGTCGCTCCATGTAAAATACTGGTATTCAGCTGCATCCGGTTAGACTGGAAGCCGACCCCAACATAGTTGGGAAAAGGCTAGGCAGATGATGACCAGTTACCACGTATGTAAACGAGCATCCATTGTATGTGATGTTAAAAGTATGACACTTATGACTTCTGTAAAAGGCTCTAGACATTGACCAATATTTGTAGTGTTCAAGTTCCAAGCGAACTGTCAAAAAAAGGAAATGACAAACAACGAGCCAAGCATTGTTTAGGCGCCGGAATGTGCGCGTAGGACGCCTGTCGCCATAGCTTGCACAACCGGTGGCTAAAGCGCGCGCTTGCGCAAACTCAATCCACAACTACAAACCGCAGGTCCTATTTCGTATTTCGCTGAAAAATACTTGACTAAAAGCTATAAATCAGAATTGGAAATAATGTTTTTGCTATACAATTGTTGCAAAGGTTTTGTTTGTAGGTTTTGGACTTGTAGGTTTATAACGCCATCTATCGTGATCTATAAGAACTTATATTATAAAAGTAGCACTTAGTTCGCTTGTGTAATCATAGATGGCGCTGTAAACAATGCTTATGAATGCAGCCTTCGTTCGTTGCTTTTCGTTGTTAAGTTTGAATTTTGCAATATGGTTTTGCATTATAATTTCTGGGGGAAAATTATTTACAATAAAAATAGAATATTAAAACAACTAACCTTTATCATTGCTATTCGGTTTCGGTGATTTCTGCCACTGATGTCGTACTTTTTGCGACCAGCTGATTGGACTCTTCCTACCGCGACTTCTCTCGCGTACACTGTAATTCAGAATTTCCATTTTTTTACCAAAACAAAAGTGATGTAACTATCTAAACGTGTTCCCCTTTTCATTGCGTTTTTCTCACTGAGCCACCGCCAAACACAATTTCATATCAAGTGCCGATAACAATGTTTGTACTACTCTTTACAAACTAGTATAGCTTTTTTATTAGGTCAAGTGAAACGATAATTTGATGTTTGGTTTTCATGGAAAAAGTTGTAATATGTTTTATCACACAATTTATCGGGCATCTGGACTCTGGTATACTGTCAATATTATGATTTGTAATTCGACATATTTTGCACTTGATTGTTGCCGTAAGAGCTTTAGTAAACAATCTGTGAAATTCATGGCCGTTTCCATTATTTGAGAAAATGATTCTGACAAAATACCTACTTACGTAAGATTTCACAGAATTCTGGATTATCTCAAATCTCACTAACACTTAGATTAAATATGATTATGATAAGGCGAAAAAAACAATTTAAACTTACATGATAATTTTCTGCTCATTTTTTTCTTCATCAGACACATCGACCCAATCGTCGCTGCGATCGCTTCTGTCGCTGACACTGGTCTCACTGCTCGGTACTTGGAACGCGATCTCCTGCCCGTTGTAGCTGATCACCGACCTCTGTCCGTACAGGCTGTTTGTCTTCTGCTCACTGGACATCGTCGACTGGCTGATGTTCGACACCGTGTCGAACGAGAGACGCTTCTGCACATTCGACGCCGCCTGCTTCCTCATATCGTTCCGCAACTTCACCATACTCGGGCTGTTAGGTATGCTCTCGTAGCAGTGCGACAGTGACGTCGCGTCGCCATGTTTTATCGTATCATATATATTTTCGTTCTCGTTGTACACCGTGTAGTCGGATATAAAGGAATGTCTACTACTGTAGGTGGGACTGCTCTCCTTGGACTTTGGCGGCCGAGCAGGGATTTTCTCATAAATCCTCTCTGATGCTGGTCCTATCTTTTCGTAGCTAACGGTGGATGCACCACTTACTGACTTTGTTATTACGTAGTTCTTGTTGTTATTTTTAGCAAAGGGTTGGTAATCTTCAGCTATTTGTATACCAGAGCTGGATGTTAAACAGTACGGTTTAATAGCAGGTGACTTGCAGTATTCATAGCCATCATCGCTATCACCATCGCCTCGCGTTCTCTCTTCAAGATCGTTCTCGCAAAGTTCATAATTGTGAAGACTGCTCTCATCACCTTCGGGATGTGATCTCATTTCAAGTAGACATTGGTATATATTGTCTTTGTCCGTACACTCATCTGCGTTCTTATCATTTTCAATCTTAGGAATTTCAGGCAAAGGACAATTTATTTTAGAAGTTCTGTCCACACTTTTTATAGGAATTATAACAATGTTTTCATCGTCTCTAGGTTCTAACGGTTCATAATAGTCCTCAACTTCTTCTTGTTTAGGTTTTGATGTGAAACCAACTATAATTTCTTTGTTGCAGGCTTCAACAAGATTACTTTCGAAATCCAAATTAGGATCAGATTGTTGTTCACATGTTGAAATATTTACTTGAGATTCGTTTTTTCCTACTTGAGATTCATCTTGTGCAGTTTCATGTAGCTCATCGGAACAACTAATAGTTGTGCCATTCGTTGTCACACTAATAAAACTGTATGAATTATCAGAGTCCGAATATATTTGAGTACTACTTTTCCGGCGCCATAAAAATGATTCATTAGGTGTTATTGAGGAATTAATTTCTTGATATATTTTTTCACTTTCATTTGGTGTAACAATGCTTACAACTTCTTCTTTTTGTTCATTGTTGACTGTAACTGTTACTGTATTACTTTCGTGGATATCTTCTGGAATTATTTCGACGACCTTAAGAGGTAATTTCTCCGAGTGTATATAGTTTGTTTTATATCTTTTACGGTCGTATAGAGGCTCTTTCCTTTTCACGACCTCCGGGCTTTGGTTCGTTGTTTTATCTAGTTTTGCTAATTCGCTTGTTACAGGCTTGATCGTTTTAATTTTTGGAATGCCGTCTTTTACAACAAGATTTTTGGTTAATACTAGAGATGATTTCTTTTCAGGTACTTTTGGTTTTTCCTTGACAGGTGTTGTACTCTTAGTTTTATCAGGTTGTCTTTTTAACGTATTGCTCGAATTCGATTGAGCTGTTATTTCACATTCAAACTTTTTAATAACATTTTTAACTACAGTACTTTCTACCGGTTTTGTGCGTTTCTTTGATTCCGCTTCTTTTACCTTAACTGGACTACCATCAACAGAATCTGATCCACTCGGCTGTTCGTGTTCACTTGAATCCTGATATTTTAACCGTTTCTTTGAAGTTTTTGGTATTTTAGTACCGTCTGATTTTGAGCGGATTACGCGAATTTTATTTGAACTGTCAGCAATAATTAAATCCTCCATTGAATCCATACTTGAACACCTTTTTCTATTGTTGCGCTTTTTTGAACCCCTTCTTTGTCGTAAAACTATTTTTATGTTTGGACTCGAACTGAGAGTGGAAGAGGGCGTAGAGCTGTTACTGGCTGAACATCGTGAGGCAGATTGTAATTCTTCTAAAGTTTTTGCAAGTTTTGATTGTTTGGGTGATCCAATATGTGTCTCGGTTTGTAAGTTGTTGAATTTTTTGGTTAGTTCTGCAACATTACTGCTTGTTATAGTCATCGTTTTGGCTAGAGGCGGTCGTTTGTGGGATGTCGCGGCGGTTTTTATTTTAAAGCTTACTTTTCTCTGATGCTGTTCCATTGTTTTCTTTATACTCGGAGATACATTAATTGGAATGCTGTATTCTTTGTTATTTAAAGCACACGAATGCTTTCCACCCCTGCCTCCGCCTGTGCTCCTAGTGTCATCACTTTCTGTTGTTATTGCTATCTGTGCGTAGTGGACTGTGTGTTTTTCCTTTTTTTGTTCACAACTTGTAAGTGCAACAGTAGAACTAACAGTTGAATTCAAGAACGCCTGTTTCGCGTCATTGATGGACTTCATTCGATCCGTCAATGTTGGTAAAGGTGGTTTGACGGGTACCGTGTAAATATATTTGTTGCTGTTATTTTGGTTTTCTTTTATAGCCATTTCTGTTTCTGGTAAAATGAAGTTTTTCAGTAGAGCCTTTATAGTGCCGTGTTGTTTTCCGTCGCTGTTGAATTTCTTTATCGACGATATGAGAGTGTTCGTGGTTATCGTGTCGCCTTCCATCAGGTTTACTAACATCGGTGAGGGATTTCTGTCGCTGCTTTACTACGCCATCTGTAACCAAGAAGAAACACATTAAGTTATAGCAAATTAACGTGTAGGAAGTAATTACAAATAGGTGCGATGGAGGTTAGTTTATCCGAATGCTATAACCGTCAGACAATTCACACAGTATGTCACGAATTTTGTAGTATTAAAATTAATTACTGTATTATAAACCTGGTTTAGTTTATCAATGTAGATCACAATGGTCGACTGCAACTGTTGCAAGCCGACTGTTCGAGTTTCTATTGTCATTACACGTTGTTTGTACAGTTTTTCGCGCGAGTTAGTTGAATAGCTCATTACTGCCATAAGTGTCCCACGAGATTGTGTTACTGATAAAGAATGAAATTTATTTGTAATTCAAACCAATTGGTTGCGGACATGTAGTATAGAAAAAGTCGTACCGTGAGATATGCCGCATGCAGAAACACAAGTACAGGACGAAGCCTGTTCACCAACCCAAAAATTACTTTTTAGAACAAAAATTGCCCTTAAAATATATGCAAATCTTTTTAGCACAGCTTCTAAGTGATCTATTCAATGCTTGTGGAGGTTCTTGGCATCTTACAAAGTTATGAGTCCTCCTTACGCATGCAAAACGCTAATATTATTACTGGCAGTAATTTCTCGGCTGTTTGAATGACAATGGCGAGTCGTGCTGGACATTATAGGACGGCAGTTGGCAATAAGTTTGTATTTAGGCGACAAAGACATTCTTTGCTAAACATGTAAGTGGGTATAGTTCGAGAGGCATGTACGCAATTAACGAAGCAGTTGGAGTCGTTTTTTGAGTCAAAGAATTTTTTTCTGTTTCAAGGCGAAATTAAATGAAAAGAAAGAAGTTTGATGAAGATATTATCTAGATGTCATGCATCAAGGATCAGACATCTTAGTACGTTTCTAAAGTACCTACTAATCTATGAGTTGCGCTATATAAATAAAAACTTTATTCAGGTCAGAAAAATACACAGTACAATATTAAAAAAAAAAAAAACTATGAAGTAACAGACTTAGGTGCTAGATGATTACAAATGCCCTGGACCCTGCATTAGGAGTCCCTGTGTCGTGGGGTTTAGAGGTCGCTGTCGGTTTAACAAACTCAGTAACTGAGGTCCTCAATTGCTCATACCTTCCAAAGTTCCCAACATTATCAGTACTTTCGCTTTGCGCACTCGTAGCATTCGCACTAGCCTCAGTTTGGGCCTATTCTAGGAGCATAATATAACAAGGCATGGGGGTCATGGCGTGCGGGGCAGTGCTTTCACCGCGTGGGAACAGCGCACGCGTCGCAGATCACACCTGATTTACCAATTCCTTTGTTTATTTACGTATAAACATGGCTAGCTTTAGAGCTACGGCCACAATTTAGGAAAATAGGATTTGCGCGGTATTATTCTTTGTCTTGATCATTTAGGTCGTATTATGTCGCGTGCTCATTTCAATTTGGTCTTAATTTTGAATGAAGCAGAAACACGAGATTTTGGAATGTACCGAGGTTTTTTAGTGGCAGGTTCATTACGTGGAATGCTGATGCAGTATATAATATTGACATCAAAGAATATCCTGTTACGGCATAGAAAGCAAATGTTGGAACAATAATAACAGATCTATTAAGCTTAAACGTTTTAATAAGACGTCCATTAGAGGCTGTTGTTGCAAATCCAAACGAGAATTATTTGGAATGGTTTAATTTCTAAGCAATTAAGTTTAGCAACAATTCTACAACGTGCATGCAGAATCGCAAAACACTGGAGAACTAGTTTAAGACCTAGGTAAAAGTGAGATGAACGTGTTTACGTAACTAAGGCTTTAGTCGACCGGTATTGCTAGAAGTAATAGGTAATTGTATGATCGCCGTAATTTTGGATCGTAAAACTTTGAAGTTATTAGTATTAGAAAGGAGTTTAGATTGTTACAGGAACTACATAACATCACGCCTGTATTTCCAAAAGGGTTAGGCAGACGTGCACCTAGGTATAGCACTCTCATATTTTGCTGTTTCACAAGCCCCTAATAGTACTCCCACATTGCACTATGTTTAAGTCCTATGTAATAGGGGACGAGTATATTGCCATCTACTGGGCACAAATCCAGACTCCGGGCTACTAGTGAAAAATTCCAGATGGAAAAACCGAATAACATTTTGCACGACCTGAGAATCGAACCCAGCACCTCATGCTGAGTCATGCTCAGCAATAGCGCTGGCGACCACTACAACAACTAGGCAGCCACTAGTGGAAGTACAGGAACTAGTCTTGCAAATACTCCAGCATAGTTTAATATCTGAAGAACAGTCCAGTCATTATGATCTTTTGTGGTTTATGGGTGCGTTTATAAACACAAATTTCACATGCCCAAACATCCGGTGCCAAAACAAAACTATTTACAGACAGATAATACAAATATTTGAACAGTGAGGAAGTAGAACCTTCCGCGGTAAGTGCTAGGTATAGTGTGCTGATCACCACAGCAATAATAACCGCTTGAGAACCTGCACACCAATTCTTTTATGATCATCACTAATCTAATTTAGCTTGGTGACATTAAGCGAGCGTCCCCTACTGGCAGCCAACAAACATGACCTCTTTTCTACTAATGTTTGGACCATTCCCCTTTATTATAATAACTAGCGAGGCAATTGCGTAACACAGTAAGAGCAGGAATGGCTTCCATTTTGACAGCTCAACAACATTCATTGCGTTACTTAAGTTGTTGAACAGACACATTTTTCGAAGATATGAAGCAATGGATTATCAATATCCTACAAAATGAGTATAACGCAATTAGGGTGCAGATATCAATTTGCTAATAAACGCTCCACTAGTTCCATTTCAAGCAAAATCGATTAGCCTGGAAAATACGTCGCATGACTAAGTCGCGATCACCTGACAGTTAATGATGTTCCATTCAATCTGCTTAGGTTATGACATAACCTAAGCAAACCAAACCCATAACATACATTGTATGTTATGGGTTTGGTTTCCGCACTTAGTCCCTCAAATGGACCATTGTGCGTGACCTCTCTCTGCTTAGGTTATAAATGAGATATACATAACGATCGGGAAGTGTTTAACAAATCCATAAGGCGATCAATCTTCTGCAACAGTTACACAATGGCACGTGCGACGCGTTCAGATACTCCATTTACAAATTACCTGCGCCTACGCAAACCTCTTAGAAAGTCCGACAATACGTGATGGAAATCATAGCAAACATAGAACACGTCTGACACCATAGTGCAACACTATGGTTATCTAATGGCTATGTTTATTTAGAAAACAGTTTTCGAATCAAGGCTAATTGTCCGCATCGCGTGTTTGAATAGGAGCGGATGCCTAGAGAATGTTGGGATTTCGTGAAACAAGTTATGGAAAAAAATGTTCACTTTTCTCGTGAAGCATTATGTAAGAAATTAGGTCAAACTTGCTTTGTTTTCTGATGATCTTTTGCGAATGAGGTCTTCGCTCTTAGTTTCCTATTAGCAGGTCCCATAATAATCCTACATCGCAATCATTCTCACCACAATGGATGAAGGAATTAGGACACCCTACTTTCTTCCAGTTTCTTAACTTGCGTAAGATATTATGTATAAACTATGAGAACTATGACCTTCTAGCCGGCTTGCAGCTTATGGATGCGCTGGCCTACTTACCAAGCCATTAGCTATGTAAAATACCTACTTGCAAACCTGTCATGTATTTTATTTCTCGTTATCTTTCAGCAATATGCTTTAAACGATGGGAAAGTACTAAGCTACGTCAAAATTATTCACAATAAGTAACATTGAATTCTTTGACGGCTATTCAGCGCAAGCGCAAACTAGCTAATTTGGTATTTGCGCCATTCATGTGCCATTACCCGGTAAGTGGACCAATTTGAAAAGAAAAGTAAGTCTTTCAAAACACCTTTGTTTATAGATAAATACCATAGATATCCGTGATAAATACGAATAACACAGAAACCTATTTAACTACTTTTATTTAACAAATGACGGGGTCTTTTGAACATTCTGGAAGTAGGTCCTTCCCAGATTTGGAACTGTTTGTTGCACGTTTTTTGGCCTTCGGGTTTACGGTATTTCCCGTTAAGCTGATTAGCTATTAAGGGTTAAAGCAATTAGCTAATCAGCATGAATGAGGTGGCCTAGTAACTGAGTTGTATTTTGAGATAGTTGTCTATGGACCATGGTCTTCGGGAGAAATATTTGTTTTTATTTCTACTAGATGACGCCTACTGCGTCCTTGAAATGTTAAACGTCATCTGTTGAGCCATCCAATACATGTTTTTTAAATTATCGTAACCACAAACTGTGTCATTTATATTTCAAAACATGTAGATATCTTGACATCATCACCGTATAGGAAAAGGAAGACTAATATTCTTAATTTTAATATGGGATTCCCTAAGTGACCATTGTACTAGTGCCAAGTATTGGCAATGCACGGTGTCCGTCGAAGGTCGTATGTTGGCAGTGAGGTGTGAGCGATGAGCCCATTGCCCAGTTTGAATAACTGTCAGTAACGGCGTGTGCGCATGCTGCATCGCAAACACGATACTATCGATGAGAGAATGCTAAGAGAGGTAGTGGTAGAACGAAATGTGTTCCATATCTAAAGTATGTATGAGACACAATTCCTTGTCTCCGCATTCGCTTATTAATGTAGTTTTTAAACTTTGATGTAAGTATTTTGATGAGCTTTTGCACAACCGTTTAACCCTCGAGGGATGTTTTAGTGTTGAATTTAATGTAAGGATAAATGACGCCACAATATTGCAATGTACCCATACAAAGATAAGGCGCATTGAGTATATTGATTGATAAATGATTTTATTAGGAAGTAGGTTTGTACAAACACTTTTAAACGTCGATCATATTTTTTAAACTAGATGAGGTCGGCGTTTCTAATCTGACTACTCTAAGAAGAAAGGCCGAAACAAACTCAGAGGTCACAGTCTCTTTTAAAGTCCAAACATAATCTTGGTCAGAATTTTGATTGATTTATGTGTGATGTTTTCTCTGAATTTTACTTTCCACGAAGTGTTTTTCCCCGTGCTACATACGTTGCGCGTCGTCGGTTATTTACTGCGACTAAGGTGTTGCAAGCGGAAAACTGGTCACGTTGTAAATCTTAGATTAGGTATTGTGATATAAGAGCTCTGACCACTGAACTCTAACCTGAAACGACGGGAAGTCATCAAATAGCAGTAAATACGTCTTTAAATACAATGACACATAACAAAGCGTGTAATTTTCGTCATACAATTTGAGTTATCCAATCTTTCGGAGTTTCCGAGTTTGTCGTAATGCCGAGTTTCCCATAATTTCGAGTTTCTCTTAGCATTGTATGAGACAAAGGGCTGTAAAACGATGGCGACTGACGAATATGTAAATAGTGAAGTCGAATAATATTTATGTATTTGACTTTCACTTTAGTGACATGACATTTGTTTGCGACATGGCCATAGTATTCAAATATGGCTAAGTATAGTTTGTCGAATAAATGTGTTTATTTTAACATCATCAATGCGTTTTTAAATTAATGCAATTGGCCAATTATTTTCATAATGTCAATATCATCACCACTGTACTCTCAAAACGGAGAAGGAAAACATTGTTAGGAAGCCGGCATGTCCTAGAACCAAAAATTCGAAGACATGTGACATCTACTAACTCGCAATGGGCTCGCGTGGTAGATATTACAGCCCACTCCCTGTCACCGAAAGGAGGCCTGAGTCCTAGCAGTGGGAACATTATATTATATGATTATCCACCATTGTGAAGGGACGAACTTATATGCTCGTATTTTATATTTATTCGACACACTATAAATAATTGATATCGTATTGCCTCACATATATTTTATAGGTAACTAGCTGCGCCCCGCGGTTTCACCCGCATAAGTCTCGATCCCGTGGGTATATCGGGATAAAAAGTATCCTATGTCCTTTCCCGGGACTCAAGCTATCTCTATACCCATCCAAATCGGTTCAGCGGTTTAGGCGTGAAGAGGTAACATACAGACAGACAGACCGACAGACAGACAGACAGAGTTACTTTCGAATTTATAATATTAGTATGGATAGGTAAATATAATGACGATTTTGTTAACTCTGTTAAGACAATTATATCGCATTTTGGAGAATAAACAAAGTCTAAGGACTCATAAAGCTAGAACCGTTATGTTTTATGGCTGTGTTTGCAGATTTTTCTCAGATGATAAAACAGATATAATAGTGGAGATAAAAATAGAGATGCCTATATTCATAAGAGAAGTGGGTTATTCAGAAAATAACCCACTTGTTTTTGAGCTCAGGAGTGTTGGATTGTTGGTTGACTCCGGGCTTCTTCTAAGAAATTCCAGATAGAAAAACCGATCTCATGCTCAGTAGTAGCGCTTGCAATATAGATAGGTAAAGCTCAAAAAATAAGAAGAATAACCCACTCCTCTTATGAATATAGATTCATAAGAGGAGTGGCGATATTATCGTCGTGCACGTACATATTTCTACATCCTCTCTTAGAACGTGTCTCCACATGGCGATATCATCGCCGCGAAAATTTGATGGCACGGCTAGACTATCGCCGCGATTCTCTCGCTCGTGGAGACGGGCCCCTTAGGGTGCTGAATAACGCTTCTGACGCCGCAATAAACGTGGCCACCTGCTGCGCGCAAACAGTATAACGATAGATGTACCGTCGAAATGAAAAGAAATGTCAATTGTCAATTCAGTTTCAACTAGTTTCTAAACCAATTCTTGGTAGTAATAAGGAATGGGCACGTGGAATGTACAGACACCAGCACATCAAGCTACTAGAATCTATCAAATTTCTTTAATAGATTTTCAACTTTATTGCTATAGCATAAGATTTAAAGTTGATTGGGAAAATATCACAGATTCGGGTAGCTTGATGTGCTAGCGTCTGTACATGAGTATGCCGGTTACTAGCGTCAGGTAGTTAGCACACAAGCACTGTAATAACACGTTTCCTTTGAACTTTAGAATGTAAGTACTACTACAGTAATTTGCCACTTGAGTAGACCTAGAATACGTAGATTCTCGTATCATAGCTAAGACTATAGTGTAGGAAAGAGGTTTTTTTTTACAAGAAGGGTCTGAAAAGAAATCATACGGTTTATTCGTCTTCTTAGCGAGGCGATAGAAAAAATAACACGAAAACATAATGTTATAGCTGTTTTATGTTTGGCCCAAAACTTGGCAACGCGAATACCGTTCGCTGACGCAGCCATTAGGTCCTCATGAGTGCAGGTGCTGCATGCGGTGCAAAATGGGAGTTGAGCACGAGCAATAACATCGCTTCATTTTCATAGCTTCAACTAAGTTAGCGTTGTTATTGGTTAGTTTTGCACACATTCCTGGCTACGCATCCTCGCTCAACTCTGTTGGAAACGCAGAGCGATGTTATTGGTTTGTTTCACACAAATCTCTCGCTACGCATTCTCGCACATCCCTGGCGGAAACGCAGCCTTAACGTTGTTGACCCATATTTTTCGAACATATGAAGCAATGGCTTGGCAAAATCCTTTAAAATTATTCAGGTTCTGATTGATAGTGTGTTACGCAATTAGGGTACCTGGACAGTGTGCCCCAAAAGTTACTATCACATCCTAGAGGAGGATATTTTATGCATAATCAGTGATCTAACCGGTCTCTTACGCATTGTTCAGACCAAACGTATAGTCGGCCGCTGACTGTGAGCCAGTTTATCGCTTTTCCATATACTTACCTATATTTATATTCTCGTTCACACCAAAGTGACCGAACCGACTATACGCTATTACGTAGTGCGTTGTCACTACAAGGGGGGGTGGAGGGGGGGGGGGGGGTTCAGGGGATCAGACCAGAATAAATCACTATACTCACAGTCGGCGGCGGACAATACGTTCGGTGTGAACGATGCCTTATATCGCAATCATAATCCTCGTTGGTTTAGTGGCCGCAACTTCGCAAGACTATGAGGTCCTGGGTTCGATTCCTAGGTCAGGCAAAGTGTTATTGGGTTTTTTCATCATGAATTTCTCAGTAGCACCCGGTAGTCTGGATTCGTGTCCTCTCATAACTCAAAATCAGCCTATAATGTTCCCACTGCTGGGATACAGGCCACTCGGCGAGCCTGATTGATGACTTGTGCCCGATGGAGGTCAATAAACTCCCCCTCTACTACATGGGACCTAAACATAACTGGTAAATGTGGATGTACTATAGGCTGTGAGCTGTGACTATAATAGGTTACTTCTGCCTGACCCTTTGAGAAAAACAGGCGTGATATTATGTACAGTCAACAAAAGAAATAAGTATGCAGGATCGTCGGATATAGTTGATGTTTAGTAAGAAACAGATGGATGTTCTAGCATAAAATTTTAAAACAAACAGCTCATTTATCAAATTAAATTTTATGCGAGGACATCCATCGGTTTCTTACTAAACTTCAACTATATCCGACGATCCTGCAGACTTATCTTTTTTGTTGACTGTACATACTTATAGTTTTCTTTCTAAATAAAGATAGTCGCGCATGTTTTAATTAAATAACACCTATTGTTCTGTCTACGGTGTCCCTAACGAGCCGGACACGGCAGTTATAACAACTTGTGCGTCCACGCGACACAATGACAGGAAGTTTACCCACAAAGATATTGTTTTATTTTCAAATTGAAGCTAGATGTGCTATGTATGTGTGTGTATGCTTGTGGCTCGGAAAACTCGTGAAAAGTTTTCTGGGATGAAAATTATACCATGCATTCGCATTATGCGTTTCCGGATGGGTAAATGATAAAAGTGGCTACGAGTATCTACTGGCGGCTCGTTATAGATCTACACCGAGATGGCCAAAGCACTTTTAGATATATCCTTAAAACTAGCTGCGCCCCGCGGTTTCACCCGCATATGTGTCGATCCCGTGGGAATACCGGGATAAAAACTATCCTATGTCCTTCCCCGGGATGCAATCTATCCAAATTTTATCGAAATCCGTTCAGTGGTTTAGGCGTGAAAAGGTAACATACAGAAAGACAGACAGACCGAGTTACTTTCGAATTTATAATATTAGTATGGATATATGTGGCTTTGCTTGCTGTTGTGTTACCAAGCTATGAGAGGAAAACATACCTATAGTAGGTATCTAACGTTTAGAATTTACACAGTTGCTTGACAATTGACATTAACCCATTAACCACATTATTTCTACACTGCAACCTCGTATAGCCATAACTGTATAATTGTTAACCATAATATAATATAATACATAGTTACATCAGTAATTTAAAATTCATTATCTTTTAATTTTTTTTTTTTCGGTATAGAGAATTAGAATCAGTATTGCCATACAACGTGGCAATGCTGCCAGCCTTTTGGGCACGTTTCCTATTGATTGACAGCGATGCGGACGAATTTTTTGATGCCCTTTGATTATTTCCCCTCTCTTTTTATATACTTGTACATATTATTATTTTAAGACAGCTTTTAAATATTGTAAATATTTTGATTTATCTTTTAATTGATTTTATAGTAAAAGTGCGACGCGGACGTGGGAACTAATAAGTTTTCACAGTGATCAATGAAACTGTATCACTTTCCTTTGCGTGATCGGTGGTACTATAATGAAATCTTATGGGTAGTTGTTAGTCTGCGGTTTTGTTACCATCACTTTCTTTGGTGGTGTAAGAGCGAGTACCTACTCTCGTTTCTGCTCGCCGTCACTTCAAAAATAACTGTCGTGAATCGTAGTCATCATAATGTTCCCACTGCTGGGACAGAGGCCTCCTCTCTGTGAGAGGGAGTGGGCCGTAACGTAATCCTCCACGCGGGCCCATTGCGAGTTGTAAATGTCACATGTCTTCGAATTTTTGGTTCTAGGACATGTCGGTTTCCTCACGATGTTTGAATGATCTACTCAATTAGAGAACGTTTACAAGATCTTCACAATCACCTAGCACATTTTCTTTCGGATCAAATACATATTGGTTATAGTGAAAAGGTAAGTAGTCAAGACGAAGAAATAATTACAGAAAATTCTGAAAAATTACATTTATTTTGGTACGGATAACTGAGAAAGCAAAGAGCTGGACGGAGACAAATTAAAAGAGAGAAGGTATTTAGCGGGACATTATAGATTAAATAACAAATATTAATAACAATGGCTGAAGTCTGTATCTACCTACTGACTTATATTATTCTAAGATATTCATCATAGATATAATTAGACGCTTATCAAATCACAGACGTAAACAGACAATGATAATGATATTATGCAAACAATGCCTACTACGTTACTATTTATGAAGCCTAGCGATCATTGTATTCAATTCGTATCACACCTGACTATACTCGACAGCACGAAAACGATGCAGATGTGACTAGAAATATGAGTAATAATGATAGTGAAATTACTATCACTCATTAGACCTCTCTGGACGAAAACCTTATCAATGACGGAGAGACTATGGTATTAGTCATTAATAACAAAAGCGATTTAAATGCAGAATGAATAAAAACGAAGCAATTACCGAGAATATTATCCATATAATCTATTCAGAAGGCATTTTAGAAACACTTGTTGGGATTACAAAATAGGTAACACAAACCGGTTACTAAATACCACAGGTAAAGGAATTACCGAATCCCTGCAATTTGTTAATGAGTTCAAAGGAAAGGGCGATCGACAAGCCACAGCTAATATGAATTGAGGAATGGTTCCCATGCCCAAGGTTGCATACATAGCCGGACGTGTATTTACAATGAATGTATTGTTAAATGAAACAATGCAATGGATACCGTGTCAGTCGAAATTTACAGCATTTGTGTAGATGTTGTTAAAGTTGTGGGGAAATTTGAACAAAGGTGAAGCTAATATCAATGAAAAGTTTGTAATGTCTCGTTAGCAAAATTGAATTAATGTTCATTTCTACGGCTTCAGTGTGTAATAGAGGCGGGTGTTATATTTTATTTCTATATATAAATTCTTTCTGCAAAAGGATCTAACTTCTAATTTTGGATCTTTGCAAATGGCTACGTCCGTACCGTAATATTCGTCTGCATTGTTCTACAAATTGGCCGTAGTTACTTCTGAAATTTTAAAGAACTAGTAGTAATATAGGATGAAAATAGCAGATGGCAATCATCGTTGCGTTTGTTACAAGCACATTACTTCACCGGCGTCATGTGAAGTTAGTAATAAAGTAATAATTGCAGCCGTCCGCTCGCGCGTGACTTGCCGACCTTAATATTTGACGTAGCATACACATGTGCGGCCAACTTTAATTCTATTATTTTTAAACTGGAAATAGCTGTTGTTATTCTCAATTACACTTATTATGAATGTTATTCGGATGTTGCAGTTGCCACCTTTACCATCGATTGGAAACGAATCAGAATTTTAACAAGAGTATCGATTCAAGTATGATTATCTACGTTGTATGCAAAAGCGCTTTCTGTTTCTTTTATTTCAAGGTAGCTATGAGTTTTTATATGGTCGATGGCCTGTGCATATTTTTCTACGTTTTCATCAGTCGTTAACTTAATATTCATACACGCGTCTGTATGGTAATTTATGATGGGCATAAAAAATCGTAATAGAATATTGGTTTTCTTGAGCAGGCTGCTTCAAGTTCATCGATGTTTATAGCAAGTGAAATAAAATATTGGTATCCAAATAACACATTAGGTAGAAAAAACCCATCTATCACTTTATTTTAAATTCTTTTCGAGCGTTGATATAAAAAAAGGACAGAGTTGAAAATTGCTCTATACCTTTCGGTATTTTCAAACAAGCGAGCAATACGTATGTATATCTTATGGCATGAAAATCGTCTCCATTGAATTTTCCTCATTGGGATAATATATGTTAGTTCCTCAAAATGAAGCGAAAAATCTCACTCACCGAACATTAAAATGCGACTGGCGGCGGAAATCAAGAAAATCAGATGTTACTCGTAGTCTAGGTAGGACTATGTAGAAGAGTCTAAACAATGTTTACGATTTTCCGTCACCATTTCTCTTTGATAAATGTTAATTATAATTGATTAATGAGTATTGAACAAACGCAAGAGGAAAACGAACTGCCAATATAAGAACAAGATGATTACGATCAGCGGAATGTAAAAGCATATTCAAAAACAAGTCACGCGAACACTGTGCAGTGTTGCGGAAAGATTAATGATCTTATTCACACAGCCCAAGGTAGGTCTGTAACGTCCATTCCCGTTGTCCCCATTAAGTCCTGTAGTGAGTCTAATAAGGCGCTTCGGCACGTCTGTATTCTCCACCAAATCTATCGGCCTCGATTGGCTTGGGCCTACGAAAATTCATCGATCAGGCATTTTGAGGAAATGTTTTCAAATGACCTTCTCATGGTTCTCATAAGTGCAATCGGTTGTATGTGAGTGTGACATTTCGTTAATCAAACGCGGACAATACCGTTTTGAAACCAAAAAATTGCAGAATCGATATCAACAATAATTTAGTTAATTTTTACTAATTAGACGGTTGTGAATTTTATTGGAAATGCCAATGTCATTGCTAAGACTGCAAAAGCTGCAACAGTTTGACTTTTGGACTTTATTCAAGTAATTCTAGGTGTTTTACCTAAAACTTCAATTGATTTCAGCATAGATCTTTGAACAGTAAATTTATAAATTGCTATAATCACCATAAACTGCCTTGACAAATTACCCCATAAGCAAATTAATACACGAAAACATCTAACGAGTGTGAAAATGACCAGCATCCTATATGGATGCTGATAATAATCTCGTTATGATAGTTATCTCACGTTCCGTTACAAATAAAACTTAAACGTCCAAATTACATGAACGTTAACTGGCAATTTAACTGAACTCGACCGACTTACCCTCCATGATAGCATTACTTTCACTGTTGTATAGACTAACGTATAATACCTACATTAGAAGAGAATTTGATCGCTTTCCATGATTAGGTAACTGATTTGTTGCCATCGAGTCCCTACTCGATTTATTGTCTATGAATCAACTCACGTAGTCTATTTGTAATGTCCCGGTAAGAAATTTCTATGGCTGCAGTCGATGTGTCGTTGTTGTCTTGATTGCTTTTGATCTGTGGTATTACGTTTATTGTGTCTGCAATTGTCAATTATTGAGCAGCAGAGCATGTTACATTGCAATTTGTTTGATTATTGTTAAGTTTTAAATCATCACCATCTATTGGACTCTCACTGGATTCATGGTCGTCTTTGACTTCAACCCCCGGTTTCTAAGGGAAGGTTCATATCTGACGGAACATGCGTCGCGTATTATCGGTCGCGTAACGCCAGAACAGACAAATGTATAGAAAAACACTTGACCGTTCACACTTAACGTCTTCAGGTAAAACTGCATTATTATAAGTACTATTGTTTGTAACAATGTTATCATTTACATTTTCTCTCGCTTTGCCGTAATGATTGAAATGATTGGCTGCTAGTTGAATATTTTCAATTACCATAACTAACTCTACGCACGAGTAACTGCACTTCTTGCTCGTTGTTACCTTATTTTGAAGTGACTTTATCACATTAAATTCAATAATACAGAACAATGAAGTGGAAAATTGAGTCTATTATTATGCAATTTTATTATAAGTTTTGAATGGAAATTCTTTTATGTATTTGATGTAACGGTTCAATACAATTTAGAAACTAGTTCATTTACTATGTTTGCAAGTTACATAAATGACATAACACTGTCCATTAATAGGAACCTATCAATCGAAAGCTGCACACAAAACGATTATGTGCAGAATCAATTATTAAAAAGCTATTATTATTGTTTATAATAGTCGAGAGCCGGATATTGATAGCAGACAGTTATTCGCACAGCTCTAACTTAATATCACTTTCTCTAGACATTTCAATTATTATTTTATTTGTTTTTATTACCATCATCCAATGTTTGGCAAATCCGAACGGGCACATCACTAACCACAGAACACCACTAAGCACCAATATAGTATTAATTTACGTCACAACACGCGAGTCATCAAGTAATTCCATGATGAATGACGTTATTATTAGCAGTTTATAAACGTTTTCTCTGCGGGTGGTATCGGAGCGATCCAAAATGGCGTCGGAGCGCACGCTATACGTCTGTCTCTGCGGGCGCACCGGCTGTCACTGACGTCTGATGGTGATGGCGTTGTGACGACATGACCTGGTGGAATTGGGTGAAGCGGACGGACGTGGGCTTACCTGGCTAAATACTTTTCAGGCTGTATATTCTTTGCAGAGTTGGATAGTTTAGTAACGATTAACACTCTCCCTGCCATGGGAACCGTCGGCAAACCCTAAAAAATTTTGTTCAGCAGGCCAAAGCACATTTTTTAATACTTTTATCACATTATCCATAACAGTACGCCAGTAGTTGTAAAAACTATTTGAATTCGGAAGGTCAGGGCGGATCCCACGGCGTCCTGAAAATTATTATTTTGGACCCGCCGGCATATCCCACGGCCTCTTGTAATAATTTTGACGACTTTAGACTCACGGCGTTCACAAGCAGAAACTTTGGGACCGCCGCGCGCCGCGCCGTCCATGTTCTCCTGAACTTAAAAAGTTTTATATATTATCGGCAGGGAGAGTGTTAATTCTTGCGGTACCTACGGCAATGCGTGTGAGAAAGGACCATAACTTTTTTGGCGACTAGCTTGTGTATATTAACATGGTTCATAATATTATGTAGAGCAGCTGTGCAATGTTTATTAAACCAGTCCAGTGACTTTCAATCCTCTATAAACTCTATAGTGCCATTCATATATGTAAGTATGTCAGAATATTATTAAAAAATTTGCGTGGAACAATTTTGAAATTGTTTTCAAACACCTTTATGGGTAATCCTAATCAGATTTATTATATTTGCCGCCTATAAAAATACAGTAAGTATATTATTATAATTAGGTTTCTTTTTGTCGGTAGTTGCCTAAGTTGATTTTAAGATGTATTGAGGGACTCATCTTGAAAGAACAATAGCGTTAGGAAATGAAAGGACATTGACAGGTCACCAGACAATAGTCAATTCAAAAAAACCGGTCAAGAGCGAGTCGGACTCGCGCACCGAGGGTTCCGTACCATCATATTATGTTTTTAAATTTTCATTGGCGAGGCCTATGTTCGTCAGAGAACTTAAACACTGCGGTGTATAATATTGTAGTTTTAGGTCAGCGCTATCTCTTGACCGATAGTGGAACTAATGTAACTTTTGTTGATGATTTCTGAAAAAGTGTGCTATTTAGAGACATTGTTTTCAGATTTTTCTCTATGCAAACTTCAGAGATAAGGGGGGAGGGGAGGGGGGAAACGGTATATTTTTCATCAAAAGTCGAAAACTATGCGGCCTAAAAAAAAGAAAAAATCTTTTAGAATGTGTAAACTGCGCTCTTTCATATTATGATACCCCACATGCCCAGTAGCCCCACTTCGAATTTTTCAGTCATTGTTGCAAAAAAAAAAAAACTTTCTTATTTGTAAAATGGGCAAACGTCATTTAAAACTATGTCAAATTTCAAGTTGATAGGATTAGTAGTTCTTGAGATATCCAGCTGTGACAAACGTACAGACAGACTGAGTCGAACCATAAGGGTTCCTTTTTACCATATTGGTACGGAACCCTAAAAAGGATTACCAGAAAACCTTTTTGCCGCGACCTTGGTCACGTCACTAATTTAACTGGCAGCATGAGCATAGATAAAGAAATAATTATACTATGCAGAAATAATGACAATAATAAAGCTATCGGTTCGTGCCTGCTCGCGCACGCTCCTATACATCCAATTACGAAGGAATTTGGGTCACTTGCCTTTGCCTCATACGTTAAAAACTACGTTATTTGTTATTTCGACGACTTCATTCTTTCTTTGACAAATAGCTATTGGATAACTTGAACATCAATTAATAGGATTTTTTAGGTACTTAAGTAAATGTTGCGCGTGAGTTGATTGAAGAATCAAAATTCGTTGAAAATGTTGCTTTGATTTTCTTATCGTTTAGTAAATGCGAATGATTAATTTATTGCTATTTTTGGGGTATAGAATATTGGAAATAATTCGATTCATTTTATTTTAAAATATTCTAACAGACTAATTATTCTTTGTTAGAATATTTTAAAATAAGATGAATCGATGATTGCATTGCAGCATCTTCTTTTCATACCTAGTATAAAAAAAAGTCGCTCCCGCTGTCTGTAAGCTTAGATCTTTTAAACTACGCAACGGATTTTAATGCAGCCTTCAGCAATAGAAAGAGTGGTTCAAGAGGAAGGTTTATATGTAATAATACATGCATATATTACAGTAGAGAAAAGGCGAGAAATTCAAAGATTTGTAACGTGATGTCGTCGTAACAAACATATTTTTGTGCGCTTACATTGCAAACGCTGGCTAAACCTTACGAGATAGATCAAATTAATGTACAACGGAATTGTATATCTTAAAAAGATCGATAAAAAGTCCGCGATGGTATATGTTTACCTCCTAAGGATAACTCACAGTAACCATTTTTGTCATTTACATATTACTAAAAAAAATATTGGTTATTTACCAAGCTATTTTAAACAACACAGTATTATTATTTATCTAATTAGATACGTTGTGCATTTCATGTATATCAAAATTGCCCTTTACAGCATACTAATAATTAAAAAGAATATTTTAGAAGATATCAGAGATTTAAAAAGCGGGGCAGGAGCGGCTGACGGGCGAGGCGGTAAGTTCGCCGGGTCAGCTAGTGATGTATATTCAAATAATCTAAAACAACATCACTAAACCGAAGTAGTTTAATAAACCGTTAAAAAATATAAAATGTTAATAATAGTAATAGTTTATCCTCTCCCAAAATATCATACAGCCAATCAATAATAGGCTTACCTATAGAAACTAACCGATAGGTAATTACCTACCTAATTCTTTTATCATGATATTTATGGGAACTGATATAACATATAAGTTCTCTACAAAATTATGCTACTGCTAGCTAACGAAGGCAAAATAATCATGCAGGCTACAACATTTTCAGAAAAACTAAGATACGTCAGAAAGTAAACGCTGTGATCAAACACTAAATATGTTCGCTATTCCACAAACAGGAAAACGAATACTTATAAAACTGCAGCATATCAGCAACATAGTCATTATTTTTAGCCAATGAACGTACTAGCATGATGCATCAATCCATAGGGCAAATCATAATTGTGGCGTACATATTATATAGAATCAATCAACAGCAAGGCTATCGGTGGCGTACACAATAATTACATGCTTACATACACAACTACATTCCTCAGCAAGACAACCGGTATCTATGGGAGACTGACAAGTTTTTGTAAACGCCATAGACTAGAGGCGGAATGAGTGATGACCTGTGCCGTGTAATTGTAGCTTCAATGTCAGACATAAGTGGATGCTCGTTGGACAAAGTCGGAACTAAATTGAAATTCGATGGTCAGCGCATATTGCACGTGGTTAAAGAATCTGACCTTTTAGAACATACAAATTGGATTCGTTTGCCTGCAGCTACTGCAAATGGATTTAACAACATATGTCGAATCCTTGAATTTAATGTTATGATAACAGAAAGTCTTCAACAGGTGTGGAACGCTCATAGCCTTGTGCTTAAATCTATAAACCTACTTTAAAAAGACTGCATTCGAGATAATCATGACACAAACAGAGCAATAAGCAAAGATAATCCTAAATGTTACCAAACAGCTTGTGAAATATGTTACATTTTGTATAATTTTAAAATTAGCTCGTTGCATATAGAACGAAATGCATAGAAACGAGTATGAAACAGAAATTAAATAAATATCCGGACGATTATTTGCAAAAATATGCTCATGTCATATAAGTTAAACACCAAAATGAATTCAGAATGACCAACATCTGGTTGACAGAGTTTGTTCAGAGTTCAGACTTAGCTTGAAACCTGAGTCATGACATATATCTTTAGAGTCCAGACAGTCATGTAATACCTACGTAAAGCCGTGCTATCGAGCGGTGTCACATTACGGTCGGGAATCCTAAATAGTGAGAAGCGTCTACGGAAGCTACCGCCGCTATAGGGTTTCCTTCCTTGTGACTAGGAATCGATTCTTGCACAACAAGTACGGTTTCCGAATCTCGATTTACATTTATTTAAATCGATACGTTCGATGTTGAGGCAAGTTTCTTATTTCTTTTAATGAAGCAAGAGAATGTCTTTGAAACGGATATTACAACTGTCTTCAGTTTCATTGCAAGTTCTTTGATGGTAAGTTTTTGAAGAATAGGCAAGTGCAATTGTTTCATTATTCTTTTTAGCGTATTGATGGCGAAAAGTTCAAATATCTTTGACCCAAAATTTAGCTGCGCGAACTCAATTTATTGAAGCAGTCATAAGATTATCAAAGGTTTGGGAGACAGGGCGCAGGGCATGATTTTATTAATAAGGTATGTAACCAAACCAAGTACTTTCATTAATAAGTCTATAATAATAGAAAGTGCAGTGGACTTTGATAAAGTAGCTAGCTCGGAAGACGTGATGATAAATTACACCTGTTGGCATTTTCAATTGTCCAAAAACCCTGAGAATGACCAGCTGAGAACATATTCTATTTCAATCATATTCAATTGCATGTTTCTCAGACCATTGTTATATTTATTAGTGTAAATTATAGATGACCCAGTTTGATATCGGATATAGACTAGAAGCTGTAAAACAAGCTATAGATAACAATTAAGTCTCGGAAGGATTATATTTATAACCATATTTTAAATGTGTAATTCGACTGAGTAATATGCATACGGGCGTGCATATTGCACATGTGTAAGACAATGAAGGCGGGCCAACAGATGTAGGAAATGTGTTCCATTTCCCTTTTAATAATATACCATCTGAAGATTATTCGAATCGGAATGTTTCAAGTAAATTTATCGTCGGCTAATACAGAAGGCAAGTTAGTAACATTCGTAATGAAGTAGACTAGACAATTAGACATTGCAGTAGACCAACAACAAATTAATAGGAAGCAAAAAATGTAAAACAGAGACCGATGAGAATTAAACTGTCAGTTGGGCAACAAACCTTGCGCGTTTGTTAGGCAACATGATTTAAGAAATATACATTCGTAACAATACAAAACGTAAAACACACACACACTATTAAATATGATACATTTACCCAGCTCAGGCGCACAATGGGGCGTCAATACTAATAGTAAGCGGCGTGCATGCAATACCGCGAATTGTGAAACTGTAGTAAAAACACGTAAAAACTGCATAAATCAGATGCTTTGACGCGACAACTGTGGAACGAATTCCTTGCGAATGGGAAAGGAAAGAGTAGATGGGAACTCCGTTATTGAAGCTGGTGCTGTAGCTCCGGAAGAGGAAGAAATCAAACAAAAAATTGTTTGACAGTTTTAACAAGATTCAATAAGATATCAAAACGAAGCTTATATTGAGGCATAGAAGTGATTATAGCCAATTCCAATTTACATAAACGCGAGATTTTCTTAATAGTCAACACATCAATTTCCCGGATATACTTTTACTTATAACTATTTCTATTTGAACAGTAATTAATGCTCTAAGAAAAGTGAAAACAACCGGACCAGGACGTGCCATCGTTGCTGAAAAGTCAATAAACTAGAGGTACTGGGCACGGCTAACGTAAGTAAGCTTGCCCATACTGGTCGCGGTCCGGCCCTGCCGCCAATTAACTCTAAAAGGTTGTATTATGTCGTCTGCCGTTCAGGTTGCACCCAGGAACAAGGGAAAGTGACTGGAAGGGTCAATGGACCTGCACCTGTTATAGCTGACATTTTAACGTATGGGTCCACGATTTCACAAATCAAAGGGTACGCTCCCAAATGCGATACCGGTTCCATTCTTACACTTGACTTGGCATTAAGGGATTCGTTTCATTCAACTTTTGTTGAAGAGGTTAAAAATACCGACGAAAATTTTGTGGTTTATTTTTATCTTCATTTTTAGAATGAGGACTAAGATTAGGCACAATAAAAATTTTTTTGCGAAGCCAGTGGCACTTATAGGTAAAGTTATTTTCAAACCAGAACCACATAAGGAGCCATTTGGAAATGTTGTTTAGAATGGAGCTATTAATCTTAATGTTTCATCTTAAACGCAATATTACTTAAAACAGCAACCGTTAAAGCAATTTACTGCTATGTAATTGAAAGCGACTTGGATATTTGGACGAATAAGAAATCTTCTGGTCGCCAGAATAGTAGAAAATATAAGTAAGAAAAGTGACAAATGATTATTACGCGATTATGATTATATGAGTGACGAAGTATATGAAAGTGTGTAAAAGCCGTTTCTTTCAATTAGTTTAGCTGTCATAATCCTGTGACCTATGTGGCACGCGGCGGCAATCCGTGGAATGAAACAGCATGAGACGACATGCCGCGGCATCCCACAGCATGCCACGACGTGCCGCGGTATGATTGTATCGAAACAAAGTAATATGAATTCTAAACTCATTGAAATACGGATAAAAAGAACTTGATCAGATATAAAATCCTTTACCGTGTCGTGCCGTGCCGCGACGTTAGTCAGCGCCGCTGGCCCTAAAGCATACCTTTCCCTATTGGGGACATAAATAGAACTAAATTGATTTGTGATGTGTTTAAATTAATTTAGGTAGGATTTATGTTTGAATCATGATTTGTGGTTATAAATAGATACACAATTGTCACTGTTATTATAACCAATATCTAGATAATTATTGTGCTGCTATGCTGGTGTCTATGTCATTTAGACTTATTATTTTCCAATCAGTAAATAATATTGTATTGATTGACGTCGGTCCTGACCTCGACATTGAAGATTTGTTAGATCATCATTACGTTTTTAAAGAAGTACTAGCATGTTCTATTAACTTAATTCATCTACTGGTCCACACACATACAATGTTACTCATATCTGAAAATCTGTATGAATGTGGTATTTCATATTTTTGAAATTGTAGTAAATAATACCAAGGTTAGAAAATTGAGACTCTTTGGAGACCAAGCTGATGCAACAAGATGCCACTGAGAGATATTATAGAAATGGCTTTCTGAAAGTGAATATATTTCCTATAATGAATACCTATCGCTTTGCAGTGGGAATAGTTCAAGTAAGATCCGATCCGACCCGATCTTATAATACTTATATGAGAAAGTTGACAACAAATAATATCGAGGGTATGTTTCAGAGTATCCCGTTACCAAGCCACTACCAACCAAATTGAGGTCAGTGAAAAATTGAACAGAATTTGAATTCAATGATCTGCCAAAGTTATATCAGGTAGTGTAAGAAACTACTAGATTCACGAAACTAATTTAAGAATACTATTAATGGGAGACTATTTTACCATAAACATGGAGAAGGTGTGCTATTCAGCCAACACGAAAGTAATATCGATTCAAATCATAACCATTAATCGAATGGTGATATCGAATCATATGTGGTTGAATTGGCTGAATCGTTTTCGCGTTTGCAATATTCCGGAGAAAGTTAATAGGCAGTGATTTTAACAGTAAAATAAAAGAGACTGGAATTGCAATAAGAGTACCTTTGGCAGTTAACAGTGTAAGTACTCAAATATTATTGGCAATTAAGAGTGTTGATGAA
The DNA here is from genome assembly GCA_914767645.1 of Hydraecia micacea. Lineage (NCBI taxonomy): Eukaryota > Metazoa > Arthropoda > Insecta > Lepidoptera > Noctuidae > Hydraecia > Hydraecia micacea. The sequence continues at coordinate 17,795,809 of OU611782.1, read as the reverse complement.
ATAGTAGGTAATGACAGAAGAGAAAGTACGGTTTTGTCAAAAACAAAAGGGACATTCATAGTAGTAGATGCTAGAGCTAAGTACAGACGCCAGCACATCAAGCTTCCCGAAACTGTCAAAGTTTTCCAATCAACTTTGAACCTTATACTTTAGCGATAAAGTTGAAAATCTATTAAATTTGACAGATTTTAGTAGCTTGATGTGCTGGCGTCTGTACTTAAGTTTCTGAGAGTTTAAAATTCGCTGAAACGCAGAAGACTTCAAAGGAAATCATTTGTCTTGGTTTGGGCATGGGATGACAAGAGGTGAAAAACATATGACAAGACAAGAGTTGGATGAATATAGAGTAAGCGGAAGACCAAAGAAATTAATCGATAAATGAAAAATATGATTATAATAATGATACAAATAATTAAAATAAAATGTATATGAATGAAAAGAGAGTGTATGAAAAGTAAACTAGCCGATATGAGAAAATTGAAGAGAAAAGCATTTGACAAAGGAAGGCAGAAGACGCATAAGCTTATAAACTAGTGCAAGACAAAAGGAAAAGCATTTCAGTAAATCAATGTAACGTCATTAGATGTGCTTTAGTCGTAAATAATTATAATTAATTGTTCATTTAATAACGCCTTTGTCGTCTGGCAAATGACGTAGTTAGATAATTACAGAACAGAAAGCTAATATCAACGTTTTATGAGCAAAACTTTCACTCCACGAGAAAATCAAAGAAAAACATCAATAAATGATGCATCAATGAATGATGAATTGATGATATAAAATTACGTAAAGAGCAGTTTTATATAAGCTGGGTGGACCCTTAATCAATTAATTATAAATATTATTGGTGTGTAATGACGACGTTCGATGGATCATTAAAATGAGAAAATTATTTTTTCTACCAATTTTTTTTTATTAGGTACATCTTGTAAGGCAGGTTTTTCGTGTTTCAAGTTGGGCTTTAAGCAAGTTGTATGAGCCCATCAATTGCATACGAGTTTTTCAACATTTAAATATCATCAAATTATTTTTGACATTTTATTCAACTTTGCGGAAAGAAGTAATTGTGGTGACAAGTTTATATAATCATGATTCGAAAGGGAAACGTAAGACAAAAGCTGTTGTGTCAAAGCTTTCTGGTGTCGCAAATGTTTTTAATGAATTTGAAAAAACAAATAGGATCATCAAAATTAATAGTCACAACGCAATCAGGGCATTATGATATTAAAAACCATAGACAACTTTTATTAATTTTAAAAGTTCAAATATTTCCATGCACGTAAACAAACATCACATATCCAAAATGATCAAACATTGGAACTACATTATTGGCCGACCAATGAATGTTATTTGATTATCATCGGTCCTTTTTTTATCTAAATGGTCACCTGCCGCATTTGGCAGTGAATTTATTGCCAACCAAACAGAACCGGTCGCACCAGTTTCGTCTGTGTTTGGCCATTTAATCTGGCTTAAGATAAAACTGATGACCAAAATGGTAATGAATGAATATGTAATTTATTTGATAATATGTTAAAGGCACGTTTGAGGTGTGTTTTTGCTATTTTTAACAATGCTTTTAAGCCTCTGTTTAGATGGTTTTATACCTAAATAAGTTGGACTAAGAGATTCTGACCTCTGAGTTTGTTCGGTCAGCTAGGAAATGCCGGCTCCATCTAGTAGTAAATTGACGAGTAAGTGTCTTAAAATATCTACTTATAGAAACAAACATCATTTAATTTGAAATATGTGTCCTGGCTATGAAGGAAGATTGCTACAACGATCTTAGGACTGATAATTTTGAAAATGACGACCTTGAATGTCGAATTATTGACCATAAAAGATAAACTCATCACAAGACTGAATAATAAGGGGCGGAATTATTTGAATCACATTTGTAAGAAGTCCATAGTCATAAATGTTAGGTTAGGCCATAGCTGTGGCTGAGTAAAATATGTATATTCATATTATTCATAATGTGTCATGTTAAATAGAAACCACATGTATATTATTTACATGATAATCTGGGATAAGTGAAAACAATGTCATAGTCGTAGGTCTTGCTTTCCCGCGTAAGTTGTAACTTCTACTAAGAGAAATATGTAGAAATTCATAATTATACAAATTAGATTTATTCATAATTTATCTAAAGATTATAAAGTGATCGTGATTAAATTTTGATCATGACAGTTAATACAGAGATCTATGAGTTTTATTAGGGAAATAAATATGTAAATACATGAAATAAGAAAATGAATAAAATGAGGGGTGCTAATGAGTTAAATGAGAAGTACTAAACTGTCTTTTAGCTTACCTGATCAGATTATTTGTGCACTGACTCCAGATTCTGAAACAATGAAAATTAGTGTGTGATAATTTAGCATATAACTAATAGCATCAGAAGGTAAAATGATAATAACAGTGCTTACAGTGGTTATCAAAGAAGAGAATACAGTGTAAATAACAGAGGACTATAAACAATAACTAAACACGTATACAAATCACAGACAAGAGATAAAGGAAGTCAGTACATCTACGGAATAAAAACCATTACAAGACTCGTCTAATCATAACAAAAACTGAACTCGTTTTAGCGAACGACACGCGTAATTTACGTGGAATCCATGTTTTACTCCGTGAGGAAGTGAATGAAGCTCCTCCATTGTTACCAGAACATTGTATTGTAACTGCAGCACATAACAACTATGAGTATATAATTGTTTTATTAGTTGTTGACGTTTCCGTAAGGACTGTCACGTCTTTGTGCTGATTGATCTTTGATTGTTTAGGTTTAGGAAGTAGGTAGGTACCTAAGGGGTTATGTATAAAATAGTGTTCAGTTTCAGTTCATTGTATTTGTTAGACTAGTTTTTGAATTCGATTCATGTGTCGAAAGTAAATGATTCACGTATTTCACGTTAAACTTGAGGAAAACCTTCATCGAAATTTGAATTTGTCAATGTTCCTCTGACGTCTATAAAACGATATCTTAATATTGGAAAACACTAATCCATGAAAGATTTGGGTATTGTCTTTGATTTCCAATAGCCACAAAAATCCTTGGTTAATTATTTAATAAGGTAAAGGATGGACTGAGTAATGAAATTATTCAACATTATGTTGTATTTCATTTCCCTCTTTGATTCATCATCTAAGTACCTAATTGAGAATCCGTTAGTAGGTGTAAATTGGGGTTTCTGGATCAGAGGAGATCCAGAAACACCCAATTCACACCATCATTCATTTTATTCAAAAGAATGATCTAGTGACTCCTATGTTTATCTATTCATTCAATATGTGAGATCCAGAAACACCCAATTTACACCATCGTTCATTTTATTCAAAAGAATGATCTAGTGACACCTATGTTTATCTATTCATTCAATATGTGAGATCCAGAAACACCTAATTTACACCATCATTCATTTTATTCAAAAGAATGATCTAGTGACTCCTATGTTTATCTATTCATTCAATATGTGCATTCTAATTTTTCATTGTTAAAATAGTACGTTCATTCAACAATTTTATTCATTGACACGCGCATGATATTCGAGCAACAGCTGGTATACTCTATTCGATACGATAGCCTAACGAAAATGGAATGCGCTCGCTATTGTCCATTGCGCTGCCTTATATAGATACGTAGTGCAGTGTCTATTTAGTACATGTATAAGAATGAGGTAGCAATAAAAAGAAAATATATATTGAATTATTTTATTTTAAATACCTATACAATTTTTTAATATTTTCATAGTTGATATCTATTCATTACTACATAGGTACACTTATAGTTATTTACATAAACTTACATTTTAGAAAATTAAAACATACATAAGTGGTGAACGGTACATAGTTAATTTTATTGTCTATACATTTATTTATTATTTATTGATTTTATTTACAGTTAATTAAAACGGTACAACACCAATTATATTAATTAACATAGAAATAAAAGAAAGAAAACACTTGATTTTAAATTATTAAATCTATACTCTTGGTTCAATGTCATCCTGAATTTTCGCAATTAATTCTCTCGTACTGGTATATATATCATCGTATAATATAGTTTTTACAACATGTTGAACACACACATCTGCCTCACAATTACACATCGGCTGTTCGGATTTTTGAAAACTGTCTGTATCATAGATTTCTATTTTAATTATTTTCGTTCCGCGGGAAACAGGCTTCTTTATAAATTGATAAAATGTCTGATCTGTTTTTGATCTCTTGCGAGCGAGACCCAGCGTCTTCTGAACACTGGTTTGTTGAACTGGTTGATTCATGGGTACAAAATTGAAGAGATCCTCCGAGTCCTGAAATAACGATTTAATATTTAATTTACGTACACTACAAACGTTATGATTGAAATAAAGCATTATGTGGAAATAAATTATGCAGTGAGGCTATTTACTACTATTGTTAATAGATATTTAAATTGTTAGTGAATATTTTAAAGTTACACTTACCGACATTCTGCAATTGTATCAACCTTCACCATCAGATGCAAAGATGAAATGGATTTCAATTTATTATACTCCCTTTTATATTTTTAATTTAATTATTTTTTAAATACATAGAGTTCAAAATCCTATATTTTTGTTAGATGTTAATATCGATACAAAAATGGTATGGTGAAATTGAAACCGCAGACATTACGACGCCTAGCATTTTATTGTTTATCGAAAATATATATCAACAAAATAATACTACTGTCTTTTTGTTCACGGTAATCGTTTTCATACATTTTATTCGGATGATTTGTCAAGCAAAATCATGGTATGTTAATAGTATATCAACGTAAGCGAACTTGCAACGTAGTTGAATTCTTTTTAAGGAGACGGATCAAAACAATTTATCAATATTGACATACAACTATTAAGCGTGGTTTTACCTGCTATTATTATAAAGATTAAAAATAAATAGTTTTTTTGTTATTGATTTATTTTTTAAATACCTTATTTGTACCTCTATGCTGGAATAAAACACAAGATTTACTTAATCGATCTGATTTTAGTAAAACGTAAAACGCGCCGATGCTCACTTACTGTTACGTTTTCATACAATATCGTAGTGGCTCGGTTTGAAAAATTTAGTGTGAACAAATTTTCTTTTAGGGCCTAATGTTGTTAAAATGTGTCGAAAATAGTTCCATAAAATAAAAAAATAAAAACATAACCCTCCTTCTGGCGAAGTCAGGTAATTATCACACATGGCCATCTTTTGGTAAGCTAGATTAGTGTTATATTACAATATTGAAGACAATGTAAACTATCGTATTTGGATAGAGTTATCTGACACAACATTTTTTTTTACACGTGCCCTTTTCTATATTTGGGATATTATGACGTAGATTCATCACTATTTAAGAGTGTAGCTGTCGAAATAAGACCACAAAGCATTTCTTCAAGAGCTACAAGCAAGAGCTCCTCTCATCAGTACCTACCTAGAAGCTTACCAGACCTTCTCTAAGATGTAAGTTATTTTTGATTCTACTATTCGATCCCTCAACTATTCAGTAAATTTACTATTCCATCATTTAACTTTTCAATAACTCTACTATTCAGTCATTCTATGTATTATTCAATAAGAGTAATATCAGATAAAGCAATCTATTATTTGACTGGCCTGTTGGTCTAGTGGTTAGTGACCCTGACTGCTACGCTGGAGGTCGTGGGTTCGATTCCCACCCAGGACAAATGTTTGTGTGATGAGCACGGTCATTTGTTCTGTGTGTAATTTATCTATAATATGTATGTATTTAGAAATATATAAGTATGTTTATCAGCTGTCTAGTACTCATAACACAAGCTCTGCTTAGCTTGAGACTAGACGGTGTTATGTGATAGTTGTGGAATATTATTATTCAACTATTCAAACATTCATCATTTCATTTTAGAATTAGAATTAAATAAATGATAATAAATTCAATAAAACTATATTAATTTGTTTGTTGATAAATTGTTCATCTACTAACATTTGCTCATTTAATTACATTAAAGGAAAATATAATTCTCAAACATGTGTACAGCCATGTCAGAGACTTACAGGGTTCAAATTTTAACATCAGGTTATCTACTAGGCACTCGATAAGAAGATTGATAAATTGGCACTACTATTTATATTTAATAAAACTTTCTTTTTTTTTTTAGGTCTAAGTGTAATGCAGACCAGCTTTTCCCGTCTGATGATGATGATTCGGCATCGGAAACGGCAGTGGTGAAGGCAAAGCTGGAGAAAAAGAAGCGCAAGGTGTCGCATAAGTCAACCGAGTGCCAGCCGTCAACCAGTAAGAAGTCCAAACCACCCACTAAATCAACAGCCAGCGATTTATTTGGAAGCGATTCTGAAGACGAAAACTTGGAGGCAACGGGTAAAAAAATACAGCCAATCTACTCTTATATTACCCGTAGATTGGCGAACGGTTTTTCGAGGCAGATAGATGAAAAAAAATCAGGCAGTTATTATACAGAGTTAAAAATATATAAGTGTGACGACATTGAACGAGTGACACCGGTAAATAGGTGGCGTCACTCAGTCGTGACAATTAAAAATAAGTGTGAAACGGAGTCCGAGTCTTGGAAGCACTTAAGTGAATATGTTAAGAGTGTTAGAAAAGAGTTTAATGACTGTCCACGTACGTTCATTAGTTCGTATCAATAACAATCAACTCTATTCGACCTACGAACTTATATCTTATTTTATAAACTAAATACATATATTATTAAAAAAACTTACACTACATATATTTATCCACAAAATGTAGTGTTACTTAATTGTATTCAGGTAAAATGAATATATTATGCTCTATTATGTACTTACCTAATCATTATTTAATCATTATAATTACCTATAATCAATATTGTTTAATCACTATGCTCTGTATTGTTTATTTTTATTGAATAAATATTTCAAGTTCATGTATTTTCTTCTTTTCAGTTGAACCACCAGTTCATTCATCGTCAAATACTAATGTTATAATATGCGATAAATGCAAAATTGAGATCCCAGTACACGAATATAGATATCATAAGAGAACTAATATTCATAAATCAAATTGTTTAATCAAGTCAAAATTTTCAAATATTGATATTATAGCCACAGCATTTAAAAATAGAATAATGACTTATCGCTTAAATCCATCTCAAGAAGATGAGTACCTTCTAGCAGAGGCGTTCTTAGATGGAAAGCGAGACGATGTTTTAAAAATTATTGAATTAATATTATTGAAACATGGCTGTATTAAAGTGAACTTCGAGTTGTTTGCTTATTTTGAGTTACCCGTATCAGGTGAGCAGCAACTGAAGTCATTTAATACAAAATATAAAACCATATACAAAAATACTGATTATGATGAATTATATTCAAATATACGAGAGAATTATAAAATGAAATTAGCAGAATTTGAGCATTGCAAATCTGGATGGGCCTTTATGTCTGTAAGTCATCTAGAAATTAATGTTAATAAGTATTCACCCATGCGAGGTGGATCTTACATCGACTTGCCTACTAAAATTAAGAATACAAAGAGCTGTTTGAACATACAAAATAGTGATAATTATTGTTTTTTGTGGAGCATAGCTGCAGCGTTATTTCCAGCTAAAAATAACGTCTGTAGACCAAGCTCATACCCGAATGTAAATTTGATATTTAATACACAGGGAATGTCATTTCCCCCTTCACATAAAGATATTCTGTTGTTTGAAAAAAATAATTGCGAAATAAGTGTAAATATTTACGGATTAGACAAGCATCATAATGTTACTGGTCCTTTATATGTTACCAGTAGCAAGAGAATTAAACATGTCAACTTGCTGTATTTAGAACAGAACGCCAACGCTCATTACTGTTTGATTAAAGACCTTATGCGTCTAGTCAAACGACAGGTTTCACGTCATAAAGGTCAAATGTATTTATGTGAAACATGTCTACAGTTTTATACTAGTGAAACGAAATACGCTTCACATAATTGCTCTAAGGTAATAACGTTATTACCAGAAAAGAACAGTTTTTTGAAATTCAGACATTATGAGAGACAGCAAAGAATTAACTTTGTTATATATGCTGATTTTGAATGTTTATTATCCGATTTTAAGGAACCAAATCCCGATAAAAGTACCGTAAGAAATAAATGTCATCAACCATCTTGTTTTGGATATTATATATGTTGTTCCCATGACAAAAGCTTGAATAAATTTGTTTCATACAGGGGAATAGATTGTGTACAAGAATTTATTAAGGGAATTATTAAGGACACCCAGTTAATTCATAAGATTTTACTTACAAAAAAGCCCATGAAACCAATGACTAACGAACAAATTAACGATTATCATAGTGCAACTATATGTCACATATGCAAGCAATTATTATTTGATGACAAAGTCCGTGACCATGATCATATTACATCTGAATATAGAGGTGCAGCTCATTCACATTGTAATATATCATTTAAAGTATGTTCATTCATACCCGTTATATTTCATAATTTATCTGGTTATGATGCCCACATATTTATCACAGAATTGTCTAAATACGAAGGTGAAATAAAAGTTATACCTAAAACAAAAGAAAAGTATTTGTCTATAACAAAAATTATGAAATCAGATAACCATAGAATGCCCGTCCAAATTAAATTTATAGATTCTTTTCAGTTTCTTAGTTCAAGTATTGATACATTGGCTAAAAGTTTATCTGACAAGGATTTCGTGCATTTATTGTCCCATTATTCTCGCAAGGACCAATTTGATTTAATAAGAAGCAAAGGTATATATCCGTATGAATATATTAATACATGGGAGAAATATAATGAAACAGAACTTCCATCCAAAGATTGTTTTTATAACAGCTTGCTAATGAAAAATATAACGGATCATGAATATGAACATGCACATACTGTTTGGAAATCTTTTAATATTGGTTCCATCGGTGAATACACTGATCTATATTTAAAAGGTGATGTACTTTTGCTATGTGATGTATTCGAAAATTTTAGAAACTTATGTTTAGAGAATTATAAGCTTGATCCTGCATATTATGTTACTTCACCTAGTCTGAGTTGGGATGCTATGCTTTTTTGCACAGGCGTTGAACTAGAGCTGATTAATGATTTAGAAATTTATCAAATGTTAGAAAAAGGAATACGTGGTGGGTTAGTACAGTGCACTCATCGATATGCTGAAGCCAATAACGTTTACTTACCTCAATTTGATGATTCCAAACCTTCAACATATTTAATATATCTTGACTGTAACAATCTTTACGGTTATGCAATGACCAAGATGTTACCTATATCAGATTTTAAATTTGCGGAACAGGATGATATTGCCAATTTTAATTTGTTTGATATTCCTGACGATAATAATCACGGTTATATTTTAGAAGTTGATATGATGTATCCAGATCATTTGCATAATTTGCATAGTGACTTGCCCTTCGCTCCAGAAAAATTTATACCTATTGGAGGGAAGACACCTAAATTAATTGCTAATTTGTACGATAAATATAATTACATAATACATTATGTTCACTTGAAGGAATGTCTTAGAAACGGTCTAGTATTAAAAAAAATTCATAGAATACTTCAATTTCGACAAGACAACTTTTTAAAAACATATATTGACTTAAATACTAAATTACGTCAAGCAGCTTCAACACCATTTGAAAAAGATTTCTTCAAGCTTTTAAATAACTCAATATTTGGTAAGACAATTGAAAATAAACGGAAACAGGTTGATGTTAAGTTAGTTACTAGATGGAATGATGATTGCAATAAAACAAATAAGTCACTAGGTGCAGAGAAGTTGATTACAAAACCAAATCTAAAAAGTATTTCTGTTTTTAATGAAAATTTTATTGCAGTTCAACTAAGTCACGAAAAGCTTATTTTAGATAGACCGATATATATTGGATTTACTGTGCTTGAATACTCAAAACAGCATTTGTATAATTTCCATTACAATTTCATTAGAAATAATTATGATGATAATGCCAAACTATGTTATACCGATACTGATAGCTTACTGTACTTAATACAGACACCTGATTTTTATAAAGATATGAATGATAATATACATGAATTTGACACTAGCAATTTTGAGGTTAATAACCCTTATGGTATACCAAAAGTGAATGAAAAAGTACCTGGTTTATTTAAGGACGAATTGGGAGGTGATATTATCACGGAATTTATTGGATTAAGAGCAAAACTTTACTCCATTAAAACGCTAAAAACCCAAATTAAAAAAGCTAAAGGAGTATCAAAACCAATTACAAAAAGTTTGAATACATCCAACTACAAGGAAGCATTATTTAACAACGTTGAATTAAAGCGTAAAATGAATATGATCAAATCCATTAAACATGTATTATATTCACAAACAGTTAATAAAGTAGTTTTGAAAAGAGTTGATGATAAAGTACAAGTTCAGTCAAATCATATAAATACGCTACCTTGGGGTCATTGTGATGCTGTCTTGTAAAAGGTTTAGGTATAAAATATGTGATTTGTTAATAAGTAATATCTGTAAGTAATGGTTTCATTGAACGCATTTATAAACACTATTTTTATTTGTTGTATGTTCTTATAAACCTGTTTAGACTACTATGATCATTTTGTTTTTATAACAAAGTCATGTATTTACTAATTTAATATCTATAACTTAATTAACTTTTGGCATGTAACATGTTTTATTATATTTAAATAAAATATTTAACTTTTAAACCTGTTTTTTATTATTGTTGTATAAAATAAATGACAAGCCCTTATTTTTTATGTTACTAACTAATTTAATAAATAAAATACATACAATATTTTTAGGTACCCTATTTAATATGTAAGATGAGAATAGCATCGTTCTTGCATACAAAACATTCTTGACTTTATTTTATTTTTTAATTCACACTAATATTTTGGATTTGTACCTACCTATATATGTGAATGTTAAACAGTATTTGAATTAATCGACAAGATGAAGTTGATCAAGCAACCCATATCCCTAAATGTTAATAATATAAGATTAAGTGACTCTGCCCACCACATCAGACATAGCACTTTATTGCCGAATACCATTCGATGTGTAATATGTGGTCCCTCGAACTGCGGTAAAACGAATGTTATGATTAGTTTACTGCTGCATGAAAATGGGCTCAAATTTAGAAATCTGTATCTTTACTCGAAAACTTCTTTTCAACCTAAATACCGTTTCTTGACTGAAGTATTGAAAAGAGTACCTCAGGTTAATTTCTACGAGTTCAATGATGATAAAGATGTAATTTCTCCGAGTGAAGCTTTAACAAATTCTGTATTTATTTTCGATGATGTTGCTTGTGAAAATCAAATAAATATCCGTAATTATTTCTGTATGGGTAGACATAAACAAATAGATTGTTTCTATTTGTCTCAAACCTATTCTAAAATTCCAAAGCAATTGTTACGTGACAATGTTAACTTTCTTATTATATTCAAACAAGATGATGTGAATTTAAAGCATATTTATGAAGAGCATGTTAGTTCTGATTTACAATGGAAGGAGTTCAGATATCTTTGTCAAACTGTTTGGAGTAAACCTTATAATTTTCTACTTATTAATAAAGAATCGTCATTAAATAACGGAAGGTACAGACAGAATTTTGATACGTTTATTAAATTTGACTGACTGTTTATATGTACATATAAGTAATTAACATGCAAAATCAAATTCAGTATAATTTGTTCTTTAGCTTAATACAGTTGTTATAATAGGTACAACATGGAGAAAAATATTAAAATAGAATTAATGAAGTCTGTAGACTCCATAAAGACTAAAATAAAACAAATTAAAAACCAGGAACACTCAATGAACTTGTCACTTGACAAAATATTAAAACCTGTCACAGATCCCCTTAAAACCCTAGTTGATTCGAACAAAACAATAGAAAAAATACAAAATTTAGAAAATACACACTCTAATTTTGAAAACATGAAATTGGATGACATTAATACTAGCTCATCTACAAATTTTGAAGAATGCTGCGATCCAGAATTAAATTCTGTGCAGTTCGTTAAAAAGTCTCCCCACACAGAATTACTGGAAGATTTAGAAATGTCAGGCTGTGATATCCATGATATTTATGATGGGGTAAATATACCATTTGGAATAAGGAGTGTAAACAAAAAATTACTAATGGGTAATTCAATTGTTTCATTTTCTAAAATAGATAGTGTGAATGATGACAATGTCATTTTCATTAAAGTTGGTGACAAAAGCTACAATTTAACCCCTGGTTTAAAAGAACTTTTACTTCGAAGAAAACCTGATTTGAAACTAATATCGAGCAAAGATAAACTTGTCTATAAAGATATGTTGCATTATACAAATGCGCATAAGAGAGATTTCAATCCTAATGGACAAATTAGAGGCGATAAAGGTATAAAATATCGTGAAATAATTAGACCATTGTTTTCTGAATCGTTAAACAATAATATTATCACTAAATTTGGGGGAAGCTTACCAACGCTAAAGAAATACAAAAATAACACTGACTTGGTATATTGGGATGATCCTAACGAACTGGTTGATAGATTGAAACTATTAATTGCTTCCCGAGATGCTGGTAATACAAACCATGATAATGAAATTTTATCAATAATTGAAGAATTAAAAGAAGCTGATATAATTAAATAATAAATAGTCATAATGACATTATTTTTATTCAGTATAATAGCAGAGTTCAAGACAAGTATACTAAATTGTGAACATGAGCAAAGCTGACGTGGTAAACGAAATTCATAAAAATGCGAGGGTGAACTATCCACGAAGACATGTTATCATGAAAGATATAGATGACTTGTGGCAAGCAGACTTAATTGATATGCAATTAATTTCAAAAGAAAATAAAAATTACAGATATATTCTTGTCGTTATTGATACATTTTCAAAATATGCTTGGGCCTTTCCTATGAGAAGTAAAACCAAAGAGGATGTGTGTAACTCTTTCAAAACTTTGTTGGATAAAGGGCGTGTTCCTAAAAATCTGCAAACAGATAATGGAGCAGAATTTTATAATAACAAATTTCAAAAGCTTATGAAATCATATAATATTAACCATTATTCAACCTTCTCAACAAAAAAGGCTTCGATAGTTGAACGATTTATCAGGACATTGAAATCTAAAGTTTATAAGGAATTTAGTTTAAAAGGCAATTACAATTGGATAAATAATACTCTAAATGATGTTATTTGCAAATACAATCACACTCACCATCGCACTATTAATGAAATCCCTGCTAATGTGGACAATATTAATAAAAAAATTATATTAGAAAGGTATTTAAAGTTGCTAAAAAAATATAATTTAAAAAGCAAGTACAAAGTAGGTGATTATGTGCGTATCAGTAAATACAAAGGAACATTTGAAAAAGGTTACACTCCCAACTGGTCAACAGAAATATTTAAAATTCGTAAAATACAAAAAACAACTCCCATAACTTACTTAATTGAAGATACTATCAGAGGTCACCCTATTTTAGGCGCATTTTATACACAAGAACTTCAAAAAACAAAACATCCCAATGTATATCTAGTTGAGAAAGTTCTTAGAAGAAAAGGTAACAGAGTTTTAGTAAAATGGTTGGGTTTGTCTTCAGCTGAAAGCAGTTGGATTGATAAATCGAATGTAATATTATAAATAATTTTAACATCAAACTCGAATTGCATAACTATTTATTAAAGTATTCAAACCGGAATCATCAGTGTTATAATGTGTTTTGGTGAGAGTAGTCTTCTCAATTGGCTTATTAATAATTTACCATTTGAATTACACTTACCAGGATATAATTACTGTGGTCCTGGTACTAAATTAATAAAAAGACTTGCACAAGGAGATAACGGTGTAAATAAGTTGGACGAATATTGCAAAGATCACGATATTGCATATCACAAGTCGCCAAACTTGAAAGATCGACATAAAGCTGATTTAATTTTGTTAAAAATGGCGAAACAGCGAGCGGTTGCTTCCGATGCCAGTATAGGCGAAAAACTCGCGGCACGCTTAGTAAGTAAGGCTATGTCGACAAAAATTAAAACTGGGGCTGGTTTGAGGAAAAAGCGTTCCCCAAAAGTTACATCTGGAAAAGGATTAAAAAGTAAATTAAAAACTGTTATTACAAAAGCAAAAAGACACATAAAAAAATTAAAACCTAAGAGCAAGAAAATGGCTATAGAATTAGCTATTGCCGCTACCAGAGAATTAGCTGATGATTTATCGATTAAGCTCCCTCGTGTTATTCCTATTCCAAAAACTGGGGGAGTACTACCTTTGATTCCTATTTTTGCGGGATTATCAGCGGCAGGAGCTTTAGCAGGCGGTGCAGCTGGTATTGCTAAAACCATAAATGAATTCAAAATGGCTAAAAAGCTGTATGAGGAATCGAGGAGACACAATGAAAAAATGGAAGCTCTATGTATTGGGAAAGGACTACACCTTAAACCACATAAGGGCGGCCTTGGAATTTTTGTATCAAAAGAAAAAAACTAAGATATCGGCTACCCAAACGGGCCTTAACTAACTTTGACATTTTAAAATATGGAAATAGAATTCCTTATTTTAGAGGTGTCTTTATGAGAAATGAGCTCCCTAAATATCCATATAAAAAAGAATGTGGAGTTATTAATTTAGATAGTTCTAAAAATCCTGGTTCTCATTGGGTAGCCTATGCAAAATATAATGATTATGTTGAGTATTTCGACAGTTATGGAAATCTTAAACCTCCAAAGGAATTTATAAAATATGTAGGTTCTAACATTCAATATAATTATGAAAATATACAACGTGATCACCCCTTCAACTGTGGACATCTGTGTTTAAATTTCTTAAATCATTTTTGGTATAATCAAGAAATAAAATAAACAGGATCATTTAAAAGAGTTCAGTATGCAAGCATGTCTACTACGGTTACCATCTCTGGAAATAAATCAGAACTGGTCTCGTATTTTCAACCACCTCTTCATTTATCTGATCAATACGAGTGCGGTTTACTATACTTTTCAGTATTAAAAACAAGGCCGAATGTGCCCGTTAATAACAGCAGTTTAACAGCTGTAATCAGAATCGAATGTGATCTTGTGCACGGTTCATATTACAACGGATTACCGACTCATTTTATTCATGAATTCATATCTGATACTGCTTCAAGTCACGGCTACGCAGAAATACCCCAGAACGTTATTTACTTTCCAGTGAATAAAAATATAATTTCATCTATATCTGTTAAGATTGTTGATCAACTTGGTAATAGTATTAACTTTGGTGAAGAACATATTCAATTACGCCTTCATTTAAGAAAAATAAAATGATAATATATTATAAAAACACTCCTGTGAAAATCAAACGTCTTATTCCATCTACGACCATTAAGGTGCATAGACGTAAGAAAAAAGTGAAGAAATTGAGTGAAGCAAATAAAGCTTTTCTTAAAGCTTTAGGTTTTAAAGTATGAATATACTACAAATTACTGAATTACCTCACTTTGATAGTTCGATTGAAAGCTATGAAGTCCACACATACAATCCCTACACTAACAGCTTTAGAGAAAACGATGAAATCAGAATTCCCATACACCAACAAGACATTTACGTGTTACCATCAGCCAGTTCAATTTACGTCGAGGGTCAAGCAAAGTTCTTCGACAAAGATGGAAAACCGATTAAGAAAAATATTACGTTCAGTAACAACCCTGTTATGTTTTTGTTTCAAGATATCAGATACGAAATAAATGGCATTGAAATAGATCGCATTAAAAATTCTGGAATAACGTCAACAATAAAGTCATACGTTTCAATGAATGATGGAGAAAATAAAGTGGCTGCTTTGTGGGGTTGGAATCTAGATGGATTCAAAAGTGATGGTCATTTTAGTGCTATTGTACCTCTTAATAAGATTTTAGGATTTGCGGAGGATTACAATAAAATTGTGATAAATTGTAAACATGAACTTATTTTGAATAGAAGTAACTCTAACTTAAACAGTATCATAGCAAGTGATGATATTGCGCATTTTCAAATAGACATACAAAGATTGCAATGGCGTGTACCACATATAAAAGTGTCAGACCGTGAACGACTGACACTACTAAAACACTTGGAAAGAGATAAACCTATTCAAATGGCGTTTCGAAATTGGGATTTATATGAATATCCTTTGCTCCCTAAAACTACAAAACATTCTTGGTCAGTTAAGACTGCATCGCAATTAGAGAAACCTCGATATGTAATTTTTTGCTTGCAAACCAACAGAAAAAATAATAAAACCAAAGACAGTTCTCTGTTTGATCACTGTGGGGTTACTAATGTAACACTATTTTTGAATTCGCAGTATTATCCTTACGAGTCTCTAAGCTTAAATTTTTCTGAGAACAAATACAATATATTATATGAAATGTACGTGAAATTTCGTCAGTCGTATTACAATTGTCCTGCAGACCCCTTGCTTAATTTGGTTGATTTCAAGGAGAAGGCCCCTCTCTTTATTATAGACTGTTCAAGACAAAACGATAGTTTGAAAACAGGTCCCGTAGATGTACGGTTGGAGATTGAATGTTCAGCGCCCATACCAGATAACACAACTGGATATTGTTTAATTATTAACGATCGACTTGTGGAATATAAACCTCTAAGTAACATAGTGCGCAGATTATCATGACAGCCATTGTAGATGTTCAAGGTTTTAAAACAGAAACAAATGAATTTATCATTAAAGAATTTGCTGTATTATTGAATAAAAAAATTCAGGTGTTTTTAATTAAGCCACCATTTCCATTTTACGATTTGACGAAACCAGAAAAACGACAAGTCAGTTGGATTGAACGTAATAGAAGGATATACTGGAGAGACGGATTTGTGCCCTACTCAAATCATCAGAATTTGATTGTAGATATTTTAAGAGATAAAAGTGTTTACACCAAAGGTTTAGAAAAAGTGTTGTGGTTAAAAAATATTTTGAATAACAATAATAATATAAATAATTTAGAAGATGAAGGTTGTCCTAATTTATTAAGCTTGTACAATAAATATGAACATTCTCATGATGTGTATAGTTGTATTTATCATAATCAAATATGTGCTTTAAAAAATGTAATATGTTTAAATAAATGGTGTATAGATAATAAATTTTTGAAATAAATATTTGATTGTTTCATTTCAAATCCTCTATCCCTACCAATCCCATCAAATCTTAATCATTATAAATTGCTGGCTATCGCAGTACGATATCATTTCACCTTTATAATTATCTGTATGAAGAACTATATAGCAAGTGAACAGAACATGTCTCAAAAAAAATATAGCCCTCGTTATGATATGTATAATGTGTATAAAATGCGTGAAATTTCGTTCAGACATTATTGGGCAACGGCTAATTCAAGGAGAAGGTTGGTGATGGAAATGGCTGAAGCCGGATTTTTTTATTATGGAAATAGTGTAAATGATAAAGCAGCGTGTTTCTCATGTGGAGGTGTTATAGAAGATTGGGAGATTTACGAAGATCCTTGGATGCAACATGCTATACATTTTCCTCGATGTTTTTATTTGAATGCGGTGAAAGGAATATATTATATTAATAACTGTCTGAAACCATTACTCTATTAGAATATGCGCTATTGCATTGTGCTCCGAGTCGAATTATATCTATCCTATTAGAATACATTATGTCTACAATGCGACATTGCACTTAAAATGAGTTAATTTTGTGTATATATTATAGAGATGTCGTGTATTTGGAAAATATTCACAAACTTATACTTAAAAACGAATCTGGTGAAGATCTTCGCACATTCGTTAAAGTTATCGACAAGCAGGCTGAAAATGAAAAATTGATAGTGAATTCGTCAAAGACTAGTGGGAGTAGTATATCGACAGCAGCAGCAGATTTATTCCATCAGGAGAGTGATACAGCGCATGAGTCAGTTTGCAGGTATGCATTCGAAGATATTGATTGCTACCAGATACTGCCAGGAAATGAAATTTGTTTCATATAAATTGTACATTATTTGTAATGTAGAACACAAATAAATTGTTAAATTAACATTATTTTTAGTTTTATTTAATAAAAGACTTGTGACACCCCTAAGACCAATCACACAGTTTTATACTTGAATCATTATCCATTTAGATTGTAATACTGATCTGAATTTAATTAGGCTATCGTATCGAATAGAGTATACCGGCTGTTGCTTGAATTTCTTGCGCGTGTCAATGAATAAAATTGTTGAATGAACGTACCTACTAATTTAACAATGATAAATTAGAATGCACATATTGAATGAATAAACATAGGTGTCACTAGATCATTCTTTTGAATAAAATGAATGATGGTGTGAATTGGGTGTTTCTGGATCTCCTCTGATCCAGAAACCCCAATTTACACCTACTTCCGTTCTTCGTAATGTACTTTAAAACTATGGAACAACCTAAATCGACACCCTATTTGCGTATAACACACGATCAATAACAATCTGAAAGATTTTGAAGGATATTGCTAATCCATTGCGTCATATTAAGTATGTTCGAAAAATTTGTCTGCTCAAAGCGCGAATAACGCAATTTAATTTTAAGTTTTCATCATAGTGTCACTTTTATTTCCTTGTATTCCCGTTGTCCCAGTGATCCGTGTCCCCGTTAACGGGGACAATGGGAATTTTTCGATTTCGATACCTATGTATGTTTTTTCTTTTGTTTTTATATCGGCACCTTCTTTTATATTATGTTCATGTGGGTAATTGGTTACTTTTGTGTGTTGTGCTGTCTTTTGTGTGCGCCATATAAATGGTTTATCTATCTATCTATCAATGAATGTTGTTGAACTGCCAAAATGAAAGCCATAGCTACTGATAGTGTGTTACGCAACTACCTAACAGTTTTGTACTAATAAACAACTTATTTCAATCATTGTGATCTAACCTCAAAACAACATTATATTATCTAATTAATATCAATAGGCCCATCAGCACAACAAAGCCTGCACAATATGTCACAAAGGCGAGAATGCTTAGTGTGACATTACATAAGGTACCTACTTAGATATAGCAACAATAGTAAAGTGTGGGAGACGATGGGTTCCCATATCTACACACGACTGTTTAAAAAAAAGTTTATAGTGAGGTGTAAGTAACGAAGAGATTAATAAAATTATTGAGACTGTTGCAACGTGGATTGAAGAAAGTAATAACAATAACTAGTTTAGTCAATAACTATTATACACCGTGTTCCGGAAGATGTGCAGTCAACAAAAGAGATAAGTATGCAGGATCGTCGGATATAGTTAAAGTTTAGTAAGAAACTGATGGATGTTGTCTCCACGGTACTGACATAAAAGTTAAAGGCTCTCCCCCACAGGCGCATTATTATCGGTCGATAATATCGGATGCGTTATTGCGATATCTGTTTTCAGTAAATTTTGTATTAGGACGGCCACGAAGTTACACACTGCTGCGATAATAACGACGCCATAGAAGTAGGACGCTTGCGTTGATGCGTTCCTCCGTCCTGCGATATTCCGATTTGAGTTTTTAGAACATTTTGTATTAGGAGTCATTAGGACGCATACGATCTCACTCACCTGCGTTAATAACGTACTTGTAGTGTAGGTTACACGCACACGTTAGAAATATCGGACGATAAAAACGGGGCTGTGTGGCAAGGAATCGAAACGCATTATCGCAATAACGCATCCGATATTATCGACCGATAATAACGCGTAAATCTTCTGCAGTCTCGCATTCTATTGCATTACAACAACTTATCTAACACCTAGTTACCTCGACACTATTATCTCCTGGTGTTATATCGCACTAGTATATAAGTAGTGACAGTTTGCCAACAATCGCTCGTTACCTTTAATTGAACGTTATGGCTTGCGTGAAATGACAAGTAATTAACACACCTGTTCTGATTAATGTACCTATTCCTTATTACTGTTGTAATGTTGAAGAGAACGTTGTTTTTTTGTAAAGAGCTGCATTTGTAAATCGGTGTGTAAATGCATGAAGTTATGGTTGTGATGCGAGCAAGATGTATTATGCGTATAGATCATGATTTTACCAAAGACAATCATAATTATCTTTTACCAGAATGAGTATCTTTAATTTCTCAACGAGAAGGAGGTGGGACTTTACCTTTATGAGTAGACACAATAAGACTTTCAAATGAGTATATTGGAAGTTTGAAAGTGGCGCTAGTGATAGAAAAGTTGAAAGGAAATCGTTTGGCTATGATCAGGAGGCGAATATAAATGTTGATGGATGGAGAGGGAGAGTAAAGCCAAAGAAAAGATTGATGAAAGAGAAGGGAGTGATTCACCGTTCAATCTGTTCTTATACAATATGATTTAATAAATAAATATTTGAATGATAGCGTGACGGTTGACAGGGGAGAGTGGAAGAAGAAAACGTCTTGCGCCGACCCCAAGTAACATAGGCCAAGGGCGGGACGATGATGATGATGTATAACAATTTCAAATCAGGTAACAACTGACTTGGAGCATGTTAAGTATGGTCTGTATAACCTACATTCCAAAGTCGTGCTAGCTAAAAACCATAAAATTGTCTATGATGATGTTAAACCAAAAAGCGACTCAACAACTCATAAAACATAGAACTCACGATGTGTAAGTTTACGTACTTGACCGATTTTGGCGCGAAGTTACCATTACTAGAGTCCGTCAAATCTAAGAAGTACCGTTTGACAGTTATAAATATGTGTTATTTTGCTTTGTTTGAAAGTTTTCAATTACATTTAGATATTAAGAATTGTACATTTTTAGATACAATAATGAAATCTTTCTAAATTCATGGTTTTATGATGAATTCGTATGAACAAAGTTGAAAAATATGAAACGTCAAACGGTACTTCTTAGATTTGACGGACTGTATGTAAACCGTTCGTTACGCCTTGCGCAAACCGCGGCCATTTGCAAATTATTGCAATTATACTATTTATTTACACAAACTATCGCATGCGAAGGATTGTGTGGTAACTTGGTGGTTATTTTGCTCTTTATACTGTGGGGACGTTCCCTTCTGATATGGACTATAAATATAATTGTATAATATGATTGACCCAATTGAATTACCAATGTCTCATTACA
Source organism: Hydraecia micacea (assembly GCA_914767645.1). NCBI lineage: Eukaryota > Metazoa > Arthropoda > Insecta > Lepidoptera > Noctuidae > Hydraecia > Hydraecia micacea. Next base: position 17,774,689 of record OU611782.1, on the reverse strand, counting down.
TGCCTACAACTCAAAGAAACAACAGATTGAAATACAATTGATACAAAAATATAGACGTGATTCATGATTTTGCAACTCTACTTAGATATACTATAGTTCAAAACTTGGAGTATTAGCAATTGGGTATGTGATTTGGAGGAATAAAGAGCATGTGCATTATGCACTTCATTTCTCCAGTCTTTTTTTTTTGTCATGTGACAAGAAAAGTGAAAAAAAAATACTAAAGAAAAGCGCAGACCAAGAAAATACTGTCTGATTGAGGTGTAGATAGTACGGCTACGATGTAAGGAATACGGCATTAAGAGTTGAAAAACTGCTCCAACTTCAAATAAATTGGGGTAGGTAAGCGCAGGATTCGAGGATGATGAAAACCTGGGAAATACTTTTACTCTATGTTTTGGAATGTAATCGACACATAACTATAACAAAACTTCAAAAGTCTAAACCCAAGAAAGCGGAATTCGCATATAACCAAAGCAACATTTTAAGTTAAGTAAATTCTGCTTTGGTTCTGCTGGAAACATGATGCAAACATGGAATTCTCCTGCAATTCTTGCAGAGCATCGGACCACACTTAATTAATAACAACAATAATACTCAGTTGTATTCCTGCGCCGCATATGGCCGACTGTTCAGTGTTCGCGGTTTGTGTCCGTCGATACCACCCTACGCCTGTGTTGTTGAGCTTACATATAAGTTCACATAACTTATTCATGAATGACGTCAATGGTCTTTAACTTCGATCGGTGGAGAATGTGTTGGAGCTTTAGCTTTTCTTGTTATGTATGGTAAACGAGTTACAATTTTCTAAAAATGCTTCTCTAGAATTAAAAGTCAGTTAAGGCGCTCCACACACGGCGCGGTTATTTTGTCGGCGGAGATTTCCATACTACTTGCCATCGTCCCGGTCTAATTTTCTATCATCTGCACAGCGCCTTACAGGTAAAAAAAGGTCTCTGTGCTGACGAAATATATTTTAAACGAGAATGCCAAAAGCATCACTATGGTTGGAAATCCCCAGATAAGATAAACTAATCAGAATTAATTAATAATGAAATCGTTAGATACTCGTACTACAAGGATAAGGCTCTGTCAAAAATCAAAATGCCAATATTTGCACAAGAGCTTCCTCAAGCTGACGCGAGGAAAATTTATAAACTGAAGGTCATCGTACCTGAAAAGTCCTTAGATTGCAAAACAATATAGGTATTCGCACTATAATATAGTGATGACAAAGACTTAAAACGTAATTCGAGCACTACCCAGCTGATGTCTTGAGGACGACCTTGTCACGGATACAACGAACCTAGTTGCTGAGTTTACAAAATATTCACTAACAAAAATGATTCATTCATTTCTCTGTTACACATGAATGGACAACGAGTAAACACAGAAAAAGAAACCTTAATTCAATCATGACAGGTTTCGATTCTCAGTGAAGACGTAAGCAAACTTTCTGTCGATTTGTGCTCGAACAATATGAATCACAGAGAGATTGCCAAACTTGTAATTTTCTAGGTCGATTGTAACTATGACGTTGCTATTGAATCCGCCATAGCTGACGTAAATATAATAATATGCAATTATATAACTAATTACAGCGAGATATGACGAATACCGGCGAAAATGATTAGAGATAATGAAGCGGATGTCAACTGATAGCTTCAGCAATGTTGCATTTTGCACTTGCCCAAGTGCATAATTACAGCAGATTTTATTCAACAGCGTGAGAAAATATTCAGTGCTTTAATAACTACACTTGCGTGTAAAAAAATCGACCCACCCCTTGCTCTTCGATTTGAAACAATATAATTCAACAAGTTTTACTAACTATAACCTAATATATTGTATATTAAAATCTTCCTGAAAGTATGTAGTTTACGTTAGAGAAAGAATTATCAACACTGATTCATTAGTTTTTGAGAAAATCGCGAACTTACAAATATGGGTGTTGAATAAAGAACCTCCTTTTTTGAAGTCTGTTAAGAAAATCAAGTTTAATTTTGATAAAAACAAGCAGGAATGAACAAAATTTTACGTTTGTCAATTTCATTGACAAAAAAAGTCACGCACTTTTTTCCGAGCAAAAGTCAGTGATGAGGACATCTGAAGAATCGAGTCGATCTTGTCAAGAGTAGGTGTAAATTGGGGTTTCTGGATCAGAGGAGATCCAGAAACACCCAATTCACACCATCATTCATTTTATTCAAAAGAATGATCTAGTGACACCTATGTTTATTCATTCAATATGTGCATTCTAATTTATCATTGTTAAATTAGTAGGTACGTTCATTCAACAATTTTATTCATTGACACGCGCAAGAAATTCAAGCAACAGCCGGTATACTCTATTCGATACGATAGCCTAATTAAATTCAGATCAGTATTACAATCTAAATGGATAATGATTCAAGTATAAAACTGTGTGATTGGTCTTAGGGGTGTCACAAGTCTTTTATTAAATAAAACTAAAAATAATGTTAATTTAACAATTTATTTGTGTTCTACATTACAAATAATGTACAATTTATATGAAACAAATTTCATTTCCTGGTAGTATCTGGTAGCAATCAATATCTTCGAATGCATACCTGCAAACTGACTCATGCGCTGTATCACTCTCCTGATGGAATAAATCTGCTGCTGCTGTCGATATACTACTCCCACTAGTCTTTGACGAATTCACTATCAATTTTTCATTTTCAGCCTGCTTGTCGATAACTTTAACGAATGTGCGAAGATCTTCACCAGATTCGTTTTTAAGTATAAGTTTGTGAATATTTTCCAAATACACGACATCTCTATAATATATACACAAAATTAACTCATTTTAAGTGCAATGTCGCATTGTAGACATAATGTATTCTAATAGGATAGATATAATTCGACTCGGAGCACAATGCAATAGCGCATATTCTAATAGAGTAATGGTTTCAGACAGTTATTAATATAATATATTCCTTTCACCGCATTCAAATAAAAACATCGAGGAAAATGTATAGCATGTTGCATCCAAGGATCTTCGTAAATCTCCCAATCTTCTATAACACCTCCACATGAGAAACACGCTGCTTTATCATTTACACTATTTCCATAATAAAAAAATCCGGCTTCAGCCATTTCCATCACCAACCTTCTCCTTGAATTAGCCGTTGCCCAATAATGTCTGAACGAAATTTCACGCATTTTATACACATTATACATATCATAACGAGGGCTATATTTTTTTTGAGACATGTTCTGTTCACTTGCTATATAGTTCTTCATACAGATAATTATAAAGGTGAAATGATATCGTACTGCGATAGCCAGCAATTTATAATGATTAAGATTTGATGGGATTGGTAGGGATAGAGGATTTGAAATGAAACAATCAAATATTTATTTCAAAAATTTATTATCTATACACCATTTATTTAAACATATTACATTTTTTAAAGCACATATTTGATTATGATAAATACAACTATACACATCATGAGAATGTTCATATTTATTGTACAAGCTTAATAAATTAGGACAACCTTCATCTTCTAAATTATTTATATTATTATTGTTATTCAAAATATTTTTTAACCACAACACTTTTTCTAAACCTTTGGTGTAAACACTTTTATCTCTTAAAATATCTACAATCAAATTCTGATGATTTGAGTAGGGCACAAATCCGTCTCTCCAGTATATCCTTCTATTACGTTCAATCCAACTGACTTGTCGTTTTTCTGGTTTCGTCAAATCGTAAAATGGAAATGGTGGCTTAATTAAAAACACCTGAATTTTTTTATTCAATAATACAGCAAATTCTTTAATGATAAATTCATTTGTTTCTGTTTTAAAACCTTGAACATCTACAATGGCTGTCATGATAATCTGCGCACTATGTTACTTAGAGGTTTATATTCCACAAGTCGATCGTTAATAATTAAACAATATCCAGTTGTGTTATCTGGTATGGGCGCTGAACATTCAATCTCCAACCGTACATCTACGGGACCTGTTTTCAAACTATCGTTTTGTCTTGAACAGTCTATAATAAAGAGAGGGGCCTTCTCCTTGAAATCAACCAAATTAAGCAAGGGGTCTGCAGGACAATTGTAATACGACTGACGAAATTTCACGTACATTTCATATAATATATTGTATTTGTTCTCAGAAAAATTTAAGCTTAGAGACTCGTAAGGATAATACTGCGAATTCAAAAATAGTGTTACATTAGTAACCCCACAGTGATCAAACAGAGAACTGTCTTTGGTTTTATTATTTTTTCTGTTGGTTTGCAAGCAAAAAATTACATATCGAGGTTTCTCTAATTGCGATGCAGTCTTAACTGACCAAGAATGTTTTGTAGTTTTAGGGAGCAAAGGATATTCATATAAATCCCAATTTCGAAACGCCATTTGAATAGGTTTATCTCTTTCCAAGTGTTTTAGTAGTGTCAGTCGTTCACGGTCTGACACTTTTATATGTGGTACACGCCATTGCAATCTTTGTATGTCTATTTGAAAATGCGCAATATCATCACTTGCTATGATACTGTTTAAGTTAGAGTTACTTCTATTCAAAATAAGTTCATGTTTACAATTTATCACAATTTTATTGTAATCCTCCGCAAATCCTAAAATCTTATTAAGAGGTACAATAGCACTAAAATGACCATCACTTTTGAATCCATCTAGATTCCAACCCCACAAAGCAGCCACTTTATTTTCTCCATCATTCATTGAAACGTATGACTTTATTGTTGACGTTATTCCAGAATTTTTAATGCGATCTATTTCAATGCCATTTATTTCGTATCTGATATCTTGAAACAAAAACATAACAGGGTTGTTACTGAACGTAATATTTTTCTTAATCGGTTTTCCATCTTTGTCGAAGAACTTTGCTTGACCCTCGACGTAAATTGAACTGGCTGATGGTAACACGTAAATGTCTTGTTGGTGTATGGGAATTCTGATTTCATCGTTTTCTCTAAAGCTGTTAGTGTAGGGATTGTATGTGTGGACTTCATAGCTTTCAATCGAACTATCAAAGTGAGGTAATTCAGTAATTTGTAGTATATTCATACTTTAAAACCTAAAGCTTTAAGAAAAGCTTTATTTGCTTCACTCAATTTCTTCACTTTTTTCTTACGTCTATGCACCTTAATGGTCGTAGATGGAATAAGACGTTTGATTTTCACAGGAGTGTTTTTATAATATATTATCATTTTATTTTTCTTAAATGAAGGCGTAATTGAATATGTTCTTCACCAAAGTTAATACTATTACCAAGTTGATCAACAATCTTAACAGATATAGATGAAATTATATTTTTATTCACTGGAAAGTAAATAACGTTCTGGGGTATTTCTGCGTAGCCGTGACTTGAAGCAGTATCAGATATGAATTCATGAATAAAATGAGTCGGTAATCCGTTGTAATATGAACCGTGCACAAGATCACATTCGATTCTGATTACAGCTGTTAAACTGCTGTTATTAACGGGCACATTCGGCCTTGTTTTTAATACTGAAAAGTATAGTAAACCGCACTCGTATTGATCAGATAAATGAAGAGGTGGTTGAAAATACGAGACCAGTTCTGATTTATTTCCAGAGATGGTAACCGTAGTAGACATGCTTGCATACTGAACTCTTTTAAATGATCCTGTTTATTTTATTTCTTGATTATACCAAAAATGATTTAAGAAATTTAAACACAGATGTCCACAGTTGAAGGGGTGATCACGTTGTATATTTTCATAATTATATTGAATGTTAGAACCTACATATTTTATAAATTCCTTTGGAGGTTTAAGATTTCCATAACTGTCGAAATACTCAACATAATCATTATATTTTGCATAGGCTACCCAATGAGAACCAGGATTTTTAGAACTATCTAAATTAATAACTCCACATTCTTTTTTATATGGATATTTAGGGAGCTCATTTCTCATAAAGACACCTCTAAAATAAGGAATTCTATTTCCATATTTTAAAATGTCAAAGTTAGTTAAGGCCCGTTTGGGTAGCCGATATCTTAGTTTTTTTCTTTTGATACAAAAATTCCAAGGCCGCCCTTATGTGGTTTAAGGTGTAGTCCTTTCCCAATACATAGAGCTTCCATTTTTTCATTGTGTCTCCTCGATTCCTCATACAGCTTTTTAGCCATTTTGAATTCATTTATGGTTTTAGCAATACCAGCTGCACCGCCTGCTAAAGCTCCTGCCGCTGATAATCCCGCAAAAATAGGAATCAAAGGTAGTACTCCCCCAGTTTTTGGAATAGGAATAACACGAGGGAGCTTAATCGATAAATCATCAGCTAATTCTCTGGTAGCGGCAATAGCTAATTCTATAGCCATTTTCTTGCTCTTAGGTTTTAATTTTTTTATGTGTCTTTTTGCTTTTGTAATAACAGTTTTTAATTTACTTTTTAATCCTTTTCCAGATGTAACTTTTGGGGAACGCTTTTTCCTCAAACCAGCCCCAGTTTTAATTTTTGTCGACATAGCCTTACTTACTAAGCGTGCCGCGAGTTTTTCGCCTATACTGGCATCGGAAGCAACCGCTCGCTGTTTCGCCATTTTTAACAAAATTAAATCAGCTTTATGTCGATCTTTCAAGTTTGGCGACTTGTGATATGCAATATCGTGATCTTTGCAATATTCGTCCAACTTATTTACACCGTTATCTCCTTGTGCAAGTCTTTTTATTAATTTAGTACCAGGACCACAGTAATTATATCCTGGTAAGTGTAATTCAAATGGTAAATTATTAATAAGCCAATTGAGAAGACTACTCTCACCAAAACACATTATAACACTGATGATTCCGGTTTGAATACTTTAATAAATAGTTATGCAATTCGAGTTTGATGTTAAAATTATTTATAATATTACATTCGATTTATCAATCCAACTGCTTTCAGCTGAAGACAAACCCAACCATTTTACTAAAACTCTGTTACCTTTTCTTCTAAGAACTTTCTCAACTAGATATACATTGGGATGTTTTGTTTTTTGAAGTTCTTGTGTATAAAATGCGCCTAAAATAGGGTGACCTCTGATAGTATCTTCAATTAAGTAAGTTATGGGAGTTGTTTTTTGTATTTTACGAATTTTAAATATTTCTGTTGACCAGTTGGGAGTGTAACCTTTTTCAAATGTTCCTTTGTATTTACTGATACGCACATAATCACCTACTTTGTACTTGCTTTTTAAATTATATTTTTTTAGCAACTTTAAATACCTTTCTAATATAATTTTTTTATTAATATTGTCCACATTAGCAGGGATTTCATTAATAGTGCGATGGTGAGTGTGATTGTATTTGCAAATAACATCATTTAGAGTATTATTTATCCAATTGTAATTGCCTTTTAAACTAAATTCCTTATAAACTTTAGATTTCAATGTCCTGATAAATCGTTCAACTATCGAAGCCTTTTTTGTTGAGAAGGTTGAATAATGGTTAATATTATATGATTTCATAAGCTTTTGAAATTTGTTATTATAAAATTCTGCTCCATTATCTGTTTGCAGATTTTTAGGAACACGCCCTTTATCCAACAAAGTTTTGAAAGAGTTACACACATCCTCTTTGGTTTTACTTCTCATAGGAAAGGCCCAAGCATATTTTGAAAATGTATCAATAACGACAAGAATATATCTGTAATTTTTATTTTCTTTTGAAATTAATTGCATATCAATTAAGTCTGCTTGCCACAAGTCATCTATATCTTTCATGATAACATGTCTTCGTGGATAGTTCACCCTCGCATTTTTATGAATTTCGTTTACCACGTCAGCTTTGCTCATGTTCACAATTTAGTATACTTGTCTTGAACTCTGCTATTATACTGAATAAAAATAATGTCATTATGACTATTTATTATTTAATTATATCAGCTTCTTTTAATTCTTCAATTATTGATAAAATTTCATTATCATGGTTTGTATTACCAGCATCTCGGGAAGCAATTAATAGTTTCAATCTATCAACCAGTTCGTTAGGATCATCCCAATATACCAAGTCAGTGTTATTTTTGTATTTCTTTAGCGTTGGTAAGCTTCCCCCAAATTTAGTGATAATATTATTGTTTAACGATTCAGAAAACAATGGTCTAATTATTTCACGATATTTTATACCTTTATCGCCTCTAATTTGTCCATTAGGATTGAAATCTCTCTTATGCGCATTTGTATAATGCAACATATCTTTATAGACAAGTTTATCTTTGCTCGATATTAGTTTCAAATCAGGTTTTCTTCGAAGTAAAAGTTCTTTTAAACCAGGGGTTAAATTGTAGCTTTTGTCACCAACTTTAATGAAAATGACATTGTCATCATTCACACTATCTATTTTAGAAAATGAAACAATTGAATTACCCATTAGTAATTTTTTGTTTACACTCCTTATTCCAAATGGTATATTTACCCCATCATAAATATCATGGATATCACAGCCTGACATTTCTAAATCTTCCAGTAATTCTGTGTGGGGAGACTTTTTAACGAACTGCACAGAATTTAATTCTGGATCGCAGCATTCTTCAAAATTTGTAGATGAGCTAGTATTAATGTCATCCAATTTCATGTTTTCAAAATTAGAGTGTGTATTTTCTAAATTTTGTATTTTTTCTATTGTTTTGTTCGAATCAACTAGGGTTTTAAGGGGATCTGTGACAGGTTTTAATATTTTGTCAAGTGACAAGTTCATTGAGTGTTCCTGGTTTTTAATTTGTTTTATTTTAGTCTTTATGGAGTCTACAGACTTCATTAATTCTATTTTAATATTTTTCTCCATGTTGTACCTATTATAACAACTGTATTAAGCTAAAGAACAAATTATACTGAATTTGATTTTGCATGTTAATTACTTATATGTACATATAAACAGTCAGTCAAATTTAATAAACGTATCAAAATTCTGTCTGTACCTTCCGTTATTTAATGACGATTCTTTATTAATAAGTAGAAAATTATAAGGTTTACTCCAAACAGTTTGACAAAGATATCTGAACTCCTTCCATTGTAAATCAGAACTAACATGCTCTTCATAAATATGCTTTAAATTCACATCATCTTGTTTGAATATAATAAGAAAGTTAACATTGTCACGTAACAATTGCTTTGGAATTTTAGAATAGGTTTGAGACAAATAGAAACAATCTATTTGTTTATGTCTACCCATACAGAAATAATTACGGATATTTATTTGATTTTCACAAGCAACATCATCGAAAATAAATACAGAATTTGTTAAAGCTTCACTCGGAGAAATTACATCTTTATCATCATTGAACTCGTAGAAATTAACCTGAGGTACTCTTTTCAATACTTCAGTCAAGAAACGGTATTTAGGTTGAAAAGAAGTTTTCGAGTAAAGATACAGATTTCTAAATTTGAGCCCATTTTCATGCAGCAGTAAACTAATCATAACATTCGTTTTACCGCAGTTCGAGGGACCACATATTACACATCGAATGGTATTCGGCAATAAAGTGCTATGTCTGATGTGGTGGGCAGAGTCACTTAATCTTATATTATTAACATTTAGGGATATGGGTTGCTTGATCAACTTCATCTTGTCGATTAATTCAAATACTGTTTAACATTCACATATATAGGTAGGTACAAATCCAAAATATTAGTGTGAATTAAAAAATAAAATAAAGTCAAGAATGTTTTGTATGCAAGAACGATGCTATTCTCATCTTACATATTAAATAGGGTACCTAAAAATATTGTATGTATTTTATTTATTAAATTAGTTAGTAACATAAAAAATAAGGGCTTGTCATTTATTTTATACAACAATAATAAAAAACAGGTTTAAAAGTTAAATATTTTATTTAAATATAATAAAACATGTTACATGCCAAAAGTTAATTAAGTTATAGATATTAAATTAGTAAATACATGACTTTGTTATAAAAACAAAATGATCATAGTAGTCTAAACAGGTTTATAAGAACATACAACAAATAAAAATAGTGTTTATAAATGCGTTCAATGAAACCATTACTTACAGATATTACTTATTAACAAATCACATATTTTATACCTAAACCTTTTACAAGACAGCATCACAATGACCCCAAGGTAGCGTATTTATATGATTTGACTGAACTTGTACTTTATCATCAACTCTTTTCAAAACTACTTTATTAACTGTTTGTGAATATAATACATGTTTAATGGATTTGATCATATTCATTTTACGCTTTAATTCAACGTTGTTAAATAATGCTTCCTTGTAGTTGGATGTATTCAAACTTTTTGTAATTGGTTTTGATACTCCTTTAGCTTTTTTAATTTGGGTTTTTAGCGTTTTAATGGAGTAAAGTTTTGCTCTTAATCCAATAAATTCCGTGATAATATCACCTCCCAATTCGTCCTTAAATAAACCAGGTACTTTTTCATTCACTTTTGGTATACCATAAGGGTTATTAACCTCAAAATTGCTAGTGTCAAATTCATGTATATTATCATTCATATCTTTATAAAAATCAGGTGTCTGTATTAAGTACAGTAAGCTATCAGTATCGGTATAACATAGTTTGGCATTATCATCATAATTATTTCTAATGAAATTGTAATGGAAATTATACAAATGCTGTTTTGAGTATTCAAGCACAGTAAATCCAATATATATCGGTCTATCTAAAATAAGCTTTTCGTGACTTAGTTGAACTGCAATAAAATTTTCATTAAAAACAGAAATACTTTTTAGATTTGGTTTTGTAATCAACTTCTCTGCACCTAGTGACTTATTTGTTTTATTGCAATCATCATTCCATCTAGTAACTAACTTAACATCAACCTGTTTCCGTTTATTTTCAATTGTCTTACCAAATATTGAGTTATTTAAAAGCTTGAAGAAATCTTTTTCAAATGGTGTTGAAGCTGCTTGACGTAATTTAGTATTTAAGTCAATATATGTTTTTAAAAAGTTGTCTTGTCGAAATTGAAGTATTCTATGAATTTTTTTTAATACTAGACCGTTTCTAAGACATTCCTTCAAGTGAACATAATGTATTATGTAATTATATTTATCGTACAAATTAGCAATTAATTTAGGTGTCTTCCCTCCAATAGGTATAAATTTTTCTGGAGCGAAGGGCAAGTCACTATGCAAATTATGCAAATGATCTGGATACATCATATCAACTTCTAAAATATAACCGTGATTATTATCGTCAGGAATATCAAACAAATTAAAATTGGCAATATCATCCTGTTCCGCAAATTTAAAATCTGATATAGGTAACATCTTGGTCATTGCATAACCGTAAAGATTGTTACAGTCAAGATATATTAAATATGTTGAAGGTTTGGAATCATCAAATTGAGGTAAGTAAACGTTATTGGCTTCAGCATATCGATGAGTGCACTGTACTAACCCACCACGTATTCCTTTTTCTAACATTTGATAAATTTCTAAATCATTAATCAGCTCTAGTTCAACGCCTGTGCAAAAAAGCATAGCATCCCAACTCAGACTAGGTGAAGTAACATAATATGCAGGATCAAGCTTATAATTCTCTAAACATAAGTTTCTAAAATTTTCGAATACATCACATAGCAAAAGTACATCACCTTTTAAATATAGATCAGTGTATTCACCGATGGAACCAATATTAAAAGATTTCCAAACAGTATGTGCATGTTCATATTCATGATCCGTTATATTTTTCATTAGCAAGCTGTTATAAAAACAATCTTTGGACGGAAGTTCTGTTTCATTATATTTCTCCCATGTATTAATATATTCATACGGATATATACCTTTGCTTCTTATTAAATCAAATTGGTCCTTGCGAGAATAATGGGACAATAAATGCACGAAATCCTTGTCAGATAAACTTTTAGCCAATGTATCAATACTTGAACTAAGAAACTGAAAAGAATCTATAAATTTAATTTGGACGGGCATTCTATGGTTATCTGATTTCATAATTTTTGTTATAGACAAATACTTTTCTTTTGTTTTAGGTATAACTTTTATTTCACCTTCGTATTTAGACAATTCTGTGATAAATATGTGGGCATCATAACCAGATAAATTATGAAATATAACGGGTATGAATGAACATACTTTAAATGATATATTACAATGTGAATGAGCTGCACCTCTATATTCAGATGTAATATGATCATGGTCACGGACTTTGTCATCAAATAATAATTGCTTGCATATGTGACATATAGTTGCACTATGATAATCGTTAATTTGTTCGTTAGTCATTGGTTTCATGGGCTTTTTTGTAAGTAAAATCTTATGAATTAACTGGGTGTCCTTAATAATTCCCTTAATAAATTCTTGTACACAATCTATTCCCCTGTATGAAACAAATTTATTCAAGCTTTTGTCATGGGAACAACATATATAATATCCAAAACAAGATGGTTGATGACATTTATTTCTTACGGTACTTTTATCGGGATTTGGTTCCTTAAAATCGGATAATAAACATTCAAAATCAGCATATATAACAAAGTTAATTCTTTGCTGTCTCTCATAATGTCTGAATTTCAAAAAACTGTTCTTTTCTGGTAATAACGTTATTACCTTAGAGCAATTATGTGAAGCGTATTTCGTTTCACTAGTATAAAACTGTAGACATGTTTCACATAAATACATTTGACCTTTATGACGTGAAACCTGTCGTTTGACTAGACGCATAAGGTCTTTAATCAAACAGTAATGAGCGTTGGCGTTCTGTTCTAAATACAGCAAGTTGACATGTTTAATTCTCTTGCTACTGGTAACATATAAAGGACCAGTAACATTATGATGCTTGTCTAATCCGTAAATATTTACACTTATTTCGCAATTATTTTTTTCAAACAACAGAATATCTTTATGTGAAGGGGGAAATGACATTCCCTGTGTATTAAATATCAAATTTACATTCGGGTATGAGCTTGGTCTACAGACGTTATTTTTAGCTGGAAATAACGCTGCAGCTATGCTCCACAAAAAACAATAATTATCACTATTTTGTATGTTCAAACAGCTCTTTGTATTCTTAATTTTAGTAGGCAAGTCGATGTAAGATCCACCTCGCATGGGTGAATACTTATTAACATTAATTTCTAGATGACTTACAGACATAAAGGCCCATCCAGATTTGCAATGCTCAAATTCTGCTAATTTCATTTTATAATTCTCTCGTATATTTGAATATAATTCATCATAATCAGTATTTTTGTATATGGTTTTATATTTTGTATTAAATGACTTCAGTTGCTGCTCACCTGATACGGGTAACTCAAAATAAGCAAACAACTCGAAGTTCACTTTAATACAGCCATGTTTCAATAATATTAATTCAATAATTTTTAAAACATCGTCTCGCTTTCCATCTAAGAACGCCTCTGCTAGAAGGTACTCATCTTCTTGAGATGGATTTAAGCGATAAGTCATTATTCTATTTTTAAATGCTGTGGCTATAATATCAATATTTGAAAATTTTGACTTGATTAAACAATTTGATTTATGAATATTAGTTCTCTTATGATATCTATATTCGTGTACTGGGATCTCAATTTTGCATTTATCGCATATTATAACATTAGTATTTGACGATGAATGAACTGGTGGTTCAACTGAAAAGAAGAAAATACATGAACTTGAAATATTTATTCAATAAAAATAAACAATACAGAGCATAGTGATTAAACAATATTGATTATAGGTAATTATAATGATTAAATAATGATTAGGTAAGTACATAATAGAGCATAATATATTCATTTTACCTGAATACAATTAAGTAACACTACATTTTGTGGATAAATATATGTAGTGTAAGTTTTTTTAATAATATATGTATTTAGTTTATAAAATAAGATATAAGTTCGTAGGTCGAATAGAGTTGATTGTTATTGATACGAACTAATGAACGTACGTGGACAGTCATTAAACTCTTTTCTAACACTCTTAACATATTCACTTAAGTGCTTCCAAGACTCGGACTCCGTTTCACACTTATTTTTAATTGTCACGACTGAGTGACGCCACCTATTTACCGGTGTCACTCGTTCAATGTCGTCACACTTATATATTTTTAACTCTGTATAATAACTGCCTGATTTTTTTTCATCTATCTGCCTCGAAAAACCGTTCGCCAATCTACGGGTAATATAAGAGTAGATTGGCTGTATTTTTTTACCCGTTGCCTCCAAGTTTTCGTCTTCAGAATCGCTTCCAAATAAATCGCTGGCTGTTGATTTAGTGGGTGGTTTGGACTTCTTACTGGTTGACGGCTGGCACTCGGTTGACTTATGCGACACCTTGCGCTTCTTTTTCTCCAGCTTTGCCTTCACCACTGCCGTTTCCGATGCCGAATCATCATCATCAGACGGGAAAAGCTGGTCTGCATTACACTTAGACCTAAAAAAAAAAGAAAGTTTTATTAAATATAAATAGTAGTGCCAATTTATCAATCTTCTTATCGAGTGCCTAGTAGATAACCTGATGTTAAAATTTGAACCCTGTAAGTCTCTGACATGGCTGTACACATGTTTGAGAATTATATTTTCCTTTAATGTAATTAAATGAGCAAATGTTAGTAGATGAACAATTTATCAACAAACAAATTAATATAGTTTTATTGAATTTATTATCATTTATTTAATTCTAATTCTAAAATGAAATGATGAATGTTTGAATAGTTGAATAATAATATTCCACAACTATCACATAACACCGTCTAGTCTCAAGCTAAGCAGAGCTTGTGTTATGAGTACTAGACAGCTGATAAACATACTTATATATTTCTAAATACATACATATTATAGATAAATTACACACAGAACAAATGACCGTGCTCATCACACAAACATTTGTCCTGGGTGGGAATCGAACCCACGACCTCCAGCGTAGCAGTCAGGGTCACTAACCACTAGACCAACAGGCCAGTCAAATAATAGATTGCTTTATCTGATATTACTCTTATTGAATAATACATAGAATGACTGAATAGTAGAGTTATTGAAAAGTTAAATGATGGAATAGTAAATTTACTGAATAGTTGAGGGATCGAATAGTAGAATCAAAAATAACTTACATCTTAGAGAAGGTCTGGTAAGCTTCTAGGTAGGTACTGATGAGAGGAGCTCTTGCTTGTAGCTCTTGAAGAAATGCTTTGTGGTCTTATTTCGACAGCTACACTCTTAAATAGTGATGAATCTACGTCATAATATCCCAAATATAGAAAAGGGCACGTGTAAAAAAAAATGTTGTGTCAGATAACTCTATCCAAATACGATAGTTTACATTGTCTTCAATATTGTAATATAACACTAATCTAGCTTACCAAAAGATGGCCATGTGTGATAATTACCTGACTTCGCCAGAAGGAGGGTTATGTTTTTATTTTTTTATTTTATGGAACTATTTTCGACACATTTTAACAACATTAGGCCCTAAAAGAAAATTTGTTCACACTAAATTTTTCAAACCGAGCCACTACGATATTGTATGAAAACGTAACAGTAAGTGAGCATCGGCGCGTTTTACGTTTTACTAAAATCAGATCGATTAAGTAAATCTTGTGTTTTATTCCAGCATAGAGGTACAAATAAGGTATTTAAAAAATAAATCAATAACAAAAAAACTATTTATTTTTAATCTTTATAATAATAGCAGGTAAAACCACGCTTAATAGTTGTATGTCAATATTGATAAATTGTTTTGATCCGTCTCCTTAAAAAGAATTCAACTACGTTGCAAGTTCGCTTACGTTGATATACTATTAACATACCATGATTTTGCTTGACAAATCATCCGAATAAAATGTATGAAAACGATTACCGTGAACAAAAAGACAGTAGTATTATTTTGTTGATATATATTTTCGATAAACAATAAAATGCTAGGCGTCGTAATGTCTGCGGTTTCAATTTCACCATACCATTTTTGTATCGATATTAACATCTAACAAAAATATAGGATTTTGAACTCTATGTATTTAAAAAATAATTAAATTAAAAATATAAAAGGGAGTATAATAAATTGAAATCCATTTCATCTTTGCATCTGATGGTGAAGGTTGATACAATTGCAGAATGTCGGTAAGTGTAACTTTAAAATATTCACTAACAATTTAAATATCTATTAACAATAGTAGTAAATAGCCTCACTGCATAATTTATTTCCACATAATGCTTTATTTCAATCATAACGTTTGTAGTGTACGTAAATTAAATATTAAATCGTTATTTCAGGACTCGGAGGATCTCTTCAATTTTGTACCCATGAATCAACCAGTTCAACAAACCAGTGTTCAGAAGACGCTGGGTCTCGCTCGCAAGAGATCAAAAACAGATCAGACATTTTATCAATTTATAAAGAAGCCTGTTTCCCGCGGAACGAAAATAATTAAAATAGAAATCTATGATACAGACAGTTTTCAAAAATCCGAACAGCCGATGTGTAATTGTGAGGCAGATGTGTGTGTTCAACATGTTGTAAAAACTATATTATACGATGATATATATACCAGTACGAGAGAATTAATTGCGAAAATTCAGGATGACATTGAACCAAGAGTATAGATTTAATAATTTAAAATCAAGTGTTTTCTTTCTTTTATTTCTATGTTAATTAATATAATTGGTGTTGTACCGTTTTAATTAACTGTAAATAAAATCAATAAATAATAAATAAATGTATAGACAATAAAATTAACTATGTACCGTTCACCACTTATGTATGTTTTAATTTTCTAAAATGTAAGTTTATGTAAATAACTATAAGTGTACCTATGTAGTAATGAATAGATATCAACTATGAAAATATTAAAAAATTGTATAGGTATTTAAAATAAAATAATTCAATATATATTTTCTTTTTATTGCTACCTCATTCTTATACATGTACTAAATAGACACTGCACTACGTATCTATATAAGGCAGCGCAATGGACAATAGCGAGCGCATTCCATTTTCGTTAGGCTATCGTATCGAATAGAGTATACCAGCTGTTGCTCGAATATCATGCGCGTGTCAATGAATAAAATTGTTGAATGAACGTACTATTTTAACAATGAAAAATTAGAATGCACATATTGAATGAATAGATAAACATAGGAGTCACTAGATCATTCTTTTGAATAAAATGAATGATGGTGTAAATTAGGTGTTTCTGGATCTCACATATTGAATGAATAGATAAACATAGGTGTCACTAGATCATTCTTTTGAATAAAATGAACGATGGTGTAAATTGGGTGTTTCTGGATCTCACATATTGAATGAATAGATAAACATAGGAGTCACTAGATCATTCTTTTGAATAAAATGAATGATGGTGTGAATTGGGTGTTTCTGGATCTCCTCTGATCCAGAAACCCCAATTTACACCTACTGTCAAGATTATTGCTTTTATCAAAATATAGTGTATGTTTAAATACACTGTACCTTACCTACCTTCGCACAACATAAAATAATAAATTATATACATTACGATTTTTGAGATAGCGTGTCTCAAATGGAGAACATGGGGTGGGCCAATTTTTTTGCACGCAAGTGTATAACCCAACTTGCAGCTCTAGAAGTTAAGAGGAGGAACAAAGGACCACTTGAAATTCTGAAAAGGTTTACACTTTTATATGATACAAAGAAACGATGGATGGACTGTGTGAAAGATGATATGGAAAGAAGAAAGAAAGGGGGTGACTACCGAGATGACGACGAATAGAGAAGTATGGAAAAAAAGACCTGTTACACTTATATTATAAGTATGGATGAGAATTTCACAGTAATCGTAGTGATAAAAGAATTGCACTGTGTGATGTTTTATGTAGACGACATCGTGATATCTCCTGAAAACCACCATGTTCCATTTGTCGTCATCATTCTCCTGCCCTTATCCAAATTTTTATGTCGGCAGGTCGCAACATGTCTTTTTTCCATACTTCTCTATTATTATAAATGCGAAAGTGTATCTGTCTGTCTGTCTATTACCTCTTCACGCTTAAACCGCTGAACCGATTTATATGAATTTTGGTATAGAGATAGTTTGCGTCCCGGGAAAGGACATAGGATAGTTTTTTTATCCCGGTATTCCCACGGGATCGAGAGTTATGCGGGTGAAGCCGCGGGGCGCTGCTAGAATTTTTATAATGCAAACTAAGTTAATAGTAAGTTTGTGCAAGACTGCAAGTTTTGTAATCATTGTACTAATGTTTTTAGGTGTAAACAACTGCACAATATCATTATTACCATAATTATCGTAATCATTAACTAAGTGGGTTTTGTTTCGGCTATGGGCAAACAAGTTACAGTAATATGATTTATTTCATCACAACATTATTGATATGTATGCTGGGTGATGCAACACATGCATCCATGTTGTTTTGAGAGAAGCACAAGACCGTGAAGACTGGTATAATTGCAAGGTCATTATCATTTCAGGAGAAAGACGTTCACTGCTGGACTTAGGCCTCCCCAAGCAATGCTACTTCGACCGTTTTTGTGCTTTTCACATCCAACGGATTCCTACGGCCTTCACCAGGTCATCGGTGCATCTCGTGGGAGGCCTTTCAATGGTACGTCTTCCGGTACGCACTCCAGAACCTTTTGGCTCCTACGGGTATCTGTTCTGCCTGCCACATAAGTTTGGCAATTATTCCTTAGTTAACTTGGTTCTCCTACGGATCTCTTCATTTCTGATTCGACCACGTAGGGAAACTCCATGCATAGCCCGCTCCATTGCTTTAAATGCAAGGTAGTCTATGCTATGGTTAAATCCATCTTGGGTTTCTGCTGGCGTGGTAATTAGCAGTGGGCCATTCTGGGTTCAGATGACGATGAAATTTAAAGTAGAAAGTTAGGTATTTACATAATGTTCCTGTGCGAGTCCTAATAAATACTTTTTTTTTCTTTAATTAAAGAAACAACAAATTATTTAATCTTTGGAGTGTGTAAACAGTTTTTATATTGCGTGTAGTTTGTTTTTTTTACGCTTATTTATAGTAGATTTCCACAAAACGGCACGGGAGTGCATACTTCGAAGACGACAAACATCGGAGGCGTCGGTGCGCCATGTTTTAAGTAAGTACATGAAGATCTACTGATGCTAATGATAGCTATATGTACAGACGCCAGCACATCAACCTACACCTAACTGTCAAATTTTCCCAATCAACATTGAACCTTATGCTTTAGCGATAAAGTTGAAAATCTATTACAGAAATCTGACAGATTGTAGTAGGTTGATGTGCTGGCGTCTGTACATTATTATATTGAATTTGAATAGACAACTCCGCCCGTTGCTCTCTATAACTAATTAATCCATTTCTCTCAACTGTACTTGCGTGAGAAGTGTTTTTATCTTCCGTAATTTAATTACTAACCACTAGATCGATGTAGATACCATTGAACGTTGTAATTAGTCCTGTTTCATATTTTTTAACCTCTAACATATATGAAGAAAGCAGTATAATCTTGGATGTCATTCGGTTCCATAAGTAAATGTTCCTTCCTTGTCTTTTCACTTGTCTTTTTGTCTTGTCGTTTTTTAGATTTATTCCGGTCTGATCCCCTGAACCCCCCCTCGACCCCCCCTCGATCCCCTGCTAGTTTGTCTTCTGTTTTAAACTTTTTCTTATCCACTATAAGCTTTCTCATTCCGGTTTGATCCAGTTTTTCTTCGAAAATCATATTTTTCTTTCCTTCTTCTTTTTCCTCAGTTTTGTGTAGTGCCCGCCTGAACCATTTTTCATAAAGATGTCATGGGATCGTCCATTCTCATTATTATGACGAATCTTTCTTCTGTGCTTCGCTCTAGACAGTTGTGGTCACGATTAATTATGTCCAATCGCAGGTGTAGTCGTTGCCCAACTCACAATCTCTCTGCATCTGGTTCTGTTAGATGACAGTTTAGTGCTTCTTAGCACTTGGTTAAAAACGCAAACAAACAATTCCTGCACTTGCAGCGAAAGTTACCAGCCAAAACAATTAATCAATTCCTTTGTTGATTGATTACTAACCCATACATAGTAAACTATATTATACTTTCTAAAGAAATATGTGCATAATCTAGATAAAAGTGTCAAAAATGTATAGGTAAGTATATTAATAATATAATAATGGCCGATAATTGAATGGCCAATAAATCATGTAGGTGCGCGATGTTATCTGCGCGGGCGCACCTTATCATAAATCATGAATTTCGTAATACTGCCGTTGAAACTTCGAAAGTAAAGGCTTCCGCGCCACGATGTATTTTAGGAATTTTCTTTATTGATTAACTTTATTGGTTGAATAAAAAAATGTGGAGTTGCGAGTTTAGAAGCAGTTCAATTTCGACTGTTTTCAAGTAGATAGATAGATTGATTGATAAATAGAATCCTCTTTATTATGTAGTACATCATAAAAATTACAGATATAAATGTATAAAGTTTGCATAAGTAGACACAACAGAACGGGCGGTTTTATCGCTAAAAGATGCAAAAATGAAAGATCATCCAAGAGAAAGAAACTGCTCAAAATAGCATAAAAAACCATTAGGTAATAATCAGACAGGTAGGCCCAAAAAGAAAACTAATTTAAGACTGAACAAGCAACAACCACGAATTCATGACATAACAGTGCAAACTTAATAATTATTATAGGAATGCCGGGCGTGGTCTCAATCATATTCAAATGTATTCTTGTTGAACGAAACGCTATGTTCTGCGAGCAAAAAATAAACTATTGATTGATACCTGTCAGAATGTGTAAGTATACAAGCAAATAACGCTAAGCAGTTGGTTACCTAGAGCCTTGTTACGTCACATAATGGCCTGACTAACCCAAATGCTATAGAAGCCTCTTATTTTATATTCAACTAGCTTCTGCCTTCGACTTCGTCCGCGTGAAACTTCTTGTACCCCGACCCACCGCGTCGCATCGCATCGTCTGTACGCGCTATTACTTCGCTTTCACTTAGCGTTCTTTCGGACAGTTTTTTTTTCCTCGGCTCCTAGCCTAGGTTCCTGTCTATAGCCTTCCTCAAGAATTGGGCTATTAAATGCAAAAATATATTTTTGTAATCTGACTGGTTGTTCCAAAGATTAGCCCGTTCAAACAAACAAACTTTTCAGCTTTATTATTAGTATATTTATATAGATAGATGACTCGGTACCTAATGTGGTTAAATGTAGACCAAAAAGGTAAACGCAGATTGCACTTTACGTCAACACTGCTTTGTTTAGAAAATAATATACAATGCGTCAACTTACCTAAAGATAAATTAATATTACGTAGTAATATACGCTTATGGACTTACTTTTGTTCGTTAACACCGCAAAACAAGTGCCTATACTTCACGAGTTAAAAGAAAAGTCGGAGTGATAAATAGGAATCCATTACTTACAGACAGTCTTCCTGTCCTGAACTTTCTAGGCAGTGGGCTGTATATCAAGCGCTGTCTTTGCTACACCCGAGTGCAGACTTTGACGATACAATAACACCGACAGTTGTTTGAAGGCAAGCTTACAAAATATTTTGAAACGCTGCCTGCTGGCGGATTTGCAATTAGATTTATGACGTACCTACAGCAGCAGCAGGACAGTGCAGTTATCACTTGTACTTAGGTACCTATTGTATCGAATGCAGCTAATTCATACATAGTACAGACGCTAGCACATCAAGCTACCCGAAAGTGTCAAATTTTCCCAATCAATTTTGAACCTAACGCTTTAGCGATAAAGTTGAAAATCTATTAAAGAAATTTGACAGATTGTAGTAGCTTGATGGCTGTACAACTAGTAGGGTTCATGCTACCACTTATAACCTCCTGCATATCAGGATAATATAAACCTGTAATCTTAAAATCAGAGTAGGAACCACTTTAAGTGTCCTTTATAAAGAGAAAACGCAAAATCGTCAGCCTAAGCGGTCCTACTGCTGGGACACAGGCGTCCTTTCTATGAGAGGCATCGAAGCAACATTGAGAACTGAAGAAAGATTCTGATATTTCAACGCAACATAGTGGCACTTGTCCATAAAGATAGACGATCGCAGTTATTTCTAATTCTAAAACAAATACCGACTTTAAGTAAATACGGCTACACTTCGCTGGCCATCTAAAACAAAATTCCGCATTCTATTAAAAGCAGGGTGATGTATCTTATTATGCAACCGCAAGTAGACGGCATAGCTCAGATGTGGAACGTCGACAGCCGCGCGGAATGCCCAAGTTCATCCAACCTGCAGTTTCACGATCGTGACTCGAATGACGGAGCGAAAACCACATTCTTCATACTTTATACCTTAGTTTTACTAACAAACCTTGTATGGGAATACAGCAATATCTGTCAGTTTTGTCTAAGGGAAATCAGACCAGCTTTTGTGGCAACACTGCCAATGACTGCTGTAGAATGTGTGAAACGAACATTTACTGTTCTCACAGTCCCATGAATGTCTAACTAAAGGTTTATTATAATACACACATTACCTACTTGTGGCGAAAGAGCAGTTAGTTAGGAACTTTGCGCAGTTTTGTAAACATTTCTCTCATCGGTACCTAGTGGTAACATGTAGGTAATATTATACTGACGTAAATTCCATTTCTTAAATTAGTCATCAATGATACAAACACGTTCGTTTTGATTATGTAAAGTTCTCGCAACATGAGCAATGAATTAATTACTTGCATATTGTTCAAATAACAACCTAAACATGTAGTACCTATTAGTTAGTTCTCGGGTAAGTTTGAGAAACAAGGCTAATAATCTATTGGAAACTAAAAGCCTTGACATTTTGGATGGTATTAGTAGCACTAGAACTAAATGGGAAAGTTTATCCCACCAAAAACATTTTCATATAAAATGTTGTCAAGACGAGACTTCACGAGACCATATGGCTCGCACTGTCAAAACGTTATCAGATCTCATGTAGAGCCAAGCTTCTAACTCTACACGCCCTAACTCTACAAGCCCTAACTTCACAAACTCTACACCCTAGTCAAAATATGAGGCTTGGCCGTTTCGTTACTACAAGAACTATTGTATAACAGAAAAGTAATGAACAGTGAATACATTTTTCACTTTACGCCCATGTGACGGTAGCGAAACGGCCAGGCCACATATTTTGACTAAGGTATAAGGTTTGTGAAGTTAGGGCGTGTAGTTAGAAGCTTGGCTCTACATGAGATCTGATAACTTTTTGACAGTGCAAGCCATATGGTCTCGTCATGGCAACATTTTACATGAAAATGTTTTTGGTGGGATTTCACTTCTTCTTTGTAAGTTGCTTAAGAAAAAAAAAACTTTTTTTTTCTTTTTTTTTTTGGGTGATTTAATAAAAATCCAGAATTATGCTATTATTTATAACAAGGAGTCCCTATATCAATTTTCAGACCTCTAGCATAAAAATTTGCGGAAGTCTCATACAAACTTTCATCCCCTAGTTTAAGGGGTTGGGGGATAAAAGTTCCAAGTTTTATTTTTTTGTTGTTGTTTGTATACTAATACTAGCTTACATACTAAATTTCAGCTTTCTAGGACTTCAGGAAGTACCCTAAGAATTTTGATGTTCATCAGTGAGTCAGTGACGAAATCGGGGATTTTTAGATATTAATAAAATCTAAAGCATAAGAGCTATGCTGCTATGCAATTGAAATTTTAAACTTGTCTACTATTGACATCATATCCCGAGAATTTTGTTTATCTGGTATAGGTAATCCAAACCTAAGTTATGATGGTTCAAAAAACGACGAAGCGCTTCGAGGAAAGGTATTCCCCCATTATGGTTCCCCCAGATATTCGTAGCTAAGAAATACAAGAATGTACGAAAACCTACGAAAGGTTTTATGTCGTCATGTAAGTGCCAAACAAATACGAAGCACCTAAAGTGTGAAACAAATAAAGGCCACTCGTTTATTTACCTAGAAATACAAATTTATTTTGATAACAAACAAAATCAAGATTCATTAAACAGTCTCTCAAGGTCTGTGGTAAACACATATTAATGTCAAAGCAGAGGAAAGTCGATTGGCAATACACGGAAAAGTAGGAGTAAATCAAAGGACGAAGCCTTCCTCAGAATGCTAAAAGAATGTTAATTTAGCGTAGCAGTGTAGGCTAAAGGCATTAGACAAACTATTTAAGAAGATCCAGACAGATCAGGACATTGTGAAAAAGTCGCACACTGGCCTTTTTAAGAATTGAAACCAAGGTGAAGCAATCTAGGACCACTACACTATGGTGCAAAAGAGTATTATTTAACCTAAGCCGTAGCAAAATGTATGGTGAACTTTCATTACGAGTGCACCTTCTGGCCATAATAATCCTAAATGTAGTGTAACAGTGTGCGTGAGCGCAATAAAAACATTAGCGTTATTCGTGGAAATCCCTGCACTAAAGATAACAATGGCATTAGTGTGGACAGTTTCAATAGTCACTTTTACGTAGAAATGAATATAGATTTTCAATTGTAATAGTTTTTAGCCTAATTAATAGAATAAAATCTATGAGGTATTACTAAAAAATAAGTACGTATATACAGACCTCATAGATGGTAACTACGTACTTGATATACATCGAGTTTTAAGATAGAAAAGCTTTCAAATTACTAAATCATTAACACATGAAACAATAGTGAACGACATTGGGAAGCATCATCAATCACCTAGGTATCGTAAATCTTTCTCTTTTATAACAAGTGTATTCCAGCTAGATAAGAAAATTATTAAAGTAAATGATAAAGGATCTTAGGATGTATTAAATGATCCTAATTAAAATGGGAAAATCATATCTACAGCATTTGTAGTTATAGGTGAATGTAATTATATAATAGGTCCTAGTCGTAGATAGCTGTTCGTTCCTGGATGTGGAGAAATTAATTGGATTCCCATCGACAGTATTTTCTCAGTCAATTATAAACTAGAATAGGTAATCAAAGAAGATAAGGAAGTCTAGCTGCAGAACCAGTCATTAAAGAGCAAATGCATTGAGACTATTTTATATTTTAGGAAGCTTTTCAAGATCTCTGATAACCACTATGAAAGCAGCATCGAGACCATCGGGTACTTTTACAATAGTTTTTCAAGACTGCATGAGATTTCAAATACTATGCATATATGTTTGTTTTACTAACACATTGTGAGTTTGTGAGGTAGCACCTTTCTACTTGCATACCGTTCTACAAGGCACATGACGAAGTTCGCGGAAAGATTAACTGACTCATTATTTAATGAAGTAGTACTGTACCCGCGTTTCTAAAAGAAAATGAGCGTTAGTGGATTTTTTTCAAACAAAAATGGTTAGAAATCATCAGTTACAACCGCAGTGCCTATACCGTTTCCTGGAACAGAGAGGATATTGAGAAGAAACAAAAGTTCTGTGGAATAGAAGTCAAGAACTGAAAATTTAAAAATGTTATAGCCGAAGTAAGAAAATACGCAATATAACACTTTCTCACAACAAAGACCAATTTAGAGGAAATGTAGCGGCAAAAAATGCTGAAGATTTGAAAAGAACTATTGTTATCACGTGGTTTTTGCTAACTGCCAGATTCGACGCAGTTATTTTTCACGTGGCAACCGTAATAACGTAATGTTACACGTGCCTATAAATCGGATGTTAATAATTGGAATGGTCAGTAGGTCGGTTGCTTGGTAACGTTATTATGTGTAATTGAGAGGCATGTTGGTCACTTGGAAATAACTCGTAATTGGGAATTAATTAATCATGTTGTATAGGTGTTAAATACTTAGTGGAATTGAGTCTTGAGAAGATGGATTTCTGAATATCATACTTTTTGTAAGCTCTACTCTACTCTATCTTGTGCTTGACTCCGTCCTACGAAGCTCATGTAGCTGTCAGAATCAGCCATTTTGGTTCCAGAATAAAGCTACGCTAATTGCCATCAATGTGCTTTTTCATGATTTCTTCTATTTTTAACCGACTTCAAAAAAGGAGAGGTTCTCAATTCGGATGTTTATATTTTTTTATCAATTTCGGTTTTCCTTTTCTTCATTATTCATTTCAAAATGGTGTTCTGTTTCTGTTGATAGGTAAGCATCAATATGGCTTCTTTTAAAACGATACTTTGATATTATTTAGCAAAAGCAATTAATCACGACTTCGAAGTTATTTAATTGTCTAAGTATATAAAATGAGATAAAGATAATAAAATTCCAGCCTAGAAATATAAACATAGATTGAGCAGGTTTCCTTTGATTAGATAACGCGGCAGGATTTATTTGATTTCCTTCAATACGACTTGAGACACGAATTCAATTTGTTACTACTTATTGTGTTTGCAGGACTTATTTTTCTTCTTGTCGGGTCGATAGTACTCTTCAGCTCAGTAGGTGGCCACATTGATCGCGGCATCATTGTCATTCTTTAGCTCATCCGAGGTGCAGGTGAACGGGCACTTAAGATACTCCAGCAAGTGAGGCATGGTCTGATCAGAAGAACCGCACTCGCACTGGGTGTTCGGTGGGATAGTAATCCCCCCACTTCGACAAACTATGTCTTGCAGCGGCTTACTTGGATACGCAATCGATTGAGAGCTTTCCATAATCTGCAGGACTGATTTCATTACATAGTGTTATTCAATGCTTAAATGTCTATAAGAAAAAGGACAGACCAAAGAAAATATGGTATTTTGTGAGATTACGGCTATAAGAGATGATGCTCATTCATATAAGCCAACATCTCTAAGGGAATTTGGGATCATCCACAAATTAATGCATCTACTTGAAAATTCTGTAAGCCTTTCCACATTACTTTTCCAAATGTTCTTGGTTATGGAGAAAAGTATCCACTTTTCTCCAATTGTAATCCTACAATTTAATCAAATAGAAGGAAACTGCAACCAATTTCTGGGTAGAGTTTGGTCAAAACAGAACCAAGAATGCAAGGAAAAATAACATCATTTGGTTTGGTTTATTCGATTCCTTTAATTAGCAGCATTTCTTTGTATGGCTTCAAAGCTTATCAGCCATAAAGCGTATACTATCCTACCTATGTACATTTTCTTTTCATGGTTATCAATATCAAGGACTTTAAGAACGAAGGATTTCATTAGCGGATAATGAAAATTTTCACGGGTTTCATGCATGTTAAGATGGATGTAATAGCTTCGAAGTATATAATATGACTGCTTACTTGGCAACTGTTAAGAAAACCTTTATGAACTTTACTTACTTACTTAACGTTTTCTACACAAAAATATTCTTGACTACAAAGTACCCAATCATTCAAAATCGAAAAGCTGTTGATAATGATGGCCCTACCATCAAACCGTTAAGTTTCGGGTCAACATCTCATAAGTAGGCGTGTTAAGACAAACAAGTGTAAAGTCTACTTTCACGTGAGTTACATTAAAATATCGGCTCAAAGTAAGAACATGTGCTTATATTTTATTTCGGACAAAAAACTTTTCTGGGCAATTATTGGACCCACTTTGGTCAATAACTGTGATCGAATTGTAAGTCCGAATGTAGGGTACCAACCGTGATCCGAATCACGATTTCCTGTAATGTCATGATCGAATACCTTTCTGGTGTAATGGATAGTTTACGGTTTTCAACAATGAGTCACAATTTTGTTTTGTAGGTCTGAATTCTGAAAACTGACACCTGAACAAACAAATGTATCGACGACGTTAGACAACCTTACATCCCATATGTTGCCGAATAAATTCCTTTATGCCATCTAGGCCTTCTAAGTACCTATTATTTCTTAGCAAGTTTTTAATAACCACCAAAAAAATTAACGGTCGTCTGACATCATTTTGTAAATAGTACTTACCGCGCGAAGCATTAACAAAAATCCTTCACAAAGTTTGCACAAAACCAAACCGTTTATAACAGCATCTATCCCTCTATCGCTTAAATAAAGAGAAGATAGCACAAACACAAAACCAGGAGCACTTCACTAATATAGACTGGATTTATTTGAATATCGAACGTCAACGTATGTCGCGCTAGTGCGCGGGCGCACCGACTACAACGGACTGGCAAACAGGCTTCAATCGAAGGCTGTAGCTCTAGAGTCTAGAGATGAGGACGCGAGACGTTTGCGTAACCGATGCCGATTGGTCCGATGCGATCGATTTATTTATTATTCGATAAACTCGAATAAAGTTGATTATTAATGGGTGGTGAATGACTTGTTGCGGACATGTAGCTATTAATTTTAGGAGTCGTAAAGATGTTTCTCAGAGTATTGCAGATCATAATAGTCTGCAAGCTATTTATGCAACCAATAGCCTGTTTTATGTTTTTCTCCAAGTAATTACCTGCTAACCGGTAGATAGAAGGATTCAAAAACTCAGATTTTTAATTAAGCTATATTTTTTGTCAACATGACATTACTTAGTAGGTATATATCAGCTGTCATTTTGGTCTAGCAAATTTAAAATCAGAGGGTATATAGTCTCTACTTTATTTTTCCACAATCCAGAACTGGTTTTAAAAACAAAGTCAAAAGTAGCTCAGAAAGTTGACAAACCGCAAGAAAACCATTTATATTTGACGATGGAAGTTGAAACGTTTTACTGAATATATAAATAACCAGTTAGTTCTTTTATTGAAAGTGCGTTGGGGTCAAGAATGCATGAATGGAATTGACCAACTTTAAACATTGGCGAGGCCTATATATTTTTAATATAGCATCCAACAACAAAAATGAGCCGTATATTTTTAAGTCATACAACGGAATCCATACTAATATTATAAATGCGAAAGTGTGTTACCTCATCACGCTTAAACTGCTAAACCGATTTAGATGAAATTTGGTATAGAGGTAGTTTGAGTCCCGGGAAAGGACATAGGATAGTTTTTATCCGGATATTCCCACGAGAAACTTATGCGGGTGAAACCGCGGGGCGCTGCTAGTATCATAATAATACTTTTTTCGGTAAAAAACAAATGATAAATGTCTCAATTGTGTTGCTATTTTTCAAAGAGCATGCCTTTCCGACATTTCCGTTACTTTTCAAAGTTCAGAGTGTTAGCAAAAAGTTTGCATGATCGACCCGTTCTAATTTCGAATCGTATAAAAATGGTGCCTCACTACCACTAGAAATAGCGGCTTACGTTATCACCGGCGTCCTCGCGGCATCTGCAACACCTGTACACGAATGTTATCAGCATACATTGAGTGCAAACACTCCTCGACTCCCCTGAGCTAAATATCTATGGAGTAACTGAAGATCCCATTGTCTTAATGCCACTCAACATGATTTTGGGGTACTTACAAGCCTATTGCCAAGTCATGCCGTATTCAACTGCCATACAATAAACAATATTAATAATACAATGTATTGTTCAATAAAAAAAAATCAATTGTGTTCATCTCATTGTGTAAAACGTGGATTTGAATTAAGTAGGTAATGACAACGGGCTCTTAACGATAAGTTGAAGACCTTCAAGATAATGCTAACCGCTTTTTGTTTTTACCGAAGAATGTTAATGATATACACACATCAAAAGTGTCTAGGGATCAAGCATTTTTATGCGGATTTCTTGAGATTGAGATGTGGCTTTGTAATAAATTTATGATTTTATAAATTTATATGGATCCTTTTTGGTGCATTTCATAATTTGAATCAGGAACTGTGAATCAAATTCGAGTAAAAGATGAAAATCAGCTGTCAATATTTTCCCTATAAAAACATACAACGCATTGAAGACATTATTAGTGCTACTGTTTCCCTACTACTGATTAAAACCAACGTTATTATGGAGCGGCGACGTCATTTAAGCAGGGAAGAAATGCTCAGAGCCGTGGGAATGATAGAAGCTGGTTCCCGGCAACGTACTGTGGCTTTAGCTCTGAATACAAGTCAGAGTGTTATCAGTCGACTTTGGACACGTTACCGAAGCACTGGTACCGTGGCTGAGCGCCATGGAGGACGGTATCGCTGCACCACACGGAGATAAGACCGATACATTCAAATCTTAACTCGAAGAGCTCCAACAATAACCGCCATGATGTTAGCCGTGAGGCTTCATCACTCTTCAGGGAACTTAATTAGCGACCAAACAGTCAGAAACCGCTTGCATGAAGTGAACCTTCATTCCCGAAGACCGCTACGGGTACCACCTATAGCAATGCACAATCGTAGGATTCGATATCAATGGGCTCTTGAACACAGAAATTGGGCAGAAGAACAATGGCGTTTCGTGTGCTTTTCTGATGAGTCTCGTTTTGGTATGAGACCGGATACAAGACGTATACGACACTGGAGAACCCCTGGACGCCAACAGCGATTAAAATCCTGCCAGGAAGTCCATCCTTATAGTGGTGGAACCATCATGGTATGGGCGGGTATTTGGATCGGCGGAAGAACTGAGTTGATTTGGATCAGAGGCAACCTCAACGCTCAAATTTATGCTGAGACGATTGTATCAGACGTCATCGTTCCTCTACAAGTGCAAATCGGTCCCTTATTTCAGTTAATGCATGATAATGCACGACCGCACACCGCAAGAGTTGTAAGACAGACTCTCGCCGCAGCTAACATCAATGTCCTGCCCTGGCCTGCTCAGTCGCCAGACTTGAACCCGATTGAGCATGCATGGGATATGCTACAGAGAAGAGCTCTGCCGAATATGGAGGGTATCCAGTCGCAAGAAGACCTTTTTTTGTTGTTGCAACGAACATGGGCTGCCATTCCACAGCGTGATTTGGATGAACTCATTTTGAGTATGCCAAACCGATGTTCTTGTGTTGTTAGTGTTCGCGGTAGAAACACGGATTATTAATTGTTTAAGTTACCCAATAAAATTTTAAAGAAAACTGTTATTTCAGTCTTTTTTTCGAACTTTTGTGTTAGTGGTTCAAATGTCAAAAATCCCTTTATTAGGAAAATGGCAAATTTCTTTATTAATGCAAAGGTGACTTGGTTTATCGTTACTGTGACAAACGAAAACACTTTATTTGATGAATCCTTAAAGAAAATTTTAATTAATATCAATCAGGAGAAAAGTTATTGCAAAAATATATGTTGATCCCTAGACACTTTTGATGTGTGTATTTAAATACTAAAAGAATTTTAATGACCACACAATTTCGGCATAATATTATATCTGATAAATAATTATTTTTCTATTAGGTTATTTTTACAATGATACGAGACAGCGCCGTGGGAAATTTTTGGTACATACAACTGAAAAATTAACAGTCTTCTGAGCACGCATTAGATATGCTAACGAACCTGAAATATTCCTATTGGATTTATTTAAACAGCATACTCAAGCGAAATGGCAAGTATAGAACTGGACCAAGGCTGAAAGAAGAAAAGACCACATTAGATTATGAAACATGGTGTTCAGTTTGACATAAAATCCATAACTTAGCTATACTTCAACTTGGAATGCTCCTGTCTAAACAAAAGCATCTGCAAATAATCTACAAAGGGGTGCTGAAATGCGTTCAACATCAATTATAGCGCACAGTATGTAGCAACGTGACACAATATTTACAGTAAAACCATAATTTAGCAACGAACCACTGGCACACAGGCAGTCAGTAGTGTAATCAAACGAATTAAAGTCACGTCTCGAACAGCGACGTAGAAAGCCTCGCAAGACAAACGATAGCTGACAGACGTAATAACTCGGAATAACAGCATTAGCAGGCGCGAACAAATACAATACATATTACACGGATGTAATAGGTAATATTTACGGTGATAGACTAGCTAATTTATTTAAAAGGAAGAACGGTACAGAATCTTTCACACATTTGCAGAATGGAACAGTGGTCAGTAAAATGTGATTAAACCACCCAAAAAAATGTTGCACTTTCGGATTGTAGGTGTATAGTTACATCTCGGCTTCGATCTTGAAGAAGAAATTCACGTGCTCCACAAAGGGTCAAGCCAAATTGAAAAACAACAGAGATCTTAAGATAAACATGAAGGTTTATTTCAGAAGTGGTGCATGCATGTGTCAATGACGTAGACGATGCAGAGCGCTAACCAACAGCTGAGGTCAACAACATTTGGATAATTGTGTTAGATAGGTTCTATTTTGTGAATGCGTCGATATGGAACGAAGAGGCGTGGGTTTGGAATTTAGAACTAATCTGTTCCAACAAATTATCAAGACGTATTCAAATGTTTGAAGGCAATGTCGTTGGCGTTGTCATGATCGCAATGTGATATTGTGGTTACTTATTTCTGTTCTGTGTAAGTGCTAATTTAGTTTGTCGAAGATAAAGCGTACAATACAGGCAATTTATTCATAAACGCGGATGCAGAATAATTTGTTACAACGATATATTGTTTATCAAAGCCACGTTAACTAACAAAACAGAAATGGTCAACATTCCACGAAATCTCTACAAAACGGACGTTACGCATGCTTTGTTACTAACGTGGAAAGTGGCAAAGAAATGTTCCCAGACTCGTTAGAATTAAATGTTATATCATTCTGGATAATATAGCGAAAACAATGAACATACGAGACTTATGCAATGAGCTCGTAATATCTGAGAACTGGGGACAAAGATGTACGGACTGATTAACTGCTAATAAAATAATAGTTATGTAGTAAAAATAGTGAAGTCATGTAGTTTTCTTATATTATATCCGTCTTCGGAAAGACAGCTGATGATATGATGATCGCACTTTCTAATAAAATAAATGATTTCGAAATTAAAACTACTTTTATTTTAGAAATTGAGACATGACCCCGTCATTTGTTTTATATCCCACGCTCTGTCAAGCTAGACGGTTGAGATGCAGTAACATCGATATTTGAAGACGAGGAACCAATACAATTCATACGAGTAATAGTAAAAGGTATTAATTATTTATTGACTTCCTACCATTAAACGTTTCATAATAATAATTACACATTATCATCTCACGATATCGCTAGAGATTGGAATGTAAGATATACTTTTACTCTATCGCAAGCAGTAGATGGGTGAACTCGAAATTCATTTATAATATTAAAGCTCTGACCCTTACACAACGAGATCAACTGGCAAGTCAAATACGGAAAGAGATTAATCTTTGAATCAGTTACAAAAAAGGTGCTGATCCCATCAATACATGATTGATTGGATTCGTAGACGTAGCAAGAAATTGCAAATGATAATAGAACGACATACCGGGTGTATTGGAAAGCAAAGAAAGCGAACTTGCTCTGAAAGTGGTCTGCGATTGAGGAGTTCAGATAAATTTATCGTCAATAGGCTCTGAGAGCTAAAGACCTCTGTATCAGATTACACGTCTATAGACGTAGAACTAACAGGGTTAATTGAGGAAATACATGATAAGTCTACTGGCTCTAGCTAGACTGTCTGCTTGGAATTTGATATTAACCTTGATGACTCCAAAGTAAAAGAATTTAAACGTTCATTCAATACGCTGGATTATACAAGCTATAGATATGACATTGAATTATATATGGAGATATAATTCCATGGCATATCTTTTTCTATTCAAATGAAGTAGGTACATTGGCAATAAATATTCATAAATACATGATGATGAGTGATATAAAATTATAATGTTAACAGCAAATGAAAGTAAGTGAAAATGAAAGACAAGACTTTGGAAACGAGATCTACAATAAAAAAGTTAATGTCAATCAATGTTGTGAAAGCAATAATATCAGATTCCATTGAGTTAATAAAAAGTAAAACAATTGCGTCACAATTGGTTCCTTGTACTTGGGAACCAGAGCTGCTGCCAGTCATCGAGTTATCTGTAGGATCTTGAGATTGCCACGTTACGTTTGTTGTTAAACAAACAGGTAATATTTCCGGAATTTGGTTCTTCAAACATTAGCAGAGCGAATACAGGAAACTAATAAAATCTTAGAAGACTCAAAGATTTGGGACATTGATTCGGGATTTCGGGTATGGTGACTGGCTGAAAACAACATTCGGCAAAAAGTGTTACGAAGATTCCATTCAGAGAAAATACCCGAAATCGATGACAGCATCAATGAAAATTTCGTCGGGACACGAACTCCACGAGGTAACAAACATTTTCCTTCTTCGACGGCCAAGCGACAATTCCGCGAATAAAATAAATGTGCTCATACAAGCATTCGATAAGGCGTTAATTAAAGGTGGTTACCCAACAATGCAGTCTGACCAGTTGCCTAAAATGTCATCGCTCCTGACTGAACTTGTTCGTCATACGCCAAAACTGCATTCAACTAATCGAATAATGATGTAAAAATTATGTAAATTTAAAAAAGTCTGTCTTTTGTTTTAATTCTCAAATGTCAATTAGGTGTCATGTCAGAGAGTTTCAGAAGCAATTTATAAAAAGTGTAAATAGTTTAAGAGTTAATTAATTAGAAAGATCTAGAAGAGACTTGTCTAGACTCTCAGTTGGCGCTACACGCGCTTGCTCCACGAAGTTTCTTTCTTTGGATTGTTACACATGAGTTTGACAACTTGAGTTTTTAAATTGTAGGTGCATTAAATGCAAATATGCTATATTAACCACAATTAAATGTCAACCTCTATGACAAATCGGTGTGTTCCCAACCAGTCACACTGTAACATGTCACAGTGTGACTCGTTGGGAACAATCTGTTAGGTTAGGGTAAAACTGAGACCCTCTACGCACGAGCCGAGCGAGCGAAGCGAGCGGTGCCGCGGCAGCGGCCGGCGAGTGCCAGAAACGACTTGCGCAAATAGAAAAAAAAGAGCTAGAAAGAGAAAATTGCGAGTTCCCGTGACTGGTAGTGTGACCGGTTGGGAATTTTTTCAGAAAAAAATCCCATCGAGTAACAGTGTGACATTTGAGGGTGTTACTCGTTGGGAACAAATGGACAAATCGTATTACCTATTCGTTCAATCCAGCAGATCATGTTTAACATCAATATTATGATTCACTCAGTAACGGGAACGCTGCTGTGGTCGAGATCCTTTATTTTTGCGTTCGGCATGGCACCAGTTGGCACGAAACCTACGTCACAAGTTCAAGACGTAGGTACGATGTCTGTTTTTATTAAGGACTGTCTTTCTTTTATTACTCTTACTAGCTTCTGCCTGCGTCTTCGTCCGCGTGAAATTTCCTGTTCCCCCGACCCACTCCGTCGCATCGCATCGCCTGCCCGCGCTATTTCTGACTTTTTTTCTTTTTGCTCGGCTCCTAGCGTGATGTTAATATAGCCTATAGCCTTCCTCAAGAACTGGGCTATCAAATGCGATTTTTTTTTTCAAATCCGACTTGGATTTCCAGAGATTAGCGCGTTTAAACAAACTCTTCAGCTTTATTTATTTATTTATTTATCCATTTATTTCAGGCATCAAGGCCCATATAAAACACATACAATACAATATAAATATAATATTAATATTATATTATATATTAATATTATATTAATATTATTATATTAATATTATTATTATTAGTATAGAATTCGACGATGTGTAAGGGGTTTATATGCCCATTCAAAGATACGTAAAGGTGCTTCCGTGATGCGTAGACTTTGATTTATTTAATCAGGTTACCCTGTGACGGCTGCGATTGGTCAACAAGACGTTGACGGCTCATTTGGCAAGGCTTGCCTTAGTGTTTGAAATTATATATCATTTTAAGTTCTATCTATTAGTGTGTACCTATCTAGTTGAAAAAGCTAAAGAAGAAGTTGAAGCTTTCACTAAAAGCTTCAAAAATGTTTTGGAGGGATTTATCTTAAAAAGAAAAAAAAATAGAGCTGGAATTGGAGTATCTAGGCATAAGGTGTACTTTTTACTCAACTCGTTAGCAATACAAAAATGTCCTGTAGACATGATAAAACATATTGAAATGACTAACTTGACTCCCCTTGACAACATGGCAGACAAGTAAACACTTGACTACCATCAACACTCATAATATGAGACGTATGATCTATTTTTAGTTTTTCTAAACGAGCCAGCCACAGGGAGCCCTTTGAAAGCGCTTAAATTATTACAACAAAAAGGATAACATATAAACAAGGACCTCCATTCGTCGCCAAGCAACTTACTTCGTATAGATTTATTCCGGAGCGAAATGGATTCCTTCGTCTGGGTAATTACGTGTAAAATAAATCAATACCAGTCTTGGTATTGATTTACTTTTCACGTAGGTAATCATTACGCTTATCTGCATGTGCGAATCTATCTGCAGTCGCTGAGAATCAGAGTATAAATATTAATTCCTTAGGCTTCGCACTGCATAATTGGATGAAACAACCTGAAGCGTACAGCCATCAAGAAGACGTGACAGACATGTCCTTGAATTCAGATTTTATCAAGTCAAAAACACGGCTGAGCTAATAACACAGAACACAGCAAATTGGATTTACTCAGTGACTTCATTGTGGACAAACGGACACTGAATACAGATAAGAAGACGAAGATAACGGGTTTTCCAAAACTACAAGTGCGAATTTGTAAGTCGCAGTCAAATAACTGGTATTTTACAGGTTTTAAGGAGCAAACAATGGTTATGCAAGAACTTTCACTAACCACCCCTGAGCAAACCTCTCTATGCCTTTTACTTGTCAAAAGCGTCTGAGAAAAAAACGAAAGTGCTCACTTGATAGCAATATTATGCTGTAAAGGCGATAATTAATACTAGTAATTCATGCTAAGTTAGATCACGTACGCGCACGTCAGTCGCTGTTTGAACGACGGGCGACGAATCACAATCAATCGTTTGAAATAAGAATGTCCTTGCGCAGGAGTCGAAAGCTATGTTCAAGTACATTTTGCAAGACAATGATCGTAACGGACGATGTCCTGCGCATACCTTATTTGTATTTGTTCTTTGATGTGTTTAGTTATATGGTGTTATTGTGCCAACTGTTACGTGGTAACTGTCTTTTGTCACTTAAATTCGTGTTGTGTATCGAGTTACATTTCATAATGTATGGCGAGTTTATTGTACGTGACTGGTGGAAATAGTTCTTTTATTAATAAACGTATTTTACCGCGAACTTTGCACCCGACATGCCACGGATATACTTATGTGGCGGTTAACGAACTCGTTGAGAACCCATAAAGAAAAAAGGTTCACTGACAAATGGAAACGTGTCTTTTTGGAAGTACCTAAGATGGAAGCCAGGATCCATATTAAACGAGGTCTGAATTATCACCAGAATCGATTTAAAAAAATCCTACATTACAATTTTTTGCATGGTAAGAAATCTTTCTTCCACATTCAAATCAATCGTTTTGTCTGTAGCCATTTGCAAGCCTATCAACATTTATCTTTACCAAGTTGCCTCGCTGTAGTCCGTGTAAACCTTGTATGTATCTGTGCCTAAGGACAATCGAGACATGCCACTGTGATGAGCACAGAACTACAGACATTCACCTACTTACGTTCCCAGCGTCCATAATATCCATCTTAATACACATACCCATTGCAAGTTACATGTTCAAGCACCGCCGGATTGTTGCAATGTTCCTTTACATTACCATGAGGTTGAAAAGCTTAATTATGTAAACTCTTAGATTTTGAAAGTCTTTGATATCGAGTCTAAAAGTGCCTAAAATTCAGAAAACTGCGCGCTATTTTTCTGCTCTCACTAACGTCCAATGAAAGGATTTAATTACTCAATTAATTAGGTCCTTTGATTTATAAGTTTTTATTAATATTTTTAATTTCTAAATCTAAAATTATTATCCAACCTACAATAGCATTACTAACAAACTGGAATCCACCGGTACAGTTACAAATTTTACGCCAAAATTCATTTTAGCCAATGATGGTAACTGAAGAAAATCGATTACTGTGTAAAGCAGAAAAGAGATCAAGCCACAGAGCTTGAACTCACAAAACGTTTTTGTAGCTGAATCTAGTCAAATTGGTCCCATAGCTATAGGTATTAAAGCCTGTAATTTGAAAAATATTACTCGTCGAATGCAAAATCAGCCTGGCGAAATTAATAGTCATCATGGAAAAGGACAATAAAAAAAGGTTTTGCCATCACTGATACGCATTCTTGAGTCGTGCTTGGATTTGTAAAATTGCTAGAAGTGTATTAGTAATCAGGAAATATACTGGATTCATACGTAACAAAATCAGGCTGTGAATCACTTTTCTGCTAAGCTTTATATAAACCACGTGATTGCTCGCTGCTTCCTTCCACGTGATGGAACAATTAAAATCCACTGACTTTCTTTTAAATATAATAGAAGGACTCTTTGTAATGTTTTATTAACTTTTTTATGTAATCGTACGCAGAAATTAGCCGTACTTTCTACAAGTTGCGCAACAAAAATTCCAGGTTAGTCTAAATAAAAATTTATTATAAATGTTTGCGAATGGCTTGTAAAGGCATAACTACATATATGTTGGTTACTCTTTATCAGTTATAGTTTGACACCTGTCAGATTTGAAGAAAGAAGTAGCAAAGTTCCGGGCACAACTGACCCAACATCTTTATTTTTATTTACCACTAGCTTTTGCCCGCGACTTCGTTCGCGTGGAATAGTGACTTCCGGCAGATTTTTGGTTTTACCCACATAGTTCCTGATCTCGCGGGATCTCTTCAAAAATGAAATGTGGAAGGAAGATATACTAGGGAACTCTTCAAAAATTTTAAATTTACGAAACGATGAATCCACAGTTCCACGACAGTACCGAAGCGCTCGGCCGATACCCAATTACCCAACCAAATGCGTGTAACGAAACCATAGCGCGATCTATTTCGATCCCAACGCCATCTATCGAGCATAGTGACAACTCGGATTATTTATCTATACTCCGTTCGGGCATTTTCTTTGTACTAAAAGTTTTATTATATTGATATTATTTTTTTCATACCTTTTTACTATTTATTTACTTTTTTCCGATGAATTAAAACAATAACATGAACCGAACTCGTGTAACGATCGACACCATTGCGCGATCACCAACTCGACATATAGTACTAATAGAATTATCTATACTCCGTTAGAGCATTTTCTTTGTACTAAAAGTTGTATTATATTATATTTTAATACCTTTTTACTATTTATTTACATTTTTCCGATGAATTTTCAGTACTGAATTGATGCCGACTCTTGACCAATAGATGGCGCTGTATGTCCGGAATAAATTTTATTTTATTTTTTGTAATAAAAACTATCCTATGTCCTTTCTCAAGTTCCAAACTATGTCTGTACCAAATTTCACACAAATCGGTTCAGTAGTTTAGGCGTGAAGCAAAGACAGACAGACAGACAGACAGAAAGACAGACAGACAGAGTTACTTTCGCATTTATAATATTAGTTTGGATTACTTACCAATATTACGCCAGGATTAATACAATCTACTATTATTGCCATTTAAGGCACTAGTTTAAATATGGAACCTGAACTGCACTCAACTCCAACTAACCTTCAAAGTTAATCGCAGCGCCAAAGGACCACATTTTTTTTCTCTGTTGAGACCTGCAACTTTATGTGGTACGACTTGGTCCTGCTGTAAAACCACTGCTAGCATAAAAAAACAATAATGTTAGTAGACCAGTCAAGAAGCGGGTGTTTAAGAGCGCTATTACAAAATCGAAGTGCTCAGTTTTAGGTAAATTTGACGGCGCGCGGCGGCGGATGCGCACGTGTGCGTCTAGTGAAGTACGCTACGCACACATGCAAACCGCTATGCGTCGGATGCCAGGACCAAACCAACAAGAGCCTTTGCTACTTTTTTTTTTTAATAAATTAAGTTCATGAAATATTATTTGTACCGATGAATGTTCCCAAGAACGGTTTGAGTTACAACAGGGTCATAAAAATTTACTTCATTTTTTAATTTTTGTTTTATATCACTAAAGTGACAAAATAGCATGCGGCGTGCTTGATGGTGTGTCCGTGTGTAGTTATCGCAGCCTATAGACGCTTGCAATGCCAGAAGCATTACTTGCGCGTTGCCAGCTTCCAACACTTTTTTTGCTACTTATATAAATACTTTTTGTACCTATTTTTTTTTACGAAGTTTCTTTAAGTATATGTTTTTATTCGGCAGGTAGGTATACATTTTAGTACTTATTTATAGATATAAATGCAATGTGAGTTGTTTCTTCAGTTTGGATAAAAAGAAAGTAAAAAAGACAAATCAAACGTCATTTATTCAAATTAGGCTGAGAATCATATACTTCTATTTTCCCCATTATTGTGAACTACTTATGTCTGAAATTAATTAATTAAATTAAAGTTGGAGATTACAATAAATAAATAAATCAGAAAAAGAAAAACAACAACTATATTTACGTATGTTTTTTTTTTCCTATAATACAAGATATACTTAATATTTGCATTGAAATATCACAGGAAAATACTTATAATATACATTACAATCAGAAACTAACTAAAAAAAAAAAATTACTTGAATCAAGAACTGTTAGTCGCGCTTTATTCTTGACGAATTGGCGAGCGAGACCACGTGACGGCAACAGCGAACGAGCGATACGTCCTCCCTCTGGAAGCGCTCGGCGCGGATTGAAGCTAAGACCGCGCGTCCCGAGATTTATATTGATTTATAGTATTGCATACAACAATTGTTTAAAAATATTATTTTACTTTAAAATAGAGTAATTTTTTTTTTCAAGCAAGGTGACAAAGTGACCTTAGTTATTAAATACTTTTTGTTTGAATTTCTATTAAATATTCATAGATAAAAAATATAATTTCGGACGAAAGATTATCATTAACTCCCTGTTTTACGGAATTAATTTTGGTGTATTACTTTATGAAACATAAAAATTGATTTATGCATACGAAAGTAGAAGATACAATTGTACCATGGGCATTTTTTTAAATGAATGAACTATTATATCTTCGATGTAACAAAGCATCGGAAGATGCCCGAAAGTAAAATTTTATGAATCATCCTTTGCAGAAACAAGGTTTTTACTGATTTATTTAAACAAACTGAAATATTTATTTAATACACTCCCAAAAGAACGAATGAAACTTTCTCGGGCATGTATTTTTTTTACTATTGTGCCTTTAGTCAAACCATAATCCGACATCAAAACTCGAGTCAAACAAGAAAAATTGTGATAGCATGATTTTCGCGAGCACGTCGCGCGTCGCATCAAACATGTTTGTGGACGGGCCCCACTATTCTACTCTATAGCTCTACTGAGTCTAATAGATGGCATACTTAATAGCTTGAGTACACTGATAGATAGATTAATGATGAACTCACCCTAGATCGGGGCACATACCTATAGTATCTGACCAGAAGCTTCTGGACAAGCATCTAGGGAGAGTTCATCATTATTTCTAATTTTTACGGTGTGTACAATGTGCTCAGGCTATTAAGTGTGCCATCTGCTATCTTAATCATAGCTCGACTAAATACTGAGAACTGCATTGAACTACTACTTTGTTAAGCCAGCAACCTCCTTCCTCCAGGAACCAATCTGCGTTTAAGCATGTTTTAACTTCAAATAATCCGATATTAGATTTTTAAACTTCTCAAGAAGGTCAAGGTAAAAATTAGTAGATGCCAAATTCGGTAATAATTATCTCGCCTTGTTATCAATGTCACGTTTGCGAAACAAAACGAAAAATAGTCAACAGTTACGTCCACTTGTTTTATAACATTCGGTAACTTGAGAATAGCTCTTTAGTTTCCATCTTTAGTAGGGAGAATATTTTAGCAAAATAATGGTATGCTTGAACAACATAAATGTCGCTTACCGCTAGCATTCCTGAGATACGGCTAGACAACAGAATTAATATTCTAGTTAGATCATACTTGAGACTGGGTGTTTTTCCTTGAAACTTATTGAATCTCAGTGTCAATAT
Organism: Hydraecia micacea; assembly: GCA_914767645.1. NCBI lineage: Eukaryota > Metazoa > Arthropoda > Insecta > Lepidoptera > Noctuidae > Hydraecia > Hydraecia micacea. The sequence goes on along the minus strand of OU611782.1, from coordinate 17,732,998 downwards.
GTGGTTTAACTATATGGTTGGTTAAAGTTGTTCTTAAAAAAATGCCACGTGGTGTCCAAAAATCATTCTCTGGTGATTAAAAATTTATCAACGTACAGTCTAGTGACATAGCAAGAGCCGTTAGCCAAACATAGGCAGTGGCTGATTGAGGACCGAGTCAAAGATGAGAAGAAAAACACTAGAGTTGGCAGAAAATGAATATAGGCCGAATACACAAGAAGGTAAGCTTAAAAGACTTTCAAGTAGCATCCGCTAGTGAGAGTTAGACCAAATAATGGCAAAGTTAAACAACCGACAAATAAGTTTCTTCCTCATTTACTTGAACACCATCAGGTTATACTGAGCAATAGAAACTGAAACTAGAATCATTACTACTAACTATCAGCATGCATCTAAACATTTGATGATATAATTGAGGCCTATAAAGCTGCATTTCACAGAATTATACCCTCTATTACGGAACTCTTAAAACATATTTTTGCTTGCGAATTTTCCTCATTGTAGCAGTATTGCGTACGCGCAGGCGCATCGGTACAACGTGGTCATTAACCCGGGCCACTGGCCGTAAATACACAATGCTAATTCAGCAAATTAGGAAGACAAGTAAGAAAAAGTAAAAAAGGATACTGTCGTTTATTGACAAAAGCAGATGTCATTACAAAGGATATATACACGCCAGAAAGAAATTAAAATAACATTTAGAGTGCGTAGAGGTACAGAGGATTTTTGAGTTGGAAAAAGGTAAATACATTGTAAGTAGTTGTAGGTACATTAAAAAGAACTCGAGCTGAAAACTTCAGTAAGTTTTAGTTGTAGGTACAGACGCCAGCACATCAAGCTACTACAATCCGTCAAATTTTTTTAATAGATTTTCAACTTTGTCGCTACAGCATAAGGTTCAAGGTTGATTGGGAAAATATGATAGAATCGGGTAGCTTGATGTGCTGGCGTCTGTACATTGATGTAACTGACAAAACATGCTCATTATTTATTCTGAAACAACATAATCTCTGAATTATGACGCTCAATCATATTAGTTTATCTTTTGGCAAGCCACACATACTTTCAGCATTGTTAATATTACCTACACTATACATATTTATTAGAAGCATTACTGTTACATTATTCATTGTAAATGTTTTATTTTGTTGTCTGCACAAGTCTGCGCTAAGTTTTATTGTGGTGCGTCTGCGCAGACATCCGGCGAGAGGCAATTTGATGCTCGATTGCGCTGATCACTTCGCTGATAGATTGGTCCTTTGATGTTCATATTTCATGATATAACTGCAGTTCATTAACAGATAAGCAGAGGTCTCTGATCCCTTGTTATGTAGGTGTAGTTAGTAAGGACAATTGTCTACTGAAAATATTTTTACAGTTTGTTATGGATCATCATCATCTGCCTAGCCTTTTACTAACTATTGTTGGGGTCGGCTTCCAGTCTAACTGGATGCAGCTGAATACTAGTACCTATTTTACATGGAGCCACTGCCTATCTGACCTCCACAACCCAGTTACTGGGTAATACGAAACCCCTTGGTAAGACTGGTTGTCAGACTTTCTAGCTTCTAACTACCCGTAACGACTGTCAAAGATCCACGAATGACAGCCGGGACCAACGGCTTAACGTGTTTTCCGAGGCACGGAGGGGTCTCGGTATGTAAAGATGGTCACCCATCCACAGACCAACCGCGGAAGGATTGCTTAACCTGATCGATCGACCTGTCCGGTGGACAGTTTGTTATGGATATGATATTAGTTTAGAGAGTTTAAAAGTGTATCTGAAAGGTTGTGATTTTGTGATTGCTCGTCTTCAGCGCTTATTTATCAATTAAGGTCCAGCCTTCATAATTTTTTTGAATACCCATAAATATTTTCTTAGTTCCTAAGGACACTTATTAAGTACATCGTTTTATGCTGAACAATACAATAACGATGTTTATCTAATAAGTATAACAATATTATGACATCACGAGAACAGCAACCAAATGATACTACAATTACTATTAGAAAATAAATGCAAATTGATGCATACCATGTCAGGCCATGTCATTCTAACTATCTCATCAAATTTGTCTGCAACAGCTCCGCACATAATTAATTTAATATCAATAATAAATTATATCTCAATACGGTGAATTCCAATTGCAAAGAGAATTAAGTTTGGAGAATTGATTTATACTTATTCCGAATTAATTGAAATTGCAATTACATAATGAAATCGTGCGTACGCGTCTTTGATCTTCTAACTTGATAAACTTTCTTAAATGATAAATATCTTGTTGATTGGCTTTTTGGGCCTCTAATTAACATAGGGAAAAGTATACGAAAGTCCTAATCACGATGTCGTAATTAGGACTTTCGTATATTTTTAACCGACTTCAAAAAAGGAGGTTCTGTATTCGACCCGTATGTATGTATGTATGTATGTATGTATGTATGTATGTATGTATATTTGTTTGTCCGCGATTTTCTCAAAAACTAATGAACCGATTTTGATAATTCTTTCTGTAATGTGATCTACATACTTTCAGAAAGGTTTTAGTATATAATAAATTATATAACTATTCTTATGTACGATGTTATATGCATAAATGTACTGCATCTCCGGCATTTCTATGCGAATTTTGATGATTCTTCTAGTCGGTGTCTTCAATTCCTCAATGCACTAGTGTTATTTGAATTTGTGTGGAGTAGGTACAACTAAAAAGTGAAAAATAAAAACTTTTTTACAAAAAAAACAACCGACTTCAAAAAAAACTACAAAGTGATAAATAACTTTAATTTCGGAAGTCGGTGTCAAACAAAAAACGAAAATGCGGAACCAACGACACCGACTTCCGAAATTAAAGTTATTTATCACTTTGTAGTTTTTTTTGAAGTCGGTTGTTTTTTTTGTAAAAAAGTTTTTACCTGTTTTCATGAGAAAACAAGGGATAGTAAGGCTTATTTCTCTATCGATTCATTCATATTCATATTATATAAATTATGTTATATTCTTTTTTTCGGAGGGGCTCGTGGCTAAGTAATAACAGCCGCACGGGTCGATTGTTCAGGCTAAGCTATGCTTGCCGCGGTTGGTCAGTGGATGGGTGACCATCTTTATATACCGAACGACACCCCTCCGTGCCTCGGAAAGCACGTTAAGCCGTTGGCCCCGGCTGTCATTCGTGGATCTTTGACAGTCGTTACGGCTACGGGTAGTCAGAAGCCCGAAAGTCTGACAACCAGTCTTACCAAGGAGTATCGTATTACCCGGTAACTGGGTTATGGAAGTGAGACAGGCGATCGTTCCATGTAAAATACTGGTATTCAGCTGCATCCGGTTAGACTGGAAGCCGACCCCAACATAGTTGGGAAACGGCTTGGGCCTAGCCTCCTAGGCAGATGGTGGTTATATTAATTTTTTCATCCTTAGGACCAAGTACTTTTATAATTTCAATGTTATGAGTTTTAGACAGTCTTAAATCTGTAACAATGTATTAAAAAAACATTATTATGAACTGCCTCGTCGGAGTCGTCGGTCTAGTGGTCGCAAGCGCTACTGCTGAGCACATAGAAATATATCTATGGCTGAGCATGAGGTCTCGGGTTCGATTCCCAGGTCGAGCACACTGTTATTGGGTTTCTCTATCTTGAATTCCTCAGTAGCAGCCCGGAGTCTGCATTTGCGCCCAGTTGATGTCAACAGACTTGACAGACATGGGACTTAAATACAAGGTGTCTCAAAAGTAAGTTCACATTTGCTTATCTTATTACGCGAAAGCAACTATTCTGAGGGGCGCGGGGGGTATGTCAGTCGGTAGTCTGGCTCTTGGGAATTTAGTCGCTATGGAGCGTTTCTCTGGTGCGGACCGTGCGTTGTGCGTACGTGAGTTTTACAAAAACGGTAATTCGGCGACTGTAGCGCGTAGAAAATTCTGCAGTATTCGACATATTCGTCACTTAAATGATGCGCCTAGCACTCGTCTCATTGCAAAATGGGTTGAGAAGTTTGAAGAGACTGGGTCAACTCTGGAGAAACCAAAATCTGGGCGACCAAGAACATCAAGAACAGCCGAAAACGTGGACAGTGTTACTCAGTCTATTCGAGATGATCCAAACCTCTCGATTCGGCAATTTTAGTGCCCGACTAAATGAATGCCGAGAGCGCAACGGTTTACATTTGGACGATGTTATTTTTAAAAAATAAATTCCCAAACAGTGTACTTCAATATAAAATAAACATTTTTTCAATAAAGCTAAGACTTTTCTTTTAAAAAAATATTTAAATGTGAACTTTCTTTTGAGACACCTTGTATAACTAGCGAAATGTGGGTGTACTGTACGCACACCTCTGCCCAACACTTCGGGGAAACAAAGCGTGATGTTGCGTTATGTAGGAACTAGTAGGCATTTTCAGTTTACTGTTATCACAGAATGTATTATTACTGTTATGTTAAGTGCTTAGTTTAAGAGCTATCCTTGAAACAACACACACGGACTGGTACCGTTCAAGAATTCAAGATTATGTACAGACGCCAGCACATCAAGCTACTACAATCTGTCAAATTTCTTTAATACATTTTCAACTTTATCGCTAAAGCATAAGGTTCAAAGTTGATTGGGAAAATTAAACAGTTTCGGGTAGCTTGATGTGCAGGCGTCTGTACTTACATTTTTCGACAGAATCGTACACTCGGGTTGAGGGGGGGGGGGGATTCATTAAAACCACAATAATAGTGTAAGATTTTGTATAAAAGTAAGTATACCATTATTTAATTTAAAGTGATACCTACTTACCACAAGAGATTTTTTATTTTTTCTATTATATTAAAAACTAGCTGCTGCCCGCGACTTCGTCCGTGTGAAATCCTATCCTAACAAATATTATAAATGCGAAAGTAAGTTTGTTTGTTACTTTTTCACGCCTAAACCACTGAACCGATCGTCCTGAAATTTTGCATATACGTTGTCAGGTGTACACTACTGCCACACCTAGGTATACCTAGGTAGTACCTAGGTATATAGCCATCGGCAATAGTGTAGTTTCCTATCAGTGAAATATTTTTTGTAATAGGATTAACACTTTAAAAGATTACCTCTTACAAACTTATCAACTTTTTTTTACCTTTTTATAATATTAGTTTAGATGGCTCAAACAGACGAGTTATTAACTAAGTCATACACCATTTGCTACAATAGCGTGTCAAACGTCCCTTACCTACTTAATATGCCTTCAATCAATCAAAGATTGTTTACATAATTCTTCACAATTACCCTGTAAATAGCACCTTTTTGTACGTTTTACTTCCTGGCCAACAACGGAAAAGCCGTGATAACGGATCGCGTAGAACAATCAAATAATGAATAGGCCAAGGATGGTTTGATTTCATACGTATTCGCCATGCATTGACGGACACGCAAATAAATTATTATAATTAGCACCAGCAAACTGATTATGTTGTGCTAATTACAATCTTATTGAGAGTGATTAACAACTAAGAGTAGGAAAATAAGCATTTTGGATCAAGCTGAAACCCGGATGAAAAGCGCAGCTCTAGATTTCACAAAGTGGGCTCATCAGCTGGAAAGCTGGCTGTCGGCACTCCCGGAGTGCCACTGTATTTTTATTTCAAGGTTGGTGATTAATGCTCATGCCTTCTCTAAATGAGACGAGGCCTATGCCCTGCTTAGGGTCAATAGGTTTGTATACTTGGCATTATTATGATACCTACTTCATGTACGCTGTATGTATGTAGGGGCTTGTGGCTAAGTAATAACAGTCACACGGGTCGATCGATCAGGTTAAGCTGCGCTTGCCGCGGTTGGTCCGTAGATGGGTGACCATCGCTTTACATACCAAGACCCTCCGTGTCTCGGAAAGCACGTTAAGCCGTTGGTCCCGGCTGTCATTCGTGGATCTTTGACAGTCGTTACGGGTAGTCAGAAGCCCAAAAGTCTGACAACAAGTCTTACCAAGGGGTATCGTATTACCCAGTAGCTGGGTTGTGGAGGTCAGATAGGCAGTCGCTCCATGTAAAATACTGGTACTCAGCTGCATCCGGTTAGACTGGAAGCCGACCCAAACATAGTTGGGAAAAGGTTAGGCAGATGATGATGATGACCTACTTCATGTACAAAACTGATATGTATCTACATAAAGCTGACTTAAAGCCACAAGGCATTGTCATTTGTCTACCAGTCAACCTTCGACCTTTTTCAATGAAAATGACGAACGAAATTACCAAAATGGAACTAACGAACCTTCGTTATGTACTTAAGTATTTTAGTGAGTTTAAATGGCGCTTAAATCATGTTTTGTACGGATATCGTCGAAGCACACAGCTGTTTATCTCGTTACAAACTAGCACGGATATAGTCATTCAGTCATGTGCTAAATCTCAACGATTAATCTGTTTCCGCTCTATGGGTCGCCGCCCACGCTTCGTCAACTGTCGTCAATAGTGAAAGGACAATGATAAAGCCTAAAGAATATCAAATAGGTTTCCAAAAAATCCAAACTCGTAGGAAATATTTTGAAATAGGTAGCTCTATTTACGTTTATTACGTTAAGTAGTATGTACAGACGCCACTGGCGTCTGTTTCGGGTAGCTTGAAACTGTAAAATTTTCCCAATCAACTTTGAACCTTATACTTTAGCGATAAAGTTGAAAATCTATTAAAGAAATTTGACAGATTGTAGTAGGTTGATGTGCTGGCGTCTGTACCTAAACGAGTAGGTTCTACCTAGATGTAATACCACAGTGTAATACCTACCGATAGGACTTCCCAATAAGACTATTTTTACAAATAGGTACCTACAGGTAGGTGTTAGGTATCGGTACTTCTTGTATCGGTATAAAAGTTATTAGTCTACAGGTAATGGATTGCGGATGATCTCACGTCCCAATAGGTACATCATCATACTACATAGGATGAACATTGTAATTTCCTTTGCTTTTCTCTTTGCAACAAGCAAAAATGACAAAGCTTCCGTCCGTTGAAGCGCTATCTTCTTTCCAAGTTCATTCATCTTTTCCGTTGTGATTGACTAGCCACAGAATGTTTCTACAGTTAGTTTAATTACTTATAGCAGTCCGCTTTTCTTTATATTAGTTATCGTGATGCGTTGCTAATATTGTTAATGGCACATTACAGCTATAAATAACGGATTGAAGACAATTTCGATTACCGATATAACAAGATTGGTTTCGTAAGTTATCTTCAGATTTTCCTACGATGACTCAGATTGCCGTTCAGAAATTTACAGGTACATGTTCGAAGAACTGTCTATAAGTTTTGGTCTAGTTTCCTTGCGAAGTAATAATACATATGATGCGTAATTTTGACTTTAATGATTTGTAAGGCTGAATTTAGTGGTCGACCGACGGCGTATCGGTCGCGTACCGATTTATATGAACTCGCGCTCGCTGACTGTCGATGCTACAGTACACATCCATTTATTGTCAGTGTCTTGGTACGCGAGCCCGACGGTACACGACAGACGTCAGTCAGCGTAACGCTAAATTCAGCCTAAGATCCGTAACTTGTCGAATGCGGTGCTCTCGACAAGACCATGGCCGACTTGCTGGAGTGTGCAGTGTCCCTAAACCTGCACTTTATAGGACATAAAAAACGCCACTGACGCCGCGATTAACAAGACGTACTGTAATGTACCTATGTATTTAATAGATATGTAAACACTATCTACTTGCATATCAGTAGTGAGGGAGCTGTCATTAATGTCAACTGTAAATCACAACGAATGGCGAGAAACAGTTAAAAGTGAGGCGGTGCCTGTCCGAGAGGCTTGGTGTGGTGATGGGCCAGCCTAGTGATAGCATCAGCTTAAATACGGGTTCACCAGGATTCTACACGTACCATCGACATGAAAGAAGAAATCTACAACTTTTTGATGATGGTTTCTTCATACAACATCGTGCCGATCACAATGCGAATTACACTAGTTTAGAGCGACACCATTGTTCTCAATACGTTGGATAGCGTAACATCATGACTGTGCCGGCAACCGTCGCTAATCAGGAATGCACCGTGACTGCGTCTTGAGACATAATAACGTAGGCACGTAGAAATCGGCATCCAAGTAAACACTGGTCAGCCTTGGCGGAATGGCAGAAATCAATTGTTTTTACTTTTTAGTAACACTTATCTACGGAGTACTGTTATTAAGATGTCAGCATGCTTATCATACCTAATCGATTGCTAAAAATACAATAAACGTAGGTTATTAGTCATTCATTAGGTAGATAATTACAGAACATGAGTAATAATTTATGTATATTAGGTATCCATTGTGATCATGACTGACCTATATGCTGAACTCGACAAGTGCAGTAGGTACCCATACGCATGATAATAGTAGGCTTACGTTCATATTCTAGCATGCAATCATAATAGGTACTTCTTAACGGGGAATTATAAAACGGTCGAATAAAAAAAAACTTAGCGACTGATGATGAGATACTGTTTTAATGACTTGAGCGGTATGAATTTGAGTAAGCGAAAAATTAACTAAACTAACGACGAATATTGATTAATAATATAATCCAGAACGAGCTTACAAAAAGTGGGTTGTGATTAATCCATTTCAGATATTAAAATTCTAGCCGTGCGACTAAATTACTAAGTGAGCGACTAGAAATACAGAGAGTGCACCCCGAGGTTAGGTTTGGTTAGGTTACTTTAAACCCTTTATACAGAAATAGGGGCCCCGCGAAGCGGGGCTCCGTCGACATACGATGCAAGAGCGAGCGAATGACAATACAAATACCTTCACCGTGCATCGTGTATTTTAAGTAACTCAAATTAATGTTTGTAAGTTGCTGTTCTGTTGATTTCTCGTCACTCGCAGTCAGTCGCTCACTTAGTAATACTATAACGTAAATTAATTATTTTTGTCACTTAAAACTTTAATTTGCAGTCACTCGTTTAAATACTACCCCTTCTTAACTGCTTCTTTTTGGATAAAGTTGCAGTGCCAGAAGAATTGTCAAACTTAAGTGGCAGTGGGCAGGGCACATTGCTCGCAGAACAGATGGCCGATGGAGCCGAAAGGTTCTGGAGTGGCGACCGCGTTCCGGAAGACGTAGCGTTGGAAGGCCTCCCACAAGGTGGACCGACGACCTTGTGAAGGCCGCAGGAACCCGTTGGATGCGAGAAGCACAGTACCGTTCGAAGTGTAGTGGATGTCTTTTGGCTGAAATTATGATGATGATGACTTAACTGATTTAGGGTGCACGTCGAAAGCCCTTGACTTACACTCTGGCTCTACTCTATACTTATGTAAAAACTTAATCAAGTTAAAATCTATGAAATTAATATTTCACGGATCAGTCAAGCGAGCAAAGGTCAGCCGAAGAAAATTAACGAAAACAATTCACACGAATCGTTGCTGGAAAATTCCAGGCCGTGAAAATCCGTATTTTTCCCACGTTTCTTGACTTTTGGGTTAGTAAATGCATCCAGACGAGGACCGTTGAAGTCCTATTTGTTTTTTGAACTTTGCTTGGATAGGTAAACTACAAACTATATTTTAAATATGATTGGGGAAAGTCAAGTGTCCCTAAGGAATTACGAAGTATCGTGGAACTAAGAAGAGAAACAAGAAAATTCCAAGAACAATAGTAACTTTGTAATTATTTTCTTAGTTCATTGTGATAATGCGAAAACTAAGCACGTACAAGTAAAATTCCTCAGAACAAGGTTTGGTTAGGAAGATCAGGTGGCCTACCATGATCTAATTAAAAAAGATTCAAAAACAAGACACTTCAGTTTAGGTTCCTAAACTGCATCGCTTGAGCTGCTCTATGGACGTCATGGTACCAAACACGTATGAATGAAACCAAAACTTGCGACTCAGTTTGGGACAATCGTTGTCAGCAGATGACACGGCCTAAACTGAATCTTTAAACTGACGTCATGGTACGAATTAGAAGAACAGTTCAGTTTAGGTCTAAAATGGATCGCGTTAAGAGTTTGTGGTAGGCCTGCTGAGATGACAAAAATGACATTGAAATTCGACGTCTTATTAAGCAGGTTACCGCTATCATTTAAACACTAAATCTATCTTGTAATAATTACGTGGATATTGTAATGTTCTAACAAATAGTTTCATAAACAAGGGCAAGGTCGTCGGCGGGTCTGTTACACAAGTGTTATTGAGGTCGCTTTCTCATTGTCTCCTTGGTAAGCCCCCGCAGGCTAACGCTGATATTACCTGATGCCCACATGTGCTCTAATTATAGTTATTGTAATCTAATGTTACATCTACAACTACTGATTGTACATCTCTGTTTGGATGAGCGTGGTAAACATGAAGATTGTAAAGGTAAAGCGTACTATTTAAATGTACCGTGTTCAGTATACATCTAGGTACGTATCGTAATGCCAAGAATTTTATAACAAGCCTGTCAACAACAGGCGCATTTTGCCAAGTTTAGCAAAATATTTAGTAAAGGCACAGGATCTGTGAAAATAAGAAAAAGAAAATAAATACTTAGTTACTATCAACGGTCTTGCTACTGAAAGAGTTTCGATTAACGGACCCTGTACTATCCGTGGTTTAAACTAAATAAAGCCTGCATAGTGAATCCGATTCACTATTCATAAAATCTTGCTCGTTTCAATGCAACATTTTCAAGTGCAGTTTCATCTTCGTGTTTAGTAAAAGCGACACGTAACGATAGCGAATTCCCGCGACTCTTGTTGGTCTGTCTGCTTGTCTATCAAGGTATAAACCTCTACCAAACATGGTGGTAAGCCACGTGCGTAGGAACTAAAATACTGTTCAACCAAATATGTAAACAGCAAGGTCTTCGAGGTCGTCGACCAGCGTCATTGTTTTGGTGAAACTTTAAAGGACCCTAATTGATGTTTTAAGAACTGTCAAGAATAACTAACTTCTAATTACAGGTTGTTATTGACGCAATTTTGTGAAGATGTTTTTGGGAGTGTTGATTTTGGTTCTCAAAGAAACTTTGATTTAGGTAACGGGTCTTTCGACATTCATGCTGTGATTAACAACGATTTAGGGCCTAAGACCGTTACAGCGTAGGCGGTAAAGTTTAAGGACCTAAAAATACAGCTAATCATCTGAGTTTTAAGACTTTTCGGCTTCATTAAACTTTATGGCAGCTCGAAACGACGATAGTGACGCAGTTTTTTTTTTATTTATTTTACCGTTAGTAGGTACCTAATCTACATCCAAGTGAATCCAAGACTCTCATGGAAATATTATCGCGCGTAGTCACGAATCATTTGCGCAACAACTTAAAAGTTTTATTAACTTAGAAAATCAAAAATAGGCGCGCCACCTTGATAGTAAAACAGGTTGGTGAGTCAGCCTTCCGCAGCGTCCAGACAGAAAGGCCAAATAAACTAAGAGCAAAGTTGCTGAACCACTCGCTCGCCTAGCGAGTAGCGAGTCGCGACCATTTTCCGCAACACGATGAGTAATCGAGGAATTTCTCTGATTGCTACCAAGAATAATACTGTTGCAGAGCCTCTTGATACACACCTGTGTTGCATGTAGGTGAATGTATTTTTTATGTGAAGTTTCCTGGACATTAAAGGCTCTAAGGCTCTAACTAAAGGAAGCAGCCATCTTTTGAATAGAATAGGCGCGAATTGATGTTGACACCGCCATCAAAATGATACATGGAGTTAAAAGTTCGGCTTTGTAGAACTTCAACCCTGTCACTCATAACTACTGTGACAAACGTATCTAGAACTCCATAATGCTATATTAACAGGGTCAAGCTTTTTTTCTAATACTAGCTGTACCCAAGCTTCTCATAAAGAGGAGCTTTTCAAAAATCTGAGTGCCTCGTTGGTCCAGTGGTCACAAGCGCTACTGCTGAGCATGAGGCCCTGGCTTCGATTCCCGGGTCGGGTAAAGTGTTATTGGGTTTTCCATCTGGAATTCTTCAGTAGCAGCCCGGAGTCTGGAATTGTGCCCGGTTGATGGCAATAGGCTCGCTCCTTATTTTTAATGGGACTTAAACATAATTGGCGAAATGTGGGTGTACTATAGGTATATCTCTGCCCAACCCTTTCCAGAAATACAGGCGTGATGATATGTTATGTTTTCGAAAATCTTGGACGTCCACATATTGAAGTCAGTTCAGTGTCTTGATAAGTATGATATATTATGTTTGAGCATAGTTGCCTTGCCGGCCGCAGCCGAGATCGCCATGAGATTTTGCACCTGTGAGTTGCGTTGCGTTTGCGCGCTTGTTGTTTTGCAAGCAACAGGATAATATCCGATCGGCTGGCGGGCGTTCACGTAAGCATTGCCGCTCGCGCAAAAAAACATAGGAGATAAATAAAAATTGCAGGATTTTCCTTTACAACAAAATAGAGGAAATAACTCTTAGGAAAACCAAGGCATGGAATAAATTATATGTTTTAGTAAATTAAGTATGGTACCTACATTTACCATGGACAATCCATGTTACATAATGATCTGTCCACACAATAGAACAAAGGTACCATGATAATGACAAGAAGGACTGTCTTTTAATGTGTGTTTAGTAATTGTATATCATAATACTGTTCACTCCTGGAAAATCAAAAACAAAACTTATTTTCTAACAAGTCTGACACTAAGGGGTTTATTCATAAATGTTGCTTAAAGTTAAGTAATAGAATAGAATAGCTTTATTTCGGACACAAAATATCCATATAGTGTTAGTAACAAACAAAAAATAACTTATTGCCTAGTGTTAGTAAAAATCAATCTCCGCACAAACTGTGTAATGATTAACAGCATACATTTTTGATCTTTAAATGTCACTTTAATCATTGTTTTTAAATAAACTTCTTATTAATGTTTAAACATCTCTTAACTTTAAGCAATGTTTATAAATAAAAGGGTAAGTTGTTACAAAAGATCTGGAAAATTGTAGTTTAAACCTTAAATCATTTGCAAGTATTGTTGTTGATAAATTAACCTGGTAATTCTCCTAAGCACAGCAGACCTTGCCAATTAGCCTGGTTGTGTGTTTAATTTTAAAGTAGAATTAAAAATGTTTCTGGTATCTATCTTATTGATTGAAGGTAGATTTTTCCATGTATGTTTCAAGTGTACAAACAGTAGCAAGATTTATTTTGTTTAAGTAACACTTAGTAGAATAAATTATATAATACTTGTAGGTAGTTATTACTTAATATGATTACCTAGAAGGTTGCAGGTAGGTACTTATATTAATATTTAATTGTGTAAACTACAGGAAGTATATCAAGGTTTTGATAATTTAGGTATGATACCTACTGATGATAAAGATCATTAGTACAAACCATGCCTGATCTTACATGCGCTTTACTTCTTGAAAATTAAAATAGTAAGTATGTTGTACTTAGGAACAATGGCAAAAAAAAATAGCTATGTAAAGTAAAACCAGCTAAGTAGAGTGCTACGTTACCACATTAGTTTATATTACTATAAACTAATGTTTAAAACGTAGTTTTATTCGACTTTAATCTTCTGTTATTCACTTGTAATTTTTTCAGTCTTTAGGATAATTATTAATCTTACATCATTATTTTTATTACTTCTTCTGTCTCCTCCTAACTTTTCTATCTCGATGGATGGCTTCTAATTTGGTTCTATAATAAGTACTTGTTTCAACATCGCTCGTCAAATGAATAAAACAATTATATTAATTAATTAAGTAGGTAAGTAATCCGCCCCTAAGACGACCCACTGACCAGTTAAAACAGTTAAAAGTTGTTATCAACCGTTGCAAACTATAATTAAAGCATGTATTTATGTTAATAAAACCATTGCAAAACTTAGTTATTAAGAAAACATGAACATAATAAAGTATCAAAAAGTTTAAACAACGCAAACTTACCTTGGACGTCAATACGCGAAGCACCACAAAAACTAAACTAGAAAGTTAGTAGACATGCTAAAACTAAGAATTGATATCACTAATTATAGATAATAGTTATTTCATGAGTTATTAAAACTTGAACAATAAGCACACATCAACATTTGTGCGATTATAAAAACACACAATCAAAAACAAACAAAAAAAAAAACGTTCAGTAAATGTCAACAAGGATAGAAATTCGAATCCTGGAATATTTTATACACAATTTTTGTCGCGAATAAGCAAAATCATTAATTAAATCATTATTTTTACAGATTAATCTTTTTTATGCTGCAAAATCAGTGATTTTCTTCTCATAATTTTGTTTCAGTTAATTTTCTTCAGATAATTTGCATATTTTCAATAATTTTTAGAAATAAACAAGTTTTTTGCTAATTTTAAGTTCTGAACGCACCACATGAGGTGTATTTGCGAAAGAAGCTATGCATCAAGGTATATTTATGTTCTGTGCTATGCATGTTGTAGCCGTTGTAGGAACCAAATAAATGTATAGAAAAGATGTATTTTTAACCGACTTCAAAAAAGGAGGAGTTTCTCAATTCGATGGTATGTTTTTTTTCATTCATAAATTACGAGCACAAAATTATCTTTCTCAGTTTTGGAGTACGCCTAAGGAACGTTACTTACTCTATGGAGTACGCTAAAGAACAACTCTTTAGATGAATGTCATTAGTGCCACTGTCAAGAAGTTTTTATTTATTTTTAAATTGTTGCTATGACAACAATAAACGTAAATAAACGGTGCCCTAGAAAACTGAAAGATTCAAGGACCAAACTAAATAATATATTTAATGCGAAACATGGGAAGCATGACTCGTTGGTTAGACGTAGAAGTAGGAACAGATGACATAGATCTAAATACTTTGCCTCAAAACTTGGCATTACTGGACTTACACAATGATAACGAGTACAAACTCCTTATTGGTGACTTCGGACGAGGAGAGGAAGGACCTAAGTTGAAGGTTGGTATTGGTCACTGACCTCTATTAAACAACTTGTAAATACAGGTCAGTGGTATTGGTTAATTGACTAAAATAGCAGCATCAGCCCTTCATTCATCAGATATAAGGACATTAATCGATGTAAACAATAAGGTTTCGTTGCGATTGCTTAAGGCTAGGCGACACACCGGCCACAGCTACCGGTGCCGGTGGCCCACCTACAAGCAGTTCACGCGCTTTTTCCTACGTTTTGTATGGCATCGTCGCACACGTGTGGTCGGTGGTGGCTACCCGCTACGGCAGTGCTCGCCACCGCAGCAAGTCGGGACAGCCACCAGTGGCAGTGGCTGGTGGCTCGTTTGTGCCTAGCCATATGTAAGTAAATTACTCTTCTGCCTTGTACATCTTCAATTCTACATGATGTTCTACTCCTTCCTAAGGAAATAAACAGCACACAACAGACACAAACTTTTTATTTACCTACTTATATAGGGTGACAGGGACATTGGCGCACAGCCTGTTACCATTCAACCAACATAAAATTTCAACGCAGGAGGATCCATATAGATATAATCTTGTACTGAATCCATGGTAACAGGTTGTACCCCTGCCAACCTGTACATCCGCCAGTGACTTCTTGAAAAATACTAAAATAATACCTTAATTAAATTTCCAGGTGTTCAAAGGAGCAATGCAGATATCAGACACAGTATTACCAGACCTGCCTCTGGGTGTAGTAGGTTTCTACATAAATGAGACAGTACCTCGGTCTGTCCCTATTGTGGCCGTAGCATACAGTTCCTGTGTGTTCATGTACCGGAACTTAAAGCTGTTCTATAAGTACTATCTGCCATCCACTGAGCTTAGTATGTGTGAGATGGAGGTTTGGAAACAGGTTGGTATTTTTGTTATTAACCTTTTGACAAACCAAAATGTGCCCAGCACACCACAGTCACGGTCTCAACTACATGACAGACTTTTGGCACAGAGAGCAAATTTTTGCTTTTTTGACGTAACAGTCAAAAGGTTAAAAAATCATTGCTTGGGACACTCAATAGTGGTGGGTCACACAGGTAACTTGTAAGTTACATTGAGTAGGTATATATTAATGGTAATGTATAACAGCTGTACCTTGTAGCAGGTCTAATATGGATTTGAGACAGAAGTAAATACAACAATAAACTTGTCTTCAAATCACAGCCAGTTTGGGACCAAATGATTTTCATCTTCATTTGTACTTTTAAATAGATTTTCTAGTTCTATTACACAAAGATTTACTGCCACTATCAATTAATTTGTTGGAAAATTATATATAGCCTAGTTACATAAATATAAGTACAAATTTTTGCATGCCAAATGGCACCTGTATTAGAAATTATGTTATAACAACATAATACCTACATACTATGCCAAATAAACATATTTTATTCTATTTTTAAAGCTAGAAAACGTGGTGTTCAGGGTTTAGGTACCCTGAACTGATTCTATTTATAGAATATTAATAAAAGATGTATTTTGATATTTCCAGTTAACAAACCCAATCAACCACAATACAGATGCAATAAAACCGCTCATAAACAGCTTAATAGCAATTCCACATGAAACTCTAACAGCAGAGTCACAGTATATTTTAACACTAACACCAGAACAGCAGTTAGAATACCTAGAGATTAACACAGAGTTACCGAGTAAGAACAATGCAGAGATTGTATGCATTGGCACTCTAAAGATGCACTCCATCGATAAATGCTCTGTGAGCTGTGTTGTAATTGCTACGGAGGATGGTGATGTGATTTTATTGGATCCACAGACTTTTAGTCAGTTATCTCAGGTCAGTATTAATGTGACTTGCCGGGGTAGCGGGATCGTCCGAAAGGGTTACCGCTGCCCCGGAACATAAAGGGCTAAGGAAGGAACACGGGTGGGTTTTAGTCAGTAAGAGTCTGACACTCCCTTCCGCTCCACCCAGAGCGGGAGGAGTCATTAGATGATTTCCCATCCAAAAAAAAAAAAAAAAGTATTAATGTGACTTAGGTATACTACTTTTATTTCACGAAGCCAGGCGCGTTTTACTTGGAGTTAACAAGTGTACAAACATGCTGTGAATGTGTACGCAAGAGCAGGAGTTCTTAGTACCATCCGAACAATGCCGAAGTTGGAAGTGTGAGTGCGTGCGTCTGTGTGCGTGTTTCTGTCATTATGCTCACTCTATTCGTCTGTACGCACACATTCACAGCGTGTTTGTATACATGCTTGACACAAGTAAAGCGTGCGTCGCTTCGTGAGATAAAAATACTGTACTTATTTAATGGCTGTAAGAATTAATTAAGAAAAAAGTTTATAATAAAGTTTATCAAGTACCCAAATGGAGTTGGCATTAGTTGGACTACTGCAAACCCAAGACAATATACAGAAGCACAGTTAAAGTAATTTGTCAAACAGATTTGAGGCCTTTCCCTTAAAATTATCTCCTGCATTGCAAGGCGATAATACAACGATTTTTGTAGAACAAATGGTTTATGGATAATTATTATGTTTGATTTGTCCAGGCCAAAATATGTGGGGTAAAGAAAACGCCATATCAAATGATTACAACTGGACTGTATACTGTTGACTACAGAATAACTATAGCTACAAGGTGTGACTTATTGCTATTCAAGTTTTGAAGGCACTTTTACAAACACTGCTTGTATTTCACACCCATGCACAATATTAATGGCACTTCTAGATTATGTAGTAAAAAAAAAATGAAAGTGTTTATTCACATAAATACTTTTTTTTCAACCTCTGCCAAACTGCCAAGCAGTTTGTGCATTGCTATAAACGGCTTGGTCATAGAATATCGGCACCACTGGAGTTCTCGGTTTTTGTTAAATAAGAAAAATAACGTAACTTGACGTGTAATCCCCAAAGGGTTAGTCAGAGGTGTACCTATAGTACACCTACATTTCACTAGTTATGTGTAATAGGGGGCTCCAAATCCAGACTGTGTGGTGCTACAGAGTAATTTCTGAACACTGCCCAACCTTGGAATCATACATACCCAGAGACTAGGAAAATGTAAATGACGTAGTAAAATCCTAGTTAGTCGGCTATCACCTCGCTGACTTGACTGGCACATATCTTTACCACAGCATGTGTTATAATGCGTGCAACGAAAGATGAGACTGGACACACCACGTGGTTTGACTTGAGCAGTACACGATTTTAGGTCTCTTTAGCGGTATGAGGTCTGAGCGCGGGACGGGACCGGACGTCATAGGGGCGGCGGAAAGAGCGCGGGAGGCGGGGTTAAGTCTCATCTTTCGTGGCGCGCATTGTAGGTACTCTCGTGCTTGATGCTCGAGAAGAAGAATTGCGAAGCTCCTAGCCTATTTCAAAATTAGTATTCTTCCTTTTCAGAGAGAAGTCAGTATGCGTGCTAAAAAGAGATTGGCCTGAGGGTCGGTTACTGTTCAACACTGACGATCACATCATCGCCATAGAGGTGGTGACTGCTGACAACAGTGTCATGGTCATTTGTGCTGACCACACCATGGCCTGTTATAGCAAGAAGGTGGGTTACTTAGGAATTATATGTTTTACTTTGTTTTTTATAGGTTTCTGAACTGCTATCGAAATTACTCCCATAGTGCTGCTTGGCTAAATAATAACAGCCGCACAGGTCGATCAACCAGGTTAAGCTACGTTTGCCGCGGTTGGTCTGTGGATGGGTGACCATCTTTACATACTGAGACCCCTCCGTGCCTCGGAAAGCACGTTAAGCCGTTGGTCCCGGCTTTCATTCGTGGATCTTTGACAGTCGTTACGGGTAGTCAGAAGCCCGAAAGTCTGACAACCAGTCTTACCAAGGGGTATCGTATTACCCAGTAACTGGGTTGTGGAGGTCAGATAGGCAGTCGCTCTATGTAAAATACTGGTATTCAGCTGCATCCGGTTAGACTGGAAGCCGACCCCAACATTGCTGGGAAAAGGCTTGACAGATGATGAGTGCTGCTTCTTCCCTATTAGGATATAGGATTTTTAACTAAGAAAACCGCATTTTAGGAAGTTTCAGGAAACACGCGCGTTTCTGTCTGAACACTTTCTTCTCTGCTTGTTCGTTCAACCAATCGACTATCGGGCAGTAGCCCACCAGACAACACCCGTCTGGCCGAATGATTCACCTCTTTCAATTGAGGAACTTCGCACCTTGTCCTTCCACTTCCAAAATGTATTTCCTCAGTATATTGTATTGTCCAAATTCTTATTAAAATGTCCTATAACAAATATGTTTACAAGTTTCCATTCATTTATAAATACCTAAGTGGAAGATTTAATTGGCCATTTCTGCGTAATGTTACTACATACTCAAATGTACTGTTGGTTCGAGGTATTAGTTTTCTTGTTTATGAAATAAAATATTTTCAGGGTAAAAAGCAATGGTGTTTAACTCTAGAACACCGTCCAGTCGCCATGACTCTAGTGCCGGTTTTACACCTTGGCATCACGCTAACAGGCGTTGCGTTGGCGTCGGGTCACGTCCATCTGTACGACGGCAAGGCGCGGAGGGACACCGTGTTTGTGAGAGGTGCGTGACACCTATAGTTGTACAAAAATACTTTGGCGCGAGGACGAAATCGAAACTAACGACGCCATCTTGTTTTGTTAATACATTTCACAAAAAATGCATAAATGTTTACAAACAGCGCCCCCTGTCAATGTCATTCAAGAGCCAAAAGATCTTGGCTCCTGGATCCTGGCTAGCTGGATCCTGGAGCTGTATAATGTTCTTATAATGCAGTCAACATTAGGTCTATAGTGCCGGTGCTGCACCTGGGCCTCACATGATAGGGGCTGATGATTTTATGATATTTATGCTTTTATTTCAGATGTGGTGTCCGTGATGAAATTTGGTCAGTTGGGGCAAGAAGAACATGTGCTCATCATAATAACTGGAGGTGAGTTAACTATCATTTGAGTGGTATACAAGTACACCAGAATTTCCCAAGATTTATTTCAAAATCTAGCTCGTAAACTATAAATAATCGCTGAACCTACATTGGGGTAATTCGTTTAGCCCTTTAAGAGAGTCTAAATAAATTCTTTCTTCCTGTATTCACAGACTTTGTATTATTATTATATTGAAAAAAAAAAACATTTTATACCGAAATAAGCAAGAAAGAAAACATGGTAATCATCCTATTTTTTAATAATAGTACTGTTTCATAAATTTGCAGGCGGCAACCTTATGCTAAAGATACTTAAGCGCACAGCAGACTTCAGCGCGCACGCAGCCGGCGTAGAAATGTCACCCAGCGCGCTCACCGGGCAAAAGCCCTGGCTCATACCCAAGAAGTCCAAACTATTCCTCGAACAATCTATGAGAGAGCGGGAGAACGCTACGTGTGAGTATACCAGTGGCGAAGGTACCATACAACTCGATTCCCACCGGCTTCCCTTCGAAAATTCAGAACATAACCACTCTATAGTCAATTCATCATTGAAATATTCTTTTGGCATCTGGTTTTGCTCCGGCCTACCTCTGTCATAAATTCACCCTTCGCCACTGGAGTATACTCCTTTTCTTTCTAATGTTTACTGATATCACCCATCGCGTTAACCGGACAGAAGCCCTGGCTCATACCCAAGAAGTCAAAGCTGTTCTTCGAACAGTCTATGAGGTAAAGGGAGAATGCTACTTGTGAGTAAAAGTACGATTCTTTGTGGAACTGCACGTCAGAGGAAGTATTAACACCATACTTATTGCTGCCATTAAGTTCCAAGTTGAAGCGTCCCGGTGTCATTACAGGCAGACAAGGCGTTTAAACTTTGCCTCTAGGGTCGAAAACAAAATTGCGATGACTGGTATATTCTTCCATGTTTAGGCTGCGTTTCCACCAGGGATGTGCGAGGATGCGTAGCGAGGGATGTGTGTGAAACAAACCAATAACATCGCTTAATTTTCATAGCTTAAACTAAGTTAGCATTGTTATTTTTTAGTTTTACACACATTCCTCGCTACGCATCCTCGCTCATCTCTGGTGGAAACGCAGCCTTAGAGTTTGCTTGAAAAGAGTTGCAAATGTTCTGGGCTGACACAGTATAGATAGCCATCAATACGCTGAGAACAAAAAAATAATAATCAAAATCGGTTCAGCCGTTTGGGAGCTACGATGGCACAGCCAGACACACAGATACATACGTCAAACTTATAACAACCCTCTGTTTTTTTCGAGGGTTAAAAACAGCAACAACTATTAACTAAGCTTCTACTAATTAGATGTTCACGCAGAGGTGGCGAGCTTAGTGTATGCATAATCAGCCTATAATGTTCCCACTGCCGCGACACAGGCCTCCTCTCTGTGATAGGGAGTGGATAAATCACCACTCGGGCCCAGTGCGGGTTGGTAGATGTCACATGTCTTCGAATTTTTAGTTCTAGGACATGCCGGTTTCCAAACGATGTTTTCCTTTACCGTTTTGAGAGCAGTGGTGATGAAATAATTTACACAAAGTAAAGCGCCTGTCTGGGTTCGAACCCACGACCTACAACTCGTAAGACGCGGCCGTTACCACTGGGCCACCACTGCTCTAGTGACAACTAAGTCTCTACTAACCAGATGCTCACCCGGAGGTGGCAAGTTTATCGTTTGTTCGCTTTAAGTTCCTTCGCTTGAAAGCTACATTACTTATTAGCAGCGCCCCGCGGATTCACCCGCATAAGTTTCGAGCCCGTGGGAATATCGGGATAAAACTATCCTATGTCCTTTCCCGGGACTCGAACTATCTCTGTACCAAATTTCATCTAAATTGGTTTAGCGGTTTAAGCGTGGAGAGGTAACAGACAGACAGACACACTTTTGTATTTATAATATTAGTATGGATGAGATCCTAAATCAAGCACATGTAGACACCACAAACCATTAAATCTTACCTGCTTGCCTCTGATATAATTTTTAATCACATTGCAGCAATGCACGAGATATTTCAACGTGAGCTGAACAGACTTCGCCTTTTAGCTGCTAAGACTTTATTGGAAGCGCATGAAAAGTCTGATAACTCAGTAGGAACTGGCCCTATGGAATCTATGAGACTTACTGCCGAGGTGAGAACGAAAATAATCATCAGTTTAAACAAGAACTTTTCTCATATTAGTTGGAGCGATGATCTTCGTAGGGTGGTTACTTTACTAGCTGGGTGAGAGTAGTCGAGGGTCGAGTTAAATGGCGTGCGATTGAAAAGGGGATTAAAGATTTTTATATGGAACCTGGCATATCAACATTCCGCCATTTTTTTTGCAAAATGGCTACCATTTTGAAAAAAAAAACAAAATGGCGGACAGGTAGGTATGCCACGGACCTTGAAAGCCTTTTCAGACGGAATCCTCGTGGAGGAAGGTATACTATTTTTTTTTTTTTTTTTTGATGGGAAATCATCTAATGAGGAAGGGATACTCTTCGTCTGGGAAGGACGGAGGGTTACGTCGGACTCCTACCGACTAAAACTGACTGTTCCTTCTAGTACTATGAGTCGGGGGCCCGGGAGATACTTGTACATTCGCCGCACCCCGGACTGATATCAGCCCGCCATGCCTAGCGGGCCCCATCACCAAGTGCTGCCGATCCCACGACCCCATCTCTTTGAGCCTGACTGCTCGAGCCACGACACGGCCACAATTTCGCCGCCCGCATCACTCTTTAGCACTTAGCTTACCCTTAACAAATGCTAGTGTCAACCTAACCTGTATTTTTCGTTTCTTTTTTCAGGTGGAAGGCCTCGGCCCTGTGTTTCGTGTAACGCTGATAATAGAGAATAATTCTAAAGATAAAGCGGTGATAGGACTGTCTATTCTGTTCCACGTGCATACAGTCAACTATAAAGTGTCCAATCCTTATGTCAAGGTAATTACATCCTTAATAACGTCATCATTAGTACCGTAGAAAAAATAAGGTTTGGCGTTTAATGTAGGTAGTAAACAACGGATTTCTGATGATGTGTTTTTGTTCCTAATCAAGCACCCTAATTGCGTAACACACTATAAATCACAATCTGAATCATTTCGAAGTAGGTATATTGCTAATCCATTGCTCCATAATTATGTTCGAAAAATGTGTCTGCTCAACAGCGAAAATAACGCAAAGAATGTTGGTGAACTGTCAAAATGAAACCCATTGCTACTGATAGTGTGTTACGCAATTACCCCGCTTAATCTAATACTATCGTTGTTGATCGAAGATTTCTCTCCTCCGTTTTTATACCGAAAGTGTCAGGCGTCTCACCATGATTATCAGAATATTAGCCTATTAGGCAGTCGTTCCATGTAAAATACTGGTATTCACCTGCATCTCGTTAGATTGAAAGCCGATTCCAACGTATTTGGGAAAAGGTTAGGCTGATGATGATGGTTGCCTGTTAAAGACTTTTACTCAATATTAGAGAATCCTGTCTTACCAAGGGGTATCGTGTTACCCAGTAACTGGGTTGTGGAGGTCAGATAGGCAGACGCTCCATGTAAAATACTGGTATTCAGCTGCATCTCGTTAGACTGAAAACCGACCCCAACATAGTTGGGAAAAGGCTAGGCAGATGATGATGGTTGCCTGTTAAAGACTTAAGTACAAAATAATGGTTTGGTTTGTAGCCATGCGCTTGCGTAACAAATTATATGTCACAGTATTAAGAGGACTACAAGACCTAAGTGTCCTTGAAAAACGCACGCACACATGTACACAATCGACGCGATCGCCATCTAACGACAACGCCCATCACAATTATGACATAAAGCATACATGAGATTTAGAAGTAACGGTTTTGTGGGGTGTGTAACCGTGTAAGGGCACTAAAATGTTCTATGAATTCTTAAAGACCACTTTCAAACTCATTACAAAGATCGGTCTTATTGACTTATTCTTCCACTAGTCATTACTTGGCTTCATATTCATTTATTTGTGTTCCACAAGGTAAAACCAAAAAATTAGAGCTAAGATCCGTTTTAGACCCTGTTAGAGCACAGCAAAAATTATTGTTTGATACATAGCTATTACTTAAAGTTAAAAACCTAAATCGTAGAAACTAAAATTAAAATAAAATTATACATTTGGCTTGGTTTGGTGTTCGCAGCGATGTTGCCAGCAGATAAAATAACACATCTACTTACCCCTTTGAACAATGACGTCAATGTGACTTCCCTTATTGATAATCATAATCTACCTTTTATGAAATTTAGATAAAAACGCAGTCTATGCATTTTGCACTTGTTTTTAATCTATTAATGTCATCGAGGACAAAGATATAAAGTTATCTGCATAATGTTATCATGATACTGAATCCTTGCAACTGTTATCGCTATATTTTGTAACCGACGAAAAACAGGAGGAGGCTAAAGTCGCCGCGTATTTTTGTGCGTAACTTTTTTTTTATTTTTTAATGTAAGTAAGCCTACCTTTTTTGTGAAAAATGTTCAGACTAATAAAATTACAGGTACCCCTCCTCTCACCGGGCGGAAAGCTGAAATTCCCGACGAAAATCGAAGAAGTATTTGACGACAACATAAGTCCGGATGTTTTATTCCGCCCAGTAACTGGACAAGGGGGGGAACGATCTCTGATTAAAGTTCTATTACTCAAGGAAGGTAGAAAGACCCCAGTACTCGCTGCGACGGTACAAATGCCACCTACAGACCCTATGATGTTACCCTTTGATAAAATGCAGGCGATTGCTGGCATTGAGGAAAAAGAAGATCCTAATTGGACGACCAAGACTTAGGGTATATCTAAAGTAGGTTTTAACGCCATCTGTTGGCTAGTGATGGTAACTGTAGCGTGAGCATAGATGGCGTGCTTTCCAACTGTTTATATTTATGAGATAAAATCATGCAAGCTGGGTTTTGATAACACCATTTGTTCTGGAATGTATTCAAATACTCAAAAAAACACTCAAAATAAATTGATATTAAATTGTTAAGTAATAAAGATTCAGAAAGTTTTACTTAATTTCTTTTTCTCTTGGTATTTCATGGATACATACACTATACTTTGGTATGCAACTGAGAATTTCCTTATAGAAAAATCCATCGAAACTTCCCGGACTGGGAGCAAATGTAGGACCTCAAGCTCTGTAGTCGCAATTGCGATCACAAGTCCAACGAGGCAATCATAGTGGGTAATAATATCGTACTACACACATACACACACAAACACATACATACATACGGTCTCCAAAGGAGATAAGTAACCATGTAGGGTCGTCGGTATAGTTGAAGTTTATTAAGAATCCGATGGATGTTTTCGAAAAAAAAATTAATTTAATTAATAGAAAACAAATAGTTCATTTATCAAATTAAATTTAATTCGATAATGGCGCCGATTCCCTTGTTCACAAACTAAACGAAATTTATGTTCAGTGCATCTTTTTCTTTCTATTTCAAGAAAACTACAGAACATAAATATTAGTTTAGTCCTGTCAAATCAAGATACTCCATAGACAAGTTTAAATGTGATTAAAAATGTCAGTCGCTGACAAAGGACATCATTCATTTTGGACCAAAAACTGAAAGTGCCGGCCAGGATAAAAATGTGTAATATTCGGATAGAACTCACAATTCCTATCATTTTTTACTACGACACCAAATCTGTGCGCCCTTTGGTTACGGTGTTAAACACTTTTAAAATACAATAAAAATGTTATTATGAAGTTGTTATTTTCATACATTTGATCATGTATATTTAATTATTCATACTGTGTATGTCCTTTTGATGTGCAATAAAATGAATTCTATTCTCTATTAAGAGAGTATTTTCATCATTGATACTCCACGCACCGCACAGGCACAGACAGAGCGTCACAATTCACAACAAGTCCAAACCTGTTTTAAGCAGGTACCTGGAAAATCACCGGTTTGTCCCTCCCCGCCGCCCGCAACTACTGTACCCCGCGTCACCCGTCTTTTGTTTTGTTCAGTTATCCATGCGACTCTTGTTACATCGGACGGCTAAATCGCGACTTGCACTCCTCAGTTAATATTGTTATTCTTGTTTGTTGTTATTTGTTTATAGTTATTTTTTGTTATTGTTATTGTTTTAACTGACGTTATGAGTGGACAATTGTGTATTTCGTGTCGTACGCCTGTCGGTAATCGTCGAAGTTATACTTGGACTTCCCGAGAATCACAGCATACGGATGTTGCACAGTTTGTTATTGAAGATCTATTAGTTCGACAGGTATGAATCATTATTATTTTATTTCATTTTATATACAGACCTTTACCTACCTAGAGTTTTATATGATTTTGACTAAGTCTTTATTTCATCATTTCCTTGTCTGTATACCAGTTTACCTGATGTCGGCGCAGTATGTTTTCTTTTTCCAAATAATTTGGTCACTTGCCATCAACTCATTCATTTTGACCATTTATTAGAATTATTTATTTCACACGTTTTTGTTTCTATATATAAGTACTCCTTTGTACTTAACTAATCATTGTATCACCTTGTATGTATATACCGTGAAATAGAACCCTTCTTGCTTAGGAAACAAAACGATTAGAATATCACGGCTCATGTATGTACATGTGCAACGAATAATACATGTTTCTTGTTTTACAGGAAGAACCTACAGAGGTTATTTGTCGACCCTGTTGGCAACGGGCTGAGCGTCGGTATCTCCGACACCAACGTGAAGTGGATCATGATGTTGCAGACGAAGAAGTCAACGCTGAACCTCATGCTTCACCAACCGTTTTACCCGGGTTCAGCCGTACCGGTAATTCGGCGAATACGTGTGTATTTCAACACTGTCAAAATGCAACGAGGCACAGAGTACCCGAAGATATCATACTACGAATGTTATGCCGCTACAGCCTATTTATAACCGAAAATAGCCGTGTATGCAGTGAACACCTTGAGCAAGCTGAATGGCATTTACTTGCTTTGCAAGACAATTTAATCGGAGGATTCAGTGCAACTCAAATTGTTTGTGCTCTAAGATTATTAATGAGAAGAAGATTTAATATTATTCAGCCTTGGTGTATATCAGCTCAAACAAGCAAAAAGTTATTACGGAGAGCACCTTCAATCCGACGGAGTTTTTATCATTGAGCTCGGTGGTGGGATTCCTCTGGAAATAGTCAGGGAACTTGAAGGGGAAGACTTGTGGATTATAAGAGGACGAATACAATCCCGCCACATCCAAGCCAAAAAATATCATGTGTACATTGCACTAGATCGGGCAGCAAATGGTCGTCGAGCATTAGCTCATTATTATTGTACATGCAATATCGGCAAGAGGACCATTGGATGCTGCTCACATACCATGACCATAGTCTGGTACATGGGTTATGCTAGACATGACCCATACCTCACCCCACCTGCAATAGGATTACATGATGTATATGTTAGATTAGGACAAATATAAATGAATTTATACAATTTAATGTTGTTTCATTTTGCTCTTTTTTACCTAAATGAAAGGTACTGAATCTAAATGAGGTGCTGTTGGTATTGTTGCTTGTTTTTTTTTTCATATTTACTATATTTGACCAAATGTATTAAAATAACACACATCTTATAACATTTTATTTCACATTTTTTTTAAAAGCATGTAACAACATAACCATAGGGCGCACAGGTTTGGTGCCATAGTAAAAAATAATAGGAATTTGGTGATCTATCCGAATATTACGTTTTTTTTTTCTGGCCGGCACTTTCAGATTTGGCCCAAAAATGTATGAAACGTGAATGATGTCCTTTGACAGGACTAAACTAATGTTATGTCCTTTTCTTAATGAAATAGAAAGAATAAGATGCACTGCACTTAAATTAAGTTTAGTTTGTGAGCAAGGGAATCGGCGCCAATATCCAACGGTTTCTAAACTATAACTACATCCGACGACCCTGGTTACGTATCTCTTTTGGTGACTGTACATTAGTTATTGTATGACGTCCATTATGATAATGTTATTAAAAGATTTGAAGAGGATAGTGTTATTTGCACGTTATCAGGGTTAACGTTATGGACTGACCCGATAGCCTACGATTTTGTGGGTTTAGTAAATACGATGTTATCCATACTAATATTATAAATTCGAATGTAACTCTGTCTGTCTGTATGTTACCTTTTCACGCCTAAACCACTGAACGGATTTAGATGAAATTAGGTATAGAGATAGTTTGAGTCCCGGGAAAGGACATAGTATAGTTTTTATCCCGATATACCCACGGGATCGAAACTTACGCGGGTGAAACCGCGGGGCGCTGCTAGTGATAGGTATAATATCTTTACAAAACGTCCATCGCAGGTGTTTAGAAAATGTAATTATTGAGTATTGAGTTAAAAAGACATTACGCTATCTTGGATTTTCATTTTGCCGTCACTATTGGCATCAGCACCCACTCCCTCTCACCGAGAGGAGGCCTGTGTCCTGTGTCCCAGCAGTGGGAACATTATAGGCTGATTATGTATGTATTGGCATCAGCGCCCTCGAAAACCATGAAAATGATTTCCATGACTTCCATGACCACGGATGTTTCTTTTTCGAAATGAATGAACCGATTTTAATTAAACTTCGTAAAAATAGTGTTACAGCCAAATTAGACCGATTTTAATTTTTCCATAGAAACACAGATTTCCAGTTATCTTTTTTTAAATAAGGCATTTGGAAATTGTTCTTTACTAACTTTTTAGACCTTTGTATCCTGCTTATGCGCTCTTAAGTAAATGACCTTTCTAAAGGACATCATCAATTTTGCATAATCAGTTCAGACTAATCTAAAGCAGGTTTCAAAAAGTTCGATAAACTGATAGAATATGGAATTTATCTTATCTTTTATGCGTGTATATACTCATACTGGGTACTAGGCAGGTACAACTGGTGGGTTAGATTAGGTTATATATATTATACCTACCTGGCTTCAAAATCAAGAATGCCTAGATTAATGTGAGAAACCTCTACTATAGTCCGTGCGGAACTAGTTGGCCGCTGAGGTGGGGACAGGGGTGAGGCGGCGTTCGCAACGCACGTACTGAGTAATGCGCCCTCGCCCCTCCGTCCCACCGCTCACATACCTAAGGCGCGGCCAACTAGTTCCGCGCGGACTATAGCTCACAGAGCATGCACACGATTAATTCTAGATTTAGTTATAGCTGAGCGCGATGACTCAGTTGTTACGGTTTCGCCTCACACGCACGAGTTTGTGAGTTCAAATCCGGGCAAGTACCATTACTTGCTTATATTTTCTATTACTAGCAGCGCCCCGCGGTTTCATCCACATAAGTCTCGATCCCGTGGGAGTATCGGGATAAAAAACTGAGGGACCACGGGCAAGTACCGAAACTACGGTACTATGTCCTTTCCCGGGACTCAAACTATGTCTATACCAAATTTCATCTAAATCGGTTCAGGTAACAGACAGACACAGACAGACAGAGTGACAGACAGACACACTTTCGCATTTATAATATTAGTATGGATCTTGGATATTACCTAGGTCCTGTTATCGGTGAAAACACCTTGACGAAACCTGGACATATAAATCTCTATACTGATCTAGGTACCTATATATTTAACGTCATGCTAGGAGCCGAGCAAAAAGAAAAAAAATTGTCAGAAAGAACGCTTAGCGAAAACAAAGGAGTAGCGCGGGCAGGCGAGGCCATGTGACGGGGTGGGTCGAGGAACAAGAAATTTGAAATCACCAACCCGTCTTGAGCAAGCATGGCGATCAATGCTGTATGAGACAGCACAACTGCAGGGCCTTTGCCCTGCATGCAGTACGACAAGAATATGCTGGTATTATAATGTACTACATACTTTATTAATAATACCTACTTATCTACCTACTTTAATTAGGCACCCTTCTAAGAAAATAATACGTGTATATGTGCATTACTAATACATACATAGTAAGAGATATCGCATTAATCACCATGATAAGAGGTAAGCACCTAATATTAATAAGCAAACAATGATACTTTAACCCCAATAAAATTGAGCTTTAAATATTTTCTGAGCGGGCGCTAGTTAAAAACCACAGAACAGACAAAAGAAGTGGGCATTATTTTAGGTGTGGCCTAGTATTAGTGAAAAAGGGCATAGCTAAGTCTTCAACCCACTTGGCAACGACCTTATTTTGACAAGTCAGGACAATTTTATAATCGTGGTTTTAACTTCTTATCGGAGCTTCAACTTGAAGATAATCGAGGCTCCAACTTCTAATCAGGTGTATTCCAATAATTTATATCGATTAAGTCAGAGATAGCTGCAAATGCTGCAATCGCCGATAAAGATTTGTACAGAGGCCAGCACATCAATTTACCCCAATCTGTCAAAATTTCCCAATTGAATATGAACCTTATTCCTTTGCAGTAAAGTTGAAAATTTATCAAAGAAATTTGACAGATTGGGGTAGCTTGATGTGCTGGCCTCTGTACTTAGTGCGCCATTTTTTATTATCTTGGCGACGGACGACTGCCGGCTGATAAAAAATATATATTTAGGCACCTATAGGATTATAATGAGCAGTGGTGGCCCAGTGGTAACGGCCGGGACTTACGAGTTGTACGTCGTAAGTTCGAACCCAGAAATGCGCTTTACTTTGTGTAAATTTGTTCATCACCACTGTTCTCAAAATGGTGAAGAAAAAACATCATGAGGAAACCGGCATGTCCTAGAACCAAAAATTCGAAGACATTTGACATCTACCTCCTTTTCAAAGAGAGGAGGCCGGTGTCCCAGCAGTGGAAACATTATAGACTGATTATAGGATTATAAAGCGTATTGATAGAAGAAAGCATGTTGTGGAAAAGGGATCTTCGTGTTCTCGCATTTCAATCAAATGTCTCCTTCATTCATCATCATTGCAGCCGAAAAACGTCCACTGCTGGACATAGGCCTCCGCGAAGCACCGCCACTCCAACCGGTTCTGTGCTACTCGCATCCAGCGGATTCCTGCGGCCTTCACAAGGACATCGGTCCACTTTGTAGGAGGCCTTCCAACGATACGCCTTCGGGTATGTAGTTGCAAACTCCAGAACCTTTTGGCCTTCTTAGCCATCTGTTCTGCAAACAATGTGCGTTGCCCACTACCACTTAAGTTTGGCAATTCTTCGGGTTATTTTGGTTTCCTTGGTTCTCCTGCGAATGTTTTCAATTCTGATTAGATCACATAAAGAAACTCCAAGCATAACCCTCTCCATTGCGTTAAAAGAGCAGTCACTCACTCTACTCAAGGACTCGTCTACTCCACCGTTCATCGGTCCTTCGAAAAACATGGCCAGCCCACTACCACTTCAGCTTGTTGCAAGCTATGTCGGTAACTAGAAAAGCCCAATCCGACATTCTTATGTCGGCGTTATAATCTGTATCATCTAGTAACGAGTTAGCAATGTGAATCATAAAATTATCGGACATCTAAACTGTAAAATAATAAGGAAGCGTAAATATAGATTATCTGTCGGAATACAAGTACCTACTTTGTAGATAGATTTACGTTTTTATGTTAAGTATTTCGTGGAGAAATATTGCCGTCATTGGAAAGGTGATATCATGGTAGGTACATAATCAAAGAACAAACGAACCGTGCTAGGCAGTAATGATGAACTGCTAACTTGCCTATTTACCAGTTTAATTGCAGTGCAAGATTTTAGCGATGCGAAGATGCTAAAGAATGCTTTGCTTGCTCATAGATTCTCAGGGTGCAATGATGCACAGATTTGTAATCTTGCGGGGTTCTGCGTAAATATAGCAATGTAAGTATCTACTTTTTGTGTTCTGTTCTGTTTGCGACTTGCTGGGCCAGTGTCAAGAAAATTCTATTCTATTAGAAGAGTTCCTAAGACATATCGCTCATTTGGGGAATAAACACACACACACACATTTAGGTAACTGCTACTTTACTTTTTTTTAGTCTTTGTTTCTCCTATCGTAAATACGCTTTCTAAGTGCTTTGTCATATTTAACTAATTTTCGGGAAAAAATATATTTACGTCGACGTTTCTCCAAATGAACGATATACGTGGGTATTACTTATCCAAACTTTAAAACAAAATTCTGATGCTTTAGTCTGGACTCTCGACAGTTTAGATTCTTGATCTACTTAAACTGCTTTTTGGCGAACTACAATTTCATACTGACCATCCCAGCCCCAGTACCTATTAGTTGAATCAAAGTTAGCAACATATTACCCTCCCTCATTCTTCAGCAGTCCGCAAAAAACCGCTTCTGTAGATACATATAGGTACCTCATGTACCTACCTAAATTTAGTGACGTCCAAAAATTAGTTGACATTTTTCCACTTCAGCTGTGCTGTGACATACATTATGTATGATTCAAAACTCTAGTGATCCAAATGTTTCAAATCCTATATCGTTGTTATTGAATATTATTCAATTAACTTTGACTTATCATAAAAAATAATCAAGTAATCCCTTGAGTAGGTACCTACCTTAAATCATAATATGGCATCACAGCCGAAGTGGAAAAATATCAACTAACTTTTGGAGGCCACTGTAAATCATGAAATACCTAACATAAAGTCCTCCAGACCGCAGTCTCATAGTCCGATGGGACGACAATCGGACACGACCGGAGAGAGATGACCAAGGGGGTATCACACCGCTAACTTCCAACCTCTGGGTGGACTAAAAACTTACTAATGGAAAAACTCAATAACATTTTGCCCGACCCGGGAATCCAACCTAGAAGTACCTAAGTAGTTAGCAACATACCACAGGTGAGAGGGAAGTTTGTATTTACCGTAAGCTTAACTTGTTACTTCAAGCGCCATAGTTGACCCAAAGCCGTAAAGGCGTTAACCTCTGCATATAAAGAATGAAAGCTATAATAAGCTGTTAATGCTCATAGTACGGAACTCTTTGAATGTACACAATATTCAATATTTATTATAGCAATCGTTAGCGTAGGTATGTTGAGTTAGGTGGCGTAAAAGTAGGCCGAAAATGACGAAGAGGAACTTGACGCTTGTCATTTGTTTCTGAATTGTGCGTGAAAAGTTAAGGTTGCTATAGGTACCTATTCATTGGGTCATTCGGCCAGTGCAAGCAAGTTTATGTCATATTAGCCGTCAGCATCATCAGCTTTAGGGAGTCCACTGCGTGATTTAGGTAGGTCTCTCCAATTAAACAAAATATTAGGGATGTGCCGGAGTCAAGGATAGGTGATCCAAGCTTAGCTGGGTGTCGACCAATAGGAACTTCCTCGAAATGCATGCGAAATCGAGAACTACTTGCTGATTGAGGCCCATGATTGGCGGCTGGACCAAAATCTCATGCATGACTGAAATGTTCGTCAAGGCTCAATGGCCAACGGGCCGTTATCAGCCGTTACGAATTACAATGATCGGCACAATGAGCCATTTTCCTCTAAATTACACTAAACCTTTGAATTATAGGTTCTTATTTCTTAATTAAATATGATAGGTACTTTTTGCCAATTTCCGTAAAATTCCATTCAGAATTATTATTAATTACTCGGTTTCCATAAAACGAACTTTCCTACCTACGTATTTGCAAACAGGCTTGACCCTAACTATAAGTAAACTTCGTGCTGTTTTTTTCAAGTCGGCGGCGGTTATTGAGGCGCGGAAGGTGTGTCCAATGGAAAATTTCTTGTAGGTTCTAGATAAGATCGTATCCCTTCGACTTACATGTTATTTTATTTGCAAACACTTGTAATCGCGACCTATTTCTATATCTGATAAAATGCGCAAAAATTTCGACACTATTGGAGTTAAGTAGTTATGCCGTTGAACTCAAATATATAAAAAAAAATCATAATAAGAAACAGCATTGTAGTAAGTAATGGCAATTCTCAGGGTTGACAAATTAGTGTACTAAAACTACAACTGAAATGGTAGTTAATAGCAAATATTTTTTTCAGATAATGAGTGGGTAAGGCCGCAGGACAGGAGGCCTACCACAAGCTCTTAATGCGATCCATTTTAGGACCTAAACTGAACTGTTCTTCTAATTCATACCATGACGTCAGTTTAACGATTCAGTTTAGGCCGTGCCATCTGCTGACAGCGATTGTCCCAAACTGAGTCGCAAGTTTTGGTTTCATTCATACTTGTTTGGTACCATGACGTCCATAGAGCAGCTCAAGCGATGCAGCTTAGGAACCTAAACTGAAATGTCTTGTTTTTGAATCGTTTTTAATTAGATCATGGTAGCCACCAGAGCCCTTCACTATGACCATTCAAAGATTCCTTACTTCGAAACCACGTCAATTCCTTAGCTAATCCCGCCAACGTTCATTGTGTCATAGAGAATACATCCCAGATCGTCCTGGCACCGCTGTACAAGAACACCCGACCCGAGATAGAACTTGGATTAAGGGATGAAATAAGAAAAGCAGGTTAGGTTACCTACCTTGGTAGAAGGGTGCATGTAGCTATTAAGCATTTTAAATTTTAAAGTTTGCACTTAGCAGGCACTCTTTGGACTGGGATGCAAAGGTTAAATGTATTAAATTACTTAATTATGCAGGTATAGACACACGGTAATAATGTTATATTGACAGCGATTTTATGTCGTAGCCGAAAGGGCGATTTTCGTAGTGCAAGAGTTATTTATATGCGGTTACCTAACTGTGCCTAAATTTTCTTTCGTGTCCTGTGTCACACCGTCACACAAAAGAACACGGCTAAACAAAGCGATTAGCATTATGAGGCTCTTTAATCGTTAGGTTCACTAGAAAGTTATTGCTGGTATTTGAAAACACGTAAGTAAGTAGGGAATTAATGAATTTATGATTGGAAAAATTAGAACATCGCTATCAATGTTATTTAATCTAATTTATTATAATTATCATTGTGATTAGGTGTAAAGAACCGGCTTGTTGCCACATACCTAGTTCTAAAATAGTTACGCTCTTCGGAATTGATGAGTAGGTATTACACCGGTACCCTAATTGAATAATTTTGAATTTTGAAGGATATTTCCAATCTGCTCAACAACGTAGATAACGCAATGAATTTTGTTCAATTACCAAAATGAAAGTCATTCCGCTATTCGTGTGTTACGCAATTATATAAGTACCCTGCTGTGATAAAAATAGAATATATATATGTATATTTTATTTTTATTTAAACCCTAGACGGAATTTTTTGCAATCGTTTAGTAGGTATTGTTAAGTAGCGAAGATTTTGCATATGAAGACTACACCACGAGGTAACAGGCAGGCGACGGGTCTGTTTAGGTAGATATTTGCTTGCACTTTCTTACATGACTGAGTATAAAACTACTTAGATATTCTGTACAGTTCATTACGTACTTCAATCAATAACAAAGACCTACATTTATAACACTGAAAGCGAACTCACTTGTTTTAATAAAGTAAATGTTCACGACTTTAAAAATTTTGATTGATTGAAAAGTTCGAATTCACACTAACGTAACTTACTCGTACATGTATAATAATTACTTATTTATGTATTTTTCACTTTAAATCAGTGTAGCCCTACATAAAGCCCACAGTTCCAGATTTATCAGATCGTCTCTACTTTTCCTAGTTTTTGGAATTATTATTTATAGATGGCTAAATTCTACATAATATTATACATGTACTTAATAGTCTGTGATTCTATCCAGTCCCTGGAACTTGGTAGATACGATAGTTACTACGCATAAATATAAGTATAATCAGCCTATAATTTTCCCACTGCTGGGACACAGGCATCCTCTCTGCGACAGGAAGTAGCCCGTAGATAATATCAACCAAGCGGGCCCTGTGAGGCTGTGTGGCTTGGTAGATGTCACATGTCGAATTTTCGTAGTGATAAAATAATTTACACAAAACAAAGTGCCTGTCTGGGTTCGAATTTCGAGCCTACAACTCGTTACTGGCGACAGTTGCGGGGCCATCACTGCTTTACGAAACAAAATACCTGCTCCATAGATATCCGAACCTGCTCCAATGGCATGTCTGTAACTTCCTGCAAGATCTCTAACGCCAAGGTTAGATAGGTCCTACCGCAGGTGACTAACAAATAATGATACCTACATAGTAGACAAAGATGACTAACATAATCTCAATAACTTGGTCAACAACAAACTCTTAGGGGCGCTACGCCCATGTTCGGCTCGGCGTGATTCGGCACAGCCAGGCGACAAAATCGAATATAATGTAAGCACTTAGATTATGTTCAGGAAAAAATCGCTCGGCTTAACTAGAATTGTGCCGAGCCGACCCGAACATGATTCAAGCGAGGGTAGATGCCAAACGTATATGCCGATCGGCACGAGCAGAATGAAATCCGAATATGTGTAGTAATTGCTTCGGGTTGGCTTTGTTGTTCAACAAATACAGCCGAATCGAATTTGCCGTCGTGAACGCGTGTGTAGCACCCCTTATTTTCTAATTTTAAGGCTTTTTCTGGCAATCGAAATTAACCGAAACCATAATTTTACCTTTGTATTTTGTTTTCAGGGACAATCGGGAGGGGGGATCGGGGGGGGGGGCTTCAAAAAGATCTTTGAGGATAATACCGAGAAGTGTGCGACTGTTATCACAATAAAACCACCTCCGATGTTCTTAACAGTTCAGGACATGTAATCAACTTCTGAAGAGAGCCGGGCTGGTTGGAATAACCACCGACGGCCGTCATGGCCCACGCAGTCCACCTGCAGGACTAAGTGCGGAAACCAAACCCTCTATCATAGAACATAGAGACCACCACGAGACCACCTTGGTTGTCACCACCATTAGCACATGAGGAGGTTCTGGGGGTAACCGCGTCCCCTTAAAAGACACCAGGACTCCCTTTGCCTGTAACGTAACTGGCTTACCGATTCTCTGTTTGTTTCAATAATCAGCACTGCTGGTTTATGTAGGTTAGATAGGTACTTATCGTAGCGGATTTCAATATTGTATGAACAAATATTTTATACCCCACGCTAGAGTTTTATTTGGACCATATTGGATAATCTTCGGGTGGATTATGGCTCTGCGATAAAATTCAACATTTTATTGCGTGATAGCGTTTATTTATATTGCACATAGCATAGGGTTTTCACTTTTCTGAATTTTTTTTAATCGTTATGTTTTCTAATTTATCTTAATTTAACTTGATTTCTCTCTTCTTTTACTTCTTTATTTTCCTCTAATATTTTATTATATTTTGTCATATAACTTGGACTCCGGGGTCTGAGATATACAGGGGTCTTGCTTAGTACATTTCACGGGAAACATAATATTTCCCAGGTACCTTTTGTGAATAACCCTTATTATAATATAATGAGAGCTAATCAGTTTAATTCAGATTTCTACGCTTCTTAGCATATTCTTATCACCGTGTTTGGGCGTTGGGAATTATTGCAAGCCAAGCATGGGAAGCCAGATGAAACCGCGGGGCGCTGCTAAGTATTTTAATAAATGGTTCTTCCTTGTGTCCTATTTTAAAACAAAATATAATTTGACTAGCAGCGTCCCGCGGTTTCACCCGCATAAGTTTCGATCCCGTGGGAATATCGGGATAAAAAGTATCCTATGTCCTTTCCCGGGACTCAAACTATCTCTATATCAAAATTCATCTAAATCGGTTCAGCGGTTTAAGTGTGAAGAGGTAACAGACAGACATACACACTTTCGCATTTATAATATTAAGTATGGATTGGAGGCATCCACTTTCAGCGATGATGTAAGCTTCATCCACGATCATCCGATCTAATCTGGGTTTTCACAATGAGCTTTTTACAGCATAGACCGGCCAGCATAGCTATTCGCAACCATTAGATACGCTTCCGTACCGTATCGAACATCAATTAATGTTATCGTAGGAGTCCTCTAAACTCTGTTCACAAGTCCAAAACCCGAAAATTTTGTCAGTTCAAATCAAATAGACGACCGCTATTCTTCCGACAGCTGTTTGTTGTCGGGGGCAAGGAAAATCAGGATATCGAAGGCCGCTTTCCGAATTGCGTCAAAAGCGATTATATCGCGAATCCGACCAAATTTAATAGTCACAAAATATAAGGGCTTTTGAGTAATAATTGTGACATTGCGCGTTGGTCGGATTCGCGATATTATCGCTTTTGACGCAATTCGGAACGTAGGGGAAATGTCTCATTTTCGATGTAGGTACGATAGCTCGTCGAATGGTTGTGAATAGCTATGCAGATGTGTTGGTTGATGTCCCAAAAATGTTGGAATACTCAAGTATATAATCAAAGGGGATGCTTTTACTAAAGTACAGACGCCAGCACGTCAAGCTACCCGAAACTGTAAAATTTTCCCAATCAACTTTGAACCATGCTTTAGCGATAAAGTTGAAAATCTATTAAAGAAGTTTGTAACATTATAAATATTATACATTATTGGTAGGCTTGTTGCTGTTTAAAGGTTTTTAAGACTGTCCAACGCTCTAAAACCCCAGCATATCTAGGCAACGTCTGGTTCAAATTCCACTTACCCTACCCAGAGTGACTCGCAGTTAATTAATTAAATCAAAACACTGATGATCACTGATTAATATAAATCATTCATTACATTTTTGACTAGTCAATGATATAAATATAATGTAGATTTTATCGTCAACGCTATCATAATCAAAATATTGACAACCCTGGCTACTCACGCCATATATTTGACGAAATTTAACTTAAGGTTCCCACATCAAGTTGTTCAGTGTCCTCTGCGATCTCGACCTAGCTTCTCTACCTTGTGGTAAGTACCCT
This sequence comes from Hydraecia micacea, assembly GCA_914767645.1. Classification (NCBI taxonomy): domain Eukaryota; kingdom Metazoa; phylum Arthropoda; class Insecta; order Lepidoptera; family Noctuidae; genus Hydraecia; species Hydraecia micacea. The sequence goes on along the minus strand of OU611782.1, from coordinate 17,694,488 downwards.
TATGTAGGTACATAATTTTGAACTATATTTTAGTGCACATAGTCATACCAGCGGGATTGTGTAATACACTAATACTAACAGTAGCAATTAGCTTTTATTTTGACAGTTCAACAACATTAATTGTGTTTTTTATGTGGGTGATGCCCGGTTTCTGAGGAATTCTTAAACGGAGTCTAAACTTTCAATAGCTATTTATTCGACATAATTATCTATTTAAGCAAATTCCTTCCTTATGCTCGGTTTTTGAGGTTCTCAGATAAACCATCGATAATAATTCACTCGACTTTTAAGCTAAACGTTCAGAAACACGATATTGAACCAATAATCACTATCGAAAGGATAAACTCCGTTTAAAAACCTCAAAAACCGGGTATGAGCAGACAAATCGTTTGAAGCAATGATTTAGCAAACTCCTTCAAAATTATTCAGATTGTGATTGATAGTGTGTTTCGCAATTAGGGCGCTGGTTTGCGTAAATGTACCTTTGACGGAATGGAATTATTAATTAGGAAGACTCGTGTTTCCAGGTATCAGTTCTTGTGAGTTGCGACTCGCAAGAACCAGAGACCCCACAATGTAAAATTAGCTAAGTTGGCAGACTTGTATCCGGGAGTGCATAGGTATAAGTTTATCACGACGTTTGAAAATGATTGTAAGGGAATTTCTATTTTCCTAAGTACTTAATTGACCTCTCGCCTGCAGAATGCCGTGTGTTAGGAACGATTTGGCGCTACCGCGTTCAGTGGAAAATCAGCGATATGGTCACATAAGTACATAGATCACAGCAAAAATTGACTGAGCAAAGCAGACATTTCTAATTTATTCCTTTAATACATTCTTCCTAGTGATTTGCATTTCACTCCCCCATAGCGATAGCGAACAGATAATCTAGCCGGATTTCCTCCACATAGTTCACATCACCGCGGTCCACTGTCAATGAACGCTGGAAAGTGCACTCGACAGCTCCACTTTCCGCTGATACCGGTCGATGAACCCGAGGAATGCGCAAGCGCACGCCACGCGTTCAATGTCTGCACTTCTGCGCACCGCAAATATTGGACCTTTGTTGATTTTGTTTGTGTTTTTGGAATTTCGTGGTCTCCTATCTTGTTTTCTTTGGATGCTCTCTAGAATAAGCACTAAAAATACCTGTTTGTATCCAACGGCACTATTGCCTGATAACATAAGAAAAAAAAATCTCTATTTATTTTTAATACTTGTTTGCGTCCTATATCCAAACCAATTGACTATCATTTAGGTATTAATTTCTATCAGCATAAGATTTATTATAGGTAGCCAGGAATTAAGATAATAGCTCTTAATCTCTTCAAAGAATTTGAGTCTAGATATTTTAGGCCCCTATCTCGCTACCTACATAGGGATAGTCGACCCCACGTCAGTGGTAGGTAACACTTTAATCTTGAGCTGGCCTAGGTCTACGAATACGAGGCCAGCTTATACTGGTTTTGTTACCACTGACATGCAGTCGACTGTACCTATGCTATAGGTATACTGTATGCTGCTATAACATGACAATTATCACAAAGACATGGGAAATATTATGTATAGGTATAACTAGGTGTAGGTACATTGATAAGAAATTATTTATAACTATAGATTTTATTTTGTTACAGATCTCAACGAAAATCAAAAACCATGTCTCTCGATGAGGTAAGTTCCCATTTTAAACTAATCTCCTAAAATTCAGCTTGATTAGATAAAGTGTCGGACATAAGTCCACCGACAATTATAACCTACTTAGGTACTTCATAATTTGTTGTTAATCAAGGCGTTTCTAATGACACTCATAGATAGGTAGGTATTCATCATGCATAATCAGCCTATAATGTTCCCACTGCTGGGCCACAGGCCTCCCCTCTTCGAGAGGGAGTGGGTCATGCCGGCCCGGTGCGGTTTGGTGGATGTCATATGTCTTCGAATTTTTGGTTCTAGGACATGCCGGTTTCGTCACGATATTTTCCTTCATCGTTTAGAGAGCAGTGGTGATGAAACTAAATACACAACGTAAAGTGCCTGTCTGGGTTCGAACTCACGACCTACAACTCGTAAATCGGGGCCGATACCACTTTCGCAAACATGTCCTAGCCTAGGCAGGTTTAAAAACAGAAACACAAAAAATGTTAGTTAGGTTACAATCAGTAGGATACCTAAGTACTTACTTACGTAAATATTTTTAGTAGGTAGCTACTTTACAAATAAAAAATTTAATACGATAATTAATTATGATAACATAAAGGTACGAACTTTAGAATGTATTCCTTTTAAATCTCTGCACCTGAAAGTATTTTAAGTAATAGGTACCTATATAATTTTTATTATCTCTGTTAAATCACTTTTGGGGTACGTGCTAATCACGTACCTTACAATATTATCAAATTATCAATATAATTTGTCAAGTTTGAAGATCTAATCTTTATAGCTGAATATCAATAAAATATACCTTTTATAAAATAATGGATGACATGACGTAGAACTAAAAAAACGAAGACATAACCTGTAATGTCCAACCACACTGGACCAGCGTGGTGAACTATTGAGGCCCACATCCTATCCTTTCACAAAGATTCCCTGCATGACTGCTAAGTGTGAGTACAGACGCCAGCACATCAAGCTACCCGAAACTGTCAAATTTCCCCAATCAACTTTGAACCTTATTCTTTAGTGATAAAGTTGAAAGTCTATTAAAGAAATTTGACAGATTGTAGAAGCTTGATGTACTGGCGTCTGTACCATGGGTTCGCTTTCCAGGTCGGGTAAAGTGTCATTGGGTTTTTCAATCTGGAAAATGTCAGTAACAGCCCGGAATCTGGCCAAGTTGATGGTAATAGGCTCGCCCTTTTACATGGGACTAAAACATAACTGGTGAAATGTGGGTGTAAGGTATAGGTACACCTCTGTTTAACCCTTTGGGGAATAGAGGCGTGAAGTAAGAAGAAGAGAAGTTAGATTCCCAGCAATGGGAAAGTTATTACGCTGATTTATGGACCTGCGGGGCAATTGCGTAGGTAATACATTATCAATCGGAATCCGTTTCATTTGACAGTTCAACAACATTCATTGCGTTATTTACGTGATGGAACAGACAATTTTTTCGAACTTATGAAGCAATGGATTAGCAATTTGCTTCAAAATGATTCAAATTCCGATTTATAGTGGATTACGCAATTAGGGTGTTGCTTCATATTTTCGAAAAATTTGGTTTGCTCAACACGTAAATAACGCAATGAATGTTGTTGAACTGTCAAAATGAAACCCATTGCTACTGTTACAGTCCGTCAAATCTAAGAAGTACCGTTTGACAGGTGTAAATATGTGTTATTTTGCTTTGTTTGAAAGTTTTCAATTACATTTAGATATTAAGAATTGTACATTTTTAGATACAATAATGAAATCTTTCTAAATTCATGGTTTTATGAAAAAGGTTATCGAAACTGATTGAAAAATATGAAACGTCAAACGGTACTTCTTAGATTTGACGGACTGTAGTGTGTTAAGGGGGAAGTGCCAGGGTAGCCCGCGAAATTCAAATTTACTTACGTTTTTCGCAATTTTCAGATCAGTGTCAGGTTGTATTTTGATCAAAAGTTGATTCGCGACTATAACAGGTACGTATTTACAGAATTATAATCATTAATACATCTTTCTAAGTTAGATTTGTACCACGACAACAAATCTCTTATGGAAAACTGCTTAGTGGTACAAATCTAACTTAGAAAGATGTATTAATGATTCTAATGATTATAATTCTATAAATACGTACCTGTTATTGTCGCGAATCAAATTTTGATCAAGATACAACCTGACACTGGCCTGCAAATTGCAAAAAACGTAAGAAAATTTGAATTTCGCGGTCTACCACTGCGCATTCACCTTAAGTACGCAATTACCCTGCTGCTTAATAATTGAAATATGAAACCGTCGTCATTGAGGTAATAACGGCTCTTTGAAAATAGACATCGGACAGTTAGAAATGAAGTTATAATTGCTAGGGTATACCATTACCCTGATCCAATTACCGACGGATCAATTGAATATGAATTGCTCGGAGTCATTGACTTGTCTTCACCTAGCTCGATTGATTTTAAAAAGAGCTTGAATTTGAAATGAATAATATAATATAACATCATGCCTGTATTCAGAGGTCCCATTCACCACCCACCCACCCATTTTTTTATGGATAAGTGATATAGGCATAATGTCCCTAATCCTTAGAAAGTTATGATTGCTTATGCAATACCTGTTATTAGAATATTTTACACATTTGACATTATTTAGATATTTTATAACTTTTACATCTGCAGGTCTGAAGGACTCCTAAAGTAGGCTATATACAGAAGGTTGTGTTGAAAACCTTAAAATTCCTTAGACTGCCATACAGTTATTTACCTACTCATGCGGATTTATAAAACATTCATAAAACACGACAGCATTTCATCCAAATTCTCCTAGAACTAATTGTTTCATAATCGTCGAAATTATTTTTAAGTTTGTGATTTGTATAGGTATATGGGATAGCATTTGTATAGAGTTCAATTTCTCAAAAAAATCATCGTGTCTTTTTCAGCAATTCACCAGCGTCGCCGGCACCGTCAGGAACTGGAAGACCACCCCCAGCAACGATGAGAACCTCGCGCTGTACTCCCTGTACAAGCAGGCCACCTTCGGTGACGTCAACATTGGTAATTATTTAACGTTTAAATGAGAACTTCACGACTTTAGGACCCGAAGGGGTAGGGAACGGCAAAAGCGTTTTATATTCTGACTTCACTCATTTGACCTGTCTGGCAAAAGTGAATCTTCTAAATCTAAGGCCCGTTTACATAATACTTTTAGCGCTAAAGAAATTAAAAATATCGTTCTGTTTCTGTCAATCGTTTGAAGATGATCGAGACAGAATTATATTTGTACTTATAATATGTTGAACGCTAAACGCGTTTAATGATTTGTGGTTGGTCGTGCAAGTGGGCTTAAATGGTGAACCTATTGTTATTAACCCAGCGGGCACGCAGCCAAAATCTGCTAGAAAGTATTTTCTTTTGGAAAAAAGCTAAAAGTACTTTGGCTGACCCGGAGATCAAACCTAGAGCCTAAGCTCAGCTGCATGTGACCACTAGAGTAACTGAACTGTAAAAGCCCCTACCTGTTTTAAAATGATAGAGGAGAATAGGGTGATAATATATCCATCATTATGATTACGAATTGACAGAATGCTTCGGAGTGTTATAGAGCATATACTACTTACTTACTGTTAGCCTGCATCATCTTCCTGCTGGGCAAATGCCTCTCCCCAAGACTTCCAGCTCTTTCGATCTAGGGCTCGTATGGATCGCTGGTCGTTTGTTTTCTCCTGCTCGTCCCGACATCTTCTACGGGATCTGCCAAGACGCTTTTTGGCTGTGTCAGGGCTCCACATACGTAGTGGTTATTTTGGTCCTTAGTTCATTGGGCAAACGGCAGACATGGCCAGTCCAGTCCCACTTCAGCTTAACGGCTTTTTGATAAACGCTAGTCATATGTGTTCTGGAGCGGAGTGTGGTGTTGCAAATATGGTTATCTACTTATACATAATTAAATTCATAACCGAATGTATTTTTTCCAGCTGAGCCCAGCGGTTTAGTCGAAAAAGCCAAGTTCAAGGCATGGACCGGCCGCAAGGGAATCTCCAAGGATGATGCTAAACAGCAGTACATCGACTTGGCCGCAAAACTGGCCCCCAAATACGCATAATTATGTTTAAGGACACTTCTTAATTTTATATAAATTATTATCAATAAACGCTTGACACTTAATTAACTTGATTTTCATTTGAATGCCTATTGTTTTACTATGAAAGTAATATGAATTGCAAAAAAATCTTCTGTAGTAAGTACCTAACTAAGAGGTTAGTTAAGTACAGACGCCAGCACATCAACCTACCCCAAACTGTCACATTTTCCCAATCAATTTTTAACCTTATGCTTTAGCAATAAAGTTGAAAAATTAAAGAAATTTGACAGATTGTAGTAGGTTGATGTGCCGGCTGTCTGTACTTACTCTAAACACAATAGCGCATTATCGGCATTATCAGCCTATAATGTTACCACTGCTGGGACACAGGTCTCAGTGAGAGGGAGTGGGTCGTAATCTACCACGCCACCAAAGTGTGGGTTGGTAGATGTCACATGTCTTCGTGTTTTTAGTTCTGGGACATTTCGTTTTCCTCACGATGTTTTCCGTTACCGTTTTGAGAACAGGGTGATGAATTATTTACACAAAGTAATAAGCGCCTGCCTGGGTCGAACCCACGACCTACAACTCGTAAGTTGGGGCCTTTACCCTAATCGGGTAAAATAAAAGTGTAATGCTGCGACACGCCTCCAAATTTTTTGCTCTTACAGTTGCATGCATATTTCTATGGTTGCATGTGAGAATTATGGAAGTGAAGAAAATGTGTAAAATTCTTTTAGGTGGTCACGCAAACTAGAATTCGTTCTGTTTTATGGACAAGAGTCTCTTCGTAATATAAAAGACCGAAAAATTCTATATTTTATTACTTTCCCTTGATAGATTAGATATGTCCTCCAAGCATTTACGAATTACGACGCCTATAGTTAACAGCATAACAGTGGTAAAAATCGCGCTACGAAAATCACTCTTACTACTTACGACATAAAGGTACTATCAATGTCTAATTGTTACCATGCACTGATGTGCTGACTGAACCACTCTAACAACTCCCCTGCCGGCTCCACCGTCACTACATATTTTTTAATACATGCCGTCCTAGAACCAAAAATTCCAAGACATGTGACATCTACCAACTCGCACGAGGCCTGCGTGGTAGATTATAGATTTAAAGCCCACTCCCTCTCGTAGAGAGGAGACCTGTGTCCCAGCAGTAGGAACATTAAAGGTTGATTATGCTAATGTGCTGGTGCAACTACACGGGATGGAAAGTTGAAGCGGGCCTTGGAGCGATACCCTAAATAGCGACGTTATCAATTTTTACTCAAAGGAAACACAATATATTCGCAAAAGTAAACTCTGTAAAACTGCATTCAATTATGTTGGAAAGTCGCCTAGTCGCTTGCAAAATTCAGAGAATATTACAAAACGTAAAAATAATTAGCTGCATTCTGCTCTCATAGATTCCCTAAAAAATCCCATTCCGTAATTCACAGCCATGTTCCAAGGAACAAAAATTCCCAACACTATTCCCAAATTGCATAGAAGCATAGTGCACATCAGCTGTCATTCATTTCTATTAATTTCTTGCTGTCATGCATGCCAATGTCAAATAAATGTCAATGTCAAATCAAATAATTCAGGGAGTGATTTGATTTTAGGCGACAAACTTTTTTGAGGTGAATTACCATTAAATTCATGTATTCTTTACTGATCCAAGATATCATACGATAAGGATAACATTTGCATTACGTGGTTAATGATAGCCGATTCGTCACCACATTTTTTTATTATTTTTATGCTCGTTTGAGTTGTGCTTGCTAACGTCTGTTAGCACGACCACGACCAGTTCCTAACGAGTTTTCGTGCCGAGTACACGCTTCTGTTTAACTGTAAGTTAGTGACGTGTATTTTTGACTACAGTAGTAAAATATGTTGAAAGTACATCAAATTGTTCAATAATAATTTGAGATTTGAGACTTCTTTTGTTTTCATTAGAGCAATTATATTAGCTTAATATGGATGGCATTCCTTTTTCGAATAGAACTTTCTTATGAGGTTAAAGTGTCATTAAATTCAGCCGGCTATCACATTGTACCCCCAATACCTACGCTTGATTTACAAGTTTACAACTGGTGTTTTAACAATATTATTTGTGTTTTTAGGTTAGCTAGCTGTATCAACAATCAACAATCACCATGTCTCTCCAAGAAGTGAGTATTTTCTTAAATAATTATTGTTAAGATCAAGCTTAAATTTTGGTTTTTTCACTTGCTACAGTGGCCAGTTTGTCATTGCGAACAAAATGTTTTATTTTTTATTTTGTAGCAACTATAAATAGTTTACAGCTATGTGCTTCATGCATTAGATAGCAACTGTTTCAGAAAGTGAAAAGTCCATTTACCTACATTCTTGAGGTGAAATTATTTAGAGATTGACTGGCAACTCGCTAGACTTCACAATATTTCTGTCTACCTACTTTAACAGTTTTATTTAGATACCCTCTATTCAAAGAATAGGTCACATTTATATTTGACCTACTTCTTAATTGAATAGAGTAATGATATAAGAAATATTTTGTTTTATTTGCTTGGTATTATATAATATTATGTGAGTATGACTATATAACTTTGATTAATTTTGAAGATAGGTACTCTGCACTACTAGCGATGACATGACACATTGTATATGTATAAGGTCCAATTAAAATAGATGGACACACTTTTATAAATCATTCAGACCACAAAAATAAGTATGATAGTAAAAAAATATATAAGAAAAACGCATTAGATACTTACAAGAAAAATAATCAGCTAACGAAAATACACTAATGTGTCTGCAATTTATTATTTTAGGACAAAATAAAATCACAATAATCAGTTTTTTTTTTGCTTGGATATCTTGGGTTAGGCGTACTGAGTGCTGTGTTAAAATTTGTCCATCTTTGTTAATGGAACCCTGTATATTTGTTTGGGAAATAATTAAAAAAAAAATTCTGTTCTTGTTCGTTAACTAAAATATGGCTTTGGACACCAGTCTGCCAGCCAGTTATTAGAGATCAAAACAAATCTCAAGTAAAAATGATAAATCATTACCACCTAAAGAATGAGATAATAAATATGTGAGATAGCTTGATATATATTTATGTCTGACTAATGACTTTGGTTTGACTTTAAAAAATATTCCTATGTCATTTAGCAAAAAACGAAAATACAGCTTGGTTCACACTTCACACATAATCCACTTGACTTTTATGTACTCTAGCACAATGTCAGCTAGGTAAAAATAAATTGTTATTGTTGTACTTATCCATTAACTTTTTGTGATGATTTGGACTTGTTCATAACCAATTGGATGGAGAAGGCACAGCACAAAGAAAAGTGGAATAATATGGAGGAGACCTTTGCCCAGCAGTAGGACAATAAAGGCCAATTGAAAAAAAAAAACGGTTAAAATTATGTGTGCTCATAAGGTCACAGTCGTTATTAGGTCCTGTAATAGAAGCCCTACGCATTTTAATTTCCAAGCATGCAATACTTAAAGTTAGTTTCATAAAAAATAATTGTAAGCACAATCATTATTTTGTTGTCATCCAGACTGTAAAGGGTGTTATCAGCATTCTGTATAATTACGTATAATTAACCTTGGTGGCGACCTGTCAAGTGAATGATATAATCAGAACTATTTTTACACTGCCTTTCAATTCAAGTTTATTTTACATTTTAGGGTATTTTCAAGAACTTGTATGCATGTAAAAAAAAACAAATAGCACTTTCTTAAAAATCCGAATGTTGAAAAAAAAAACTAAGTAAGTAGGTATGAAAGTCCCAAAATTTGTTTTTTGAAAAAAAAAAAAAAACACATTTCTCTCCAACAAATCCGCCCCTAAGACGACCCACTGACCAAAAAATGCCCTGGACTGCCCTGGAGTATAAAACATGCAAAACATGACGCCTGTAATCGCCGAATAGTTAGGCAGAGGCATGTAAATAACAAATACAGATCCCTCTCTGCCTACCCGCAGGGATGTGGAAAGTCAATAAAAACTTAGCTCAAAGCTTCGCCTTAGGGCTGATTTTACCAAAGTCAGATATCTTTATCGGTGGATTAAAATTGACGTCTGATAGTTCTAGTATGGACAATCTGTCAAAACTTCAAAACTTATGCTCTGCACCCTAATTGCGTAACACACTATCAATCGAAATCTGAATCATTTTGAAGCAAATTGCTAATCCCTTGCTTCATAAGTTCAAATTTGTCTGCTCTACACGTAAATAACGCAATGAATGTTGTTGAACTGTCAAAATGAAACCGATTCCGATTGATAATGTGTTACGCAATTGCCCCGACTTATTCTAGGTATAATAGTTTGGTGGAATTCGCCCTTAGTCTCGACGTACTTAGTTGTAAATTCTTATTAGCAATTACTGTCAACAAAATAACATAAACGTCCCTACTAAGTATTAGTTAGTCATTGTCACATTTCAAAGCAACTGCATGGGGATATTGTTTGTAAACATAACTTGCTGGTATTGTGTTAGATTTACAAACTATAAAACAATTTACATTGACCTGAGGAACTGGGTTTTAAAATACACATTGTTAGTTCAGGGTCATTCAGATAATTATTGAGTGATGATAACCAACTCAGGTAAGCCTTGACTTTACCATCAGTGCTGTTAAACAACTTTGAAGCATTATTGCATCATAATTATAAAACAAAAAACAAAACAAAAAATATTCCTCTGTAATTTTGTCCCTGATTATTTCATGAAATATCAATCAATAGGAACATATGAACTTAGGGTTGTATTTATGATTTTAATGATAATTCTGTAAAGTCATATTTATTACAATCGCGAACCATATTATTTTAATCAGCATACAACCAGACACTGACCTGCAAATTGCAAAAAACGTAAGACAATTTAAATTTCGCGGTCTACCAGATAATGAAATAACAGAGGTAAAAAAGATTATAAGTACTTACCTCTACTATCCTATCTAATATTATAAACGCGAAAGTTTGTGAGGATGGATATGGATGTTTGGTACTCGTTTACGCAAAAACTACTGAACGGATTTGGATAAAATTTGGCACACAGATAGTTTGTAACCAGGATTAAAACATAGGATACTTTTTATCCCGATATTCCCACGGGATCGATACTTATGCGATTGAAACTGTGGGGCGCTGCTAGTTATTTATATTTTAGTTGACCACTTTTAAATGATTTGTACTGTCCTTTTCACTACCGGACGTACTGCTGGGTACTATCTGCACTTGGTCGATATACCGACTACTAGTACTCCTGCGCTTCTCCTCCACATTTACTATGCGCACGGCTAAAGAGTGGAGTCGTAGAGCGGCCCTCTGCTAGCGTCTGTGTTTTCTTCCACGTATAATATAACCCGTCAGCCTTCTAATCAGGAGTGAATAGGCATCTGGACTTTCCCGTTCCAAAATTGACGTCATCCATCGCCTTCCACCAGGCGAAATCGAGGTCAAAAGCTGGCCCAATTTGCAAAAAAAAAAAAAAACTCGCAAAGTTTGGACATGCCTGCAGACTAACTTGTTTTATGGCTAGTCTACTCACTACGTCAATGCTTTCAACAGAATTAGCCTAAATACTCAGTGTTAGCTTTTTGCAGAATAATCTATGTTTGCCAAGACAACTGACTAACTCAACTGCTAAAGCACATGTATTCTTTGACAAACACGAATGCTCTTAAGTGGTACATAAACACTATTTATTAAATTTTTAAGACATGACAGTAAGTCCCCTTAAGTTATTCGATGAATATATTTATCAACTTAGTTCACACAAAAACTTGACAAGTCATTATTTTCTTTCTAAATCTTGCTGTTAGCTGTTAGTCTATAAAATAATTATTATTAACACTCAAATTCGCTTCGTCTATTATTCACTCTTTTAAACTATTTACCTAATGGAGCAATTTATCAAGTTCATTAACTTTTTACATACGCCAGTAAATCTATGAATAATGCGTATTATTATGCTAGACAATGTTTTCGACACGTCGCGTCATTGGTAGAAAACAAATTTCAGGTAGGTACTTAGTACTTACGTTAGGCCGCTCGTTCGAGGTAACAAAACTAGTATAACATATCAGCCTATAATATTCCCATTGTTGGGACAGACGCAGGCCTCTTCTGAGTGAGAGGGAGTGGGCCGTAATCCACCACGCGGGCCCAGTGCGGGTTGGTAGATGTCACATGTCTTAGAAATTTTTGGGTCTTGGACATAAACTTAACTAGTACTTATAAGCTGGCCTCATTGAAGACAATATCGAACCATTTAATTCAAGTAAGTAGGCCATTAAAAGGCTCATTTGAACGTTAAAAATTTACAAGAAAATGGAATTGATTCTAGTCGTATAGAAATGAATGGGAAAGAAACTCCATAGATACTCTTTTAAAATGTTTTACAATATTTTGTATACTACGCTAGAACAGCTCAAGGACAAAGTGTTACCACTGATGATCAGCCTACTGTACTAAGTTCATTGCCTATAATGGGATTGCCCGAATAGCCTTGGCCATGACCCCATAACCATTTATATAGTAAATGGCCTTCAGTCGGACATGAAATGGAAATTTCCTATTTCGTTTATAATATTGTCTAGCGATGATTTTTCTATTGTGGTGAGCCCACGGCAAACCACACCGAGGTTTTAGTATTATCAAGGCAAGGAACTTGACACCCAGTAATATATAGGAAGGTAAAATGTTATGAAGTACATCCATTAAGGACGAATTTCACCAATGAAACTGATCGCGATCAGCACAATATCTAAACGGCGTTTGAGAGCTGTTTAGTGTCCACAACAATGATGAAATTGTTGAATTTAGATGTGCTGATTGCGTTCAGTTTCATTGGTGAAATTCGCCAAGAAATTCGCAAAACATAAAATCACCTCTTTGCTGATGTAAGCAGAAACTACAGAATGCCACAAAATAAAGTTTTGTTTTTATGACGTCTATCGTTAACACGTCCAAAACAGACGTCCACGGTCCAAGTTGAATACTTAGGTGCAGTATTATCAAGTGTATGTTTGTTTCCAGCAATTCGACAAGGCCGCTGGGGAAGTTAAGAAGCTGAAGTCCCTCCCCAGCGACGCTGACCTCCTCGAGCTGTACGCCTACTTCAAGCAGGCTACCGTCGGAGACTCTGACCCCTCAAGTGAGTAGCACATCTCAAAACCTAAGGTGAAGTGAGCTGTCAATAGTATCAATCCCTATTATTTTGAAGACAGCTGACTTCAAGCAACGGGACAATATCGTAACACACTAACAGCAGCAATGGCTTTCATTTTGACAGTTCAACAACATTCATTGCGTTATTTACGTTGTTGATCAAACACATTTTGCGAAAATATAAAGCAATGCATTAGCAATATCCTTCAAATTGCTTTAGATTGAGATTGCTATTGTGCTGGGTGGCCTGCTCTCTGGCTAATAGGTTTGCGTTGGCATGAGCCATTGTTAAATAGATTTATGGTACCGTCGTAGAGCAGATATAGGTTTGACTGTCTCTGCACAGGATCAGCAAATTTAATAAAAGTCTGCATCCGGTGAGACTGGAAGCCAACCCCATATGATGATTCCGTGTGTTTAGTTTTTTTCGCTGTAAGTCCAAATAATGCACTGTTTTGTCTGCGGATAGAGAACATAAGCAACACAAGGTATGGACCATTTAGTAACTTTATTAATTAGAAAATTATATGCATTATGCTCGTATTGTGACACTATCTTTACTAGTGCTGGGACCTGGTTCTGGGAGCGGTGCTGGGACACCGATTTGTGTTTCGTGTTCAATATCCCCGTCCAAGGGGGAGGTCCTGTTTGCATTTTCTAACGAAAAGCCAGGAGCTACCACGGATCTGATAAGTTGTGTTGGCCCCTCCGGATCGTCCGATTCAGATAGATCCACCTGAGCTTGTTCATCCGGCGGTGAGGCGTCTGGTGATAATGGCCGTGACTCACCTGGTGATAATGGCCAGGGGTCAGAGTCTGCAAATAACAACGTGGATGTTGTTTTTTCAAATCACACGAAACAATCGTATCCTGCATTATTTTGCAGTTGTGCATTTTAAAGTCATTGGTTATAATCACGTTACAACACGAGACTGTATTGTTATCAGCCATGATCACGTCATGGAGAATAACAGTGTCACTTCATAAACTATAATTATGTCGCCTTAGTTATCTGTTGCGATCACGTCGCACAGAATAACCAGCAGGTAGGTAGAAATCTATCAGCAGCGATCGCGTCGCGGAGAATAGCATAACAAAATAAATAGTAATATAGTTTAAACTATATTACAATCGTTAACGTATGTCATAACGTTAACTAGGTACCTTAGGATAGAATAAGTACACACACGAAAAAAAAAAAAAAAAAAAAAGAAATAACTTAATGACGGTAGATAGGTACTTAAATTGTGGGTATGTTTTTTAAACATCTGGTGACAAACATGATTGTCGGTAGATGCATGAGTCCTGCGTAAAAGTAATATTATGGATAGTTCTTAGAAAACGTAAACAAGTATGACTCACCGTCGCTCGTTTCTGAGGAATGGTTAAGTTGCTTCTGTAACCGTCTTATTTTCTTCCGAATGCGCGATTCCTTATCTCCGTGTCTTCGTTTGCCCATTATAGTAAACCAGAAATCAGAGTTTTCACTAAATCACACGCGAGTTGTACACGAAATATTACAGATGTTGCGATGCCCGCACAAAAAAGGCGAATGACAAGAGTTATGGCGGCGCGGGCGCAGGTAACATAGCGGGGGAAGGTACTACGTCGTAACCAATTTACTTACTTTTAATATTTTTCTTTTTAAGCTCTAAAAATTGTGCGATGCCTAGTACATTAGAAAGTGGACTACCAAGTGAATCAAATAAATCTGAAGGATGTGACGTCGTAGTATAATTGATGGTTAAACGAACTTACCTTAAGTGATGTTCGACCATAATTATACGATGATGAGCTCGATCATTTGTTCTGTGTCTGGTTGTAATTTATCTATAATATGTATGTATTTAGAAATATATAAGTATGTTTATCAGTTGTCTAGTACCCATAACACAAGCTCTGCTTAGCTTGGGACTAGATGGCGTTGTGTGATAGTTGTGGAATATTATTATATTATATTATATATTATATTGTAGTATGTTAATCTTTAAACGGTATTTATGCGCTTCGTTTCGCTCTGATAAGTGTGCAGTGTACCATAGACATAATTCGTTATGTTGTAGATCTTTGTAAGTCTAGGTAGAATTATATGAAACGTGCTAAAATCTCAGACCGCGATGTGTTAGCACTTTTTGCTTGCAGTAAAGATAAAATCCTTGGACTTTAATGGACTCGGTACCTATTACTTGACTTAACGACGTACGTAAATTATGTCTAACGTATAAGCTGGGGTACCAGACATTTTATTTACATTGTTAGGTATAAATAGCCAATTAAGTATACAAGGAGGGTGTTAGTGTTACTTACACCTTAAACATAGTCAATACCAGTCAGTAATGACAGAATAGTTGGAAAATGCGATAACGCAGTGTTGATTATAAGTACCGTGTTCAGCTTATCAAACAATCAAAAAAGCTAATGTGTTTTTTTTTAATCATTCACTTATTATTTGACCACATAATTGGGTTTAAAATTTCACATTACACGGTTTACTCCATAATAATTGAAATGGCTTGAAATTCTATAGGATGAATCATTTTGATGATTTGACTAAGTACGTAGTACACACCGCAGAAAATTTACTCGATAGAGCAGAGTTGTGGTTTAAACCTTATGATTAATAGCAGTGTTTGAGTGTGTGTTTGCAAAGTTATATCTACAACTTTTTTGGCGATTCAATCTAAATTACAACACAGCATCATCTGCCTAGCCTTTTCCCAACTATGTTGGGGTCGGCTTCTAGTCTAACCGGATGCAGCTGAATACCAGTATTTTACATGGAGCAACTGCCTATCTGACCTTCACAACCCAGTTATTGGGCAATACGATACCCCTTGGTAAGGTGGACTGGTTGTCACATTTTCGGTCTTCTGACTACCCGTAACGACTGTCAATGATCCACAAATGACAGCCGGTACCAACGGCTTAACATGCTTTCCGAGGCACGAAGGGGTCTCGGTATATAAAGATGGTCACCCATCCACAGACCAACCGCGGCAAGCGTAGCTTAACCTGATCGATCGACCGGTGTGCGGCTGTTTTTATGTAGCCATGGACCCCTCGATTACAACACAGCAGTGGATGGAAAATCCAAACTTTTTATAAGAATGTAATTTGAATTTTATGATCGCCAAGTCTATTAACGACGGAATAGACCAGACCAGAAGCGCTATTATTTTTAACTTTTGCCAAAGTAATAGGCCATCCATATCTGTATAAAAATCTCGACTACCTAGTAATTATCATGAATATTTTAGTTTCATACCTTGCCTAGACATAATGGACGTTTCGTGTGTCTAATTGAAGCATTCCGTGATCGGTCGCTGAACAAACATACATATATGCATGGGAAGACTGAATTGAATCCATTTACCTGATTCAGACCCTACGATATGTGGGATGTTTTTTATGTTATTGTATTACGAATTTCCATCGAATGAGGCTGCGTTTTTGATGTAAGACAGTAAAAGCGACACCACATTTGATCCTGACTAAGTAACTTAAGTCATTCATCATTTAACCACAGTCTTCTACTTTACTGGGGACGGGTCTTTAATAAACTTTTGCTTAATTTTCGGCTAGCAGATTCAATCCATACTATAATATTATAAATGCGAAAGTGTGTCTGTCTGTCTTTTACCTCTTAACGTTTAAACCGGTGAACCGATTTAGGTAAAATTTGGTATAGAGATAGTTTGAGTCACGGGAAAGGACATAGGATAGTGTTTAACCCGATATTCCCACGGATTGAAACCGCGGGGCGCAGCTAGTAGGTACAGGTTTATTTGTTGTTTTCAGAATAAGATGTATTTTTTATTTATTTAACGCCAACATAATATCAAGCCTGTTTTCCCCGAATGGTTAAGCAGAGGTAATAGTACTGCTAGTGGCATAGGTACCTACTTTTATTTTCACAATTTTCAGTACACGTTACATCAATGACGTCTCGAACTCTCGACCCCCGAAATAGGACACCTGTATGACAGGGGTCGAGGTTTCTATAGTAGGTACACCCACATTTTTTCAGTTTTGTTAAAAAGTCCCATGTAAGCCTATTGCCTATTTTTATTTACTTTGGTGAAAAAAAATAAAAAAATAGGCACAGCTACTGTGAATATACTTTTTCGAGAAGTCTCTGAAAATGTGACGTTTAATAGTTGCCCTGATGGCCTTAACCAGAGGACCTAGATAGTTATGGTCCCGCGTCTATCACACCGTCTATTGTTTCATGCTAAGAATAATTACATAATAACAATAACCTCTTGAATAATTGTGTGAAAATCAAAACGGTTCTTTGTATGATAATTATTGATAATCGAGTTAGATGACTATCCGTATTTGCAATACTGATTGTGGCGTGGTCCTTGACTGAGAATTAGCACCTCTCTAACTGTAGTTACTGAAGAACTGTAGTTCTTCAGTCTTCTGACTACAGTTTATTTTAAGTTGTTTATCCTTCAAAACTCCCGGATTGTGATTGAAATTGTTACGCAATTTAGGGTGCCGATCTCAGGAACATTAAACTAGACTGAAAAATACTGGTTACGTAAACTTTTTTTAAAACCATACGATACGAGGCTTACCATAGAACAGCCTAACCCGTTGCTTTCTTGGTAAAATTTAAAGTGACCCGGTTTTATGAATACGTTTTCGTACTCTGTTTGCTTTTATATGGCATTATTTAAGTCCTGTTACAATGACGTGACAAAACGAAACTGGACAGCCAATACACGAACGCGCCGAAGAATCCGATTCGATTTGTGTATCATACGTAATGACTTGTAATAATATGGAATTATTTGTACACTAGATTTTGCCCGCGACTTCGTCCGCATGGAATTAGTAATTTGGGTAGCTTATTATTACCCAATCTGCTTTTTCATCAATCTGCTTACTATTTAAATAATAAAAATTCTTTATTTCTAACGAAAAGTTAAATGATAAAATAGTCCTTTATTATTGATTCCCCATGCAAACTTCGACCCCCCTTATTAATTACCGAAATTAAAATGCGCTGTTTCTGGTAGTAAAACAAAGTATATAATGTGTCAATCAAACGTAAAAACCAAAATGTAGAAAAAGCATAAACAGAAGGTATAAAAAAGTTAACATATCAAAAAGGAAGAAAAGACTTTCACACCCCTTTTCACCCCCTTAAAGGATGATTTCTGGGATAAAAACTATCCTATGTCCTTTCCCGGGACTCAAACTATCTCTGTACCCATTTAAATCGGTTCAGGCGGTTTAAGCGTGAAGAGGTAACAGTCAGACAGACACACTTTCGCATTTTATAATATTAGTATGGATTGACTGCGTCGTTGATCTAATGATCACAAGCGCTACTGCTGAGCATAAGGCATTGGGTTCGATACCCAGGTCGGGCAATGTGTTATTGGGCTTTTCCATCCGGAATTACTCAGTAGCAGCTCTGAGTCTGGATTTGTACCCGGTTGATGGTAACAGGCTCGCCCCCTATTATATGGGACTTAGGCTCCTACAGAAAGGCGCGGCGCGACGACGCGGACGCGGCGCGAAGCGATTCTGTTAGAGCAATTACCATGAAGTTTTCATAAAATTTCTTCTAATAGAGCGGAGGCCTTTACACTTAACTCGCGAAATGTGGATGTACCATAGATATATGAAAGAAGGAGATATGCCCGGTAGTTGAAAATGTATCAGAACACGATGTCGCTAGGTTGGCCCCACCCCACCGCGCCACTACTACGCATGTAGTTCAGTCAAAGCAATAGATACAAAGTCTGTTTTTTGCATTTCTATGGGGTGTACTATAGATGCCTACGCCTACGGGGATTATGTTATTTATACATTGTTCATGGTCATCAATAATTAGGAAAGTGCACGTCGTCGTGACTCGTGTATGGATGACATTTGAAATTCCAATCAGCTTTCAAATTCGTGTCTATTTAAAATAGCTAGGTAATTTAACGTTTTGTTTTTCCAAAAAAAGTACTACCTAGGAATCCAAGCCAGTTTTGTTAATAAAAATAACAACAAACAAATATATCAATCATGTCCTAAATCCGTTTATCATTTATCTACTAATCACTTAACACAATCATTTAAAGTGATAAATCACGATTTAATATAATAAGTCCCCCAATCCTTGATAAGAAAGGACAAGAGGTGGCACACGCAACTAATTAGAAATTTGAAAAGGCTGGGCAGATTGCATCATCCATCTGCCCGTGCCCAGCCTTTTCCTAATTATGTTGGGGTCGGCTTCCAGTCTAACCGGATGCAGCAGAATTCCAGTATTTACTTGGAGTGACTGCCTATCTGACCTCCACAACCCAGTTACTGGGCAACACGATATGCCTTGGCAAGACTGGTTTTCAGACTTTTGGGCTTCTGGCTGTGGCTACCCGTAACGTCTGTCAAAGATCTACGAATGAAAGCCGTGACCAACGGCTTCACGTGTTTTCCGAGGCACGGAGTAATGTTTGGTCACCCATTCCCCAACCAACCGCCGCCGCCGCAAGCGTAGCTTTAACTTTCGATCGACCCGTGCGGCTGTGATCATGATCATTTAGCCACGAGCCCCTCTCCTATTTAGGTTGAATCAATTGATATGAATTGCATGAAATTGTATCAGAAACTTTATCTACACTTCCATGGCTAGTCACAAATACCTAGGATACCTACACAACTGCAATAGATTTTAAGTTCTAGAAACATGAAAATAGGGTATAAATTCTATCAAAGTTAACTTATTATTCACTGGTTGGAAGTAGTCGCGACAAACGCCTAGGATCACAACTGCGATAGATTTTAAGTTCTAATTGAATGAAAATAGGGTATACATTCTATCAAAGTAATCTTATGATTCACTAGTTGAATATAGTCGCATGATGATATTTTTTATTAAGATAATAATGTACTATTGTTCTTTTGGAAAGATAAGCAGCAAAGAACTCTTGATGATGTTTATAAAAATCGTGATAATTTTTCTTTTTGAACAAAATGCTACGTGATCTAAGCCGGATTCCATAATGACTAATTCAACGTACTCGTAGCTTAGCTGGGGAATGTCATTATACCGCCATTTAAGTTACAAATTATTTGAAGCACGATTTCTATTAGTCTTGTACCTATAAAGTACTTCCTAATTCCATGTCTTGTAGCTATAAAGCACTTACTAATTCCATATCTTGTAGCTATAAATTACTTACTAATTCCACGTCTTGCACCTGTAAAGTACTTACTAATTCCATATGTCAAAACCACGGACATAACACTGACCAATGACAACTAAAGAATTTCTCGAAACAACGTTATAATAGTATTTTACTGTTTGCATAAACGCCACTACAGTGTGAATATGGCACGTAAATACAGCGTTCATTTTGATAACCTTTGACCAACTCAATCGTTAACAGAAGGATAAACGAAACACCTTAGAAATACTCATTTACTAAGGTCTTTATGGGTCAAAGTTGCCAGAAAATAAATGAATTATGATTATTTACACTACTCTGCGTATTATTTGCAATAATTGGTTTCTTTTCTTTAAACAACGCACTCATAAATATTTTTTTTTATTTACAGAGGCCCCCGGCTTCCTGGACCTGAAGGGCAAGGCCAAGTTCGAGGCCTGGAGCAAGCAGCGTGGTCTGTCGAAGGAAGACGCACAGAAGGCGTACGTCGCAAAGGTTGAGAAACTCGTTGCCTCCATCGGCCTCCAGTAAATAACTTTACTCTGACTGACATTAGCATATTAAGTATGTAATTTAAAATCAGTGTGAAATTTTTATATATGAAAACAACAACAACTATATTATTTTTGTATTAAAATCATGGAAAATTTGCGTCAGACTGGATTGTAAACGAACTTTTCTGGCATGGAGCGGAACGAGCGGGGTTAAGTTTGTTTAGACGCGTTTTTGTTTTCGTCAAAGTTTGGTTCTAAGCTCACACGAATAAAATGTTCTTGCATTTATTTAATCTACACGAAATATCACCATCTTATTCGTTCAACTATTCTTTTCACCAGCCTGTAATGCAACAGCATAGGTAAACTGCTGTAATTTTTCAGGAAAACAAATACTGATGTCGTAATAAACTTAAATACTTACAGCACAATATTCACAAAGTATTCCTTATTCTTAAGGCCGTCCGTCTCATGAAATCATTATTTATTACTTTGGTTTAGGCACAACTAGCTAGTAATTAGGCGTTAACATCACATAATGTAAGGATACAAAATATACCTCTGTTCAATCATTCGATTCCTCCTACAATACTTTTACTGTATTACTGTACTTTTTGGTATGCGGTTTTTTCTTATTGTCTTGTATTTTGCATTTTTGTTGAAAAAGATTTTTTTATACTTACATGAAATATATCCGTTGGTTACTGAGTTTTGTGTTTTATTATTTTATGCATTATATTATATATTCATAGTTATGCAATTTGAAATCTGCACAGACGTGCAGACTACAGCACATCAAGCTATCCGAAACTGTCAAATTTTCCCAATCAACCTTGAACCTTATGCTGTAGCGATAAAGTTGAAAATTTATTAAAGGAATTTGACAGATTGCAGTAGCTGGATGTGCTGGCGTCTGTACAAGTAAATAGAAAGACATTCAAATGCATTAACCTAACAATTAAGACGCAGACTGAAGGTTCTGAGTCCGGAGCTTCAACCTTTACACCATTTAACACTCCTGGCACAGCTCAAAAAAAACTAAAGCCATCATCACCACATCATCTGCCTAGCATGTTGGGGTCGGCTTCCAGTCTAACCGGATGCAGCTGAATACTAGTATTTTACATGGAGCGACTGCCTATCTGACCTCCACAACCCAGTTACTGGGTAATACGGTACCCTTTGTAAGACTGGTTGTTAGACTTTCGGGCTTCTGGCTACCCGTAAAGATTGTCAAAGAAAAATGGCTAATTCCATCATTCAAAATATTGTATCATTCAATCGATGATTGATATCTGGTTGACTATCCTTTAGGTACCGTAGGCTTTGATTTTTAATACTTATCTTGTCATTCAATTCTTGATATCAAGTTTAGGTACTATCACTTACCGTAGAATTTGATTTTATCTATTACATTTGATTTGTCCGTGGTCGATGGCGATGGAAAACTAATGATACCTAATCTTAATCCGATCTAGATAAGATATCTTTATCAACCATCATGATCTTCATAATACATACCCTAAAATGTAGGTCTTAACTGCTAACCCTGTTTGTGGATAATTAACTAACTATACCGAGATAATGGTGCCCGATTCCCTTGTTCACAGACTAAACTAAATTTAAGTTTAGTGCATCTTTTTCTTTCTATTTCATTAGGAAAAGATAAATTTTAGTTTAATCCTGTCAAATTAATCAGCGCCTGACACTACTCAATACGAGTTTAGACGTGATTAAAAACTTGCCTACTCTAAAATTACGTCAATTTACGTAAGGCGCTGATTAATTTGACAGGACTAAACTAAAATTTATCTTCAGCTGTCCTTTTCTTAATGAAATAGAAAGAAAAAGATGCACTGAACTTAAATTTAGTTTAGTTTAGAATCGGCACCAATAAGAGACTAGAGAAGAGGACTGTCTCGTTGCTCTAGTAGTCGCAAGCGTTACCGCTGAGCATGAGGTCCTGGATTCGATTTCCAAGTCGGGAAAAGTGTTATTGAGTTTTTCTCTCAGAGATTTCTCAGTATCAACCGGGAATCTGGATTTGTGCCCGGTTGATGGCAATAAGCTCGCCCCCTTTTACATGAGACTTAAACATAACTGGCGAAATGTGGGTGTACCCACTATAGGTACATCTCTGTCTCCCCTTTGGGGACTACAGGCGTGATGGTTTTTGTTATGTAGAGAAGGGAGCGTTGCCCTGAAGTATCCCACGCGACTATTCCAAGCGCCTGTGTCTAATCGAATAGTAGGCGTTATATTGTTTTATTTTCACAACTCTACAGTCTCTTGGGCTGATTTTTCAATCGACAGATAATTGAAGTCTGACAGATTTTGTATGGAAGAACTGTCAAAAATTCAAAATTATTCCTCCGATAAAAATATCTGGCGTTGGTAAAATCAGCCCTAAAGTAAAAGTAGCTTTGCTATAAGTTATTGCTTGTCTAATCATTATGATTTATTAAACGTCATGAGCAAGCGTGGGGATCAATTCTCGTGCCTACTCTGTATTAGAAGAGGCCTCTCCCATGCAGGGGAACAATAATAATCTGGTATTATTATGATTTACCAATCACTCTGTCCCTATTCGTCCAGTGGTTAGCGAGCACTTATCTAAACTAGCGGATTGCATTTCATTTTTCAGTAGGCGCTATGCCAATAGTCATAAAATCACGTCATCTTATACTCACTATAGATTATGATCATCATCATCTGCCTAGCCTTTTCCCAACTAGGTATGTTGGGGTCGGCTTCCAGTCAAACCAGACGCAGCTGAATACCAGTATTTTACATGGAGCCGCAACCCAGTTACTGGGTAATACGATACACCTTGGTAAGATTATGCCAGTGCCTAACTAACTCGGAATACCTAAGTATACCGACAAGATACATAGTTACAAAATAAAACACCACTAAGTACATACATACAGATATAATTGTTAACACGAGTAAAAACCTAAATATCACAATTTACAGAAGTAGAAAAGGTACAAAAGTATAATCTTTAATGGAGGTAACCAATGATTCCACAAGCTATGGCCGGTCCCGATGTGCCAGTGAGGGCACTGTCCTCCGTACTGGCACGCCCATAGTCATCTTCACCTTTAGAGATAGCTAGAGAGCGACCGACTACGGACCGCGGGCCTGAGAGCGAGATGAGGTGGTCTATGAGACGGACTGTCAGCGGTCCTTCCTCTGCTTTTATGTTGCCGAGGTCGCCGACGTGGCGCACTTGGTCGCGGGGACCGCCGTGACGACCCTGGGAAGGAGGGCAAAAAATAAATATTTGGCTAGGTGTCTTGCAACCAGACAGGCGCTTTACTTTGTGTAAATTATTTCATCACCACTGCTCTCAAAACGGTGAAGGAAAACATCGTGAGGAAACCGGCATGGCCTAGAAACAAAAATTCAAAGACATGTGACATCTGCCAACCCGCACTGGGCCCGCGTGGTGGATTACGGCCCACTCCCTCTCACGGAGAAAAGAAATGTGTCCCAGCAGTGGGAAAATTATAGACTGATTATGTTATGTCATGTGTTGCAAAACTTGAGGTAGCCCCTTAGCCAGGGGTTTTATTTAGTACATTACCTACGTCTAGCAGGAAAGTTTGAATGATTTGACAGATCGTTGTAGAATAAAATAGGTAATATTGTATACTTATTCTCATCTATTGCATCAATCAAGCAATCCTGCAATCGGTTTAGGAAGATTTTTCGAATTTCTGCTTTTCCAAATGATTAATTAATAATCTCATGTGAATTCTGGAAGAGGCGACAGCAGCGTGTGTGGCTTTCGTGTGTCCCACTAAAGAGTAATAAAACTTCCTAAAGAAACCTTCAAAAACATTACTAACATAAAACGCATGGAAATGTGGCCCGATCTCCTTGCAGTTATCCTTGACGGCTCCTGTCTGGTGCACATGGATGCCGTGCAGCCCAGCAGCCAAGCCGGTGATGTTGCCTTCAATGGTAACGGGCCCGTTCGGGACCAGTTGCGTGAAGATCAGGTCGCCTTCCACTCCTGACTCCTCGTCGGCTTGCAGGTGGACTATCGCTTGGAGACCTGGCGATCTTTGTGGCTGGGGATTTAAAAAATAATGGATAGATGAAATACTCTTTATCATGTACACCATGCCCTTTACTAATAGATAAACGTATTATATTAGATGAATAGTTACACACCGATTTAATTCTCTCTTTCAGTCGTCAGTAATTTAACATTCGAAAGAAGACAAAGCGTTGTATAATTATACAGACGGTATACAACGTTTATTAGTAAGGGGGTTAAATTATAAATGACAGATAATTTGAAGAACAATTACATATGGTGGAGTGACACAATGGGCGGAGGTCTTGGCGTTAAAAGCGATCTTTTAAAGACACACACAGGTATGCACACACACATACACACTTATTACAACTTCAATAGGTAGAGCGAGGCTTAATGCACTGAAAGAACGCACCCACCACTGGAAACAAAATTAAGTGGGAAGGCAAAAGAGCTCCACGCTTCGCTTCACCACTCTACTTAGGTATGTAGTTAGGTATCGGAATTCAAGGTTTCGTTACCATTCTCCTGCCTTTATCCCAATGTATTTTTCTTCCATACTTCTCTATTAGTCGTCATCTCGGTAGTCACCCCCTTTCTAACCTCATATCATTATTCACACAGTCCATCCATCTTTTCTTTGGCTTTCCCCTACTCTTATAGCCATCGACATTCACACACAAAACTTTCCTCACGACGTTTTCCTTATTCCTCCGTATCATAGTTACCGGTGCCACGTTCAGACTTCCTCTTATGTAGGTACTCATTTCTTATTCTATCCCTTCGATTCCACTCATAATCGGTTTTAGCATCATCATCTGAATTCAAGGTTTATGGATGGAAAAGTGTAGAGCGTTTTTCGCCTAGATAACTCACAAAATCCATTTTCATAGATCATAGAGGTTTTTTTTTATAATAAGCACGTCTTCACATTGCGTGTCCGTAATGGATGCCGTGTCGAATCCGGCGACGAACATCAAGGACTTGTTTAATTATTCACTAATGTCAATGGGTTACGGTTTACATAGGTACAGCATTAGAGTTTTTACTTATTTTTAGTTATAATATTTTTTTTATTACTTACTGCCTGTATTTAAGGCGTATTTTTGGACTATTTGGCGCATCGTCCTAAAAACTTTAGTTAGGGTTTCACAAATACAATTAAAACAATATTGTTAGTTTAGTTGGTAATACTTACCTGCCAACTAAGCTATTGCGTTGATGGCAACTTAAAGCTTTCGAAACTGCTAATTTAAAGAGTATTGCATGGTGCAGATTAGGTATGTGATTATAAATTAATTAATCATCACGCTTGACAAACGGGGGGTAGGTATATAATATGTCAGAAAAGGATTATATACTGCCCCCTTCATAATTTTAATCTATTGGTATTTTCAAGAGAGATGGTGTTTTAGTGACCCATTTTTTGTTCATGGGGTTATAAAGTGACTGTAAACCTATTTTTCTTATTATAACAAAGATGGACATGGATGAAGAAGAAAATTAATGATAGAATGGATAATGGTGTTGTGATGATGAAGATGGTGATGGTGGTGGACTTAGTAAAGTAGTTATTATTGTCAGATTTTATAAGTACTACTAGATTTTTACGTTTTTCATAGTTTTAAATTGTAAGTAAGTAGGTAAGTAAATTTTAAGACCTCGCTATCACATTAGGTATACAGGGTTATTGGAAAAACATTAACAACCTCTTAAGAGGTCATTATACTCATCATTATGAACAACTTTTACTATGGGACCAAACTGAAATCGCGAAAAAAAATCAGCTGTTCCCTACATTTATGTTTGCACCTATAACTCGTCAAAATGTAGGGAACAGCTGATTTTTTTTCGCGATTTCAGGTTTGGTCCCATAGTAAAAGTTGTTCATAATAATGATTATAATGACCTCTTAAGAGGTTGTTAATGTTTTTCCAATAACGCTGTATATACATACATCTGTATGATAGTTGTAAGGGAGATTTAAATAAATATATATTTAGTAAATAAATGGTCATGTCTGCGTGTATGGTAGGTATGTAGGTACACATTACGATGTAATCGTACATAATTGATTGTCAGGTGCGTGGCACTGATTACTTAATACTATGGTTACTAACTACGTTTCATGGTGAATGCTCAGCTGATCGTTGCAGCTGATAGCTGGTTTCACGAGAGCCTCGTGGGTAGGTAGGTATATTTAGGTTCTAGAAACAATTGACACTAAGATACTAAGTACTTTGGTTTGGTGACGTTGCCAGATGATGATGTCATCGGTCCATCAAGATGGAGGTCTCCCATCTGACCATAGCATCTGACTGAGGTGAACAAATTGTTGCTTACATAAAAATCAGCCCGAAAACAGACACGATAATTCCAATTGCTTAAAAAACTTCTGTCCTGAATTTCTCCTGTCTCGTGGATGCTTTTACTAATACAATTCTTACATACATAAAGAGGCGAAATATTGTAGATGTAGACTCTAAAAAAATGTTACCCGAGCGGGAATTGAACCTGTAAACTTGACAATAAATCAAACACTAATTTATCAAAACGTCAAGTGCATAGTGCATAGCTTTATTATAAACAAATTAAATAATATGTTTAAACGCATGTTTTAATTTTGCTTGTAGATTAGTGTAAACAATTGTTGGTAGACCAAATAAATAAAATAAAAATAATCACTATTCGAATATAAGGATCCGTTTATTTATAAGGAACCTTTTTGTTATAATACTTTTTGCAAGCTCCATTTATGTCATGATCACTTCCGTGATATCTGATGATTATTGTCTGCGATTATCACGAATTACTATACGATGTTTTTGTAAGTTAACGATCTATTATTATTAATTTTGTTCAATATTTACTATTAGGTAAGTAATACTCAATGAACAGGTTGTAATATAATCATTAATAATCGTAATTAATTTTAGACAAATAACCTTTTCATGCTATGAGGTGTAAAACACGGTACCTACGTAAGTATATAGATACGAACGTTTATAAGTAGGTACTATAGTTTTTTATTGATTGACTAGCAGCACGCCGTGGTTTCACCCGCGTAAGTGTCGATCCCGTAGGAATGAAAGTACAATCGATGGTGATGGTAGTCGTTCAATCAATGGTCGAGAACGGGAACGCATGGGACGGAGTTGCCTCCTTTTGCGAGGATGTTATGTCTGCAAAGGAAGCGGCTGAGCGGGCCCTCCCGCAAGAGACGCACCGCGCGCATGAGAAGGGCGCAAAACGATCTGCGACCTCCATGAGAGGTGGCCTGCGGGCGGCGGACTAGGGGCGTCCGTCGTCCGACCAGACAGGCCCGAGTTGGTGTTGCAGTGTTCCACGCCGTCTATTCCCGTTGTCCCCATTGACGCTGTCCCCATTATGGGGACAACGGGAAGTCATAAAATATCCTTCCTGTTGTCCCCATTGATGCTTTCACGTTATGGGGACAACGGGAAGTCATAAAATGTCCTTCCTGTTGTCCCCATTGATGCTTTCACGTTATGGGGACAACGGGAAGTCATAAAATACCCTTCCCGTTGTCCCCACACGCGCGCCACTCGAGGGTGGGTGCGGAGAATGGGCGCACGGGGAGGTGGGACCCGCTGAGGGACAGCGGGTCGAGGCCTGTCGGGGGAGCGGTGAATGCTTATGCGAATCCCACACCCCCGGCCATAGGTAGAAAAAAGGTACTAGTATTGGCGATGGTAGCTAATGTTAGGAGTACCTACCTACTTACGCTTTAAATTATGTAAGTACTAGCTGCGCCCCGCGGTTTCACCCGCATAAGTTTCAAACCCGTGGGAATATCGAAATAAAAAGTAGCCTATATGTTAATCCAGGGTGTCAGCTACCTCCATACAAAATTTTATCAAAATTGGTCCAACCGTTTGAGCGTGAAGAAGTAACAAACATATAAGCACACACATACACCCTCACAAACTTTCGCCTTTATAATATTAGTGTGATGCATTTTTCATCAAAACTTGTAATAAGAAAAAAATAAGTACCTAATAGGATAGTAGTGAGATGGTAGGTATCATGATTCAAACTGCTATCTTCTGGCGATCTCAGGAAGTCATTGTAAATATATTTTTTGCCCACGATCCTCAGGGACAACATCCTAATTCTCAAGAGCAAGGAAATACAATCATAACGGAATCACGATCTTAAACGTTTAAAGAAACTTGTTAATTGATAAACAATTAATTCTCAGGGCAAGATTCACAGACCGCATTTTAATTGATTTAGATAATTTTTACGTCTAAGTGAATCGTTCAAGTGTTTTGTTCAAATATCAACATTAAAATTATAATGAATAAAGTTCACATTTGTATCAGACACTTTATTTGGCAAAGGTAAGTGCAATCTGAGAATCTTGCCCTCAGTGACGTCAAGTACAACATCGTGAAGAGCGCGTAGACAGACAGATTTGGGCTTGTTCACACCCGGTACCAACAAGTCACGCTGTTCGTGTAATTAGTTATGTTTTATTATGCATATAATTGTGTAATTTTAATAAACTGGGAAGTTAAAAGGGCCGTGAACTGTGGCTCAGATTGTAGAAAAACGTTTCGTTCGATGCAATGTTTAATTTTGTTTGTGCAAAATATTGTAAAACATTTAGAAATAGGTATTGTGTATTTATTTTATTCCTTATTGTGGTAAGTACTCGTATTTATATCTCATCTTATACTGCACTGCTTTACGTAATTACGTTAACGCCGGCTGTCGCTAAAAATTTGCGCTGGGGCTCTGTCTCGCATAGGAATTGGATTTCGTAGCATTATGCTGAGCGATGGCCGTATTGCGTGAATATGACGCATATTTTCCCCCAACTTGTTCTTTTTTTGTGTTCTTTCTCTGCATATTTTCTTTCTTTCTAGCTTTGATATTGTCTCATTTCAATTTATTGGCTCTTTTTTTTTTGTTAGCCTATAGTGTCTCACTGCTGGGCTAAGGCCTCCCCCAAATCCTTTCAGGAACTCTTTTCTCACGCCATCGCCACTTCGAACCAGCCCTTGTGGTACGCTCTTATAAACGGGGTAATTTAATTTATTGACAGTTGAATGCATTACATCTACACTGTAGTCGCGTTCATTGAATACACGAAATATCTGACATTGTACTCATCATTATGAACAACTTTTACGATAGGACAAAACGTGAAATTAAAAAAAAAAAAGGTAATAAGTATAGGTACTTACTTAAGTAATATAAATAATAAAATAAGGTTTGATCCCATAGTAAAATTCGTTCGTAATTATGAATACAATGACCCCTTTTCGAGATTTCGTGTATGAATAGATAGACCTTATAATTATAAGGCGATTGGCACACTGCACCGCATTACCTACCTACGCAGCGGGGTGCGTGAAAAGCCAAATTCCCCGCACGGAAGCGCGTTTTTATTGTATTTGTATGTAAAAAATCACGCGCGGGGGCACGTTTTCTGCGTTCCGCTGCGTGATGCGATGCAAAGTGTGCGAATCGCCTTATAGCACTTTTTTAAATGCAGTGAGATTCAGAATTATGTATTGAGTCCATGGTAACATTTTCCCTGCCACCCTGTATAAATTATTGTTATCAAAAGTCTGCCAAAACATGTATATGTAGGTACAGAGGCCAGCACATCAATCTGTGCGGAAACTGTCAAATTTTACCAATCAACTTTGAACCTTATACTTCAGCGATAAAGTTGAAAATTTATTTAAAAAAATTGTCAGATTGTAGTAGCTTGATGTGCTGCTGCTGGCGTCTGTACATAACATTTTAAAGTAAACTTCAGTTTAGATAGGTACCTATGTATAATGAAGGTAAAATATAAAGGTAATACTTACGACAACGTATTCTATTTGCTTCTCAGCTCGATTGCCCGGTGGGTACACTTGGTGCCCGAAGTTCTGAAATGTATAAATACCATACTTTAACCTGTATATTAAAATAGCTTTTGCCCGCGACTGCGTTCGCGTGGAAGTCGTAAGGCCTAATAGCCTTCTTACAAAATATGGCTAACAAATGTAATAAACAATTTTTCAAATCCGGCGGGTAGTTCCAGAGTTTAGCGCGTACAAACAAACAAACATTTACACAACTACACTGATTGTTGAAGTTGTACAGACGCCAGCACATCAAGCTACTACAATCTGTCAAATGTATTTAACAGATTTTCAACTTTATCGCTAAAGCATAAGGTTCAAGGTTGATTGGGAAAATTGGGTAGCTTGATATGCTGGCGTCTGTACAAATTGCTTCATATTGTTGTATTCGATAGTGTTGACGTACAGCCTTATACAGCCTTTGTAGCGTTGTTTACACATTTGCTCAGTATTTTCTGTGACAAGTCAATATCAAGGTACTTAAAACTCGTGTCTTTTTGTGTTACTTTTCGATCAATATCGATAGTATTATTAATAATGAATGAATCAAATTCATTCCTGAAAAATAACTGCTTTATTATCAGAAGACAGTGTCGATGGTTTAAACTTGTGTGTCTGCGATGTATGTAAATTCTAATTATTTGTCATGACCATAATCAGCCCATAATGTTCCCAATGCTGGGACACAGGTCTCGTTTGGGTGAGAGTGAGTGGGTCGTAATCCACCACGCGAGCCCAGTGTGGGTTGGTAGATGTCACATGTCTTCGAATTTTGTCACTATGTTTTCCCTCACCGTTTTGAGAGCAGTGGTGATGAAATGCCTGTCTGGGTTCGTACCTACGACCTGCAACTCGTAACGTAAGTCGCAGTCGTCGCTACTGCTCTAATGAAGATTATTATTATTCACTCATATAATACATTCTGATACGGTGATACCTATAAGTTGTAATGTACTCATAGACAAAAAATAAATAACCAGAAATAAATAACAGTTCAACAAACTTATAATATTATGTCTTAGTAAAAAACTATTTATTAATAATACAGTACATTATTGATAGATTCATATTGAAGTCCACACCTCGATACATTTAAATTCTCTAGGTATAAATATTACAATCAAAATAGATGCAATATAAAAACAAAGATTGTCACCTTATGAGGAATTGCTTCTTATAAAAAATAAATTCAACAGCGAATGGAGTCGTCGTGTATGATAATTTCTATGAATGTAATAGGTACTAATAACCCTGCTTACCTGCAACTTTTTGTCATCAAATGTTTTTTGCATCGTCATTAATCATATTTATGTCTTTCCGGTGTCTGTGTCAGGTTGGAGTCACCTACACATTTGGGTCCAGCCCCCGATACAGAATAATCCACGAATAGAATGGGCTGCAACGCTCAAGAGTCCGCCACCAAGAAGGAAAGCTCTTACCTTCGGCCGCGAACTTTTGTCCAGTAGGTAGTAGGTATTTTCTCGCTGGGAGCTCCCGCGTCTGACGCTCTCGTTTTGATGATTGGGTCACGAACTGCACTTGATAATGTTTATTAGGCTTCACAGGTCACTAGAAGGTCTATATTCACATTTACACACGCAGATTTAACGAGGAATCCTTTCATTTAAGTTTT
Source organism: Hydraecia micacea (assembly GCA_914767645.1). Lineage (NCBI taxonomy): Eukaryota > Metazoa > Arthropoda > Insecta > Lepidoptera > Noctuidae > Hydraecia > Hydraecia micacea. The sequence continues at coordinate 17,662,349 of OU611782.1, read as the reverse complement.
TATCGCGATCGCACGTGTTCCGTGCGCCGGTCAGTTGTTTCTCTCTGAGCCATCGTAAAATGGCGCTAGCAGTCCGGCTAAATACACGTCCGTGATTGGACGCGACGTATGAGCGCGGATTTGCGCTCTGCGATTGGTTCAAGCTCCTATCTCGGAAGGAGACACTCAAAACGCTGCGGTTGCCCATTCGATTTCCGTTGGATATTTATGATATTAAATTAAGAATTTATGATTATGAAACATACCGCCCACCAAAATACACTTGTGTATTTTCTTACTTAGAAAATAATTTAAAGAAAATGAGAATTAGAACCTAGATAACGAATGCACACGAAGTAAAACTAGGGTACTAAATTTACGATAACTAAATTACTAACGAATAACGCACTAATCGATAAGGTTTGGTAAAGGACACAGCTTTGCCAATGGTCTGGTGAGTGAAGAGCCATCGACTGTGCGAACGGTTGCAACGCGCACTACTCCGTCCGGGCCAGGGTGAAGGTTCTCAACTCTCGCAAGAGGCCAGTGTAACGGAACAGCGTTATCAATTTTAATAATGACAACCGATCCTACGTCTAATGGTTTCGAATTTTTGGTCCACTTTGCCCGTTGAGTAAGAGTATGGAGATATTCCCGTTTCCAACGATTCCAAAAAGTTTGTTGGAAACGCTGTATTAATTGCCAACGATCGAGACGATTTATGTTGATGGAGGTTAGATCCTCATCAGGAACGGACGTTAACGGTTCCAACGTTAAGAAATGACCCGGTGTGAGGACATTCAAATCATTGGGATCAGAACTCAATGGACAGAGGGGTCGCGAGTTAAGCATTGACTCGATTTGGACGAAAACAGTAGCTAATTCTTCGAAAGTAAGCGTTTGTTCGCCTATGATGCGATACAAGTGAGATTTAACAGATTTTATCTGGATTTCCCAAACTCCACCAAAGTGGGGACTAGCAGGTGGATTGAAACGAAATTCGATATTCTCAACGTTAGCAGCTGACTGCATGAATGAATGAAGCTGATTATTCGCGCCTACGTAATTGGTTCCGCAATCAGAGTGAATGATGCTAACTCTACCACGGCGACCAACAAACCTTCGAAGTGCTGCTAAAAACGCGTCTGTTGACAAATCCGAAACTGCTTCGAGATGAAGTGCTTTTGTACTAAGGCAAACGAATAAACACAGATAGGCCTTGCCGATTTTGGCACCGCGAAGTTTTCCTAGTTTGATACGAAAGGGACCACCGTAATCCGTACCTACAACAGAGAAAGGCTTCACTTGATTGACACGAACAGCGGGTAGATCACTCATATACGGTTCGAGAGGAGTAGGATTTGTTTTGTAACACTGTAAGCATTTCGACAAACAATGCCGAATAGCACGTTTTGGGCACAGAATCCAGAATTGCTGAGTTAAAAGGTACTGCACGGTATTAATTCCTGCATGGCAGTTTTCACGATGAAACGCCTCTATTATCAGGTAAGTGAGTCTCGAATCACGAGGGAGAAGGGCGGGGTATTTATGCTCAAACTCGAGCCCTGATCTCGACAGTCTGCCGCCCACCCTGAGCACTCCCTGTTCGTCTAAGAATGGATTGAGTTTACGCATTTGTTTTGATAAAAGAGTTCTGGCATGCAACTGTTGAATCTCGGTAGCGAAGCAACGAGACTGAATATGCTTTACAATAATCATGAGCGCGTTATGAAGTTGGGTCCGATTTGACACAGAATTAGAAATACGGGTACGTTTACTGCGCAGGAAAGCGATGAATTTTATCCACACGCACAAGAGGCGCTGGATTTTGCGAATAGATGAATAACGTTCGAGTAAGATATCTATGAAAGAAATTATCGAATCATCGTGGGTGAGTAGTGAGTGTGGACTCTTTTCTTCCAGTTCAAGTGCGGTTTTATCCAACACTTTGTCATCACCAGACCAAGAGAGGACAGGATGGGAAAGCCACAAGGGACCCGTCCACCATAAACGATTGTTGGCTAGTTCTGACGGAAGTTGACCGCGCGAAACTATGTCCGCCGGATTATCTTCGGAAGCCACGTGATTCCAACGAGCATCTGGAATGACATCGAGAATATGACCAACGCGGTTCGCGACGAAAGCCTTCCAACGTGAAGGGTGAGAGCGAATCCACGCGAGTACGACGGTAGAGTCAGACCATGCAAAAACACCAGTGCAAGGAAAAACAGATGAATATAATTCCTTAACGAATTTTAGAAGATCAGCGAGAAGGACGGCAGCGCATAATTCAAGGCGTGGCAACGACGTAGATTTGATTGGAGCTACTCGTCCTTTTGAGCAGACGAAAAAGACCCGAACTTTTTCGTCTGCATCAATAGTTCGTAAGTATACTGCAGCACCATAACCGGTTTCGGAGCTATCTGAAAACCCGTGAATTTCACAAGATTTTGTGTTTTTTACAGAGACACAGCGAGGAATACGCAACGATTGTAAGAGAGGCAGCTGTTCGAGATAACGGTTCCAGAAATTAACGACATCCTCAGGAGGATCATCATCCCATCCCACATTGAGGACCCACAGGCGTTGTATCAAAACCTTGGCAACGATTGTCAATGGGGAGAGAAAACCTAAGGGATCAAACACGCGCGCGAGTTCGCTAAGAATGTTCCTCTTAGTGCATTTCCTCTGCTGTGGACTAACAGAAAAAAAGAAGCAATCACTGAATGGATCCCACCTTAAGCCCAGAACCTTAAGAGTAGGATTTTCTTTGTCATCTAAAGTGACTGAAGCCGTCAAGCAGTGTTCGGGTGGTAAATCAGCAAGAAGCTCAGGGGTGTTAGTTGCCCACTTTCGTAGCTCAAAGTTTCCCCTCCTGAGCAACTCGATGACTTCAGTTCGCGCCTGTAGAGCGGTATCAAGGCTGTCAAAACCAGTCACAATATCGTCGATGTATAGCGCAGAAGATAAAACCTTACTTGCAATTGGCAGATCACGACCTTCATCGGAAATCAGCTGTTTGATGGTACGGCACGCGAGAAAAGGAGCAGAGGATACGCCGTAGGTTACGGTGTTGAGCCGATATTCCTGAACGGGTTGTTCATTGTTAAAACGCCAGAAGATGCGTTGGTAATCGCGATCAGCGTCAGCAATTTGGATCATACGATACATCTGCCTCATGTCAGCGGTGAACACAACGAAGTGAATACGAAAGTTAAGAAGAATTTCTGCAATGTTCGCCTGAAGCTTAGGACCGATTAAAAGAGTATCGTTGAGAGAAGTTCCTGTCGCATCTTTAGCTGACGCATTAAAAACCACACGCAGCCTGGTTGTGGCAGAATCAGGACGAAGTACAGAGTGATGAGGAATATAATATTTTCCGGTTTTAAGCTCGTCGATCGGAACAGTACTCATGTGATCGCTGTCTAGATAGTCCTTCATAAAGTCCCTATATTGTTTGTATAAATCCGGATCTTTAATTAATTTCCGTTCTATTGAATGAAAACAGCGCAAAGCGGTGTCGCGAGACCCTGGAAAAGATCTATCGAGGTTTTCCTCCTTGAACGGCAAAGTGGTAATATACCTGCCTGTGAGATCGCGAGTGTATTGAGTTGCAAATATTTCTTCACAGCGTTCCTCGTTCGGAGTTAAGCGTCGAGTGGTCTCGAACGATTCTAGCTCCCATAAGCGTTTGACTTCTTCAGAGAGACAGTCGTCTTCGTTTACGAAAAACGACTGGACGTCAGCCCCGCCACCAGCACCGCCAAGCAGGATCCAACCAAATATGGAATTAAGAGCGGCGGGTTGCTGTGATCCTCCACCCACACTACCAGGACGCAATAATGAGGCGAAGATCTCAGCACCAAGAAGAAGATCGATAGGGCCAGGCAGGTGACAGTCCGGGTCGGCCAGTGGAAGACCCTTTAAATGATGCCAAGACGATTTATCAATGCGAGTAGAAGGCATTTTACCGCAGATGCTAGGTAAAGTGAGCGCGTTAACATTAAAGAGGTTCCGGCCGTTGACACCAATCTCAATCTCAACTGTTCCTGAAACAGCTGCAGAAGACTGTGCTATGCCGATGACACGGCGAGAAGTTGAATTATTAGGAATACCAAGTCGCTTAACGGCACGTTCAGTGATGAAATGTGCTTGGCTTCCCGAATCTATGAGAGCGCGGAGCAATTGAAAATCACCCGACGAGTCACGAACTTGAACTTTGGCCGTAGAAAGAAGCACCACAGACTTGTCGCCGAGACTTGTCAGTACTTGAACTTGATTGTCGTTTGAGGTACTCGAAGAAGGTTGGACGGATGAAGAAGCTACACTGTCAGGCTGATCCAAATGAAGAAGCGTGTGATGGCGCTGACGACATTTCTGACACCTGAAGATAGATCTACATTCCGTGAGACGATGAGAAGGTTTAAGACAGTTGTAGCACCAACGGTTAGTTTTTGCAGCCTCAATCCGTTCAGCGACGGGAATCTGTTCAAACCGTTTGCAATGGTTGACAGAGTGATTTTCTGAACAAACTGGACATTTAACGATTGATTGCGCCGATGATGATGAACCTGATGACGAAGTAGCGGGCTTTGACTTCTCTTCTGTGTTGGAAAGAAACACGGTCGTGGTCTTGGATTTTGACGGATGACCAGTTGATTTATTTTGAGTATGTTTCTCTTGACTACGATTGACAGAGGCTTTGGAGCGATCTTGAGTGGAGAAGTGTGTATCTCTCACGAGCGCTTCACATTTAGTGTATAGGAAGGTCAACAACTCCTTGAAGTCTGGTAGCTCTGAGGAGATATGTTTTCGTTCATAAGCGCACCGCGTTTGTGAATCTAATTTCGACAAAAAATGGTAACAGAGCACGAAATTCCATTCTGTTGTCGGTAATCCGAGACCTCTTAAAATATTTAAATTCTCGTTTGTAGTATCAAGAGCACGACGAAGTTCATCTGGCGCGTTAGATTTTATGTTTATTTCGAGTATTTCCTTCCAGCACGTAAATGCTAACTCACGGTTATCTTGGTATCTCTGGCTTAATGTCTGGTAGGCCTCGAGATAGAAGGTGCCTTCGGGAGGGTAGGTGCGGATGAGAGAAAGAGGGTCCCCAGAAAGGCTTGAAAAAAGATAATGCATGCGTTCAGCGTCCGATAGGGATTTATTACGATGAATTAACGAATTATAAAGACTATAAAATCTAGGCCATTCTTTTATGTTTCCAGAAAATGTCGGAATGTTGATTTTAGGTAACTTTACGTTAGACATGCAAGAGCGATCTATAACGGTTGAATTTGATTTAGATTCTCCTGCATTGTTAGGAACCAACTCCATATGAATACTCATGATATTGAAATAAGCCTGGTCGAAGTCTAATCGGATATCATCCTCCTGTTCCTCTGAATCGCTGTCCACAATACAGAGAATATCGGAATGTGCCTCTTCAAAGCTGTCACACAATTTCTGTACGACGGAATAATGAGCAAGAAACGCGTTCAATTGGGCAGGCTCCTTTTGGGCCAACTCAGCGACTTCAAGCGTCTTCCGTAAACGATTCAATGCGAGTGTACGCTTACGCCGCAAAACAGGTAAGTCCCTAACAGTAAGTGCAGGTTCATCATTAGCCATGATGAGCGATTTACGTTTCTTAGATAAAGGATCCGCTTTCGACTTGCGTCTTGTATTGTATGACATTTTTAATACGATTGAAAACCAACGATGAAATTATTATATTAATTAAGTAACTAATAAAATTAATTTGGTACGTAATAAAAGTTCCCTTATCACAAGATAAGATAAACGATGAAGAACGAAAGCGATAAATGAATTGTAAGTCGAAGACTTATCGATCAACGAATAAATTTTAACCCGCACACTAAGATCACAGTAGGTATAGCGCGAGTATATTGAAATATTAGACTGGAAACGAATAGGCACTATACAAAGGATTAGAAAACGTATTGTTGTATAGCACGAGAAGTCCAAGTCTAAAACGTATTAAACGATTAGGCACTATACCTACCACTTCACTAGGTCGATACGGTTCACGAATAAATCGAGAATACAATATTAAATTGGATTAAGTACCTACGGAGATCGGTATAATAACCTACGCGTGCGTATGTATCCAAAACAATTGAACGTGTTTTTACGATAGTGACACCTGCGGAAACTTAAATAAATAAAGCGGCGAGATTTGCACTTCGGGAGATGTGGCTAGAACGACTAGCCGATGGGAAGTGCAAGCGAATATGATTCTTAGGCTAATGGCTTTAAGGTCGTTTTTATAAAATCGACTGTCTATTACCTAAGTACGATACGATTGATTACCGCTTTAGTGTATTTTACGGATTATAATCTTGCGTGTGAAACGTTGAAATACGAAAGTTAAAAGCCTAGACATGAACACTAGCTCGGACGGACTAGGAGAAATTGGACGATTTTGTTCCGAATTCGAACTAATGATACGCGACTAAATTGAAATGCGAATTTACGTGACGTGGGACATCGAAAAGTATAACCAACTTAATTTAGGTGGGTTATACCAAATGCGTTTTTCGTTATTATTACGAACCAATGAATTTCTACACGACAAACACTAATGTAATTTAAAGAACTAACCAACTGTTGTATTCGTGTTCACTCCCTATGCATTCGAACAATAGATTGAATAAAATAAGTTTGGAATTCTCAAAGTACCTACTAATGTTTTTTACGTAATGGTGGTCGGTTGAAGTTTGGAATTTGTACAATGAAAATTACAACTTGTTCGGTTGTACTGCAAGAGATAGATATACCTAAAATTGTGTAGAAATAACGTTGTAGGGGAATTAGACCGAGTTGAATGTTTTTAGATCTAAAGGTCCCTGGTTTCGGCACCAATAAAATGTGTCAGGTTGGAGTCACCTACACATTTGGGTCCAGCCCCCGATACAGAATAATCCACGAATAGAATGGGCTGCAACGCTCAAGAGTCCGCCACCAAGAAGGAAAGCTCTTACCTTCGGCCGCGAACTTTTGTCCAGTAGGTAGTAGGTATTTTCTCGCTGGGAGCTCCCGCGTCTGACGCTCTCGTTTTGATGATTGGGTCACGAACTGCACTTGATAATGTTTATTAGGCTTCACAGGTCACTAGAAGGTCTATATTCACATTTACACACGCAGATTTAACGAGGAATCCTTTCATTTAAGTTTTTATCGCGATCGCACGTGTTCCGTGCGCCGGTCAGTTGTTTCTCTCTGAGCCATCGTAAAATGGCGCTAGCAGTCCGGCTAAATACACGTCCGTGATTGGACGCGACGTATGAGCGCGGATTTGCGCTCTGCGATTGGTTCAAGCTCCTATCTCGGAAGGAGACACTCAAAACGCTGCGGTTGCCCATTCGATTTCCGTTGGATATTTATGATATTAAATTAAGAATTTATGATTATGAAACAGTGTCGGAAGATAGCTTTTATTGATCATAGAACATTCCATGATTAGGTATGAGCTCAGTAGTAAGAATTTCGTGAAGGTACTCGTAGCTATCAAAAATTATGATCCAATAAATTATAATAGATACCTAATCAATCAAAAGTACGCCAGTCACAAGACCACAGATTTCTTCATAATATTTGTCAGCCTAAAAACTCTCGTGGCCACAGTTTAGAAGTAGATATAGTCCGACTGAATTTCGTTTAAATTTTTGAGTCGAAAATGCCAATCAGCAGCATTTTTTTCAAACTCATTTTCGGTCGAACTCTATTCAGCTCGATAGTGAATTTTAATGATTTTCCGAACAAAAATATTATACTCAGATTGTCAATTGTTATGATTATCACAGCAAAAATAACTGAAGTAATTGTTTTACATATACTTAATGACAGACACATGACTGAACCGATATGTTTTGATATTTGTCAGGGGCTTGTATTTTTCGGTGTTGGTTGGTTCAGTTTCATCAACCCTCTCATTGGGTGGTCTGGAGGTTCACGACCCACTTTCTGTCACTGGAAGGAGGCCTAAGTCTCAGAGTGGAAAAATGTAGACTGATAATTTACGTACCTAATGATGATTTTTTCCCGTTCACTGAATATCAAGACAACAAGACTTCCTGTCATGACACGGCAGAATTTTTTGTCACTCTATCATTAAATTAGAAGTACTTAAGTTACAAATTAACCCTGACCATGAATGGGTAGCATATGACATAACTTATACATAAGCCTTCCTGGTTGCATCACAAAAATCTCGCCCTTGAAAAAGAATTTTCAGAGTTAGGTATTTTGAGCAGGCGGCGAAAAAATATTGGTAGGTGCCTAGGTTACGTAGTATTATAATATCTGTGCCTAGGTGTTACTCACATATAAATAAGGTTCCATGAACACTTCATAAACGTTGCTCTGGTAATCTTCAATCGCTGGCAAAGTTTTGATGAGCAGGTTCCTTCCATACCCTGGAATCCCTTGGATGGTTTTTCCGTTCAAAGCAGCCAATAGCCAAAGGAACTGGCCGAAAAACACATGGAGTCGCAAATTCATTTTGATAAAAACTATTTCGAAAAAAATGTATAAAAAAGTGTTCGTTTTCTTGTATCACGCGTGTGAACTTCGCAAGAGGCTAGGTATCAATGATTTGACTTCTTAGTGTTGGGCTGCAAATGATGGTCTTTTTTAGGGATCCGTGAGTATGACATATAAATTTGTGGACAAATTGCCAAGTTTGTTACAAGATTTAAATTATTTTTACACGACTACAGCGAAGCAAAAAGGAGGGTTATGATTTTGACCGGTATGTGTGTATGTATGTATGTATGTTCATCTGTTCCCTAATAACTCCTAAACTACTTGTCATAATTGTGCAAATAAGGTATCGTTGGAAGCGTCTTGATCGTCTGGTGATTATAGGCAAATGACATTAAATTGAAAAAGGCGCCCTTTAGCGGACATAAAGTAATATAAAAAAAAAATAGACAAAGTCATATCCAACAAAAAAAAAAAATTAATCATGCCGTGTTGGGTATCAAATGTAAGGGCTTAATTAGCACATTTAAAAAACATATAAATATTACTGAAATAAGCCCCAAAATAAATAAATAAAAAATAAGTTTAAAAACTAAAACCCGACTACTAAAAAAGATGAAACAAGAAAGTAATTAGTAAGTCGGGTTTTAGTTTTTAAACTTATTTTTTAACCTCATTGTTTCAGTGATATTTTGACCATAACATACTTGTATTAAAACGTCCCTATCTTCACCATGAACCGACGACCTGACGATGGTCATGAAAATCTGACGTGTAAAGATGCTGAAAAAGTATTCGCCAATATCTAACAACATAATATACGGAACCACACCACCCAAAAGCGTCTACCAGCTAATTTCCCTAATGAATAGCTTTAGACGAAGGTACGGCAAATCGTAGTTTGTGGTGTTAACCAAGGCTTCACGATAAAACCGTGTATTAATGGCAGGTTAGCTACGGTATTGTCCCTCCTGGAAGCGTGCTCGTGCCTCGTATGGTGAACGCTCATTAACTCGAAGGTTGATGATGAATGGCATATTAAAGTATTAACTTGTTTTAATGTTAAGATCATTAATTAAAATTGTTCTGATGTAATTTTACGTTGTTCTTGAATTGTTGGGTTTGTACAGACGCCAGCACATCAACCTACACCTAACTGTCAAATTTTCCCAATCAACATTGAACCTTATGCTTTAGCGATAGAGTTGAAAATCTATTACAGAAATCTGACAGATTGTAGTAGGTTGATGTGCTGGCGTCTGTACGTGGTTTTGATTGTCTGTGATTGTGATTTTGAAGTTATTTTTGTAACAAAAAACGGTATGCAAGACATGTTGTGTATGATAAGGAAGTGACTGCTAATGTTGTCTAAATTTAAATCTTCCCATTAATTTAGCATCAACTGGATTTTTGGTATGATTAGTATGTATATACTGTATGTGTAATGATAGTATTTATCATTATCATCACTTGTTTTGATAAGGTTTATCTGCTACTAAATTCAAACAGTCTCTATGTCTCTTCATGTAGAATCAGTTCAACATCATCAGCATATGGCATCGGCATTGGCAATGATTTCAAGTGGCAATTCACTGCTTAACAAGGAAGACATTTTGACAGTTCAACAACATTCATTGCGTTATTTACGTTGTTGAGCAGACTTTCGAACATTTATGAAGTATATATCCTTCAAAATGATTTAGATTCTGAATTATAGTACGCAATTATGCTGGTGCAAAAAAAAAATGGGCATAAAGTTCATCTCCACATACGTTTACAACACAAAAAAAAGTTTCGATTCCTTGATGTTCATTGTTCACAACCATAAACATACTATACAAAAAGTATTTAAATGAATACTATAACTGTCCATACGACGAAAAGAAAAAAGTTAAAATCCTATAGTTGTCATCAGTCATCGTGGCAGCGTCACACCTCACGAAATATCTTTTCGTATGGTCTATAATAGTTCAAGAATAGTGGTGACTCATCCACAAACGCCACATAGGAAGAGTCGGAGTCGTATGACGGTGAGAGCCCAGCAACGATGAAGTGGTGATGAACCGGAATTTTGTGTTCGACCACCAACAGGTAATGTCTCATTCTCTTTATTATTATGAGCTTGTTGTGGCCCTCTTCAGGACAAAAGCCTCCCTCCCTGCCTTCTCCATACTTCACGTTCTATTCCAATCAAGCCAATCCATTTAGTAGGAGTCCCGACTTCTCCGATTGAACCTACCATGTCTCGTAGGTTCCTGTTGCTCGGGAGTGGAACCTCCGATGTGGCTACTTTCATCAGTGAAAAAAGTTTTATTGACAAATACCTGAAGGACAGACTAATCTCTTGCTTGATAACAAATATAATGTGCTTTTTGCTATGTGTAGCAAAATATATAAATATTTTCTATTGCGAAAACTGGGCGTCTAGAAACTGTGATAGATTTTGGGACATAGATAACAAAAACTGATAAAAAATGTTTAGCACTGTGAATTTGTCATGACTTGTTCTGAAATGGGAGATCGCTTTTGAAAGCTTTGTACGTTAGAAAGAAGCCACGTTACCCTTTTTATTAAAGTTATTGAGTACCTTTTATTTATATTCTTGTTATTTGCATAGCTTGCAATAACTTTGACCAGCTTTTTTTTCAGTTGTATGGTCAGTTTTTGAGAGTTCGTCGTTTGCTCAAGGTGAATGGTTTATTCAATTCAATTCAATTCAATTCAATTTATTGCAGATAATAAAAATCCATAATATTACATACAAAACAATATAAAAACATAAAGATGAATAAATTAATTTATGTCAACAATGATTGATTATACTATTATTGCGTACCATTTTGTCATATTAGGGGGCTGTGTTCTGGACATAGTCTAGCACCTTTGGCGTGGTTGCTTGGCGTTGATGTGCCTTCATAGCTGTAAGATATGCCATTACAATGACATGAAGTGGATACCTAGTACCTATAGATGCTGTCATTTTATTTTACAAGCACCTGAGAGAGCAGCCTGTGAGAGCACCTGCGTCTGCGCGAACACTTGTGCACTATCACACTAATATCTTCTTCTTCTTAGCGTGTCGATAGCAATCTAAATGTACTTGGCCCAGAATTCGGCTACTTGTTTGGCGCCATCACTAGCGTCCATCAGTTCCTGTAACGTGCAGCTGACAGGACACGCAGGGCACGATAGGATACTAATATTATAAAGGCGAAAGCTTGTGTGTGAGGGTGTGTTTATATGTTTGTTACTTCTTCACGCTCAAACGGCTGGACCAATTTTGATAAAATTTTGTATGGAGATAGCTGACACCCTGGATTAATATATAGGCTACTTTTGATCTCAATATTCACACGCGATCGATATTTACGCGGATGAAACCGCGGGGCGCAGCTAGTATCTAATATCTCCCGTGCCGGGCTAATCTCCGTTGAGATTGGCTGCTGTGGCCGAAATACGGTCTGGAGGTCTTTATTTATTTTAAAAGCTAGTTCGAGTGGAGACTATCGAAACTGGATCGGCATTTAAGGTGTCTAAAATCCAACACGTAGGTACTATTAACAAAAATCCTACGATATAACGAACTTAAAAGAAATAAAATCTGCTCAAAACGCAAGAAAGATCTCTACGGAAGAAGGGGTTCTTGATCTTACTTGGAGAAAAGTCATCGCTGTGGTTTTTTTTTTCTTTTTGTTATCATGGTCCCTTCGATAAATATCATGGTGATGTGTAGGGCAGACCAAATTGACATTTCTTGACTTTTAGTCTAATACTGCTCTGCTTTAAGATTACGGTAAACCCGCAGGACAGGCAGAGTGCATGGTCAAGGACTGCAAGCACCCTGAACAAGTGGCTGTGGGGGGCGCTGTGCTGTGGTTTGCCTGGTGTGCCGTGCAAATTCTGCAGTTGCTGCGAGAGGCTTGAAGATGGCGGCCCCGAGAGAGAGAGGCCTAGAGTTAATCGTGAGTTCCTATTACATATAGTTTCTTGACTGGCGACCAACAATGATGATAAAAAAAAACAGTGGCACTCCGGGAGTGCCGACAGAAGTGAAAACATGAACAATTACGTGTGTCTTTTTCGAATCGTTGTATAAACAAAACACAAACAGAATACATTGCCATCACTCACTAACATATCGGAAATACATTAAAACCGAGTACTTACATCCCGAAGACAGCCGAACACATCTGAATGTAGCGCGGTGTCGGTAACAGTGTCGCGAGTTCAATGGTATTTTCCAATCTCAAAAAAATGCCCAACGCGCCTAAAGAAGTTTTCACTTCAAAAATTTAGAAGGTATCTAAGTTCTTCGGAGGCTGGCAGACAACGCAGAGTTCAATCAACTTAACCTATTGAAGGACACTGAAAGAGACACAATAGAGGTTTTGATGTTATTATGTCTGGGGGCGTTTAGTGGGTCAAAAAGTGTTAACATAGGACAAATCTGGAGATAAGTTCAGGTGAAGATCTAAGGGCGGTTGCCACGGTAAAAGGTGCCAACCAATTCGAAGTATTTTTTGTCAGTATTACTTGTTTGGGTTCCGTTCATAGGTGCCTGAAAAAGAATAGCAATTCTAAAATTACTAGCGTCTTTTAATAGCATAGTTTATGGAGAGAACCTACAACCAATGACTCAGGATATTATCGTGAGTTGTGCATCATTGAACTATAACATTGATAAATTGCTAACAAAGGAACCTGACTGGTTTCACGTTTTATTAAATGATTTCCTGACATTTATGTAAATATTAAGTCAATCTCTGTAATTACTGTACTGATTTCGACGTACACCAGCATGGACAGAACATGTTTCATTCCTGTTTTTACATAGGTACCTAATCATGAAATCTAGGCAATTTTCCAATTACTTTTCGGTGAAGTAACTGGAATTATAAAACTATGCTTGGTAAGGGGTATCGTATTACTGTATTGTGGCAGATAGGCATTCGCTCCATGTAAAATACTGGCATTCAGCTGCATCCGCTTAGACTGGAAGCCGACCCCAACATAGTTGGGAAAAGGCTGGTCAGATGATAATGATGATGCTTGGTGATAAATACCATTGTTGCACTGCACGTTCTTATTCATTAATTTATTAATTTTGTGAACATAGGGTACATTATACAGATGTTATACAAAAAATGTTGGTCCATGCTATGTCCCGCCAAATGGCATACAAAATATCTTAGGTAATCGAATGTCAATTAACAAAATAAAATTAAGTCAATAAGTAGATTACACAATTTCATGCAATAGTTATAGATATGTAATTAAACTAAGACGGCACATACCTAAGCAAATAGGTAATTAGTTACAATTTCGTATACAATGTCAACAAATAATATCATTAAGTACCTATCTTATGAAAGCAATATTTTAATAATAGACAGATAAAATTATACAAATATTATGTGTTATTATCTTACTACAGCTTTTTCCTTTTTAAACAGAATCTACCGCGACAGTCGAGCGAATGGAGCGCCCGCACCGACCCCACGCCCCGCGCGGGCGCAAGCACACGCCAGAAACACTGTCAGCCGTGCGATGTGCGCTGTCGCAGCTACAGGGGGAGCCAGCGGTGCTGCCAGTCCTGCCAGAATACCAGCCACACTCCCCCGAACCCGGCTGAGTGATCAGAATGAAGTGTTTAACCTTACGCAGGTATAAACTGCGCGAGAATTGTCTTAGGTCCTGATTCGGGCTTTTGTCAGGATTTACATAGCGGTCTGTAAAAATATCGTTACCTATTGTTGAGCTTTCGATCTCTTAGATCTTTTTATTTCTGGATTTTCGTGTGTGAACGTTGCGCAGTAGGTACCTTCTGCCTGACATCTTCAACAGTTGTCTCTTATATCTGGCTGATGAGCTTTGAATGTTTCTCATCCCCTGTCATAGGCGTAAGTTAGGCAGGCAATCTTGCTCCTGCGTGGTAATTGTGTAATACTCTGTCAGTAGGCATGGCTTTCATTTTGACAGTTCAACAACATTCATTGCGTTATTTACGTTGTTGAGCAAGCAGATTTTTCGAACATACAAGGTAATGGATAAGCAATATCCTTCAAAATTATTCAGATTTTGATTGATAGTGTGTTACGCAATTAGGGTGCTGAATGCTGATCTCGAGTAGACTGTTGCCCTCCCCTATTTTTAGGCGTAAGTTAGGCAACCTCGCCCCTGGTAAGTAGGTATAACCTGTGCCTGCGGATGGTGGTCCATGGGCTGCTCTTGTTTTTCCGACGCGTGACGCCGGCCATGGCTGAATGAATGAATGATGATGATGATGATGAATGAATGATGATGCGCTGATATCGATCGATATTAAACTGCGTCACTCACTACGGGTAACGTTATTTTTGCACGTGATAGTTCTCAAAGCGCTTGTTATTATCGAGCTTTTCCTGTGAGCTGTCAATCGTCATGCGTGTTTTCTTGCTTCATTAGATCATTGTATAAGTAGAAGTTGCAGATTCAATTCCTAAATGTTAATGTTATTTACATAAGTTTATTGAGTTAATTGTAAATACTTACATTCTGTTTTAAATAATTTCCAGACATCTATCGTGAGGTGATATTTTAGTTTTGTCGCAAACGTTAAACCAGCGGGGTTATTGCGTAACAGACGTAAAATTACACATATTTTGACAATTCGGCCCCGTTCATTGCTTATGTACGTTGTCGAGCAGACGAATCTTTCAAACATATGAAGCAATGGATTAGGAATTTCCTTCAAAATCCTTTGGATTGTGTATGAAAGTGTGTTACGCAATTGGGTGCAGATGAATGCAGACTGGATAGTAGACTCTAGTCTGTAGCTTACGATTTTAATAATTAAGGATTGGTATTAAGTATTTGTATGAAGCTCGTAATCTTAAAGTTCTGGGTCAGGGCTACCCGGGCTGCGGCCGTCAGGGCTTACGAATGATTACGTTCGGGAAAGTTCATGTGTGAAAACTATCTCTTTCCCATCCCTAATGTGACACTGAAGACACTACACAAGATCGCGGGGAAGACCTGCGGGGTAGGTAATTGCGTAACACACTACCTATCAGTAGCAATAGGTTTAATTTTGACAGTTCAACAACATTCATTGCGTAATTTTACTTTGTTGAGCAGACAAATGTTTCGAACATATGAAGCAATGGATTAGCAATATTCTTCAAAATTATTCAGATTGTGCGTTACGTAATTAAGGTGCTGGATGAGACTCGCACACACCGGGGAAGTATGGCACAAACATTAAGCCTGGTATGCCCTGATCCTGAAATAAAGGGATAGTTCCTTAGATTTGCTTGAAAAAGAAAAGATTTGAGCACCAAAAGTGTGTTATTTGTTTTTATACGTTAATCATTGTACAGTGTTATATAAATATTTTGTATTATTGTATAAATAAAGTTAATTTTAAAGGAATCCTTTATTTTTAGCTTCCTATGTTCGGAGATATTACTGCCGACATCTATCCGTAACACATGTAACTAGTATTGCAACCTGTTCGTGACGAACGACAACACTTTGTAATTTACATTGTAGTTCCACACCACGTGCATAGATGGTGTTAAAATAGATTATTGCTTTGATTATTATGAGTTCAGTAATTCTGTGAGATGAGTGTATGAATTTTGTCAAACCTTGAGCAATCATGTAATTGGCGGATAAGTCCATTTTATGTTATAGTAAAATAAATAAAAGAAGAATAAGATGTCAAGAAAGAAAAATAAAGTAAATGAACGATAACTTCAGCAACATAATATTCAAATGCAAGCAATATGTCAAATACACAAGACTGCCATCTTCAAGCAAAACAAATGCGGTCATTGTCGCTAACTTAATTAGCATTCCCTAATGAGATTTTCTTTGTTATTGTGTCTTGTGATTTCCAGTTTCGCGCCATCTTTCTCATAGAGACATCAATTACATCTGCAAAGTAGGTCATCACATTATTTGAAAGTACGAGTTCTGCCTCCGTATCTTCACGGTCAGAACGTGATTAGATCGTCGGCAGGTACTTGTCACGTCTTTGTGGATAGATACTGCTGGTAGTTTATTTAGTTCTTTTATCAGTGGCTGATTTTATTTTTGAGTGATAATTTCATAAAGTTACATTAGGTGAGGTGTTTTTTTTTTCTTGTGTTGTTAAAAAAAATATTGTTCTTAGGTCGATTGGTCGATTGTTTATGAGGTGTTTCGTTCGATACAGGTGAGTCGGTTTTAATCTAGTCAAGTGGTTTAAATTAGCATATAAATAAGTTGCATTTAATGCGGAAGGAAAACTGCTTAGGGAAATCTATGTGGTTTATAAAAAGTGATTTGTGTTGCTATATAGGGTGACTGGTAATTAGTGACCGATACTTAAACACGTGATTGTACTCATGATAACAAACAACTTTTACTATGGGACCAAACCTGAAATAGCGAAAAAAATCTGCTGTTTAGTCGTTTATGTTCGCCTAACTGGTCAAAATGTACTGAACAGCAGATTTTTTTGTTCGGGCCTGCGTGGTGAATTACGGCCCACTCCCTCTCACACAGAGAAGGCCTGTGTCCCAGCAATGGGAACATTATAGGCTGATTATGCATAATTTGATCGTTGTCTCATTCTAACAACATTCCCAAAATTTAAAGAAGCTTCGAGTTTCTTACTAGAAATTAATTCCATATCTAAACATTGCGTTTAGGTTGCGCAAGAGTGTAGTTGTGCCTGTTACTGGGTCAAGTTTATCAACTGTAGCATTGCTAGATCTGTTTGCACATAGAAAGGGCGATGCACGCCACGGGCTAATGCAATAAACATGGACTGGTATTCAACAAATAAATAAAGTCCTTCAGACAGAAGTTCGGCCATTGCGACCAATCTCAGTGGAGAATAGCCTTCGGCACAGGAGATATTATAGTGCACAAGTGTGTGCACAGACACAGGTGTAACCTCTCTTCCTTCTCTATCATTGTCCAATGGGATGGCAATCCAACACGACCAGAGAGATCAGACCCAGGGCCAACGGCTTAACGTGCTTTCCGAGGCACGGGGGTATCACACCGTCAACTTCCAAACTCCGGGCTGTTAGTCTAGTATGAAATTTCAAATGGAAAAACCCAATAACACTTTGTTCGACCCGGGAATCGAGCCCAGGACGCTCAGCAGTCGCGCTTGCGACTACGATACTAATAGGGCAGTAAAAAAAAAAGCAACAAGCCAAAAGGAATAGAGACTTCTTTGTGAAGGTGTTTGTCCAGGGAAGTTCCAGTTATTGAGCATCATTATCATGTGCCTAGCTTTTTCCCAACTGTTGGAGTCGGCTTCCAGTCTAACTAGATGGCAGCTGAATGAATTTTACATGGAGTGAGTAGTCACTCCATGTTCCCATCGTGTTTCTCATAACTGGTTTGTGGTCAGATTGGTAGCAATCTGATCACAAACCAGTTATGAGAAACACGATGGCTTGGCAAGACTGGTTAACAGACTTTCGGGTTTCCGGCTAACCATAACGACTGTCAAACACCTACGAATAACAGTCCGGTCCAACTGCTTAATGTGGTTTTTTGAGGTATGGAGAGGGATTACTTGGGTTCATAGAAAATAAATCAGCCTGTGTGGTCCCACTCTAGGACAAACGCTTCCCTTCAGTGGCGAAGGGTGAATTTATATGACAGAGGTAGGCCGGAGCAAAAAAAAAGCCAAAAGAAAATTTCAATGATGAATTGACTATAGAGCATTGACTTATATATTACTTTGAAATCATTGCTATAGAGTGGTTATGTTCTGAATTTTCGAAGGGAAGCCGGTGAGAATCGAGTTGTATGGTACCTTCGCCACTGCTTCCTTTTCCTTTTTCCACTCAACACGCTCCTGAGCCAATCTGGACCTGTCCCGCCCGTAGGCGTCAAGCTCGTCTCCATCATCTACGCCTAGGTCTGACGCGATTTCACGGATGAGTGCTAACGCGTGCCCGTGTTCCCGCTGTAAACGGCAGAGGAGGACACCATGGAGTTTTAGTGGGTTAGAGTCCCACATAACTGCACTATCTCCCCGTGGTCGTGCAGAATGCATGAGCATTTCTCCACGATAAAAAAAGGTCTTTCGCGATGCTGTTGGACACAAGTTCTTATGAAATCCAAAAATATTATATTAAGACGTTACCTATAAGTTTGAGAGAATTGCGTCAAGGTCTTACATACCAGAATGACGAGCGACAATGTCCTGGTGACCTTGGAGACGGGGCAACGAGCTCTACAGAGTTCCTATTTATAGAGTAGTTACTTATTATGTGAGGAAACTTGCGTCCGGTATGTCGGGAGGTATAGGCGACTCAATAACATTGTGTAAAGCTAAAGTAGGTACAAATCTCGGTGGATATATAAATACTTATAGCTCATTTGGAGAAACATCGACGTAACTGCTACCGTGCCTCGGAAAGCACGTTAAGCCGTTGGTCCCGGCTGTCATTCGTGGATCTTTGACAGTCGTTACGGGTAGTCAGAAGCCCGAAAGTCTGACAACCAGTCTTACCAAGGGGTATCGTATTACCCAGTAACTGGGTTGTGGTGGTCAGATAGGCAGTCGCTCCATGTAAAATACTGGTATTCAGCTGCATCCGGTTAGACTGGAAGCCGACCCCAACATAGTTGGGAAAAGGCTAGGCAGGTGATGATCGACGTAACTGCTACTTTTTTTTACGTCTAGGTATGCTTTCCTAACGTAAATACGATTTCTAAGTGCTTTGGCATATTTAACAAATTTGTGGGAAAAGAATGAGTTTAAAAACTAAAACCCGACTAGATACTGAAAAGAAAAGGATGAAACAAGAAAGTACCTTCCAATTTTGATCTACATGAAATGCACAACGTATCTAATGTATTTAATTGGATAAGGAATAGTACTGTATTGTTTAATATAGCTTGGTAAATAACCCATATTTTTTTTTTTGTAATATGTAATAGATAAAAATGGTTACTGTGAGTTATCCTTAGGAGATAAACATAAATATATCATCGCGGATTTTTTTATAACTCTTTTTAAAATATACAATTCCGTAGTACATTAATTTGATCTATCTCGTAAGGTTTAGCCAGCGTTTGCAATGTAACCGCACAAAAATATGTTTGTTACGACATCACATTACAAATCATTGAATTTCTCGGCTTTTCTCTAGTATAATATGCATGTATTATACATATAAACCTTCCTCTTGAATCACTCTATCTATTGCTGCATTAAAATCCGTTGCAGCTTACACTTGGAAGCGAGAGCGACTTTGTTTTATATTGTAAAGATAAAACTACATGGGCACTAATGAAACGTGAGAAGCTAGGTGCACGGTTTCAATTGGTCGTTTCCTACTATGGACAAGAGCCGCGCGGGGCTTGCCACGGTTGGTCCGTGGATGGGTGACAATCTTCACATACGAAGTCCCGGAAAGTACGTTAAGCCGTTGGTCCCGGCTGTCATTCGTGGATCTTTGACAATCGTTACGGATATAGTAGCCCGAAAGTCTGACAACCAGTCTTACCATGGGGTATCGTATTACCCAGTACCTAACTGGGTTTTGGAGGTCAGATAGGCAGTCGCTCCATGTAAACTACTGGTATTGAGCTGCAACCGGTTAGACTGGAAGCCGACCCCAACATAGTTGGGAAAAGGCTAGGCAGATGATGAGAAATAGATGTATAACAAGGTCATAAGTAGGTACAATAAAATACCTATATTTGTCTTGTCTCTGGTCTATTATCACATTATTTGTTATTGTATAACGCTAGTGTTTACATTCTCTTTGGTTATTGTCCCGTTGTTATCTATCACTTTCTACCAGTGACCTCGGCCAATGGCAATACCACAATGATAAGACCTAGGGTTTATCTTTGTGGGGTCGTAATCTTTTCGAAAATAAATAGAATTCTTGATTTCGACTATAATAAAATTGAATCGAATTTTTCGACGCCATATTTAATTTGTGAATAGTTTTAGTAAAGTTAGGTTATCATTTTGTTATTTTTTATTAATTAAATTAAGTAGGTAGGTATTACTTATTATTTATAAGTATTCATATTATTTTAATTCTGAATAAATAAGTACTGTATTATCCTCATTCATCAAAAAGAACAGATTTCATAAAAAAACAGTAAGTACTTAGGTACTTAATTATTTTTTCACTTATGCTCTAAAAGTTCGTGTTTATGTTGTGCGTAGGCGACATAAAATCGCTTTATCTCTACTAATAATGAAGCAAAGACAATCTTTGCATAGTAGACCCCCATATAGAAGTACTCGTAGCTATCACAGTCAAAATTAGCTTACGAATATGTGCCCAGTTTGGTAATAAAAATGCCATTGTAAGCAAAACGATTCGTTTATAAACCGAGCGTTAGAAATTGCCACTAAGTATAACCAAACAGAAATCCGTACTCCGGACAGCCACTGAGAATTTCAAGACCGCACACCAGAGCAAAAAGTCAATCTGATTAGGAAAGACAACATTAGTTTACATACACATAACAATAAATATTCTAATGATGATGCAAACACAGACATCACAAAACAATTTGAGCAATGTCAAGCTAGATGCTATGCCGAAATGTTCCTCCATTACGTCACTCATCCACACAGGACATGCGATCCCGTATTGGCAAACAATGTAGAATGTCTATATACAGCAATTATCTAAGCCTTGTATACACGTATTTATAATCACCGGTATGTAGGATTCCCCGCGATATTTCTTTTTAGCTACTCAAACAGTTTTCTGCAAGTTTTGTATACAACAGTCTGTTAATCTAATAAACGTTGTATAGTTACACAACGCTTTGTCTTCTTCTTTCGAATGTCAAATTCCTGACGACTGAAAGAGAGAAATCGGTGTGTAACTATTCATCTGATATAATACGTTTATTATTAAGGGGGTAAATGAAAACAGTATTACATGTAGAATAAATCTTTTATACTGACTAACAGGTAGTGAAAGGTTCTGTCGACGAAATTCTCAAAAGTGAATCGTACTTGTAAAATATTGTGTACTTACCTTTATATTATCTATGGTCTATGCTCCAACTCTATGTGATAGAATGTAAGAACGCTCTCTGCAAATAAAATGGCGAACGTACAAACGCGTCTTTTACTAAATCGTCCCTAACAGTACTGGTGTAGAATCGTTCGCCATTGAAAAGTTCTATAGAAGACGAAACACTGAAGAGTGAATCGTTCTGTCGGCGAACCTCTCATCGGAGAAACGAATGACAAGGAACTACGACAATCGGTAAAGCTACGGCACAGATAATATAATACTCTGCTACGGCATCCTAAAAGAGTGATGACCGCCACATAATGTCCGCAATTTATTGGCGAATGGCGTCACTGCAACGTTATTTATAAAAGGTGTTATGTTTTCCAAAAGAGCTTTTTTGACACCGTAAAGTCAAACCCCGGACCGTCGTAGCGGAAGATGTAGCGTTGAAAGGCCTCCCACAAGGTGGACCGACGATCTTGTGAAGGCCGCAGGAACCCGTTGGATGCGAGAAGCACAAAACCGGTTGATGTTGAGGTGCTTGGAGAGGCCTATGTCTAGCAGTGGACGTCTTTTGGCTGAAATGATGATGATGAAACTCAAACCCCGCATCATCATTTTCACGATAACCGTCACTGTGGCCGTTATAATATTAATAATAAACCATTTATTTTCTAGTAACAAAGACCTATAGACCTTAACCTTTATTCCTCGGCTTTTGTGTCATCGGCGCTAATTTCAAACTCCAATTACAAATTAAACATTAAAGACTGATTAATGATCTATCTCGTCCAACGACCATACAGCATGGTCGTTGATCTCGTCTTTCCGCCACAGTTTTCTTTCTACCCAGAAAGAATACTGGGGCCGAAAGACGAGGTGTAACGAAAGATTCTAGCCAAATCCTTATCAATTCCAGTTCAATTATATATGTCAGTGTTTTTTTTCTGTTATTGCTGAATTTATTGCTCTTGGCCTCGATCACGCCTGATGGAAAGCGATGGATGAGGTCGTCTCGAAACTTTTTATTTTCATAAATTATGTTACTTAAAAAAAAATGCAATTTTCCTGATAATATATTTATCAATATAAACAGGAAAAATGCATTAAATAAGGAAAAAAAAAAGTACATATACTTCCTAACATTTTTAGGGATCCTTAACGTATGATCATGATTAGATTTTATGATTTGTATTGACAGTTGTGATGCAGATGGTCAGTTTTGCGCTTTATCAACGGCGTTGTACCTTGGCATCAGTCGATGGTTAACGGTATAAAAATGGTAGAATCATGTGACTATTACACTGCCAATTTATATGCCTTCATCATAGGCAGATACCGGAAAACCAATTTCATCAAGAGGGTTAGCAGAAAATATTGTCAGAATCAGAATTGAAAAGAAAATAAATTGTAAAATAGTTTTACATAATTTTAGTATGTTAATGTGGAGTTTGTAAACTTAAATACAAATGGCGATCTCTTTTGATATATCCAAGTACAATTTTGCTACGGTTATTTAGGGGCTCATGTTTGTCCAGCATTATATACTTTCTGGCTGAAAATATGACGTATCTCAAGAACTTTTAGAAATCAACACCCTAATTGCGTAACACACTATAAATCACAATCTGAATCATTTTGAAGAATATTGCTAATCCGTTGCTTCATTTGTTAGAAAAATGTGCCTGCTCAAAAACGTAAATAACGCAATGATGAATGTAGTTAAACTGTCAAAATTAAACCCATTGCTAGAGATAGTGGGTTACGTAATTACCCCGATGGTTCTTCTCTTTGACTTCCAAACAATTTTCCTTGTTTCCTCTCATTAATCGAGCTGGTGGCATGCGACACAGGTGATGAGCAGAAGTTCAGGTGATACCGTTCCTATTGTTCCTAGGTATGATGGCAATTGCGGTTACATAAGGCAAACAGGAAAAACTAAGTAGGTATTTACCCATACTATGCTTTGTTTTACCTTAATAGGTAAAACAAAGCATGGTATGGGTAAATACCTACTTAGTTACTAATACTTAATACTTACTTAATACTTAGGTACTAATGTACCTACTGTTAAAAATACACACAGGTGAAACAAGTATGACTTCATCATCTAAGTCTCGCACCTGAAGGCCAGTTCTCGTACTTAAAAAACATTCAAATTCAAGCCGCAATCTCATCTCAGCGACAATCAATGTCAATAACTTGTCAAAAATGTATGTACAGTCAGCAATAGAGATGAGTATGCAGGATCGTCGGATATAGTTGAAGTTTATTAAGAAACCGATGGATGTTGTAGACTGAAATTTAATTTGATAAAAGAGCTGTTTGTTTTCTATTAATAAAATTAAATTTTATTCGAGAACATCCATCGGTTTCTTACTAAACTTCAACTGTATACGATGATCCTGCATACTTATCTCTTTTGTTGACTGTACATTGATTGTATTTTTGACAGATTACGACTGAGGTTAGAATGCGAACGTTCATAAAAATACGGGAATTGCCTCTCTGATTTCTGCACGCGTAGCATAACGACGTTTTGTCGACGGAAGAATAGACAAAATGACACATTGCTATGCTTAGATGCGCAGAATGAGTAAAAATATTTCTACAATCTGTCATTTTGTCTAAATTCTTTCGTCGACAAAACCCGTTTCTGCGGCGGTCATGCTACGCGTGTTGAATTGAGAATTTAAAGTTGAGAACTTAGAAATATTAACAACGCAGTCTATGAGTTAGTTGCTAAAATTGTTAGTAATGTTGACAAAAAAAATCTATCGCCGCAGTACTCATGGACATGTCTAAGGCATTCGTTCACGTGGATCAAACAGTATTACTAGATAAATTAGAACGTTATGGTGTCCGAGGAAATAAATATTAAGCCTAATCAAAACTTATTTATATGGAAGAATACTCACTGACATATCGGAAATACATTAAAACCGAGTACACCCCGAGGACAGCCGAACACATCGGAATGTAGTGCGGTGTCGGTTACAGTAACAGTGTCGCGAGTTCAATGGTTTTTTCCCCATCTCAAAAAATGCCCAACGCACCTATAGAAGTTTTCACTTCAAAAATATTTGAATCTGAACTTGTCAAACTCTACTTTAGCATTACTTAGGGAGATGCGCTAAGGTAGCCCGCGAAATTCAAATTTAATTACGTTTTTGCAATTTACGGGTTAGAGTCAGGTTGTATGTTGATTGAAACATGATTCGCGACCGTAACATATGTGGCTTTACAGAGTTATAATCAGTAGAATCAGCAACACAAGTTAGTTAAAATTGGCCTCAAATGTAATGATTTCATGAAACAGTCATTCAATAGGGTAATATGAACTTAGAGAGTTGTATTGATGATTTTTATAATTATTTATTGGGACAACATATAAACTATAATAATATGTACATTTTTATAAAAAAATAAGTAAAATAATCATAGGGCATCAAAGAATTCGTCCGCATCGCTGTCAACAGGAACAGTGCCCAAAAGGCTGGCAGTATTGCCACGTTGTATGGCAATGCATACAACGTGGCAATGCTGCCAGCCTTTTTATTTATAATTTCGATCCCATGGGAATATCGAAATAAAAAGTAGCCTATATGTTAATCCAGGGTGTCGGCTACCTCCATACACAATTTTATCAAAATTGGTCCAGCCGTTTGAACGTGAAGAAGTAACAAACATATAAACAGTAAACACACACACACACAAACTTTCGCCTTTATAATATTAGTGTCATAAATAATTTTTACAAATAACAATGCTAATCTATGCGGCTTTTCTAAGACTGAGGTTTGTTGTAGATTCTTATATTGCGAAAGTCTGAAATCATGACTACTAACTTTAGTGTTGGTGCAACTAACATAATATGATTATAATTAAGTATGCTTTATTATTTTATTAGATTAAAATATTTATTTAAAGTAATGTTACCAAATATTTCTATTTCCTCGCTGATTTATTTGATCGACCACGCTGCTGGTTCAAAGTGGATCTTCTGTTGATAACTCTGACGTAGTGGCTGCGCAAGTAGAGTACATATATATAGAATACGAATATGTCTCAACACTATAGTCTCCTCCACAGAGCAAGCTGATCCATTCACCGTTTCTCTCCGACCAGGTAAGTCGTTTGTTTGTAAACTATTAACTAGCCTTCTATAATATTGATAATATTCTCTTATTGTAGAACATTATCAGCTGTTTTCATTGTTATGCAGTGTTCAGAGTATATTTTGGTACGTGTTTTCTCAATATCTTTAGGTGTTGTGATTTTGCATTGAATAATAAGAATGTTCTAGAACGAAGTATAACATTACATAGCATTAGGTAAATTCTATAGTAATTTCATGTGTTTTCGACATAAAATAGTATTTGAGTACCTCATGTCAGCTGTTTTAATCAAAATACAGAACCATTTTTAGCGTTTTTTGTTTTTTAAAAGTAAATAAAGTTAAAACCGGCTTTTGCGTAAGCGCATTTGTGTCGATCAAGGGCTTGAGTGGGGATAACGATGCGCTTGAGTCATATTAGTGTTGTTTGTCAACAACACAGGTAGTACCCGTCTTGAGTAAGCGTGGTGCTTGTCTTCTCTGTATCTTCTCTGTATGAGAAGAGACCTTTGCTCTGCAGTGGGACAATAATAGACTGTTATTAAGTATAGGCGGTTACGACTGCTGAGGGCAATTATTGAAGTGAAAACTTCTTTAGGCGCGTTGGGCATTTTTTGAGATGGGAAAAAACCATTGAATTCGCGCCGCTGTTACCGTAACCGACACCGCTTCGGATGTATTCGGCTGTCCTCGGGATGTACTCGGTTGTGACCTCTCAATGAGACACAATTGATTTTCTATTGTTTCGTATCAAATAGGATTCACGCGGAGCTTGACGAGGCGAGTGTATATCCGAATTATGTCAGTGAGTGATGGCAAAGTATTATGTTTGTGTTTTGTTTTCACTTCTGTCGGCACTCCCGGAGTGCCACTGTTTTTTTTTTTGTTATTTTTCGATAACGGGGCATATCTATAACTTGTGTAGGTATACGGTTTAATATAACTGTGAAAATAAAACTGTACAAGAAATATATTTGTATTAGAATTCTTATCTTATCGGTTATCGAGACATTCCATCATGATCGCCATACGTGAGATGATAAAATAACTTCAACTCTATCTTACAAAAATGCAATGTAAGTAATAATACCTGACTATATCCCTGTCTATATTGATCTGATTCTGATCTCCACGTACCAACCTACTTAGTCCAAAGTCAAAATTATTTATTTCAATTAAAAAAGATAGGTACTTTTGAACGTCAACAAGAAAATAAACTTATTCCAAAAGGTAGTTTCGCCAAATCCTGAAAATCCGATTTTTTTTATAAATACGTATCCATCTATCTATACATAGAGTTTACTATCATGTCTAAGCATCGTTCTTGTTTACGAGCTCAATAGTTATGAAATAATGTTGTAATAACTACCATTGCGCATGGGCAACTACTATGCATAATATCACTTAGCCTAGGTGCGCACGAGCGATTTTTTCCCGCAGCGATTTTTTTCGCGCACTGAATTTTCAACGCACTGCGCAGCGTCGAGAGTTGAAAATCCAACAGTTTGTTTTTTCGACGCGTTAGTATGCTCTCTGTTGGATTATCAATGCTCGGCTTACCACCGAAAGTAGAAAATCCAGTGAGCTAGTAAATCCTGCCTTACGATTTGGTAGCTTGTCAAACACGTTTGTTTGTACATAATTTATTGTAGTTGTATGTAGATAGTAGTAGGTATGGCCACATTAAACCGGTCATGTGTATGAACTACATCTATAATGTTGCTGATGATGATCTTATAATCTGCTGAAGTTGCAAACGAAATGGTATCAATATTTTTTTAAAACATAGGTACATATGGCATCTCGAAGGTCAATCTAGAAGGTTGTCGGCAGCTTAACCGGGCTTGCCTGTCGGTGCCTCAATAAATTAAGGCCTCCCGTCAGGGACCTCAATAACTGAGCGACTACAAGCTAAAGGCACCCCTGTGGCCGTATCCCACAGGGGGTCGGCTTAGGGCGTCGCTGGGGGAGGGCAGCAAGGGGCAGGCTGGATTGGATTAAATGGTATCAATAGCTGTAACGAAATTTTATGTAAGGTCCGACCGCGGCAGATTTGTCAAAGATGTAAACAACAATGGCCGTTCGAAATTGAATAAAATCGATAAACAAGAGTTTATTTTAAGTAATGTATGTTTTCGTCTAATAAGCTCGGAGATTTAGACGAAAACAAAAATTTCTTACTTGTTTTCGTCTAGTTAGCGCGGAGATTTAGACGAAAACTAACATTACTAAAAATAAAAACTGTTGTTTATCGATTTTATTAAATTTCGAGCGGCCATTGTTGTTTACATCTTTGGCAAATCTGCCGCGGTCAGACAGCTAACTTATTAACCATTCAGTAGCTATTTATCTGACTAGCATGTACCTACTGTCCCACAACAGGGCAAAGGCCTCCCTCTACCTTTAGTAACTAATCAAAGGAAAATAGTTTCGTTTGTCTACTTCTCGGTTTCGAAATTTAATTTTTTTAACCGACTTCAAAAAAGGAGGAGTTTCTTAATTCGGATGTTTATAATATATATTTTTTATTATCTTCGGATGTGTTCAGCTGTTCTCGGGATGTACTCGGTTTTAATGTATATCCGATATGCCAGTGAGTGATGGTAAAGTATTCTGTTTGTGTTTTGTTTTCACTTCTGTCGGCACTCCCGGAGTGCCACTGTATTTTTGTTAACAATTAACTATTAACGAATGAACAGTTTCAACCAATATTCTCATCCCTGCCATATACGATGCTGACTGGCTAACATAACCCCGGCATGATTAATTTTTCTGTGTCAACCCGTGAGAAAAACCATAATTCTGTGACTGAAAGTATAAACAAAAACTGCACGCACATTTCAGTCAAGAATAAATGATTACTCTTCAAGTAAACTATTGAAGTGTGCACAGCAAAAATTAGAAAAGCAAATGCCGTGTCTAATTCATTGCCGTGGTCAATTTACATATAACTAAGGTACATTTATTCTATAAATAGCATTTCATGAAAAGTGAATCGTTCTATCGGTGAACCGTTCAACGGCGAAACGAAAGTCGGAGAAATGTTTCAGAATCGTTTTACAATGCTATTTATATTTAGAATAAATGTAGCTTCATTTTTGCATTAATTTATTTTTAACTAGCTGCGCCCTGCGATTTTACGTGGCTTATTCCCAGGCACTCAAAAATACAACCTTAAAAATGACCACATATTTCTGATAATGCCGTATAGGATAATGTTCGAGAATATTTAAATAATTGTAAATATAAATCTATTTTGCAAATAATTTTGTGTAAATAATTTCACCACTACTGCTCTCAAAACGGTGAAGGAAAACATCGTGAGGAAACCGGCATGTCCTAAAACTAAAATATCGAAGACATGTGACCTCTACTAACCCGTACTGGGCGGCCCGCGTGGTAGATTGCAGCCCACTCTCTCACGGAGATAAGCAGCAGTGCGAACATTCTAAGCTGATTATGCTTATGCTATTTCAGTAGATACAGGATAATTGAAAAAAGAAAATTAGAACAAAAACACCCAAACGCAAACTTTTAGAACGTGCCATCATTCTTCACCCAAACATAATAAGTAACTAAGTATATAAGTTATAACATAAATTGAAACAGTATATATTTTCCTTAAGATAAACACAAATTTTTTGCTAGCAATTCTACGTGAAGGTGAACAGGATAACTCAGCAAAGTATAGTTGTGTAAATTTAGCACACGAAGGGTTCCGTATATACAATTATATCAAATTTCAAGTGTCTACCTATTACGGATCAAAAGATAGAGCCCTATGACGGACGGACGGATGGACATGCGTACGGAAAGCGGAGCCTTAGTAATAGGGCCCCGTTGGCAGCCTTTGGGTACGAACTCATCGCAACACTAAAAATACAATAAAATATCCGTACCATGTTCAACATATTTGTATTTTTTTTTTGGGTTTGAGGAAAAAGGTTTGCTTAAAAGAGTTTTGTTCTGTTTCAGATAAAATAGAAGATGTTCAAGATTTTGCTGTTTGTGGCTGCGGCCGTTGCGTTGGCGTCAGCCGCGCCTGCTGATGAAGCACAAGTAAGCATTTCTTTACAATTTTAGCTTTACCATAGGTATTTCATAAAATAGGAAATTTTCCTTTAGTTCTCACGCTCTGGATAATTGTGCGTTAATCGTTTCCATTCTTTATTAAAAATTCATCCAACTCATCCCAGCATATCTATCGCGGTCTATCAAACGTACGTTTTCTCTTTTTTTAATCTAAGTATTTTAAACACCAATCCGCCAAATTATTGACCTGCCTTCCTATCTCTTCTTCTCTTGCTCTCTCTTTCTGTATTTTCTTTGTTTTTCTGTTTTTCCCTGTTCTCTTACTACCCATTATTTTTCCGTACTTCAGGTAGTAAAGCGCGCGGTCGTCACATTGGACAATGACGGCGTTACCGGCAGCATTACCTTCACCCAGCAAGACGACGGCAAGATGCACATCACCGGTACCGTGACCGGCATGCCAGCCGGCGAATACGGTTTCCACGTCCATGAGACCGGAGACCTCACTAAAGGTTGCGCTTCCGCTGGCGGTCACTTCAACCCTAACGGAGTAGGTGTTCCTTTTCTCTATTGTAATATTGCCATGAGTTAAATAGTCTACCAAAGAAATAAAGAACCCGGCTGTTCGGTTTGGTAAAAGTTCTGCTATGCAGAACATCGTTTGTGTCATGTGCCTAATCAAATGCCGCGTACTGCACCTCTTGTTCAACCAGGTTTTAAATTGCCAAGAGGCAATCTAAACTGAAATATAACAACCAATATACCTTCTCTGTATCTCTGCCTTGCGGGTATTAAAATTACAGCGCCAAATAAGATTCTTCTCACAACTACCTTCTAATATTAAATCTTAAATTTACAGAAAGAGCACGGCCATCCCCATGACGAGAACCGTCACGTCGGTGACCTCGGCAACATCAAGTTTGATGACAAGAAAACCGCCAACATCGACTTCCTTGACCACGAGATCAAGCTGAACGGCAAGCACAACATCATCGGCAGGGCCCTGGTCCTCCATGCAGGCATGGATGACTACGGCAGGACTGATCACCCCGACTCCAAGAAGACTGGAAACGCCGGAGGACGTGTGGCTTGCGGGGTCATTGGAATCGCGTAGGGAGCTTTTTATCAATGTATGTCTAACATGTTCTCGAGAAATAATGGCTGGAAAAATGTACATTTTAGTCAAGTGATCTTACTACTGATGCTTCACTTCTTGACACTAAATAGCGCTGCTTTCATAGGTTTCATCACCTAAAAGCTATGCTTTAGTTGGATCTTACGTCATTACTCCTCGGGCTACATCTGTTTGACTGTGTATATGTTTTTGTGGACTAATCCTATCACATTCCAAGTTACTAACAAGCTTTGAGAATTCGATACTTCCGATTCGAGTGATCAATATGAAATATTGCAATAAATTAACAAGCTAACATCTGTGTTCTTCTCCATACTATTATTGCAACTATTATTATACCGTATGGTAATATTAGGTACAAAGTATTTCGTAGGAAGAACTTAAAAAAGTTCTTGTTAAGAATCTCAGTAGACGTTGTTAATTAGGATAAGACGGCCTTTGTTTTCTACTTTTATATTATGTTCCTGTGTTGTGGCACTGACGATGGTATCTGCCTTGTTTTCTTCTGTTCTGCCAAATTAAATAAATTATCTTTTTAAATGTTGTTTTTTTATTGTAGGTAATAAACGTCTTCTTAAAACAGGATGAGTAAAGAAGTAAACACTAAAATAATATGACGCTTGGATGATTATCATATAGATTTTTTGTCTTTCTTGGATAAGGGATTTTCATTTTATAAAAATCATTGTGCAGGTTACAGGTATTAATATTGAATAAGTCACGTTTTAGGAAATCATGACTTATTTTCGATCATTTGTTACAAATTCCAACTAACTTGGACGTGAAATACCTAAAGGTCCTACTTCTTTCAATCTTATTAAATATCGTGAGATGTACATATTTCAGTATAAACCTTAGAACAATTATGTCGGTAGATGTATACAGGGTCCCATTAAAACAGATGGACAAATAATACAGCGCTCAGTACGTCTAACCAAAGATATCCAAGCAAAAAAAAACACTGATTAATGTGATTTTATTTTGACCTAAAATAATAAATTGCCGATACATTCGTGTATTTTCGTTAGCTGATTATTTTTCTTGTAAGTATCTAATGCGTTTTTCTTATATATTTTTTTACCATCGTCCTTAATTTGGTGGTCTGAATTGATTTCTAAAAGTTTGTCCATCTATTTTAATGGGACCTTATTATATAATAATTATGTCAATTTGTGTTTCGTACATCATACACAGCCATAGTTTCGCTATAAGAGATCTTGGTTGTATATTGCAATTACAAAGAAATTATTTTAAACATATGCATTTGGTAATTGATTTCATTGTAGTGTCGTGGCGACGACATACCATAAGGAAAAATATAAATAAAGATGGCTAGAGCAGGGACAGACTATTTATTGTGTATAAAATGATATGGCTAGAAAGAGGGTGAATTCTGACATGACGGCTGATAGAGGTATGGAAGAAGACCACATGCTGCGCCGACCCATGATAAATTGGGATAATAAAGAGGATGTTGATGGCGTGCTTCAGCTTAACCTTGGACATACCTCTTACCACCAGTAGCTACTATAGGCAGAGTTGATGCTGAGAATGATGATGATGAATTTTTTTTGTGAGTTGTATGAGATGGATGGCGAGTTTATTTGATGCAAACCGGATGATGCGCCATCCAGACATTATTTAATGTTAGCGAGGTCATACTGATTGAATCATTTTATGTACGGTTGCGACTCTGTGATGCAATTTATTAATGTATACCACCTACCTAATCGTATTTGCGAATTGCTACACAGTGTACTACCTACCTATATACCATGATGGAAGAGTTGTTGCTGGGCGATTGATCCGTCAGTTCCAAACGCTAGGAATTGGTGAAGGGCTGACTTTTTGGTGGTTTTGATGTGCAAAATGGCTGACTTCCTGCTGGTTGTTTTGAATTATTAATGATTAATGAATTAACTAGTGTTTTTTTATCCGCTGTATTTCACTTATTATTAGCATGGCATGCGACCACGGCTGGAATTCTAATATATGTATTAGACTGTTGAAACTCTGTAACCTTCTTTTTGAGTAATCGCGTATAACGGTAGAGAATAATACTAATGCTTCTCTTCTCATTACACACTACTTTTCTGGTAAAGTAAGGTACTCAAAGGTTACTTGTACAGTCAACCGCACATTAGTAGAACTTGAACAAAAACCTCTCGTGTGATAAAAGCGCTGTCTGGCATTTCTAGATACAGATGCAGGCAAACGCTTAGTTTGGGGTCACAGTCCAAACTGATCGTGTACATGTACGCACGGCTACACATCAAGCTATCTATATATAACCAGTATGAGCTGACTTCTGATTGTACGAAAAACCTATACAATGCGAGGCCAGCTAAAACTGGTAATTATAGCTTGATGTGCACAATTTCGTCCATTTGGATCATTTTTTTTTATAAATGTCTATTTGATACCATGAACGTGCCTAAGATTCATTGTAGGTACATGGGTTATTTTTTCTTTGTCTCTAGCTAGTCAGACCTTGTTTCCATTGTTGACGTTGTTTTATGTTTTCTCTACGGACTATGGGAATCTCATAACACGTTCCATCACTGACCTGTATTATTCAAGGTGTACATGTTTATTAGAAGTCCATATATCCTGAACAATATCATGTAATTTTCTGATTTTGTTTACTGTAGTCTATCATTTATACTTTCATTGCTTCTAAAACTTGCGTTTTTTGCGTTTTGGTCCTGTAAGCCCCTTAAAGCGTTTAGCAGAGCGTTGAAAAATCCAGTTGCGCAAATCCAGTGCGCGAAGAAATATGCTCGTGTGTACCTGGGCTTAAATAATAAACAGGATAATTATTTGTTTTTAATTAACTTTTTTTTTGTATTGCAGGGAAGAATCTCCTGCTAAGACGAATTCCGCTTCAGCCTCAACCAGCAATATTTTATTAGCAATTTCTATTTATTCTCTAATCGCAGTTGTTCTAAATTAAATTACAAATCAAGATTGAATTTTTTTTTTGTCAGTTTTTATTTTTTTTAACTACTTATATAAAAATATTTTCTCATATCATTCGACATTTAAGTGTTAAGTGTAATGAAAATCTTAAACTTAGTTTCGCTCAAGTGTTAATTAAGTTAGGCTAAGTTAATAATCTATTTATACTTAGTACTTAATTATTATGAAACTAAGTTATATATAATGCACAGAATCAGTGAGTACTTAATATTTATATAAACTGTCAGGAACATGTTTTAATGTGTATTTAGGAGTTATTATTTACCTGTACCCATCCTTACATGTAGCCCGTACTATAGGTACAGACAAGTACTTATTATTGTTACGAAAATATAGTTATATTTTTGTCATTTCCTTCTAATTTAAGTAATAAAACTACTGTTTATACATTTAAATCCTGTTATTTTATTTTGTCCCTGATGATAACCGTTGTTTTTGTAAATGTAAACATAGCTTCATCAACTAAGTACCACAGCAAAAGGCATGCAAGTTCAAATTCGGCATACTTAGCTGATAACAGTTTTTTGTATCTTTACAAAAAAATATAATGAGTATAAAAAGCTACGATACAATACAACATTTACAGAAGAGCACAAAGAAATTCCCAATGAAAAATACAGGGTGGCCAACTCGAATGTTTACAACTTTTTTTGGCCGCCATTTTGATTTGGCGCCAAATTTAACGGTCGTTTGATATCCATTGTTTTGTTAAAATGTGGCAAATTCGTTATACGCCATTTATAAGACCATGACTGCAAAGTCAAAGTCAAATGATTTATTTAAAATAGGCACGTAAAAGGCAATTTTGAACGAGGCAATTTTGAACGAGGCAATTTTGAACGTCAAAATTAACAAGAAAATAGAATTAATTCTAGTTAGACCTTCCAAAACGTAGTTTCGGTATTTAGTAGAAAGAGCTTTTCAAGACCTTTGCTATTAACACGATTTTTGTTCCGAGTTAATGACTTAAATAGGTAACAACTTGGGCACCGAAGTTAAATAAATCTTGGCACCCAATAGCCATAAGATACATGGATGGAAAGACCTTTTCAAATATAACTTTTGATATTAACACAACTTTTGCCAATTGTTAGTCACGTGGCCTACAATGATCTAATTAAAAACGATTCAAAAACAAGACATTTCAGTTTAGATTCCTAAACCGCATCGCTTGAGCTGCTCTATGGACGTCATGGTACCAAACAAGTATGAATGAAATCAAAACTTGCGACTCAGTTTGGGACAATCGCTGTCAGCAGATGGCACGGCCTAAACTAAATCGTTAAACTGACGTCATGGTACGAATTAGATGAACAGTTCAGTTTAGGTCCTAAAATGGATCGCGTTAAGAGCTTGTGGTAGGCCTGCTGTTCGAAGCTAATGACCTAAACAGGTGACTAATTGGGCGCCGAAGTTTAGGAATGTTCTTAGCGCCTAATAGCCATAAATAAGCGATATATCAATGGATACTGTCTTTATCGATTGAAAATTGTGTTGCTAAAGCATAAATGTGGCCTGGCATTTATGAAGGCCAATAAATTGGTTACCTACAATTAATGACATTGATACTTAATTTCTTTAAATTAGAAATTAGGACAATAGAGGAAACCTCTTGCTTAATACTGGTGATAATTTAAATTTAAATACTGGTTCATTAAAATATATCTTTAAGTTAGATTTGTACCATAAGCACTTTTCCATAAGAGATTTGTTCTTATGGTAAGTACAAATCTAACTTAGAAACATGTATTAATGATTCTAATTATTATAATTCTGTAAATACGTACCTGTTATAGTCGCGAATCATAATTATTTTGATCAAGATACAACCTGACACTGACCTAATATTGCAAAAAACGCAAGAAAAATTGAATTTCGCGGTCTACAAGTGCGCATTCAAATTAAACAATGTCGCTGATTTTGATGGGATTTGGCAGATTGGTAGCCAAGCCAATGCCTATTGAAGGATATAACGTAGGTAAGTACGTTTTGCCACGAGTTAACAGCTATTTGGACACAGGAAATATAAAGGAATCAATTGAAATTGCAATAAGCGCGTATATATGGAGCACGGCCACTATAACAAGTTTATGATAAAGAAAGTGTTGAAGCACTAGAGTATTATATTATCTGTGGTTGAGGTTGGTAGGAGGAAAATGCGAAAGATAGAAAGGTCTAGGGCTGTTATGACTTTTTCTTCATAGCGTATCGATGGCAAAAAGTTCAAACATCTTTGCCCCAAAATTCAGCTGTCATTCGCAGTCATAAGATCATCAAGTGCACAGGTGACAGGGCATGACTAATGGCCGAGTCCTATAGTTTATGGACTGTTAATGGTAAAATTTTGTATCTTTAACAATAATGAAGCAAAGACCTCATAGCTTTGCATAATAGACCCCCCATATGGAAGTAGCTATCACAGGTAAAATTAGCTTACGAATATGTATCCAGTTTGGTAATAAAAAATGTTACCATTGTAAGCAATACGATTCGTATTGTTTATAGGAACCGAGCTTTAGAAATTGACTAATTGCCACTAACCAAGCAGAAATCCGTACTCCGGATAGCCACTGAGAATTTAAAGACCACGTACCAGAGTAACAAGTAAATCTGATTAGGAAAGACAACATTAGTTTACATACACATAACAACAATTATTCTAATGATGATGCAAACACAGACATCACAAAACAATTTGAGCAATGTCAAGCTAGATGCTACGCCGAATAAATTGTTCCTCGATATGTCACACATCACACGACATGCGATCCCGTATTGGCAAACAATGTAGGTACCGACTGCCTATATATACAGCAATTATCTAAAGCTCGTATACATGCATTTATAATCACCGGTATATAGGATTCCCCGCGATATTTCCTTTTAGGTACACGACTTTGTTGAGGTGTGAAACCCCAAGAAATTGTTGCAGTGATGCATGCTTAAACAGTTAGCGAGTTAGAGATCTGTAATCAATGCCGAAAAGCCTTCTTATTATGTCTTGTTTTGAGTTTCCTAAAATCGTGTCTCGTTCAGTGTCCTAACACACTTATATTGTGTCTCGTTCAGTGTCCTAACACACTTATATTGTGTCTCGTTCAGTGTCCTAGTCCTAACACACTTAAATTGTGTCTCGTTCAGTGTCCTACATCGGCACCCTAATTGCGTAACACACTATCAAACTCAATCTGAATAATTTTGAAGGATATAGCTAATCCATTTCTTCATATGTTTGAAAAGTGTGTCTGTTCAACGACGTAAATAACGCAATGAATGTTGTTGAACTGTCAAAATTAAACCCATTGCTACTGATAGTGTGTTACGCAATTACCACAAGGTGGAAAGCGATGGTTGAAGTCGTTTGGTTTTTTTTTTCATAAATTATATACTTATAGAGAAAATACTATGTGTAAAGAGACAATGCCATTTTCCTGGTAATGTATTTATCAATATAAACAGGAAAATTGCATCAAATAAGGATAAAATAGTACATAAATACATCCTAACATTTTTAGGGATCCTTAACGTATGATCATGATTAGATTTTATGATTTGTATTGACAGTTGTGATGCAGATGATCAGTTTTGCGCTTTATCAACAGTGTTGTACATTGGTATCAGCCAACGGTAAATGGTAAAAATGGTAGAGTCATAATCTTAGGACACTGCAATTGCTTATTCTTTCACAATCGGCAGGTACCGGAAAACCATTTCATCAAGACGGTTAGCAGAAAATATTGTCAGCATCAGAATTGAAGAGAATAGAAATATTAATGTGGAGTTTGTAAACTAAATAAAAACAAATGGCGATATCGTTTGATATGTCCAATTATAATTTTGTTACGTTTATTTAGGGGCTCATGTCCATCATTGGACACATTTGAGCTGAAAATATGATGTAAAGACGCCAGCACATCCAGCTACCCGAAACTGTAAAATTTTCCCAATCAACTTTGAACCTTATACTTTAACGATAAAGTTGAAAATCTATTAAAGAGCTTTGATACACTGTAGTAGCTTGATGTGCTGGCGTCTGTACCTAAAGAACTTTTGTAAACCAGGGCCCTAATTGCGTAACACAGTATAAATCACAATCTGAATCATTTTGAAGGATAATATTACTAATCTATTGCTTCATATGTTCGAAAAATTTGTCTACTCAACAAGGTAAATAACGCAATGAATGTTGTTGAACGGTCAAAATGAAACCCATTGCTACTGATAGTGTGTCACGCAACTACCCCGATAATTCGGGTGCGTCTCATAACGTATAAACTCATTTGGTCTAATTTCATTTTATTATCGTTCATAAGATATAATCAACGTGAGATATACCAACTGTTGATATAATTTCTTTACATATAACATTTATTTATTCTAAAACTTAATTAGTATAACGTTGTTTGACATAACGTTTATGTAATCGAAAATCATTTGGTCTACCGTTTAATATGTATATTGTTTATTTAATCGAAAATCATTAGGTCTAACGTTTAATATATTATATAAAAAACATCATTATGGTTAACACCCCGACTCAGAGTACCCCGACTTGGATAGGTTAGGTTAGAAGGCTAAGGCGGGAGCGAAGCGGAGCGGAGCTCCCGCCTTAGCCTTCGTGGTTATTTTTTTTTAAACCACCCAGAAATAGGAGCCCCGCGAAGCGGGGCTCCGTCGCCCTATCTTAGCACAGGTGGTAACCAGTTACTAGTTATGTTTAATATCTACTTAGGTTACTATTACCTATAACTACGATAGAATTTACAAAGAAAAAAACAAAGAAAAAATAATTTTAAATGTTTATTAAACAAAATACAAAGTTATTGTTTTTTTAAACTAACCCGTGTCTATGCAATTTTGCTTTGTGTTTTGAAGTAGGCGTTTTCATCATATTAGACCAAATAAGTTTTATATCTTTTGAGTGGTATGTCAATCGATTTTATATTTAATGTATGTTATGTCAAACGATGTTATATTTAATGTATGTTATGCTTATAAAAATTAGTTATTTTAAAATTATATCAATCGTTCATTATATTAACTAATCGCTATATTAAATAAAATTATAGGTTCCGTTGTTATATGTTGTTAATATTAGAGATTTTGTTGTTATATCATCTATTACTTACCCCGATAATTCATCTCTTTGACTTCAAAACAATTTTCCTTGTTTCCTCTCATTGATCGAGCTGGTGGCATGCGACACAGGTGATGAGCAGAAGTTCAGGTGATATCGTTCCTAGGTATGATGGGAATTCCGGTTACATAAGGCAAAGAGGAAAACTAAGTACTTAAGTACTTAGTTTTCCTCTATATCATGCTTTGTTTTATTACTGTACAAACATATACAAAGGTGAAACAAATACAAAGAGGCTTAATTTTTTTATACCTTACATCCGATTTCTGATTTGAGAATTTAAAGTTGAGAAGTTGTCAAACCCTTCAAAGAAGCCCGTGAAATTCAACATTTCTTAAATTTTTTCCAAAGAATTTTTGGGTGTCGCGGACTTTACCTTATGTAATACGTATCGAGTTTATCAAGTTCTAAGCTTCAAA
Source organism: Hydraecia micacea (assembly GCA_914767645.1). Lineage (NCBI taxonomy): Eukaryota > Metazoa > Arthropoda > Insecta > Lepidoptera > Noctuidae > Hydraecia > Hydraecia micacea. The sequence continues at coordinate 17,623,054 of OU611782.1, read as the reverse complement.
TTCTCAATGAATTGAGAATGTTTGTTTTGTTCGGTTTCTGAAGAAACCGGGTGTATTATGTCGGCCTGTTTAAAGTATTTTAGCTCCCAAACAAATTATTCAAATTCTATATGGATTTTTTCTAAGATTTGTTGAGGTTTGTTGTAGATACTTTAATTGCGATTCTTGCTGAAATCATAACTAACTTTAGTTTTAGGGCATCTAAGATAATTATGATTATGCTTTATTATTTTATTAGATTAGATTATTTATTTTATGTAATGTAGCCAAATATTTCGTTAATTCGACATTTTCCTCGCCGATTTATTTGATCGACCACGCGGCTGGTTCAAAGTGGAACTTCTGCAGATTACCCTGACGTAGTGGCTGCGCAAGTAGAGTATATATCGAGTACGAATGTGTCTCAACACTATAGTCTCCTGCACAGAGCAAGCTGATCCATTCACCGCTTCTCCGCCCAGGTAAGTCGTGTGTTTGTAAACTTTTAACTAGGCTTCTACAATATTGATAATATCCTCTTATTGTAGAACATTATCAGCTGTTTCCATTGTTATCTAGTGTTGCGAACATCTTTTGGTACCTACGTGTCCAATATCTTTAGATTTCAAATAGGAACATAAAAAGCACTTTTGTACGTCAAAAATTACAATAAATAAAATAGAATTGATTCTAGTCACCCCTTCTAAAAGGTAGTTTTAGTATGGAGAAGAATGGGCAAGAAACTCCACCGTTACTCTTTTAAAATGCTTTACAATGTTTTGTATACATTCATTAGATATATAAATAATTATATAGCAATTAGTAATTTTACTCAGCTACAATAAAATAAAAATTTAGAATAAACACAAAAGGTAAAAATAATTAAAAATAAAGCAATAACAGGTAAATGAATTACTCGTATGTGATAAATACATGGTGCTTACATATTTACAAATATTGTAAAAGTAGATGATTTTCCTAGAATTTTAACACGTTGGGAGTTACTGTAGTCACAGAATGTAAAAATCAATGACATAAAAATATACCTACAATTAAATTAGCAACCAGTTTGATTTTGTCTAGACTCTAGATTGTCCTATGGAGCAGGACCAGCATGTTTCCAAGCATTCTTCTTTTTTATCATTTGTAATATCCTTGTTTATAAAGTGTAATTTTAATATGAGTTTTAAATTTTCTTTCATTTAATTGCAATATGTCACAAGGTATTTTGTTGTAACATTTAACACACAATACCCCATAAAAGATGCATGTGTTTAGATAATCTGAAAAAGTAATACATAAAAGATGTAAGTATGTACTTTAGATAATCTGAAAAAATCTATAGTCATCATTCTTCATCCAAACATAATAAGTAACTACATGAGTTAATAATAAAGTACCTAGGCAGCAGATACCATTTAGAAACAGTATATTTTCCTTAAGATAAACACAATTTTTTTGCTAGCAATTCTACGTGCATGTGAACAGGATATCTCTGCAAAATATGTTCCGTATATACAAATTGTACTATATTTTATTATAACGGCCATAGTAGCACACACTCTGTGAAAATTTCAAGTGTCTACCTATTACGGTTCAAAAGGCAGCCCTATGACAGACGGACGGATGGACATGCGTACGAACAGCGGAGCCTTACTCCCGTTGGCAGCCTTTGGGTACGAACTCATCGCAAGCCTAGAAATACCATAAAACATCCATACCACGTTCAACATATGGGGCTTGTGGCTAGGTAATAACAGCCGCACGAGTCGATCGATCAGGTTAAGCTACGCTTGCCGCGGTTGGTTCGTGGATGGGCCATCTTTACATACCAAGACCCTTCCGTGCCTCGGAAAGCACGTTAAGCCGTTGGTCCCAGCAGGCATTCTTGCATCTTTGGCAGTCATTACGGGTCGTCAGAAGCCCGAAAATGTGACAACTAGTCTTACACCTCAAGGGGTATCGTATTACCCAGTAACTGCGATGTGGAGGTCAGATAGGCAGTCGCTTCATGTAAAACACTGGTACTCAGCTGCATCCGATTAGACTGGAAGCCAACCCCAACATAGTTGGGAAAAGGCAGACAGATGATGACCTTGTTCAACATATTTGTAATTTTTTGGGGTTGAATAAAAAAGTTTGCTAAAAAGAGTTTTGCTCTATTGTTTCAGATAAAACTTAAGATGTTCAAGAGTTTGCTGATTGTGGCTGCGGCCGTTGCGTTGGCGTCAGCCGCGCCTGCTGATGAAGCACAAGTAAGCATTTCTTTACAATTTTAGCTAGGTGTTTCATAAAATAAGAAATATTCCTACAGTTCTCACGCTCTGGATAACTGTGCGTTAATAGTTTCCATTCTTATTAAAATTCCATCCAACTCATCCCAGCATATCTGTCGCGGTCTATCAATACTGTCTAAGTATACTATGAAAACGTACGTTTTCTCTTTTTTGTATCTAACTATTTTAAATACCAATCCGCCAAATTATTGATCTGTCTTCCTATCTCTTTTTCTCTTGCTCTCTCTTTCTGTATTTTCTATGTTTTTCTGTCTTTCTTTTATCCTCTTACTGACCATAATTTTTCCGTACTTCAGGTAGTAAAGCGCGCGGTCGTCCGGTTGGTCGGTAACAGCGTTACGGGCATCATTACCTTCACCCGGCAAGACGACGGCAAGCTGCACATCACCGGTACCGTGAACGGCATGCCAGCCGGCGAATACGGTTTAAACGTCCACGAGACCGGAGACCTCACTAAAGGTTGCGGTTCCACTGGCGGTCACTTCAACCCTAAGGGAGTAGGTGTTCCTTTTCTCTATTGTCATATTGCCATGAGTTAAATGGTCTACCAAAGAAATAAAGAACCCGGCTGTTCGGTTTGTTAAGAGTTCTGCTTTGTAGAACGGCGTCTGTGTCATAATGTACTTACTACATATGCCTATCCAACAGCCGCGTCTGCATCTCTTGTTCAACCAGGTTTTAAATTGCCAAAAGGCAAACTTAACTGAAATATAACAACCTATGCACAGACGCCAGCACATCAAGGTACCCGAAAGTGTCAAATTTTCCCAATCTACTTTGAACGTTATGCTTTAGCGACAAAGTTGAAAATCAATTAAAGAAATTTGACAGATTGTAGTAGCTTAATGTGCTGGCGTCTGTACCTTCTCTGTACCTCGGACTTGCGGGTATTAAAATTACAGCGCCAAGTAAGATTCTTCTCACAACTACCTGCTAATATTAAATCTTAAATCTACAGAAAGACCACGGCCATCCCCATGACGAGAACCGTCACGTCGGTGACCTCGGCAACATCAAGTTTGATGACAAGAAAACGGCCAAAATCGACTTCCTTGACCACGAGATCAAGCTGAACGGCAAGCACAACATCATTGGCAGGGCCCTGGTCCTCCATGAAGGCAAGGATGACCACGGCAAGACTGGTCACCCCGACTCCAAGAAGACTGGAAACTCCGGAGGAGATGTGGCTTGCGGAGTCATTGGAATCGCGTAGGGAGCTTATTATCAATGTATGTCTAACATGTTCTCGAGAAATAATGGCTGGAGCATTTTAGTCAAGTGTAAAAGCAGCGCTGTTTAATGCTAAGAAGTTAAGCATTTGTAGTAAGACCTACTGATGCTTAACTTCTTGGCACTAAATAGCGCTGCTTTCATAGGTTTCATCACCTAAAAGCTGTGCTTTACTTAGATCTTACGTCATTACTCCTCGGGCTACATCTGTTAGACTGTATATATCTTTCTGTGGACTATTCTTATCACATTCCATGTTACTAACAAGTTTTGAGATTTCGATACTTCCGATTCGAGTGATCAATATGAAATATTGCAATAAATTAACAAGCTAACATCTGTGTTCTTCTCTTATTGCAATTATTATTATTACGTACAAAGTATTTCATAGGAAGAACTTAAAATACAGTAGATATTGCTGATTAGGATAAGAAAGCCTTTCTTTTCTATTTTTATATTATTCTGTGTTGTGGCACTGACGTTGATATCTGCCATGTTTTCTTCTGTTCTGCCAAATTAAATAAATTATCTTTATAATTAATGTTGTTTTTTATTGTTGGTATTGATAAACTTCTTAAAACAGGATGAGTAAATTTGACGAAAATAGAAGTAAACGCTAAAAATATATGACGCTTGCATGATTATCATATTGATTTTTTCTTTCTTGGAAAAGGGATTTCCTCTTTATAAATAGTAGATTGTCATACAAGGGTCGAAAGGAATTGATGACTTTCACCCGTGTTAAACACTCTACTTTTTATTTCGAATACAAGGAAAGTAAAAAACAGTAGTTTTTCTAAAATATTTATTATTTTCTTATCTGCTCGCCACTTCATAAGTATCTTTTTCTTTGAAATTTCTGGCAAAAGATTTTCGATTACTTACTGTTTTTGCCTCGTCTTTAACCGAATCTGGGGTCAACATGTCAGAATCGCTTGAACTCATTTTTAATCAACTATTAGTCTAAACAACCAATTCACACTAGCTATTTAAATACTCACAAGACCGCAGCATTTTTCATAATTATGTTAAAAATTTCGTAGGTGACTACTGACTACCTAACCAAAGTTTTATTTTTTTAAATTCATTCCCGCCCTAGAGAGAGTCTTTCCCGCCCAAAGGTGGGAATCAGCGTCTTCCTCCCGCTATTCGGATCAAACAAACACTACTTTCAGAGTATGAGAAATGAAAAATAATTTTGTAGGTTAGAGTTACATTTTCACGATCACCACGAATCACGATTTCCGAAATCGTGAGTTATTGTCGATCATTTGTTACAATTACACCCAACTTAGACGTAAACTACCTAAACTTCTTTCAAACTTATTCAATATCGTGAGATGTATCTATCTCAGGAAAAACCTGACAACAATTATATCGATAGATAAGAAAATCATATACACAGTCGTAATTTCGCTACTATGAGAGATCTTTTTTGTATATTGCAATTGTTTATATCGGTATCTCTTTTTATAACATTTGCATTTGGTAATTGATTTTGTTGGAGTGTCGTGGCGACGATACGTCATAAGGAAAATATAAATAAAGATGGCCAGAGGCAGGGAAAGACTGTATTGTGTATAAACTGATATGGCTAGAAAGGGGGTGAATACTGACATGACGGCTGATAGAGGTATGGAAGAAGACGACATGCTGCGCCGACCCAAAATAAATTGGGGTAGGGAAAGAGGGTGTTGATGGAGTGCCTCACCATAACCTTGAACATACCTCTTACCAGCAGTAGCTACTACAGGCAGAGTTGATGGTGATAACGATGATGATGAAAAATTATCGTGAATTGTATGAGACGGTAGCGAGTTTATTTGATGCAAACCGGACGATGCGCTATCCAGACATTATTTAATGTTAGCGAGGTTTAATTTTATAATATGACGTGTAAAAGTGATTCCGATATACAATTTCATTTAATTTCATTGCAATTTGTGTTTTAACTTTCAGTCATAGAATATGTTGTTCTTAACACGCTTTTATTAGCTTCACTTTTACTAACAAACAATGTATAAAATCTTAGAATTTTAACCTACTTCGAATTGTTATATCGAAATGAAACTTTGTATGTATATGTAGTTCGGATGACAAAACTATAGTTTAGTATCTAGTAGCGGATCTGACGATAGAACCAGGAGGTGCATAGTGGAACTCTTCAGTGGCTACTCGTAAACCCCTCGAGTTTGGGGGTCATATGATTCGTTGTGATGAGTCCAATATATTGCACTTGGTGTCGAGGGTCTGATGATAAAGCTAGATAGTGGATAGTGGAACTCTTTATTCGTCATAACTTCGTTAACTTTATACTTATTAACTTAATGAAGAATACATTAGATGCAAAAGCTAAAAATAAAATATGTAGTTAAAAAAAAATTTAAAACACGCTTTTATAACGCAGTAAAGCTTAGCTATACAGGGTTATTGGATAAACACTAACAACCTCTTAAGAGGTCATTGTACTCATCATTCTATTCTATATCGCCACATGCAAACAATGCATCACCCTGACGTCACGCCAAATCCTGCATCACTAACCAAGGACACTCTTTTAAATCAAGATACTATTTCATTTCGGGACTTTTTACCTGCATAAATGGTGTTACCTATAGAGGAAATTGCATTGAATAAGGAAAAATAAGTAGGTACCCACATATACTTCTAAACATTTTTAGGGATCCTTAACGTATTTGATTTTATGATTCGTATTGACAGTGGCGATGGTCAGTTTTCAGTTGAACCGTGTTGTATATTGAATGATTATGATTTGTAGTTTTTTGTCCGTGCGTCTCCATAGAGATCAACGTTTTGGAATGGGTCTGGGAAAAAAACTATCAGGGCTATTTATTATTTTTTTTTGTCCCTGATAGTTTTGTTTTATTAATTTTTACTTTGAGCACTATGCGAAGTGATTGAAAAAATCAAAAAGTGGTCATAACTTTTGAACTGTAAAAAAAATCACCGACATTCTCAGGGTTAAAAAGTTTGGAAATGACCTTGCCCACGCCCCTATTCGATTTGATCCATACTTCCACGGACACCCTGTATACAGACGCTATACAACGTTTAATAGTAAGGGGGTAATAATAAAGGTAAAGGGTTTGTTTATTAGTTTGTTTGGACGCGCTAAACTCTGAAGCTACCAGTCGGATTTGAAAAATTCTTCTTGCATTTGATAGCCCAATTTTTGAGGAAGGCTATTGGCTACTTAACATCACGCTTACGAGTAACATCACGTTAGGGTCCTTAGAAGCCGAGTAAAAACAAAAGAACGCTTAGTGCAAACGAAGTTATTACGGGCAGGCGATGCGATGAGACGGGGTGGATCGGGGGAACAAGAAATTTCACGCGGAAGATGACGCGGGCAAAAGCTAGTTAATTAATAAAATGGCTTGCCTTTATTTTGTTCACTAAAATTATAACAGTAAAAACAAAAAATACAAAACTGGTTCTTCTCTTTGACTTCTAAACAATTTTCCTTGTTTCTTTTCATTAATTAAGCGAGCTGGAGACACGCGACACAGGTGATGAGCAGAAGTGCAGGTGGGGTTTGGGGAAGTCCAATATCATGTTTTTATCTTTATTATTTATAACACTGTGTGACCTAAACCCGCTCTTAAGTCACACTTAACTGTGAGTTAAGTAGTCCGTTTTTACACAGAAATGAATGACTAAAGTACGGGTTTAATTCACACGAGCTATAAAATAGTTTACGATACGAGTGACTTAAGTAATCTATTAATGCTCGGCGTCAATAATGAACTACTTAAGTCACACGTATCATAATGTACTATTTCAGTGGTAGTGGAGGTACAGTGCAAAAATATACAAAGGATAAACGAATAAAGTGATTGCTTAACTCAATCAACTCAGGCTATCGCAGTGGACAAGGGCCTCTCTCAGGCTGCGTCACAACCTACCACCTGCTCAATCGTGTCAAATTATATTTTTTGCAAACCTAATCTAAAGTAAGTCATTACTGCCCTGGGGTGCAGCTGGGCAATATAGTACTGAATTTAAATCATTTAATTCACATTATTGACTAGCGGGTTGGTCACTAATATGATTTGAATTTTTGTACATATTTTAGGTATACAGGGTTATTGGAAAAACAAAAACCTCTTAAGAGGTACTCATCATTATGAACTACTTTATAATTCGTCAAAATGTAGGGAACAGCTGATTTTTTTTCGCGATTTCAGGTTTGGTCCCATAGTAAAAGTTGTTCATAATGATGAGGACAATGACCTCTTAAGAGGTTGTTGGTGTGTTTCCAATAACTCTGTATAATATCCATATCTGGATAATGAACGATTTATTATTTTTATTTTTTATTAATTCATTTGAGTAGGTTATTAATTCATTCTAAGAAATGCAACCAAACATTTCGTTATTTCGACCCTGCCTCAACAATTTATTTTCCATATACAAATCTGGTTGGAAGTGGAACTTCTGCCAATATCCGTGCCCTAGTGGCTGAGCATGTAGAGTATATATCGAGTGTGTCGAATGTGTCTCAACACTAAAGTCCCCTGCACAGAGCAAGCTGATCCATTCACCGCTTCTCTCCGCCCAGGTAAGTCGTTTGTTAGTAAACTTTTAACTTGTATTCTACAAAATTGATAATATCCTCTTATTGTAGAACATTATCAGTATCATTATCTGTGTTAACTACCCCATTGGTCTCGTGGTCGCAAGCGCAACTGCTGAGCGTGGATTCCTTGGTTCGATTCCCTGGTCGGGCAAAGTGTTATTGAGTTTTTCCATTAGGAATTTCTCACGAACAGCCCGGATTTTGGAACTTGGCGGTGTGATACCCCCGTGCCTCGGAAAGCAAGCCTCGGTAAACCGTTGGTCCTGCGCCTGGTGGCCTACCATGATCTAATTAAAAACGATTAAAAAACAAGACATTTCAGTTTAGATTCCTAAACTGCATCGCTTGAGCTGCTCTATGAACGTCATGGTACCAAACAGTATGAATGAAACCAAAACTTGCGACTCAGTTTGGGACAATCGCTGTCAGCAGATGGCACGGCCTAAACTGACGTCATGGTACGAATTAGAAGAACAGTTCAGTTTAGGTCCTAAAATGGATCGCGTTAAGAGCTTGTGGTAGGTCTCCTGATCTCTCTCCGGTCGTGTCGGATTGCCCGTCCCATCGGACTATGAGAGTGAAGGAAGACAGGGTGCATCTGTGACGACGCACCCACTTGTGCACTATAATATCTCCTGCACCGAAGGCTGGTCTCCGCTGAGATTGATCGTAATAGCCAAAGTTCGACCTGGAGGACTATGTACTATAAAGTATTAGTGTAAAGAGTATCTTTTGGTACGTGTCTTCTCATTGTCTTCCTTGTCGGCTCGTAGTCAGACCGTGTGATTCTGCGTTGAAAAATAAGAATGTTCTAGATTGAAGTATAATATTGGTAGGTAAATTCTACGTGTATTCCCGTTCGTCCCACTGCCGGGATGAATGGGAATTTAATAAATAATATTCAATTTATTTCCGTTCGCCCCACTGATTTTGTTAGTGGGACGAACGGAAATAATTTATTCATTTTATGTTTAGGTCCCATTGATCCCACTAAATAATTTCAGTCTGGTCACGGATATGATCTATGAGTCTGGTTGATCATTGATTGCGACTGATACCTACTGCGCTATTATCTTGTTTTTGCTCACTTTTTTTTCGTTGTGCTCGGCTCCTATCGGTCGTAGCGTAATTATAAGTAACCTATAACCTTCCTCAAGAATTAGGCTAATAAATGCAATAATAATTTTTCAAATCCGGCCGGTAGTTCCAGAGATTAGCGCGTTCAAACACACAAACAAACTCGCTTTATTATTAGTAATTAGTAACTAGCTTCTGCCCGCGATTTCGTCCGCATAAAAGTTCTTGTTCCCAAAACCACACTGTCGCCTCGCATCTCCTGCCTATTGCTTCGTTTTCGCTAGTTCTTTCTTTTTTGACGTGATAACGTCTTCTACAAGTTATGAGAAAAATAAGTTTTCTATAGAAATTTGAAATTCCTCATTATCTCGTCTTTATATCAGAGTCCTTTCAAAATATACATTGGGAACCTAGATATTCTGTAATCCAATCGAAATAAATACACACTACCTTAAGAATATGTTTGATTTATTTACAAATTATTTTGGTATTACGTTTGTATGAACTACGCAAGCTACTACCCTTTAAGAACTGAGATAAAAAACTATCACTGTAGAAGGTACCTACAGCAGGTATTATACATACATCTCAAACCTTATTTCACAGGCTGCAGACTACTTATGAAAACAAAATTAACAATGCAATACGTTTGCGTTTGGGTATTGTTTTTCTTAATTATTAAGAAAAACAAAACCCAAACGCAAACGTTCTAGAACGTGAACACAATAAGTATATGAGTTAAAAAATAAAGTACCCAGGCAGATACCTTAGTGAAAAAGTATGCTAGTTAAGTATATGGCCATCTAAAGAAAATTAAAAGATAAACACCATTTTTTTACCGACGAAAAAACGGAGGAGGTTATTTACTGGCCATTTTACGTAAAGGTCAAAAGGATATAAGTCAGCAAAATATTGTTGTGCAATATACAAAAAATCTTGCAAATTATAATTTATTCCTACGTTACAAAAGTCATAAAATTCTTAACGGACGTTTTTCGTTTTGGAAATACAAAGAAATTACCATAAAGTAACCTGAATAACCCATGTTCAATATATTATATTGTCGGATTTTTTGGGTTTTGAGGAAAAAGGTTTGCTTAAAAGAGTTTTTGCTTTATTTTTTTTCAGATAAATTGAGGATGTTCAAGACTTTCCTGTTTGTGGCTGCGGCCGTTGCGTTGGCGTCAGCCGCGCCTGCTGATGAGGTACCTATTTAATAGTATAAGAAATGCTCTGGTGCATTAATCGTTTCCATTCCATATTACAAAATTGACCAGCTCATCCAAGCATATCTGTCGCAGTCTATCTGTTTATGACAACGTTTTTTTATTTTAAATTAGCTGTGGCAATTGGATTTCATGGGTTTTATTTTTTTGCGTGGAACCCTTATTCTTTTTCTAAAATAAAAGTAGTCTAAGTTACTCCCTATAACATCAGTTATCTATCAGTGTCTATATATGTCCAGCCATTTCGGAGATTAGCCTGAACAAACGGACAGACAGACAGACCAAATTATAAAAATAGATTTTTTGTTATATAATATACTTGCATATGCATTTAGAAAAAAACTATTATTTGGACATTACAAACGGGCACTTCCATTTTATTTATTTGTATTGTATAGATACCAATCCGCCAAGATATTGTTCTGTGTCCTCTTCGATTGCTGAATTTTTTCTCATTCTTTTGTTGGTCTGTCTTTCTCTGTACTCTTACTGACCATCATTTTTCCGTATTTCAGGTAGTAAAACGCGCGATCGTCCGTTTGGATGGTAACGGCGTTACCGGCAGCGTTACCTTCACCCGGCAAGACGACGGCAAGATGCACATCACCGGCACCCTGACCGGCATGCCAGCCGGCGAATACGGTTTCCACATCCACGAGACCGGAGACATCACTAAGGGTTGCGGTTTCACCGGCAGTCACTTCAACCCTAACGGAGTAGGTGTTCCTTTTCTCTATTCACTATTGTAATATTGCCATGAGTTAAATAGTCTACCAAAGAAATAAAGAAATCAGCTGTTCGGTTTTTTAAAAGTTCTGTTTTGTAGAACGGTGTTTGTGTCATTTATTACATGTGCCTAAACAACGGCCGCTTACTGCACCTCTTGTTCAACCGGGTTTTAAATTACCAAAAGGGAGTCTTGACTGAAATACTGCAACCAACGTCCCTTCTCTGTGTTTCTGCCTTGCGGGTATTAAATTTACAGCGCCAAATAAGACTCTTCGTCACAAACAACGACTAATATTAAATCTTAAATCTCCAGAATGACCACGGCCATCCCCATGACGAGAACCGTCACGTCGGTGACCTCGGCAACATCAAGTTTGATGACAAGAAAACGGCCAAAATCGACTTCCTTGACCACGAGATCAAGCTGAACGGCAAGCACAACATCATTGGCAGGGCCCTGGTCCTCAATGAAGGCAAGGATGACCACGGCAGGACTGATCACCCCGACTCCAAGAAGACTGGAAACTCCGGAGGAGACGTGGCTTGCGGAGTCATCGGAATCGCGTAGGGAGCTTATTATCAATGTATGTCTAACATGTTCTCGAGCAATAATGGCTGGAGAAATGTATGCCAAGTGATCTTACTACTGATGCTTAACTTCTTGGCACTAAATAGAGCTGCTTTCATAGGTTTCATCACCTAAAAGCTGTGCTTTACTTAGATCTTACGTCATTACTCCTCGGGCTACATCTGTTAGACTGTATATATCTTTCTGTGGACTAATTCTATCACATTCCATGTTACTAGCAAGCTTTAAGATTTCGGTACTTCCGATTGGAGCGATCAATGTGAAATAATGCAATAAAATAACAAAGTAGTATCTGTTTTCCTCCGAACTAATATGGCAACTATTATTATACCGTATTGTATTATTTACGTACAAAGTAGTTCGTAGGAAGAACTTAAAATATTTCTTGTTAAGAATCTCAGTAGACATTGTTAATTAGGATAAGACGGCCTTTGTTTTCTACTTTTATATGTTCCTGTGTTGTGGCACTGACGAAATTAAATTAAATAACTTTATAATTGTTGTTTTTTATTGTAGGTAGGTATTGATGAACTTCTTAAAAAAGGACAAGTTAGAATTAAACGCTACAAAAATATGACGGCTTGGATGATATCATGTTGATTTTTTGTTTCTCCAAAAAGGGACTTCCCCTTCACATTATAATAATTAATAATTACACAGGTAAATCATACATTTTTTATTTGTACATCGTGACTAACTTTGTTAAATTTGCACCTGGACGTAAAACACCTAAAGGTCTTCTTTCAATCTTAAAATATATCGTAGGGTATATCTATCTCAGGAAAAACCCGACAGCAAAACTGGTATAGATATTTGTGAATAATTCATAGATCATACACATAAATATTGTAATTACAAAGATATATAGGATGAAATTGTAATCACCGTTTTCCTTTTAAGAGGTCATTGTACTCATCATTATGAACAACTTTTACTATGGGATCAAAAATGAAATCGCGAAAAAAAAATCAGCTGTTCCCTACTTTTTGACGAGGGATGCGAACATAAATGTAGGGAACAGCTGATTTATTTTTCACGATTTCGGGTTTTGGTCCCATACTAAAAGCTGTTTATAATGATGAGTACAACGACACTTTTTTTTTTTTTGGAAAATCATCTATGTAATGACTCCTCCCGCTCTGGGTGGAGCGGAAGGGAGTGTCAGACTCTAACTGACTAAAACCCACCAGCCCTTTATGTTCCGGGGCAGCGGTAACCCTTTCGGACGATCCCGCTACCCTACAATGACCCCTTAAGAGGAAAACGGTGACTACAATTTCACCCTGTATTTTTTAATCATTTGTTTTTGGTGGCTTGCATCTGTATCGTTTATATTAAATGTCATGATATGGGACATGTCGTAAGGAAAGTTCTTAATATTAAGAAAGTTGGCTAAAGCAGGAAAAGATGAAACGAATGCTTAATGTACTGTGTATAAGACGATATGGCTAGAAAGGGGGTGAAAAAGAAAGAAAGAAAATACATTTAAATACTGACATGACGGCTGATAGAGGTATGGAAGAAGACGACATGCTGCGCCGACCCAACATTAATTTGGGATAGGGAAAGAAAATGTTGATGGAGTGCCTCAGCATAACCTTGGACATACCTCTTACCAGCAGTAGCTACTATTATTGGCAGAGTTGATGGTGATAATAATGATGATGAAAAATTATTGTGAGTTGTAGGAGATGGATTGCGAGTTTACTTGATGCAAACTAGACGATGCGACCTCCAGACATTATTTAATGTCGGTGACGTCATACATATTGAATCATTGTAGGTACGTACGGTTGCGACTCTGTGATGTGTGAATGCAATTTATTAATAGGCTAACCTAACCTACCAAATCGTATTTGAAACGTACCAAATGGCTACGCATTGTTACGTATAATGATTTCTGGGGCGTGTAAGGGTCAGATGGGATGGAGCAGTTGTTGCCGAGGAGTTTTTCCGTCAGTTCCAGCTAAATCGCTAGGAATTGGTGAATAAATAAAGGCCCTGTCTGTCATTTCTAACTCCCAAGATACAGGCGAACCCGAACGCTTAGTTTGGGGTCACGCCTGGGTTGGACAGTCCCAAACTGATCTTGTACACATGGCTACACATCAAGCTATACATAACCAGTATAAGCTGACATCTGATTGTATGAAAAACCTATACAATGCGAGTTCAACTCAAACTGGTAATGTATAGCTTGATGTGTAGCCGTGTGTACATATAGGTATCTACAATTTAACAAATAAAAAAAATAAAAAGTATATTAGTTACCAGGTACACGGGTCATGTAAGCTAGTCAGACATTTTTTTTTCATGTTACGTCACTTATGTTTTCTTCATTAACTATGGAAAGCCCATAACATCTTTCCTATTACCGACCCTCTGACAGTTGTCTATTTTTCCTGGTTCACGGCCTAGAGCCAACTTAAACTTACTTTTCCTCAAAGCTAAATAATTATCTATTTATACCTAATTATTATGAAACTAAGTATAACACAGTGAACAGAATCAGTGAGTTTTACGTACCCTAATACTTAATTGTGGACAATGTGGGTACTTTATATGTATTTATTTAAGTTGTTATGAACATGTTTAAATTATGTATTTAAGTGTAGTTTTCCTGTACCCATCTTTACCTGTAGCCCGTACAATACAGACAAGAATGATTGTTACGTAAATATTTATTTTTGTCATTTCCATAAAAGTTGAGTAATAAAAATACTTCTTTTCATGTCGATGGTACTTTTCTGCGATGTTTTATATTGTTAAAGTCCAGTGGTTGGACAGTGGCCACACACTGGATGCAATCGACGTGGCCAGCTTTGATGACCAGAAGATAGCCACAGGGCATTCTTCAGGTCATCGAAGGTGCAGGTGAACGGGCACTTATGGCACTCCAGTACGTGGGGTATGATCAGTGATGAGTCAGTAATCCCCCACTTCGACAAATTATGTCTGCAGCGGCCTACTTGGGTACGTAATCGTTTGAGAGCTTTCCATATAGGCCACTGCAGATCACGGCCGGGAGGCAAATGTATGTTAAAGAAGTCGGGAGGTGGTGGATGCTTCTCTTCCTACAATTTGCTTCTCTCTTTGGATGGTTTGTCCTGGATGGCCTGCGTAGAGCGTAAGAAGCTCTTACGACTTTTTAGCCTACCCGGGGTCGTTGTGTAATCGTAGAAGGGAATAACACTAAAAATATGAACAAATTAAAATATCAACCACGTTTCAGATTGTCTAAAGAACAAACTTCTTTTATGAGGTACCTTCTGTGTAAAATGATATAATAAAATTTGAATAAAAACTTGGTTAGCACACAGAAAATATGATCGTTGGCTCATATTATAACTACTAAACTACACCTAATTAAGTCTTCAGTTTCCTTAAAACAAGGGTTATAGAGACTAAAAACGAAGTCACATTTTATAAAGTACTATTAATGAAATACATAGGTAGCTATAGAAAAACATTTAATTAGTGTCACAACAAAATACACAAAAACACAGTTCTCAGATTTGTCACAAAAACGAGTGTGTCCTAGTATATATTCCGTGGTATTAAAACATCCATCGCAATCACAGCGTCGATTTTCACTCGAGGATCTGCAGCTCCAAATGATTCTATAACCTTAGTCCCAGTCTTCCTGACTTGCAGACCTACATGGTTTCGATGGCCCTTCACAATAACACACTGATGCTCCCTTCAGATAACCCTGCGAATGCTGGCATGATCCTCCAAAACGTGGGTAACAAAGGTTCATTGAACATCCATTTGCATATCCCCTTACGCAGGCGTCGTAGCATTGTCCATAACAATGATGGCTGGATTCGAAATCATAGCCGTTGCATGATACTTGGAGAGACGGTGCGATGAAAAGCCCGATTAGAAGAACTACGAAAACACACGTGTTGGACATTTTAATGCTCAGAAGTGTTTATCTTTATACATAAAATTCTTCTGTTACGTGTGTGTGTCACTGAATGTTTCCTAAACGGCTGGACCAACTTTGAAGATTTTTTTTTCGATTCGGACTCGGTCGGTGGCACTGCGATCGTGTTCGGGAACGACAACGTCTGTCGAGTCCCTCCGTTTGAAATTAGTTATCAGAGTGTTACTTTGATTTTGATGCGACTGTAGCACGACGAGAGGTTGTGAATGACTGGAGCTACTAGTCGGTATCCCACAACTTATAGTAGCGAGTAAACATGGCGATTTACAATTATAATCATTGGATTTTCCTTTTACATCTATTTTCCTGTAATTCCTAAACACGTTTCATTCATTTAGCTTATTCTTAGAACTATATTGTTAACTTGGGCTATTGTTAGCCAAAGGACAATGCAAATCTTCCCTAGAAGCTTGGCCCAAAATTTTCACTTAGGCCTGATTTTTCCAACGCCAGATTACTTTATCGGAAGAAGAATTTTGAATTTTTGACAGTTCTTCCATGCAAAAACTGTCAGACGTCAATTTTATTCCACGAATAAAAATTATCGGTCGATTGAAAAATCAGCCCTTAATGTAAAAAAAACAAGTGCTTACTTATATAGTAAATATTTTATTTTTCTTCTAATGGTCGTATCTTTTTACCTGGATAGATTTTTTGGTGCCATTGTAAAAGTTACAATTGACGATAAGATCTCTCAATTACCATTAGTTTCATATTAGGGCAACATGTTGTAAAAAATTGGGCCAATTAGTTGCATTGTCCTTTATGCATAAATGACCAGAGCGCATTTTACAAAGTAGGTCATTCGCTACCGTGCGCTGCAAATAAAACTTGCCACAGGGAAAGTCATACTTTACATAGCCGGATTACGGCGACACACTTACGATCGATAGACGTCGCTAACTGTTAATTGTTAATACTCCACCTGCATTTTCCCACAACTGATAGGATACCAGCATAATATTATGTATGGATACAATCTCGATCTGTTTCAAATATCTAGCTTAGAATTCAAAAGTAATTGGTTAACTGTGTTGAATAAAACTATTTTTTTTTTATAAATAAAAACTTGTAAAAAACAAAACAACCAACTTCCAAAAAAAAACACTACAAAGTGAAAAATAACTTTTTCATTTCTCATACTCGGAAAGTAGTGTTTGTTTGATCCGAATAGCGGGTGGAAGACGCTGCTTCCCACCACAGGGCGGGAAAGACTCATAGTAATTACTTCCCTCTTTAGGGTGGGAATGAATTTTAAAAATAGAACTGTAGTCAGCTACGAAATGTTTTACATACATTAAGAAAAATAGAAAAATGCTGCAGTCTTGTGAGTGTATAAACAGCCAGTGTGAATAAAAAAAAAACCTATTAAGCGGGACGGCCCGCGGCGGTGACACACCGCGTGTTCCATATTTAAAATAGTACACAAATTGTTCTAACATCTCAATTAATTTTACATAGGTACCTTACTATTCATGTTATTATTATCAGTAAATATTTTAGAAAAACCACTATTTTTTACTTTCCTTATATTCGAAATGAAAAGTAGAGTGTTTAACACGGGTGAAAGTCATCAATTCCTACTCGGACTATAGCCGCCCTCGCTGCGCTCGGGCGTCTAAATACCTCGTATGGGAATAGATTCCTTTCGAACCTCGTATAACAATCTACTATTCATTTCTCATACTCGGAAAGTAGTGTTTGTTTGATCCGAATAGCGGGTGGAAGACGCTGCTTCCCACCACAGGGCGGGAAAGACTCATAGTAATTACTTCCCTCTTTAGGGTGGGAATGAATTTTAAAAATAGAACTGTAGTCAGCTACGAAATGTTTTACATACATTAAGAAAAATAGAAAAATGCTGCAGTCTTGTGAGTGTATAAACAGCCAGTGTGAATAAAAAAAAACCTATTAAGCGGGACGGCCCGCGGCGATGACACACCGCGTGTTCCATATTTAAAATAGTACACAAATTGTTCTAACATCTCAATTAATTTTACATAGGTACCTACTATTCATGTTATTATTATCAGTAAATATTTTAGAAAAACCACTATTTTTTACTTTCCTTATATTCGAAATGAAAAGTAGAGTGTTTAACACGGGTGAAAGTCATCAATTCCTACTCGGACTATAGCCGCCCTCGCTGCGCTCGGGCGTCTAAATACCTCGTATGGGAATAGATTCCTTTCGAACCTCGTATAACAATCTACTATTCTTTTTTTACGGAAGTCGGTGTCTTCAGTTTTGTATTTTCATTTTTTGCCACCGACTTCCAAAATGAAAGTTATTTGTCGCCTCCTTTTTTGAAATCGGTCAAAAAGAATATCTATTGAGTGTCTTGCCCGTTCTTCTGCATAGGTACCTACTAGATTACTACGCTTTGGAATTTATAGCTTCATCCTTTTGAATGATCGACTCCTTTGACAATTCAAAAGTGCCTATGGTTTAATTGAAGTAGGTAAATGCTTTGAGCTTGAGATTGAATATTGTCAGATCGTGGCGAAGAAGATTGGTACTACCATGGTAGGTACTACTAAGAAAGTTTGATTATAAATTTCAATTTTGCTGCACATAGAAGTGTGAAGAAAAATGGTTTATTCTGCTCAAACAAAACGCACACTACAAATAAAATATACACATACAACGTAGTCAAAAGCCTCGTACTCAAGCTTAAAAATGTCTCTACCCACCTATTGGTTGAGTTCCTTAAAAAACATATATTTTGTCTCATTTAAGTAGGTAGGAAAATAATAATAATTATTACGTGATATTATTATGTGGTATTATGTAATAATAATTATTATATGGGAAATAATCCGAGGGCATCAAAAAATTCGTCCTCATCGCTGTCAACAGGGAAAGTGCCCAAAAGGCTGGCAGCATTGACATTGTTCTATGACCAAGCTGATTCTTTTGCCAAAAAATGGAGGTAGAATCGAGATTTAAAAATACTTAAGTACTTTTTTTTCGATTGATTTGATGGGTTTATAAGAATCATTCTACCTATTTTCTGTAGAATAGTTCATATAAACACATACTTTCAATTTAAAATAAGTAAGTATTTAGAAGCAAGTACATTTTCTACCTGTTATTTATTTATAAGAACGTCCTAGTTTGCTTGCTGCAAGTTGTGACAAAGAAAATATCGATCCTATATGCTAATAAATTTATAGAGTGTTGCAGTTTGACGGAGGGTGTATCGTACTCTATGTAGAATAATAACACTGCAATTAAATGTTTAGTTTCTTTGTTTAAATGGTGTGTTATGGTAAAATGTGTATCATGGTAACTTGAAGTTTGTCCTGAAAACTATCCAAAGGAAATAAGACTCCTGAACATTCTGAAAACGAGGCCAAGGTAATCTGCCTAGCATTTTTCCAACTATGTTGGGGTCGGCTTCCAGTCTAACCGGGTGCAGCTGAATACCTGTATTTTACATGGAGCGACTGCCTATCTGACTTCCTCAACCCAGTTACTGGGTAATACGATACCACTTGGTAAAACTGGTTGTTAGACTTTCGGGCTTCTGATTCGACGACCTAGGCTGTAACGACTGTCAAAGATCTACGAATGACAGCCGGGACCAACGGCTTAACGTGCTTTCCGAGGCACGGAGGGTCTTGGTATGTAAAGATGGTCACCCATCCACGGACCAACCACGACATGCGTAGCTTAACCTGATCGATCGACATGTGCGGCTGTTATTACTTTGCCACAAGCCCCTCGAAAAAAAAACGAGGCCAAGTGCTAGTAAAAATATGTTTAGGTGGCCAAAAAATAAGCTGCAAAAATTACAAAAAAAAAAAAACTAAATTTTTGGAAAATAAAATAACATAATATCATGCTTGTAATCCTTGAAGTGCTAGGCAGAGGTGTACCTATAGTTACACTCACATTTCGCCAGTCATGTTTAAGTCCCATGTAATAGGGGGCGACCCTATTGCCATCAACCGGGACACAAATCCAGACTACGGGCAGCTACCGAGAAATTCCTGAAGGAAAGACCGAATAACACTGCCCGACCTGGGAATCGAATCCAGGAACTCAGCTCAGCAGTAGCGCTTGCGACCAGTAGACCAAAGAGCAGCGCCCGCGGTTACACCCGTGGGAATATCGAGATAAAAAGTATCCTATGTGTTATTCTGATGTATAAAAAATATTACTGTAAAGTTTCATCAAAATCCGTTCAGTAGTTTTTGCGTGAAAGAGTAACAGACATCCATCCATCCTCGCAAACTTTCTCGTTTATAATATTAGTAGGAAGTAGGATGTAACAAGCTATTTTGTTTTAATATTGAACAACAGTAATAGCTAGTAAATATTTCAGAATTAAATATACGAAGTGATAAGTTTAAGGCCATATAACTTGACAGACAGACGTAGGCGCCCCATATTGTATAAGGCCCTTTGTACACTCGCGTTTTTCTTGCTGTGAAAAACTACGGCTTATTCGCCGTGTGTAGGTACTGTCTTCAGTGTTGTATGGATCACTATGGAAGCTTGTTAACGGACATAATTTTTCCACGGCGCGGTTTCCGAGGCATGGGGGTGTCACACCGCGATCTTCCAAACTCCAGGCAGTTACTAAGAAATTCCTAGTGGAAAGTCCCAATAACACTTAGCTCGACCTGGGAATCGAACCCAGGACCCCACGCATAGATATATTATGATATATGTTTTTTACATTTCTATGACCTTAGCAGTCGCGCTTGCGACCACGAGAACAACGGTCAAAGGGCTTTACAGAAGGCCCTGTAACCGTGGTACTATAAAATGCTGTTCAGCCGTCTGCATTATGGATGCACCCTGTAACGTGCACGTCTGTTACTGAAGATGGACAGAAACCATTTCTAATTTCGGACTAATCGAACTGAACTATTTGAATAATTTAGCTATAAAATTCAGTCTACGTACTCTAAACCTAGTATTTCTTTTTATAGGTCCTAAACCGCATTCATAGTCGTCAATAAGATACTTACATGAATCATGGAAACTGTAGTTTTGGCTGATTAATATTTGCATTGTACAAATGTACAGTCCGTTCAGTTATTTTAACTCTGACAGCAGCAACCGAATAGCAGCCTTACTGCCACGACTATAAAGGTCACTAAGATTTTGACAGTGATGCAAAATTAGAGGTACAGACCCAACACATCAAGCTACTACCATCTGTCAAATTTGTTTAATAGATTTTCAACTTTATCGCACCAATATAAGGTTCAAGGTTGATTGGGAAAACTTTACAGTTTCGGGTAGCTTGATGTGCTAGCGTGTGTACTTTAAATAATTGTGAGCTGTATGTGAATCAGAAGCAGAATTTTATTTATTTTACGGTGGAGGTCTGCCCAGCTTGGGCGGAGCACCGCCGTGTCCTCGTAGAGGCGATCGGCAACGGCGGCGACCTCTCGCGTCCGGCCCTGGTTCAAGCCATGGTCCGGGGCGAGAGGGAGTGGGAGGCGGTCACCTCCTTCTGCGAAGCAGTCATGCTAGCGAAGGAGGTGGCGGGACGGCTCAGGGAGAGAGTCGCACGCCTCAGCCGCCGCGGGAGACGCTACGGGCGTCGGGGGCCGCGTGACGACTCCCGGCCACCGTAGGCGCGGGCCTGCGGACGGAGAGTAATGGGTAGCTCTCCGTCCGATCAGGACCAGGCCCGTGCCGGACGGCGCGTATGTGTTCCACGCGCGCCTCAAAGAGATGTCAGCATAAAGGAAGGGGCCTGCCAGGGCCGAAGCCTGCCGGGGTAGCGGGATCGTCCGAAAGGGTTACCGCTGCCCCGGAACATAAAGGGCTAAGGAAGGAACACGGGTGGGTTTTAGTCAGTAAGAGTCTGACACTCCCTTCCGCTCCACCCAGAGCGGGAGGAGTCATTAGATGATTTCCCATCCACAAAAAAAAAAAAAAGCAGAATTTTATTTGCTTTAAATGTAGGTACTTACAGCATAAGATTAATAACACATTAAATAAATGAGATCAGCTACATTTTACCTTACGGCGTGCAAATCATTACATTAATTACCCAAAAAAAAAAAAAAATTCAACAATACAAATGGAATTAATAATGAGATCATAATGAGACGAAGAGGTGTTCAAACGTCAGATCAAAACTGACAGTTTTTCATCGTGAAGTGTCATGTCAAGTATAGACGTCAACGTCAAGCACTTATCTCATGCCTTTCCTGCACAATCCGCCTATAATGTTCCCACTGCTGGGACGCAGGCTTCTCCTATGAGAGGGCGTGAGTCGTAATACACCACGCAGGCTCAGTGCGGGTTGTTGGATGTCACATGTCTTTGAATATTAAGTTCTAGGGATAGGATTTCTCATGATGTTTTCCTTCACCGTTTTGAGAGCAGTGGTGATGCAATAATGTACTTACATAAAGTAAAGTGCCTGCCTGGGTTCGAACCTACGACCTACAACAATGTTATTGCGTCAATATAATTGATAATTTGAGTGCAAGAGGTGATTCAGTATCATTGCACAATAAAAGTATTGCACAATGTTATTGTAGGCAATGACGTATTATAAATCATGTTTATACACGTTTATATATCATTGATTGTAGGTGTGTGACTAAAAATATTGCGCAATACTGATCCTACGCGGTGCAATAAAAAAATATGGTGCAATAAAAATCTAACTCTCTCAAACTTTTTGCAATCATTGCGCAATCTTCAATATTAACCCTAAATGGTCCAAAACACTACACTACATTTAAAATATCACATAATTACATACAGGGTCCCATAAAATAGATGGACAAATTTTAACACAGCGCTCAGTACGTCTAACCAAAGATATCCGAGCAAAAAACACTGATTAAAGCAATGATTTCAAAAGTAATATATAAGTCAATGGATTAAAGTGATTTTATTTTGACCTAAAATAATAAATTTCCGGCACATTAGTGTATTTTCGTTAGCTGATTATTTTTCTTGTAAGTAGCTAATGCGTTTTTCTTATTTTATTTTTTTACCATCGTCCATAATTTGGTGGTCTGAATGATTTGTAAAAGTTTGTCCACCTAATTTTAAAGGGACCTTATAATATCACATACAGGAAGATTTTTTTATCATCATCCAAATTTTTACAGGGTGTTCTACCCATGAATATGAACAAATTTCACTATGGGACCAACTCGGAAAATCGGCTGTTTAATACAAAAGTTCAATACCTACTTGACCAAAATGTATGAAACAGCTGATTCTTTTTTCGTGATTTCAGCGTTGGTCCCATAGTGAAAGTTGTTCATATTCATGGGTAGAACATCCTGTAAAAATTTAGAACCGGTAAAAAAAATAATTCTGTATATTTTTTTCACATCAACCTTCATGGGCACTCAATTGGTCGTTTCCTATGGAGAAGAGCCGGGAAGAAACTCCACGGTCTACAAGACCCGTAGTCCATATTCCAAGGTTGCATAAGTTAGATAATGAACGATAATTGTCGTTTGTGAGTGCGGGGGAAAGGGGTGGTCGTTTAAAATTAAATGTTCTATTGATTAGCGGTTGGTAGGTATCGGACTCGGTGTGGGTATCAGGCCACCTGAAGAATAGCGTGCAGCTGTGGGGGGGTACACCGTTGCTCTCTAATTATATGCAATTACTAAATTGAATATGCACCGGAGCTTGTATTGTTTATTTTTGCGTTCTTACTTTGTTTGCGGTTTGGTACTATGTGTTAGCGAGAAGGTAATAAATAATATAATAAATGTACCATGTGCCAGCACATCAAGCAACTACAATCTGTCAAATTGATTTAATAGATTTTCAACTTTATCGCTAAAGAGTTAGGTTCAAAGTTGATTGGGAAAATTTGACAGTTTCGGGTAGCTTCATGTGCTGGCGTCTGTACGTTACGTAAATTTAAGTTGCGGAAGAGTGGAGTGTCCTAATACAGGCATTTAATTGCTTAAAAGGACACTTCTATCACTAGCCATAGCTAGCTACATATATTGCAAATCTTGTTAAAGAAAAATAAACTATTTGTATTTGTAATAATTGAATAGTACGGCACCCTAATTGCAAAACACACTTTTAATCAAAAATCCGAAGATTTTGAAGGAAATTGCTAATTCATTGCTTCATTGTGGTTGAAACTTTCATCTGCTCGACAACGTAAATGCGCAATGAATGTTGTTGAATTTTCAAAATGAAAGGCATTAAACACTTACATACATGTTACGCAGAGAGCAGTGGTGGCCCAGAGGTAACGGCCACGACTTACGAGAAGTAGGTCGTGGGTTCAAACCCAGGCAGGCGCTTTACTTTGAATAAATAATTTCATCACTGCTGCTCTCAAAAACGGTGAAGGAAAACATGATACTTAATCCATTGCTTTACATTTTTGAAAAAATCGTCTGCTCAACATCGAAAATAACGCAATGAATGTTGTAGATTTGCAAAATGAAAGGCATTGCAATTGTTAGTGAGTTAAGCAATTACCCCGCGTGTTGTAGCTTCTCTTCTCTGCCCAAAACATTTCTATGTATATTTTAAATGCTATTTCGCTTTAACAACTTGTTCATCATTGCAAGTTCCATCTTGCAACGATGAACAAGTTGTTAAAGATAGTATAAGTAGTAACGTAGTAAATATTTATAAGAAAGAACAAAGGAAATGTCCGTTCATCGATTTTATTGGAAATAGAGAAAGGCAAAAGTGGGAAGATGTAACTCCAACCTGGTAAAGTCGGGCTACCTCGACGGAACCTCGGTGGTTGTGGAGCTATGTCGCAAAGTATGCTCAACCTCCTATCATATGCTGCTCTCTATGTCCCAAAACATATAGTCAAAGTGGCCACCGACGACGGCGTGAAAGTGGCGAAGTTTTGGGCCAACAAGATCAGCACCCTAATTGCGTAACATACTATCGATCGGAATCTGAATCATTTTGAAGCAAATTGCTAATCCATTGCTCCATAAGTTCGAAAAATTTGTCTGCTCAACACGTAAATAACGCAATGAATGTTGTTGAACTGTCAAAATGAAACCGATGGTAGGTACAGTCGTGCCAGCGACTCGAAGAAGAATTGGAAATAGAAAACCGAATAGAACACCAAGCTTTTGAATACGTAAAGCGCTTTATCAAAGGGCTGGAATTAGTTAAAGACAACCGGCAGCAATATCTTGTGAATTTATATTATTGATCGAAGCGGAAATAAACAGCCAATCACGCACGTCCATGTCTTCATGAAGTAATAAACTGACCTATTTGAAAAAGTGCATTAAAGTATATTCGATGGGGCCGGTCGATAGTCATGTCTTTTAATAACTATAGGACGAATACAGCGCAAAACTTTAAATCAATCTTTGAAACAACGCAATTTGAACCTTACTTCCAACAGAAGAAAGCTTAAAGTTACAATGTTTAGTACAACAAAGAATCAACTTGCAAACATAGAACGGTAGTTGAAATATGGGAATATAGTCTGTAGATCAATCTAATAAAAATTAACTCAAATGTTTGGGTAAGTTTGTAAAGAAACAAAGGCTGGTGCTGAAGATGGACCCTGAAGTGTGGGTAAGTGGACACATGGGTTCCCACATTCTAAATATTGCGACGTTAACATAAGAGGAGAGGGCAGCGGAGCGGGTATTGTGGAGAAGTAATAAAGAGAAACATTAAAGAAACTTAGAATAAAAATTTACCTACTAACTTAACTTACCTAACTTAATTTACTAATTTATCTGTTGAATCACTGATATCCGTCAAAATCAAACTGGTAACCAAGTAAATGCAAGCTTAAAAAGAATATTTGCTAAGAATTTATACTTTAATATCGATGGCAATTATAGAAAAGAAGACATGCCTAAATAAATTAAAACAGAGGTAAAAGGATGATAATTAAGATACATAAGCTTTAAAATATATTTATACTATACTATAGTTTACTATAGTATAGTTTTAAGTTTTAATACTATAGTTTTAAAGTTTAAAGCAAGCTTAAAATTGATTTCACATTAGCTTCTGCAGCAAATAACAAACCAAAGTCTATATCTCATACAAAAGAAACTACAAATCTAACACCCTAAGGGGAAAACCTTGTCCATGCATATTTAATGAGCTTTCCAACCGCTCCGCTCGTCACTAAGTTCCCAGTAATCACCAGTATAGGTCGTCAAATGCATTGATCGATATTATAGCCCTACTAAGCCTTCATTTTCCATGTCCACTCCGACCATACAGGACATACAAATTGAAATCCGCTTTAAAAACATGAAGTCAAGACGCGTTCGCTGTATGAAGTTCTTCATCACTCTCTTTAATATCATTTGCATTGTGAGTTTGTCTATTAATATTTATTTTTAATTCGCGTATATATATTATTTCTCGTTTTCCGGTGTCTGTTTTGTAGTTTTTCCATTAATGGTGTTGTAATTTTCTTCGTTGAAGGAGTCGTAAAGAAACAGTGTTTTTAATTATTTTGATGACAGTAATCATTTTACCTATTCAAGTGTCGGACTATTATAACAAAATTTATGTTTAATAACCTAGCTGTTAAAATCAATCTTTTGAGAAAGGGTTCTTTCTTTACTGCAAATGTATAAACATACGTGACGGTTCTTTCAAAATCTTGTAACAGTTCTGAAATATTTATCTCGTTTTATAAGGTTTTCAAATAAATAGTTATGCATAAACTAAAGTAACGTTAGGATTGCAGTCAGTAAAGAAAAATATGTAAATGGCAACGTTTATATTTACAAAGTGTTGTTGTCAAACAGTTGTTCGGGTTGATCCTGATGGCAATATGCGTGATGAACTTAAGGGGCAACACGCCAGATTCGGAGCCTACCTTGTCCCGGGGATTGACGTCGTTCCTTCTCACCTTGAGCATAGCCCTGGTGGTAACAGATGTCTTGGGCTGCATTGGGGCTTTGAGGGAACATATCAAGCTCCTCTATGTGGTAAGTGCGCCATTTTTGTTTTCGGCAGATTTTGAAAGCGCGCGTAATAATGACGGTTGATTGAAGAGTTGAAAGACTGCGAATCGGGGTGTTGCAGAGTTTGAAATAGGGTTCGAATTTGAAATAATTGTAGTTAGAATGATTGAATTAAATCTTTGTGATTAATCAAAAATTCAAAACTATTAATTCTAAATTATAGTTGCACTTTATTGCATCTGCATGTTATTGCACTTGCGAATATCTAATAAATACTGGATCAACTGATTAGCAAAATGATAATTGAAGTATTCGCGAATTTAAAACAAGCTAAGCTTAGACATGATTTCAATAATAACTTCTGCAAGTGAGAAAATTATTACAGACGGAAAATAAGTTTTTGTTATAACGAAGCTCAACAAAAGCATTTTTTATTTAATTGTAAGCGATCATGGAGGTTCTTACTTCTTAACAGTTTTTTCACAATCGAAATCTACGCTTTGGAGTGTTCTTACTGAGAGAACTATTGCCAATTCGAATGTCTTAGAATAATTCTTCGTGCAATAAGTGATTATGATGATTTACAATAGCAATTCTGATGTTTGTGATACAATGATTAGTACAGACACTAATGATATATAATATAGTTACCTATTTTTGGAATGTTCTAGGATGAGGAACTTTACACACTGTTCCTCATACCTCTATATTGGTATATATTGACGATATATAGTCTATAGACCCTGAATATGAACGTCAGCTTTTTCTGATAAATTAATTTATTTTCAGCACGCATCTTTCTTCATATTCTTGGTGGCTCTGGAACTGGTGGTGGGTGTGGGTGGGGCGGTACTCAGCTCGTGGATAGGGCCAGGCAGCGAGCTGCGGGTACAGTTCTACAAGAACACCACCATCGAAGATGAGACCGCCAAATACCACGCCTTTTGGGATAAGGTGCAGTATGAAGTGAGTTTGACCCATTGCTCCTTTAGATATTTTACCTTTTCTCTAGTTTATGTGCCCCCATAATTGAAGCCAAACATTGTTCCCTTAGATCCGTTCCTTAAGTTTTGTATAGATCTCTTTTGGAATTAACACTTTATTGAGTGATCAACATATCAAATTACAAGATAAGCTTAAAAGTACAATTTTTAAGTCGACCGCGACACGAGAGTGGACGGCAACTGACATTGCCGTCCGCTGCACCGCTGCCATCGCTGCCAAAGACGGAAGCGTTTTCTTAGAGTTACTCAGAAACCGGTAAGTAGTGTCGCTGCGGTCTGTTATTACGGTTGGGCTTTATCGCTGTGGTCTGCGGTCGGTGGTCACCTTTGGAATTGTACCTTGATTATAGTTCAACGGGGTCGCTGCCGCTGGTAATAAAGTCTCATAAATTCTGATTTTTGTTAAAAAAATCTGCGGTAAGATTAAACAGGTTACAGGTCATTCCTTTAAATATTAAATTTCTTCCACGCAGAATCAATGCTGCGGCGTCGACGGCCCTCAAGACTACTCCATCATCCACCGTGACATCCCCCCTTCCTGCTGCGCACGCGCACACCCCCTCCGCGAGGGCGGCGCTCGACGTCACTTGCACTCCAGCTGCCTATCCGACCGGACGTATTACATGCGAGGCTGCGAGGAAGCTCTACGCATCAAAAAAACTTTTAAAGGAAATATTTTCATATCAACCGGAGTCGTTTTCGTTCTTGTAGAGGTAATTTGTTTTTTTATAGATTTTGTTGTTCTAAACGACATAATAATAAATATATCTTACCTCTCAGATACTCTGCATCGTGTTGGCTCTGGGGATGGCTCGGGCGGTGTGGTCGGATCGTCGGAAGCTACAGGCAAACTTACAGGCGCATTTTGAATCTTAATATGAAAGTAGTAGCACCCTCCAGCTAGAGGCTTTGCACACTCAGGCGCACTGATCATCGCCACGACATAGATAGAAGTAACTACTAACTATAGTAACTAGTCATATCAAATTCATATTATAGTCCTTTATTCTTAAAGCAGTATTAAATTGTATGCCGTAGGTATACGGTTTCTGTATTATTTAGGTAGTACAAATAAATATTAAAAGTTAAACGCATACTTGGAAAGCCTATCCCTGCCTTCTAAGTATGCGTTTACCTTGGCTGAGTTAATTGATTAATTTTTAAGATCTTTCTAAACTCTTTGCTAGTATTTACATTTAGAAACAATATAACCATTTTTAATTAAACTAATAAATAAATAATATTCATGAAAATCTTTAAAACACCGTATTTGGAATCATAATAGCGTTACAATCACTTAAATAATATACCTAATTAAGCCAAAAAGACAATTTCATTTAATTACTTTATAGGTAGGTTAAGTTTTAGTCAGGTAATTAAAATAGGTAGGT
The DNA here is from genome assembly GCA_914767645.1 of Hydraecia micacea. NCBI lineage: Eukaryota > Metazoa > Arthropoda > Insecta > Lepidoptera > Noctuidae > Hydraecia > Hydraecia micacea. The sequence continues at coordinate 17,594,097 of OU611782.1, read as the reverse complement.
AAGGTATGTAAGTTAAGTACCTATAAGTTAAAAGTTCTAGTCAACTGTAGTTACTAACTTAAGTCATTTGAAATAATAGTTTTGTAGGGAAAACTTAACTTAGGTAAATACATTTTGGATTGAATGTTGTTGCAAGTTCCATACTTCATTATTTTGAAAATCTAATTTTATGCCAAATCTTAAAACCTGTAATTTCTTTAGGTAAAATATAAGTCACATTTTAGAATAATTATATTTATCCATCGTTTTTCACTCAACTTTATATTTTTTCAAATACGTTTCCTGTTTATCATTTTTCTAGTTCACAGTTATTTTACCTCAGTCTGCAGAAACAAAACAGCAACCTTATTACAATGACGATAAGGTTCATTATGAACTTGACAGAGTTGTCAGTGGCAACAACCCAAAAGCAACCTTATTAAAACGGCAATTAAGATTACTGTGATTACGATTGATTACGATGATTCATGTCGGGCCGTTGTATCTATGCTAGTTGCGCGGTAAACTCTGCTTGCGAGTTGCAGGATTTGCGTGACGTCAGTATGACGCGTTGTTCGCATGTGGCGTTGTAGATACCGCTACAGACTTGTCAGTGTCAGCAACCCAAAAGCAACCTTATCAAAACGGTAATAAAGATTACTGTGATTTTGACAGTCTTGTCAGTGGCAGTGATTCAACAGCAACCTTAAGAAAACGTCAAGAAAAGATCACTGTGATTTTAAAATAACAGTTAAAGGATTGTACGTGTACATGTACAACCCGGGAAAGGTAACTAGGAACCTCGCTTGAATGCAGCGTTGTACTGTACTGAACATCAGTACCAGTACATCAGAACTAGTACATCAGTATGAGTGACGTCACAGCGCCTGGTGTCTAAACTCTGATTTTTTTTGCTACACAAAAATGACAGCTGCGATTGACCTTTTTTGTCAACATGACATTAACGTAATGATCGCAGCTGTCATTTTGATCTAGCAAATAAAAAATCTGAATTTAGTTAACTCGCAAGGTTTGTAGCTACATCTTCATGAGTCGTTAGAAGTCTTTTTTTAAACATAGATACAATAATAATAGTATATTCCCAATAATAAAATAAAATAAGCCTGGTCCATGAAAAAAACAATTATAAAGAATCACGCATTTCATTATACAAATAAATTGTCAATATACAAAACTTATGTCAAGGACAACAATACATGTATTTTATTACCATGTCAACATTCTGTCATCAGATTTTTGTTAGTTACACAAGGTTAGTAAGTTTTCAAAGACCAGGCAAATTTGAGAGTGTAGTACAGAACATCAAACTGAACAATTTTCTCCATGGGATCAACATCGTTATCCCCAATTAAAACTTTAGCGGTCCCATACGCTTAGGTCAAGTAGGTATTGAAGTTTTCTATGAGACAGTTGATAAATTTTTGCTCAATTTGGCTTGTCTTTGAAAACTGCATATAAATTCCGGAATGCTGTAATATGCTATATGAGTGGTACAATAGTCTAGTAATTTTGTTTTGAGTCAATTTAGCTATAATCTGTGATAATAATAGTAGTGAAAAATCAGCTGTGGCTATCAATAATAGAAGCCGTCGGACCAACGATTTGTAGTTTGTAAATAACAGTTAAAAAGCTATTCATTTTCGCATTTTCCAATGTGTTGAATGCACGCATTATTTTATTAATCACGAATGGGTTTTAAAGCCTCTTTGCACCACCAATCACTAAATATATTTAGCGCTAAACTTATTTAAAACCTCATTCTGTCTCTGTCATCTTTATACGATTGTCTGAAACACAACGTTGTTAATTTGTTTAGCGTTAAATGTCTAGCGATTTAGCGATTTTTGGAGCAAGTTGGCCTAAGAGTGTTTGCTTACGTGTGCAAAAGTGCCTTAATTTTTTAAATGTGCCCTAATTAGTATAATCATTTTTGTAAAACTACAGTATGTAGATTAACGAACTGACTGCGTAAAATAAAACTTTTTGAAAGATACGATTTTTGGGATAAAAATTATAATAAAATATCAACTGTATCATACAATTTTCTAAAGGCAATTTATTAGTAGGTAAGTTTAAAAGTTCATCGTTAATCGACGTATTGTACTAAGTATAATTAATTATATATTTACTTTAAAAATATTAATTAAATTATTTAATAAAAAGTGCTAGGCGAATATTCTAAAAAATCATAAAAACTTGAAAAGCCAAAACGACTTACTTAGGAGTAGATTATAATATCTGTTTTATTTTATTTTTAATTTTCTTTTTTTTCTCCTAAGACTTTCAATGTCCACTGGAGATGACAATGAGTGAAATGAATTAATAGATTTTACAACAGTTTATAAACTGACCTTAATTTTAATATAGTTACATCGTGTAATTTTATTGTCTTACAACGGCGGCCCTTTTAAGATAGGCAGTAGACAACAGTGGAATGCTACAAGCTGAGTTGATTAATTGATTGACCGCGAATCGGCAAACGTAAGGTAAGACGTAGAGGTAGAGCGACGATCTTCGAAGAGTGGCTGGTAGCAGCTGATAAAAGTTGCCGAGAATCGAGTTGTGTGGCGTGCAATAGGAAAGGGTTATGTCCAGCAATGGACTGCTGTAGGCTGATGATAAAGATTAACTGGTTCACCGTTGTAAGACAATAAAAATGACACCTTGTATTTATGCACACCTTTTTGTGTCACTTTAGGCTTTAGGGTTAATATCGTGTATCATTATTTTAATGTTAATTATATTGAAGGCAAATGATGTAAGGGTACAATAAACTTTATAGCGCCTTAGTGTCTTATTCCCTGTATGAGGATGAACTTTAGAATGCTTAAAATGTAGACATTTTAAGTTTTGCCATTTTATTGCTTGTTTCTAGGTATGCAGAACATAGTCAAGTAAGAAAATTCGTTCCCGTTGCATAAATTACATAGATCTGGAAAAAAAACTAAAATAAAATCCTTCAAGTAAATAAATTAAAAAACAATCGCAATAACGGTGTACTTTTTATATGGTTTCAAAATTGGGATGAATGAAAAATATGACGTTTTTCGTTAGATGCACTGGGTTTTATTAAGGTTGGAGGTGGCGCGGGAAAGGAGTTCCTGGAAGGACTTGGGGAAGGCCTTTGCCCGGCAGTGGGACAGTATAGGCTAAACAAAAAAAAAAAAAAAATAATTTATGTAATTTCATATCTTTTAAATTTATTTTAGTTTGTAAAACAATTTTTTGCAATATTGTTGCTTTATAGTTGTGTATGGTTTCTATAAAATAATTAATTTAGTAAGAGTTTAAAACTCGCTAGATATAGAAGGAATAGGTTTAAGCTAAAAATAAGATTGTTCTAATTAAGGTTCTAGACTTGTAAGTGGCCATCATGTCAATTACACCGTAGATGCTTTGCGTGTTTTCACGCCTTTTCCGAATTAATTTGCCTAAATAACTTAAGAATACTTATAAGGAATTAGAAGGTAATTTAAAAGTTGATTCCAAATACTAGGTAAACGTATTTTATTTCTTTCTTTCTCTCTTTCTTTCGAAGTATACTTTTTTGGAAACATCCTGTGTTATTTATGTACTTTTGTCAATGACAACATTAGTAATTAGGTATATAAGTAAGTAAATAATATTAACTTAAATATATTACTTAATTATAAAAAAATATGTAAGTTGCGTTTCTGCCGCGTTCTAAAATGGAAATTACGGGGAATTGGTAGTTCTAAATTTTGTTAAGTTAGGTGTAAGAGTTAAGACAACGAGCCTTTATCGTTAGTCGGTAAAGTCTATGTTTATTACAACTCTAGCAAGTTTGGAGGTCATGCTTTTTAAATTATTTTCCTGATTCTCATAGTTTCAATTACTTCCCTAATTATTTATAATGAGATAAGTATGCAGATTATTCTTTAATGTACGCACGAGAACATATCAAACTATACTTTTCCAGTATAAACTGGCTTCTCATTGTGCGAAAAGCTTATACAATGCGAGGTCAGCTAAAATTGGAAATGCTAAAAGCTCGACATATCGTCGTGTGTACCTACACAAAAAGGAAAACACAGAGCTAAAAGTTTAACAAATACCTATTGAACAATACAATGGTCTGTTCTGTCGGTAAAATTATTTATTCAAAGATACCATTGGATTCGAATGGACAATAATACATTGTCCATGGCAAATCATAAAACACATCCTGTATATTTTGGGTGCTGAAATGCGCAGATGTCATCTTCATCACCGTCATCTTGTATTCGCGCCTTTTACGCAAACGCAATACAAATCTTGGCCAGTCTGAACTTTGCGCAATAAAATTTTATTGGAACCAAATGGTGACATGAGTCGAGTGTGAGTGAGAGAACATGCGCGAAAGTTCGGACAGGTCTATGTTCTGTTCAGTTCAGACCGGCCATGATTCATGGACCGTATTGTACTCAAGTAAATTTTTGCCGAATTCCTTTTAATTTTATTACATTATTAATTACATATTTTTTTTATATGGACTAATTTAATTTTTATAATAATTATATATTTTTTTAAATTAATTCCTTTTAATAAATTTTATTAAAAACAATTATTTTCAATTATATATTTTTTATATGGACTAATTTTAACATTATGTAATTTTATTAAATTAATAATATTTATTTGATTTATGGAATGACAGGATTTACGCAAATCCTGTATACGTTATTGGCCCAAAAATTATGTCTTTTTCTTATTTCGCCTGTTTTTCAAGTGTAAGGCAGAGTTTTTGTTGTCTTTTCATTGTTCCAAAAATAGAAATATACTCCCTCCTTGCCTGTGTTGTAAATATACATCATGTTAAATAGCTCTGTTTTTATTCCTTGCCAATTGAACTTGTTTTCTGCCTATTAATAGCGATTAGGGTAACATTTAGCCCTCGGAGGGGTAGGGCGAGGTAGTTCTAAGATAGCGACTAGATTTAAGAAGTAGTGTTTTAGTATTTAAGGACCAATGAAGACGTCCATAGCATTAAGTGCGCACTATAGGGACCTAAGTATATTAGTATTAGTTCTAGATATAATTACATTATGATGTAGGTAGGTAATAATAACTTATAAAGCACTGTGTGACCTAATCTCGCACTTAGTCACACGAGCTATAAAATAGTAAAATTATAAGTAAATGTTGTACTATTATTAAATGAACGCTATATTGTTTATTACTTATTTAGATAAGTATAATATACTTTATGTTTGTATTTATTGTATTGTGTAAATGGTACACCACAGACTACCTACAGTATGTCTGTCCTTCCCCTAAGGTTGTCTTTAAAAGATCGCTCTTAGCGATAAGACCGCCCATTGTGTCACCCATGGTAAAGTTTCTATATTTATGTCTGTAATTTAATATGGTGTATATAATAAAGAGTACTCTATTCTAGCTTTATTAGTATCAGGTATTATATTCTAAAATTATCACAATACTCACTTAGCAGAGTGTGCAACTAAAATTAAGATCATTAAATGGAGAAGAATTTTGTGTTAAGGTAGGTTTAGTCTGTCATCAAATATTTTTTCGCACAATTCCCTAGACCAGCCTCTAGTATAGTATGGTATATTCCTATATGTAATAATTAGGTTTTTAAATATATTTAACCTTTTGGCCGATCGTGTGCAAGTTCGCAAGTAAACTGTAGGGGTGATAATATGAAGCGGATCTTACCTCTGTTTTTATGACAAGACCCAAGTAATATTTTTGTATAAGTATCCTGGCTAAGTATATGTTTCTCTCGGGAACATTGAAAATTGTGCCTTAGAAAAATCATTAAGTAAGAAAGAATTAAAAAAGTGCATTTGCATGGTGCATAAAGGGCTAATCGTCAGTTGGTGCCTCAACCCTCAACACTTAAAATTGTCTAAGAGGCCTCTGCGAGTTGGCTTGGCCCCTCGTACGCCTTCCAAAGGTCCCCGGGTGCCGAGATATGTTAAAGAATTAATAATAAATCTTATTGTGCCTTCTGTTATCTAAGTTATATGTCAAATCAAGTCCAATAAATTATTGTCTCCCTTTCAGTCAATAATAAACACATAGAATAGGTAAGTAAACCGCCTGTGACTACTTTGAAAACGAATCGAAAGTAGATTTTAGATTTCATTCATGTACCTAAATTTAAGTCTTCATATCGCTAAAGTGTGTATTCTTTACTGTTTCTAATTTGGTAAACAAACATGGTGTAAGAATCGAGAACTGGAGCTACCGACATAGCTTGCAGAGTAAGCAAGCTGAAGTGGCAGTGGGCTGGCGATGTTTGTCGAAGGACCGATGGCCGGAGTGCTGGAGTGGAGACCGCGTATCGGCAAGCGTAGGATGGGAGGCCCCTCAGCTAGATGGAGCGTAAGGTCGTCACCTTAAGAAGGTGGCTGGGACAGACTGGATGCGGAAGGCGTAGGACAAGGTGTTGTGGCGCAGCCAGGGAGAGGCAGGTTCAGCAGTGAAATGGAATAGGCTGGTTTCGATTCACTAAGATTTCGATTTCGCACAAGTTAGGTATGTGTTGAAGACGAACTAGCAGGGGATCGAGGAGGCGGGGGTAGAGGGGGTGTCCAGGGGATCAGACCGGAATAACTCGTGTTTCTAATGGTTAATTCGAAGCTGCTTTGAAATAGGTACCTAATTTATACCTACCTACCGTGTATCAGAATAATATAATGTATGATTGATGCTAAAACTCGTGATTTTCGCACCGTGTTTGTTTAGCAAATAAGACCAAGGAAAAACACACTACTTAGTAAATAGTTAATCATGTTAAAAAGTAGTTCTTAAGGCACTAGGTTTAAGGCACTGAATGTGATTGTCATGTGATCTTGTAACCTTTTGTATTTTGGCATTGTGTGTGCGAAATTTTACATGTTGATTGTGTATTGGAAACTTTGAAAATTGATGTTTATAGTGTTGGTCAAATGTATTGTTAATAAAACGTTTTTCACTGCGATATGCATTTTCATTTAAACAAGGTTTAATTCTAAATATCTTCCAATTTCATGAAGGATGATTAGTACAGACGCCAGCACATCAAGCTACTACAATCTGTCAAATTTCTTTAATAGATTTTCAACTTTATCGCTAAAGCATAAGGTTCAAAGTTGATTGGGAAAATTTTACAGTTTCGGGTAGCTTGATGTACTAGCGTCTGTACATACATAAACTCACGCCTTTTCTCGTGGGGGTAGGCAGAAACTACAGAATGCCACCTGGTCATACACGCCGGTGGCGAAAATCTGACCTTTCTGAAGAACATCACCAATAAGGTCACTGTTATTATGTCCTCCTAAGGTCCGGTCGCGTTAAATTTGCCAAAGATGTAAACAACAATGGCCGCTCGAAATTGAATAAAATCATATACAAGAAATTTTTGTTTTCGTCTAAATCTCCGCATTTATAATATTAGTAGTTTCCAATGAGTTCACAAAGAAAATTCCTGTAAAATGATGCAGATGTTTTTACTAAATAAAACTATATAATATGGAACACAGATACTTTATTTTAAGAAAATCTATTACAACATTTATTTAACACTAATAGACTTTTATAATAAGTAATAATATTGCTATTTTGTTGAATTAACTACTGAACTTGCGTTTTCGTAATAAATGAGGAGACACTAGGTATGTTGTTTTTTTTTTTTAAATTTTTGTTGGTGCTCGGTCTCTATTCCTAGCTGAAAACTATTTTTGGACCAGCACCCCAATCACAGCACACTTTGTTTCACAAACCGAGGGATTTTGCAAAGTGTCCACTTTGCCCGACCCGGGAATCGAACCCAAGACCACTCAGCAGAAGCGCTTGAAATTAAAGACTTCTGTCTTTGTACGGTCTCTAAATCTTGTGTGTTCCAAAAGTCCTTAGCATTTTTTTAATCAGTGTAAAACATTATTTGCAAGTTCAGTAATCAAATTCGAAATCGAAGGAACGTTTACAAGAAAGTAAAAACTTAACATCTACATTTTTTTTTTTACTTTCGAGGAATGAATTTTCTAATGAATTTAAAAGTATGGTGGGATAAATATTCACAATAATAGCACTTATGAAATACTGTTAATAAATTAATGACTAGTAAAGCATTTTCAATACTTACAGACTGGTGGTTAAACTTATTAATTAAAATGCCTAATTTAAAAAACATCGATAATTTTTAAAGTAATTAACGTATTTTTCTTCTTGTGTTTTGTACCGCTAGTGGCTCTGTTTTTTTTTTTTAATAATTTAGTCACGCGTATGACGGCTTATGACAGTTATGACTACTTATGACACAATAGGGCGACTCCTGCGCACACATTTTCGAGGAACCAGCGTCTCCACCGTCTTCGTCGCGGAAACGCGGCGATTACGTTACGAGTCACGACGATTACGTTGCCGGAATAATAGCTCGTTCGTGGAGATTACCCGACGACAGAAGCGCGGATTCGTCGCGATTCTCTCGCTCGCGGAGACGGCGCCTAGAGAAAGAATTCGTACTTTTACCCCGAATGACTACTGACGTATTACTACGTCACTCGTACTAAAGTATGTAAGTTTATTTAAAACCGGTTCCATGAATCAGTAATTTGGATTTCAGTTGGGACTTTGTGTGAATTACGCACGATTTACTTTGCGTACTTAATTTATTTTATCATCAATTCATCACTGCTCTCAAAACGGTAAAGGAAAACATTGTGAGGAAACCGGCATGTCCTAGAACCAAAAATTCGAAAACATGTGACATCTACCAACCCGCACTGGGCCTGCGTGGTGGATGCATGATAGCCCTCTCCTTCTTACAGAGAGGAGGCCTGTGTCCCAGCAGTGGGAACATTATAGGCTGGTTTAAACTCTTTAATGTGTGTTGTTGTTTATCCGAAATTACGTTCGAGAGACTTTCATTTTATAATGTTTAAAATTGAGCGATTCTATTAGACTATTTAAAGTTTGTGTTTTAGTTCAATAGTATCATTGTTATTACATTTTTTAATTAATTTACAGTACAATTGTGTACAAGGTACCTATTGGTATTGCCCAAAAGCTATACAATATTTTAATGTCATACATTTTTCATTTTCAGAAGTTCAATATGTACGATATGATAAGGTACATTACGTACGATATGTTAATTATTATTACAGCTTTGGTTTCAATAACAAAACTAATATCTAAACTACATAATGGCGGTTCGAACAAAATTCCAAAAAGAATATAAATTATTGTAGGATTGGTATTTACTTTATAGAGAGCTTTGCTAAGGCAAGATCATAACTTCTAATTATTAATAACATTTAGTATTCAGAATAATATAATTAATAAAATTGCGTTTACAAGCAGCGCTCAATAAATTATAGGTACCCGTCATTCCAATTTCCTTGAAATAATAAGATGGATACAGTTGTTATAGAGCTTTTTAAAATACATATTTGTGTAGATATATCATTATTATGTTCAAAATTCTGGATAAAAATATTATTTTTATAAATTATCATCATAAATGGTTGCACGAAATCCCGCCAATACGTAAAAAAATTATTTTCAATTTTATTCAAACTTCATTTTTTCCGACGTCAAATTGTCAATTTGACGTCAATACTTGACACCACAAGTATTCATAAGTTGTCATCACAAGTATTGACATTCTGACTTCTCTATAATCTAATAGATTCTATACTTAAATAAATTAAATAAGGTAACTTATATTAACTTACAAGTATTGTGCTTTGCATATGAAATTATACTCTGTAGCTGTGGTGTGTCTATGGTGTAGAATTAAGCGGTCTCCCGGCTCTTTCCATGGGTTTTTATGGAGTGTGCTAACCATAGAGCTAGCACGATGCCTGCAACCTGGAATAGAAAGAAAATACAATTTTATAAAAAAAAGTATTTTGTATTTCACAATAATTTCCATCTATACTTTTATATAATTCAAAGTCCTGACTGACTGATGTATCCGTGCATTCCCGTTGTCCCCGTGATCCGTGTCCCCGTTAACGGGGACAACGGGAATTTAATAAAATAATTAAAATTACTTCCCGTTGTCCCCGTTAACGGGGACAGCGTACGGGGACAACGGGAATTTAATAAAATTATTAAAATTACTTTCAACGCACAGCCTAACCCGCTGGTCCTAGAGATATGAAATTTGGCGGGTGTGTTCTTTGTTCTTTTTTTTTTACAACTTTGTCAGTAAGCATACATTTGTGTCATCACAGCACCTTTGTTCTTAGAATTATCCATTACTAGCTGCGTCCCGCGGTTTCACATGCATAAGTCTCAATTCCGTTGGCATATCGGGCTGAAAAGTATCCTATGTTCATAGTCTAGCCATGTGCCAAATTTCATCCAAATCCGTTCAGCCGTTTTAGCGTGAAAACGTAACAAACAAAGGTAAATACACTAGATACCTATAAAAATACAGTAAATTACTAACGTTTCGTTGTATGAGAATTGTACTTTATTAGAAACATAATTCATGTCAAAATTACCTAAGCGAGGTTTTATCGAGTTACCCTAGAAAATAGTATCAGCGAGCTAGATCTTACGACCCTTTAAAATATTCTTTTACGATACCTAGACATGTAAGGAGGTCATCTAGATTAGCGTACCGTTCAATAAAGTGAGGCCGTTAAAACCCTCGGCCTGGGTTAGAGATCTGAGATTGTGGCATTAAATTCTGGTATAGCGTGACCCCTGTGACGTCAGGAGAGGTACTAAGGGTTGCGAACTCGTTTACATAGTGTAACTGTTGTTAGGCAAATACTAACTGTATTTAAAGTAATCTCAGGAAGTAATTATGCTCAGACAAAAGTCATAAGGATACTTCCTGAAGTTGTGTTGAGACTGGGAATTGAAAAACCTAGTTAGTTTTCGAAGTCGAACAAGACTAATAAAATCTTTCTACAACAATTTATTTAATTATTTTGGGGTTTATTTGTAATTTTGAAATGTGCCCTTCATTTGATACCCCACAAAGCACCATCCCAAAATATTTATTTTTAAATTAATTACTTTATGTCCTCTAGAGGGCGCCATATTGAATTTAGTGTGACGTCAAATAGCCTATAACCAGCGGACGGTCAAGAAGCTTCTAACGATACTTCATTTGTCAAATTATTATAAGTACTTTTGAAGTTATGAGGGAACAGATGAACATACATACATACATGCATACATATATACCGGTCAAAATCATAACCCTCCCTTTTGCTTCGTCTTAGTCGGGTAAAAACACAGTGGTCCTCTTCAATTTCAGTTAAGTCTGCTTTATAAAATAACTATTACATAAACTACTACAGTCCAGAAGTCTCGTAATCTAAAACGTTCCAAATCTAGTCGCAGCGTAGCGTTTTGAGAAGTTTTTGACATTTGTTTATCGCCGAGATGAGTCTCGGCGATAACAAATGTCAAAAACTTGTCAAAACGTATGGAAATTACAGGTATTTTTAACAGATTGAGACTGAGATCAGAATGTGAACTTTCTTAAAATTACGAGAATTGCCTCTCAGATCTGAAACTTTTGACTTTCCTGTGCAAACAAAAATTTTCAATTCAATTTGATTTCAGTTAAAATAGCATTAAAATGTCTTCTTTGTGGAGTTTACTTTTAGTTTTAACTAAAAGTAACACAAGGCACAATGAACTTTTAAATTATCCATTATCACGTAAACTTTCAGCTGTGATAACCTAGTGAGTTAACGCGTGATAACCTAGTGACTTAGATTGGTCGTGCAATTAAAATAAATCCACGGCACGTAAATGTTGTTAAAACATGCGAAGTTTACTTTGTGAGGCGTGATAAAGCTACATTTCAAGGCTCTGAACATATTTTCCATGTCAGGTTACGCATAATTTCATAATTTTTTTGGTGAAAACTTGTGGTGGGCGTGTCGTTTTAATAATAAGCTTAATATGGTATTAAATTGTCAAGTTTTGGGGTAAAAAAGTGGGTTAATTATGTACAAGCCATTATTTTTCATGGAAGAGCGGTGTCTCCTAATACAGGCTTTAATACGCTTTAAAGGAGGCACCAATCACCACTGATGTAATATGAAAACTTGTTGATTTCAATAAACCTTTTTGCATTTTCATTATTTTGTTTGGACTTTTTCGATCAATAACTTTCCTTGATTAGCTCATTACTTCAATATTTCTGTTGAATGTAGGTCGTTTAATAATAATTATTTATGAGAATAACGCCATCCCCTTGCGACCAAATGAGATATCGTTTCCTTTACTCACCTATAATATATTTTTTTTCTGCTCAGTTTAACATTTAACTTTTCTAATGATTATGTGGCTTACCCCACATTAACAGTGGCCTTGCATGGTTTGCATATCATACTAGTCCATGGTATAGGTCATGATGGGGGTAGATTGTCTCCTCAAAATACCAAAAGCAAGACTGATCATAGACATATCCAAACATCCCTATCACTCTCAAATAGGTGTACCTAAAGGCTTAAAGAATACTAACCTCCAAAAAGCAGAAGAGAATCCCACAAACAATGACGGTCAAGCCAGCACTATGCACAGTGACGAGCACCTTGTCTTCACATCCCTCCTTGAAGTACTTCTCGGACGAGAGGCAGTCAGAGCGTTTGATCTCGGCGGAGCGGTCGGTGCCATCGTTGGGGCAACAGCTGAAGGACGGGTTGATGCGGGGCTCTGAGGCTACGTAGTTGTCGGGGCCGGTGATGCCGCAGCATTCCAACTGGAAAAGAAAGAATGGAGGGTAAAGAATGAGTTGGAACAGTAAGTAAAGCTTGGAGGGCACTGTAATGAAAATCACATCGAAGGAGCGTTTCGATACTCTAGGGAGCAATTAGAGCTTAGTGAAGTGTGGCACGGAATTCATAGCAGTCTAGTTAATAAAAGTCAAAACATTATAATAGGTATCAACTAATTTATACTTAGTCTTTCATGTCTAAAAGCAATTATGTTTTTCGGTTTATGAACCCTAGTTTGATATTGATGTAAAACAGTATAATCAAAATGTTAGATGATATAGCAGTAGGTAATTGATCACTTACGCTGGTCTGAATGCGGTCCCAGAACTCCCTGTAGGTAGAATCCTCTTCCTTGGTGGACTTGTTCTTGATGAAGGAGGCTCGCAGCTGGGACTTCAGTTGACCCTCAATCTGAGGACGTAAGGCGGCCGCAGCGATGCCAACAGACAGCTCCAGGAGAATGATGATGATCAGGCAGCCGACGAACTGGAGATTGTAAATGATATGGATGGATTGTAAAATAGATAAATAAACTAAAGGATTAATGAAGAAAGATGGCACAAGATATCGTGAGGTGAGCCACACACAACTGAACCTAAAGCTCTGACTAGAGCAATCTTAAAAAAAAAATCTGTTTATGAACTCGTTACAGTTTCGTGCAATTGCTATTTGACGGTTTATAATAGTAATTTAAACATTTTAAAGTCTTTGAAGATGGATTTAACAATCTTTATTATCACCATTATCATTTAAGCTGGATGCCCATCACTGTTTTCTTCTAAACTAAACTTCCAACAAACCATTTAGAGCCACTAGCATCAGGCAAGCATTATTTGTGTCGTAATCTTTATCAAGCTCATTATCAAAATAATATGCTGCCAACAAAACAATAGGATATTTACCGACAGCACAGTTCATCAGGCGGCCTACATCATTTCCATAGAGAGGCCTGCCCATGACCAATTATGTTTTTGGGTCAATATTGAAATATAGGCGAAAGTCACGAGTTGAGTAGGTGGGTCAAAGTATAGAGGTGAGGTTTGACCTAGTAATGATAAAGTTGAATTTAATTACCGTAATGGTAGTGACTGGTAATGTTATAAGTTGTGTCGTTTCCCATTTTAGAAGTATGGATCAAGCACACTTAAACCGCTCACATACACTCTTAATCTATTCATACATTTTCTCCGGTTACTCACACAAACTCTTGTATTTCCACAAATTTTTAGTATTTTTTATATTTTGTTACTAATTTTTATATTAATTGTGTTTATTAATTTATTGTTCGTTAAGTACCCTGCATTGTTTTACGTCGTATATCCAAATAACAGGCATCTAGCTACGGGAGGGCCCTCAGGTTTTTATATAAACCTATCTCAGGCTCCAGTCTCTCACAAACTTAGCTCCTTGTTCGTGCACTATTGTCAAAGTCTAGCATTAAGTTCATAACTTGTATAGAGAAAATAAACGTTTTATATTTCCTGCCGTGTGTCATTACTTCCCAGAATCCGATCCTTATTAGCGACACTATCGAATGGTGTAATAATACAGTATGTGTTTATTTTTTCAAAATCAACGGGTTCGATTCCTGACTAGAAATATTGATTTTTCAAAAATCAATATTTCAATCATCAAAATCGAGCCCGTGACTCCTTTGAGTACTTTTCGCTATTCCTCATAGTTTCAGATTTGGCCATCCACGCCCACTTGGAAAATTCAGCCTGTATAGTCGCGCAATATAAATATGGAAGAGTCTTAGAAACCAATTTTATAGCATGAAAATAGAATTCACTCTTTGTTCACAATTCTGCCGAGCCTAAGTATATTTAGCTGAGATAATGAAATAAAAAACTTTGGACTGTACACAAAGAGGACACGCCATGGTGACCAATTTTTCGTCACACTCTATTGGTCAATTAACGCGTCTATTGGTGATTCGCAGTTCGTATTATTTGTTTCAAGGTTAAACTAAATATCATCACCTACTTTGACTCTTGCTATGGTTTTTATAGTTCAATCTTTGAGGACTTGATGACTGATTATTTTCGTCATTATTACGTCAACGTTTGTTATTTCTTAAACTTTCAAGCTTTCAGTGAGTGTTCCCTTGAATCCGATGGACTCCATTATTGCTTTAGTTTTATACCGTTACTGTATGTGACGCTGACAAATGTGTGTCTCGACAGGTCCACTCAATCTGTGTGGTTCTTTCCTCAAAAGACCATTTCAGACAATCAACCTATTACATGGTCTTCACATGATCTGACCAAGATTTTGTCTGACCTGAGTTTGTTTCGGCCTGATGTGACCTGAGTTTGTTTCTGCCTTTCTTATCAGAGTAGTCAGATAGGAAATGCCGACCTCATCTAGTTTTTAAATATGATTGACGTGTAAAAGTGTTTGTACAAACCTACTTACAGAAATAAAATCATTTATAATTTATGAAAAAAACTTGGATACTTTGGTGTGCTTAGTTCTCTCTTCTTGCGATACTTAGCTACATTCACCAATTGACAATGAAAATTATCATAATCGATAATGAAATAGCTACTCACGATATACAACAGCTTAGGACTCTCCTTCCAGGCGCCGAAGCAGCCGAAAGCAGCGATGATGATGATGAGGACTCCGATGGCTATCAGGAGTGCATCAGTCTCGTGGCCGGTCGGCTCCATGCCAGCGAACCCCTTGATCATTCCCATGTCCACGCATGCTGCTGCTATTATCACGATGCCGAAGATCTGAGGAAAAAATAAAGGTTTGATTATAACTAACAAAAAAAAACATGCTCCACCTCCTATCCTGCCTTTCGTGTCCCGAAACATGCAGTCAAAGTGACCTAGAGCGCTGCCACCAATGACGCTGTGAATGTGGTGAAGTTCTGGGTCAACAAAATCTAAAATATAGTCGTACCAGCAGCACGAAGAAGTAAAACAAAAAAAAAAGAACAATTTGGGGGATTTTCAACTTTATCACTAAAATATAAGGTTCAAACTTGATTGGGAAATTTTTACAGATTGTAGTAGCTTGATGTGCTCCAGTGTGCACCTGTAAGACATAATCTTGTGACTGCATTGTTCTTCTACTACGAAACGGATTTTCATGAGATTTTCATTTTATTTAGAGTAAGGACAATAATAATTGACTAATAAAAATTAAAACTGATTGAAATTAAAACTAATAATAATAAAATCGATAAAATTGTTGAAATT
This sequence comes from Hydraecia micacea, assembly GCA_914767645.1. Lineage (NCBI taxonomy): Eukaryota > Metazoa > Arthropoda > Insecta > Lepidoptera > Noctuidae > Hydraecia > Hydraecia micacea. The sequence continues at coordinate 17,578,181 of OU611782.1, read as the reverse complement.
CATAAAAATGATAATTTATGGTGTGGTATTTATTTGTGTTTTCATTTAAAATAAAATGTACCTACGTGATCCAGCTCGGTCGGATTTTACAATTCGTCGAAATATTAATTTAGTTAGCGCTAAATATCCTCAAAACCTTGAAAAGATTATAAATGTTCTGAGAACTTAACTACAAAAGCCGGGTAAATGATTATATAATTATATTAGGATACATTGATCATGCATGATATTCATCATTTAGAATAGAATAGAATAGAACTGAATACTCTTTATTATGTACACCATATAAATTACAGACATAAATATAGAAACTTTACAATGGGTGACACAATGGGCGGTCTTATCGCTAAGAGCGATCTTTAAAGACAACCTTTGGATGGATTAAAAAGGGGAAGGACAGACAAATACTGTAGGTAGTCTGTGGTGTACCATTTACATTATATTATATTTGAGCAAATTAAATTAAATAAATGACAAAGGAATGCGAATAAATCGCCTCTTTGGTCTAGTGGTCGCATGCGCTTCTGCTGGGCATGAGGCCCAGGGTTCGATTCCCAGGTTGGGCAGAATGTTATTAGGAATTTCTCAGTTACAGCCCGGAGTCTGGATTTGTGCCGGGTTGATGGCGATAGGCTCGCCCCCTATTACATGAGACTTAAATATAGCTAGGAGAGAGCAGTGGTGGCCCAGTGGTATCGGCCGCGATTTACTAGTTTAAGGTCGTGAGTTCGAACTCAGGCAGGCATTTTAGTTTGTGTTTTTAATTTTGTCACCACTGCTCTCAAAACAGTAAAGGAAAACATCGCAACCTTTCTAGAAAAGTGCACAATCTTCAACCATTCTGGTCAGTCGTATTTTTCCTTAAGCTATGGTTTCCTTAGAAAGCTGTGAATGGTCACACATCTCACGGGATCGAAACTTATGCGGGTGAAACCGTGGGGCGCAGCTAGAAACTCGAAGACATTTGTGACATCCACTAACCCGGGCCCGCGTGGTGGATTATAGCCCACTCCCTCTCACAGAGAGAAGCAGTGTCCCAACAGTGGGAACAGTATAGATAGGCTGATTATGCTGAGTTTTATTAACTGTGATTCATTCCAAAATCGTTGACCATCTAACCTCAGGTGGGTGTTGTCAATTAGCAGCTATATTCGATTACTATTTGGCAACGCCCACGTTCACACGTCGTTTTCACATTGTGATTTATAGTGTCAATGGGTTGATGTTGATACTTCTTATTATCGTAGTTAAGTAATATCTTGTGTACTTGATTCAACGATACATTGTTTGTAGATGAGCCTCTGTGTAACGTACAGGTATGAATATTTTCCCCAAACTTGTTCTTTTTGTGTTTATTTTTTGCGTCGTGTTATGTTAGCGCAAATAAATGTATTTGCTCTCTTTTGTTTTTTATTTTCCTATTGCAAGTTTTTTCTTATTGTGGAATGGGCCAGTTTTTGACCTCGATCTCGCATGGTGGAAAGCTATGCATGAGGTTTATGATGGAACGAGCAAGCCTTGAAGATGGGTGTTCACTGTTGCTTTGAAGGCCGACGGGTTATATGTACGTGGAAGGGAATATTAATTAGTTATGGCTATTCGGAGTTTCAGGTAATTCTAAGTCCAAACATGACTTTTTTTAAAGATTTATCTGTGTTGTTTGATTTGAGTTGGTATGATTGTTAGTGTCAAAATCAAAAGGTATAAAAGGGATTGATGTGCTAGATGGATAGTCCAATAACGTTTGAAAACGCAAAATATATGTAGGCACAGCACAGTCAACAAAAGAGATAAGTATGCAGGATCGTAGCACATAGTTGAAGTTTAGTAAGAAACCGATGGATGTTCTCGAATAAAATTTAATTAAATTAATAGAAAATAAACAGCTCATTTATCAAATTAAATTTCAATCGACAACATCCATCGGTTTCTTACTAAACTTCAACTATATCCGACGATCCTGCATACTTATCTCTTTTGTTGACTGTACATGTTAACAACAATATCGTGCTTAAGATTTATTTCTAGATAGGTAGAGGCCATCGTACATTATCTATCTATAAATAAAAATAAAACAAAGTCGGGTTAGTTACACCATTTATAACTCAAGAAGGCTGGACCGATTTTTATGATCTTTGGGTTGTTGGATATATTGTCTTCGCCTCGAATAGCAAAATAACTATTAATACACGGGAAAATTCACGAAAAAAAATGAAGATTCTTCATTTAGGCGGTATGCGAAGTTCGCCGGGTCAGCTAGTTTTATAATAATTATGAAGTTAGCAACAAGAGAGCTTACAATTTAACATCTAAAGACAATCTAGACGGAATAGTAGGTATACGTTTACATCTTCTCATAAATCTCAAACAACGCTGGCTTTAATGTTTCACCGTGTCTGTTTGATATACAGGCCGTAAAAATGGGTCACGCTGCCCTATATTATAGCCGTTGTATGAGCGGCCAAGGAAATGGGCCATAAACTGCACATAAAATAGACAATTTCGTGTCAAAAGTGTTGAAACTTTGCTGGTCGTGGTTATTTCTTGGGAAATGATTTCTTAAATAGTATCTACAGTAATTAACAGTAAGGATTAATTTGCCAGATGCAAAGTACTGATGTGTAATTGTGTATGTCTTCATCATCATTACTTACTATCAGCTTATAATATCTATTATTGGACAACACGGATAATAATAATGCATAAAAAACCTATCTGACCCGAAAAGAGTTCATAGGTACTGCAGAGGGTGTTCCCCGAAACGCACCAACTTTGAACGCACCAAATGAAACGTCTATCGATATCATTTATTTATTACGAATCCTTCATGCTCTTCTCTATGTATCATCGTTGATGCATTTCGAGGAATATTTTTTTTTTGAGGCATACTTTTGGTGCGTTTCAAAGTTGGTGCGTTTCGAGGAATACCCCTACTGCAGTACCAAAAAGTAATAAATAACCTTATTATTATTAAAACCCTAACGACTCCTTAAAGTAAACATTTTTCGCTGGTTATCAAGTGCAATACCTATGCGTTCAAAATGTATGGAATAGCATATTTTATTTATTTCAACGGCCACAGCATTGAAATTTTTCGTCGGTTCAGAATCATGTCATGAATCCATGGTCACAGGTTGCGCGTCATATCCCTCTCACCCTGTATGTTCTAGAATATAACATAGTACAATTTGCAGCTAGCTTTGGTTTATGGAAATCACTACTGCACGGTTGTTATTTGTTATTGTCCACTGGTGGCGACCTTGCGAAAATTATTCAGCCGCAAATCTCTGTACTGATCGGCACATTTCCTGTACGTCACGTTACGTTTGTTTATTGTGCATTTCATTAGGGTACATAATGTGACTTTTATAAAACACCTGCCTGTTGGTTTGTTTGCTCTTTTTATCCAGTAATACATAAATAATACAGCGTGCCGCTTTAACCGGTTGAATGCCGTAATTACCGAAATAATTAAAAAGCCATTGTGTCTCACGTGGATCTACGTTCGAAGAAGAAGATACGAAGGGTTAATGGCGAAATAAATTTAACAAACGTATACGGATTCGCGTTTTCGTTTTATGAACATATTTTAATTTAATTTAACGTTATTATTTATTAAAAAAAAAAAATTGCATCTTGGAGTACTTAACCTTTACTTAAAGGACATTTGCCGGGGTCGTGACAGATCATAACAGAATCGCATCAATGAAATTAAAACGAATAAATGTGTAGGCGAATTGAAGGCAAGAGAGAGCCCTATAGAAATGTAAAAAAACATATATCTATGGTCAATTCAATCGTGCCTATGGTCGGCGAGAAGCGCAGGCGGTAGTTTTCAAATTACGAATTATTTTATGTTGTTATAATTTTTATGATTACACTCACCCTACCCGTGTGTTAAATTAATATCGCCATTGTATCGGAACGTTGTATGTGTATGTAGGTACCTACCTACTTATTTTCTTTAAATATTTTTTTATGATGCTACTTTTTAAGTCCTGGTTCATGGAGGTACTCAAATGGTGCGTTCAAGTGAAATGAGATTCAAGTCTTAATGTCAGTACCTTAAAAATACTTACACCTATTGATGTCAAAAAGAAATTACCTACAAATTACGCCTTGTACACGCAAATCATGATGATTTGCAGTGTATTCCGAAATAAGATAAGGTCTGATGACACAATAGTCGCAAAATGTCGTAACTCTCAAATTGTCGTAGGTACCATCTCCTTGTTTCAATGAGCATGTGTGAATGAATGGATGCCTTGTCTATAAGGCATGTCCAGCCATGACGTCACTGTATTTCCATGGCGTCAAGGTATTGTACTGCTATGGTTATTTCGTTCAATGTCAACAGGCGCGTCCTACATAGTAATTCTATTTATATTTAGTTGTTGGAATTTAATCTTAGTAAGCAGGGGAGGAATATACAAATTTTATGTGTTGAATTTAAATTATAATCCATGATATCGATAAGGAAACATTTTGGAACCTGAAAGAATACAAAATGAAAATGCAGATAAACAAGACAAAACTGAAGCCACCTACGGAATGAATTATTATCTACTGATACAAAACTTAGTTCATAGAAAAATCGACAATGCAAGTATTGTATGAACAAGACAATATGTTAACAGGTGCGACAACCATAAAAATCTAACAGATAGCTCGGTGACATGATAGCTTCTCTTACGGCAGACTTTATATCATTATGACAGAGCTGCTAAAAGTGGCATCCGAGGGATGTCGTCATCAATTCCGTAATATCTTCCACCTTATAAAGCTGTTATATCATTTTGCTAAATGGTAATTTGAAGAGTATGAAACTCAGTATCTCGGCGACCATTGCAACATTTTGACGAGTGTCAAGTTTCTATAATTGGACAATAAAAACCAATCTTAAATTATGTGGTACAGCGTCATGTAGCTAGTACCTAGGTTAGCCTAAACTAATATTATAAAGAGAAAAGGTTTGATTTCTTATAATATGTTTGTTTGAAATAGATAAATTCAAAAAATCTTCATCGATTTTAAAAATTCTTTCACCTATGGAAGCTACTTTATCAGCGAGTAACATGGGCTGTATGTTTTATATTATGGTGTCTTACGACTTCCACGCGAACGAAGTCACGGGCAGAAGCTAGTGTACCTACCATTTATACATTATATACATAGTTACATTGTGGACCTGTGTTTACACAATATTCATCATGAGAAGTCCTTGGGCTTGATATCAACTTTCAGTCAACCCAGATACAGCTCTCAGCTGAATTTCAATACTTAAATATCTACACTGACGAATAATTTATTAATTAAAGCAGTAGGACAAGTCAAATAGGATATAAAAACAAGTAGAAGAGGGTAGACGGAACGCTACATTGTTTACATCGTGTCCGCGTTAATTTGAAGTTTAAAAATATAAAAAGTGACTAAAAGTATCGTAACTGTGCTACTGCTTTAATTAATAATTTATTAATTAAAGCAGTAGGACAAGTCAAATAGGATATAAAGACAAGTAGAAGAGGGTAGACGGAACGCTACATTGTTTACATCGTGTCCGCGTTAATTTGAAGTTTAAAAATATAAAAAGTGACTAAAAGTATCGTAACTGTGCTGAATATTGTGTATAAAACTGAACTAGATAGGAACAAGGTGAAGTACAAAGTGATTAGTGCGAAAATTTTAAAATATTCCTAAAAGTAAAAAATAACGGCAACAGTTCTTGAAAGTGACATTAGCATTAGTTATCATTGTGCTCTAAAATAAAGAAAAAAGCAATGTTTGTGGTAAAACTATAACACCCTAAACTATATAACAATCGTCACGGCTTTAAAACAGTGGCATAAGTGAAGTTAATATAGTTCAATAACGGCAAATCATCCTGTTCAAAGTGAATTCAGCACCATCTATTAGAACGTTTCTTAACGACAACGCCACAACAACACAACTAATGACATCTATTCAATAATTATAAAAGTATTGGACGTTGAAAGTACTTCGCAATTTGACAACTGCTGATAACGTTACCGTAGCCGAGTAGTGAACGCCTCTGACCTACGATCATCGGTGCGCTGGTTCGAAGCCAGTCAAAAACGGAGCACTTTTTGAATTTATAAACATTTGTCATCTACTATTTATTCAAACATGGAGGACGACAACATCAATACTCGACAGAGACGAAGACTAAATTTCAATATTAGCGAAATTGACATGGACGTTTCATATCTTAGTCCGACAGATACGTCACACATATCTCCAAACCAACAATTGTCCAAGAGTATAGACGGTACCATAGTCGACACCACAACTTACTCCGAAATGCAAGATAGAATATCAACATTAACTCAAGAACTCGCTACTACACAGAGCGAATTAGAAAACTTAATATTAGAAAATAACGTTTTGCGAACACAAAATAAAAATCTTACTACACAAATCTCCGCTTTAAAGTCACTATGTCACTCCACGACGCCGACGACACCTAATAAACTTAACTGTGTGAAAAAGATAAGTAGGCGGTTTGTGTTGCCCCAAAGCATCGGAGTATTCTCTACAACTTCATCGCCAACTTTGACACCTAATACTAAAGCTGACCACAATTATACATTTGCAAATTTAGATAGAAAAATAAACGACATGCAGAAACAATTAGCTGAAGCAAGCAAGGACATAACAAGCCTAATAAAACAAATTGAAGGACTAAAAGTGAAACTGACAACGCCACAGAAAACAATTACTACACATACCCAGAAATCGCAGATAATACCTGCGTATGAAATCGAAAAGAAAGAAATGCCTGCAGAACACAGAAAATTAGCTATCCTCGGAGCTCAACAATGTGTAGACCTTGCCTCAGCTCTCCTATACTCAAGACAACGAACGCAATATGAGAAGTATACGATTATAAGCGAAACGAAGCCGTATGCTTTAAGTACTGAGATAGTAAAAAACTATCGAAGTATAAATCTAGCAACCAATGACAAGCTTGTAATATCTCTTGGTGAAAATGACTACAACCAAAAATCAGTGTTGACACAAATTCTAAAAATTGTAAAGTATTACAGCTGCAACAAAATTATTGTACTAAACGTAAATAAAAATAATTATCTAGATGTAAACAAGCTAAATAATTCCATAATGAAAATATGTAAAGAATACAAAAATTGTTCCTATGTAAATTGTAATAATCTTAAACTTAATGATATTTGTAAAACTATTAATTATATTATTGACTGTAATGACTATGACACCAAATTTTTAAATTTTTCCGAAATTAAAAAGAGTTTAAAAAGTCTAACCCAACAAAAACAAAATAATATTTTAAATTTGAATTGCAGCTGTATACCTAAAAAGGGAACAATACCCTATTATTTTAAATCTCCGATTGTAGAAATGTCAGATAATACTAAAAACAAAACAGTACTAAAGCCCTTACCGCAAAAAATAGGGACTATTCCATATTATTTCCCCGTGATAAAAAAATGTTACAGCAGTCTAACATCTAAGGCCAACAATCTTTTTCGTGTACAATAACCTACGCTTATTACATCAAAACATAAATGGGCTGCTGGTTAAGAGCGACATAATAACGGAATTCATAGACACTCTTTCAAACAATGGCAAATATGTACATATATTGTGTTTTACAGAACACAATATGAAGATGAGCGATGTTGATCTTTTGAACATTCCAAATTACTCTTTAGCTACCTCCTTTACTAGACAAAAACGAAATGGTGGCTCTTGTATATTAATACACAACCATATTAGATATACAGAGATAGATCTTGTGAAAGTCGCAAATGTCTGTAATGTTTTTGAATGCTGTGCGGTTGAGCTAACGGATCATAAAATTATAATAGTATGTATATATAGAGTGCCAGGACCAAACAAAATGGAAGTATTCTTTGACAATTTAACGTATATATTAGAACAAATCTGCTATAGAAATAAATATAAAATAATAATATGCGGTGATTTTAACATTGATATGTTACAAAAAACTAAGTATTCCTCTAAATTTAAACGTCTATTAAAAGAGTTTAATCTTACAATAGAAATAGAGAAACCCACTAGGCCTAGCAGTGGTACTTGCCTAGATAATATTTTTCACAATATACGGGGATGTAAAAGTGAGGTACTAGAATTAGGGGTATCTGACCATTTAGCGCAATTGATGCAGTTTCCTGTACAACAAACGTGTGCATTGAAATATTATTATGTTCAAAAACGCGACTATAGCAAGGAAAACATGCATCAGTTTACACAATGCATAGGCAATTTGAGCTTTTCGGACGTTTTTCAATCAAATAAGCCTAATGAAAAGTTTAATGCGTTTTTGGACTTATTTAAACTATTCTACGACCTATGTTTCCCAAAAGTAAGATGCAAAATATCAACAACTCATAAACCAAAGTGGATCACACCGGGAATTAAAGTCTGCAGCAAAAAGAGACGGACTCTGCTATGGCAATATAGACTAAATCCTAATAAAGACACAAAAAATGATTTATCAACATTCAGCACCAGGTACCGCCGCGTTATCAAGCAGACACAAAAAGCACAAAACAGCTGCTACATAGAAACCAGTAACAATAAGTCTAAAGCTACATGGAAAATTATAAACAATTTGAAGAGTAACGTGCCGAGAACACATATTAATGCTATTGAGGTAAACAACAAATGTGTCACGAACCCTCAAAGTATTGCCCAAAATTTTAATGATTATTTCATAGACCTAGTTCAATCCAACGGAAATTGTCTAACTTATAGTAATACAAATGTTTTAAAATCCCATAAATCTATGTTCATGGAACCAATACTCCCAAAAGAAATGATAACTATAATAAATAACCTCAAAAACACAAACAGTACAGGGTATGACGACATCAAGACCAGCGTGGTCAAATCAGTAGGACCTGCAATAGCACCAGTGCTTTGTGATATAATAAATGCTTGTATACACAATGGGGTTTTTCCAGAAGCTCTAAAAGTCTCGATTATCAAGCCTTTACACAAAAAAGATGACAAAACAAAAATGTGCAATTATAGGCCTGTAGCGTTAATTCCTATATTTTCCAAAATTTTTGAGAAAGTAATTTATAATAGACTTAACAATTATTTTGAAAAAAACAACATTTTTTGTAAGGAACAAATGGGATTCAGGCAAAACAAAACTATTAATATGGCAGTGTACAACTTCCTTAAAAAGATACACCACAATATGGACAATAGAAAACCGGCTGTAGCAATGTACATGGACATGACCCGCGCTTTTGACTACGTTGACCATAAAATACTATTAAAAAAGCTCTATAGCTACGGTAACAAATTGATAGTGTTTGTTTGAAACTTTACCGATTCTCTTATGCCCTATATATGCTAGGTAAAATAGCAAACAAAACAGCCCTCTTAACGGCATACCACGGTTATGTAGCCTCCACATTGAGGTATGGACTTATATTCTGGGGTAATGCTTCAAATATATCCTCCGTGCTTTTGGCACAAAAAAGATGCATCCGAGCCATCTGTAAATTACGAACAACAGATACATGTAAGCCACACTTTAGGGATTTAAATATTCTTACAGTACCTTCACTGTATATCTATGAGGTTCTGTTGTTTGTAAAAACCAATATACACTTGTTTAGTCATGTAGAAAGTCAACGTCGCTCAGATAACTTGAAAACAATAATCACCAGAACTGCTTTTGCCTACAAAAGTGTCTATGCAATGGCACCAAAACTGTACAACAAACTACCTTGTCATATTAGAAATTGTAAGAATAATAAAGAATTCAAAAGCGAGCTCTTTAAGCTACTAAATGACAAGGTATATTATTCAGTCAAGGAGTATATGGATGACAAATTTTGAAGATTTTTTAATTTTTTAGAATGTATAAACAATATCTGTGTTTTGATATCTATTGACATTATGTATTTTTTTTTTTTTTCTGTTTCGTGACATTCTCCTATGACATTTTTTACAACTTGACATGCCTAATAACATGTTTTTTTTTTTTTTTTTTTTGACATTGTTAATTCCTTTATAACTACTGCATGATTTTTTTTTTTTTTTGTTTTAATTTTTTAAATAAGTTTACAATAACTTTAACTCGGATTTTGTATGCCTATCGGCGGAACATGGTTTGTGCACTTGATATTTATATTAAAAACAACTGTAATCACCTATGTTCACAAAATAAATAAATGAAATGAAATGAAATGAAATGAAACCGACTTGTTGTCAATCCAAGCCAGACGGAACATATTACAAATTTTCGTTCATACATACAATGGTAATGAGAACGGGCCAAAAACATGAGTATTGATTGACAATGTGGTCGTAAATAAGGAGGGGAAAGTTAATGAATATTTATTGGTTAGCATAAAAACTATTGTCAATAATGATTTGTGCCGTTAAGATCTCGATGGCATAACAGCATAATTTAAAATTGCACTTTAACAGCAAGAAAAAAACTATAGACATCGTTTTTGTCCAGTTTTAGTGTAAATGAACTAAAAACTCAGCTCATATCAATTCATTAACTAAAATGGATAATAACAGTGTAGACACAAATGATTGAATAACTAGCAAAGAATGAGGAAATGCAGACTATGTTTGACTATATCAACCATCTATACAATATATAAAAGGAGAACTGACTGACTGACATATCAACGCACAGCCCAAACCGCTGGGTCTAGAGATTCCAAATTTGGCACGTACGTTCCTTATGAGGTCTAGGGGTGCACTAAGAAAGGATTTTTCAAAATTCATCCCCTAAAGGGTGAATGGGGGTGGTGAAATTTCACGCGGACGAAGTCGCGGGAAGAAGCTAGTAATAATATATGGTTGTACTGAACAGATGCACTCTAACTTTTAATTGTAAACAATTACAATCATGTATGTGTCCCTAAACTTTAACACAATGAGCCTTGAATTTAAAAGTGCTCTTGAAAATCTGTTGAACATCTGTCGTTTGTAAATTGGTCTAATTGTTGGAGAAGCGTGATAACATCGCATGACATCAGGACCATTATTCTATTTTGATGTCCACTTCGCAAACTCGATCGTAAAACAGTGGTGTTATTCCACTCCAATATTTTAATGCAGTCGAAGTGTGAATTTGCTATGATTAATTTTAAAGTGAGTTTGCTTTTGAATTGAGTGCGGTCACTTAAGTGAAGTTTAGACGTGAATTTCACAGAATTGCGTTACTGCCTCTTAAATTTTCCTATTTTGTTCTTGGTCACAGCATAAATTAAAGAAAATAGGTCCTACTATACTAGAGCTAGCTCCTTAGAATGACATGCTGTTCGGGTTCTGACAAATCGTTATATCCTGATTAAAACCTCATCATCGTTAATCATTATACTTTCAGTTTTTTGATTATCTCCTCTTTTAATGTAATGAAATTTAAAGTAGGTAATTTTATTGGTGCTAATACATTAGACTAATCGTTAATCGATAATGTGCGGCCACGTATATTTTTTTTGTGTTCCAACCAATGATTTTCAATTCTTCTGCTGGAGAAAAGGCACCATTTCAAAGATCACCTCAATGTAAATTTTACTAGCTACACAAACCTGAATCATCTCTAACTACTGCTATATTTACAACAATCAGAGTACTGAGTAAACTAGTAATAGACCACAATAGACAAGAACATCATCTATAGAATGCTCCACTATTTTCCACGATTGTACAGTAAAATGATATCGACCAATGTCATAGGTACTTCTCGGGCGCGCGCGACCTAAATTCACGACCCGGTCATAGTGTCGATTTAAAAATACACCTTCTAGCTTAATTGTAGCCGCATTCGTGATTTCATGTGGCTAACATATATATTCTTGAATGCGACTTTTAGTATGTTAAATATTTTAGAGATATCGTTCGAGAATAAGTAACAAACCATTGCATGGGTGCTAATCACAGTTAATTTTGTGTTTCAGTGGAGAAAGCCTCTGAAGCCGAGCATGTTGCTGAAAATAGGAGTAGATGGAGGAATATAATAGAGAAGAAAGTGTTCAAATCATTTCAAAGTCTCGGCCTCCAGTATTAAGAAAACCTTTCAAAGACGAAGCAGTGGAGACAGGAGAAGACATTCTGCGTCGACCCTAAATATATTGGGATAAGGAGAATAATGATGAATTTCTTGATGAACCTTCAGTTGAAATAACCTTAGCAAGATTTCGTTAGGTAATTAACCAAGTAGATGATCAAAGTGGTAGCGCAATATCGGAAAGATAACAAAGTAATTATTAACTGCTAACTCTTATAGCTAAACAAAAACAAGAACAACTTTTCTCATCCAAAATTTCCACCTAATGTTTCTATCAGCCAAGCATCTAATGAATAAGAAATCATTCAGCCTAAGTAGAAATGCATTAATGAGTATTGATTGATGGTGTCTACATAATTTATGACCACAACACAAGTCGTACCACCCTACGTGATTAACATATACCTCCATACAATACTAATGGTAAGGATCCAAGGACCCGGTCACGGAAATAATTATAACGACATTTGGACATGAAATTATACATTCAGGTGATTCATTGAAGATTTTCCGCCAAGGGAAATTTCCGACTGAAACAAATCGATTTCCAGAAAGTTGTAATATGTTTGATAGAAATGGTAATAATAGGTATTTGTACGATTTAGGGCTTAGGGATTGTTCCATCATCAGAAGTTATCTAACTTTTAAAAAAAGTTATCTAACTTTTATTCGAGGAATAAAACTGACATTTGACAGTTTTTGTATATAACAACTGTCAAAATTTCAAAATTATTCCTCGAATAAAAAAAAATTATAAGATAATTGATAAATCAGCCCTTAGTATAAATACTTATTATTATTTTCATGTGGACAAGTAAGTAGGAAGAGACTCAATGAGTATTAGGAGGAAGTCTGATCGATACTAGCGCCGGTGATCAAATTGTGTTGAAGCAAAGTTTCAAATTCAAAGCAGTTATTTCCGTTTGGTAAAGGAGTTGATTAATCAGATAGATGAAGCTAGTTGCCCATGTTTTGAGTACGATTGTTAATGGCTATAGAAGAAAACCAAATAAACGATGGACGAATAATTTGTAATAACTGGCGATATGGCTTTGGCGACGATGTATAGAAGATGCTGTGTAGACCACACCAAAAAAAGTGAGATAATTGAAGGAGGGTGACGATAATGAAGCAAGTAGAGAGAGAGAGGCAAAAAGTTTGAATTTAATGACAATAATTTGTAAATTGAATAGAACAAAGAATATTGTAGCTTTTATAGTAACTTTGGTAATAGCTTTGATTCGTCGTTTTGATTAACTAACATCTTTGGGCTATCGTGTTAATTCATGGCTATGGCTGACTACTGTTGAGCCACGTGTTACTTTAATATTCTAAACAATGCCCGCCTGTTAGTTAACATGACCAAAATCCCCAAAGTGTGTGGACTGAACCGTGTAAACAACTACAAATCACGTTGGTAGCTTTGTTTTGATTTGACTAATTCTTCGCTATGGTCTCATATAAATATTTAATAAGTAAATTGTTTTTTTTTATAAAACAATGTCTTCCGTTTTCTTTGGCTATATGTTTGAACAGAGAGGCTGTACATTTATAAGAAGAAAATGCTTATTTGAGGAGTACTTGGAAGTCCGTGTCTTATGAAACTTTTATGCCTCAAAGCATTTATTTCAAATAAACCAATTACAGGCACTTTTGAATTGATGGCCAGTTCAGACCAGCAAAGAGATGACCAGTCCCTACTGACGGGGCCCGTTCACGAACATGACCTCATGTGTGCAAGACGATGATGTGTGGAATCGTTTAAAAAAAAATCAAATCTGGGTCATTACACAAAAACACGCCTTTTATCGTTCCTCTATCTATATTACGGTTTTATATTACCAACATTATCCAACACATGGCAAAAACATCAAGCAATAAAAACGGTCTCGTCGCCAATAACGCCAATTTGAAGCGAAACTTTTGTCCATTCCAACTGCGAGCAAGGTTGCCAAACTTAAGTTTTCTTGTTCTTTCAATGAAATGAAGGTATGTCCATCTTGTTTTAGCAGTATTGTACGCACGACGACGTGTTGCTGCTAGGCTAGACATTTCTAGTATAAGCTGACATCTCATAGTACAGAAAGCCCACACAATGCGAGGTCAGGGGGTCTACTCCGAAGTGACACATTCGAATGATCGGAACGATCCGACACACGGCCGAACCGAATATTGTTGCCCTACTACGAAAAAGGTTCGGATTGGCTCAGCTTGGTCGGGACCATAGTCAATGTTCGAAAAGAGTGTCGGAACGAACGAAATGTAGTGCCAGAGGTGAACGTTTTATCGATATGTGTTTATAGTAATTAATACTCATTTCGATATAATTGAACTGTTGAATTACAGAGTAAAATTATTTTTTATAGTAAGAAAATAGAACTTTGCTTTTAATTCAATATTTATTCCTAAGAACATTTTAATATTTCTCGAAAAAACAATATATTTGTAGCTGGCAGACAGATTGATTTGCCGATTGTCAAAATAAAAAGAAAATGGATAAAAGTCAAAAGATGACATGTAAACATACAAAGGGAGAGATTGTGATTTTTATTATTGCAAAATTGAGAAAAAGTACTTTTAAACTCAAACCAACTCATCTGTCGCTATCCCTATAGCGATAATCGTATTTCGGTCGTTTATCGTCAAGTGCTGACTGAAGTGTAAAGAGTAAAAGTCAAGTTATGAGATGTATACAAAAAAACAAGCTAAATATACTATAAACTACATAAATTATTCACTTTACGCGTGATAAAGTGACCCTTGGGCTTATCGTTTATCATGTTCGTGTTTTGGAAGTTTGGAAATGAAAGTTATGAACAAACATTCTGCAAGAACATGTCACCATGTCCAGACCGACAGCGGCACAAATGGATGCTCTCCTCATCGAGATTTGGCCCAAGGCAACTTGAGGAGCATCGACAGTCGTACCTACGCTGAATCATCGACTGTGGGAAGAAATTTGCACCACGCTGAATGCTATATTATTTTTAGTCTTACTTGTAACAAATTGAAGATTAGTTCTAGTTGTTTAGTATTGTAAAAATATATATTATTCATTATTATCTAATGATTGTATCAGTCTTTCTCTCTCTCTTTGTACCCTCCTCAAAGCATCTGCGACAAATCATCAGCAAATATAGCAGGCTGATATATCACCTGCCGGGAGTTCTCAGATTCAAAATCATCTTGGGTTAACTCCGGATCACTCACTCCGGCACTTACATATGCACATATTATGCAAAACACAGGAGGGTAACATTGTTCTGCCTGCTCTATGTGCATCCTAGTGCACGTCTCTTGCTGCCAAGAGAAACCACCATCAACCCTTGACTATCCCAAATGTGTGTTCAATGGTGGAGCAGGCACGCTGTTTACAATAAAAAAAATCTAGAGCATAAACCTTAAAAAAATAGGTTGGTACAATTTCCTTACACAAATCTTGTAATATCTTCCGAATGCGTGGTCCGATTTACATAAATCCAATTGAAATATTAGTTTTATACACAACTCTATCATTTGAGACCAAATTAAAGTAAACAAAAAATCACATTTTCAAGTTACGTAATTATACCTATATGACAATCCTTACACATATTCCAGAAAATGCCTTACAAACTTACTTTAATCAGTGTTACTGGATTAGGATATGAAAACTAATAATAAAACTAAGCTAGATAAACTAATTACAAACAGTAACAAACATAAAATTGTAATAATTCATTAAATTCGATATGTTACGATACTCAAAAGGTAGCTACTTTGCTGTCGCGTATTTTGACATTAATTTCACGATGTAACTCTTGCCAAACTCAAATTATCGGTCAGTCTTTTCTCGTTCAGAGTAGGGTTTACGATACAACAAGTGTCAGAATGAAGTTCAGTCGGATCCGAACCTACCGAACCAAATAGAATGAACTTCGTAGTAGGAAATGACCGAACATTCGGCCGATCCGATAAATTTACCACTTCGGAGTAGACCCCCTGGTTATATGTCTAACGATTCTATTATATATATATTTATAGTCTTCCAGTGTATAGATAGGCGGCCAATGTCAGCGGAGACTAGCCATCGACGCGTGAGATATTATAGTACACAAGTGTCTGCGCAGACGCAGGTGCACTCACAGTAACGACACTCATAGTACAATGGGACGGCAATCCGGGGTTTGGTTTTTCATTGGAATTTTTCAGTAATAACCCGAAGTTTGGAATATGGTAGTGTGACACCCCCTTGTGTCAGAAAGCATGTTTAGCCATTAGTCCTGCGCCTGATCTCTCTCTGGTCGTGTACATAATATTATGTATGTATAGCATGATTTTGTCGTGTGTAATGAGTCACATCGATGCGTGGAGGCGCTTCGAGTAAGCGGATGAATAAATAAACCATTATGACATTAGTCTCGTTGACTACGCAATGGTGATCTAACAGTTCAGGGCTGTCACAATATTTTTCTAATTTTAATAATTTTAGAAGTGTTTTGATTTCAGTTCAAGGGTAATTTGGCTATTGGATTGTTATGATAAGGTTGTGAGATGAAATCTTGCTAAATTATTTATTTATTTATTTTGTCTTAAAAGTACCTCGATGAAGTTATTGACATAAATGCAGAAGTACCTCTTGGCCTTCCAAAAACCAGATCGCTACTTTCACGCTCTAAAAATCATAACAATTATCAACAAAAAAAAGCGTGTTAAAAAGTACCTACCTAAGTTTTCTTCTTCCAGATCTTCTAAACTGCACTGATTTTGATGCGGTTTTCACCATCATTTAAAGCACGGGGCCTATGGCTAAATAATAACAGCCGCACAGGTCGATCGATCAGGTTAAGCTACGCTTGCCGCAGTTGGTCTGTGGATGGGTGACCATCTTTACATACCGAGACCCCTCCGTGCCTCGGAAAGCACGTTAAGCCGTTGGTCCCGGCTGTCATTCGTGGATCTTTGACAGTCGCTACGGGTAGTCAGAAGCCCGAAAGTCTGACAACTAGTCTTACCAAGGGGTATCGTATTACCCAGTAACTGGGTTGTGGAGGCAAGATAGGCAGTCGCTCCAAGTAAAATACTGGTAGTCAGCTGCATCCGGTTGGACTGGAAGCCGACCCCGACATAGTTGGGAAAAGGCTAGGCAGATGATGATTAGAGAACTTATTCCGGAAGGTTTATGTGAAGTAAGTATTGATCTGCTGAACTAAAAATCTCACCGTGAAAACTTAGGTGAAGTGGAGCTTGAAGTTAACTCAATAGTGTCAATACAAAACTTCAGGTGCATTCCACCTGATGTTTTGGATTAGCACTATTTATTGTTACAGAATAGTTCGGCAGAAATCTTAATTTTTTGAAGTAAAACATTCTTTAGGCGCGTTGGGCATTTTTTGAAATGGGGAAAAAACCATTGAATTCGCGCCACTGTTACCGTAACCGACACCGCTTTGGATGTGTTCGGCTGTCCTCGGGATGTACTCGGATTTAATGTATATCCGATATGTCAGTGAGTGATGGCAAAGTATTCTGTTTGTGTTTTGTTTTCACATCTGTCGGCACTCCCGGAGTGCCACTGTTTTTTTTTGTTTAAGTCTTCTTTTCAACCTGTGCGAAGCAGGGGCGGGTCGCTAGTGTCTATTAAAATGCAACATTGTTTTCCTCGTACCTTCAACATAGCATGTACATACAATAACATGAGAAAACCTAAGACTCGTCACGTTTTATTCTTGTAATGTAATTGCAGTGTTTATTCCATGTCAGATGATGTATCGTTTAGGTCACGCAGGCGTCATTTACTCACAGACTAGTAAGATAATAGGCAGGCAAAGAATAGTATTTAAAATATAATTAAGTCATGGTAAATGATGATAATTATAAAATTATACAGGTTTTTAAAGATAAATGTTTAATGGAAGGTGAAATGACGTATAAACTTGATTAAGAATTAAAAAGTATGTTGGCGCAGCTGGACAAGAGTTATTTGTTTAGTGTAGAAGACATAACACAGACTGCTTTGGTTAAATGATTCAAAATATTGAAAAAAAAAATGTGCTTGTTCTTTATAGTGTACCTTTTTATGTGGAATAGGGATTTAACATTTTAATGTATATTTAAATATTTTATTACTACATTGCCTAGCATTCTAAAAAAAGAATACAATGATATAATGAAATTTTCTCGATACAATTTTTTTAAATGTTTTTTTGAGTATCAAGGCGTAATGCTTATGAGTTATTGAATAAAGGCTACTTTAAAACATAGAGAGTAATCGTATCAAAGATAAAGTAAATCAGTTCATTCAATAGGCACTGCCACCCATTAATCTCTCTTAAATCTAAGGAAATTCTATCTTCTATATGTATATGTATATAAAATTCAAAGTCCTGACTGACTGATATATCAACGCACAGCCTAAACCGCTGGTCCTAGAGATATGAGGAGGGTATGTTCTTTGTGAAGAGTAGGTATCCACTAAGAAAGGGTTTTTCGAAATTCCACCTCTAAGGGGGTGAATAGGGGGAGGGTGAAATTCCACGCGAACGAAGTCGCGGGTATAATTATACAATAAACAGAAAAGTATACCTATGCTGTGAGATAATCATCATCGTCCCGCCCTTGTCCCATGTTACTTGTGGTCGGCGCAACACGTTTTCTTCTTCCATTCTCCCCTGTCAACCGTCACGCTATCATTCACTCCCTTCTCTTTTATATCATTCCTCACGCAATCCATCCATATTTTCTTTGGCCTTCCTCTCACTCTCCATCCTTTAACATTGAAAATAACACACCATGAAAAACTAATTGACGATAATATTTATATTAGATACTGCCCATTCGAAAGTATAACAAATTAAATTAAATTGATACAAACTAATTGAATGTTCTATCAATTAGTAAAATTGAACTACAAAATGGGAAAGTTGTAGAGGTACAAGTTAGGAAAATGATTTCAATTACTTCGAAACTTTGTAAAGTAGTGGGTTGGTGTTATGGGCTTTTATTATAATTAACGTTTAGTTGGTATATGTACAGTGGAGATATTTATTGTACCCTACCCTATACATTAAAATAGCTGTACTTTTATTTTGTGTAAGCACCAAAATACATATGACGTCACATCGTGGCACGTTGCAACGTCGTGTCAAGATGCGGTGTCGTGTCGTGAAAATCTACGACGCGCATCGTCAAAATTCACGACATGACGTCGCATCGTGCCACGATGCGACGTCGTATCATGAGTATGTGTTTTGGCCCTATAGTACATGTAGTTCTTGCGACACGACGAGGTCAAAGGAGAGGTTTTAGGTCAAAGTTCTTCGCTTTCACCAATACCCTTAGTACTAATTAGATTTGCCGATCTCATTGTAACCGTGACATTGCTGGCATAGTTTCCATTTCCATTTATAATTAAAAGTACAGTAATGTTGATAATAAATAGCTCGACGGATACTCGAACTGAAGAAGTAGGTAATGCATATGTCGCAGTAAGATGGTTAAAGCCGTGACATAGTTATATCCCCAGGGATATAGCTATATACCATAATATATATATGAAAGCGGTTTATAACTTACTAGGAATATAATCATCATCAACCATTTTACACCACAGCGACACATACATTATGACTTCTGATGTTCAGAAAACTTAAGTTACGCCCCAAATACTTAGAAGAAGCCTCACTCTCTCTATTTTATTAGTTTTACTGTCTTTAGTCAATAAACAAAGCTCTCAGCATCAATAGAAAGTTTAAGAGTATCCAACATTCATTTGCGAACATGCGTAGGATAAGTAAAAAAGTTACCTACCTAGTCTTGTTTGAATTACCAGTAATGATGCGAAAAAGCTTTGTTAAGGTTTTGTTTACTTAAACGCGTATCACCGATATTCTTGAATATATTGTGTATGCCGTATTGGAGACAAGCGTCTGTTGCTCCATGATTAGTGAATAGTCATTAAATTAAACAATAATTTATAAATGAAATTAAAGTTACTGAGCCATGACAACCCTAACGAATGGCTTTATTCCGACTGTTCGGCTGTGTATAACAAAAACGCGATCGTCCTTCACGCGTTGGTTTTAGACGGGAATCGAACCACATATCAATATTATGTTGTCATGTTTATAAACAATTTAGTACTACTAATAGTTATTTTAAATCGATTGCAGAATAGAATTCTTTTCTTCGGCAATGAAAAGGAATAAAACTTTTTGAGTTAGTGTAGTGTAAAAAAAGTGTAGAAATAATAGCTACAGTGACACACATACGAGCACAAAGAGTATTTATATCATCATATCAGACTCTAAGAAAGTGGAATGGACTTGTATAAAGTAAAAACACAAATCAACACTACGTACGTACACATAGTAATCAACATTATTCTAACTTTTAAAATAATTATCACGTAAAACAAATAAGTTAAGTTAAATTTAAATTGTGTGTTTAATTAGTCTTATAGGCTAGATTGTTATTAATTATTAAGAACCTGGTTCTTTTTAATCATCATCATCATATGCCTAGCCTTTTCCCAACTATGCTCGGCTTCCAGTCTAACCGGATGCAGCTGAATACCAGTATTGTACATGGAGCGACTGCCTATCTGTTCTCCACAAACCAGTTACTGGCTAATACGATACCCCTTGGTAAGACTGGTTGTCAGACTTTCAGGCTTCTGACTACCCGCAACGACTGTCAAAGCCTGCCGGGTTCTTTTTAACAAAGGATAAAAATAAATAAAAGGAATCCATCACAAGAAGCGGATATTCACATATTGGTTTTTAATCAAGACAGCTTTCCTTAATTCGTCAGAACACTGGAAAAACAATCGCAAAACATAAATAGATGGGAAAAAAGAACGTATACGATGGGAAATCGAACCCGTTAGCCTACATATAGCTATACGACAGTTTAAACCCACAATATAACGAAGTCCTCGCGTGACTTCACACATTGCATTTAACTATAACATCGATTTTATCATTAACTACTATTCTTATCACGTCAGATGTACTTCCTTTGTTGAGGCTTTTAGAATTCATCGAAGAATCCCATTTTTTATGCTATAGCAAACAAGCATGGCATCTGAAAGTGGTAACCGCCGATTGGCCCCTGCAATATCAGAGGCACTGCGGGTGAGTTGGCTTCCCTTAGAACTACTTCGAATAACAACTTAATTTAGGACATAACAAGGGGTACTGTGGGATTTCAGAGTCAAGTATTTGGGTCTCCTGCCGGGGTAGCGGGATCGTCCGAAAGGGTACCGCTGCCCCGGAACATAAAGGGCTAAGGAAGGAACACGGGTGGGTTTTAGTCAGTAAGAGTCTGACACTCCCTTCCGCTCCACCCAGAGCGGGAGGAGTCATTAGATGATTTCCCATCCAAAAAAAAAAAAAAGTATTTGGGTCTGTGGATGGTGAATCTCAGATCTATATCTTCTATAATAAGATAATAAAGCTGAAGTGTTTGTTTGAACGCACTAATCTCTGAAACAACCAGTCCGATTTGAAGAAATATTTTTGCATTTCATAGTCCAATGCTTGAGGAAAGCTATAGGCTATTTAACATCACGCTAGAACCCTTACAAGCCGAGCAAAAAGAAAAGAGTCGGTAAGAACGCTAGGCGAATAAGCGCGGACAGGTGATGCGAGGCGACGGAGTAGATTGAGGAAACAAGAATTTTCACGCGGACGAAGTCGCGGGCAGACGGTAGTAAGTTATAAATAAATACATATTAATAACACTAACAACTTAAAATACCTAAGATACTAAAAACTGCTAGGTACCTAACTAACGATTACTTTCCGTGAGAATTGTTTCTCTGCAGTCTCCGATAACAAAGTCTTTATGAAATTGTTTGTGAAACCGGCTATAGAAGAACTAAAGGCTGATGTACACAGAGTAAGTAACTGACTCCAAACTCGAGACAAGTCAGTGCTGACCCGATATTTACCTAGTGTAAATTGAACGTGGAGTCAGTAGGACTGACTCCACTGACTCCAAATTCAATTTACACTAGATAAATATCGGGTCAGCACTGACTTGTCTCGAGTTTGGAGTTAGTCACTTACCCTGTCTAAATCAGCCTTAATGCACAAGATTCACTAAACTATCTGTCAGCCAGTCACATTCATATTTTCATTTATGATCCTTTTGTGAATGCGAATTAAAGTGGCTACTGTGTTTTTAATTTGGAGCTATTTGCACGAACGAGTCATTGGCGGGCTCGCTTCCAAGCTAGCTGTCATTTATGTCCAAATTATGATCATAAATCTTAATTCACAGCTTTAATGTTTCCTTAACTGGGAACTCTTGCTAACGAGTTGCTAGAATTAAGAGAAAAGTAAAGATACTGAGCTTCTTTAGAACTATGCTCCGTCTGGTGTTACATCTTCGTCGATAGCAATCTATATAGAGTCGGCCCAGAATTCGGCTACGCGTTTGGCACCTTTAGCAGCGTCTATCAGTTCTTGTAGGTAACGTTCAGACAACAGGTCACGCTGGACACGATATTAAGTGTACTTGTCCCATAGTTCGTGGAACAGCACTACATTTACACTCATCACCACTAGAGCAGGCTTTCCTTGATTCGGCCATCCTGGGTCCGGTGCCTGTTTAAAGACTTCCAGGTTTGCCAAGGCAACTCATTTTCAAATAGGAGATTTTCAGCAGGTGGAACACATTGGTTGGGTAGGGAAGCACTCTGTCTCGCTTCCCTTCAAATATTATTTAAAAAAAATGGGTTACAAACATAAATAATTATTGAAGTTGGTAACATGAAACGTTTATTTTCTCTTGACTGTACTTACCCCGTCAAAAAGCCTAGCATAAAGTGGATAAGACAAAGTTTAAAACAGAAGACGAATAAAATTAGCAGGAGATCGAGGAGGGGGGGCTCAGGGGATAAGACTGGTATAAATCCATTTTTTTTGTGGCCTGCGGTTGCTCATAGTTCTCTTTTATTTACCGAGTTTGAGTTACGGAGCTTTTGTATTACGTGTTTCCTGCTTAGAAGATAAAGGTAATTTATTGTATACTTTGGGTAGCTTCAACCGGCTCGTGAATGCATGACTGATTCAAATGTCTGCACGGTCGAGTGAATCCGGCGTCTCAAAGACCCAAAATTGTTTGTAAGTAATGCTTACTTCCGAAATATATTTTAGAAACGGTATTATTTGAGTGAAATGGCAGGACATCTCATTTGGGGTTAAGTACGTAATGAGTCTTAAAAAAGATTAGTAAAGCAAAGGATTCGACTGAAAAAAAGTACCTGGAAATTAGACAAGGAATTGAAAACTAGCATCAATATAGCATAATCAGCTTTTAACGTTTCCACTGCCGGTACCTCTCCTCTTCACTACTTTGTGAGAGGGCCACACGGGCCCCCAGTGCGAGTTGATGGCTGATGTCACTTGAATTTTTCTTGTTATTTTCCTTCACCGTTTGGGGTGATGAAATAAATTATACGCAAAGTTCCGTGCCTGTCTGGGTTTCGAACCCACGATCTACGACACAAAGGGGGTGCACTGGGACTGCTCTCATTTGAAAAATGTTTTGCTCAATTTCAAACCAGAAAAACCAAGACTGTTTGTTTGCTAATAAGGGTTTGACCACACCGGAAAAGTGTTAACATGAAGAATCCTTTGACTACTAATCTGCATTAAAAATAGTCAACTTTAGCTCTATTTGGTTATATAAAAGAGGATGGTAACAAAGGAAATAGTTACTCCATGATGTAAAGGAAGTATGGAACGGAAAATTATATTTAATGGCGGTCATCTGTGACGAACTTATGAGTCAGAATGATCATCACTTACCTTCACCAAGTAATAATAGGGTGACTAATACCTGCTAAACTTAGGTCATCATCTGCCTAGCCTTTTCCCAACTATGTTGGGGTCGGCTTCCAGTCTAACCGGATGCAGCTGAATACCAGTATTTTACATGGAGCGACTGCCTATCTGACCTCCACAACCCCGTTACTGGGTAATACGATACCCCTTGGTAAGACTGTTTGTCAGACTTTCGGGCTTCTGACTACCCGTAACGACTGTCAAAGATCCACGAATGACAGTCGGGACCAACGGCTTAACGTGCTTCTGAACGGGGGTCTCAGTATGTAAAGATGGTCACCCATCCACACACCAACCGCGGCAAGCGTAGCTTAACCTGATCGATCGACCTGTGCGGCTGTTATTATTTAGCCACGGCCCCCTCACCTGCCTGCTAAACTTAGGTATAATTTAGTAAATGTTTACTTATTTTATACACATAACATAATCAGCCTATAATGTTCCCACTCCTGGGACACATGCGTCCTCTCTTCGAGAGGGAGTGAGCTGTATACTAGCACGCGGGCCCAGCGAAATTTTGGTTCTAGGATATGCCGGTTTCCTCACGATGTTTTCCTTCAACGTTTTGAGAGCAGGCATAAAGGCTTTATTTCCCTTTTCCCCTTACTGACGTACGTTACTAGACGTCATTCAGTCTGACGTTTAGACAGGTAAACCCCTAGCCACCACACCATATTAATTAACTAGCTTCTTCCCGCGACTTCGTCCACGTGAAATTCCACCCCCCCCCCCATTCACCCCCTTAAAGGTTAAATTTCCAAAAACCCCTTCTTAGTGCTCCCCTACATTATAATAGGAAGCCGTGTGCAAAATTTCACATTCCTAGCCCCAGTAGTTTCGGCTGTATGTTGATATGTCAGTCAGTCAGTTCTCCTTTTATATATATAGATTATTGAACAGCCATGGAACATTCTTCGTTTGACATCAGTTACCCGTGACCAAAAGGAAAATAAATTGTAAACTTGTCTTACGTACAGGTAATTTGTTTTAAAATTAACGCTCAGTTAGAATTCAACTATACCTGAGACATATAGTGATGTGGCATATTTAGAAACTATAGATTATAAAATAAAATAAAAAGTGTTTAAAATGTGTATCTATGTTACTAAAAAGTTTTTGAATAGTAATTGGTTGAATAGTTGAAGTTTAGTGAATCAATTTTATCAAATGGGTAAGTTCTATTTTATGATATTGACGTAACATCATGCCTATATTTCCCAAAAGGTTAGGCAGAGGTGGTACACCCACATTTCGCGAATAATGTTTAAGTCTCATGTAGGTCTTCTTAACGTGTGGATAGCAATCTAAATGGACTCTGCCCAGAATTTGGCTACTTGTTTGGCGCTATCAGCGTCACCAGCGTCCATCAGTTCCTGTAACGTGCAGCTGACAGGACACGCAGGACACGATTGTTCCATCGTTTGTAGAACAGCACCACATTTACACTCCAAGGCGGAGTCGTCTATGAATCTCCACCTGAACAGGTTTTCCTTGCTTCGGCCAAGGTAATAGGGGGCGAGCCTATTGTCATCAATCAGGCACAAATCCAGACTCCAAACTACTATTATTTTATGATATTATAAGGTCAATTTAAACAATGTGTGTTGTCAAATTCTTGGATATAAAATTAATTTAAAAACCGGTCAAGTCTGAGTTGAGATGGGACAGTTTTAAATAGATATTATAATTTGACATTCTTGATTGGCGCCTCTATCAACATTCATTATTATTACTTTTGATCAACAAACAAATTAAATCCTTTAGTAACAGTTTTAATCGAACATTTGAGCAGATTTTTCTATGAGACAAAAGTTTTGACCTTTTTTAGGATGTTTATGTTGTTGAAAATTCTTAAAGTAAAGACAGTCTTCTATAAAATCTATTAGAAAAAAACTAAGTGGAGCATTTACCTGCCAGTCCTTTAGTGTCATTGTAAATTATACCTACTTATTCAACAATACTTAAAAAGTCATCATTATAGTACAAATGAAAACTTTACAGACCTCTTACAGTACTTGTTTGGCCGAGCCTGGCCATTTAAGTTAATATGTGGGCCTTGATCGGCCTTAAGAGATCGTATCTGTGTTGTCTCTTTATGTAAGAACCATAATTGAGAAAATGTTAATGAAGCAGTAATATATATAAAAATGTAACGAATTATATTTTTTGCGATAGGTATTTATTCAATTATAACCTTGTAAAGGCGTCTAAGGTTTTTTTTAACAAAGTATTCACGTGCATGCCTTTGGTGGTTTACTTAGTTGAATAATTAAGCAGTATTTGTTTAATATAAAAGCTCAATAAATTATTACTTAAGTACTTAATTATCATTAAAATTTCGTACGTAATTTTCATTAAATTTACTAAACGTACGAAAGCCCTAGCTAAGCCAAGCTAATCACATCGTTGGAATTTGCGTGAATTTTCATTCTCACCGTTGAAAAACATAACTTTTTAGAGAATTTAATGAACCATTAGCTAATTGCTTCAGATTAGCCTTCACAATATTTTAATAACAACTAAAATAACACAAACTCTGATTCACATAGTTGACATTTTCAGCGAAGCGCACGCTTTCAGAATTACCCTTGAAACTCGCCGCTTTTCATTTTGCAGACGAAAATATCGTTTGTTGACGTTTAAAAATAACGTGACCGAGATTTGAATCTCACACTATTATCAATTAAAAATGGAAGTCATTTATTCCGCGTGTCGTGAAGTTCGATTCAAAAGTTTGCGCCCGACATTTTTTCTTTCGTAAATTAAGTTATTGATAGGTGCACCGGTCGAAAACAACGAGCGACCGGTGACAAAAATAACTATTCATTTAAATAGAATCGAGAAACATCTGCTTTGTGTTTGCAAAAACTGATTGAACTTCTTTATTCTGTTTGGAAACAAACTTTCAACCCACGTCCATTATTAGTAGACAAAAAAAAACTAAACTCACCATAAATATTCCATTGAAGACCACCAGTAGATATTTTATACAGTTCATCCCGCATCCCTCCATCTTGAATCGATTTAATTAAAAATAAACACAGAGAATCACAAAATAAATCAGAATCTACAATTCGAATCCAATCGAACTGAATGCAGTGACAAACAAAAGAGCGGGAGTTCCGAATTTGAAATTCAACTTTTTTTTTTAAATAGCGACTCGGTCGTTCGCTCGCGTCCGGCCTCTGTGGCTGAATGCGACGAGGCTCGACCCGTTTTGTATTTTAGTAGCCCAAGAGTCGGGTGGTGTGAAGTCGCGTGAGGGTTGTAGTCACGCACTGCCACCACCCCCAAATTACTTCGACCCTTAAATTTGACGTCGTAAAGCACTGATATAGATCACTGTTAATCGGTTGTAACTAGCGATCGGTTATTGGTCTCAAGTCTAAGATTGTAAAGCGGTTAGTTACCTAAGAGCCTTCGTTTTTTTATGGTAGACTGGATAGATTGCTTTTGATATAAGAATATACGCATTAAGGTATAAGAACTCATTGTTCATAATTTATGCTTAATTATGTTAATCATCAAGGACCAATGACGTGATAGAATTATCTTGTAATTTTACAACTCGCTCTTGGCTCTACAATACCGATTCCAAAGTTTATTTTCATCTGTATAAGAATTGCTGTCTTGCACCCTACTATTAATCTCAATCTGAATCATTTTGAAGGATATTGCTAATCCATTGCTTTATAGGTATGTTTGAAAAAATTGTCTGCTCAATAACGTAAATAACGCAATGAATGTTGTTGAATTGTCAAAATTAAAGCTAAAGAATGTTACGCAATTACGTCAGTGTTAGAATCTGTCACTATTCGAATCAAAGGGACTACACAAGGACATCACTGTAGGGTTGACGAAACAAGCAAAAAATAACGATTAATTTGTAATCGCTACGAGTACGTGATGGATGACAATAGATATGTTTTTACAAACTAAGCTTCGCCAAACGTGTTAAACAAATCGATTTGAAGAAATGGGACCTATCGGATTCCGATGAATTCAACGCTCGAATCGATTCGATTCCGTCAACAAAACGATGTTTGAAAACACCTTTTTTATGTTTTATTCGAAAGTCCTCGACTTGTCTTATAGAAGTTGGCCATGCATAACTTTTTACCGAGTAGTCCGGTTATGATAATTATTTTTTATTTCAAAAAGGGCTGACTCAAAATTTGTAATTGTCATTAATTTAGGAGCTTATTTAGACTAAGGGTTGATTTTTCAATCGACGGATATTTTTTATTCGTGGAATAAAATTGACGCCTGACAAATTTTGTATGGAAGAAATGTTTTCTGGGAATGGCTCCATAATATAATATGATACCCACGACTATAAGACTTGAGAATTATGTTAACAAATTCAAAAGAACGCTAACAGACGTTATGGTTAAAAAAGCGTACTATTCCATTGTTGAATTCTTAAAAGACAAGTTAAATAAATAATAATCAGAGATGTCAAACGTCCGGTTATTTAAGCTTAATTCTGTCTAAGTGCAATTATATACTTACTGTAAATTGAATGATTTTATATTTTAATTTTAATAATTTAATATTTTAAAATTTTAATAAAAAAATGCATGAAAAATTATAAATAGGTAAATTCCCTTAATTATTTTGACATTAGGTATATACTCTGACATTACCTACCTTTTAATTTGAATTTATATTATTGTACATACAAGGTATTGTTTTTGAATTTATGACATTACGTAACGGATGAATTGGATTTTATGAAATTATATAACTATAATTATGAATTTTGCATGCCTGAATTGGTACAATATCTACAGTGGACTGCATCTGGAAATGTATAAAATGGACTGTGTTGAGCAATAAATATTTGAATTTGAAATAACTGTCAAAAATTCATAATTAGGATAATATTAAGTATCTGGCGTTGGAAAAATCAGCCCTAAAAGGTTTATTTCTGCTTTTCAGTTTTTTTATACGTCGCTTAAATGTTTTGTTATAAAAGCTCTCTTTAAGTAAGTTAAGAGTCTGTCTTAAAGTTAGCCAGATGTTGCAAATTAGAAGTTCTTTCGTCGTTTTCTTCTCTAATTTCTTAATGATATAGGTCTGAAGAATTCTTTAAGTCTCTCAAAAATTAGTCATCTTTCTATAAATAAACTGCTGATCAATAAAACAATACTGAGATACCTGTTAGTCCTACTCATAGTTGACCGAAGACTCATTATTTCATGTCGATAATAATTACTTATAACAATGTTGACACTACATAAATACCGTCCATTGTAACGTTAATTGTGTAGGTAGGAAACGTCATAGTGACCTATGTACAATATAATTATTAAATAATAAATGATAAGTAAGTAATATATTTATTTCTGTATTTTTTTTACTTTCGGTTTTTTTTCATTTCTAACACTAAAAATATACTTATATATTTTGTACAAGTATATAAAAGAAAAGTTTTTTTTTTTTTAAAAACAAGCTCTTAATTAAATGCGCTAAAAAGAATAAAATAAACTAATCCTGTATAACTTTTACTATCAACTTAGTCATTACACAATTTATATGATATAAAAGCTTGTCCTTTCATTTGATACCCATTTTGTAAGAAAGCAAAAAAACTTAGTCCACCATCTTTAGAAGTCCGCCATATTAGATTTAGAGTGACGTCACTTTATTTTTGGAGTTATTCTCAGCAAGCCCTTTCATTTGATACCCATAGTGTAGGAGTGCATTAAAAATAATTAGTCCGCCATCTTGGGTGTTCCGCCATGTTGGATTTAGAATAACGTCACACAGCTAACAATGCATTGTCATCCAAACTAAACGTGTAGGTGTACAAAATTTCAGCACAATCGGTTGAAGATATCTGCTTCAAAATTGATTTGCAAAAGCCCACCCGAACAAACATAGTTTTATTGCAAGTTAAATAAAAGCTTGTAAAGAAAAGGCAAGAACTCATTGGGCATCAAAAAATTCGTCCGCATCGCTGTCAGTGGGATAAGTAAATTGGTTTAAAAAAAAAGACTTCACATCAAAGATAAAATATTATTTCAGTGTTTTCTAATCGATTACTCAAAGAAGAAAGACCGAAACAAACTCAGAGATCACAGTCTCTTCTAATAACCATATTATCATAATTCATAAAGTCCATCCATCTTTTCTTTGGTCTTACCCTACTCTTATAGCCATCGACATAACATTATGCATAGTTTTGGCAATAAATATTTTTATAGAAGGACGTAATAACAGCCGCATGCATGGGTCGATCGACCAGGTTAAGCAACATTTGCCTAAGTCGGTTGGTGGATCTTTCTATACATATCGAGATTCCCCCGTGCATCGGAAAGCACGCTAAGCCGTTTCTCCCGTCTAGCTGTCATTCGTAGAACTTTGACAGTCATTACGGGTCGTCAGAAGACGAAAGTCTCACAACCAGTCTTACCAAGGAGTACCGTCATTGGGTAGTGGCAAGAAGCGACTGCCTATGTGACAACATAGGCAGTCGCTTCATATAAAAAACTGGTATTCAACTGCATACGTTTAGACTGGAAGCCGTAGTAGTAGTTCTCAATCAATTGGACAGTAATTCAGAGACTGTTACAAAATAAACATATTACAGATTGCAATTCTTGTTATAGAGCTTTTAAAATTGTTTTCATGGAAATTATGAAACTGTTTGCCCGTAAGTAAGTAATATGAATACGGCGAATTGCCATGGTGACCAATGTTGAACCACTGGGGACTTTAACCTCTTGGCTTGAAAATCTTTTGCCGTACTTACTTATAGTTAGCAGCGTTAACACTTGGCACGGTAGGGTCAATGTACTTGTAACTACCTTGTATTATTAGGGATCTTTATTTCTATTTGATACAGAAATTCCGGAACTACTTACATTAGATTTTGTAAACGTAAAGCAAATTAAACTGCCTCTGGGTTCTATTCTCGGGTCGGGCAACGGGGTCGTTTGGTTTTCCATCTAGAATTTCTCAGTAGCAGCCCAGAATCTGACTTCGTGCCCTGCCTGATGCTTGATGGTAATAGGCTCGCCCTCTGTTACATGGGACTTAAACATAACTGGTGAAATGTGGGTGTACTATAGATGTACAGGCGCCAGCACATCAAGCTACCCGAAACGGTCAAATTTTCCCAATCAACCTTGAAAGGTTGTCCAAAGGTTGTCTTTAAAAGATCGCTTTTAGCGATAAGACCGCCCATTGTGTCACCCATTGTAAAATTTCTATATTTATGTCTGTAATTTATATGGTGTACATAATAAAGAGTATTCTATTCTATTCTATTCTATTCTTGAACCTTATGCTTTAGCGATAAAGTTGAAAATCTATTAAAGAAATTTGACAGAATTTGTAGTAGCTTGATGTGCTGGCGTCTGTACCTCTGCTAAACCTTTTGGGTAATACAGATGGGATGTTTGTATAATTCATTATTAACCAACCTATCATGTTCCCAGTGCTGGGGATCTGCTGCCATTTCTGTGAGAGGGGGTGAGCTGTCTTTAACTGACTAGACGGAGATGGGTCCAGTTTGGGTAATTCAAATGTATGTTTCAAATTAATATTATTTCAACTTTATTTTAATGGTAAGTAATTAAGTTGATTACAGAGCGTCTAGCACTATTGAAAAAGTTATAAAAATGTTTGAAGTTGTAACGTAAACTGAACTTTATTGTGTAGGAATTAAAGTTATTTTTCCATAAACTTATATTTGTTTACGTTTTTGACAAATAAATCGCGAATGCAGATTAGATGGAGAGAGAGGAGTCCAGTTTGGGTAGATGGACGTTACAAGTCTTCGTTTGGGTGACATCATTGTGAAGATTCTTCATAACCCTTTGAGAGATAGATGCCCAAACACATCGACTTATATTCATAAATACATTCAAGAAACGTTAACAAGCCTAAGGGCAAAGCTGATACATACATTGATTGAACTTTCCAAAAGATAGAGTATTTTTATTTATCCTACACTGTCCCACTACTGAGCAAAGTCCTCCCCCAAATCGTTCCAGATAGAGTATGTAGATCTCAATTTAATTCTATGCAGGAGAGATAACTTTATTTATAGGTCTTGTCGTATTTGGCGCAAATACCGAATTCCACGTCCAAATCTTACATTATTTTGTATTTAATAAAAACACGTGAAACATACTAGAATTATTAACAAATGCAATGTGGCAATGCTGCCAGTCTTCTGGGCACGTTTCCGAATGACAGCGATGCGGACGAGTACTTCGACGCCTAAGTGTCCTTTGTTTTTGTATTTATTTGTATAGTAAGTTAAAGTTACTCGTTTTTTCGTATCTAGTGTATTAAATAAAGTAATAATGTGAAAAAAAATAACAAACATATTAAATACGTATTAACAAATCCTACGGAACCACAACAAGAAAATGTAACCATAAATTCTGTAGCGAAGTAAAAATAAAGCACTTTTCCTTCAGTAGTCAGATTCCGGTGATAAATTAATTGGTCCTAGGCTACATGTTAGGAATAATGTCAAGTTTATCGGTCCTAGGTTCCAGCTTAGTTCTATGTTATCTAAGTTCGATGGCTTTGAACCTGACACGAATAGGGTTTATAACTTACTAGGTACTTAGAAAATACTTGTGAAAACCGTTACCGAGAAAATTTATTATACAACAGTAATAATTAGTAAAATGAACGCGCATTAGTAATCTTTTTTGAAAAGTAAAAATATAAAAGGTCAAAATAAATTAGCTAGCGAAACTCCGCAGACGTGATGAGTATCAAGAACTAAGTAAAAACGACAAAATAAAAAAATAAAAATATTTAAAGATTTTTGGCTTGAGGTGGCGCGGGAAAGGAGTTCCTGGAAGGACTTGGGGGAGCCCTTTGCCCAGTAGTGGGACAGTAGGATAGGCTAAACAAAAAAAAATGTTTGGGGTCAATGTCCGCTGCTAGTATAGTTACTTGAAGTGTGAGTCGATAAAATCTGTTTTATCGTGTAGAGATATCGATACCCGATCACGTCTTTCAAGTTTACACAAAAAAAAAGTAGCACTCCGGGAGTGCCGACTGAATTGAAAACTTGAACAATTACGTGTACTTAGGTATATTTTTTAAATCGTCATATAAACAAAACACAAACAGAATACTTTGCCATCACTCACTAACATATCGGAAATACATTAAAACCGAGTACATCCCGAGGACAGCTGAACACGTCCGAATGTAGCGCGGTGTCGGTAACAGTGTCGCGAGTTCAATGGATTTTTCCCATCTCAAAAAATGCCCGACGTGCCTAAAGAAGTTTAAAGAAGTTTTTTTTTATATTTTAAGTTTTTTACTATAGGTGGCTGATGACCACAAAAAAACATCATTAAAATAATTTATATTTTGTTTTATCCTTTTTAATTTGACCTTGAGCTATAATATTTACATAATATAACAGACTAAGGGCTGATTTCTCAATTGACAGATAATTTTTATTTGTGGAATAAACTTGGCGTCTGACAGATTTTGTATGGAAGAACTGTCAAAAATTCAAAATTATTCCCCGGATAAAATGGTCTGGCGTTGGAAAAATAAGCCGTTAAAATAATAATAAATGTACATGCATATAAAAAAGAGGGAAAGAATAAAAAAATTCGTCCGCATCGCTGTCAACAGGAAAAATGCCCAAAAGGTTGGTAGCATGCCACGATTGCCACATTGTATGGCGATGCTGATTCTTTAGCCAAAAAATAGGCCAGCCCTCAAAGGGGCAATTCTCGTAATTTTAAGAACGTTCACAGTCTGATCTCAGTCTCAATCTGTCAATAATACCTCTAATTTCCCTACATTTTGACAAGTTTTTGACATTTGTTTGTCGCCGAGATGAGATTTCGACTAGATTTTGAACGTTTTACATTACGAGAATTGGTCTTCTGATCACGCTAAGAGTAAAAAAAGAGTTATGTAAAGATTGTTGCGTCTTCTAATTTACCCAACTAAATGCAAAAAGATTTTCCGATACCGGGAATCGAACCCGAGCCTCCTGGGTGAGAGCCAGGTATCCTAGCCACTAGACCATATCGGATGTTGTGACTAATGCTGAAATTAAAGTAAACTAAAAAGCTAAAGTATCCAACATAATATTATTATTATGAGCTGGCTATGAATTGGTATATTAATAGGTTATTTTTCACTTGTCATGCTCTAAAAGTTCGTCTTTAGTGCAGCGCTTCCCATCCAAAAAAAAAAAAAAAAAAAGTCGACACACTTTCTGAGCGATTGAGTCTGTGGCGCACAAAACATCTCTTTGATTCTACCTAAGTGAGCTTTTAGTGTAGTAGCCGAAAATTAGAACGCGACATCACCTATGTTTATTTCAACTATTCGGTAGGTATATCCTGTTATTATTTTATCTACAGTTTCCATTTTATTGGTACTCACAATAAAAGTGCGTCACGGATAGTCTGTCGTCTGCGCTGCACCTTTATGTTGTGCGTTACATAGGCGACATAAAGTCGCTTTTTATGCTCTAGTGCATAGAGTATTTTTTTTCCTAAGACTAAGATAATCAGGCCCAACAGGCACAAGCACAATAAAACGTCGCAGATTAATCTGCGACGTTTAAAGCAAATAAAATAAAATACCTAACGACTTTATAGTCGTTAGGTATTTTATTTTATTTGCTTTAATTTATATCACTCCCGTGTTTTCTATCGAATTAAGAAAATTTAATAAAACCAGATAAAATAGTTGTCATTTATTATTTAAAAACGCATGTTGATACCCATCACGGCATGATTATCTTTGTATGTCCGCTAGAGACAACCCAGGACACAACGGGGCAGTTGACCTCCACTGGTGCCACATGTTTTACAAGTATTTACCAAAGTTTCCATCATCAACACACCCAGTAAATGGTAAAGTCATTTACCTCAGTAGGTATGTTTACTTTTGTACTTACTTCCGTGTTTCGATATGGTGTCATTAGTAACTGTCAAATGCATTGAAAGATAGTCTAGGGTAGTGTTTGTTTGTGTGTGGGGAGTGCTTGTTTGTGGTTTTAACCTATTTTTTATATAAGCTCATGGAAGGTGTTAATCCAATATTTTTTTGTTTGTTCAAGAAGTTATTGATTGTGTGTGTTTTTTTTTTTTTTGTAATTACTTAATGCTTTGTAAGAATTGGACTGAGTCTTTTAATCATTTCAATAATATGGGAATGTTAGGACACTAAAGTATTTACTTAATCATCATAAATGTTTGTTTGGTTGTTTGTCGGTCTACTACAGTCAAACTCAAACTCAAAGTATTTATTTCAAATAAACCAATTACAGGCACTTTTGAACTGTCAAGTGGTCTGTAAGCCAGAAAGATGAAGCCATTCCAAAGCGTAGTAGGTATAATACTTATGGAGAAGAACGGGCAAGAAACTCTACGGACACTCTATTAGGTAAATCAAAATAGTATGGTTACAAAATATTGGTTACCTACGTCATTCATGTTGAGATTATGCATGCGAGAACGATGCAAAACGTTAAAAGCGTCCGTAATGAAAAGAAAAAAAAAACAATTCAAATATTAAACCTAACTAAAATAAGCCATGACAGCAAAGAGATGACAGGTCCCTACTGACGATGACGGCGCCCGTTTACGATTTACGAACATGACGCGTGGATTAGCACCATTCAACGCCTCCAGTTCCGTGAAAACCGCTTACGCAGTAGAATAGTGATCCCCATCCATAATTAAATTAAATATTTTCTTGTAAAAAGCAGAGTAATTCAACCATGAGACACACACCGCCCAGTAGTGATCGACCGTTATAAATGTCATATTGTATGAGGTGTCTATGGGTCAATTTATCTTTTTAATCTTTGTTTTATTTTTTCACCTTTTTTGATGTTTTTTTTAATTCGATTCAAAAACAAGACATTTCAGTTTAGGTTCCTAAACTGCATCGCTTGAGCTGCTCTATGGACGTCATGGTACCAAACAAGTATGAATGAAACCAAAACTTGCGACTCAGTTTGGGACAATCGCTGTCAGCAGATGGCACGGCCTAAACTGAATCGTTAAACTGACGTCATGGTACGAATTAGAAGAACAGTTCAGTTTAGGTCCTAAAATGGATCGCGTTAAGAGCTTGTGGTAGGCCTCCTGCTCATGGAGGTAGGCAAAAACTACAGAACGCCATCGCCACCTGCTACGATCCTTACATACTCCTTTAGCTTCGTTCACGTTCATTATCCATCTCAATCTGAATCATTTTGAAGGACGTTGCTAATCCATTGCTTCATAATAATATGTATGTTCGAAAAAGTATGCGTAAATAACGCAATGAATGTTATTGAACTGTCAAAATGAAAGCCAAGCACCATAGTGTGTTACGCAATTACCCCACTACTGGTCATACGCGCGCGCAATAATTATTTCTAAAATAACCTTGGGACAACGTGTTTTATAACATTATCATACAATGTGCCAAAACAACCTAGAATACAGACCTAGGTACTATAGTGACGTAACTCAGATGGGAGCTTATTTATTCAAATGAAACTCCTATATGGTTAAATTGGATATTATATTGGGAGACTTTTCTATATTAATTAAAATTATCACTTTTATCTAGGAAAAGACACCATCATAATCTATTTGACACACGCTTGAATGCCCGACTGGAACACGTCATCAAATTATTACCAGCCAGTCATATGAAGGAGGTCCCAGTCTCTACATCAGCTACGCCCACCTTCGAATAAAAGGATTGGCATAGCTCAACTACCAAACAAGACTTTTATTCGCCATGTTCGGACATCCAAGCTCTTCCTACCTATCCTAACCGTAATTTTACCTAACGCAGGAAATTAAATTTACATAGTAAGGTCCGTCTCTTGCAAGAGCAGGCTTAAGTCAGGACGAACGAATCCAACACTATGTTAAGTGTCAGGTAAGTTAACTCTTACAAGTGCCAATGTACACTCATACCA
Organism: Hydraecia micacea; assembly: GCA_914767645.1. NCBI lineage: Eukaryota > Metazoa > Arthropoda > Insecta > Lepidoptera > Noctuidae > Hydraecia > Hydraecia micacea. The sequence goes on along the minus strand of OU611782.1, from coordinate 17,541,349 downwards.
ACTAACTTCGTCATGCTTAAACCTCGTCACGTCAAAACCTGCGCAAAGGACGCGACGCGGCCTCCTAATGAAAACAATTGATGTGAGAGTTCACATCAGCCTGAAAGAGGCTTAAAAAATTAAAGGATCTTAACATCGAACTCTTTTAACCCCATCGGACGGTATCGAGCCAGAGGGAGGGAAAAGTTTAAGAGGCCAGGGTTCATCGAAGAAAACTATCATATGCCCGTACTCCAGAGTAAAACTTCAAACTCCTACTCCGTTCTCAAAAATTCTAACTCTATAAAAATATCAGTCTTTACTGACAAAACTGTGCGTCCTCAAACATAAGTTGAACCAAAAGTGTCAACCAAACACACTTTGCGAAGGCTATGCCCCGTTAGCAAAGTTGGTTTCAACTTAAGCTGAGTGTCTGTCACCCCCCCTCTAGGAGTGACCACAGTTTTCAAAAATTATTTCCTCCCATAACTCGCGACAACGTATACTGGAGTACGTCCATGCTATCCCAGCCTATTCGAAACAAAACATTGAAGACGACGATATGTTCTTCCTCCCTTGGGCCCCTTGGAGCTGTGAGGTCACACCTCACATGCCTCTGAGATGAGAGGTGAGGCACCTCACGCACTCCCGGCCACGTCCGAAGTTTTTTTTTCTCAGCAATTATGCAAAAAATACAAATGAACACATATTAATAAGTTGTAACATATTATTCAAACTAAAATAATGCACTAAATGATGTTTACATCTAGCTGACATATTTACATTGACATGACAAGATAAATGACAATAAAAAAGAAAACAACAAACGTTTATATCTTAATATGAAAAGGTTTTAATCATCTTAAAAAGGCTTTTAATCGTTAAACTTTCTTTTTCTAAATTTATATTTTGAAAATAAAAACTTCTTTATAAAATGTTGTTTATTTATAGAAATTTTTTTTATACAATGCATAATTGAAATTCTTTTTGGAATTAGTCTTTTAGTTTTAGCTTTTTTGACAAATGGGATTCTTTTCTTCCTGCGTGCTTTTCTTGTATTATTTGCAGCACATTGTGAATGAACATTTTCTAATATAGGGACATCTACGTGATGTATTATAAAATCACTACTATTAAAGACTAAAACCTCATCCGTAGGAAAATTAAATGAGTTTATAAATTGTACAGAATTCTTCAACATTTCTGCATCTTCATCTCTCACTGCACATAACTTTACATTATCCTCAACTAACTCAATATCACAATTGACCTTACTATTGTCATTTGTGTCGATGACGAAGTGAACATTCTCCTGTATTTCAGTCGAGAACTCCACATGACCATTCTCCTTCGTTTCGGAAACATCGATCGAAAAATTATTTTCAAAAAATTGATCACCAGCGATGTTATTTTTATTGGTTTCCACATCGTGATCATCATGCCCATCCTGTGGCTCTGAAACATTGCTATATAGATTAGTAAATGGAATGGACTGACCCGATTCATCATTTTCATTCTTGTGTTCATTCTCGAACACTTCTATCGGCTCCTTCTTCTCCTCTGCGGGGCTGCACACCTGGCCGCTGTACTCATCATCATCTTCCATACTGCTTTCTAGGCAGCTTTGCTCGTCCTGTAGTGGGTCTTCTTGTTTTCCACTAAATAATACAGAAGCATCATCATCTACATTTACAAAATTCTCCTGTCCGCTTTCGTCAGACAGATCTTGTGCGATCTCCGCTTCTTGCACCTTATAAATAAATTTGTCTTTGTGACATCTGCACGGAAGCTCTGCTCGTAACACATCACACATGGCATCAAATGAAATACCATCGTGGTATGTGTAATTATGTATTACTAGGGCAGCACCCTCAAGATATGCGCCCAATATCAGCGCCCAATCGCTTTCACGCCATCCATTGTAGGCAGCAATTACTTTATATTGTTTAAAAAATTCTTCTAGGCATCCATTCGTGCCCGTATAAAATTGAGCCATCTTACTCTCTTTACAAAAAAAATCATTAAACCACTTAGCTTTATGCTCCTGGCGACGTTTCTGCGCCTCTCATATATACTCACTCTGCTTGGCATGCGAGAGGACTCGCTTTTTTTATATCATATATAATTATATTTCGCAAATTTAGCGAATACCCGGCGCCTCCACCATATATAGTGACGTAACTCAGATGGGAGCTTATTTATTCAAATGAAACTCCTATATGGTTAAATTGGATATTATATTGGGAGACTTTTCTATATTAATTAAAATTATCACTTTTATCTAGGAAAAGACACCATCATAATCTATTTGACACACGCTTGAATGCCCGACTGGAACACGTCATCAAATTATTACCAGCCAGTCATATGAAGGAGGTCCCAGTCTCTACAGTACCAATTCCAATCATACCCAAGTGATTCAAAGAATGAAAAAAAAAAAAAACTGACAGGCAAAGGTCGACAACTGCGAAAAGCCTTATCAGCCTAATTATTATTATTTTGAATTGAATAAATTTTATATGGAACAATCGCGAATTTCTGCGTCCTTGGCGCGAAGTGGTGAGAAGGGGTGGTCAATGGCTTTGTGCGTCGTGTTGTGGCTTCGTTGCCATGGCAACGGCGCAATGAGTGGCAACCTGTGCCATGCTTGATGGCTATGACCTATGGTCGGACTGACGCCGTCAAAAGTACTTGTGGAACTGTAGTTCGTCTACTTATTGATAGATACCTGGAAATTCAGCCATGGTGCATGATTCTGCAACTAGATTTGTGGTATCTTGTAAGTTTGTTAAGAAAAAGGGTGAGTAATCAAGCCTAACATTAATAAGTAATATAAATATCGATCATTTGCACTATTTGCTGGATAGTTTGTGTTGACCATGACTATATTGATTTTGTTACTCGTACGGTTCCTCGTAAAAAGAAAATTGTAAATATCTGTTGTTTTAGTCTTTTTGTTGTTTTTGTTTATTTTCTGACTAGCTTCTGCCCGCGAGATGGTTCGCGTGGAAGCCGTGACACCATAATATACCTAAGTATTAAAAAAAAGCCCATAGGTGAAAGAATTTTTTAAATTGGTTCAGACTTTTTTGAGTTAATCCATTACAAGCAACCTGTAACCTGTAACCATTTCACCGTGCATTCAGCAATGATTCAGCATATGATTCTAGACCCTCTATATATATAGAAAGGGCCCGTAATTCTTTGCGCATGATTAAAATAAAATTTCAAAAACAATTGCTACCGCGACTGTACCCTCAAAAAAGAACAATAGGTACTTTCCCTACGGCTCCCCACACCACCGAAATCATAAATTACTTCGGCACTAAACGTTAAAACTGCCTTGTTCATCCATACCAATTTCTTTTGGTAATGTTATTTTAAGGCATAATAGAACGTATTACTTCTACTTATTAAATCATAAATAAAGTTCTCCAGATCGAATTTTGGCCATTGCGACCAATCTCAGCAGAGACCAGCCTTCGGCGCGGGAGATATTATAGTGCACAAGTGTGAGCGCAGACACAGGTGCACTCTGTTTCCGCGGTTTCACCCGCATAAGTCTCGATCCCGCCGGAATATCGGGATAAAAAGTATCCTATGTCCTTTCCCGGGACTCAAGCTATCTCTATACCAAATTTCATCTAAATCGGTTCAGCGGCTTAGGCGTGAAAAGGTAACATACAGACAGACAGACAGATAGAGTTACTTTCGAATTTATAATATTAGTATGGATGTTTGTCTGCCATCTACTCTTCAAAGTATTATAAAAGTTGCATTGAACCACCAAATAGGCTATTATAATCTCTACAGTAGGTACCTATACTAAGTACTTTTATATCCATCTCGCCAAATCCGAAAAACATATATCGATACCCATCTCGTCTGCGAGTTTCGCTAGCTATGAGTATGTTAGTTTGCCCCTGTATATTTTATTTCTAGCCTGCACTGTCCCACTCCCGGGCAAAGGCCTCCCTCCACTCCTTCCATCTTTCGCCAGCCCGCGCATCCTCCTTCCAGTTTTGACGGAACCTATCCAGCTCGTCCCGCCATCTCCTACGTGGTCTGCCGCGACCCCGCCTCACTGTCTCAGGGCACCAATTCTGCGCTATTTGGGCCCACAGTTTGCGGCAGACATGTTCTGCCCAGTCCCATTTAAGTTGAGCAGCCTTTTGAGCCACGTCAACTATCTGTATTTTGGAGCGCAGTATTGTGTTTCGGACACGATCCGTCAACTTAACGCCCAGTATACTGCGTTCCATTGCTCGTTGGCAGACCTTAATAACATTTATTTAGATTTCTAATTATAAAGACTATATTTAGCAGGGAAGATAATCGGACTGAGAAAAGATACTTACCAAACAAAGCAGTCTAAAGTGTAACCCTATTAACGTTGTAAAAAGCCGTTAGCCCAAAATGTTCAGTCAATAAATCATAATTTTGCGACGCACGGCTTGTTAACACCTCTTAACACCAAAATGGTCCAATTCTTACAATTGACAGTTATCACTTGCGTGGGATAATCCGTTAATATACCCTGCCGTCATAGAATCCATTTTGGTATTTTTTTCTGTTGCCTATTTTTAGAATTTAGGCATTTTAATTTAGTGTGGACTTGTCGACATCATTATTTTCATCATTCTCCTGAACTTATCTCAATTTATTTGGGGTCGGTGCAATGTCTTTTTCTTCCATATTGGTCTACTAGCTGCGCCCCGCGGTTTCACCCGCGTAAGTGTCGATCCCGTGGGAATATCGAGATAAAAGTAGTCTATATGTTAATCCAGGGTGTCAGCTACCTCCATACAATTTTTTATCAAAATTGGTCCAGCCGTTTGAGCGTGAAGAAGTAACAAACATATAAACACACTCACAAACTTTCGAGTTTATAATATTAGTGTGATAGTGTAATTATTTATTGATAGGCAGTCGCTTCATGTAAAATACTGGTATTCATCTGCATCCGGTGAGACTGGAAGCCGACCGCAACTTAGTTCGAAAAAATGCTAGGCAAATGGTCATATTCTCTATTGGTCGTCAACTCGTCATCACTGTAGTCACCCCTTTTCAGCCATATCGTCTTTCATGCAGTCCATCCATCGTTTCTTTGACCTTCCCTTTCTGTTATAGCCATTCAGACATTAGCACCTTCAAACTCCTACCGTATTTATCTTGACGATTCTTCAATGTTTGTATTTATAAAGGTAGAGACAGGCCAAAACCACCAAAACCAAATCAACCATCTTCGAATTCTCGGTTTATGCCCGGTTTCTGAGGAATTTTAAACGGCGCTTAAACTTTCAATAGCTATTTATTCGACATAATTATCTATTTAAGCGAATTCCTTCCTTATGCTCGGTTTTTGAGGTTCTCAGATAAACCCTCGACAATAATTCACTCGACTTTTAAGCTAAATTCTTCCTTAATGACGTTTTCGAACCAATAATCGCTATCGAAAGGATAAACTCCATTTAAAAACCTCCGAAACCGGGCATTAGTCCTGCATACATTGGTTACAACCTTACAAAGTTTCTAAAGATTTTGTATGCGTTGTGGGCGTGGGGTTGTGTAAATACACAAAAAAAAATTACACGTGTTGAATAAATTAACTCCTCCACCTGTTTTTTGGCAGTCGGCTAAAAATATTTGGAAAACCACAATAACAATGTTTAGTATCACGATTACTTTTAATAATAATTAGCACTTTATGACACCGCAAGTGTTAATTAAGTAGAGTAGGAAATCGGTAGCAATCATGTCAGTATTAGTCAGAATCAGTACGCAACTCTGACCATTTTTAAAAACGCGCGTGCAGGATAAAATACTTTAAAAAATCAAAATTGATCCCTTTGTGGATGGATTATCCTATATATCGAGTGACTGGAACTTGGAAAAATGTTCTCAAGGTGAAATGTCGGTGGCGTCCGCCTATTACCAGTATTTGATTAATGTTAGTGTTTTGTATAGGACTTACTGTTCAGGTTAGTGGAATTTCTTATCTTCTACATAATATACACACAATACATACTGTTTCTGTTTTTAATGTTAAAATAACAACAAAAAACATTTATTTTTATTTTTTCCGTCTGTCTGTCTGTTCCGGGTAATCTCAGAAACGGCTGAACCGATTTTGGCAGCACTTTCTCTGGCAGATAGCTGATGTTTTATAGAGTAACTTAGGCTAGCTTTATTTTAGAAAAAGAATTAGGGTTCCGTGCAAAAAAATTAAAACCTATGAAATTCAATTTGTTTTCCGACATGTAGGTAAATAAATAAATTGACGACGAACAAATAAATAAATAATTCAACGCTGCTCGATTGCAGAAACACGATCTACTTCACAAAGAGGTGTACAACAAAAGTTCGTCCAGTTTCATACTGAAATTACCTATACTGCGTTTGGAAAATGTATTATTGATAGCAGCAAGTTTTCAGAACCGCATAAAGTTGATACGAGTATTTACATAATATTTTGATACGCATCTTCAATCTGTGTGACCATTATCACTTAGAGAGCATCCGTAAACCACGTATCTGCTTTTCGTTTTTAAAACTCCTCTGCGTTGAAAATTTTCGTAGCTTTATTATATTGTATAAACATAATAAACGTAGGTATTACAAGTTGCTGTGTTTGTTAAGTTAAACCCAAACCGTTTTAAACGTCTTGCCGATGTAGTTTCAATGAATAGGCGCGTTAATACCTTACTGTGTCATCAGCAGGCCTACCACAAGCTCATAACGCGATCCATTTTAGGACCTAAACTGAACTGTTCTGTTCTTCTAATTCGTACCATGACGTCAGTTTAACGATTCAGTTTAGGCCGTGCCATCTGCTGACAGCGATTGTCCCAAACTGAGTGGCAAGTTTTGGTTTCATTCATACTTGTTTGGTACCATGACGTCCATAGAGCAGCTCAAGCGATGCAGTTTAGGAACCTAAACAAAAATGTCTTGCTTTTGAATCGTTTTTAATTAGATCATGGTAGGTTACCTGTTCGCTAAGACAGCACTAATGCGCAAAAGTGTTTACTGCATGGCTCCGGTCATACATGGTGTGGCGTAAATAGTGGTCCAGATAATTGACTATAACATATTATAATTTGTGTTCGTGACCTCACGAACATAAAGGGCTAAGGAAGGAATACGGGTGGGTTTTAGTCAATAAGAGTCTGACACTCTCTTCCGCTCCACCCAGAGTGGGAGGATTCATTACATGATTTCCCATCCTAAAACAAAAAAACAAGACTGGTTGTCAGACCAACCGCGGCAAGCGCAGCTTAACCTGATCGATGGACCTGTGCAGCTGTTATTATTTAGCCTGCACGGGCCCTCCTGTCTCTGCCACCCTGTAGGTTTTATAATGTGGACATTCAACGAATTCGTACGTTCTACGTATGTAGGTATTATTGGAAAGGTACCAATCACGTCCAAAAAAAAAATCTTTTCATGTTGGCAATTGATTTCTTTCAAGTTAAACACCTATCAAATAATCAATGGTAATTAGGTTGATTTCAGAGTGACTAGCACTATTGAAAAAGATTTTAGTTTTGAAGTTGTAGCGTAAACTGAACTTTATTGTGTAGGATTTAAAGTTATTTTTCCATAAACTCATATTTGTTTACATTTTTGGCAACTAAATCGCGAATGCAGATTAGGTAGTTCTTTACGTTACGTATACCTACGTTGTCTGATAAAGTTATGACCGTCATCGTACGGACGTTTTCCGACTTGACAATAAAGAGTACCTATTAGGTGTCTAAATAATAACAATTGCTACGATAACAGTCCTATAAAATGACGACACTTATTCTTATAATATGACCATATTTTTCATATATTTTATGGGAACCGGGTACACAGGACAGAAAAAATTATTAAAATTTATTTAAAGTGACTGCATTTGGCAATAAGAAATATTAAATCTGCAGTACCTAACCTAAGTACTTCATTGTCAGTGTCCAGTTAAACGAGGCTGTTTGAATTTTTTTTTTTTATAAAATTTACATTATTTCAAGATAATTAAGTATCATTTTAAAATTTAAATCAGATGAGGCATCAATGTGAATTCTTCTACTTCTTGAACAGATTTGGGTGTATTAAACCAACACGTTTCGGGTCAATCCGCGCTGGAAGCAAACATGTTGTTATTTAATTTATTTGGGATCTCCAACAGACAAAGGATATACAATATAAAAAGAAATAATAATATAATATAAAATATTCTTATACGTGTGTTCCTTCAATTACAGGAGACCACAGTATGCACATTGTAACTACATGTAAACACGATAAAATAAAAATAGAGAAAATAAACGATAAAATTTGAGAAAAAAAACTTTACTTATATACCTCTATACTCAAGATCTTCATTTCTGATTTATCCAAAAACCTCCCAAAAATAGCGAATCTTAACAACTCCCGCGCATTCTGGCACACACAAACGATTTTCCATAATGCCACATAAAGTATGGTGAATGAATTCAGTTCCATTATGTGATGGAAACCGTGCGTTGGAGCATTGGAGCACACTGTATTGTTAATTGGCCTATATAATCAGGTGCGCCGGATGCGTGGTTCATTTTGGACGAGACTCCCATAGACTGGGACGACATGGCCACTTCTGAGAAGGGGGGTAAGTCCAGCCTTCCATGTTTGATTAAAATTAAGGAGAAAGTGATATTGAAGATGAGATTAGAGAGTAGATTACGATATAAAAAAAAGATTTCCCCAAAAAAACAGTTTAATCAGTAATGTAGCAAACTTATAACATTAATCACTAGAAATTGTTCTTAGAACGCAGATCTTTAGCGAACATAAAAACTTATATTTGAAGAGTCGAAGAAACCGGAAGCTACTGCACATTGTAAACGCATATTTTTGTTGAAAAGTGTTATATATCACCGTTTGTGATAAACTTCAATAGCATAAGAAAGCTGTACTTAATTAAAACAGGAAACCAGAGCAGTCATTTTCAGCTGTCTTAATTATATATAAATATTTCCGTGCAGCACATAGTCTGCACAGTTCCAAATGCATTCATCGCATAGAATACCGAAATCAAGCATGACGTACATAATACCATTAGTAGTAATTGTCCTTCTTTCCACAGCTAAGGAATCAGACCTCAGACATGACGTCATCATCGAAGCCAGTGCGGAAGAGAAGCCAGAAATCAAGGCCCGACATGCTGAAGATCAGGAAAAGATGACGCGTCCCGAATGCACGAGATGCCTCAAGGTGCTATTCGTGATCTTAGGCGTGATTGGAGTGGTTAGTGATATTGTTTATTTTATATTTATATCTTGAATAAATAAGTTGTAAAAATAATTTGTTTCCAATTAGTTCCAAAATTGAGATAAACTCAGGGTATTTGATGACCAATGATGCCATCAAAGAGAATTAATAGCCATTGGATGCCATGAAATAAGTTATACATATACTAATAATAAAGCTGAAGAGTGTGTGTGTTTGAACGTGCGAATCTCTGGAACTGCAAGTCGGATTCGAAAAATTATTTTTGCCTTTGAAAGCCCAATTTTTGAGGAAGATTATATGCTTATAAGATTGAAGATTATATTATATAATATTATTATATGAAGATGAAGATTATATACTATTTAATATCACGCTAAGACTCTTAAGAGCAGAGCAAAGAAAAAAAAAATAGAGAGAACCAGGCCGCAGGCGTTGCGATGCGACGGGGTGGGTCATGAAATATCACGCGGAAGAAGTCGCGGGTAGAAGCTAGAACTTTATAATTGGTAGACTCAATATCAATAGGTAGGTACACTGTTTAAATAGAGATAGATATATTTATTTATTTCTGAGTATATGGTACATTAAGATCTTAATATTAAACAGTTTCACATAATACACCACCATTGCCGGTGTAGAAATATTAAAATTAACTTACAAAGTCAAAGTGGCCAAGTTCTAGGCTGCAACAATATAATTATAGTAGTTTGTCATCGAAGCGCTAAGAAGAATATATATCCCCATTCATATAATTATAGAAGCTTATCTTCTCTTTCTCTCTTTCATCATCCACAGATTGTTCTTATCGGAATTTGTTTTGCGTAAGCGCAGCAGCGGGGTAATTGCGTAACACACTAACAGTAGCAATGCCTTTAATTTTGACAGTTCAACAACATTCATTGCGTTATTTACGTTGTTGAGAGGACAAATTTTTCGAACATATGAAGCAAAGCATTAGCAATATCCTTCAAAATGATTCAAATTGTGATCGATAGTGTGTTATGCAAGTTGGGTGCTGGTCTACTTCTTTCATAATCTTAATTAGATTAGACATCATCTCAATAGTCATCTGCTTTCTAGCCATATCAGCATTCACGCAATCCATCCATCTTTGCTTTGGCTTCCTCTAATCTTATGACCATTCACATTAATGCTCAAGGCTTTCCTCTGGACTTGATCATCATTCCTCCGTACCTCGTGCCCATAGCATGACAACAGGTTTCCGTACAACTTCTTGGTCACCGGTGGCACAGTCACACTTCGTATTTCATACTCTATCCATCCGCTTAAGACTATGGAATCTAAACTCACAATATTCCTACAGTATTTTTGCAATGATGCGTTCGCGCATTTCGTGAACGCCTGGCTGCATGGCTGCACAAGGTTATTTGACAAAATGACTGTCTGATTATATCGACGCACTCAGGCGCCTGCTTGAAAGTAGCGATACAAATGCATAACTATTGCGTCCGTCTCGAAATTACTTTCTTCGAACAGCTTATAAATAATATTACATGATATCAGGAATATGATGCTCCATGTAAAATACTTCATTCAGCTGCAGCTTGTATCAATATCCATCATATCTGCGTAGTTTTGCTAGGAAATTTAGTTTGACCCTGTATTATAGAAGATGTTGACAAACACATTCATTACATTGTATTTTTTCCAGATAGCAGCTGTATCCCTAATAATCCTGGCAGTGCTGACATCAATAGCCACGAAGGCGTACGACTCGGAGCAGTCCAGTAGGATGGTAGCCATGGTACTGCTGGCGGTGTCGGCAGCCGTTACCATATGTGTCATCATCTATGGCGAGGTGGCTGTCTTCAAGAAGCACTCGAGACCTGTTAATGTTGTAAGTTGATTTTAAATCAATAACTTCCTCAAGATATGTTGCATACATTTTGTGTATGTCCTGCTGTAACTTCTTGACAATAGTTTTACTGACTTCTCTATGTGATTCACCGACTAGTAAAGATTAATGGTAGTCAGCTCTGTATATGTTTGGCAATGCATGCAGTCTATACTATAATATATTACATCACAATTGCTCTCAAAAACGATGAAGGAAAACATCGTGAGGAAACCGGCATGACTTAGGATCAAAAATTCGAAGACATGTGACTTCTATCAACCCGCACTGGGCCCGCGTAGAGGATTACGGCCCATTCCGTCTCTTTGAGAGAAGGCCTGTGTCCCAGAATTGGGAACATTATAGGCCGATTATGCTAATGCAGTTTATGCAAAGGAAATAATTTTATGAATAGTTAGGTGACGTTATGAATTTTGCAAGTCAGTACGCAATCCTGGAGAAAAAGTCTTCGGACAGTGTGAAAATGAGAAGAATGCAGCATCGAAATGCTTTTAAAATAGATAATAATAGAATTTGGTTGGAACAGTCATCGAAGCGCATGAGAAACCAATGTTGTTTGACTTTAAAGTCAAACAACATTGGTTTCTCATGCATAGTATGGCTTTGGAATCGGAAACTAGCTTCATCTTTCTGACTGACCGACCCCTTGACAATTCAAAAGTGCCTGTAGGTAATTGGTTTATTTGAAATAAATGCTTTGAGTTTGAGTTTGAATGTAAACTCTAATCTGAACAACAACAAGCGTCAGAACTGCAATTTAGTAGGTAGTTATGACATAATACTTTATGAGATTACACATTAAATAAAAATAAAACCAGGCGGTAATTGCATAACACACTTACAGTAGCAATGGCTTTAATTTTGACAGTTCAACAACATTAATTGCGTTATTTACGTTGTTGAGTAGACTCATTTTTCGATAAAATGAAGCAGTGAATTAGCAATATCCTTCAATATGATTCAGATTGTGGTTAGGCAATTAGGGTGCTGAAATTCCCAGGAATGCATCATCTTACAGAATTTTCAATAAAATAATCTCAATATCAATTAAACTCGTTATTACATTACGTGTTCTCTATGGAATCATAGGTAATAAAAAATGATTTTATGTTTTTTTTATACCTTCATTCTGATAGAGTATCGGCATTAGAACAATACCTATGCGATTTTGTACAATAAGTCGTAAATATTTTACAACTAAGTTTATTAATCTATCTTTACTCGTGGAGGGCATTTTATCGTATAAACGTAGCATTAATAGAAGGTACTCTTCACATCGACAGACGTCGATGTCAACAGACAGACTTTGAAAAAAAAATCGATATTCGACAGACTTCGAAACAGAAACGATATTTGACTGACTTCGAAAAACACAAAGACAGACAAAGGGGTGAAAGGGTGGTGATTAATAGTGACAAATTAGTCCATGAAAGCAGTAAGCATTTGTCAATAAGATTCATAGTTCCTTTGTCTTTAGACCACGACAGTCTTACCTACCAATTTAAATCACATTATCTTCGAGCGGGAATGACCTAGTTTCAAAATTGAAAATCACAAATATCAAAATCAAGCGACATGGACAGAAAGTCTATTAGACCTGTCATTATTTTTTTTACAAAATTTGAAGGCGCAAACCCACTGTTTAGTTTAGCTTGCTTAACCACTCACTTTAAACAGCACACACAGTAACACACTATCAATCTGAATTTGACTAATTTTGAAGGATATTGCTAACTAATCCATTGCTTTATGTGTTCGAAAAATATGTCTGCTCAACAACGTAAATAACGCAATTAATGTTGTTGAATTGTCAAAATGAAAGTCATTGCTACAGATAGTGTGTTACGCAATTATCTCGCAAACATACCATAGCCGCAAATAGTACTAATCCAAACTAATATTATAAATGCGAAAGTAACTCTGTCTGTCTGTCTTTCTGTCTGTCTGTCTGTCTGTCTTTGCTTCACGCCTAAACTACTGAACCGATTTGTGTGAAATTTGGTACAGACATAGTTTGGAACTTGAGAAAGGACATAGGATAGTTTTTATTACAAAAAATAAAATAAAAAATAAAATTTATTCCGGACATACAGCGCCATCTATTGGTCAAGAGTCGGCATCAATTCAGTACTGAATTGGTGATCGCGCAATGGTGTCGATCGTTACACGAGTTCGGTTCATGTTATTGTTTTAATTCATCGGAAAAAAGTAAATAAATAGTAAAAAGGTATGAAAAAAATAATATCAATATAATAAAACTTTTAGTACAAACGAAAGAAAATGCCCGAACGGAGTATAGATAAATAATCCGAGTTGTCACTATGCTCGATAGATGGCGTTGGGATCGAAATAGATCGCGCTATGGTTTCGTTACACGCATTTGGTTGGGTATCGGCCGAGCGCTTCGGTACTGTCGTGGAATTGTGGATTGATCGTTTCGTAAATTTAAAATTTTTGAAGAGTTCCCTAGAATATCTTCCACATTTCATTTTTGAAGAGATCCCGCGAGATCGGGAACTATGTGGGTAAAACCAAAAATCTGCCGGAAGTCACTATTCCACGCGAACGAAGTCGCGGGCAAAAGCTAGTTAAGTATAACGCTAACAAGAAGTTCGTAAGGAAATAGCGTGCCACAAGCTACAAGTTACAAACACAAGAAACGGGATTCAAAGTAACTTACTAGCGCCCTTGGGGTCCATAATATAATATATTCAAGTTCAATAGAAACCCGTTGGCATATCACGCAAACTTGACACGCTAATTGTGACGACCTCTCGGACTTGACCGTAGGCTTGATGTTATTGTTCATTAGACTTGACTAAGCTTTGATCATCTTACTTAGGCCGCAAATTCGGAGGGGCGTTTCTTGCAGCGTGCAGCGGGGCGTTTAATCGAACTGCCCATGTAACGCCCCGCTCTACGCTGCTAAAAACTCCCCTCCTAATTTGCGGCCTTAGTCATGTAGGATTGTAGGTACAGACGCCAGCACATCAAGCTACTACAATATGTCAAATTTCTTTAATAGATTTTCAACTTTATTGCTAAAACATAAGGTTCAAAGTTGATTGTGAAAATTTGACAGTTTCGGGTAGCTTGATGTGCTGGCGTCTGTACAAAGGTTAAGTGAGATCGATAGTAATAACTTCTTTAAAGCGAAGCGGCAGGGTATGCCGCGAAGCTCAAATTTTCTTACGTTGTTTGCAATTTGCAGGTCAGTGTCAGGTTGTATCTTGAACGAATTATAATTTGAATTTCCTTAAAATAATCAATAATCGAGTTACCAACTTTCGCACATGCCACATGTCATCTTCGCCATCCTGATTTTGAACCATCCACAGCCGATTTGTTAGGTATCTTCGTATCAACTTCACGTTCTAGTTTCGGCGCAGAATTGGTATTCAGTTCAAATGTTTATGTTCTTGTAATCTTTGAACTGCGCGTAAAATACGCTCGAACTTGAAGCGAGCATGTCTGACAGTGGTATAGACAATACGAAAAGTGTCGGTTTGATTGAAAATTTACTGCAACTGCTGACCAGCATTTTTATAATTTGTGGGATCCGAGTGCTCATGGCTTGTTCAATGAAATCTCCAAACGGCTGGTTGAGACTTCCCGTGATCCAAGAGCTGGTTTTTATATTGTCCAGAGGATAAGTAGTTCCATACAACGTGGCAATGCCGCCAGTCTCTTGGTTACATTACCAGTCGACAGCGATGCGGAGGAATATTTCGATGCCATATTTTAGTTTGTTAATAGTTTTAGTTAGGTTATATTTTTATTTTAAAAGTTTGTTCATTTAATATTAAATAAGGAAGATTTTTGTATTTAACTAATCTTTATAAATTCCAGGCGGCATTGGTTCTTTTAATCCTGGCAATCGTCCAGGCGCTGATCGCTGGTATATCAGTGAACGTGGAGCCGGCTGACGAGGCTAAACTCCTCAAGTCGCTGGCAGAATCCTTCAAGCAGGCCAGGGAAGACAACCCGAGGCATCTCAAGATATGGGCCATGACACAATCCGATGTAAGATTTGTGAACTACTCCTTTTCAAAAAAAAAAAATAGCTTATGTTCGTATAACTCGTCAAAATGTAGGGAACAGCTGATTCTTTTTTCGCGATTTCAGGTTTGGTCCCATAGTATATTGACAGCGGCAATTTTGATCATTTTTTGAGGGTTATAGTGCTTATAAAAATAATGTATTGATACATTATTTTACTAGAATCCTCAAACATCAAAAAAGAAAACATAGAGACATACAAGTACTTAATATTTTTCGAACATTTATGAAGCATTGGATTAACAAAATCCTTCAAAATGATTAAACTATGACGTTTTACTTAGGCTTTTTCAAATGTCTCTCCGACCGCATTTCCTTTTAAGCCCATTTTTATTGTTATTTACAAAAAAAAACCGTTAATTTCAGCTAAACTGCTGCGGTGTCTACAGTGCCGAAGACTACCGAAGCTCGAAGCTTCCGTACTACTTCCCCCCGAACGTGCCCATCTCTTGCTGCTCGACCTACGACTCCTCGAGGTCCGACCTGGTGCAAGAAAGAGACAGAGAGCTGTGTAAGGTGAAGAAGACATACTATACGGGAGGTTGCAAAGACTTGGTGCTGATGGTGTTCAAGGAGACGTCTTCTATGGTCTTCACTGTAGCTGTTCTGCTGATTGTTGTTGAGGTAATTATAGAGATATACATATGGCATATCAAGTTTCAGAAAAGTTTCGGCTTTGTAGAATCGTCACTGTTACTTCTAAACAGGGTCAAATAAAATTAGCTAGAGAAACTCCGCAGACGTGATGGGTGTCGATATCCAAGCATGACAAAACAAAACAAAATATATTAATTTGATGATTTTTTACACTAATGTTGTGCTACTCATTTTCAATAATAGGTATGATGTTTTTCAGGTGCTTCTCATGATCATTGGTGCGGTGTTAAGCCGAAGAAAAAAACAGACCGAAGACGAGCCATCAAAATAATCCTTTGTTCACTAACTGCAGTTATGTAACCCTAAATCTAAAATGCATCGAAAATAAGCAATCGTCCAGTGGCCGTTGAGATCTCACCTTAGAATTAAAGTTTTTTAAAGCACTCACTAGATGGCGTTGTAGGCAATTTTAAGGCCTGTTTTAGCTTTCACTCCAACAATAAACAGTTGTTAAAATAATAAGCTTTTTAAAGCACTTAGATTAAGGGCTGATTTTCCATGGCCAGATAATTTTTATTCGAGGAATAAAATTGACGCTTGAAAGTTTTTGTATGAAATAGCTGTCCATAAAATAATTGATTTTTCAATCATCTGATAACTTTATTCGAGGAATAATTTTGAAAATATGACAGTTTTTTCATACAAAAACTGTCAAAATGTCAATTTCATTCCTCGAATAAAAGTTATCTGGCAATGGAAAACCCACCCCTAAAAATAATTACTTTTGAAGTAGGTAAGTTGTTGAACAGGTTTTTTTTATTGATAACAATAGTGTTTTGTAAATAATCTTGTTGACTTAATAAAATACTACATTTTCGGGTAAATTTTTATACTCATGTTAATGTTACTTCTTGCGTAAATGTTAAGGCAGATTTACATTTTTTACGGGTCAGCACTGACTTGGTTCGAATTTGGAGTCGGCTACTGACCCTATGTAAATCTACCTTGTTTTCAATTGTAGCTATAGTTGAAAAAATACTTTTTAAATAGGTAGTGAATATCGCATTTATTTTAAGGAAACTACTTATATTAAAAATAAACGACGACGAAACAAAAATGATAATTATGTTTTATTCCTTTGTTTGAGAGAGTAAAAAAAAACTTATGTAGGTACTCAATGGAGTAATGTTTATTACGGAGTTAGATCATCATCTGCCTAGCCTTTTCCCAAATATGTTGGGGTCGGCTTCCAGTCTAACCGGATGCAGCTGAATACCAGTATTTCACATGGAGCGACTGCCTATCTGACTTCCACAACCCAGTTACTGGGTAATACGACACCGCTTTTGGTAAGACTGGTTGTCAGACTTTCGGGCTTCTGACTACCCGTAACGACTGTCAAAGATCCGCGAATGACAGCCGGGACCAACGGCTTATCGTGCTTTCCGAGGCACGGAGGGGTCTCGGTATGTAAAGATGGTCACCCATCCACAGACCAACCGCAGCAAGCGCGACTACTGAGTTACTATACTGAGTTAGATATAAGTACTAAATCACTATCACTTTTACTACACAGTACACATTATAAAACAATTTCCCCCCGCCTCGTCTGTCTGTCTACAGTATCATAGATATATATGGTCTGTATGAACGCGCTAATCGCTAAGGAACTGAAACGAACTGAAACTGGACGGATTTGAAATATTTACCACTCACCCACAGCCAGCAAGCGGGCACGCTCAGCCAATGAATACGTCATTGCGCTCAGCAGTATTGGTGGACGTATTAATAAGATTATTCCGTACCAACCTGCAGAGCGGCTCACCGCTCATCCCACTGTCTCTGGGAAGACGGGTTTGGGCCGAACTGTATTTGGGCAAGCCATTTTCCAGGCGTTCACCACATTGGTCAAGCACGGCCCTTCAGAGTCATCCCAGGAAGGCAATAAAATTTTCCCGGTCAACTTTTCAGTGCTGTGGACAGAGGACACGATGGTGTAAGGTAATACCTACCGAATTTTACGGACGCCGAGGCCACCAAGACGGGTAGTGTGGCTTGAAGCCATGATCGGTCGTCCAAGGCCACATTTAATAAAATGGATTTGTAATTGTTACTGTGCTGCGAATAATTTTGTGAATTTTGTCAAAGAACTGTAGCTGCTTCCCTACAGGGGAAGAGCATAAAAAATATATTACTTATATAAATTTTTGGCCAAGACAACAGTAGGTAACTACTCATGGTGAATGCCGAATGTAAATTATTTTTGGAGAGTCTGTCCCAAATGTCCTTGAACTTTTTAATTTTATCGTAAGTCTTCTAAAATTTAGGAAACTAAGAGGTACAGTGAACCTTAAAACTAAGAACTTTGGTATTTATTTAGAGATAAAATAATATTTACGTAAATAACAACTTATAATACTTACTTACTTACCTAATTAATTAATAAAAAAGAACAAAGTTGTAGATATACTTACAATAGAATATAATAGGTACTCTTTATTATGTACACCATATAAATTACAGACATTTAATATAGAACAGACAGACAGACAGATATCTAAAACTACTTATTCACAAACTAAGATTCATCCGCATCACCGTCGATTGGTAATGTACCCAAGAGATTGTCGGCATATAAGTATTAAGTATATTATTATTACGTTGTATGGCAATGCTTAGCATCGGGCCAAGGTAAAAGCCATCTCTTGGGTCACGGGAAGTGTCAACCGTTTCAGGATTTCCTTAAGGAGACCATAAGCATTCGTACCTACTACTCTTCAGAGGCTCATCCCACCGTCTCATCGGGTAAATCTGTGTTCAGGCAAGCGAGTCTCCATAGCGTCGGAGAAGCACGGCACATTAAATTATTATGTGTATAAATATCTCCGTTTATCTGGTACTAGCTTCTTCCCGCGACTTCGTCCGCGTGAAATTTCACCCCCCCCCCCCCATTCACCCCCTTAGGGGGTGAATTTTGAAAAATCCTTTTTTAGTGCACCCCTAGACCTCATAAGGAACGTACGTACCAAATTTGGAATCTCTAGACCCAGCGGTTTGGGCTGTGCGTTGATATGTCAGTCAGTCAGTTCTCCTTTTATATATATAGAAAATGATAATGTGAAGAAAAGAATGATGGTGTAGTTTACGCCATCTATCGTCGTTTTACTGAAACTCACAGTAAAGTAGAGGTGAAGCTGGTGTACAGAATGTCTACTAGATGGCAGCACAAACTAATTTATTTGTACCAGCACTGAAAGTGCTTTATTGTGATCAATTTTGTTTTTAATAAAACATTGTTATGCTGAAAATAATAAAAGTTGAGCACTGCTTAAGTTTGTAAAATACTTAGAAATGTGTGGATACAGTGGACGGGTACTTTGATATTGTATTTAATTATCAGCTAATATTGTTGTAAAATAATATTTTGCAGTAGTTGGAGTTAACTGATTTATTTACTGTTAGTTAGTAACAATTTCAAACAAGTTATCATAAGCATCGATGGTTCAGTGGTAGAATGCTCGCCTGCCACGCGGGCGGCCCGGGTTCGATTCCCGGTCGATGCAATAACTTTTTACGTAACGTATTTTTTTTATCGTCTTAATTAAACGGGCAAACAATTAAAACTCAACAATTAGCCATAATTACGCTATCAACTGTAAAAGTTAATTTAGTACCTACTTAATGGTTAAAAATCATTCGAGTCTTTATGCCACTGATTTCACTTCACCAACAACATGAGTTGCAGTTGGTGCTTACATTATTTATTTTTTACGTTAAGTGCCCTTAACATTGTGCGAACGGGTAAGTTGTATTTATTCATAATCATCATCATCATTATCTGCCTAGCCTTTTCCCAAATATGTTGGGGTCGGCTTCCAGTCCAACCGGATGCAGCTGAACACCAGTATTTTACATGGAGCGACTGCCTATCTACGGGCCCCATTCGTAGTTGTATTTGTTATTTTTATGAATAAACACAAGCTCAAATTATTAATTTTACAGACTTCTGAGTAGTCATTCTTTTTAACCGACTCTAAAAAAGGAGGTTCTGTATTCGACCCTTATGTGTGTATGTTTGTATGTCCGCGATTTTCTCAAAAACTAATGAACCAATTTTGATGTTTCATTCAGGAAGGTCTTAGTATATAATACATTAGGTAATTATTAATTATTCTTATGTACGAAGATATACGCATAAATGTCTTTCTTACTATATTATTCCTCACACAATCCATCTCTCTAACTCTCCATTTCGCCACGTTCTTTAAGATTGATGTCGGACTTTAGTTTACACGAATTTTCACAGTACCACCAGACTACTGCCTTTCGCCTCTAAACCGGAGTGACTGCAACATGGCACCGAAAACAGTCTACTACTACTACAAGCCAGGATCCCGCTGTGAAAGAGAAACATGGCGAGGGTGTCCAACGGCCAACAAATTTGATAACGAGTATCTCTGCTCCCTTAACTGTATCTTCAGAAAGAGACAAGATGAACAAGTTGATTTCGATCGTAAGTTTTCATTATTTCTTTAGTTCATCATCTGTCTAGCCTTTTTCCAACTATCTTCAAGTCTAACCGGATGCAGCTGAATACCAGTATTTTACATGGAGCGACTGCCTATCTGACCTCCGCAATCAAGTGACTGGTTAATACGATACCCCTTGATAAGACTGGTTGTCAGACTTTCGGGCTTCTGACGACCCGTAACGACTGTCAAAGATCCACGAATGACAGCCGAGACCAACGGCATAACGTGCTTTCTAGGCATGGAGGGGTCCTGGTATGTAAAGATGGTCAGCCATCCACAGACCAACCGCGGCAAGCGTAGCTTGACCTGATAGATTGACCCGTGCGTGCGGCTGGCATTACTTAGCCACAAGCCCCTCCCTAATAATTAACCAAATTTAATTTAATTTGAAAATGTATATGTCGCAGCCAACTGGTTTAATTAGCCGTTTAGTTAACCGCCTAGCCTTTTAACTAAACGGCGGCCGTTCAACTAACGGCGGCCGTTCAACTAACGGCCTGAATGATATTCAATTATAGTTTAGGTTCTGGAACTCTAACCAATCACGCGCGAGCCGAATTGGTCGCAGTAACTAAGCCAGGGCACCTCGACCAAATGGATTAGGTTAGGTTAGAACTGTGATCAACCGCGTGCGAGCCGAGAGAGCGAAGCGAGGCGAGCACTACTTCCAAAGGCCAGGCGGTTAACTAAACGGCTAATTTAACCAGTTGACTGCGACATAAATACCAAATACGTTAGAACAATTATTATGTTCATTTTTCAGAATGCAACATTCCACTAAACCAAAGTGCATGCGGAACAGAAGAAAAAATTGTTTTTACCTTCGACGACGGTTATTGCAAACGAATGTGGTGGAGAGGTTGTCGAACATATAACATATTTGATGATTTGGATCAATGCATAGCAGCCTGTAATGGAATACCAGAAGACGACCTTGCCACTGTAAAAACGCCAACCACGCAAATGGTATTAAAAAAAGATACTTTAGAAAAACTCAACGAAATTCTGAACGAAGTTATTGAAAACGAGTTTCTAACTACAACTGAACAAGAGACTGAAACTGAATCTACCACTGAGACTGAATCAATAACAACTGAGGAAATAACAACTGACGAAATGACAACGGAAACTACAACAGTTTCGACGAATGATGACTTTGAAGAAGTATTAAACCCTTGAATGTCCTAAGATCATTTCCAGATGTTTTAAAATTATATTACATTGAGCATTATTGACATCTCGCTCATTTGGAAACATCGACGTAACTGCTACTTTACTTTTTTTAGGGTACCGTACCTCAAAAAGAAAAAACGGAACCCTTATAGGATCCACTCGTGTCTGTCCGTCCGTCTGTCACAGCCAATTTGCTCCGAATACAATGGACAGATTAAGTTGGGTACACATATGAATTTCTGTGACCCAAACACAGACGTGTAACGTGAATAAATGAATTTTGAATAAGTATGGGGGTAATTTTTGGGGGCCAAATGGAAAATTAAAAAATAAAATTTCCGCAATCTGTACCGTATGACTAATGAAAGGGCTTACTGTGAGGATCTCAAACATATTTTTTAAAATAATTTAAAGTAAATTGTCTTAAAGTTATTTAAGAAAATAGACGAAAATTTACCATTCCCCCTTATCTCTGCGACCACCGACCCTAAAATGTTGAAAAATTTACAGAAAATAGTTCTATGCCTATAGATTACAGGAAAACCTATAAGAAGTCGTGGTCATAGTAAATATCTAAATATTGTGCGTACAAACTTACATTTTCAGTTACAATGTATGGGAGAACATGTTTTTCAACTACAATGTTATGTTTGTTTTTGGGATAAATACCTTCCAAGTTCTACGGAACCCTTCATTGTGCGTGGTCCGACACGCACTTAGCCGATCTTTTTACGTATTGTTTCTCCTAACGTAAATAGGATTTCTTCTTTGTCATATTTAGCTCATTTTTTGGAATAAATACATTTAAGTACGTCGATGTTTCTCCAAATGAGCGATCTGTAGTCTAGCTAGAGGCAGCGCGCCCTAGTACTAAGGGTGGTCGCACATCTGACGGAAGATGCGTCGGGCGTAAAGACTACAGTATAATGGACGAATGCTGTGTTCGTAAGTATCTATGGTAAGTATAGATAGTGCAATCCACGAAGACGCGGCCCACTCTTCTTCCTAATCTCTTACACTACAAGTGTGCAACATTCCGCTAGTGTTTTAGTTTTTTCGATACACACTAATTACTTATTACTTAGTGGGTAATTAGCGTGTATCGAAAAACAAAACAATAGCGGAATTAACTGGCGATATTACGATTAGGAAAAAGAGTGCGCCCCACTCTTTTTCCTAATCAGCTGTTCCCTACATTTTGACGAGTTATACGAACATAAATGTAGGGAACAGCTGATTTTTTTTCGCGATTTCAGGTTTGGTCCCATAGTAAAAGTTGTTCATAATGATGAGTACAATGACCTCTTAAGAGGTTGTTGGTGTTTTTCAAATAACCCTGTTTACGCGAACGACGTCGCGGGCACAGCTAGTCTACAATAAACAGGCACATTCCTTTTAAAATACTTATCCACTAAGCAGATCATCGCCAATGCTGCCCCCATTTAAATCAACTAGCAAAGAGATAATCGAAAGATATAAACATGTCTAGAACACCACCATTATTACGTCACTTACCGAGTTGAATCGATTGAAATCTCGATGCTATCGGTATTCGATCATTTATCGGTATTGGTCGGTGCTATTAGAAGTTAATGGACTTGACTTACAGGGGTTATATCACAAGGAAACGTCATTATTAAGTAAATCCTTATTGTCTGTATGTAGGTACTGCACCAATTTTTTGGAGCAACTGCTTCAAAAATTAAAACAGGTAGCTTCTAAGCTGGAGACTGTGGACTGTTAATCAAGATATAAATTTTATGCACAACAAACCGAGATCAATCAAACGCACGCCCATGGTAGCTAACTATTTGACGTGAACCTAATATTTATAACCATAAGAACGGTTCAAGTATTACCATTGTTCCTGTGCGGCTGACAACAAGACTTCTGGCAACTGGCAACTATACCCTAATTGCGTAACACACTATTAAACACAATCTCAATCATTTTGAAAGATATTGCTCATGCATTGCTTCATATGTTCGAAAAATTTGTCTCCTCGACAACGTAAATAACGCAGTGACTGGTGTTGGACTGTCAAAATGAAAGCCATTCCTACTGGTAGTATGTTACGCAATTACCCCGGAGGGCCTACATAGTTTGGTTCCTTTTTACTAATTTAGAATGTATTTTCTCTTTGCGGGACACTAAACGCCCCCACCGCTGTTTCTCGAAGAGCCGATGGCTGGTGGAGCAGACGAGTCCTGGAGTGAAGATCGCGGATCGGCAAGCGTAGTGTGGGACGCCCCTCAGCTAGATGGACAGACGACCTCAAAAAGGTGGCTGGGACAGACTGGATGCGGAAGACGGAGGACCGGCTGTTATGGCGCAGCATGAGAGAGGCTTATGTCTAGCAGTGGACTGCGATAGGCTGA